>JAPDVU010000012.1:23401785-24632142 GCA_026230045.1 Corynorhinus townsendii | reverse complement strand
TTATCACTATAGGAAAACATTATGCCTATATTATATTGATTTACATTTATAATTAATGCCCATAAATTAAATAGCAAATATGATGATGTTAGCTGGTTTAACATTTATGTTCATTGCATTTTATTTTAGTATAGTATTGGCTTTTTTTATCATTTAATGGACATTAAAAAACAGTGGCCATTTTCTTTAAAAAATATTTTTAATAAGGAAAGAATGTAAAATGAAGGCAACAATAATAGTACTTGATTTTTTGTTTTGTTCTGTTTTATGTTAGTACTGAAGAAGGACCCATATTGCCTTAACAAAGAACTTAATATATCTTTCATTGTCCCTACTATATGGGTGCCTATTTTCAAAAGCAATTGAATAATAACAGAAAATAAAGATACAACAAAAGGTCTGAGGAATTAGGTTAAAACTTTTAAGAGCGGCCTTTAGGCATTCATTCTTTGACTGGATTGTATCCTCAACAATTTATTTTCACCAGGGGCAGTGGGCAGAGTTGTCCTTTTTCCCACACCTTTGTTTTATATGGTAATAGGGCCTTTGGGTTCCATTATATATATTCCATAAATATAACTGTTATTGACGTAAATGGAGTGGAGCATATAAACTAGCATTCATTGCTGAAGATCTTATAATGTTTGTCACTCACCTAGACTTCTTGTTTACAGTCTCAGTGGACACAATTGAGGTTTTAGCATTAGTCTGACTGTATGTATTTTTCTTTCTCTAAATTGTAGTCATTCCCTTGTGAATTCAGTTTTACCCCTGAGGTTACATCTTTCATTTTACATTAGCAACTCACCATTTCAAATATTTATATATTCAGGTTATCAGCTGTCTAGGGAAAAATAGTGTATTGTATACTTACATCCTCTTTACCTGCTCCAATTTTTAGTTTATTTTTTTATTTTTTGAGGCAGTCAGGGTGGGCAGCATGGCCTTCCTCTTGCAATACAAGACAGGAAGAATGCATTTAAAAGCAATTATCCTAAGGAAGAATTCTGGCCTGATGAATTGATTTTAAGTTTTAATAAAGGTTTAAAAGGAACTTAATTAAAATGTTTTTAGTAGTCATATGGTTCAAAATGAGAAAGTATGATAAACTACACAATGAAAAGTAGCCCTCTAATTCTTATCTCTCACCTGCTCAGGTCTCACTACTCCTAGGTGGTTACAGTAAAATATGCCCTGAAAGAATTTTGTTTATGCATATACTTGCTACAAATATGGATATGTATCTTTTTCATTATAAAAGTGGCATTATATTATAAACACTATTCTGTATTATTTTTAACTTAGCAATGTATTACTCAGATCTTTCCATAACTATGCAGATTACTTTTTAAATTATTTTTTTACAGCTACATATTATTCCACTGTATTGGTGTGCTATAAATGATACAACTGGTCCCCTATTAGTGGATATTTATATTGTTTCCAATCTTTCACAATTACAGTACACAATGACTCACTTTATTTTTGTACCTATTTCACACTTGAGCAATGATGTCTGTAGTATAAATTCCAAATAGGATTTTAAAAATTTGATTTTCTTTTTAAGAAACAGGTACTATTACTTCTTAAAGATTCTACCAGATAGACACCAAACCCTCCCCTTTTAAAAAACGTAAGCATGTGAAATCAAAAGTTTTCTGTCCTTTTTATAAATGTCTGGCCTAACTTGCAGATTTTCTTCTCTTTCTGCTCTAGAGACTGTGGGCTTCCCAAAGCATAACTGCTGGCTGGGTGCAATTGAGCGTCTATACTCTGAAGCTATCTTTCTTGTTCAGAGAGGTGCTTTCACAAACTGGTTGTCTGCTGCTTCATGTCTCCTTGAATTACCATTTCATTGTTTAAGAACAGGTCTCTTCTAAACATGAGAGGAAGAGTTTTTTTATTCTTTTACTAAATTGGTCAGCCAAAGAACAGCTTTTGGTGAATAAAAGATATTCTCATTTTAGCAAATGAAGGGGAAGTTCTATTCCCTTCAGTCCAATGCAAAATGTTGTTATTCCTTAAAAATGTTCTAAGTGCTCAAAGTGCTGGAAACTGTTCAGAACATACCACAGAACCCAGTTTTTCCCTACATTCAAAATGTTTACATTCTAAAAATGACAAGAGAGGGAAGGTTGGGAAGGTAGCTAGATCCGGAACAGATGGGCACATATGCCCTCTCTCCTTACCAAATTCAATCCTATGGATGGCTCCACAGTTAATGTAGATTTCTCTTTTCTAAGTTTTATAAGTAAGTCTGCTGTGCACAGCCAAGTGACTTGAAATGTGAAGATGTAATGCCTCTTCGCTGTGCCCTGCTGTTCAAATGTTCTCAGCTTTGACAATTTATCTTGCTGGAAAATGTCTTTAGAATGTCAGTCACTTCGGTTTCCATGCTTGCCATTTGCATTTAGCACACCTGCTGGTATCTCTGGTTGTGATCTATTGTTATTTTTTTGTGGGATGGGGGAGGTACAATATTGCATTTGCAGACTTGAAGTATAGTTTAGAAATGATTCTTGTGAGCCTAGCTATTCTTCTTAACATCAGTATCACCTACAAACAAATGTTTACTAAGTGCCTGGTAAAATTTTAGTTACATTAGCCATTTGTGGAGATGATAAAAAGGATTAGATCCCACACGAAGATACACATAGATACATAGGCACACAGACTCACAAAAGAGTACTCATAAACAGTATCATTTGGGCAAACCTGGGGGCATAAACTTCAGTGACATTTAAATCGAAATGCATTAATAGTGGTTGCATCGGATCAGGAATGTGAGATGGATATGCAGGGGAATGACTCTGTGCCCTCTGTTCTTCTCTATTGCTGTTTTACAATGAGCATCCAATTACTTGTTTAATTAAAAATAAATAATTAAAAATAGCAATAAAATGATTTTGCATAACATTGTGTCAGTTAGGGTAATTTTGGGTACAAGTTATAGGAAACCCATCTTAAAACTAGCTGAAATAATAAAGCATTTGTTACCTGACATCACAGAGAAGAATGGATTCAGGGCTCCTTAATCCAGTGGCTCAATGATGTCAGCAATGACTGAATTTCTTTCCCCTTCTCTGCTCTGTCACAAGGAGAGTTGCTCTGTTAGGATCATAGGACTGTATATAAGCTGGAATGGGAAAAGGATGCATCTATTCTTGTGTCAGATTACTAGTATTCTCACATCTCTAAAATATTTCAGTTTGGGAAAATTTCAGGCTATGCCCTTCACCCAGCTTCAAGACATATGCCAATCATTTATTCCGTTCCTCCACTTTTTTTGCTTGAGTATATTAAAACAAACATCACATATTTTATACTATAAATATTTCAGCATGCATTTAGCAAATATGGACTTTAAAACTCAATAATAATACCTTTATCACATGTAAAAGTAATAATAATTCCTTAAAATAATTTACACAGTAATCTGTATTCAATTTTCCCTAACTAATGAAAACAACAACAATGATTCCAAATACACTGCATTTGGTTGTTATATTTCTCTAAGCATCTTTTAATCTATAACTGTTCCTTACCATTTGTTTTGTTGAAGAAATTGGGTCTTTTGTCCTGTAGATTATCCACAGCCTGGATTTGGCTGATTGCTTCCTTGTCATGCACTTAACTTGATCTTCTTCCTCCTACTTCTAAACTCGATATTTAAATTTAGGGATCTGAATAAGTTCAGATTGACTTTTGTTTTGTTTTGCAATAATATTTATTAAGTGATACTGTGAACTTAAATGTTCAAATCAGAGGACAAGTTAATGTGCTCGTTATTCCACTTTTAGTGATATTAAGATTTTTCAGTGGATTCAGAAATTGTCAATAAGACCCATATTTTATAAAGTTCCAAATAAACTTTTGCATAATATTTTGACATCTATTGATACTTGTTGTCTAGATTCATTATTCTTTTAAGGGCTGCATTTATTCCTTGGAATTATTGAATTAAGAAGAATTTTTCCTCATCAACTTTTGACTACTCAAAATATAGGGAAGAGTGATAAAATTTGCCCACCGACCCATCTTCAGAAGTTTCCTTTTTTCTTTTTTTAAATTTCTTTATTGATTAAGGTATTAAATATGTGTCCTTACCCCTCATTGTCTCCCCACGCCCACTCCTCACTCATGCCCTCACCCTCCGATTGTCTGTGTCCATTGGTTAGGCTTATATGCATACATATAACTCCTTGGTTCATCTCTCTCCCTTACATACACCCTCCCCTATCTTCCTTCTGAGGTTTGATGGTCTGATCGATGCTTCTCTGTCTCTGGATCTGTTTTTGTTCATCAGTTTATGTTGTTCATTATATTCCATATGAGTGAGATCATGTGATATTTATCTTTCTCTGACTGGCTTATTTCACTTAGCATAATGCTCTCCAGTTCCATCCATGCTGTTACAAATGGTAAGAATTCCTTCTTTGCTATCACAGTGTAGTATTCCATTGTGTAGATGTAGCAGTTTTTTAATCCACTCATCTGCTGATGGGCACTTAGGCTGTTTCCAAATCTTGGCTATTGTAAATTGTGCTGCTATGAACATAGGGGTGCATATATCCTTTCTGATTGGTGTGTCTATTTTCTTGGGATATATTCCTAGAAGTGGGATCACTGGGTCAAATGGGAGTTCCATTTTTAGCTTTTTGAGGAAACTCCATACTGTTCTCCACAGTGGCTGCACCAGTCTGCATTCCCACCAGGAGTGCACGAGGGTTCCTTTTTCTCCGCATCCTCTCCAGCACTTGTCCTTTGTTGATATGTTGATGAAAGCCATTCTGACATGTGTGAAATGATACCACATTGTCATTTTGATTTGCATCTCTTGGATGATTAGTGACTTTGACCATGTTTTCATATGTGTCTTGGCCTTCCTCTGTCTTCTTTCGAAAAGTATCTATTTAGGTCAGTTGCCCATTTTTTGATTGGGTTGTTTATCTTCCTTTTGTTAAGTTGTATGAGTTCCCTGTAAATGTTGGAGATTAAACCCTTATTGGTGATAACATTGGCAAATATGTTCTCCCATGCAGTGGGCTTTCCTGTTGTTTTGTTGATGGTTTCTTTTGCTGTGCAGAAGCTTTTTATTTTGATGTAGTCCCATTTGTTTATTTTTTCTTTAGTTTCCATTGCCCTAGGAGCGGTATCAGTGAAGAAATTGCTTTGACATGTCGGAGATTTTGCTGCTTATGAATTCCTCTAGTATTTTTATGATTTTCCATCTTATGTTTAAGAACTTTATCAATTTTGAGTTTATTTTTGTGTGTGGTGTAAGTTGGTCGTCTAGTTTCATTTTTTTTGCATGTATCTGTCCAATATTTTCCAGCACCATTTATTGAAGAGACTGTCTTGACTCCACTGTATGTTCATGCCTTCTTTGTCAAATATTAATTGAGCAGTGGTTTGGGTTAATTTCTGGGTTCTCTATTCTATTCCATTGATCTATATGTCTGTTCTTGTGCCAGTACTAGATTATTTTGAGAATAGTGGCTTTGTAATACAGCTTGATATCTGGGATTGCGATCACACCTACTTTGTTCTTCTTTCTCAAGATTGCTGCAGCTGTTCAGGGTCTTTTTTTATTCCAGATGAATTTTTGGAAAGTTTCGTTCTATGTCTGTGAAATATGCCATTGGTATTTTAATGGAGAGTGCATTGAATCTATATATTGCTTTGGACAGTATGGACATTTTGATGATGTTGATTCTCCCAATCCATGAACACGGTATGTTCTTCCATCTGTTTATGTCTTCCTCTATCTCTTTTTTCGGTGTCCTGTAGTTTTCTGCGTATAGGTCCTTCTCCTTACTTCTTATTGGTCACTTTGGCAACATATGTTCATTCACAAAATAATAATTTACAAGGTAAAAGGAATTACCACAAGTGACATGAACCAAACAGGCTTAACTTCTTGGTGTTGGGTGAGTCGCCAAGTCTTTTGGGAAGAATATAGCTAACTTATATTTAAATATATCAGGTGCTCTTTGTAATGAAAAGGCAGAGAAATTGCTGCTGGGTAGGCAACCACAATGCACAGTGGAACATCACTGTCTGCATGAATGTGATTGCTGTCTCCTTGTTTCCTCATCACTAACAAGTTAACTAAATTTACTAAAATAAACCTTACCTTTCACTTGTGCACTCTGAGTACCTTTTAGTTTCTTTAAATCTTTATTTTTACATCTTAATGTCTCATTACATTTTAGTGGTAAATCTACCCCAATGTGTTACTTTCCTCTCATGATCCCATGGCCTGACTTATTCCCTAGGACCATGGAACTCTTGCTGCCCAAGGTACCTTATTAGTACATATTTGAAACCTCTACATGATATTTAACTAGAAAGATAGTATTTAGCATATATGAGTCACATTTCCAGAATATAGGATTTTTATCCTGTTAGCTATATTCTAGTTCCAAAGGCTGGTGGTTTCACTACTAAATCAGTGCCCTCCTAATTACTGTGATCTTTTTTTTCTATACAACATGAGGATTAGGTCTTGGATACCAAGGATGAGTTTCTTCATTGGTTTGCTCACATATTTGATGTTATAAAAGCTAAGACTAAGAGATTGATTATGGGGCAATATATGGGCAGGAAGAAAATTAGGTCTAACTAAATAAATGTTCTATTTTGGAGGAAAGCTAAGATTTTAGTCCAGAGATACTGATATAAATACAAGCTGAAAGGGTAAAGGGTGACTATAATGGTAGGATTAATAACAATTGTATGCCAGGAGAGTTGGGATATTGTGATGTCCCAAGCCATGTTCTAAGCACTCTCTCTATATTAACTAATGTAATCATACACAACTCTGTGAGGTTGGAATATTATTTATATTTTTGTTTAGATAAATTTTAGGATAAATACTGATGATCCTAACTTTCTGAAAAAGACAAAATTATGGAGACAGTAAAAAAGCCAGTGATTGCTGGAAATTCTAATCTCATTAAGTCCTTTTGGTAACAGACCATCTTAGCATAAGTCAAACTGTCAAGTATTTAGTAAGTATAAATAATAACAATGTACTCACTCTTGTAATAAGTGTTGTGGGGAGACAGAAGTTATAGAAGAATTGTTTCCTATCCTCAGTAAGCTTGCAAGTTAGCTAGGATTATAAAATTAACCAAGAGGAAATAATAGCAAGCAGTATAGGACAATATTTGCTAAAATATGAAGTGGAGATAATAAAAAAGGTGGAAGTTTACAGAAATGCCATGTCTCTGGGCTGTGGAGTTGCCAAGGGGAAGTGGGATTTTAGTTGGGTCTTTAAGGAGAGCATCCCTTGGAAAATGGAGTTAAACATTCCGGACCATGGAAGACGGAGTGAAGGCAAAGAAGCAGAAATGCATAATACTAGGGAATAAGGTTGAAGTGATAGAAACCTTTTTGCTTCTATGCCATATTGGTTTAATATTTGGTGTTCACCAAACTGTTGTCTTTCTATGCCATGCACATTTTATGTCAGCCACGGTTCTGTTGCTTTTCTGTATGATTCTAATTATTTTAACTTATTTTGTTGTTGTATGGACTACATTCTTTGGGCTTTATTATTTTACTTTGTGGTAATGAAATATTAGGTCATATCATATTTTTTGGTTCATAAATTGTCTCATGTGTGTATAGGATTTGTGTTCAGTTAATTAGTTGGATGATTGATTACATATGGTATATGAGACAATCAGGTTTAACAAATATTATCTGAAGCCACCTCTTTTATATACTAGTAATCAGAGTGGGTATAAGAAAGGACAGACTTATGTCACCATCCCAGCGATTTATTGAGTGGGTTGAAATGTTTTCTTTTCTTCTGTGAAGAAGAGAGAAGGAACGGGTAAGGAAACATTCTGTCACTTGAGACAAAACACCTGTAAGACTCAAAGTGTGAGAAGCTTTCCCAGTGATAGGAGGCTGTTGGGCTTTGCTTCTCATTTGCTAACACTGCAGTGTTGTGACAAGATCCTAGATACCATGTCAGGCCTGTGGGTGGCCTTACTTGCAAGCACCCCAGAGATATGTTCTTCTTGTAACCAAGCTATGAAATTAAATTTTGTTTGGAAACTGACTGGCTTATGTGGCTCTTTGAAGGTATGCATGTCATAGGTATTTATTCCAGCACAACAGCTTCATTGGCCAAAACTAATAAATTCTTTACACTGAGACCAACTTATTAAGTACTGGTGTGGGTAGGAAGTACTCCTGGAGTGAAGACATTTCAAAGACATTTTAATATGTGGCACCAGGTGGGGGGCATTCATCTTTCTTGTGATTTTCTTTTATTGTAACAATGGAAAGGACTTCTAATGTGCAAACCTGGGTAAATCAATCATCTTGGGAATGTAGATACGCAGTATGATAAAGGCAACAACTTTCTCTACCATAAGGCAATTTCCCATCTGTTCTGGAAGTTGGGATTTTGGGAAAATAAGCTCTTTGATGGATTTATGATTCAGGTTCAAATGTAATATTTGAATGATTCACGTTATTAGTCAAGAGAAATACAAAGTCCTAAAAAGGTAGTAAAGTGTGTTTTGTTTTCAAATATTTATTATTTACATGGCTGCTTTTAAGCTGTAATTACACTGATGAAATATAATAGGATATTTATTAATTTGGAGAAAGGAGCTGTATATACTGTTCTTTATTTAGAATCTTCTGCTATTTTAAAGAACTTAACTGCTATTATTTGATAAAGCAGTTTTATGAAGATTGAAGAGTGTGAGGAAAGTGCTTAAGAAAAATGTCTTAAGAGATACAGATTTTGCTTAGACTTAGATTCTTCCTGTTTGTATATAGAAAAGTACATTGAAGAGGAACACTGACTTCCAGAATATTTTTGATTTGGGCCTAAATGCACATGGGTTATGCCTACACAACTACAACATTAGTACTGGCAGGTGGGAGTGACAAAGTGGTAGGAGGCACTGTTTTAATGCTAGAATGAGTTTGGTCTGAGGAAATGCACCATTAAAACACTTGCTTTAAATCTCTGCTGCCATATGAGGGAAATAAATTGATTCAAAATGTTAACTTTGATTTTCTTTTATTAAATGCTATTCATTATTTACTTAACTGCTGGAGTATGTCTGGGCATTTCACAGCAATATGAATATATGGGAAGTATGGGGAGGTCTGAGGGTTTACAGGGCACACTGGCACTGTTATATGTGGACTGTAACTAAAGCATTTTGGAAGTAATTTGGTCAAAGGTTATATTGCTAAGATTTCTCATGAGCTCTGCCTGAACTATGGATATTGGTTCCAGGAATGCCTAAATTGGATCTATAGATTTAAGTGGGGAACTCTTGTTCTGAACTCAAGAATTCCACAAATCAATTTTATATTGAACCAGCCTTCTCACTGCTCTCCCATAGTCCCTGGTTTGGTATTTTTGGAAGTTATATTAATGTCTTCAAAGACATTGATGCTATATCTATATGAGACAAGTGTTTTCCAATTATATCATATGGTGTTATATAGCTCTATTTCAGGTTAAATTGTGCTTATTATGTTTTAAAAACAGACAAAAATGTACTGAAACAAAAGAACAATTTAAAATAATTTATTAGAAAATTTAAAATCACAAACAATTATATTTAAAAAGTTATATAGTACATGTTTATATACATACATCTATAATAATAAAAGGGTAATATGCTAATTAAACCGGGTGTCATTCTGGACGAAGCCGGGGCTGGAGGGAAGCCCAGGTCCTGGGTGCCTGCAGGCTGCTGGAGGGAAGCCCGGGTCCCAGGTGCCTGCCAGCAGCCAGAGGGAAGCCCGGGTCCCAGGTGCCAGAGGGAAGCTGGTGCCGGCAGCCGGGGGAAGGAAGGCCTACTCTTGCACAAATTTCGTGCATTGGGTCTCTAGTATACTGTAAACATCTTATGGAACTGAGTTTCTATTAGAGCCATTTCAAAATCATAATTGTATTCTCATCCTAAAGGATCATTGCCTCTGTAATCTTTAAATGTTTATTAAACACTGGTTGTTCTCAGAAAATCAAGGTTTGATTAAGCAGTATATCCTTGAAAGAGAAGTAGAACATTGTAAGTATTCTACATGGCTGACCACTTACATGACATCTAGGTAAATTTACACTATCCATTAACTGACAACTTAGATCTCCATGGCTCAGAGGAAAGTGGCAACTGTGGGAATGAAGTAATACATTAAGATAAGTGGTTATCTAGGGTCTAACTGAGCAGTGGCCGTTTTCCAAATATATTTATTTTGTAAAAGTGGTTTACATTTAGATAATTTTGTATGTATTTGTAAATAAAAATGCCATTTTCTTCATTCTCTTCCTCCTCTTTGCCCCTTTCTGTCCCTCACCACTCCTCCATCTTTATACTTGTCTGTCTGTATTTCACAGGATTTGAACTAAAGTTACCCTCAGTAGGTTATTTTCTGGTCTTTGTTTGCCACAAACCCTTAAGAAAATGTCCTTCCATGATGAACTATTTATCTAGGTACTTAATTGAAGTTGCTTTCAGTGCAGCCTCTCTTTCTTTTGCTATAGCTTTGGGAGAGCTGGAATGAGTAAGTTTCCATTGGTGCCTGGCCTGTTCTCTGGAGATTGGACCTGCAGGACTACTGAGGGAGTGAGTGGCTGCTGCAGGGCTGGTGGGCTGCCCAGATGGGTCTCAATTGAGCAGCACTCCTCCTGTGGGAGCACATTGACCACCAGGGGGCAACTCCTGCATTGAGCATCTGCCCCTGGTGGTCAGTGCATGTCATAGCGACTAGTCATTCTGGTCATTTGGTTGTTCAGTCGTTTGGTTGCTTAAGCTTATATATATATATATATATCTTTGTTATTATACTATATATTATATAGTTTTTGTTATTGTGTTATATAATAGTAATAAAATACTATACATTATATGTTATTCATTTTATTTTATTTTTTTAAATCCTCATCCCAGGATATTTTTTTCCATTGATTTTTTTTTTAGAGAGAGTAGGGGAGAGGGAGAAGGGGGGGGGGGGAGAGAGAAAGATCAATGTAAGAGAGACACATTGATTGGTTGCCTCCTACATGTACCCTGACAGGCAGGGATTGAGCCTGTAATCGAGGTACGTGCCCTTGATGGGGAATCAAATCCATGACCCTTAAGTTTGTGGGCCCACGCTCTAACCACTGAGAAAAACCAGACAGGGCTATGCTATTCTTTATTATAAAATTAAGTATTTTTTTAAAAAAGTATTATGATAAAATACTATCCTATATAATAAAAGGCTAATATGCAAATCGACCAACGGTGGAACAACTGGTCTCTATGACACAAACTGACCACCAGGGGGCAGATGCTCAACGCAGGTGGTCAATGTGCTCCCACGGGGGGTGCCGCTCAGCCAGAAGCCAGGCTCATGGTTGGCGAGTGCAGTGGCGGCGGTGGGAGCCTGGCAAGGAGCGGGCCTAAGCCGTCAGTCTGACATCCCCTGTGGGCTCCCGGACTGTGAAAGGGCACAGGCTGGGTTCAGGGCCTCTCCTCTCCCCCAGTGCACGAATGTCATGCGCCGGGCCTCTAGTATAGATTTTATGGTGGTATTATTATTATACTTTTATGCCTTTTCCTTGCTGTCAAATTTGCCCAGGAAATTTTTCTATATAATATAGAACATTGCTTGCTCCATACACATAATTCTGATTTCAAATAGGATAAGAAAAAATTGTATAAAAGAATGTGCCAATTTATAATGAAGGAATTCTAGATTTATTTAAAAGAGGAGCAAGATTTGTTAATAATGTGGTCTCTGTGCTGTGACAGCAGAGGCCTTGGCGCTGGCTTTTTGGCCTAGTCAATCTACCCATTCTATCCCTCTTATCACATTGCTCTGCTGCTGCCCACAGCTCAGGTCCATCTATGGAGAGGAAACCTTCACTCCCACTCTGCTCTGTTTGTCCAGTTATCCTGGTACATACATCCTGCGCACAGCTGTTTATTTATTACCCTGATGCTTTTCCTAGTGACTGATGCTAGCTTTCACACTTTTTTTGGATGAGTATTTAAAATGTTTTCCAGAATCTTCCTGAGCTCAATTTGATATCAGTAACCTTGTTTCCTCCTTTGTGCCTTTGATATTTCATACCCTTTCCTGTATTAAGTCTTTCCATCTATTTAAAATTTTAGCCAGCAGATGGGGGGCTTAGGTTTGCAGGCCATCTTGTTTATGCCAAACTTTCAGGATCCTGCAAGTGGCTACAAGTGTTAGAGCTAAAGATGGACATTCCCAACTCAGGGTATTTGCAAACTCAGCTCTTGAGAAAGTGGTACTTGCTCCTGGTATGTTAAGAATGCAAGAGCCCTAATATTGCTGAATGACTTTACTAGTAGACTGATGGATACAGTAGGATGTCTACTACAAATGAGGGTGGAGTGTTTGACAGCTATAGAAGCTGGGAAGAACACAGAAGGAAACGTGATAAAATGAACCAGGAATTGCAAAAATGATTATTAAACTGTGTTGAGGCCTGAATAAGGTTGAGAAATGTTCAGAATTGATCCTTACCTATAAGGAGCCAAGAAGTGGCACCTGGTTAGGTAATAACTTTTGGGTAGGTGATGGGGACAGGATACCCTTTAGTGGCTACTGTTTAACCTTTGTGTGTGGGAATCAAATGTGACTAAGACCTATTGTTAAAGAGGAAATAGTGTTGTATTTTGCACTGGATGAACATTGTAAAAAAGCAAAGCCAAGTAGGAATAACTACATTTCAAAACACAGTTCAAATCCAGTGGGCAGGCCAGAGAAGGAATCTACATAAGGAGCCAAAGTCATTAAGAAGGCTGAGAGAAGGGTTAAGAAAAGATGGGGCAGGTAGTACTCCAGAGCTGAGTAGTGGGCAACTGCTATTGTTTATTCATTGATGGCAATTCTTGGAAGTTAAAAGCAATTGGGGAAACACGTGGTAGGAGTTTGTAGAAGTAAGTCCTTTGGCTATCTTACTTCTTTTGGAAATGGTCTATAGTCTCAGGGCAGAAGAAACAGAAGAGTTCAGAATATTAGGCTTTGGAATTGACCTGGCAGATAATTGGAAAGGTGTTTGAGGTGGAGTGATTAAAGAGATTAGTGGACTAGAAAGACCATGGTTGATAAAATGAGGTTCTGTCTTTCTAGGAGAGATTAATTGCTAGGAAATAATTGTCACCAGGGGTGTAAATGATGTAGGCTTACATGGTATAAATTCTTAAATAAGTTCTAACGAGATACTACCTTCCTCTCATTTGGAATCAACCCTCCCAAAATCACAGTCACAATAATTTGACCCGGCTCTGGGCAGGTGGCTCAATTGGTTGGAGTTTTGTCTCATATACCAAGAAGGTTGCAGGTTCAATACCTGATCAGGACACATACCTCGGTTTCGGGTTCAATCGCTGGTCAAGATGCATATGGGAGGCAACCAATA
Organism: Corynorhinus townsendii; assembly: GCA_026230045.1. NCBI lineage: Eukaryota > Metazoa > Chordata > Mammalia > Chiroptera > Vespertilionidae > Corynorhinus > Corynorhinus townsendii. Next base: position 24,618,719 of record JAPDVU010000012.1, on the reverse strand, counting down.
AATGTTATTCTCTCACATCGATGTTCCTTTCTCTCTCAAAAATTCAATAAAAACATATCCTTGGGTGAGAATTAAAAAAAATAATAATTTGAGTCTTCACTCTGTTTATATTTAAAATTTTCATTTATTTCTTTATACTGTAAAAGAAGTTTGCAGCATTATCTTTATAATGTAATATGGCTCTGTGAGACATTTAAAGATATAATACATGTGAGAAATGAACCCTTACATTAGTCATGAGCTAGATGAAATCTTACATTCTTGATACACAGAAAACTATGACTATAGCAAACATGACTGTCCAGTCCAATTTGATGTCTGCTCAGTGACATCCCTGGGGCAGTACATGAGTGAGACCCTGGATTAGTGTCTGCCATGAGGAAGTAACCTCTTGAGCTAAAGCTGACCCAAGAGAGAATCTGGAGCCCTAAATCTATCATTGTTGTGATATTAAGGTGAACCATAGCAAATCATATTTTATCATTTCATGATCAGTTCAACCACAGCATATAGACATTGGCTATCTATATATATATATATAAGGCTAATATGCAAAGTGTCCCCTCAGGAGTTCGACCAGGAGACCAGGAGTTTGATCATTTGCTATGATGTGCACTGACCACCAGGGGGGCAGTGCGGAATGAAGGAAGGCCCCAGCAGGCAGTCAGCAGCCAGGGAAAGAAGGCCCCAGTTGGCAGCCAGAAGACCCCAATTGGCCCTGACTGCCGGCCAGGCCTAGAGACCCTACCTGTGCATGAATTTCATGCACTGGGCCTCTAGTTTTAAACATAAAGAAAATATGTGAAAAATTTCTAGTCTGTGTGCTCATTGTAACTAGTTCATCTATATAATTCAGATATAAAAGTTTGTACTTACTAGGTAGAAGTTGGCTTGTATTAACTTCATCATTTTCTGATCCCTTCTCCACTTATTGCTCATAATCTAAACCATTTGTCTACACAAGTAGCTTAATTATATTTGCATCAGAAAGCATGATACTCTTTGTCACAAGCTTTTACAGTGATATTTTGGGCTATGACTCTGTCTTCTTGTCAAAACAAGTATGAGCCATAGGTAAATGGACAAACTGCATCTCTAAAATGCCATTTTTATGAATAAATTTTAAAATTTACTGTCTATAGCCTATCTGATAATAAATACTGCTTGTGAAAATAATTACTGACCTTTAGAGATCATTTTAAGTCTCTATTTACAGTAGATAAAGAAATATCCCTTAGGTTAGAAGGTGGTAAAGATGTTAACAGTTTAATGTAGCCTTAAGTGGCAAAGGACAAATTTGGACTAACATCTACTAATATTTATGACTATTAAATGAACATGAGTTTTATCCATTACCCACACAGGCACACAATTAATGCTCCCCAACTAAGAATGACTTCTCTTGTGTAACCAGAAAAATTCCTCTGCTTACTAGGCCTGTATTTTCTGCTTAATGCAGATAGATAGTTGGTAATTCCTTCCCAGGTGCATGCTCTTTGTGTTTTCTACAGACTTTTCATCCTCAGTGGCCACCTGGTTTATATTCCTTTTGTTTGATTCTAGCTACCATCTCTCTCAGTTCTGAATAGTTTTGCAGAGATCAGCATATTCTATTTCTTGCTGAATGCCTCCCTTTCTTTGAGTTACATTTTTGTTGTTTTTGTACTCTCATTTAATCTTTTTTCTTGACTCTTTTCTAATTAACTCCATCGTTGCCTCCTTCATTATGCTTGTAATGAGGTCAAGGAAGTGTTCTGAAATTTCTGCTTTTCCCATCTGCTATAGGGTTCCAATTAGTTTTCTTTGGAATTCTAAAATTTTATATTACTCAGTAGAAGCTTCCAATAGGGCTAACTCTAGGATGGCCTCTTTTCCTTCATCAGTTCACATGAAAACTTCCAAGATTATTCATGCTCTCAATGGTGTAAAAGGCATCATTTTCTCTAGCATAGAAATGGAGTTAGAGACAACAACAGTTGAGCTGCACAAAAAAATTTAAATATCTTTTGAAAGAGTGTGAAGTCTGTTCTTCCAGATTGTAAGTGGATGCAGGTGAGAAATTTCAGAAAGACACTTTTATCCACACTTGCATGTGAAGGGTATGTAGCTAACACAACAAAATGAATTTTAAAGTAAATTTGCAAATAATATATTTTAAGGAAGAAGTTTCTTAACTTTAGTATCTTGCTCCTGGAGCATTATTTTATATAGAATTTTTCATTTGACTATTGTTTAGCCATTGCTAAGGACTGAATGTGTTACCATTCCTCCTCTTCCATTTATAGTTGAAGCTCTAAGCCCCAATGTGACAGCTTTGGAGACAGGTCCTATAAGGAGGTTAAGAAAGGTTAAATGAGATCATCAGGGTGGGGCCCTAGTCTGATAGTATTTGTGTACTTATAAGAAGAGGAAGAGAGACCAGATCTCTCTTTCTTCACATGTGCTCTGAAGAAAGGTCATGTGAGGACATAGTGAAAAGGTGGCTATTTGCAAGATGGGAAAGAGTTATTACCAGAAATTGAACCCTGCTGAAACCTTGATCTTGAGCTCTTCAGCCACCTTCACTGTGAAAAAATAAATTTCTATTGTTTAAGCCACCCTATGGAAGCCTGAACAGATTACTACAGCCACTAAAAGGAATTTTTTTAATGAGAGAAGTACTCATTTAGATTGTGAAGCAGACACAAAATTATATACACTAAGACTTTAATTTAAAAAGTATACAAGAAATTGGAACCCTTATATGTTGCTAGTAGAAATATAAAATGGTATAGCCACTTTGAAAACAGTTTAGTGGTTGGTCAGAATGTTAAATATAGAGTTACTGTAAAACCCATCAATCCTACTCTCTGTTGTTCAGTTGACTCTGAACAACACAGATTTGAACTTCATGGGCCCATTTATATGTGGATTTTCCCCCCAATAAATACCTGTACTGTTTTTGATTTGTTGTCAGGAGTCCATGGATGCAGAGGGCCAAATGCATGCTTTGATCTATGCTATTTTATATCAGGGGATTTTGGTATCCATGGGGGTCCTGGAAAAAAATCCCCTGTGGATACTGAAGGACAACAAAATTTTTGAGGAGTCAAAAGTTATATGTGAATTTTTGACTGTGTGTGTGGAGGGGTTTGTGCCTCTAAGCCCCATATTGTTCAAGGACCAACTGTATGTATACTCAAGAGAAATGGAAACATATATCAACATAAAACTTATATGTGGATGTTGCTAACAGCATTATTCCTAATAGTCAAAAAGTGGGAATAACCTAATGTCCACCAATTTATGAATGGATAAATACAATATGGTATACTTATACAATGGAATATTATTCAAGTATAAAAAAGTATGAAGCATTGACATATGCTACATGATAAACTTTGAAAAAATTATACTAAGTAGATGATAATACTATCTAATAAAAGAGAAACATGCAAATTGACCATACCTCCACTATGCCCACAAGCCATGCCCACCAGCCAATCAGGACCAAGTATGCAAATTAACCCAACAAATATGGTGGCAGCCATGGAGCTGGAGCAAGCAGGAGGCTTGGGGTGCCCCGAGCAATGGAGGAAGCCAAACTTCCCTCCCTGGCTGGCCCTGGCCTCTCCTCAAGGCTACAAAGTTTCAATTATAGAAGATAAATAAATCCCAGATACTAGGGCCTCTGCTTGGGTTGCTAGGGGGCATGGCTGGCCTGCAAACCACCACAGGCTTCTTGACCAGGCTGCCCCATGCCCCAAGGGAACCCCCACCCTGATCTGGGACACCCTTCAGGGCAAACCAACCAGCCCCCACCTGTGAACCAGGCCTCTATCCTATCTAATAAAAGAGTAATATGAAAATTGACTGTCACTCCAACATACAAGATGGCTGCCCCCATGTGGTCAAAGATGGCTGCCCCCAGGTGGACACAAGATGGCCACCACAAGATGGCCAGCAGGGGAGGGCAGTTGGGAGGGACCAGGCCTGCAGGGAAGGGCAGTTGGGGGGGGGAACCCAGGCCTGTAGGGGAGGGAAGTTAGGGGTGACCAGGCCTGCAGGGGAGGGCAGTTAGGGGTGACCAGGCCTGCAGGGGAGGGCAGTTAGGGGCAATCAGGAAGGCAGGCAGGTGAGCAGTTGGGAGCCAGCAGTCCTGGATTGTGAGAGGGATGTCCAACTGCCCTTTTAGGCCTGATCCCAGGCCTAAATGGGCAGTCAGACATCCCTCTCACAATAGGGATCGGGCAGTCAGACATCCCTAAATGGGCAGTCAGACATCCCTCAAGGGGTCCCAGATTGGAGAGGGTGCAGGCTGGGCTGAGGGCCACTCCTCACCCCCCTGTGCACGAATTTCATGCACTGGGCCTCTAGTACTACATATTTATGAATCCATTCATATGAAATGCTCAGAAGAGGCAAATCCATAGAGACAGAAAGTAGATTAGTGGTTGCTTGAGATTGTGAGTTGGACACTAAAAGTAATAGGAAGTGGTTGCTAATTAAATGTTAAAGGGTATATGTTTCTTTTGGGGAGGATACGAATGTTAGATTATGGGGATGGTTGCTCTACCCTGTGAACTTACTAAAAATCATGAATTGTACATTTTAAATGGACGAGTTCTATGGTATATGAATTTCTCAATAAAGCTTTTAAAATAGTACACACATCCCTACATAAACATATATGCAGAAACGCACTGCAAGGAAATAAATCAAAATACTAATAAAAGTTTTATATGTGTTTTCAGGTGATTTTTTACTTGATTCTTCTTCATATACTAGTGGCCCGGTGCACAAAATCCGTGCATGGGGGGATATGTCCCTCAGCCTGGCCTGCACCCTCTCCAATCTGGGACCCCTCAAGGGATGTCTGACTGCTGGTTTAGGCCCGATCCCACAGGGTTCCTTCTTGCAATCTGGGACTGCTGGTTCCTAATTGCTCACCTGCTTGCCTGCCTGATTGCCCCTAACCACTGTGCATGCTGGCCTGCTTGCCCCTACCTCCCCCCTCCCCCCTGCTAGCCTGCTTGCCCCCAACTGCTCCCCCCTCCACCGGCCTGATCGTCCCCAACTGACCCCCACCAATGGTCTGCTCACCCCCAGATGGCCCCTCCTCCTGGCCTGCTCACCCCCAACTGCCCTCCCCCTGTCAGTTTGATCACCCACAACTGCCGTCCCATCCTGGCTTGATCACCCACAACTGCCCTCCCCTCTTGGCCCCTAACTGCCTCTACCTCGGCCCTGCCACCATGGCTTTGTCCAGAAGAACATCTGGAAGGTCTTCTGGAAGGACTCCCAGTCTAATTAGCATATTACCCTTTTATTAGTATAGATTTTTAAAAAATTTCTATACTGAATATACTTCTTTTTTAAAAAAAATATTTTTTATTGATTTTTTACAGAGAGGAAGAGAGAGGGATAGAGAGGTAGAAACATCGATGAGAGAGAAACATCCATCAGCTGCCTCCTGCACACCCCCTACTGGGGATGTGCCCACAACTAAGGTACATGCCCTTGACCGGAATCAAACCTGGGACCCTTCAGTCCACAGGCCAGTGCTCTATCCACTGAGCCAAACTGGTCAGGGCTGAATATACTTCTTAATCACCAGAAAATAATTATTATAAATTAAATGAAAGTTTTTAAATCTCATGCCCCAGACAAGGTTGTTCTCAGAGGTTTCCTAATCAATAACAAATCCATCTAAACCCTCCTTTCTACCCATTTATTAAGTGTTTACTATGTGCAGTGTTCTCTACAACATGCTGAGAATACAAGCCAAAGGAAGTATTTAGGCTTCTGGAGAACAGAGACTTTATTCACTACTGTAAATAAAGCCCTCAATTTAGTGTATGAATAAAAAACAAGACATGAATGAAGACATCATTGTTTCTTTATTCCTGGGTGCCACAATCTAGTTGGGGAGGCAAATACTAAAAAGGCAATGGATAGCCCTAGACAGTTCGGCTCAGTGGATAGGGCATTGGCCTGCAGACTGAAGGGTCCTGGGGTAGATTCCAATCAAGGATACATATCTCGGTTGCAGGCTCCTCCCTAGCCCTGGCCCTGGTTGGGGCTCCTGCAGGAGGCAACCAATCGATGTGTTTTTCTCACATTGATGTTTCTCTCTGTCTTTCCCTCTCTCTTCCAATCTATCTAAAAGTCAATGGAAAAATATCCTTGGTTGAGGATTAAAAAAAGGCAAGGTGTACATTATGATAAGCATACAAAAAGGGTGCTGTGGAACATTTAGGTGGGATGCAGAACTCAATGTAAGGCATTGTGGGAGACAATTTCTAATCTGAATCCCAAAGAAGACATTGTGGGAGGGACAGAACAAAACCTAAGCAAAGGGAGTAGCACATATGTACCAAGACAAAGGTGAACTGGAGCATTGTTCATTCAGGAAACTTCAAAAGCTATGGTTAAGTTTTCAGAGGCAAGAAGAATACAGATCATAGAAGGCCTTGTATGGAGTGCTGAAAAGTAGCACATTTATCTTGAGGCAATGGTGAATCATTAACAGGGTTTTAGGAAGGTGACTCCATTATATTTGTACTTCTCTTGGTATTGAAGAGTTCTGTTTAGGTTCATTGTTATAATAGGTGTTTACCTAGGAGTAAATTGAAAATAAAGGAGGAATGAGGTTTAGTGTTCTTCAAGCAGTAATTTTATTACTTTTCTTTCTCCTCTCACCCTCCCCTCTTACACTGTTAAACAGGAAGTTGGAGTCCTGGGTCAGGAAAAAAGGGAAACTTAGGTTGGGGTTCTGGACTTGGTTGGCAGGACAGAGCGCTCTGACTTTAATGGAACTTCACTCTGGAAAGATTTTCCTGAAAGCTGACCTTACTTTGAAATGGCCAGAGCTCAGGTGGGGTTTCCAGCCCACTTTAGATCTTTCACCCAGCATGTGTGGTCTTGTCGTTCATGCTAGATTCAGCCACCCTATCCAGATTTCTGATATTTTGGAGCTTCTACCTGACAGCTAACTCTTAGTTAAAGTTATAATTGATCACTTGGGACAATATTTTAATTCCACCTTGTATTTAAAATTTATAATATTTAAACCCTGTCTACTACTCTCGTAGGTAATAATGACACTGCATTTTCTATATAAATATAAATATAAATATAAATATAAATAACTTCTGGCTTTTACCAGTAATCTTATAATCTTCACATACAACATACCATATCCAAAACCAGCCTTATATACAACTGAGCAGAGGTCAAGTCCCTGAATACTTTCATGTGGCAAGGGGAGGATTCAGTAGAGAATGGATTTGAAGGACACTATTGCAATGACCTACGTGAGGGACAACAGTGGCCTGATCTGACCTGATGTAGCGGTAGAAAGGAGAAAAACAGTTAATGCATAGGCAGTATACATGGTAATACTGCCATGGTAGGTGGTAATAATGATAGAGAATACTTACCACCTACTTTATTTTGTGCCAGACATTGTATTATGTGCTTTGAGATGATCTCATTTAACTTCTTTAATCCTCACAACAGACTTTGTGAGTTAGAACTCCATCATTGATTCAAATACATTCGACCTTAACTTACAGCACACTCCAGCTCACCTTCTGAGCAGTTTTGATCAACATGATATTAGTTTCTATTAGTCCCATCAACATAACTTGTGTATTCTGTCCTCTCTGTCAGGAATGTTCTGCACACCCATTCCTTTCTACCCCCAACTCAAAAGCACTTATCTAGTTAACATGTACTGTTAAATCTCAGTTCAAATGCCCACTGCTCAGAGAAACCTCCCTTGATCCAAAATTCAGGTGAGATCCAATTACTTCATGATTTTATAGCACTATGTACCCCTGTTTTCAACAATAATCTCAGTTATAAATTTATGTGTATTTGTGTGTTTATTTGACTCATTATTATTTCCTACACTAAATTATAAATTCATGAGAATAGGAACCATGACTAGGTTTCAATTTTCTGTATTTTTTGAAAATCACTATTACCTTTTCAGCACTTAGCATATTGCATGGCATATAGAAGCCATTCAATTAATATTGTTTGTATAGTTTGTGAACTTGGAGACTTTTACTTCACCTTGCTTATTTTTTAGAATCCATCAGTTTACCATTTTTCTCTCACTACACTTAGGTTATCACATTCCGGAGTGACCATGAGCCCTCCCACACCTTATGGCACTCAGGGTTTCTCCTGAACAGTACTAGTCTGACAGTCATCATACTACTGTGATTTCCACCTGCCTGCTCACTCCTCTTTCTGTTACTAGCATTGCTCCAGTAAGAGCAAAGCCTTTTAATTTTGTAGACACAGAGATGTGTGCCTTTGAGTTGACCACTATTCAAGCTAAAACCTGGAACAGTTATTTTTGAAACAAAAGGCTGGGAAATGATCAAAGGCTGGGAATTTTTAGTGCAAATGAGAGTTGGTTCATGCATTTTAAAGGCATGACATTCATAATATCAGAGTGTACAATGAAACTGCTCATGTAGAGATTGCAGTTCAAGAAGGTAGTAAAACTTTCAGTTTCAAAGGCAGGGGGACTAGCAGTTGATCACCTCTCTTCCTCTGTTTGAGAGAAATTTAAAAAGGAGACATTTCTCAATTGGGTTTCAAAAAGTCAAGAAATTACAAAATTGAATCAACTTTAAGATTTTTATTATATAAACATATTCCATGTGTATAAAAGGGAAATGAAAAGTTGAATTTTTTTTGATAACAAGATTATAGGTGGACCTCCCTTTATTTCATTTTGATTTACATTCATATTGTTATATACAATATGTAACATATTTTTCAAGGAACTCCAAATCTTCTATAAGATTTCAAATTATTATTACTATGTGCTATGTTCCCTATTACATCATTTTAGTTATTCCCAATGACAACCCTAAGAGGAAGATGATGGATAGGCTAAAAAGAAATGATAGACATTTGCTCAGGTATTGTACCTTGTGAGAGGTGGAGCTGGGATTTGAGTCCTGCTGGATCTGCTTCCAAACTTAGTTTTGATCCATTCTGCTACTCTACCTCTTTTTATAGTCATTTGAAGCAATCTCCTCAAAGGCTTTCCAAATTGCCTGACCCTGTTGAAAGCATGTCTTTTGTGGATACTTTGTTACAATCAATTATTTCAATAAATATTAAACATTTTCTATATGCCATTGACTATTCTGGCATCAAGATGAATAAAGGTGAACACAGTGGACATTATCCTTACTCTCAGGTTATTCTAGTAGAAATAAGATAACCTCTCAAAATAGCAACAAAGAAAGCTATGAGATCACAGTAAGTGATATGTAGAGAATGAATGTAGGTGATCTGATAGGAAATAATTATTGGACTCCAGAAGCTGTTTATTAAATAACACAATGTGAAGACTTCTCTGAGGAGGAGATGAAGCTGAGAGCCAACTGTCAAGAATGATGTCAGCATAGGAGCAAGCTTTTACAAAAGCCCTGTGCCAGAAACCAGCATGGTTTGTTCAAGCCATGGAGAGAAAACCAGTGTTGCTAGAGCATAAAGGATGGAGAGAAATGTGGTTGTACGGGTTGTAGCTGAGTCATGCACACACTTTGTAAGACAGCTTAAGAAAATGAATTTTAGTTTAATGGATTAGGAGGTTATTGGAAGATTTCAAATAAAAAGATTTCTGCAGCTGTGTGGAAAATGGATGATAGGGGAGCAAGCGTAGAAGCAGGGAGGTAAGTTAGAAGGCTGTTATGATATAGGTTCCTTCTGCTACCCAAAAGTAGAGTGTTCTTATGAAACCCTTCATGAGCTGAAATGGCATAAAGTGAAAAAGCAATCATCATTAATTTATATGGAAAAAATTTAGAGCATTGCCAGACCCCAAAAATGACCTACCAAATCATGCCAAATATGTTTAATTACATCCTGTTTTATGTTAAGTAAAACACCCTTAGGAGCTTCCTTAGGCTTTTCTGATACCTCAGGACACATCTTCCTAATAGCTGCAGACACAAAAAATCTAGATAAAGAACAGATGCTCTTTATTTTGATGTAGTCCCATTTGTTTATTTTCTCTTCAGTTTCCATTGTCCTAGGAGCTGTATTGGTGAAGATATTGCTTTGGCATATGTCTGAGATTTCTCTGCCTGTGGATTCCTCTAGTATTTTTATGGTTTCTCATCTTATGTTTAAGTCCTTTATACATTTTGAGTTTATTTTTGTGTATGGTGAAGTTGGTGGTCTAGTTTAATTTTTTTTGCATGTATCTGTCCAATTTTTCGAACACAATTTATTGAAGAGACTGTCTTGACGTTATTGTATGTTCTTGCTTCCTTTGTCAAATATTAACTGAGCATAGTGGTTTGAGTCAATTTATGGGTTCTCTATTCTATTCCATTGATCTATATGTTTTTTCTTGTGCCAATACCAGGCAGGTTTGAGAACAGTGGCTTTGTAATACAGCTTGATATCTGGGATTGAGATCCCAGCTACTTTGTTCTTCTTTCTCAGGATTGCTGAGGCTATTCGGGGTCTTTTTTTTATTCCAGATGAATTTTTGGAGAGTTCATTCTATGTCTGTGAAATATGCCATTGGTATTTTAATGGGGAGTGCATTGAATCTATAGATTGCTTTGGGTAGTATGGACATTTTAATGATGTTGATTCTACCAATCCATGAACACGGTATGTTCTTCCATCTGTTTATGTTTTCCTCTATCTCTTTTTCCAGTGTCCTATAGTTTTCTGAGTACAGGTATTTTACCTCCTTAATTAAGTTTATTCCTAGGTATCTTATTATTGTTATTATTATGTTTTTTTGGTGCGATGGTAAATGGGATTGCTCCAATATTTACAGGAAACTCATACAACTTAACAAAAGGAAGATAAACAACCCAATCAAAATATGGGTAACGGACCTAAATAGATACTTTTCAAAAGAGGACATAAGGAAGGCCAAGACACATATGAAAACATGCTTAAAGTCACTAATCATCCAAGAGATGCAAATCAAAACAACAATGCGATACCATCTCACACCTGTCAAAATGGCTATCATCAACAAATCAACAAAGGACAAGTGCTGGTGAGGATGTGGAGAAAAAGGAACCCTTGTGCACTGCTGGTGGGACTGCAGACTGGTGCAGCCACTGTGGAGAACAGTATGGAGTTTCCTCAAAAAACTAAAAATGAAACTCACATTTGACCCAGTGATCCCACTTCTAGGAATATATCCCAAGAAACTAGAAACACGAATCAGAAAGGATATATGCATCTCTATGTTCATAGAAGCACAATTTACCATAGATAAAATTTGGAAACAGCCTAAGTGCCCATCAGCAGATGAGTGGATTAAAAACTGTGCTACATTTACACAATGGAATACTACACTGTGGTACAAAAGAAGGAATTCTTACCCTTTACAACAGCATGGTTGGAACTGGAAAACATTATGCTAAGTGAAATAAGCCAGTCAGAGAAAGATAAATATCACATGATCTCACTCATATGGAATATAATGAACAACATAAACTGATAAACAAAAACAGATCCAGAGGCTGAGAAGCATTGATCAGACCATCAAACCTCAGAGGGAAGGTAGAGGAGGGTGAAGGCAAGGGGGAGAGATCAACCAAGGACTTGTATGCATGCATATAAGCCTAACCAATGGACACAGACACTGTGGGGGTGAGGGCATGAGTGGGAGATGGGGTGATAATGGAGGGATAAGGATACATATGTAATACCTTAATCAATAAAGAGAGGGGGGAAAAAAGAAAAAGAAAATTTGCTACAATCAAAAGAATGTTTTTTAAAAAAATTATTGACATTACATAATATCTTTTCTGTTAATACAGAATAAATCTGTTGAATGAACATTCTGAAAGTCACAGAGTTGGAGCTTTTGTAAAACTAGGAAATAATTCAAAACCACCATCTAATCCTAATGGGTAGTGACTGCATGGGTAACTGCTCTAGGTATTCCAGGCCTATTCATTAGTTAGAAAAAAAGAAAGCCTAGAAAAAAACTTGTTTCTTGGACCCTCCATCCAAAAGGAACAAAATTAAATTCCAGTATTCCCAATTTAATTTGGGAGGCTAGTCAACCCTCTGTTTAAACTTCTGAAATAATATTGGTAAAATAGTCACAATCACAGACTCCTATCTGCTAGCTTTCTGAAGGCACATGGTTCTTTTGTTCCTATGCAAAGAAGGTATTTATTTTTAGTAAATAAACCATTTCATGGGTGGGGGGGGGGAGAGGGACAATAAAAAGTATTTCATAAAGAACAGGATAACCTTTCTAAGGAGAAAAGGGGGGGGGACACACACAACTATCACTAAGACAAGCATAGAAGCCAGAGAAAATTCTTAAAAAAAAACTCCTCCCCAATTTCCAACTTTTTAAAAAAATTTATTTTATTGATTTTTTACAGAGAGGAAGGGAGAGGGATAGAGATTTAGAAACATCGATGAGAGGGAAACATCGATCAGCTGCCTTCTGCACATCCCCTACTGGGTGTGTGCCCGCAACCAAGGTACATGCCCTTGACCGGAATTGAACGTGGGACCTTTCAGTCCGCAGGCTGACGCTCTATCCACTGAGCCAAACCAGTTAGGGCTCCAACTTTGTTTTATTGAATAAATAAATCTATTGATCCAGTAAGAGTGTTCCTTCTTGAGTCTGCCTAACTTAGGAATAGCCAGACAAATATACTCCTACTAAGTGTATAATAACGTACATCTTTGGGCCTCAATAGAGGAAATTGTCTTATGTGTATATATTACCCCCAAATCCCTCTCCTGGGTGTCCTCATTATGAATATTCATATAGAAATCCTTCCCATAAAATGAATTCCCATTTTTTTCAAAAAGTTTAACATAAAATCTATCTATCTATCTATCTATCTATCTATCTATCTATCTATCTAGCGAGGTAATATGCAAATTAGCTAGGATGCCGTACAGTCACAACTGGTCAAAAGGAGGCTGCACGCGCAGATGAGGCCCAGAGTGGAGACAGAGACAGAGATGGGGGGTGGGTGCTGCTGGAGTGGACACAGGCAGGGGGCCTGGGGCTGCTCCAGCTGCAGTGCACCAGCAGTCCCGCCTCTGCATGTGAGCTGCAGAGGAAACACCTTTTCTGACCACTCATTGGCTAAGCTCCTGGTACACCACTTGCAGTGTTCCCGGTAACTTGTGTAATAAGAATCCAAGAAGGTGATCTAGGGTTTTCCACCACACTCCTGGAGGGAAAAAAATGAAGGTCCACTGCTGGAAGGGCTAAGAAATGTCATATCCTGCCCTAGCCAGTTTGGTTCAGTGGATAAAGTCTTGGTCTGCGAACCGCGGGGTCTGGGTTCGATTCTGATCAAGGGCATGTACCTGGGTTGCGGGCTCCTCCCTGGTTGGGGCCCAGGTCAGGGCTCATGCAGGAGGCAACCAATCGAAGGGTCCCTCTCACATTGATGTTTCTCTTTGTCTTTCCCTCTCTCTTCCATGCTCTCTCAAAATCAATGGAAAAATATCCTCAGGTGAGGATAAAAAAAAGAAAGAAATGTCATATCATATGAAAGAAACATCTTGAAAATGCCTAAAGAAAGTTGTCCTTTTTTCATGGTGAAGGGACTGGAGTCTGTGTTGATGAAAACACCTTGGGGGTTGTGATGGCCAGCAGTGGCAGCAGCAGTGGGGTGATGGGGGTGGTGCTTTCCCCTGATCAGCCGGTCGCCTCCCACAGAGGAAGGCCAGACTGCAACTTAGGAGCAGGCCTAAGCCTTCAGTAGGACATCCCCTGAGGGCTCCCAGACTGTGAGAGGGGGCAGGCTCAGCTGAGGGACACCCTCCCCCAGTGCACGAATTTTGTGCACTGGGCCTCTAGTGACTATATAATCCAGAAATTCCACTCCTAGATATATACTACCCTTTCAAAAACAACAAAAACAACAAAAAAAGTAAAAACAGGTGTTCAAACAAAAACTTGTACATGAATATGCATAAAAGCACTATTCAAAATAGCCAAAAGGTAGAAACAACTCAAGTGTCCTTCAACAGATGAATGGATAATCAAACTCTTGTATAGCCACACAATAGAATGAAAAGTCATCGATATATGCTATTACATGAATGAAAATTTAAAACATTGTGTTAAGTGAGAGAAGTCAGACAGAGAAGGCCATATATTGTATGATTTTATTTTTATGGAATATCTAGAAAAGACAAATGTATAGATATAGAAAACAGTTTAGTGGTTGCCAAGGGCAGAGGTGAGTGGGGAAGGTCGATTTATTCCTTAATGGTTATGAGCCTTCCTTTTGGGATAATGAAGATGTTCTGTAAGTAGATAATAGTGATTGATTCATAGCATTGTGTACTAAAAACTACTATATTGTAAATGGTGAATTTCATGTTATGTGAATTGTTGCTCAATTTAAAGAAAAAAATATAATTCTAGTACAAGTGACTGGCTCAGAAAGCCTTCATAGTACCCTAGAAGCCAAGACTCCTTACAGCAATAGTGGTGGTGCACTGATTTTAAGGTGGGTAAAGTTCCAGGGCAGCACCTCAATGCCTAAGTTAATTCTCTTAAAATGTGCAGTTATGGCCCTAAAGATAAACACTCTGCTATGTTGACTTGTATTAATTTTAACAATATGCATTTTTAAGAGTCCTGGATATTAGCATATTCTTCTTTTTAAGGTTAAGCCTTTCCATCTCTCAGCTCTTTGGCCATTAGATAAAATAAATTTTACTGAGGGAATAATGAGTTGGTTTTCTTAGAAGGCAACTATATACCCAGTATCCTGGAAGACTTCTAGTTCACATCTATTGGCCCAGTGTAATTATTAGTAGTGTCCCTACCACTCTTAAAAGTGTCTCAATCTGGCCCGGCTGGCATGGCTCAGTGGTTGAGCATCAACCTATGAACCAGATCACAGTTTGATTCATGGTTTGATTCCCTGTTAGGGCACATGCCAGGGTTGCAGGTTCGATCCCCAGGGGGAGCATGCAGGAGGCAGCCAATGGATGGTTTTCTCTCATCATTGATGTTTCTATCCCTCTCTCCTCCCTTCCTTTCTGAAATCAATAAAAATATATATATTTAAAAGTATTCCAGTCTTAAGGATAAATTACAAGGTTTCCCTAACTTCAAGGGGACCACTGTTAAGCTTCCCTGCCTGATCTGTCTAACAGGAGTCTTTCTGTGCCAGCTGTAATCCAGTTCTCTGGCAAGTTAGATATTATTTGTCTTAATATGTGCATTCCTTTTGCCAAGGCATACATAGCATGTTTGTATGATATGGTTTCATTTTATGATATTTTGCTCTTATTGGTGCTTCATATCCTATGGTAGACCTAATCATTTGTGGGAACCAAAATGTTAAGGTTAGGAATACTGCCACAGCAGACTTTTCTATGGATTTTTATTGATTTGAGAGAGAGAGGAAGAGAAATGGAAAGAGAGAGAAACATCGATAAGAGAGAGAAACATTACTAGTCAGAATGTGTAGTTTCTTCTCTAATAAAAATATTTTTTATTGATTTCAGGGAGGAAGGGAGAGGGAGAGAGAGATAGAAATATCAATGATGAGAATGAATCATTGATCATCTGCCTCTTGCATGCCCCCTACTGGGGATCAAGCTCATAACCCTGGCATGAACCCTGACTGGGAATCAAATGGGGATCTCTGATTCATATGTTGAAGCTCAACCATTGAGCAACACTGGCAGGGCCAGATGTGAATACTTTTGAGCTCATATGTAATAATTTCTTTGTGTTTAAAATAACTTTCTGGGGGAGATGGATATACATGAACTCTTTGTAATCATGATTATACAAGGGTCAATTAATTATATTTTCATACTTATTTATTCCAAGATATCAAGTGAAAATATTTTCTAGTCTGTCTTTTATCAAGAGAATTTTGAATATTTCTGACTTTCTATTATTGTGACATTTATTTTGCAAAACAAATTAACTTTCCATTTATGCTCCCAAACAACATACCTTTATTTATTAAATAAGACAATTACAATTTTGCTTTATTAAATTTCAAATGTTTGCTGCGTTATAAAACTAACAAGTCTATAAATATAATAATAAAAATCATAATAAAATGATCAGAGGCAATGACAGTGAGAGGAATGAACTAATGAGCAAGAGTAGTTGATGTTTCATATAGACAGAAAATGGGTATGACACACTGGAAACCTTGCAAAGATGTTGGAGGTCAGCACTTTGGTCAGATAATTATTTTTATCATTTCAGAGATCCAGGCTAGTCATATTGTGCGTGGGTGTGTTTTTATTACATAATAATTTCTCTTATTCGACAGGATCAACCGTGGGATGAATATTGTAGTTTGTTCAAGTTTTTCCCCCCTAGTTTTGTTCAAATACTAACATTGTAAATATTGAGGTGTGCCCATAATACTTTGGTATTCAATGTTGGGAAGAGAATGGTTTGCAAAGGAAAACCACTCTGAAGCACCAGACTCTTTTGGCTGGGAAGAAATAAAAATAACCAGTAAGACAGAACAACAGCAGAGGAGCTGCATCTGTTTCACAAGTTTTTAGGGCCCACATCTGATGGACCCATTCATTAAAATTCCAATGTGCCTATACTTCATTTCAGTGAAGCTGCATTTAACCCCATTAGACTTGGCGTGGACCAAAAGAGAGAGGGGCAGACTGAAGGAGAGTGTCCCCATTATAAGTGTTTCACATCCACTGCATTAGATAATATCTACTATGGGGATTGTAAACTTTCAGGCTCAGTGACATATTTTTGAACATCTGAGATACTACACACTGAAAACACCATGAAATAAAAATAATCTCTTCACACTTCCCAACTGGCTGTTTATCAATTTTTTCCTTTCTCCCATTTATGCATGAAGTGTCCCTTCGCAGCCAGAAACCCCGCGGTGTTTTTTTGGCTCTGATTTGGACTGTGACTTGCTTATTTTCAGAGTTAACGGCAGAAAGCAAAGAAAAATGTAGTCCATTAGTGTGTTACATTATGTAAAGAAAACAAGATTGCTAAATACTGCCATCCGGTATACTATCCAAACATTTATTTAATCCTTTTCATATCAAATCAAACAGTCCCAGTTAATAGAGTTGAAAAAAGTTAAGTCTCTTTATGTCTTAGAGAGACTGACCCACTTATTTAAACTCTGTAAATCCATCCTTTATCAAGCAACTTCCAAGGGAAAACACACACACACACACACACACACACACACACACACACACACACACACACATACACACACACACACACACACACTTAAATAACCACAGCAAATATTTAATGTTGACTTTCCTGTTTTTCTTCTCTTTTCCCTTCTAAGGGAAAAATAGTGGAGGGTTTAGTTTTCTCCATGGTCTTGTGTGTGAGTGTGTGAGTGTGTGTACATGCCTGTGCAGGTATGGTGCAGATTTAACAACTAATCACAATAACAGATGAGTAAAGTGGGTTTCTGGACCAAAAAGGTATGTGTTCCAGAAACTTGCTTTGAGGTTCATCAGGTACAAGTTTTATAATGGATACTGAGTGTGAATAGCATTGCTAGTTTATAGGTGAGACTGAAGCTAATTATGTGCTGTTGGTCAGAGGGCTGTAAAGGACATGACAAAGCTACTAAATCAGATTTTTCTTTCTTAGCTAGGGGATTTTCCTGCTAATATGCTATTTAAAAAGCAAAATTCAATGTCAGCTTCCAGGCCTATAGTTCCAAAGAAGTGTTTTATTTTGCTCAGAATAATTAATCAAATTATGCCATCCTAGAATTAGAAGGTATCTTCTCCCATATATATGCGCACTTATTCTGTACATCTTTATAAATGCATAGGAATAGTCTACCAGAATACCTTTGTAACTGGTAGCAGTGCTTACCACTTACCTCTTGGGAGTTGATTTGAATTGGGGTGATGATCAAGTGGGCTACAGAGTTCTTTGTAATGTTTGCAATTTGATGCAAATGCACAAATGTGTCATTTGGGAAATTAAAAATTAAAATAATTTGAGAAGTTATCTTTTCTAGGTTCTTGCCCTTCAACAGAATATTCAAGTATTTAAGAGAACAGGTATTTAAGAGAACCTGTTATTTTTCCACTCCAAAGGTTTTGTTGATGGAGAACTTCATTTCTAGTCATGCCAGTCCTGGCTGGCCCCACTCCTGATCACCCCTCACCTAAACCCCAGGGTTGAATTTTTCCCTTTTATCTAAGCTAAATTAAGAGAACATAAATATCTCTCAGCATTTGTTATAGTTCTGTTTTCGTTGTAAAAGGTAAGTGTAAGTGAAGAATGCTGGGCAACATGTCATGAAACAACAGGGAATTGCTAAGAATTCCTAAGAAGTAATGGCAGCATTCAGGACAATGTGACCATCAGCATCCCTATTAACGTGGGTTTATTTATGGAATAAAGTATAAGAGCAAGAGTAGGGACAATACTATATTTTGTGTACATAAAGGCATTAGTTGTAAATATCATAATCCAAAAGACTAAGCTTACAGGTAAAAAATGCAAAACATATAAAAAAAGTGGTGTAGTGAAGTTTTCCACTTCCATCTGCATAGGTAGCAGTTACTGTCAGTAGTGTTATTTTTAAAATAGAAGACACATAAATACTACAGTACTTATGTAACTAGAATAACCCAATCCCCAGGCTCTTCATGCAAGAACAGTCACTTAGCTTTACTTCTACCAGATTAAATTAAGCCTCTAGGCACCAGATTGGCCAGAAGTACAGTATAGCATACTTGGGGATGGCTGTGTGTATGTGTACAAACAGTTTCCAGGGTAGTCCAAGAAATTCAGGGATTGTGCAAACCAAAACGAAGCCGTTCTCCAACAACACTCCCAGGTAAAGATGAACCCTGCATCAGCTTTGTGCCTTTGACTATCAGTTTGCTTTTCACTGACATGTTCTGTTGCTGTTGAGCTCTGGTCTTCCTCCATTTGCCAGTTCATGCAGCAGCTGGGGCTCAAAGGAGGATGACTCTGGGCCTCAGAGGGAGGCACATAGCCCTGGGTGTTCCTCAGTGGGTGAGACTCAGTGCCCAGCCCTTTGCATCACACAGAGCTCTTCTCCCTTGAGGCTCCTTTGCTGGGTCCAGAGTTGTTTGTTATCTGCCTATTGTGGATCCCACTCTTCCCTGCCATTAACTTCTGCCCCAGGAGTTTACTTTCTGGGCCAGGCCGTGCTACAATCTTTTTTTTTTTTTTTTTAAGGGCCCTTTCATTTATTAGACTACTAGAGGCCCAGTGCATGAATTCGTGCATGGATGGGGTCTGGCTGGCCCAGCCCCAATCAGGAGGAGGAGATGGCAGGAGGTTGGCTGGTGTGCCCTGCCCCCAATTGGGGGCATGGCTCGCCATGGGGAGGGGCTGTGGGCTGGCTGGCCCCGCCACTGAATGAGGTGGGGGTGCCAATTGAGGGTTAGTGGCCTGGGGGAGGGGCCATGGGTGGTTGGCTGGCTGGCCTTGCCCCTAATGGGGGTATGGCTGGGTGGGGGGCAGGGCTGGTTGGCTGGATAGTCCCACCCCCTAATGGGGTGAGGGAGTGTTCAGGGGCAGGGCCGCCAGGGAGAGGGGCTGTGGGCCGATCAGGGTGGTGGGGACCCATTGGGGCGGGGCTGGCCAGGGGGAGGGGCTGCAGGAGGTTGGCTGGCCTGCTATGCCTCCTATTGGGGTGAGAGGTGATCAGGAGTGGGGCCAGCCAGGAGGAGGGTCTGCGGGCTTATCATGGTGGGGTGGGCTGATTGGGGGTGCGGCTGGCCGGGAGGAAAGGGGTGGAGCATTTGGCCAGCCCGCCCTGCCCTTGATTAGGGTGGGAGTCTGGTAGTGGGCAGTACTTATTAAAAGATACTTTTGAGAACAGTAACTGGGAAGAATGGGAAAGGAGCAGGTTTGAGCAGAGGAATAAGTAAAGCTGCAATGCTGGCTAGGGATCAGCCTCAGTGAATCACATAGAGGGCTCTTGGGTCAATGGGGAAAAAAGGAGACATATGTACCTGATTGGGCCAGTTCGTTTTGACCACAGTGGGCATCATAGCGACCAGTCATTATGGTCGCTGGCTTTTTATATATATAGATATCTGCTTCTGTTCTCTTGATTAGTATCTTGCTTTACCTTGTGTTTACTGACAACTCTTATTGCACCCCTGATTCCTGTTTACTTGCTTGCCTGCTTTACTTACAGTAGGCTCCCTGACTACCATTGCCCTTTGTCTAGGAAAACACACAAAGATCTTTCTATTATATTAGCAATGGGTTTAACAAGGGGAACATCTTGAATTTCCAGTAATTGAGAATTCCAGTGATTGTGTCTCATGAAACAAATAATCACTAAGAAGAATGAGATAATCTATTCTTTAAGTTGTATTGGAGAGTTGATTCATGTTGAAAGGGCTTATGTATATGGTAAAAGCACAATTTAACTTCCTTCAACATTTTTGTTTTAAAAATTCTGACCATACCAGTAGGAAAACAAACCCTTTATTATAAACCTGACTTATACCATGACCAACACTAGTTGGGATATTAATGTGGACACATCATAGTATGAGCAGAATACTACCTCCTTCTTTAGAAAAAAGTGTAATTACAAATATGCTGAAAACCAAAGGCCATGTTTTTGTTTTATATACTCTAACAATCTAACACTGAAATGTCCATTGTATCTTAGAAAGTCTAATATAACCTCATAATAATTAAACATATTAAGGAGTAACAGCTTTATATATATATATATATATATATATATATATATATATATATATATATATAGTAAATGACCTCATCCAAGGCATACCAATTCAGTTTATTGAGAGGATATTGGCATCACTTAGACTTGATAATATTCCTTCCCCTTTGCCTTTAACTCTGCTTAGCTGAGTTTGCCTGGCTAGCAATTAAGGCTCTCAGTTCAGAAAGATATGGTTTTCACCATTCCTAATATCTATCTTGTTTGAGTCATTGTTTTTCCCTATAGGTAGGAATCTTCTTGTAAGGCTTAGACATTAACCTAGTCTTCCTTTTTTGTAGGCCTTAGGTCATTTTAGCTTGAACCTGTACCATAATGCTTTATTCATGTCACAATACCCTTGACCCAAATCTCTCCTGGAAAAGCTGCTAAAACCAAAAATTAAGGGGAAATGGCAATTATTAATTGGCTGTGGCACATAGCTCCCCTTTCAGACCTTTGAGCTATGCTTTTTTAGCAACTCTGTGATAACAGGGCAGAGAGACTTTCACAGCTGTGGTTTAAACTCCAGTACTCTTGTCAAATTTTATTTTTTATGAAATGTATTTCACTTCTGACATTTAAAAGACTGCAGCTTTCAAGAATACACATAGACCTCCTGCAACCATTTTATTTTGCTAATGAACTAAAATTGATCTCTGTAATTGAAAAATAATACGAGTTGATGGTAGTGACTAAATACCAAATGAAATTTTGCACAAGTGAAATTCTATACAATCCTGGGTATTATATGACTGCTTTATCTTAGTTGTGAAATCGTACTGCATAGTTTCTTGAAATTGGCTAATCATTAAAGAAAAACAAACAAACAAACCCCAGATGAAATGAGCAGTGGGAAACAGGATTCTTTGCAAAATCTTGGGCAAATCACTTAGTTTCCTTGGAACTCAGGTTTTCACCTATTGACCTGATAGAATAAGGTTATTTAAGGTCTCTTTCAGCTCTTCTGTCTCTAGAGTCTGAATCTAACCAAATTGATTTTTCATAGTCAGTAAAACATCTGAACAAAGCTGAACTGTGAAACATTTGACAAGCATTAGCAGGATTGAATATATTTTAGTCATTCTGTATTCTGTAGGAGAAAAGAACATTTAAGAACTACCCCCACCCCTACTCTAACCCCACATAACTTGTATTTCTTTAAATTTGAAACATTATACAATTGCCAGTTATTCTAAACTGGTTTTATACTTCTTGTGATAAGGACAGAGGGAGAATGCTGTGCTTTATAAACTCAGTAACGAACAGTGGGTTGGGCTGGAGATTTGGATCAGTTGCCGTGGTATATAGTCCAGACTATTCTAGATTTGTCTTTGAAAAACAGGATCATGACTCTTATTAAGATTTTTCCCCTCATGAGTGGGAAAAAAGCAAAACTGCCTCCAATACCAGAGCACCTGCTTTATTAAAAACCCCAGGGAGGTTCATTGTTAAGCTATGAAATACAAGATCTTACTATGAAGGAAAGATAGGAACTTGTACTCTCTTCATTTGTAATATATTTATTTTATAAATAATCGGCTCACATACAAAAATATACTTTGTAGAATTTTATGGGTGGATGCAGAATACTAAGTGGTACAGGGAACGTTCACAAAGTTATTAATAAAGATTCCTCCACGAGACAAAATGTATTCATTTTTATTGCCTTTGCATTTTTAGAGTCTGCTTAAGATAACTATCTTAAAATATCAGAGAGAAGACTTTAGAAACAGGTAAAACAGATTTGCTCAATACACCAGAAAATATCTAGCTTTGTTTTTACTGAGGGATAAAAATAGCATATGCGCATATATTTTAAAATGAAAAGGTATAAATAAAAATGCAGTTGTAGAGCAGATAAACTGAATTAATAGACTACTATGTATCTATTTGCCTTAGTATTCGCATGAGGCTAGATTTTAGCCATTTCCAAACGACCTCTGAGTTACAGGACTTGATCTCACTTAATACATTCTTTTAAAGAATAAATGTTTTTTTTTTTTTTTTTTTTTTTAAGAAATGGGCATTTTATTGTTTTGTAAAGAAGAATTTTATTTTACCTAAACCTGAAGAAGAAATCAGAAAGGAAGCACCTAGAGTAGGAAAAGTTTTGGAATTACAAGTCTACTAGTGAAAGGCCTTGGTGAAATGATGGTGAACATAGTGTTAATTTAGGCGTGTGGTAAACTCAGCAACACCCTGGATGTACCTGCAGTCATGATTAACCTATGTTAATTTTTGTGATTGATTGGCTCACCTGAAAAATGGGGACAATGGAAGAAAAGTAAATATAAGAAAGAAATACAGTGAAATCTGCCTGGAAACCATTTATATTTATAAATTATTATGAAATGAAAAAGCTTATTTTTTGGTAGCAGTTTAAGTAATATACTAAAACAGATTTTAATGTAATAACTTCCTACAGAACCCCAGAAACAGGAATGTTATTTTTTTGGGGGGAAGGACTCTTAATATTCAGAAAAATACTATTTCATTTATAGTATGAATTCTATGAAATTTCTCTAGTAAACTGATAAAAGGCAATCTATTTAAATACTTTATGAAAAAAGATAATTATACCCCAATAAAAATGGGAGAACTAACACAAAAACATCAAGGTTTATATATCTATGTATTTTTTTCACCATCAGTCATTTTCATTTTCCAACCAACACTATTTTAAAAACAATAAAAATAAACTATTTTATTTTATTTTATTTTGGTGATTACCTTCATCGAATCATTCTCTAAACCAGTAAGGAAGGCAATGATATTACAACTGTGAGACCAGAGTCCTGAATAGGTTTGTTGAATTCTGAGCAGTAGGCTAAGGAACCAGCAAATGCTTAGGTGAAATTTCTCTTGAGTATGCTCCCGTTCTTCTAGTTCTTGTGACCTAAATTTGCTAATATTATATAAGCAAGGATGAATTGCACTTCAGTTCATTAGGTCTGTGGATGCTATTTTATTTTAGAGATGGAAAAGAAGGTAAAGTTTTGTGTTGGTCTAAAA
Source organism: Corynorhinus townsendii (assembly GCA_026230045.1). Classification (NCBI taxonomy): domain Eukaryota; kingdom Metazoa; phylum Chordata; class Mammalia; order Chiroptera; family Vespertilionidae; genus Corynorhinus; species Corynorhinus townsendii. Next base: position 24,594,993 of record JAPDVU010000012.1, on the reverse strand, counting down.
AGTGATAGCTGGTGGGGTCAGGAAGCAGACGATAAGGCCATATTCTCTATGGTTGACTGCTAACTAGATTCTATTATGATTTAAGAAAACTGAAGCTCAGATTATTTTAAACTCACACAATAGGCAAGTAATCATGGTAAGAGATAATGAAAATGGACAGGTTGGTAATGATAGAAGTGAAGCTGGAAATGCTTAGGTGTAAGTGAAGTAGAGGCTTCTGAGGATGGAGAGAGGGAGAGGAAAAGAAGGGGGGAGGGAGAGAAATGAACACACCTTAAGGCGTTGTTTAGCTCTGTATACTAGTTACGATTTAATATTGCTGATATTAAATTCAGAAAAATACTATTTCCTTTATAGTATGAATTCCATGAAATCAAATTTCTCTAGAAAACTGATAAAAGTTTGGGATAGAGATTCACCTCGGTGGCCATAATCTTTTCAGTGTATAGTACCCCTAAATGTTAATCTGGCTTTGGGTACCTTGCTTTTGTTTGTGTGTGGGGTTTTTTCCTTAAAATTTTTTTCTGTGTTCTTCTAAACTTTTCATACTGTAAGTATTACTCCTGCCCTCTATTAGAGAGATGGCAGTAAAGTAATGGGGTATTAACTTGAGTTTGCTTTGCTCATCATGATGAGAAGTTGTTGGAGTAAGGTAACAGCAGTTTATAAAAATTTGGTTAGAGATCACTAGTTCTCAAAGAGTAGTCCATGGACCAGCAAGGTCACTATTACCTGGAACTTGCCAAAAAATGAGAATCTTCCCCTCCCGCTGTACTGAGTCAGAAACTCTGGGTGTGGGCCCCGCCATCCGTTTTAACAAGCCCTCCGAGTGATTCTGTTGTTGCTAAAGTTGAGAAGGAATGTTTGGGGACCAGGGTTGTGTTCTTAGTTCTACCTTTCAATAGTCATTAGATCTTGGTAGATTTGCTAAGCTTTTCTGAGTCTGTGGTTCTTGTGTCTGTAAAATGAAAGATGATCAACAATGGCCCTTCCAGCGCTAACATTCTGTGAATCTGGGGTTCTAATTACTTGGTGAAAGAGAATGTATTAAGGAAAAGCAATGCTTAGACAGCCAGCTACAGAGATAAATCTCATATACTGCTCAGTTACATGCTCCTTCCATATGTTTAATGTACAGTGATCCTTCTCAATCTTCATTAGTTCTGTGTCTTTCTTATAGCAGTTACTGTAAAATAAGATGTGCCTGTTAAATAACTCAAGACCTATTCCATTGTAACTAAGTAGAATACATTACAATGATCTGACTTTTAATTATTGAAGATGACACAGAGCATCAGTGATATTATAAAATGGAATTTAAAAGTACACAGCTTTTAGTGGGATGTCTTTTTCCAAATTCACCATAAACCAAGCACTGAGAAAGTACATAATTAAGTATAGAAGTAATAATAGGATGCTATGCCTCCTTTTTACATTATATTCAATATAAACATATTCAAAGTTTAGAAAGTAATAAACATTTTTTAAAAATATATTTTATTGATTTTTTACAGAGAGGAAGGAAGAGAGATAGAGAGCTAGAAACATCGATGAGAGAGAAACGTCGATCAGCTGCCTCCTGCACACCCCCTACTGGGGATGTGCCCGCAACCAAGGTACATGCCCTTAACCGGAATCGAACTCGGGACCCTTCAGTCCGCAGGCTGACGTTCTATCCACTGAGCCAAACCGGTTTTGGTTAAACATTTTTTTTCATAAGGATCTGCTAATGCACACTCTGTAGCCCAGTGGAGATTAGTTCAAATGGTCAAAGTGCATATCTTTTACTTGTAAATTTTCTATTCCCCTTAAAGGAATTTTCAAAAGATAACCTGCTTTTTAGTTTATTTGAAGGCATGTTACATGGTTTGGAAAGCTATAGCTTTTATGGGAAAATGCTAAAATGGATGTCTTTCTAAGTATTAGATATAAACTTGAGTATTTTTATCATATAAAGCGGGTTCTGAATCTGCTCTAAGACCCTAGACTTTGGGAAGTGTGGGTGTTGACATTGTGTATATTTGGGTTATGTCAATACAGAAGACAAAGTTAACTTCCTTCATCCCATTATTGAGCTAATCTGAGTCATTATTTATATATGTAGACATGATGTGCCAATTTTTAAAAGGCACACCATAAATTTGCCTTGACTAACTTGAAATAATTGGGCAGAGGATTCCTTATGTTAAAAAGAAAAATTAGCCCATCAGACACCTGAGGCATAGGTCTGATTTGACTCTGCTTGTCTGTATCTGTTCATAATCTCATTCAATTGAGTAGAATACAATATATACTTGGTTGCTTTGTTTAAAAGGCTTTGTCAATGTATATGCATGCTTTTTTTCTTTATAGAATTGAATGCTAATAATTGTAAGCTAGTTTGTGATGCCATGGAAACGATATGACTATTATAGTGCTTTGTTATTGTTTTCCATTATATTCTTATGTATAAATCAGGAAATTATATTTTAAAATATCTTGTAAATGAGGTCTTTGAGTAGCTTCATATAAAATTGTGAAAGACCATCTTCAACTGAGGGTGACTTCTGCATTTTGTAGAAAGTTTCCATATACTGTCATCTACTATGAATGACTCCAAATTATTTTCTCTTGCTTTTGGTGCACACTGAAATTCTTTGCACCAAAGCCTGTTGTTTAAAATATAAAAAGAAGACAGTAAATGGTAGGGTTTTCTTTTAGTGTGGTAATGCTATTTGTCCAGGAGGGGGAGCTATCAGTCCGCATGCAGCGGAGCTACGCAGACAGACTACTTATTCTCTTATCTGCTGCTTGGAAATTGTCTGACAGGGAAATAACACAAAACATGCGATTTGCCGCTGGAGCACGCTGGACCTCGTCTGCTTAAAAAGATTCACAGATATAGTCATCACAGTTCATAATTTAATAAACTGCTAAAAACCCCCACACATTTTCATTTTAGCAACTTTGGTCTCACAACTAAATTCACATAGCTACAAAGACATTTGAATTTTGCACTAATATGTCATGAGCACTGCACCCATTGCAAATTAATGAGTCTCTGAATAGCACTGTATGTTTGTCATTTGAATTTATGCTAATGCAATGGGGTCTCCTGGTGATGCTGGCAGTCCACAGCTGCTGCTCCAGCCACAGAATACACCGGCACTTCCCTTCAACTTCCTGTTGCTACCTCTTTTCTCGGCTTTTCTGGCCTGTCACTTAGGCAGTAATCCTGTAGCTGGTTATTGATAGGGCTGCTAATTATCTTTGATTTTACACTATTGGCCTGACCCCCAACACTGAGCAGAAGTAATGTATCAGTGTTGAGAGAATTATGTACGTCATCTGGTGACAGCCTCAGACCAGGAGGTCAGAAGGAGTTCACTGAGAATCAGTGGTATTTATAAAGGATGTTGGTATGGAAATTAGTAATATCTTTTAGTGATATTGTGTAATGTATGTCAATAGATCAATCTAAGAAAGTGGCTGTAATTTTTGTGATCATAATGGACAGCATTTGTATATATACGCAAAAACAGGGTAGTACTTCTAGTTTTTCCTTTCCTATTCAACCTATTCTACTGCAATCTAAGAAAATAGCCATGGCAGTACTTCTGGGTTATCAGGATGTCTGAGTCTACATTATAGTTGTGCAAATTGCCTGTTGGTCAAAGAGATGTGGTGACACAATTGGATCTAGTGGGGGGATTGTTGGCATAAGGGGTGAATGTGTGGGAGGGAGATGCACAAATAACCATTTTCATGGGACACAAGAAGGCAACAAAGGTTCTCAATGTCTGTTATTTTTATTTTCATTCCCAAAGTCTTAATTATGAAATTAAATTTTTTTCTTAGAATAGCGTTTCCATTTGACCTGCTTCTAGAACAAAGAATGAATATATGTGGAGTTTATTCTAATAGATTTTAGAAATTAGATTTGGTGTTTAGGAATGTCGTGGAAAATTAAGCTAAAAATACAAATACACATTAGATGATGGACCTTTTGAAAATTGTTACTGAATTTAAGAAGTATTCTTCTCTCACCCCTAATACCCCTCTCCCTAAGGCCAAAGAAAAGCATGCAAAACTTTTTCTTTTAAATAAATTTTTTTTTTCAAAAAGGGAGAAACTAGCAAATGTATACTCTGGTTATGTAGCATTATTAGCTTTCGTTTCCTAGTTTCTAAAAGAAGCTTAGCTAAGTAAGAGTCAATTCCTGATTTATCGCCAGGTGGGAAAAAACATTCCAAGGCAGATAGATGTAATTATTTGTTAAGTGACGGAAGGAGGTATAGAGTATAGAAGTAAAAGTAAAGGATTAATCTCAAATAGTGCCCGAGAGCAAGAAGGCTCTTTTCTTATGAATCTCATAAAAGGCAGAGGGTTTTTATGCTAACTCCACAGTCTAGTAAGCTGCTCAGAGCACAAGCCCCAGGAAATACAGACACTTCTGTTTCTCTCTACCTGATGGCACCAACCTTAGGGTTAAAGGGCCTCTCCGGAGAAAGAAGCTTTCCTGAGAAGGCAGCACACAGACTCTTTACTACAGCACCTCCGTTTTCCATCAAGGCGGGAAGACGGTTTTCACTCTCCTTGGAAAAACTTTGAAATGTAAACTGTTTCGATTGATGGCTCCTTCTGGCCCTGGCAACTCTTTTTGGTAGCTGGTGCTCTTTCTGTAGTACTTGTTAAAAATGTCTCCTTAGCAAAGATGTTGTTTTTTATGTGATTTTTTAAAAAAAATCAGTGCATGTGTGAGTACAGACAGGCTCTCATCTTGCACAGCGGAGACTGGCAGGTGAACACCTACTCCTGTTGTCCTTATTCATTTGCAATACTTCATAAGATTTGTCTCTTTGAAGCTGTTTTCAGTCTAAACTGTCAATCCTTTTCGAATGTGGTCCTTCTCACTGTGGAGGACTCTTTAGAACTCGTGAGTAATGTTGTGGCCAGCGACTCCTTTTCTTAGCCCAGAGATGCATCCAGACTCTGATAACCTGTCTCCAAACCTTCCACAACAAGGCTGCCTGAGGCAGCTTTAAAAGACCAAACACACATCTAAGTTATCAGATATTTTAGATCAGTCTTTAAACTATATACACGACTTCCACCATCATTCACAACCCTGTGTTGGAAATTCCATTTTTGGTCAATCATTTATGAAATGACCGCACATGTGATTTTTCATATTCTTGTAATATTCTTAAACTACATCCATATGGAAAGAATTGACATGGTGTAATTGATCAATCTGCTTAAAGTGATTGATTTAGAAGTGAAATAGGTCAAACTGCACAAACCAGTGTGAAAAATACCCATTTTAGTCTAATGTTTTAGTTAAATGTTGACTGCTATATTGATCTGAAGGTTTATTTCCTTATCATGTGCTATACAGAATCAGGTTCATAAGTTACATATCCTTATTTGTTGGGGACTTATTTATCTTTGACCATTTTGGATACATTGTAGTATTCTCTGCTTTGCTGCTATTGCTTTTCTGAAAGATTATACTCCATTACATGCACCATGGAGAGGAAAGCCCTGTGACCCGTTTCTGAGCAGAGCCGTTCTCTCCCCTAGTGCTTTGCACTCTGAGTTCTCCCACTTGCCAGACATCCTACCCACCAATAGCACATCCTGAGGCAGCCGGGCTGCAAATCAATAGAGATTTGACTTGAAAGTGTTAAGGCAGGCACTGATTAAATGTATGATCTCAAGGGCAAGAAGACATGCTAGCTGTAGTTTCTTCAGCTAAGTGGCTGCTCATGTGCTCAGGGATGCTTCTTTCCCTTCATTCTCTCTCTCTGTCACACACACACACACACACACACTACCTCATATATACACGTACAAGGTTAGACTGGAATGATTGCACTCTGTTATTTTTAGTTTTTAAAATTACAGGTAAACAAAAACCATGTAAAGTTATAAAGAAAAAATCCCCAGACATATTTTTTAGTAAAACTTTTTTTTTACATTCAATATTATTTTGTATTAGTTTTAGGTGTACAGCATAGTGCTTAGACAATCATATACTTTACAAAGTGTTTCTCCTGATATTTCCAGTAGCCACCTGGCCCATACATAGCTATTACAATATTATTGATTATATTCCTCACTAGAGGCCCGGTGCACGAAATTCATGTGTGTGTGTGTGGGGGGAAGGGGGGTTTCTCAGCCCGGCCTGCACCCTCTCCAATAGGAGACCCCTCGAAGGATGTCCTACTGCCGGTTTACAGGGATTGGGCCTAAACTGGCAGTTGGACATCCCTCTTGCAATACAAGACTGCTGGCTCCTAACTGCTCACCTGCCTGCCTGCCTGCCTGATTGCCCCTAACCACTCTGCCTGCCTGCCTGCTCCCGCCCAACTGCCCCCCCCACTAACCTGATCACCCCCAACTGCGCCCTGTGCCAGTGTGCTCGCTCCAAACTGTCTCACTTGCTGGCCTGCTCACCCCCAACTGCCTCCCCTGCTGGCCTGCTCGCCCCCCATTGCCTCCCAGCTGGCCTGCTCACTCCAAACTGCCCTCACCTCCAACTGACCCCCACTGATGGCCTGCTTGCCCCCAACTGGCCTCCTGCTGGTCTGCTTACCCACAACGGCCCCGCCCGCCCACCAGCATGATCACCCACAACTGCCCTCCCTTCTTGGCCTCTAACCGCCTCTACCTTGGCCCCACCACCATGGCTTTGTCCAGAATAACATCCGGAAGGTCTCCTGGAAGGTCTCTCAGTCTAATTAGCATATTACCCTTTTATTAGTATAGATGCTGCTCTTTACATTCCCATGACTATTTTGTAACTACTGATTTGTATTTTTTGAATCAGGACCCTTCAGTTTGCAAGCCAACACGCTATCCCCTGAGCCAAACCAGCTAGGGCATTGATTTGTATTTTTTAATCCTTTTACCTTTTTCACTGAGTCCCCTAACCCCCTCTCCTTTGGCAACCATCAATCTCAAACACATTTTTAAATTATTTACTGAAATACAAGTAAATTTATCCCTTCTAAATCCAATATGAAATATTTAATTTCCTTCTTGTGGCACTAAAATTTTAGGTAACGATTGATTCTATTTCACCTGAACATTCAAGTACATACATACTTGGTGCCATGTGATTCCTAAGCAGTATATGTGAGTCCAGTGTTGAGGTTCTTGCCTTTAAGATGCTTATAATTTAGTCTGACAACAATATTAGAGAGAATACCACACTTATAAACAATATAAAATTGTTTTTTTGTATTAAAATGAATAGTGCTAGATAGTATTTTGTGGAGAGTGGCTACAGCGTTCAGACAGGTTCAAGCCTCAGACTGACTTGTGGCAAAGCTACATACAAGTCCCAACTTGGAGGGCAAAGCTCTCGCAGCACAATTATAGCCAAAAGGCTATAGTTGTAAGCTTGACCTTATAGTTCAACCCTGTAGTCATAGATAGCTAAGGGATGAGGGCTGTGGGAAGTGCAGCAAGTACTGCCTAAACAAATCTTGATAGAGTTCAGAGAATGGCAACAACAGGAAAGAAGCAAATTTGAAACTCGCAAGAACATTGTAAACATCTTGCCCTTGTTTTGCTTTGTGTGATCTGACTGTAAAATAAAGCTTCGGCTTACAGGCTGTGTCACTGTTTCCTTACCCAGGCACAGTGATCCACCTGGCCCCAACTGTATTCTCTTGTCTGTTTTCTTTAATCCTTCACCACCCCTCCTCAGGTACACCCCTGGCTGTGCTGGACGTGGTTTATGTGGCTCCCAATGTGGGGCCTGAGTATGGGGGAGCTACAATTGTAAGGTGAAAGGATGCTCCAGTGAAGCATGTGCAAAAAGCGAAAGTAAGGTAGGGATCAAAGTTTGGTAGCAGCTGGGTGTAAAACATGGGAAACTCTGGTCAGCAGGATGCTTAAAGCTAAGCCAGGGCATTTTGTTAAGGACTGTGAAGCAAAAAATGGAAGTCAAAAGGCCATGGGGAATGGAAACAAGCAGACTGAACTATGTCCAAGAGGCAGGAGAGGAAAGCATTGGGCAAATGAATGCCACTCCAAGACTGATATTGATGCCTTTCCAGCTGGCTCATTCCCAAAGCCAACCATCCAAATTACCTGATCCTCAGAATCCAGAGGGAACAGCACAGCCGATTTGGGGGCCAGAGTGTTATGTGAGTCACCACAATGGACCCAGAGAAGCTCCTTGTTCCTCTGTTCAAAAGACTGAGAGTTGCCCTGATGTTATGCAAGGGGCCGGGGTGCCAACATGGGGTCAGCTGAAGAAGTTAATGAATGAGGCCCAGCAGATGGTAGAAAAGTAAGGAGTGGGAGCTATTCCCTCAGCCATGTTTCTGGCTATGCTAGTGTTGGTGAGCTGTCAGTTTTCTGTAAAGTCTTGTGCAGCCAAATCTGAGGACTCTGAGTAGATATATAGTAAATATACACCAGCAGCAAAAGAAACTTTCATTTTGTGGAAATAGTCCTGAATATGTTAACATATCTGTGGTTTGGTTTCTCTCTTGTTGCTGTAATACATTAACATTATTTTGTTGTTGTTTTGTTAATAACCAGAGTTTTGTTCTTGATGTTTTGGTATGCTGTGTAAGTTGCCTAGAGCTTTTGATGCCAAGTAAACAGGAACAAGTTTTTACTTTTATGTTTATTGTAGTAGCTTAAAGTTTTAGATAATTCCTAACTTTGGAATAATCCTTATAAGTCCAAGTGATTGTGATGAAAAATGTAAATAGAAGTGATTAAAAACAAAAAAAGGGGGAGACGTGGAGAGCAGCTACAGCGTTCGGACAGGTTCCAGTGTCGGACTGACTTGTGGCAAAACCACATACAAGGCCCAGCACAATTATGGCCAAAAGGCTATGGTTGTAAGCTTGACCTTAAAGTCCGATCCTGTAGTCCTAGGTGGTTAAGGTATGTGGGTTGTGGGAGGTGCAGCAAAAACAAAACTTTATAGAGTTCAGAGAATGGCAACAACAGGAAAGAAGCAGATTTGAAACTCGCAAGAACATTGTAAACATCTTGCCCTTGTTTTGCTTTGTGTGATCTGACTGTAAAATAAAGCTTCGGCTTACAGGCTGTGTCACTGTTTCCTTACCCAGGCACAGTGATCCACTTGGCCCCAACTGTATTCTCTTGTCTGTTTTCTTAATCCTTCACCACCCCTCCTCAGGTACACCCCTAGCTGTGCTGGATGTGGTTCAGTATTTACTTTTTAGAATAATGTTCTTGATTTCTTACATATAATTCTTATATTCTTTGTTTTTTGGAATATTTATGGGGAAAAGCAAATCAGAAACTAAATGACAGGATAGTTTGCTTATTTTGTTTCTCTTTCCTCTACTCTCTTTTTATCTTTTCTTCCCCTTGTTCCTATTAGGGATCTGAGAGCTACATTGAGAACCCTATCACCATTGCTATGGCCAATATCTGAGCCAAGTAGAAAGCCAACAAAGGGTGAGACTGAAGGGTGGAAGTTCTAGGATCATTGGCCTTTTCTAAAAAGGATACAGTTTTTAGTAAATTCCTACCCTTACAAAGCTTTATTTATAATGATGGCTTTTATGTTTATTATTTTTCAAGTTAAATTTGGAGTGACATTGGTCAACATGAACATTTGGATTTCAGGTGTGGGTTTCTATATTATAAGATTTGTATATTGAACCATGTGACTACCACCCAAAGTCAAATCTCCTGTCACCATATATAGGACTCCCTTCTCCCTCTGACCCCCTTCCTTCTGGCAACCACCACACTGCTGTTTGTGTTCATGAGTTTCAGTTTTATATCCCACATATGAGTGAGATCATATGGTTCTTGACTTTTTGTGACTGACTTATTTCACTTAGCATAATGTTCTCAAGGTACATCCATGTTGTTGCAAATGGCACTATTTCATCTTTTCTTATGGCTGAGTAGTATGCCATTGTGTATATGTACCACATCTTCTTTATCCAGTTCTCTATCGTAGGACACTTTGGTTGTTTCCATGTCTTGGCCACCATGAATAATGCTGCAATGAACATAGGGGTGCATATATCTTTGCGAATACATGATTTCGAATTTTTCAGTTATATACCAGGAGAAGGATTGCTGGATCATGTGGTAGCTCTACTCTTAATTTTTTAAGGAATTTCTAGACTGCTTTCCATAGTGGTTGTACCAATCTGCATTCCCACCAGCAGTGAATGAGGGTTCCCTTTTCTCCACAACCTTTCCAACACTTGTTATTGCTTATCTTGTTGATAATGGTCACTCTATCAGGTGTGAGGCAATTCACTTTCAGGGAGGCCTTAATATTCTCATTTGTAAAGTGAAGATAAATTTGCAAAAATTTATAAACAATTAGATAATATCTAAGAACCCATAGAAAGAAAAATAAATCTATTTTCTATGTTTCCAAATGCCAGTGTCATAGAGTTCTAATTTTGATTACTTTAGGGTCCTGGAGACTAATGCATAATTAAAAAAATTCTTAGAAGTATTTAAATTGAAATGTATTTTGAGTTTTATTAAAAAAGTAGTGGAAAGAAAATAATTAATTCAACCTGGTAAGATTTTTTTATTTGAGGACTTGAAGATATAGTTAAGGAAAAACAGTGAGAAGAGGAAGTAGAGGATATGTAGGGGGGGGGGACAGAGGGAATAAGAAATTGAAAAATCATTGTTATTATTATGATAAGGACTCTTAACATGGGATCTACCCACTTACATAGTTTTCTGTGTACAACACAGCAGGCAATATGCTTTACACCAGATCTCTAGAACTTATCTTGCATAACTGAAACTACATAGCAGTTGAACAACTCCCCATTTCCCCCTCCCCCAGCCCCTGGCAATCACCATTACACTCTGCTTTTATTATTCATCCTTAAAAAGGAAGGAAATCCTGCCATATGTAACAATATGGATGAACCTGGAGAACATTATGCTAAGTGAGATAAGCCAGTCACAGAAAGACAAATATGGCATAATTTCCACTTATACAAGTATGTAAAACAGTCAAACTTGTAGAAGCAGAGACTGAGAAATGTTTTAGGGAGTAGAGGAGAGTGGAAGTGGAAAGAGAAATTGTGTATAAATCACTTTCTTAAGTACCCCAATGAATCTCTGGTATCATCTTTCCAGTTCTTTAGCTAGGAGTTCTTTCACTGAATTACTCACCTTTCTGCTCCAGATACTGGGATATAAAATGAAAGATTCTTGAACTCCAAAGGTACAGAACGAGTATGTGTCATCCCAGTGGTGTGTACTATATAAGGAGAGGGGCAAAGATATTTTAAAACTTAGAAGTGCACTGATAAGACAGAAATTATTGAAGTGAGGAAATGTGAGACTATCATCTAGCTTTTGTTGAAGGTCACTTGAGAGAGCTTTTTAAATCATAAACAAGAAAGGGAAAATAAAATGCTGAGAATATTTTTCAAACAATCTCAGGCTAATATAATGATAGAGCACTTGTGGGGCCTGGTCCAATTCATAGAGTAAATTCTGATACTCTTTTTTAAGACCTAGGAACAGTGTTACATGTGAACTAAGGCCCTAAAAGGAGATGCAGTTGATTCTAAAAATATGATAAGGCCCTTAATTTTTGGTTGGGTGACTAGCAAACTTCAAGTTTGCAAACATGTAAAACCCAAGTCACATTCCTTGACCTTTTTGGTTCCCTGCAGGACCCAATTTAAGGGTATGGTCTCTGCAGGCCAGGCATGTTGGAAGTGCTTGCCAAGTGTCTTATTTTGCTAAAATATGATAATTGGCTTAGTAGGACTTGATAGCTTAAAAAACAGTAAATGGTATTGAAAAGATGTCTATGTTTCTGCATCTTCAAAAATAAAATGATCTTTCAGAGTTCTTATCTGGCACTATGAAAATACTTCCTCTCCCTTCTCCCACTCCCCAATTTAAATAAACTAATTAAGGAAGACTGTAACTAGAAGGGAATGATTAACTCATTATTTTAATCATTGTCATACTTGTGAATACAGACTTGTACCAGAATTATGAGGTTAATGAATTCAAATGTATTTTCAAAACTGCCTATGGTTTTCAAAGAGGAAGAGTTTATGTTCTGTAGTTTATATGCTTAGCAGTTAGAACTCAGCTGTGATAAAGTTGAATATCAAAAGAAGTTACTGGGATTGTACGGAAAGTGGTGAGTAGGAAAACGTTAGAATTTCTTTTCATCATTCTTGCCAACATCACTGATCACTGCTACTTTCAATACTAGTGCCACCAGTTCCATCGTAATCTTCTGATATATTTTTTTCACCTGGATAGCTGGGAATTGACTTGCTAGGGGCATAAAGCTGTGTACACACAGGGATGTTTTAGATCATAGGATTCAGTCTTTGGCTATTTCTTTTGATTATGAATGTTTTATAGCAATTTTTATGTCTAATGTATGCTAAACATTTCTAAAATAGGAGTCCAGCCCAGCTCCCTCTGAGCACATTACATCCTCTGTTATCCATCATATGAAGCAGGCACTGAGCTAGGCACAGTGGACCCCGTGGTCAACAGAACAGACACAGCTCCTTTCCTGGCAATGCTTGCAATCTGGAGCAATGCAATTGATAATGATACAAATAAATATCTAATTATGAATTGTAATTAGTATTCATTAAAGTGTACTAGTAGATAATCCATAAATGTTGGTTGATTGAATAAAAAAGTCTATACTAAGGAAAACTTGGCTTATAAAATCTTGAGGATAACTTGACTTTCTTATAAGAAAACTATCTGTACCTAACCATTTTTACCTTGTCAAGGATATGAATATAGAATATTCTACATTTCATAACTACCACTTGCTTTGCAGGGTTAGGAAACAAACGTATAAGTATTCCTTAATTAAAATTGTTGGTGTCACCTGGCAGAATTATAATACACCATATAATGATGAGTGATATAAAGAAGACTTCTGCGAGACACTTTTTGAGGTTCACAGATAAGGATATTTCCACTAGATTGAAGGTTCCTTAGCCTGAGTTCCCAAATATACAATTTCTGTACAGAGCTTATACTTTTCTGTGTGAATCAGCTGATACATGGATATTTAAAGGCTGTCTTTATTTTTCTTAAACTTTACATGCATAATTAATGACCATTAGCATACCTAATTAGATAACACTATATTTAGAACAAAATTATTTCTTACCTAGGTATTATTCATAATAGTCAGTATAACTAAGTCTTGCTTATATACACCAATAAAGCAGATTAGAGGCGTTAACAAATAGCAAAACACTATTGTAACTTCCACCTATTTGTCTTAATTGTTCTCCATGAATGTATTCTGAATATTGATTTTACTTGATGAAAAGTCACTTAAAACAATACTTCATATCAAAGATGGTTACTTTATAGAGTAGAATGAAACATTTCTACTGGAAATTCTGGAATTTTCTAAGTTAAAAATCAAGACTTTTGTGATCAGAGAAAAACTAGGTTATTCCAAAAGTTTTAATCACATTGCTCTTTGGAGAGAACTTTTTTTCCTTCTTTTAGCAAAGCAAATAATTGGGCCATTTGAGTGTGAAAAGATAGTTCCCAGGATGTGGTCTGGAAGGCAAGGGAGGGCTCACTTGGTCTGCATGAGAAAATGTGTTTTCAAGGGCTTCAAAGAGGGAGAGGGTAAAATGGGCAACTGATAGGGGAGAAACCAGTAGTTGTAAGGCAGGAGGAGAGAGGGTAACATGAGATTGCTAGAGACCAGCGCCTGAAGAGAAAATATGGCCTGTGGGGAAAAAATTGATGTGCTGGGGATAGCAAAAGCACTTAGGGAGTAGGGAAGTCTGGAAAGCATTTTTAATTTTTTGACTGGCATGATGCTTTCATGTATCTTCAGATACATTACACTTGACCTGTAGTTAAAATCTACTTCACACACTGCTTTTTATTCATTAGTGCCTTTTATTATTGGTACTGAGGGAGAATTGATGGAAAAAATAGCCATGCAGTTGGCCCTCAGTATCCGCTGGTTCTGTGTCTGCAGACTCAACCAATCGCAGATGCCGAGGACTAACTATATGCAAGATACTACACCATTTTATTTATTTATTTATGTATTCATTCATTCATTTATTTTTAATACTCACCTGAGAATTTTTTCCATTGATTTTTAGAGAGAGTGGAGGGGAGAGGGAGAGACAGAGAGAAACACAATGTGAGAAACACACATTGATTGGTTGCCTCCCGCATGCCCCTGACCAGGGCTGGGATCCTGTAACCAAAGTACCTGCCCTTGACCGGGATCAAACCTGGGACCCTTCAGTTGTCAGGCAGACTCTATATCCACTGAGCTACCCCAGGTAGGGCTATACCATTTTACATAAGGGAGTTGAGCATTTTGGGGTTTTGGTATCTGTGGGGATCCTAAAACCAATCTACCACAATAACGAGGGACAACTTTATTTCACAATTGGGTCAGTTGGGTGAGCAGGAGAATAATAATGCAGCAGAGACCCTTGAGGATACTTGGGGAGTGAGGTTGACACTGGATTTTCTATTCACTATATTGTGAACTGAGATTTAGAAAAAATATTAAATGTAGGGGAGATTGACCCAAGAAAGATGGAAGAGTTGAGGATACCCAGCCTATTAACACAGTGTTTCGCTTAAAAAAACTGAAATCTTATGGTTGCAGTGAGCTATTCTGAATATATTTGGCTATATTTGTGTATGAAGTAGAGGAATTAGTTGACCCTCCTCTTCTGTTAATATTTTTTTGTATCATTTGAATAGAAGCACTGCTTATATTCTGTCAATATAATTCTTGAAAATTGGTCCCTAGAACTGAATGTAATGCCTTGGATTTTTTTTTAAACAAAAACAAAGTACATTATTTCCCTATTTTAGACTTTCATATTTTAAAATAATATGAAAGCATACTATTTCAAGATAGAATATCTAAGTATTGCATTTTATCATGGCCTTATCTTCTCCATGGTTGCAGACTCATTTGGCCAAATTGTAATCCCCCTTAGTTGATGGTTCTAACTAAAGTCCCCTGGTATAGGGGAAATACATTAAACTTGCAGTGAGAAGATCCTGCCTTGAATACTAGCTTTGCCAATCATAACTATATGAATACTAGGAATCTTAGCAAATTCTGAGTCTGAATTTACTACCTACAAAATTTGAATAAACAATGACTTTTCTATCTCCATTACAAAATTATAGTGATTGTCAAATGTCATGATATGAAAGCATCTTATAAACCCAAATACCCCATACAAATATAAAATGATTTAATTTTTATTAATATTCTTTAAAGGAAGGACAAAGCACATTAAAGATGCTTTTGAAATCTCTTGTTTAAAAAATAACCAGTTGGGAGAAACGAAGATAATATCATTTGCTAGTCAATGAAATCATTATTTTGCCTCTATAATTTTATAACTAACTCTGATTGAGTGAACCAGCCAAATGACTAATTTTTCTATTAGTTAATTCACATCTTCAATCAACTATCTTCTTAAGATAAATTGCACGTCCTTTTAAAAAATTGGTCATTGTGCTATACAATTTACTGCTTTAGCAAAATAGCTACGCAAAGTGGTGGGTAACTTTTTTTCTATGGAGGGCCAATAATATTTATCCAAAAAAGAAAGGAACCCCCCCCCCCAAACCTCTATACCCAAGCAGTTTAATCTGTTTTCTTGTGGGAAAATATACATTTCATAAATCATGTAAAAATGTACGTTTATATTATGGTCAGTTAAGAAATGAGACACACTGAGGGGAAAGAGAAAAGGGAGCAGTATTAGAACAGAATCTTCCATTCTTGTATTTTGACTACCCATATTGCTTTTTTTCTGTCTAAGCTCTGGCTTTCCTTTCCAAAGGTTTGGTAAAACATCTTTGTCTTACCAAACAGCTATTGAAATCCATGACTGTTGTCTGGCCCCAATATTTCTCTCTTGGCCACTCTATTGTTACAACCCATGCCCCTGCCTCTCTCTGCAGCCCACCTGAAGGCCAAAATCTTCCTGGTGCCTGTGGTGGGAACATGGGATCCAGCATCTCCTTAAACCATCGCCCTCCTGGTGATTTAAGTTTTGTTGTTTCTGCAGAGGTCATGTTTCCTTCTTACATCCAACCTTAACTGCCGAAATCAACTACTTGGGATATACCTGCTCCTTTTGTGAGCATCTCAGAGAGATGTATGGAACATGATATAGGGATCTCAACCATATAACTAGAATTCTCTTTTGGACATTTGCACAACTGGATGAGCTATCATTCAAGAAAGGGATGTTGGGTAGGCAATTAATAAGGAAGCTTGCCAGGGGCTTAATGAAATGAGGTTCATGACTGGTTTCAGTTTATTGTTTGGTTCCTCCTCACCAGTCTAATTAAAGCACTGATTGGAGAGCAAGGGGCGGGGTGGGGAGAATTGAACACTATCTGAATTAATTTTCATGCTGATAAGACAAATTGTTTTCTTACCTTTTCTGGGCTTTAAAGTCCATAGTAATTTGGCATTCACAGAACAACTGCCTAAATGATGAGCCATTTTCTCAAGAAAATAAAAACTTATAGAAAGCCCATGAATGGCTTTTCAACCTGGAGTGAACTTTAGATGATGCCATCAAATTGGAGGGCTTACCTGTGCCTTAGTTGGACCAAAACCCCAATGAATGCCAAGGGCCAGCACTATATCTGCTTAGTGACTGTTGACAACTACGTCACCCGGGCTGCTGGTCTTGTAGCAAATTCCATTGGAAATAGGCCCGTTTCCTCTGTCTTGAAGGACTCTAGAATTTTATAGTGCATGTTTATATTTGTATAACCAGCACGTTTTGTAATTATGTGGCAGTTAGTGTGTTTTACTAAGTATAGTTGAAGTTATTGCCTTTAAAAACCAAATTAGACTGTAAAATATAACTTGCGAAATTGAGTGTAATAATAATATATTATATAGCGTTTACTATGTGTAAACACTGTTTTAATTGCTTAACCTATATTTGTTCATTTGATCTTCACAACTACATGAGATTAATTTTCTCTTATTAACCTCAATTTACATATCAGGATATTAAGGCAAGAGGAGGTTAAGTGATTTGCCTAAATTACACAAAAAATAAAGGTTATACAAAAACTCTCCCTCTATGCCTTAGAAGAGTCTGACATAAAATTCAAAAGAACTCTATGTAAGTTGATGTTTACTGGTGTTTGTATTAGAAGAGACAAAAAAAGTCAGGAGATGGGTCCTTGATTTAGAGACTCATTGAGTTAAGATTTAGTGATCAGGACAGAAGATTGGAAGACTCAGATGGCAGTGTAGAGGGCAGTACAGAAAGTGTAGGAGTGTCAGGAAATTCAAGATACAGGGAATATATCTTTTAAAATTGTATGGGCCTAATGAATAGGTAAAGCAGTGAGTAAAGATGGAAAATGAAATTACTTGAGGAAAAGCAAGAAAGGTTAATTTAGGGAACTTGTGTGGACAGAGCAGAGTCCTGATGCTGATCCATGCTTGAGATGTATCTTCAGTTTTGAATCCCTTCTATTCTCATTACAACCTGTTCATTCCTTAATGATTGATCCTTGGCCTTAATCTCATCTTGTCACTCATAGTCCATGCCTGATCTGCACAGATGTGAGTCTCACCTGTGCATCTAACCTGTGTTTTGTCCTGAGGTCTGGGAGGACCTGTGGCACCAACAAAATTGGTTGAAAGAATGAATCTAAAACATGGCTTTATATTTCCACTTTCCTAGTATGGGCTCTACAGCCAAATGATATTGCTTTATTCATATTCATAATTCTTTAAAACTAGAGGCCTGGTGCATGAAAATTGTGCACAGAGTGGGGCGGGGGGGAGGAGTTTCCTCAGCCCAGCCTGCATCCTCTCCAATCTGGGCCTCTGTGGGATGGGGCCTAAACTGGCAGTCAGACATCCCTTTTGCAATCCAAGATCACTGGCTCCTAACCGCTCACCTGCCTGATTGCCCCTAACCACTCAGCTGCCTGCCTGATCACCCCCTAACTGGTCCCCTGCTGGCCTGGTCACTCCCTAACTGCCCCCCATTGGCCTGGTTGCCTCCTAACTGCCCCCCACTGCCAGCCTGGTTGACCCCTAACTGCTCCCCTGCTGGATTGCCCCTAACTGACTCTACCTGCCTGCCTCATCGCCCCTAACTGCCTCTGCTTGCTGGCCTGATTGCCCCCTAACTGGTTTCCTGCTGGCCTGATTGCTCCCTAACTGGTCCCCTGTCGGCCTGGTTGCCCCTTAACTGCCCCCCTGCCGGCCTCCCTGATTGCCCCTAACCACTCTATCTGCCTGCCTCATCACCCCTAACTGCCTCTGCTTGCCGGCCTGATCACCACCTAAATGCCCTCCTCTGCTGGCGTGGTCTCCCTCTAACTGCCCCCCTGAAGGCCTGGTTGCCCTTAACTGTCCGGAAGGAAGTTGGATGTCTAGAAGATGTCTGGTTGACCTGGTCTAATGAGCATATTACCCTTTTATTAGTATAGATACTTTCTTCTCTTACCGTTTGAGGCAGCACGGAGGGAGGGACCTGGAGAGTATTATGCTAAGTGAAATTAGTCAGTCAGAGAAAGACAAGTATCACATGATCTCATATGTGGAATTTAATGAATAAAATAAACTGATGAACAAAATAGATCCAGAGACATAGAAGCATGGAACAGACTATCGAATCTCAAAGGGAGGGTTAGGTGGGAGGGAAGAGATCAACCAAAAAACTTGTATGCATATATGCATAACCCATGGACACAGACAATAGGATGGTGAAGGCCTGTGGCAGGGGGTGGGAGTGGGCTAGAAGGGACCAATGGGGGGAAAAAGGGAACATATGTAATACTTTCAACAATAAAGATTTAAAATAATAAAAATAAATTAAATAAAATACTTTCTTATCACCAATTTCTGAGCCTCTCATTGTTCTAGATTTACAACTTTGGGGAAAAAAATGACTAGTTAATATAAAGTCTATTTTTTGTTCTGGTTTCTTAGGACTCAGATCACAGCACCTTTACTTACTTGTTATACTTGTTAATGTTAGTATAACCAGTATAATATACTTGAACTAAGAGTGGAGGTTTCCCTCAAAAAAACCAGGGCTTGGTTACATTATTTCTAGAGCTCCTCACAAAGGCAATAGCAGAAAGTCTGAAATTCCTCTCACATTACTTCTTTGTATGTGAAAACCCCATGAAAACTCCATGAATTGTTCCATTCGCTCTGCCTTTACTTGGTACAATATCAATTCTAAGATAAGAAACTGGAATCTGAGAGAGTAAGGTGGAATGTGAGTAGGTAATTCTTTTATTTGCATGCCTGACTTACACATATGCTTAATCAGCCTTGTAGTTTGAATAAGTAGTAGAAGCAATGCTGTGTATTTGAGCTATTTTGAGATATTTAAAACATTGTGTCTCTTTCAAAATTGGCCACGTTTTTTTTTCTCTTCCCACTCTGAACATAAAACAGGTGCACCAGCAATAGTTGGCACAAAGTGAAAAAGTTTTTGCATTGAAGACTGATCATTTCTTTAGTTCCCTTTATCTTAGTCATCAGTGTTGATTCAGAGATATTAAGTATAGTAATAACTTGAAGCCAAATTAGTCAATATTTGGCCAGCACTAACCAGGCTTTACTTTAACTGTGGGAGGAACTTGCAAAAGGCAATATTGATTATATCTGGGATATGCCAATTATAATGTGACATTCTGATTTCTGCTTTTTGTTTAACTTAGAAACAGATTCTGCTTTGCTCTGTTTGTGAAAGACAACTGGATGAGTGAAGATTACTACTTGCAATAAGACTAGCAATTTATCTGAAATTAAAGACAGAGAAAACAGTATCTACTTTTTGCTCATAAAGAGAAAACCAGGAGTGACACTTGAGATGAAAATTAAAACATTTAATTATGTACTTGGAAGGCCTTAAATATGATTTATAGAATGATTAAAAAAGTAAAGAAATTATGTCACTGTGGAAAAAAAAAACAATTGGCTACTGAAAGGATGCAGAGTGTGTTGATATATATAAAATGTATATTTTTTGAGAAATAAGTCGCTACTCTGTGATCAATATAATCCATAACCCAGAGATTATATTCTGAGGTAATTGCACTTTAAAACGGGACTCTTTCTCTCTTCAGTTTGGCTGAGGCATGAAGATGTTGGGAGCTACATTGAAGAATGAGTTAGGAAACTGACCCCTAACCTGAGAACCAGAGAGATGACTGAAACCCATATTGAAGAACAAGAAAGCAGGATTTGGTGAGGAAAGTTTTTAGAGAGGCCTCTAAGTGCTGTGGGCATCACCCTCTTCAACTCAAAGTGACTGGAATCTTGTGAGCGGTTCAACTTAGGGAACTAGAACTGGGAACAGAGTGGACCAATATCTGATCCACACTTGAGTTAAGTCAAACCAGTCTTTAAGGGAAAAGAATTGCTTCTGGAAAGTTTCCGTATGTGCCTCAGTCGTGAACCAAAGGAGTATGAATTATAGCCATGTAGAAAATTCAGTAGGAACATTAGCCTGAAGACTTTTAAACATGGGACTCTGCAAAAGAAGGAAGTGTATCAGGGTGCAGGGACTATAGAGTAAGAGGCTAAGGCATATGTCACTGAGGTCAGAAGCCACAGAAAGATTATGGGCAGCCAGCCAGGGGTAAGGCACTGCCTTGGACAAGGGAATTGCATTTGCAGATGCCCAGTATGAAATCTCCAAAGAAGCTGTAAAAGCACACATGAGAGAATGAGTCTTCCGGGCCTGAAGGACATTGTCCTTTTCATGACAATCAAGTAAGAACTTCCTGTCTCTGTTACTTCTCCTCCATCCCACCACACATTTGATCCTGGAAGGTCAAGAAACAGCATCTGTTAAAAATAAAAAAGAAAAGAAAGGGAGAAGGAGAAGAACGTGGGGGAAGGAGAGAAGAAACAGACCATATTTCATTCCTGAAGATAGGTGGCCCGTCTATGGCCAGCCTTAGTTAAAGGGCAGCAGGGAGCCGAAACCGGTTTGGCTCAGTGGATAGATCGTCAGCCTGTGGACTGAAAGGTTCCAGGTTCGATTCTGGTCAAGGGCATGTACCTTGGTTGCGGGCACATCCCCAGTAGGAGGTGTGCAGGAGGCAGCTGATCGATGTTTCTCTCTCATCGATGTTTCTAACTCTCTATCCCTCTCCCTTCCTCTGTGTAAAATACCAATAAAATATATTTTTTTAAAAAATAAAGGGCAGCGGGAGAGTCTTACTTATGAATGGAGTTTAAAGGATTAATTAATATATTGGGTTAAATATTATAATTTATGAATGATGGAGTAAAATGACCATAGGAATTTCTATTACAAACAAGAGACTAGAAAATCATGGGACTTGCCTGCCTTTATCTAATAAGATGACAGGGTAAAACTTCTTGGTAATCATGTTTAAAGGGACAGAGGAAGATTGAAATCATAGAGATAACTTTTGATTATATGCCACAAGTACTTTTTTCAAAGTACCGGATCTAGAGGAAAAAGCATAGATTCTTTCTTGAAGGAGATAGGCCTTTGAACTGAAAGATCATGAGCTTAAGGATTTGTTTTGTATTAAAATCTCTGACCTGCCATTAATAAGCTATAACTTAGAACAACTTACCTTCTCTGAACTTCATCTGTATAATGGACCTAATAATACTTAACCCTGAAGGTTTGTGAAGATCCAGAGTTATGTTGAAGAAATATTATTTTTCACCACCTTTTTACTCCCTTTCTGATAAAATCTGAATCTGTTATTTTTAAATATATATTTTATGAAAGATGTGTTGTAGATGTAGGATATACAAAAACACTCCCATAGTACTGTTTATGGGTATATAATTTTCTCTAAAAAACAGGTTGTAAATGTCTTGAATGTGGGGAGTTAGGATGAACATCATAAAACACAATCGTCAGTGGGGTCTATCCTCGAAGAGATCACTGATAATGGATTATTAAAGATAAGTATGGATGAAATCAGACTTAAACTGGATTTGATAGGATTATGACATAACATTCAAGTATAGCAGTCCCCACCTATCCTTGGTGTCAATTACCACAGTCCACCTTGGTCTGAAAATATGAGATTTCCCCAACCATCGACATCTGCTCCTGACATCCAATCATTGACATCATCATGGCTCAATGACCTAAGACAGATATTTTCAAATTTTTCATCTCATGGCACACATAAACTAATTACTAAAATTCTGCAGTACATCAAAAAAATATATGTTTTTGCTGATCTGACAAAAAAAATAGGTATAATTTTGATTCATTCACACCGGATGGCTATCATTGTGTTGGCTGTTGTCATCTTTTTAAAATTTGATAATCTAAAGGAAAAGATGTCAGTTCCCCTGATTAAATAGTCAGGTATTGCATGTTTTAAAAAATTCTTGTGGCACACCAGTGTGCTGCATCACACTGGTTGAAAATCGCTGATCTAGAATCAACTGAAGCAAATGATCCTCATTCTGACCTATGAATTTATGTTGTTCATTATATTGAACAACATAAACAAATGAGTGAGATCATGTAGTAACTTAATGATGTGTCAAAATGTGTATGTCATTCACTTACATCATCTCATCACATAGACATTTTATCATCTCACATGATAAAGAAGGGTGAGTATACTACATATTTTAAAAGAGAGAGATACCATATCCACATAACTTCTTTTTACAGTATATTGTTATATTTTTTGTATTTCATTATTAGTTATTGTTAATCTCTTACTGTGCCGAACTTATAAATAAATATTTCCAGGTAGAAAGAAAAATAGCTTGAGCAAAAGTGGAAGTGGGCAGAGCATAGCAAGGAAACAATGAACTGATATTTGTGGTAGAGCAGAGGACTTGCGTAGGTTTGGAAATCCTATTGTAATTGAAGGAAAGAAGCGAATTCATGGAAGATACTTATGAACTACACACTTTTCCTTGGTACATATACCATAATCAAGGTGAAGACTTTAAAAAATAATATATATATTTAAAATTTTTTCTTTATTGATTAATGTATTACAGATGTGTCCTTATTCCCCCATTGCTCTCACCCCCCTCGCCCCCCCGCCACTCATACCCATACCCCCCTGGTGTCTGTGTCCATTGGTTAGGCTTATATGCATTATTACAAGTCATTGGTTGATCTTTCCCCTACCCCGACCCTCCCCTACCTTCCCTCGAGGTTTGATAGTCTGATCAATGCTTCTCTGCCTCTGGATCTATTTTTGTTCATTATATTCCACAGATGAGTGAGATCATGCGATATTTATCTTTCTCTGACTGGCTTATTTCACTTAGCATAATGCTCTCCAGTTCCATCCATGCTGTTGCAAATGGTAAGAATTCCTTCTTTTTTAATGCAGCATAATAGTCCATTGTGTAGATGTACCATAGTTTTTTAATCCACTCATCTGCTGATGGGCACTTAGGCTGTTTCCAAGTCTTAGCTATGGCGAATTGTGCTTCTATGAACATAGGGGTGCATATATCCTTTCTGGTTGGTGTTTCTAGTTTCTTGTGATGTATTCCTAGAAGTGGGATCACTGGGTCAAATGGGAGTTCCATTTTTAGTTTTTTGAGGAAACTCCATACTGTTCTCCACAGTGGCTGCACCAGTCTGCATTCCCACTAGAAGTGCAGGAGGGTTCCTTTTTCTCCGCATCCTCGTCAGCACTTGTCGTTGGTTGATTTTGTTGATGATAGCCATTCTGACAGGTGTGAGATGGTACCGCATTGTTGTTTTGATTTGCATCTCTTGGATGATTACTGACTTTGAGAATGTTTTCATATGTGTCTTGGCCTTCCTTATGTCTTCTTTCAAAAAGTATCTATTTAGGTCTATTACCCATTTTTTGATTGGGTTGCTTATTTTCCTTTTGTTAAGTTGTATGAGTTCCCTGTAACTGTTGGAGATTAAACCCTTATTGGTGATAACATTGGCAAATATGTTCTCCCATGTAGTGGGCTTTCTTGTTGTTTTGTTGATGGTTTCTTTTGCTGTGCAAAAGCTTTTTATTTTGATGTAGTCCCATTTGTTTATTTTCTCCTTAGTTTCCATTGCCCTAGGAGCTGTATCAGTGAAGAAATTGCTTCAGCATATGTATGAGATTTTGCTGTCTGTGGATTCCTCTAAAATTTTTATGGTTTCCTGTCTTATGTTTAAGTCCTATATCCAATTTTGAGTTTATCTTTGTGTATGGTGTAAGTTGGTAGTCTAGTTTCATTTTTTTGCATGTATCTGTCCAGTTTTCCCAACACCATTTATTGAAGAGACTGTCTTTCTTGACTCCATTGTATGTTCATGCCTCCTTTGTTGAATATTAATTGAGTATAGTGGTTTGGGTCAATTTCTGGGTTCTCTATTCTATTCCATTGGTCTATATGTCTGTTCTTGTGCAGTACCAGGCAGTTTTGAGAACAGTGGCTTTGTAATACAGCTTGATATCTGGGATTGAGATCCAACCTACTTTGTTCTTCTTTCTCAGTATTGCTGCAGCTATTCTGGGTCTTTTTTATTCCACATGAATTTTTGGAGAGTTTGTTCTAGGTCTGTGAAATAATGCCATTTGTATTTTAATGGGGAGTGCATTGAATCTATAGATTGCTTTGGGTAGTATGGACATTTTAATGATGTTGATTCTACCAATCCATGAACACAATAGTCTTCCATCTGTTTATGTCTTCTTCTATCTCTTTTTTTCAGTGTCCTGTAGTTTTCTGAGTACAGGTCTTTTATCTCCTTAGTTAAGTTTATTCCTAGGTATCTTACTTTTTTTGGTGCGATGGTAAATGGGATTGCTTTTTTAATCTCTCTTTCTGTAAGTTCACTATTTGTGCATAGAAATGCCACAGATTTCTTGGCATTAATTTTGTATCCTGTTACATTGCTGAATTCATTTATTAAGAAGTCTAATAATGTTTTGATGGAGTCTTTAGGGTTTTCTATGTATAGTATCACGTCATCTGTGAATAATGCCAGTTTTATGTCTTCTTTTCCAACTTGGATACCTTTTATTTCTTCTTCTTGTGTAATTGCTATTGCTAGCACTTCCAGAACTGTGTCGAATGGAAGTGGGGAAAGTGGGCATCCATGTCTTGTTCCCGTTCTTAGGTGAAATGGTTTTAGTTTTGCCCATTGATTATGATGTTGGCTGTAGGTTTGTCATATAAGGCTTTTCTTATGTTGAGGCATTATCCCTCTATTCCCAGTTTGCAGAGGGTTTCTATCAAGAAACTGTGTTGGGTTTTGCCAAATGCTTTTTCTGTATCAATTGATATGACAATGTGATTTTTATCTCTCAATGTGTTTATGTGATGTATCACACTTATTGATTTGTGGATATTGTACCATCCTTGCATCCCGGGATAAATCCTACTTGGTCATAGTGTATGATCTTTCTGATGTAATGCTGGATCCGATTTGCTAGAATTTTGTTGAGTATTTAGGTATCTATGTTCATGAGGAATATTGATCTGTAATTCTCTTTCATTGTGTTGTCTTTATCTGGGTTTGGTATTAGGGTAATGCTGGCTTCATAGAAAGAGCTTGGAAGTGTTCCTTTCTCTTGAATGTTTTGGAATACTCTGAGGAGGACAGATTTTAGTTCTTCCTTGAATGTTTGGTAAAACTCCCCTGTAAAGCCATCTGGCCCCGGGCTTTTGTTTGCTGGAAGCTTTTTGATGACTACTTCAATTTCTTCCATAGTTATTGGCCTATTGAGATTTTTAGATTCTTCCTGATTGAGTTTTAGAAGGTTGTATTTTTCTAGGATTATGTCCATTTCTTCCAGGTTGTCTGGTTTGTTGGAATAGCATTGTACCTAGTATTTTTTAACAATCCTTTGTATTTCTGTGGGGTCTGTTGTTATTTCTCCTCTTTCATTTCTGATTTTGTTTATCTGGATCCTCTCTCTTTGCTTCTTGGTGAGCCTGGCTAGAGGTTCATCAATCTTGTTTGTCCTTTCAAAGAACCAGCTCTTGGTTTCATTGATCTTTTGTATTTTTTTGGTGTCTCTATGTCATTTATCTCTGCTCTGATTTCATTATCTCTGTCCTTCTGCTCACTCTGGGCTTTTCTTGTTGCTCTCTTTCTAATTCTTTAAGTTGTAGAGTTAGAAGATTTATTATCTTTTTTTTTTTTTTTTTTTTTTTGAGGTAGGCCTGTAGAGCTATGAACCTCCCTCTCAGGACTGCTTTCATTGTGTCCCATAGATTTTGGATTGTTGTGTTTTCATTGTAATTAGTTTTTAGGATGTTTTTAATTTCTTCTTTGATCTCTTTGGTAACCCAATCATTATTTAATAGCATGCTATTCAGCTTCCAAGTGTTTGAATTTTTTTGGTTGTTTTTATTGTAGTTTGTTTCTAATATTATGTCATTTTGGTCTGAGAAGATGCTTGATTTGATTTCAATCTTCTTGAATTTGGAGAGACTTTTAATTTGGAGAGACTTGTGACCCAATATATGGTCTATCTTTGAAAATGTTCCATGTGCACTTGAGAAGAATGTATATTTCGCGACTTTGGGGTGAAATGTTCTGAAGATGTCAATTAAGTCCATCTGATCTAGTAGTTATTTAGGATTGCTGATTTTTTGTCTAGAGGATTTATCCAGTGATGTAAATGGTGTATTAAAGTTCCCTACTATGATTGTATTGTTGTCAATCTCTCCCTTGATATTTTCCAGGAGTTTTTTTTTTATGTATTTGGGTTCTCTTGCAATGAATGCACATATATTTATCAGGGTTATATTCTCTTGTAGTATTGATCCCTTTAGTATTATGATGTGGCCTTCCTTATCTCTTGTTATAGCCTTCACTTTGAGGTCTATTTTGTCAGATATAAGTATTGCTACCCCCAGCTTTTTTTTTTTTTTTTCATTTCCATTTGCCTGAAAGATATTTTTCCATCCCTTCACTTTCAGTCTGTGTGAGTTCCTTGTTCTGTAGTGGTCTCTTGTAGACAGCATATATATGGGTCATGGTTTTTTATCCATTCAGCCACTCGATGTCTTTTGATTGGAGCATTTAGTCTGTTTACATTTAAAGTTATTATTGATAGGTACTTGTTTGTAGCCATTTTTATTTTTTGTGTCTGCATTCCTTCTTCCCTTTTCATTTCTTCTTTTTACAACAGTCCCTTTAGCATTTCTTGCCTTCCTGGCTTGGTAGTGATAAACTCCCTTAGCCTTTTTTTTTGTCTGTGAAGCTCCTTCTTTCCCCTCCAATTTTGGAAGATAGCCTTGTTGGATAGTGTATTGTTGGATTCAGTCCCTTGTTTTGCATCACTTTATAAATTTCCTTTCATTCTTTTCTGGCCTGATGTGTTTCTGTTGAGAAATCATTTGATAACGGGGGATCCCTTGTATGTAACTTTCTGTCTCTCTCTTTCAGCCTTTAAGATTCTCTCTTTGTTCTGAATATTTGCTATTGCTATTACAATACGTCCTGGTGTGGGTCTTTTTGGGTTCATCTTGTTTGGGACTCTCTGTACTTGTGTGACTTTTTTCTTCCCCACAACAAGGAATTTTTCTGACATTATTTCTTCAAATAGGTTTTCTAACTCTTGTTCCTCTTCCTGTTGTTCTGGCACCCCTATTATTCATGTGTTGCTCCATTTCATGTTGTCCCAAAGCTCTCTTAGGTTCTTGTCCTGTCTTTTAATATTTTTCTCCAATTGCAGTTCAGTTTGGGTGTGTTTTGCTTCCCTGTCTTCTAATTCGCTAATTCCATCCTCTGCTTCTCCTAGTCTACTGTTGAAACTTTCCATGGTGTTTTTTATTGCAGCTATATCACTCTTTATTTCTTCTTGATTCTTACATAAGTTGTTCAGTTTTTCATCCATCTGGTTTCTGAACAGTATGACCCTTTTTCTCAATTCTTTTTGTGACATATTGCATGCCTCTATTTCACTTAGCTGCTTTTCTGGTGATTCCTCCTTTTCTTTCCTTTGGGGTTTTTTTTGTCTACCCATTTTTGTTCTCACCGGAGGATCTAGATGTTGAGTTGTGCAGGGGCTGCTCCTCAGTTGGCAGAGACTCCTCTGGTTGGTGCTGTTCACAGCAGTGGTGCCTCCTCTGGCTGGTTGGGGGAGGCTGCTTGTGCAGTTGCTGCTCCTCAGACAGGGGTGGGCTGCTCACGAGGCTGCTCCTCCTAGGATGGTGAGGAGTGCTCACACAGCTGCTGCTCCTCAGATGGGGGCGGGTTGCTTGCCTGGCTGTTGCTCTTCAGACTGGGGTGGGCTGCATACAAGGTTGTTGCTCCTTGGACAGGGTGTGTGGTGCTTGCACAGCTGCTGCTCCTCAAATGGGGGTGGGTTGCTCACAGGGCTGCCTTTCCTCAGACAGGGGTGGGCTGCTCATGCGGCTGCTGCTTGTCAGATAGGTGTGGGTTGTGTGTGGCTGCTGCTCCTCAGACCAGGGCGGGCTGCTCACACAGCTGCTGCTCCTCAGACCAGGGCAGGCTGCTCACGCAGCTGCTGCTCCTCAGACAGGGATGTGCTGCTGCTCCTCAGATGGGGGTGGGTTGCATGCAAGACTGCTGCTCCTTGGATGGAGGATGGGCTGCTCGCACAGCTGCTGCTCCTTGGATGGGGGCAGGCCACGTGAGGCTGCTCCTCCTCAGCTTTGGGTGGGCTGCTCACGTGTCTGCTGCTCATGTGGATGCAGTGCCCTGGGCTAAAGCGTTGGGCCGGTCTGAGGGTAGCGTGCTTTGGAACTCACAGGAGCCTGCGCCCGAAGTGGGTGGAGTCTTGGTGACCATAAGGCAGCAGGTCCCTCTTGGGGGTGGCTGTAGAGTCCTGGCTGTTATATGAGGGCACCTTGGGTGGAGGTGATGCTGGGATCCCAGTCACAGCAGCTCTCCCCTTAAAAAAGGCAAGGCCTCTGCAGAAGAGCCGGCCACTCCGGGACTGTTTGCAATGGTAGAAGAGGCTGCCTGGTTAGGTGAGCCCAGTTAGCCTGCCCCTGAAGGTCCTGTGGGATCTAACTATGCCTCACTCACACACACACATCCCACACAACCATGCACTCATCTTTTGCTCCCTCACTCACTCATGCTCTCTCCCTCACTGCCACCTTCTTTCTGACTCTGTAGTTGGGTCTGGAGTGTTATTGACCTGTTCATGGATGGAGTCTCCTGAAGGAAAAAAATAATAAAAAAATTGATTAAAAAATAGGATAAAAATAAAATAAATTAGAATGATGGAAAAATAATGCAAAAAGAAAAAGAAAATAAAGAAACAAATGAAAGAAGGAAAATAAAGAAAAAAGATAATAAAATAATAATAAAATAAAATAAAAATAAAAATGAAAAAGTGAAGTGTCACTCCTTTGGCTGGTTTAAGATCCCACTCTTCTGTACTGTCTGTGGCTACTCAGAGTCCTGTTGCTGGGATTGAAGGCCTCTCTTTAGGCCAGTTCCTGTGGACTCTCAGGGACTATTCAGATTTTTTTTTTTTATATATTCTTTGTGCCACTCAGGGTGTAGTCTTGGTGTGGCTGTATTGTTTGCCTGGAGACTGTGGGAGGGGCTATCGCTTCAGGAGAAAATGGCTGCCTAGGACCTGCAGGTCAGGTATGACTCAGTGCCAGGCTTGTGGCCACCTCTCCCGGGCCCTCTTTTCACCCCAGCCTCTCCCCAGACTCCACCTGCACCTCAGCCACAGGTGAGTGTCTGTATATGAAAGGTCCTATGAACTAGGTTCAGCAAACAAAAGCAAAGACCAAAAAAGGGGAAAGAGCTGTGCCACTGGGAGCCCCTCTCCTCCCGGCACAGCGCGGCCTGGGCAGCCATCCAGAATGTCCCCTCTGGGCTCGGTCTCTGGTGACTGAGGACCCATATCTAGAATCCCCTGCCACCAGCAGTCCTGTTGACCTCCTTTCCACAGTCATATGCTATGCCTGTCCCAAGGGACATGGCCTTGGTGTAGTGCGGTTTCCCTCTGACCCTCTGGGCTTGGAGGTCTTGCAGTTCTCTCCAGCCCAGATCTCTGATTTTACCATTCTCCAGGCATCCTCTGCCCTTCCTGGCTGCGAATTGTCTCACCAGCTGTGTCTACTTCGCCAATTCTGGGTGAATGTTATTTGATTTAGTTACTCATTCTATCTGCTCTGGGACAAGGCTTGGGACATGTCCGTCTATTCTGCTGCCATTTTGTCTCTCAAAAATATATATTTTATTGACTTCAGAGTGAGGAAGGGAGAAGGAGAGAGATAGAAACATCAATGATGAGAGAATCGTCGATCTGCTGCCCCGTGCATGCTCCCGATTGGGCATCAAGCCCACAACCTGAGCATGTGCTCTGATCAAGAATTGAACCGTGACCTCCTGGTTCATAGGTCAATGTTCAACCACTGAGCCACACCAGCCAGGCAAGGTGAAGATAAAGTTTTGGTGTGGAAAAACCCATTGCTTGAAAAAATTAATCATTTGTTTTATAAGATAGGTTAACTGGGGAAGAGACTAGAAATAGTGAGACCATTTACAGGTTATTGTAATAGCTAAATCATGCAGATGCTAAACTTGGAAGGTAAAAGCTGTGAGACTGGAAAGAATGGGATGAAATATAATGAGTAAAGAATTGACAGGATGAAAAAATATTTGCATTTACAAACATTACACATAGAAAAGTCTTTACACCAGCTGTATTCAATTGAATTTTCTGTGCTGTTGGGAAGTGTTCTTTACACTGTATAATATACTAGCCATTTAGCCACACATGATACATGGCTAGTGAGACTGAGGAATTTAAAATTTTATTTGATTTTAATTTTAAATAGTTCCATGTGGTTAATGGTTACATTATGAGACAGTGCATCATCTCTTCCATAGTGAATTGCAACATCAGCACCTAGTTGATAATTGGATATTTTGAATACTGCTTTGGCAGCATGGTTCCTAGTCAGTGATTTGAGTTTGGCACTATTGCTCACTTTGGCAATTAGTGCAAGGATTTGAATATTTTATTACATTTTTTTCTCTGACTGCTTTATGGAAATAGAAAAATAAAAATGCTATTACTAGTCTTAATAAATGTGGGTCTCATAAATTAGGTATAATTAAGGATAAGTGGAAATCATTAAGTGTCCTGAAAGTGGTAAAACTTCTGTCTCAACTTAACCTGTGAAGTCAGTTGTGGAGAAAATATAAAGACCATATATAAGAATGAGAATATATTGCAAAGTGTAATTCTCAACTTTAATAATAATTATTATTTAATAATGATAATAATTTTACAATCTGTATATATAAAAGCTAAGTGATTGTCTGATTGGCCAACTGGCCAGTAGCTATGATTCACACTGACCACCAGGGGGCAGACACTCAATGCAGAAGCTGCTGAGCTGCAGTCACTTGGCAGTGGTGGTTCTTGGGTGATGCACCTGGAACCACAGAGGAGGGAGCCCTATTCCGGGGTGTGTCACCTGAGAGCTGCCCTCTCACAATCCGGGACCCCTTGGGGGATGTTGGAGAGCAGGTTTTGGCCTGATCCTTGCAGGCCAGGCCAAGGGATCCCACCATTGCACAAATCTGTGCACCGGGCCTCTAGTAATAATAATAATTATTATTATCACTGCGATCATCATTATTATTTATCAACAACTCTTATAGATGTGATGATATGGAACATTGTCATACTTTTTTTTCACATCCCATTTCTCTTTATAATTTCAACAATGTGTATGAATGCAGGCATTTCTTCTATATGTTGCTTTTGACAGTATTGAAAGTTCATACTATCTTCATTTTGTTAATGAAGAAAATGTGATAATTTTTTCCTACAGTTACACATCTAATATATCACAGAATTAGAATTTGAACAGATCTAGCTGATTCCCAAATTTCCATTTTTGGAAGTAGATAAACATGGGACCAAAAAAATCCTCAAACTATAATCACATGCAGTAGTCCATGTTTTATGGTTTTATAGATCAGGTTTATTCTCTCACCAGATTTAATTAATTACACAAGCATAATGTATTATCATATTACCAAACTAGAGGCCTGATGCATGAAAACTCATGCAAGAGTAGGCCTTCCTTTGCCCAGCTGCTGGCACTGGCTTCCCTCCAGCACCTGGGACCCAGGTGGCTCCCCTCCAGCTGCTGGCAGGCACCCGGGACCTGGGTGGCTTTCCTCCAGCTGTCGGCAGGAACCCAGGATCCAGGTGGCTTCACTCCGGCCCCGGCTTGGTCCGGAATGACTTCCGGTCTAATTAGCATATTACCCTTTTATTATTATAGTAACATTTAGTGTTTATTAATGAAGTGAAAATTAATTTTTTGATACAACAAATATATTTTCTCATGTAATTTAATAGAAAGATATCATCTAAAAGAAAGTCTATACTCGACGGTGACAATTACTGTTCCCCACTTTTTTCCTGAGACTAAAATGTTCCTGTTCTTTAAGTTCATGAAAGGAAGTGCAAGAATGATTGTTCTTTGGTTCTAGTCCCAAGTTGCAACAAAACTCCTTGTAAACTCTTCCCAAACAGTAAGCAGGGATGTTGCATTGGTCACTCATGCTTCTAAAAGTCAGCCAATACCTATATACTCCCATTCTTAAAGTTCAACCAATCCCTGCACTCTACGCTCCCCCCAAACCCAATTCAAGATCAGGATTTTGCTTTGTTCAAGAAACTGTTGTGCCCTGTCTTATTTTGTTTTGTATGAAAGACTGTGTTTTGCTTTGTTCAAAATTTTGCTTTGTTTGAGAGACTGTGTTTTGCTCTGTCTTAGCCTGCAATAAATTCATCTCTGTTTTAGATATAGTTGAGTGGTGGTCTCTTCCCTCAATATCTTTTTCCTGTTTTATTAGGTGGGTGATACCCATCTACTATCTATAACTAGATATTTTTTTGGGGACTAATGACCAAGAGGTTATCTGAAAACCTGCTAAAAATGTCTGGAGATGCTCAAAATGACATATTAAAAGATGTATAGAGTGACTGATTACAACTAAATCTTATAAAATTATAAATATTACATGTCTGTCCTTCCTTTGTCTCTTCTGTCTCTTAAGGTTCCTCCAGTACTCACAGAGAATGGGTTGAACTTACATAAGATCCAAGGGAATTGGGAGTCTTTCCCTGACCTCAAAAAAGAATGTGTTAAAAAATATGATTTCTTTTATTATGTAAAATCCACTATTGATTTAACACTAAATTTCAGAGGGTCATAGAATTGATCTCTTGTAACTTATGTTGCAGAATATTCTTCTGCCATTGTAATTCCTAATGAGGGATCTGGAATGTCATTCCAGCACTTTCCCCTGTAGCACTGCTGCTGCTGGATGGCAGTACTCAATCATTAACAGTGGTCTGTTCTCGCAGGCTACAGAATTCCTGGGCCTGCAGAACTAGGACTAGCAATCTGACAATATTTGGCACACTATAATACTGCAAAATATGCCCAAATCAAAATCATCGGTTAAAATTTGTCTTAAGAATAAGGGAATAAAATTGCTAATGGGATTCCTATAAGGGACCGGAAAGGGACAAGTGGCATTAAAGGGTAGAATCTTGGTTGGGGAAACTCTTTCAATCATGTCTCTCCCTGAAATGTAAACTCAATATATTTCATCATTTGTGAGTAGGTAATGATTATTTCAATAGGAACAAGTTTTAGCACATATATAGCAAGAGGTAGGTAAAATAAGCTGGATATTCATATGGTGTGCTGAAGTCCTCAAGTATTGACTCACCAGAGCCAATTTTTATATTTTTAGGAATTTTCAAAGCTGACTGATATTGCATTGGTAGCTTGAACTCTGCCACGGTGGGATTATTTATACCAGGAAAATTGACAAACACTACAAATCAAGGCTTCCTGTCACTGCCCTGGCCTCGTGTTCTGTCTAGTTAGAGTTACCTTTGTCTGAAGAATTTGACACCAATTTATCTCTAGGAGCCACATGGACCCCATAATGGAAAGACAATGTCCTTATTTATTTGTGGAAAAGAGATAACAGTGGACAGGGATATTTTCTGACTAAATTGGAGTTATTTACAAATTCTAAAATGAGGTGGATCTAGTTTGCTTTTGCTTTTTATGACTACATGGAGAAACTATAGATTAATTGGTATTAGAGGTGAAGGTCTGTTGTCCA
Organism: Corynorhinus townsendii; assembly: GCA_026230045.1. NCBI lineage: Eukaryota > Metazoa > Chordata > Mammalia > Chiroptera > Vespertilionidae > Corynorhinus > Corynorhinus townsendii. Next base: position 24,560,896 of record JAPDVU010000012.1, on the reverse strand, counting down.
TAGTGGCTACACCATTTTACATTCCAATTGACAGTGTATAGGGCTTCGATTAGTCTAATAGCCTCATCAACATTTGTTGTTATTTATTATTTATTTATGATAACAGTCATTCTAGCAAGTATGAGGTGATATATCATTGTGATTTTGATTTGCATTTCTCTGATGATTGGTGATGTTGAGCACCTTTTCACATGCCTGTTGGCCATTTGTATGTCTTCTTTTGAAAATATCTACTTAGGTCTTTAGCAGTTTTTAGTAAGATTTGTGTTTGGTTTTTTTTTGGTGTTTTTTTTTTGGGGGGGCGGTTATTTACTCTTTATCAGATATATGGGTTGCAAATATTTTTTTTTCCCCATTCAATCAATTGTCTTTTCTCCTGTGTTGATTATTTCTTTTTCTCTGCAGAAGTTTTTAGCTTGGTGTAGTCTCCCACAATTAAAAATAGAACTACCATATGATTCCTCAAGTCCACTTCTGGGTATATATCCAAAATAATTGGAATTAGTATTTCAAAGAGATATCTGCACTTCCAGCTCTTTGCAGCATTATGCACAATAGCTATGATAAGGAACTATCCAAGTGTCCATTGACAGATTAATGGATAAGAAATATGGTATATGCACACGATAGAATATTATTCAGCCTTAAAAAACAAGGAGAGCCTACTATTTGTGACAACATGGATGGACCTGGAAGGAATTATGCTAAGTAAAATAAGTCAGTCACAGAAGGACAAATGCTATGTGATTTCACTAATCTGAGGAATCTAAAATAGTCAAATATGTAGAAGCTGAGTTTAGAATGGCGATTGCCAGGGGAGTGGGAAATAGGAAATTTGTGGTCAATGGATATAAAGTTTACATTATCCAAGATAATAAGTACTAGAAATCTGCTTTTCAACATGGTTCTTACAGTTAACTAAAAATTTGTTCAGAGGATAGCTCTCATGTTATGTGTTCTCATCACAAAGAACAAACACACCCTCTGCGTGCCCCCCCGCTCCCCCCCCAAAAAAAAAAAACCCACTAAAGGGACACAAGGAAAGTTTTGGCAGTCATGGATAGGTTTATTACCTTAATTGTAGTGATAGTATAATGTGTGTAAAAAGATGTCAAAAATACATCAAATATGTGTAGTTTTTTGTACATCCATTATATATCATTAATTTTTCCCTCACTAATGCTGTGGAAAAAAGTTAAAGTCTAATGGCTACATCTTGGTCATAGAATCTTGGTAACTTACAAAACTGAGATTCTGGGTCTCTGAGCAAATACTACCTCAAGTAATTGCAAAACAACCCAACACATTTTCAGCAGAGGTGACCGCTTCTTTTTGCAGGCTAATCTCCTAGAAAGGGTTTCTAGGGCTGCACCAGCATCATTATCATAAGTAAGCATGTAATGATTGCCTTCTTTGTGTCCTGTGTGATCTCTGGCAATTTTGGAGCTGGATTCAGTCCAGCTAAACAGCAACGAATGAGAGAAATACGTTCCTTAGTACTCTGTAGAAGCAGGTTTATGACATTGTGGTGGGGCTGGCAGGTGTATGGAAGGGATTGGCCACACTTTTGAAGATTCATCTCTACAGAAGCATGGTTGGTTGCTCATTGATGTTAAACAAAGTTAAATGACCATTTGGATGAATGGGATTATATTTTTAAGGCTCTTTTCATTTCCATTTTTTTTTTTGCTATATTCCAAGAAATTATAGGTAGATCTAATTTTCCCTTTTAGTTTTTCTTCTTAATATATACATTATTCTCATCTCTGGCTGCACAGTAGAATCTCCCATGGTGATGAAAAAAAAAATCCTGATGCTTGAGCAATTGAGAACCACTGCTTTGGAATATAAATGTTAAAATTATTAGCCAGATTTTATATATTCTGTAATAGAAAATTTTAATGGTGTCAAGAAAACGTTAATTTTGTTTCATCATTAAGGAATTAGTTAATCTCTAAATGATTGTTAGCTATCACATTTCATATAGTTCTCTTACATTTTTGTGAATGCATGAAATATTTTTGATCAGATGACACCTACTGGAGAAGCTGCTCTTTTTGTCCAGGACATCAGTTTCATAAGCTGTAAATCTGATAAGCCAGTTGTATGTGCTTTGTTTTCCTTGATATAAAAAATAACCTATTGAGACATCAGCACATCTGGGGGAAAACATGCTTTTAATATTTAGGTTGTTATTCCTTTTGAAAACAAAGCTATCAAACTTGAGATGTATTTTTTTAAAAAAATTTTTTAAACAAATGAATCCTTGTGAGTAATGAATCTGATTTTGAGAAGAAAGCCAACTAGGCAGGGAGCCTTAAGGAGCTTTCCTCACTGTTATTTATCACAGCAAAGGACCTGTGACTCTCATCTGTTGACCTCATAAGAGCTACAACTCTTGGTAAACATGGTTACATTGTTTTTTGTTTTTGTTCTGCTGGCTTATGCTGCAGTTTGCTTATTTAAAAAAATCCTCAAGACATGAAGTCAAATGAATGCCATGTTCTGGTGACTGGTATATACCAAACTGGAGGCAAATTCACATGAGAAAAGTGCTCGACAAAAATATTTCATCTAAGATATTTTCCAGCTGAGTTGCCTCACATTCTGTTCCCACCACATTCTCTGAATTGCACGGTGGAAAAGCTGAGACTTTTAACTTATGCTCTGCAAAGTACTGGGAACTTGGGCACAGAAAACCAGGTCATTTTTTTATTGCTGTCATTCTGCAAGGGTTTAGTTCTTTTTTATATTGCTTATGTAAGAGAAGGACAAAGTTAGGAATGATTTACTTTCTTTAAGAACTGTCAACTATCTCAGTCATATATTCCCATGCTTGTTGTTATTGACAAATTATATAGCTCAAATGATAATTGTCTTTGTAGCCCTAATTTGTTATACATGCTGCAAGTATAATATAAAGGCTCATATTGTATGTAACAAAATGTTTATTAATAGCAAATGTGCCAATCAACAGAGACCAACGTATTTTAGTGAGAGCACATTGCCTAAATTTGGGCTGTTATCAATAGTGATTATTTAATGCCAAGAATGTGTTTGGGTCTCTGTAGAGTTTCTTCCTTAAGTGCTCACTATCAAAATTACATATTATTCAGCAGGACTATCCAGGCATAAAGTGAGCATGTTACTTGATTCTTCTTTATATTTTGCCTTCCTTTCTAATTTAGATCACAAACCATTTGAAAGAATCATGCTTAATCCTATAAACACTTAGAGAATAGTAAGTGAAGTAAATCCTTATTTATTTATTGAAGAATTTCATTAGGAGATACAAAACAACTTTACTAGAGATTATAGAGTATACTGAGGAAATCTGGGGAGTTTGGAAAATGGCTGACATAGAAGAGTAGTAGTTCATTCATGCAATATTTATTTACCATCAGTTTTATGAAAGGTACCTCTCTCTCTCTCTCTCTCTCTCTCTCTCTCTCTCTCTCTCTCTCTCTCTCTCTCTCTCCTCCTAAGGAACTCAGAGTCTAATTGAGTGAATGATGTGGATACCAGTAACTATAAGGCAAGATAGACGGTAAAAAGTGTCAGACTAAGATTTATATTTACTCCTGGTTCTATCTTAGCTAGTTATGTGATGATAGGAAGAATATGTAGCCTTTCTGGGATTTAGTTTCCACATTTGTAAAATGAGAGTATGAACTACTTTGTCTCCAAAATCCTTTCTAGCCCCCAAATAAACATTATTAAAAGGGGGTATATTTATATTATGTACATTTTAATCCACTAAAAACATAGTCATTCTTTAGTAAGACATTTTCATAAAAAACTGATAAAAATTGAGTGCATCAATAATAGTTAGAGGAGGCTGGTATGTGAATCAGCTTATGTGAGTAATCAAGAGAAAATTTCTACCGGGGTTCTCTTCATTTTCTCTCCTGAAATGACCTTTCTGTGTACTTTCTCCTGGCTATTTCCTCATCTCCCAGGTTTCTCTACAAAAATATCACCTCTTCTGAGAAGCCTTCCATGACTAACCTATTCACAAAAGTCTCCCCACCCACATCTCTATCACACAGCTTGCTTATTTTTTTTTATCATAACTCTTATTACTACTTATCATTGCAGCATAAGTATTGGTTTATGTAGTCAATTACCTGCTTCTCCCACTAGGATATAAGTTCTATTATGATATAAATTTTGTTTATGTAATTTCATTGGTGTTTCACTAACATCTAGGATAGTGTCTGGTACATTGAAGGTAATTTATCAATATTTATTGACAAAAAGTAAGCTTTCTTATAATGACACCAATTTTGAACAATAGCCTTTTACCTTTCTCTACTAGAGGCCTGGTGCATGAAATTCGTGCATGGGGGGAGGGCTCCCTTAGCCTGGCCTGCACCCTCTTGCAATCTGGGACCCCTTGGGGGATGTCCAACTGCTGGTTTGGGTCTGACCGACAGGGTTCCCTGTAGGATCAGGCCTAAACTGGCAGTTGGACATCCCTCTTGCAATCTGGGACTGCTGGCTCCTAACCGTTCACCTGCCTGCCTGCCTGCCTGATCTCCCCTAACTGCCTCTGCCTGCCTGCCTGATCACCCTAACTTCCCTCCCCTTCTGGCCTGATCTCCCCTAACTGCCCTCCCTTGTTGGCCTGATTGTCCCTATCTGCCCTCCCCTGCTGGCCTGATTGCCCCTAACTGCCTTCCCCTGCTGGCCTGATCACCCCTAACTGCTCTCCCCTGCTGGCCTGATCATCCGTAACTGCTTCTGCCTCGGCCCCTGCCATCATGGCTTTGTCTGGAAGGAGGACCAGATGACCGAAAGATGTCTGGTTGATCTGGTCTAATTAGCATATTATCCTTTTATTAGTATAGATAATATCTATTTGCTCTTAGAAGTATTGCAGATCTAGTCTTTGTAGATGAGGTCCTTCCTCCCTCCCTCCCTCCCTCCTTGTCTGTCTTCCTTCCTTCCTTCCTTCTTTCCTTCCTTCCTTCCTTCCTTCCTTCCTTCCTTCCTTCCTTCCTTCCTTCCTTCCTTCCTTCCTTCCTTCCTTCCCTCACTCTCTTTTGAAATGTGGAAAGGAACTTCAAGTTAAATAGTAAAGAATGTCGAGCCTTTAGTCACTTTTTGCTTAAATATCAAACTAGAAACCTCATGAGTTTCCTGTTATTTCCAAGTTTAATCAAAACAGATGTAAGAAACAATTCTTGCAAATTGTTTTCCATCCTATTTTTTAGGAAACCTGAATGTACATGGAGTCTAAATATGCATATTTACTTTTAATATTAAAATTAACTTTTTAAATTTTGTAGATTATTTGTGTCTGCTCAGGTCAGAACAACAGATTGCACTTTTATTTTTGATTAATTCAAAATAGTGTCAGTGCAGTGAAAGCGAACTGTAGCTAAATTTGGTTCCCATCATGAATCATTAGAATACTTAGACAGTCACATTGTCACTGGCTACAAAGTCGATGGGAACAGTTGCATAGGATGAGTTAACTCTGTAAGGACAATCTCCTTGGGAATTCTGTAGGTAAAAAGTGGTTTGTCTTGTTTGGGGAGAGGGAATAGAGTTAAATTGCTTATATAAAACTTCTCTTCTTTCTAAACAAAGTCTATAGAATTCCAAACAAAATAAAGGAAGTTGGTTGATTGCTTATATGAATCTAAATTATAAATTTATAACAAAAGCTTAAATTATTTGAATGAAGCAAGACAAAAGGAAAGCAATCATTGTGATTTCATAAAGCCTGTGTTTCCAGTATAACTGACATTGATTTATAGTTTATATTTTTTATTAAATCCAATCATATTTATGAATTCTTACTTTTTGGTATCAATAGGATACCACATTTACTTCCATCTACATATATATATGTAGATGGAAGTAAATGTTTTCAGTTTGATTTCATGAATTAATACAATAATAAAAGAAAAGACCTTAAGTAGATTGAAATATCAGTTTTAATCTTTGGATATAGGCTATTCTAACCTCTGATATACTACTTATGTATTGTTGGTCCCTGTTCAAAAAAGAAGCCATGGACAAAAGCACTTTGTGTAATGTGGTGCTATTTGCTGCTTGACCCACTATTATTCTAATGTGACTTCTGGCAATAGAAGGCTTTGATGAACTATGTTCATGCTACACTGTCTGCTATTAACAGGAGAGAAAATGAAGGACTCCAGTTTCAAATAATATGGGTTCCTTAATCATCACAAGCACAAAAAGTCAATCAAAATATAATACTTGTTCACCATCAGTATTAAGTTTGGATCTCTGTCCTTTCTGAAGCTGAGCAAATTGGATATAAATTTAGATAGTTAGGTTTATACAACCAAAGCAATCATGTTTGTGCTGAGTAGTGATTGCATTTGTAGCTCTGTTCATTTTAAAACTGACTCATGGATGAATTATGAATAGAACATTGGCCTAGAATTCACAAAAGGAAAATTTTGGACCATTGCCTTATCACTGAGGCAAAGGCAGATTTTGTCTTCCTTCCTTCCTTCCTTCCTTCCTTCCTTCCTTCCTTCCTTCCTTCCTTCCTTCCTTCCTTCCTTCCTTCCTTCCCCCTTCCTTCTTCCCTCGCTCCCTCCTTCCCTCTCTCCCTTCCTCCCTTCCTCCCTTCCTTCCTTCCTTCCTTCCTTCCTTCCTTCCTTCCTTCCTTCCTTCCTTCCTTCCTTCCTTCCTTCCTTCCTTTTCTCTTTCCTTCTTTCTTCTCTTTTGTAGGCATGATAGGACAAGAATATTATAAACCACTTATTTTACTAGTTAACAACATTGAGAATTTGTACTGGAGGTGACTGAGACCAGCACAGCTAGACTTTGCTGGGTATAGACTGAGTGTTGGTTACCATCTGGCATGGCTACAGGTTCCTACATCTGGGCTAGATTAATAAATATCTCTTCTCAAGACAATTTGGTAGCTGCTGCTATACCCACCTTCTCAAGTTCCAAAATATACTTTTCAAAAGTAAAATGCACAGTAGTAATTTGATACAAATCCAAATTATGCAAATTCATGCTTGGGGTCTATAAAAATATATCTGATTTATTGAAGAGTTTCAACCAAATGGATTATTAACATTTTAATATCTGCCTCCAAGGATAAAGAATCTTTGTCTGGGTTGTAGAGCCCAGAGACACATCCTAGACAAAATTCTTAACTTTCTGGGCTGAGTCAGTTTAGTTCATTTAAAACTTTTAATTCATTGTCTGGTTTGAATTGTATCACATCCCTCCTTCCAAAGGAGGATGGGTCAGAACTGAGGAAAGGTGTGAGGTCTGTTCTTTCATTCTTATCATTCTAGCATGTTGGAAGGAGGTAGGTCTAGCATACTGGATCTACCTCCTCTGGCATTGTGGGAGGCAGAGAGAAAGGATGAGGGGAGAGGGAAAGTGTCTCATACCGGTTTTCACTTAGTTGTTATTGTTTCTCTGGTTTTCATTTTACTGGTCCCTGCATACCAGGCATCTGAGGGCTATCTCCTCTGAGGGCATGTGTGTGACTTCTTCAGAGAGCCTGGGGGCGGAGGGGCTGTTTCACTCTGTCTTCCCTGCTGTGTGGGTTGAAGTTGGAATGGTGGTTTTCCTTTTGGGTGGAATTCAGGTTAGAAAGCTCAGGCCCAGCCATACTCTGCAGTGGTCACTTGAATCATGGAAAACTGATGTGAACCTGCCAGTTGTTTTCACCCAAGTATCCATCTTCCCAGTTCTTTTTTTTTCCTCCTGAATTAGGCACTGATGCAGATGAGCAAGTCCACTGCCTCGGAAACTATCATGTCAAAGAGTGATATACTCATCTTCTTCCCCATATAGCCTCCTCTGAACTTCACAAATGATTCTCTTAGGTTCCTTCTCATTTGTTTGGTAGGAGGAAGGCACCCTTTCCTCTCCCGATGAGGAGGCAAGAGAATTTTTTCTCACCAAATGAATTGTGCAACTCTGACTCCTTTTTTCCTGGCCATGGCTAATGCAGAGGAGAGAGACCAGGGTAGGATGGCAGTAATTAATAGTGTAGAGTCCTCTCAGTTGACTCTTAGTAAGCCTTGGGGGAAGGTCTTTGTCTCCAGCTTTGGTAAATCTCTTTGAAATTTGGAGGTATTAAGCTCTTGCTTTTCCTTAGCCTTGAGCCCTAGTTGCTCATTTTGGGATTAGTAGAAAATCCAACATCTGTTTCAAAATATCAATCAAGTCTCACTTTATGTTCAAAATTTGGAGCAATGACTCTTCCAAAAAAAAAAAAAAATGCTAACAAGGCTACATTCAAACCTGCTGGGTCAGGTGGACCAAGTATTGAATATATATTTTCCTTATTTCTTCCTGGTAACATTTAGGCTTCAAATAGTAATACTCCTACCCTTTGTAATATGTGAATTATGCAAAATGTTCACTCATCCTGTACGTAAAATGTGGCCAATGTATACATCTGAAACATCATAAAAATTAGGATATAAGAGAAATAAGTTCTCTGTAATATTTTATATAACTAGATTTCAATGGAATAAGCACTTCAAATAGAGTAATTCCCAATTTGTGTGGCCCTAATGAGTCTCTGGCTCTAGCTTCAAAATTAATACCATACCTGGTATGAATGGCAATTATTATCCACATACTGTTTAAAATATTAATTTAGAAGAAAATTTATTAGTTATTCTTGCTTACATTTAGTCTTTGTCCATATCATTTTAGGGCTTGACATAAAAACAGGTAAGTAATTTGATAAAGAAAATTTGATGTAGTTGCATGAGATTTACACGGCAAATTTATATTAGGGTTATTTATTATCCATGAGTAGTATGTTTAAAGAAAGTGGTAAATATTGGTATATCAGGAGGCTAGGAAGCTGGTTCAAGGTGAAGGCAATTCAGTGATGCATTGCCAGTGATAGAAGGCAGAGGTTAGGAGATAGCCATGCCCTGTAATCTGGCTTTGGGTCAGGTGGGAAGGGAACAGAACTCACATAAATTATGAGAGCTGTCAGGGAACTTAGGGAAGGGTATGTGAGTGGTTGCAAGGTAGAAAACATGAGATGACTTCACTGATAAAAGAAGTTTCAGTGGGTACTGTGACAAATCTAATGCATCGCATTAAATATATGTGTGATAAAATAGACATACATATATATATCTGCATATATACATAGATGTTTCTATATTTTATATTCTTTCATATTATGATTACATAAAAGGATGAAATAACATGTGTATGCTTCAAAATGAGTGTAGCTTGTATTTTCTTGCTCTATCAGTGTGCGGATGTGGTTCCTTAATCTATATGTGAGAGAGATCCGACTCAGAGTCTCACTTATTACTGTTTGCCAGGTCCTTACCTGTTCCTGCCTCTCAGCAGTTTTCATTCCTTCCTCTTAACTCTCTGTGAAGCTAAAATGGAGTTGATTTGGTGGTCAGTACAGGGTCAACAGATACCTCATCATAATTTCCCCTCTGTTATAATAAAGCTATTCTGGTTACAACTGCAATTTCCCCCACCTCACAATATTACAGACCACAGAGATTCCTAGAAACTCTTGTCTCTGACTTTTATGCCACTTGAACCCCTGAGACTAGCTCAGAGGCATGTGGCATCTCTGGATGGTGAGTGGGGGAGGTGATTGGATAGGACTGGGGCTTCAGTTGTCTAGTACCTGGCTATAGGGCCAACCTAAAGGAAGGTGTTCAGGAGTCCAGTCAGTATCCAAGGGACTGTGCCCATTGGGCCTGATCTGGGTTGACATGAAAGTCTCGAAGTGTGCACAATAATGCTTATCACGGAGTGGGGTTGCTCTGCTTCCAAGGAAGTCTGACCAGATTAAAGCAGGATTCTGGTCAGTACTGAGGAAAGGAAACTGATGAGAGATACACTGCAGTCTGGGTCCTAATCCAGCAGGACTGAAATGGCCCCAGGAAACCAAGGATTTCCCTATTCATAAGAGAGGAAGGGGAAATAGGGTCAATGCTGGGGTTCTCTAGTTCAAAGAAAATACGAATGTTTGGGGGCTCAGGGGTCCTTCACACCAAATTTAGGTCAGAAGGACTAGTTTTTCTAGGCTCAGCCTCCTGGTTGAGGAAATGACACCCAAAACACCACCAGGCTGTGTCAAACTGGACATAGGACCTGTGGGGGTTGAAGGTCACCAGTACATTGTTGGGCAAGGCTAGGGAAAGCAGGTACCAACTTTGCCCTTTGTTTAGTTCACATTCAGGCCAGAGGCATCTTTAGAGGGTGTGGGCGAGTTGTGTGTGTGTTCTCATTCTTTACATCTAACTGAAAGGCAAAGTTTTGAAGGTTTGTACGTGGGTTTTCTAACAATACAGTGTTTCTAAGAAGGAGGTTGGGATATGTGGGGCGGGTTTATGGCACAGAATCTAGCAAATTTAGACTCCTTTAAGACTGGGGACTTTGTGTCTTTAAACAAAAGTGGGAGTGGATTCGGAAGCATCCATTGGTGGTTTCTTTTTTCTTTTTAAAGGCTGGCTTATTCTTGCCTGAAAAATTTAAAAAAGTTCCTGAGGTTAGATTTCTGTCCTTTATTTATAGTTGCTATCTAGACTTTTACTTTAAAATGTTCTGGCTCTGAGCTTGGAAGGAGGAGGATTTGCAATAAAAAAATGTACAGAGCAAAAGCTATAAAGAAATTCACGACAAAGGGATAAGCATTTGCATTTATGTTTATAACTGACTCATAAAGTAATGAAACCCATTATGATATTTCCCCAAATGAAAGTGAAGTCAAAGCTTCTCTAATCAGGTCTGTCCTTTACTCCATCCTCCAAAAATTTCCTATGGAACTTTTGGTTTTCCCTAAAAAAGAGATGGGAGTATCTATTTGGATCAATTAATTGTACTGGGAGGAAACATTAGTTAATGCTCTCTACAGCGGGTGAAATTGGAGGTTGCTCTAAGGACACATGCACAGGAGTGGCATGCCAGGACTGCTTGCAGAGAAACTCATACACTTGGGCTCAGTGTTTGGCCTCAGGCCAAAGGCTGCAACTAACAGGAAAGTGTCAGCATCTCAATATAATTGCATGTCCCGGAGCCTATTATTGCACTAATAAAAATGCTTTTCAATAAATCTGAGAAAGGAAGAGGGAGAAAAAACCAGGAAGAAAGAAATTGCCTGAAATATTTTATTATATTTAATAAAAATCTCATTAATGGAAAGAGTAGCTTTTTGCTAAATAAATGTGCTTTAATTTTATTTTCTGATTAATTTGATTTGGGAGAAAATGCAAGAAATACACTTTTTTTTCAGTGTATTTTCTAAAAAGAGCAGAGTAAAAGGCAAATAGGCATCACTATAGGCAAATGTTCTCTCAAGGAGAGGGAAGAGGCAGCAGGACCATGGCGCTGGAAGCCTAACTAGTAATTCTGTCACTGATGTACTGAGTGACCTTGGGCAAATGATTTAACCTCTCCATCCCCATACATAAAATGTTAATGTTTCATGCTTACAAAAATCTTTGAAATAATAAGAATGTCAAAGGTATTTGACATATGTACTGGTATTTATAATGGGTGCAATAGAGAGCATATATGCCCACTAACAATGATCTTAATCACACACAGCAGCATATCTGAGATCCTTTCCTCTTTTGGCATATTCTATATGAATAATTAATATTTGAAACACTCACGAAAAAACCACCTGGGTATCCTTATAGAAATAAGCCCTAATAATGTTAGTATATGAATGTAATCTATAAAGATTTTTGTTCTGTGCTTTCTATAAAACAAAGAAACACAAATAAGAGGAATAATGATACCAAATTTTGTTTCTCACTCATTATGGACAATGTTCACAATCATAAAGGAAAGGAAATTCTTTTATTTTAAGTCTCTACCATAATGAAAACACCAGCTTGCCCTCAGATATTTATATACATTACCTTTCTCTTAATGTTTAGCAAGATTTCCAACACATAGTACGTAGTCAAAAAGTATTTGTTGTGGGAATAAATGCTTCTTGTTTTTTTTTCATGATTCTCAAAATAACTGTATGAAATAAACATTATTTCCATTTTATAGGACAGAGTAAGGTTAAAAAAAAAAAGTGTAAATGTTTGATTAAGAGGACACAATTAGCAGATGGCAGACCCAGAATTTGAACACTGGTTTGTCTGACTCCAAAATGAATGTTTTTAATAATAGGAGTTTGGCAGTATTTTTATTAGAAGTTTACAAATCATTATGATGGATTCATTGAGTGAGAAAGAAGTTGACATAATGAGATCACCTACTCACTTTGGACCCAAAGGATGTGGTTAGCACCTTACACGCAAGAAAGTATGAGAGAGGGAGGTGCTGAACGCCTCTCCCTGGTGGGAAGCTCATTGGTTGAAGTGGCCTGTGTGGGATCTTGTGGACCAAACTGAGTCACAAGAGCATTTCTCACACACAGTCATGGATATGAGCAGCCGATGAGTGGACAATTTAAGTCATGAAAGTAAGAAAGGCTCAGGTACTGTTGTGAGCTGGGAAACGGGGGTAAAGGGAAAAGAACAGCAGGTAATGGCAGGTGGTTGGGGCAGATCCTGGAAGGAAACTGCTGCTCCTGGCTGAACTTTTTTGTCCTGACTTCTTTGGTAAATTCTAGGGGGAAATAACCTTTGTTATCCATTATTGGTAGAATACTGTTTTTGCTTTGTTGTGCTGCTTGTCACTTATTGCCTCTCTGGTCCCAATCTACCCTTGTTTTTCTGGCTTTGTCCTACTGGTGTTGGAACCTGTGAACATTGCCCTTAGCCAGCTGGCACAGTGTTAAGCTTTGTTGGTAGAAAGACACAGCAGGAGGAAGGAGTTGCTCTTGTCTTCTCAGTGTATTTGTTTCTTCTTGCTCCATGTCAAGATCACTATCCTGCTAGTGTTACTGACACCCCAGGGGCTGGTTTCCCAGTGAGTTTCAGCAACACTGGGAAGGATGGCTTCCTGGCCAGTTTTGCCAGCAGCTTCCTGGAGGGTCTCATCAGAACCCACAGGGCAGCTTCCCAGAGAGTCTTTCTCGCTTCCCAGAGGATGACTTCTTTTGCACCCCAAAAGGCAGTTTCCTGCTGGCCAGCCCTGGCCAATGGCAGTCCAGCTAATTTCTCATCCATCTGAGGACCGCAGCCACACACTCCCTAATGAGGTTTGATTTAGCCTTGGGGAGAGTCATCTTGCAAATTTATTCCTTATTTGAATACTTTGTCTTAGCTCTAGAAGTAGTGACTGCTTTCTTTATCTGTTCTTCTCATGTTCTTTACTATTCTCTTACGCCTTTGCAGTTAATCCTTGTTACAAGTTAATAATTCTTTATATTACATTTTCTCTGTTCAAATTTCTGGTGAGGTTTCTGTTTCGCAACTGCACCTTAATGAATACACCTGCTTTCCCTCAAAAGCAGGGCCTGAGGCAGAGGCCTCTGTGAGGAGTTATTTGTGAGTATAATCTTAGGGAGCTGAAGACAAGGAGAGGGGGGTGACACAGGAAGAAGGAAGAGCCAGTTCACCAACGTGTTAATCAAGTTGGTCATGCCAATGGGCAACTGGTTTTTCAGTCCCTTAGGACCTCCCGAGAAACCATGTGAAATGAACCTCAGAACCAATGAGGGGAAGAGTGGAGACATAGTATTTATCCACTGGCTTCTCGTCCCCATTGTTCAGAGTGAAGGCCTGTCAGATTGCATCATATGGAAGGTGGTTGAAGCCTGCCTAGAACTGGTTGCTGCAGCAGTGGTTGGAATAAAGAGTTGAAGGCAACAGAATGTGTAAACTGGTGCATAAAAGGTGTGTGGTGTAATGACCAAAATAAAAAAAAATTGATATTTAAAAACCTTTTCTTCAATGTCTTATAAAATTTTAGCTAAATATTCAGGCTAAGAAAATTAAGGTGGTAATTAAAAAATGTATAAGCTGCATTTGCAAGTTGGTTTCTTTATTTAAGGTGTCTATATCTAGTAGGGTGAGGGTGGGTGGTTGATCAGCCCTGTATAAAATAAGCACTGAGCAGGGCAGTGTGTAGTTGATGTTAAATTAAGGCACGTTACTATAGGAATTTACTAGGAGACATTGCATATACTGGAGCAAGAGGCCCACTACTCCAAGAAATGGCATTATCTCTGCCAAAGCCAAGAAGAGGTCATATATATCTATGGCAAGAAAGAGGAGACATTGTCAGAAAGTCAGGAAATATCAAGAGACAGATCAAGTTGCTAACAATTTAGTAAGCAACTTAAAGCAAATACTAGAAACTGAGTATTATAGGATTTTTATATTCCTGGGGTTGTGGATGTGATTAGAGAAAATTGATTACAGGTGAATTCTGATATTGAATGGGGAAAGTTATGGAGGAATAGTGATTCCCTATATTCTTTTGCCTTCTCCAATAGACATCCCCTTGTCTCCTCCTAGTAATTTTCTACCTTCTATTTCAATTCAATAAAAGAGGGGGAAGTCAATGTCTTTCTTATTCTTCCTTCAGGACACTTAATGACCATATGCCGTAATTTTCTCTCATCCTCATCATCTAAGGTCCATGCCATTTTTTTTTCCACAGCTGGTTTCAACTTATCATTTTCTAATCTGTGAGCAAAAATCACAAGGCTTGACAGTTATTTTGAAAATATACTTATTTTTATAAAATATTTTGTTTGTTAGTTTATTTTGTTCACATATAAGTGAAATCATATGGTACTTGTCTTTCTATGACTGGCTTATTTCACTTAGCATCATACTCTCCAGATCCATACTTGCTATTGTAAATTTGATTTAGATGTCTTCAAAAATATTTTTCAATTTTTATTTTAGAGAAATATTTTTAAAAGATTTAGCATTTTGAATACCAGTATGTTGGGAATTTATGTGAATCATGGGGAAAGGATATATAATTTTCTGTGAAATGGTTAATTTTTCCAAATAATGTAAAGGTTAAGGGTGGAAGGAAATTGAAAATAAATGTTGGAGATGGCAATAAGAACCAACATTGATTGAGTTGTCAGGCTTCATGTGAATGCTTTCATTTGATCTACTTCAAATGCTACCAGAAGTACATTATCTTGGACGTATGGCTGAAGGAACTGAGTGCAGAGGGACATGAGGAGCATGCTCCAGGTCACACAGATTAGCCTTCTAGGACTCCTACGTCGGCAATCAGTTCTTCCTTCCCTGTAATCCTGTTGCATATTTAATCTGTAGTATGTGTGCCTTTTGGCCTTTCTGATATCCAGAGCTGTACTGTCAAAATGTTTTTAAGCTCTTCAGTTAGATTAAAGACAAGGAATATTTCTTTAATATTGGTTGTGCCTAGTGATGCTAAAAGGATGAGTTCTATGGTGCAGGGAGCAGAGGATAGATTTGGTGGATTAATGCCAATTCTGTTGTTACCAGCTGGTGACTATAGGAAAGTCACTTAAACTTTCGATGTGTCAGTTTATTATTTTATAAAACAGGCATAATACAATTTATCTGCCAGGGTTTTTAGAATGATTAAGCTAGATGCTATAGCAATTCCCAAAGTTGTGTTCTATGGAATACCAATTCCAAAAGGTACTCTGCAAGAAAACTCCTTGCGTGATTACTTTGTGAAATGTAATGTACTACATAAATCTTTTAATGAGTCACTAATGCAAATCACCACATTCAGGAATCTGAAAAGTTCAGCAAGACAGAAGGCTGTTTATGTTTTTTAACCAAGTATTTCTCATACATACCTGACTAACCATTCTATTATTTAACATATTGGTAGAAGATGCATTGGAAAAACATACATACAATTTTGTGCCTGTGTTACGGTATTCAGATTTCAGGATTTGATCATTAGATGGAAAAGAGTATATGGCCACTAGGATCAGCTGGGAATATATCCAAAAATGTTATTAAGTTAAAAAAAAAGCAAAGTGCAGAAGATGCTCCCATTGGTGTTAATAAAAGGATATAATTTCTATATTATATTGAAAAATGTTGAGAAGGATGCAATGAACTATTAGTAATAGTTCCCTCTGTAATGGTGTCTGTTGTGGAAGGGAATTATATATGTAGGTATAGTCACCCTTTTGTACCATTTCAGTATCTATACTAATAAAAGGGTAATATGCTAATTACACCAGGAGACCTTCCGGGAGACCTTCTGGACGTCCTTCCGGACAAAGCCATGGTGGCAGGACCAAGGAACAGGTGATTAGGGGTGATCAGGCCAGGAGGGGAGAGCAGTTAGGGGTGATTAGGCTGGTGGGGGGGCAGTTGGGGGCCAGCAGGCCAGCAGGGGGGGAAGTTGGGAGTGAGCAGGTTGGCAGGGGAGGAAGTTGGGGGCTAGTAGGCCAGCAGGCAGAGTGGTTAGGGGTGATCAGGCAGGCTGGTAGGTGAGCAGTTAGGAGCCAGTGGTCCTGGATTACAAGAGGGACGTCCGAGCTGGACATCCCCCGAGGAGTCTCAGATTGGAGAGGGTGCAGGCCGGGCTGAGGGACACTTCCTGTGCATGAATTTCATGCACTGGGCCACTAGTCTATACTAATAAAAGAGTAATATGCTAATTAGACTGGGAGACCTTCTGGAGACCTTCCAGACGTCCTTCTGGACAAAGCCGGGGGCTTGGCTGGTCTGCAAACCACCCCCAAATGGCCATGCCCCACAGCCCAGACTCCCACCCTGAAGGGAGTGTAGTCAGCCTGAAAATGGCCCTCAGCCCCTTGCCCAGGCCAGCCACACCCCCTAGCAGAGACCCCCACCCTGAAGGGAGTGTGGCCAGCCTGCAAAAGGCCCTCAGCCCCTCACCCAGTCCAGCCATGCCCCCCAGTGGAAACCCCCACCCCAATGGGGGCATGACCAGCCTGCATACTGCCCCAGCCCCTCGCCCAGGCTGGCCCCATCCCCCAAGGGAACCCCCAACCTGATTCGGGATCCCCTTCAGGGCAGACCAGCCGGCCCCCACCTGTGCACCAGGCCTCTATCTATACTAATAAAAGGGTAATATGCTAATTAGACCAGGAGACCTTCTGGACGTCCTTCCGGACAAAGCCATGGTGGCAGGGCTGAGGCAGAGATGGTTAGGGGCAATCAGGCCAGGAGGGGAGGGCAGTTGGAGGTGATCAGGTCAGCAGGGTGGGGGGCAGTGGGGGGTGAGCAGGCTGGGAGGTGAGTGGTTAGGAGCCAGCGGTCCCGGATTGCGAGAGGGATGTTCAACTGCCGGTTTAGGCCCGATCTGGTCCCAGATTGGAGAGGGTACAGGCCGGGCTGAGGGACACCAACCCCCCCCCCCATACAAATTTCATGCATCAGGCCACTAGTTTTACTATAAGCAAGTATTTCTTGGCTAAAAACAAAGTTAAATGTGATAAAGAGGACATACTAAAAGGCACCTTAATTTCTGATTATTTTAATAGATTAAAACTTAAAGAAAGCTTTCATAGTATTAAATCATTTATTAATCACTGTTTTTATGAAAAGTAATTTTATGATTCACAGACCAGTTTCTACTTTCGTTAAGGAAGTTTGCCAGTTTGGTAATGTAAGTATATAACATTTTTTTATCTTGTTATGTGAAAGCTCAACAAAGATGCTAACCTCCCAACTTGGAAGCCACCTTCTAGATCCCCTACACTAGAGAAACCAATACTAGAGATCCTTAGTAATATTGATCTGTATAATTAAGTTTCCATTTGATTCTTTAATTCAGATTCAACTTACTCTAATGCTGTCTTTGAGAGTTTCAGAATAATTCATGAAATATTTTTGGTAGTTATGAGATTTCATATTTCCTGGCTTAAGAATTTGAAACTTCTTTGAGGCCAATAGACTCATTTAGAAAGGTCACACTGTGTGACATCTTAGGGTTTCAAATCCGAAAGGTACAAAGTGTTATAAAGTACATCCCATTAAACAGTTTCTTACAGGCAGAAGAAGTGGATTTGAATATGTGGTGATCGATAATGTAAACAGGAAAGAAACAAAAAGCTTTGTTCCTATTCACAACACAGGGAAGGTAATTTGTAGTGTATTTCCAGTACATGAGGTACTTAAAACACATTTGGCAACACTTAGCAGTAAGTGGCAAATCATTGTTCTGTCTCTCAGTACCCTGAACACCCTCCTCCATCCGGTATTGGGGCATTAGAACAGTTCTGCGGCTATATCTGCTCTGTAGGTCTTGCCAGTCTTTTGATTTTTGAATTTTGTCTTAAATCAACTAGTGCGTTATTTAAAAGTTGTTCTTTAGGCGTAAATGGAAGCTACTGGTTTCATCCCGAGGGGGGGAAAAAGAAATAGAGATAGCTTCTTATTTTACCAGCATCCATTCTTCCTTCCCCTGCCCACCCCCTCCTCCCGTCCACTCTCCATTACTGATTTCCCAATGGGTCCCGCCCTCTGATCTCTAGCTAGAAAATTCACCATTTCTTAGTGGAGTGGAATTTCCTGTTTGATATCTATCTAAAAATAAAGTCAGAGGGAAAGAAAGGAGAGGAAGTTAGAAAGGTCAAAAGGAATGCTCTGGGGGACATTTCTTATTCTCAGAAGTGGCAGATTAGCATTTATTTATTTATTTATTTATTTATTTATGTTGTTGACACTATTACATATGTCCTCCATTTCCCCCATCTTTTCCCACCTCCACCCAACCCCCCCTTCCCTCTGGCCTTCACCACACTGTTGTCTGTGTCTATGGACTATGCATATACTAGTATATCCTTTGGTTAATCTCTTCACCTTCTTTCATCCAGACTCCACCTTCCCATTCCTGAATGACAGCTGTCATTCATTTCCATGTATCCATGCCTCTGGTTTTATTTTGTTCATCAGCTTATTTTGTTCATTAGATTCCACAGACAAGTGAGATCATATGGTATTTGTCTTTCTCTGACTGGCTTATTTTGCTCAGCATAATAATCTCTGCTATTGCAACATGTAAGAATTACTTCCTTTTCACAGCTGCATAGTATTCCACTGTGTAAATATACCATAGTTGTTTGTTTTTTTTAATTCATACTTAAACCAATAAAGGAGAAAGCAGAATATGAGTCTCTTTAGGTACTTCTTTCTTGTTCCTTTCCCTTTGTCCACAATTTGAGAACTGGTAGGCAACAAAGAATGTTTTCACCAATCCCGAACCACCACTACTCAAGAACAATGTGTTTAAAGATTAGTGAGTCTATTAGTGATCAGTTAGAGAAAGTTTGAAGTGTTGATCTTTATTCCTCACAGTGGTAAACATTTGTTGAACAATTATACATCTGTACCAACATTAGGATGAATCTTGATTGGTATTTAAACATTTTAGAATATTGTTAAGGTGAGATATGATAAAGATAACCTTTATTAATTTGTTTTACCATGTGTTAAGCACTATTTGAGGTGATTTACATACCTCATAGTTTATTTAACCTACATGTCATCCTAACAAGTAGGAACTATAAATATTATTTCCAACTTAAGTAAGGAAAGTGAGGCATAACAAGGTTTAATAACTTCTCCACAGTCTCACAACTGGTGAGTGATCAATATTGGGTCCCAGGAAGTCTTGTTCTATAACTAATGCTCTAGATTGTGTTACATAATGCAACATAATCTCTTGATGAATATAAAGAATTATAGATGTAAGGGAATATGATTGTACATGATATATGCATATTTTATTTTCTCGTTTATGTATTGCATCATAGAATTCTAGAGAAGGAAGAATTTAGTAGGAGAGTGGTATTGAGAAATAATATTAATTGAGTAGCTGCTAGGTGCCAGGCCATTTGCATGTGTGGAGAGGTAGAGAAAGCATCTAGATGTTTCCATTGGTAAAAGGGGTCAGCAAACCTTTGCTGTAAAGGGCTAGATAGTAAGTATTTTAGGTTTTGTGGATCACATATGTCTCTATTTTTCCTTCTCCCCCTCCTCTTCTTCCTCTTTCTTCTCTTCCTATACCTTTTTAGCTATAAATATCATTCTTAGTTGGGAGCAGTAGAAACCAGATTTGGCTCTTAGGTCATGATTTTCCCACTCACCCTCAAAAAGTAAGCTGAATTTGCTTGCTTATATGTTAAAAAGTTAGGATGAGCTTCAGGGGACACTTCCTCAGAGTTTTGGTTCCATTGCACTGAGACTCACTGAGACCTTTGTACTCAAGCTTCTTCTTCCTTCATCGTTATAAGATGCATGCTTTCTTATTCATATTTGAGGGATGGTGTTGCGAGGAACAGAGGGCCTGTGCTCACAAACACAGGCATAAATCTTGTGCATCAGGCTGATTGGACAATCTCAGCATTATCCAAATCCTAAATTGATTCCAGAGACCAGGAATGCATGGCACTGATTGGTTTAGGTATGCATTGCATGAACTCTCAAGGATTGTATGGTAAGCAAGATGAGGTTCTCTGTGGCTCCAACTCATCGGTATGAAATGGGTCCTGAGGTTTTGCATTTTTAATAAGTTTCTAGGCTATGTTGACAGTTTTTGATCCATGGACCAGACTTTGAATAACACAATCTTAAACATTGTAACTATTAAATAATGAGGAATTGATAAAATAAATATTGGTAAGGTAATTATAATGCCTAGACATTTTTAGAATTATATTTTCTGTAACAGTTGAAAATAATTCATGTACAATGTGTGAGCTAGAAACATGATATAAATAATAGCTATTGCCAAGATTTTACAGTAAGTTGCATGCTTATCATAATAGAGGACAGTTGCAGGGGTCCTCAAACTTTTTAAACAGGGGGCCAGTTCACTGTCCCTCAGACCGTTGGAGGGCCGGACTATAGTTTAAAAAAAACCAACTATGAACAAATTCCTATGGGCACTGAGGGCCTGGGACAAGTCAGCTGCTAAGCAGGACAGGCAGCAGCACCTGGCGGGCCGGATAAATGTCCTCAGCGGGCCGCATGTGGCCCGCGGGCCTTAGTTTGAGGACCCCTGATTGAGCCCCCAGGCTAATCCTGGGGAGGCATGGAAAGGTGGAGATAGAGGTGGAAGAGGAAGCCAGGAAGAGAGAGAATTATATAAACCACCTTATATGACCACACTTTTACTTGTGAATGATGGTGAAAACTGAAATGAGAATGATTTTCATGTGGAGCGAGGCAGAGGTAAAATTGGAGGACACCAGAATTTGAAAGGCAAAGGATGCCAATGTATGTAATTATCTCCAGGATTATCAGACACCTTAGAGGTACCAGCTCAAAGGATTGGGGAGTCCTCACAGCCCAGGGAAAGCCACCCAATTTTTTAATATTCCAATTACATCAGTATTTTGTTAATCACCCCAGCAACTTTGTGGATTGGGTATTACTATCCTCGGTTTTAAAATGAGGAAACTGAGGCTCTGAGATATTGAAGGACATGCCAGGGTTTCACAGAAATCAGATTAGAAACTTCAGTCCCAATGGTACAACTGTAAGACCCATACTCATTTTATTACACTAGTTATTTAAAAAATTGAAGAAAGAAATCCAAAATAACCCTTTAAAAAATAGTATAGTAAGTGGGTCCAGTGGTGTGTTGAGAACTTCTATATGGAAGAGGTTTGGGGCAACAGCCTATTTGCCAGTATGTTGTGGCTAGAGGCGTGTCCTGAGGCTGTGTTTAGGTAGCCAGCGTCCTATTTTTACTTAGGTCTTATGTTTATTTGAGAGTTTTTTGGGAGTTAGCTAAATCCCCTCCAACCCACTTTTTCATGATGTCACTTTGTGGGACCTCAGTACATAACAGAGACCAATGTGAGCTTCTCTCATGCTGTCTCTGAAACATCTCTAAGGAACCTTAAAGTGAAAACCAGTGAAGTATATACTTCCTGTTACTCCTAATTTTATAAATGAGGAAACCACAATCTAGAGATTTAAAGTGAATTCTTTAGGATAACACAGCAAGTTAGCAACAGAGTGACTCTAAGGATTGTTCAACCCAACTGCTTAGAGAGAGATCCATTTTCTCAACTTGTGTTTAAAGTAAAAATAAAAATTAAGACAATTGCCTCAAGTGTTGAAGTATTTTGAGGCTTGTGGAAGGTAGAATATTTTAGATTTAGAATTTGTTTTCTCCATACAAATGGTATTGGATGAGGCATAATGGCTCTCAGAGTTTCTCTTAGTATAGTAGTTTTATTATTTATTTTTGTTTTATAATGTTTTTATTATATTATTAAAATTTTGAAGAATTTGTTAGTGTTTTGTCAGAACAATGTTACTTTTCTTTAAAATATTTGATTTTACATGAATAACCACATTCTTAGTTATAACTATACTACATGCAGAGGTCAAATTTTTGCCAGCAGAAAGTGTTTCTGAATTTAGGTTAAAATCAATAACAGGTTAAAAGAAATTCACTGTACACAGGAATTCTTTCTTTTAATGCATTACTTAAATTAAATGACACATATGTCTATGTTATTGTGATTTTATAACTGTCAATTATGTTGCTGTTAATTGCCAGTCAGGCCAGTTATAAAAGAGTCTTTTAAAAAATATTGAAGAATAAATTCATCTGAATTCAGTATTGACTCTGCCTTCTATTAGGCTTTTAGCCAAAATGTGACTCAATAGGGTGAATACAGTAGCTGGAGCAATATAATAGCTTCACCCTTGGAAATCCTGTGGAATAAAATGGTAACCACAAGGGCAAAGGGACATGTCTTCACAACAGTGCCTTTCATTGGTGTAGACGGTCAACTAAAGGACAACACACAATATTACAGGCTAGATCTATAATTCTAATGGCTCAACTACTTGGCAGGAAGCATCATATACATAAAAGGTCCTGAGACTAAAATAAAAAATATTCATGTTACCGAAATCTTAGTTCCCTAGATAGAAAAAAATATAAAGACAGATTGCAATAAGTGAGAGAGATGGGCGTTGTGGAGGAAAGTGATGGAGGTTTTAGTGGTTGATGTGGACTTTTGTAAGGTTGCTCAAAATGATCTTCCTCCCAGGTGAATGGTATTTTGGAGTTCTGTTACTCCATACTTCCTCTCCGTACTCATCACCAGAAGCGCAGTACTCCTTCCACTGGCTTGAAGAGAGAAACCACACAAGCTCTGCTTTAATAAATCCTCCAAAAACATGCTTTTTTTCTTTCTTGAATTAGAGATTCTTGTTTGTCATAATTAGGAAAAAAAACCTACCCATTTATTTTTTCCAAGATATATTAAAAGCTATAATAAATGAGAGACTACCCTGCCAGTAATAGAGTATTTACTTATAGAGCATAAGCATTTTTTGTTTGAAGGTTTCAGGTCCCAAATATTTATTTATATGACTCCCTAGTAAGATAGGGAGATAAGGATAGTAAGTTGGTCTAATCAAGCTCTGGATAGACCATTTAGGAATTATTCATGTTTTTTAATCTTTTGACTTAGTTTCAAGTCTTCTTATTTTCTACAGAATCATAAGATATGAATCGAGCATCAGTTTCACAAAATGAAATAAAAGAGCCATCACTTTAAAAGAATTTTTCCCTAGGTCCAAGGCTGGATGTTTTCATATTCCTACAGTTTCTAATGCACATCGCCGTTCTTCTCATTCCAGTTTATACTAAAGGGGATCGAAATATACTACCTTAAAGCATGCCACTTGGCATAAGGATTGTATTGTGTTGAAGGCAATTAAACAACAAACACAGGAGGAGCTCTCTGTGCTTCCCCTTTCTACCTACAAGCAGGTCCTCTCCTGGCCCACCTTATCACAGGAGGCCTAAAGTCAGTACCTTACTAACATAACTCTCCCATTAGTTTCCCCTCGTATAGTTACCTTCTAACAATTTACTTCCCCTAAAACCTAGATTCTTTTTCCTTTGTCTTGTTACTTTTCTACAATTCATCACCCTTGGTTGAGATAGCATATACCTGATTCTAACCACGCCTTTGAATTACTCATCACTGAGTGTACCTGTACTTATATTTACAAGTATAAAAAAAACTCATTTTCCCTCTTGTTAATATGTAATATGGGAGTAGATATTTTTTATTTTTAAATATATTTTATTGATTTCAGAGAGGAAGGGAGAAGAAGAGAAAGAAACACCAATGATGAATGAGAATCATTGATCAGCTGCCTCCTGCACACCGCACTGGGGACCGTGCTTGCAACCAGGGCAGATGACCTGACCTGGAATCAAACCTTGACCTCTTGGTTCATAGGCCGCTGCTCAACCACTGAGCCACTCAGGCCAGGCATTATGTAAGTATACTGTAATTTGTAGGCCTTGATACTAAACCTAAGAAGAAAGAAGAAAATTATTTTTTTCTTCTACAATGTCTACCTAGAAAACTTAGATTTCTATTAAACAAAAAATTTGTTGCTTATTTGTATTAAATAGCTCTATATACTCAGCCTGGCCAATGTAAAACTCAAGTTTGGATATATTGGCCACTAATTATGTAGTTTTTAATTAAAAACGTAAAATAAAGCAGTACTATATTTGGTTAATTCAAAGACCATATATAGGGAAATAATGTATTTTTCTATGTTAAACTCTGTATGACCCTCTGCCCTAACTGGGAACTTACAATCTTGATTATCCTTTTCAGTAAGGTAAATTAGAGCGTTTATTGAAGAAACAGTAAGTCAGTGAATCCAATATGAAGAATTATGTGTGAATTAGTAGTTAGGAGATCTGGGTTCTGTTTGATGATTTCTGGTGGATCCCAGAAACTGGGCAGTGTGTGGATCTGGAGGTTAGGGGCAGGATTTATATGCAGGAATAGGGTGGCCATGGTAGTGGCTGAAGTTCAAGGGAAAGAAGCTGTCCACAACCAGGGAATCTACTCAGGAAAGCAAGATAGGGGAAGAGGGAGTAGATTGGGAAATGAGGAGTTCTGAGAGTGCAGAAAAGTAGAGTGGATGAGTGGGAGGTAGGCTTGGAGAATGATGGAGAGAGAAAGTATGTCTGTAGCTTGGACTAGTGTGCTAAGTTAATATAATGGGTTATAAGCAGGGATGATACATGCTATCATTGGTCTTATGTCCTGTGTATTTTTGGCCATTTCACGAAAATTTGTCATTTCAATTAAGTTTTCATCTCTAAAAATCAGACTATTAAACCTTTCTACAATTTCATTCAATGATTCAAGTTGGTTTTTAAAAATATATTTTTACTGATTTCAGAGAAGAAGGGAGAGGGAGAGAGAAACAGAAACATCAATCATGAAAGAGAATCATTGATTTGCTGCATCATGCATACCCCACACTGGTGATCGAGCCCCCACCACAGGCATATGCCCTGATCTGGAATCAAACTGTGACCTCCTGGTTCATAGGTTGATGCTCAACCACTGAGCCACTGGGCATCAAGTTGATTTTTGATAGGACTTCATTTTCTTTTGAAATTTAACTTGAATCATTAAGATGCATTAGAAATACAGAAGAAATTCTGAGCAGACAGAAATCTAGCAGGCAAATACCAGGTCTAATATTTCATAAAGGAATGTTCATGTTAACTTTAATTGTTTAGTGTAGTATTTCCCAAGTTTGTCTAGAAGAACACTTGTATACAATAAAAAGTACTCATTGAGAATATATAGAGTTCTTTAACTCAGAATTCCTTTGAACTATTATTATGGTGAGTATTATCATGTTTAATACTGAAAAAAAATTATTTCTTGAGGTCACTCTCATCTTGAAGTTTAACAGAACTATTTGAATCATGTTAATTCAATATGTGATCAAGACAAGATAAGCAATTATTTTTCCAAATAATTCCCCCCCCCCCCCCGCATTCCAGAAAATTATGTCCAGGAGACAGCATCAGGAGGATAATTCCAAATGTTCAGTGGTAAATCATCTGATTTCTATTGGGATATAATAGTCATCCCAGCTCACTATGCAGAGGAGAGAGTATTCTCTTCTGATTGGAGATCTGTAGAGCTTCAAAGCCTGTTTCAGCCTGAAAGTTCTTGGAAATTCTGACTCTTAAGATTGTTAGAGTCCTGCCTTCTTGGGCCAGCTCATTTTCTTTCATTTTGGTCAGTCACTGGAGATATTGGAAATTAGCACCTTTCCTCAGTTGCAGACCATCCTGCTTCAGAAAGGGGTTCTGATTTTATCCTGATGAGTGAAGTGGTTTTCTAACCCAGGAAGAGATCGACACTAAAGCAGGAATGAAAAGGAATCACTTTCTCTCCACACTTGGCACTGCTAGTTACCTGACAAATAATTCTTTGGGCATTTTCTCCAGAAGAGCCAAACCACTGTAAATGCTACATACATTTTGCTCTATGAAGTAACACTGTTAATAAGAAGTGCTTGAAAGGTTTGGCTTTTTTTCCTCGCCTCTGATAACAACAAAGTAATACCTACTGATTGAATACAGTTGGAGAGTTTTGTTATTTAAATATGATAAAATAAATTCTGTGTTATGCCTAATTTAGGGGAGGTCTAAATATTGTTTATTGGTAAAAAATTAATCTAAAAATTATAAACATGTGTTTATTGACGTGTCCAAGAAAACAATCACATACTACTTTAAAAAATCACATTTACCAGTGGGGGTGGGTGGGGAAGGAACCCTCTACTTTCTCTTATTCCTTTAAAAAGTAAAGAATACCTTTTAAACCCTCTTAACAGCTTTTATTAGTAGTTGAAAGAAATCTCAAGGAGAGGTGGATACTTTAAAAATAAAAGGAGCAACATGAAAAGGTGCTCATCTTTCTGAAACCTCTATTGTTCAGTAATGCCTAATGTTAGACATTAAAGGTTTGCGTGTTCATCATCATATTTTATTGAAGTTGGTAATAATTTACTTATTATCTGCAATGGGTTTCTGAAAAATATTTTTCTTTCCATTAAGTATTTCATTTTTAGCATTTGCTTGTCAGTTAAATCCTCACATCATTAATGTAACTTCTCATCATAGGGAAAATTGAATATTCATGCCTAGCTCAAATCACTGTTATTTTGGCCTCTTACTTTTTTTTTTCCTCCCTGAAAGTGTAGATTGTTAACCCATCATTTTACAGCTAAGATTGTTAAATTTTCTGAGACTGCTTCAGTGTGTCTATATAACTTGAAGTTTTAGTCATTTTTCCATGGGTAGTAATTTCTGCTTTTAACCTTGACAGAGTTCAGGCCATTTAGCCTTTTGCTAGGTGTTTTATTAACTCTTGGTCAATGTTCCAGGTCTCAGAGCCATGCTATTTTAACCCTTTCTACTGTGCCTTGCCTGCTAGTGTGCACAGAAAATATAACCTTTTAATGGTGATCAGCCTCTCAAATGTCCAACCATCACAGAGAATTAATTTTCTTAGCTGAAAGACACTTGAAGGGTGTTTTTCGATGATTAGCCTCAGTGATCTCTCAAGCTCCTGACAATCATAAGATTCTAGGATTCTATTTGTTAATTTATCTCACTTTTGAATCAACAATGATGAGGCTAGCCTTCAAATACATTTTTTGAGGTCAAGGACTACATTTTTCTAATCTGTATTGTGGCGAGATAGAGTTTGTGTGTCCCCTCCCCCCATTACTGGTTCATAGCCATCTGCCTTCTGAGGCCAGGTTCAAATAGAGCTAAGATAATAGTAAGAGGCTTTTAGTAATACACCACAAGGGTAAAGAAGAGGTAAGGACTCTCTTTTCATAATAACTTCACAGGAACGATGATCTTCTGAGAACTGATGACCCTTGGCATTTTAAAAGTCTGTCTTGTACCTGCTTCATTCTAAATCATACTAGTAATCATTGAACGAAGTTTTTCTCCTTCAGAAGATAATCCTAAGGGAAAAACAAATAAGCAAAACATCCTTTTTTGTTGTTTGTTTTTTAATTTATTTTTTAAAATTTTTTCTTATTGATTAAGGTATTACATATGTGTCCTTATCCCCCCCCCCTCCCCCCGCCCCATTGCATCCCCAAGCCCCGACTCATGCCCTCACCCCTCTGTTGTCTGTGTCCGTTGGTTAGGCTTATATGCATGCATACAAGTTCTTTGCTTGAATCTCTCCCCCTTACTCCCCCACTCCCCTACTTTCCCTCTGAGTTTTGACAGTCTGATGGATGCTTCTCTGTCTCTGGATCTGTTTTTGTTCATCAGTTTATGTTGTTCATTATATTCCATAAATGAGTGAGATCATGTGATATTTATCTTTCTCTGACTGGCTTATTTCTCTTAGCACAATGCTCTCCAGTTCCATCTATGCTGTTGCAAATGGTAAGAATTCCTTGATATTAGAGAGTAAGGGAGAGAGAGAGATAGAAACATCAATGATGAGAGAGAATCATTGATCAGCTGCCTCCTGCACGTCCTCCACTAGGGATTGAGTCTGCAACCCAGGAGTGTGCCCTTGACTAGAATTGAACCCAGGACCCTTCAGTCCACAGGCTGATGCTCTATCCACTGAGCCAAACCAGATAGGGCAGCAAAACATTCTTTTTTTTTTTTTAAAACATGAACCACATTTTATTCCAAATGGAAATGTCTGTGTGAGAACATGAATGTGCATATGGGTATGTATATATTTTAATAGAATTTGTCTTTTGTTATTGTTTAAAGTATTACAAATAGTAGTACATATGTCTCCTTTTCCCCCCATGGACTTCCCTCTAGCCTCCCCCACCCCCTGGCACATGCTCTCACCCCCCTAGTGTCTGTGTCCATTGGTTTTAGTAAAACATTCTTAAACTGAATAAAACATTGGCAACTAGTGCAAAGTTGAATAGGAGGAGATGTAAAGGTAGTCTAAGGGGCAGGGTGGATGTTGTTGGGAAGCAGACAGGTGTTCAGGAACTGCAGAACCTTATATGTTGTAGAGGGAAACAGGGAAATAAAAAGACAGAGAGGATGCACAACTTGGAGCAGATACTGTTTAGATTACCTTATATGACTTGAGCTTGAATATGCTTAGTGATTTTATATTTGTCACTGCTTCATTAATAATAAGATATTATTTTGATAATGGATTGTGCAGTTTTGGCTTTCTATCAGGGCATAATAAGGGGTAACATTGTTAATATGCAACTTATATTCATATAGGAGGTATTGAATAGGAGGAGATATGTTTTGTGCTAAACATATATGGTATTGATGATGAATATCAAGCTTCAGAATGTAAGCTTCTAAAAAGTGAACATCCTACAAAATATGCAATAGGAGACTCAAGTTAATCCAGTTCTCCCTTTGCATACTCCCTGATGGCACATATATTGTTTCAGGTCATATTTAGCCATTAATGGTTGACTTGCTATATCAGAGAGTTATTTGGGGAAGCCACAGGGCAAGAGAAAGCCTAATTAATATTAAACATCAACATTAATTTGGGTTTGTTTTCATAAGTTGCCTGGTAAAGGAACATGCCAGCCTTGGGTTATCAGTATGAATTTTGTGCTAATGGTCAGAATCATTATACACTGTTTAGCATACAAATTATTATGGATAATATTTTCGATATAGTAGAACTTGATTCATTCATATCACTATTTTGCAGATCCAATAATTCTCAAACCAACTTCAGCTGTCTCTCTCTCCTCTCACTAAAGTTTATTAATAGCAGAGTGCTGTCATGAAATCTCATATTACAAAGAATTCATTACTTCTACAAAAGATGCTAGAGTACATTTATTGGTCTACTACCAAATAATCTAATAAAAAATTAAAATTCAAGTCTATTTATCAGGTAGAAAGAGCGGTGCACTTTTTTGTGTGATATGACATCATAGCAATTAATTCTGTCTGTATGCATAGAAAGTACTTTCAGTGATTAATTTTTTTTGGTCTTTAATAAGGTTCTTCATTAGTATGACTGTAATACTCTAAAAGAACACTTGAGTAGTAGAAGAATTCTGTTACATTACTTGGAATGCTCAGCAAAAGTAGAAAGAATATAAAATGTCTCAATGATTGGAACAAATATGAGATTATTAGTTATGTGTTTAATTTTTATGTCCTCACTCTCCATAACAATTCAATATAATTTCTTACCAAATTTACAGTTCATAAAATAGACAGACTAAAAGAGAGTCTATAAATGACAAACTCTAATAAATTTGCCATACAAATGATGAGTTAACTATCTGGGGGAAAAAAAAGAAAAGCAACAGGCCAGAATAACAGTGATTTGAACTAGGCATGAATATTCAATTATGCCTATGATGAGAAGTTACATTAGTGATGTGTGGATTTAACTGACAAGTGAATACTGAAAATGAAATTCTAATGGAAAGAGAAATATTTTTTCAGAAATTCATTGCAGATAATAAGTAAATTATGACCAATTTCAATAACACATGATTACTGCATGCCAGCTAATTCCTTATATGCTACTTGAGCGTTGGTTAAACAATAGTATTTCTGTGTAACACAATTCAACAATTCACAATTTGAATGCCTAATGTGTATCCTGTGTATACATACACTTTATAAGTGCTTCCTAAAGTTGAATGGATACAATAGACTAGCCTTACTTATACCTGAGTAAAAATATAAAAAGTCTTTGGCAGCTAAATAGAAACCACATTTAGGGATCTTGACACAGTACTTCTCTTCCTTCCATCATAGTAAAAAAAAAACAACAACTTAAATTTTAAGGAAATAGATGTGGAACTCTAAGTAGGAATGTTTGCTCAGGACTTGTAAATAAGGATGTTTCCAAAGGGGAACTTATAGCAAGAGGCTATGGAGTATACTACTTGGAATCTGCAGTTGAGGGGTGATCCTCAGCTCCTGGCCAAAGAGGAGGTACTTTCTTTGACAGGATAGTGGCATTCACAGAAGCTTGGATGGAGAGATTCTGGAAAAACTGGAAAGTGCCCATAGAAGAAAGAGTCAACTTAAATGTCCACCTGTTCTAGAGATTATGATTCCATTTTACATTTCTTTCCTCCAAATGCTTTCAACTATAGAGGGGCTAAATACTGTGGTTGTCTAGCTGGTAGATGTATAGAAACCTTGAAGAACCATGGAGAGTGATATTGATAGATTCATAACATAGATAGATAGGTAGATAGACAGGTGATAGATAGTTAGACAGATAGATAAAGACAACCACTCTTCCTTTACTGAGCTAGCCTGACACATGTTTGTTACACAGATTCATATCTCAATGCCCTTGTTCATGTTCTGTTCCCTGGCTTGAATAATTGTCATTGCTTGGAGTACTTATACACACCCTCTTACAATTTTTAAGATTCAATTCAAGATTTAAGCCCTCCAGGAAACCTCCCATCCTCTCAGGCTAGGTCAGGTTCCCATCTCTGTGCTCCCCAAATTGCTTTATCATTTAGACTGTGCCTATAGTATAAGTAGAGAATTGGATTAAATTATCTCCAGGTTTGTTTTTCTATTAACCATTATGTGTCATCTGGTGTCTCTCATTCATTGTTCATCAAATGCAATAAACATTAGTTAATTGCTTCTGCACAGAAATTATGTTAGGGACATGAGATGCAAAAATAAGTGCGGCATGGCTGTTGCCCGTATTTACCTCAAAATATATGACATGCATTTTATATCTGTGGTCAGATGGGGAAAACAGGACAAGATTTGCCTGAGTAAATTAGCAACCTGATACTAGTAGCACTGTGTTAGCATTCAGATGTGCCCTGGATAAGTGATGTTTTGCTGAGTTGTGCTGTGACAGGAGTCCTGCTGGTGCAGAGGTTTTCTGTGGTCAGCACATGCATTCCACTTGCATCCTGCTAAATGTATGGAGCCACAGACTTTTAGAGTCAGTTAGGGCCTGTTAATCCATCCTGAGGATTTTAGCATAAGATTCGCTGCAGTGAGACATTTGGAAATCTGAACTTCCTCCATAGCACTGTCCACAGCATAATAAAAAGAGCTTTCTGAAGAGTGAGAAGGATTTATGGCAGCTGGTAAAGTCAGAACTTAATAATGTCCTGTCATCAGAGAGTCACACTGCTGGCTTTCTACCATCATTCCCCCCCTTCTCCCATCTTGATTCTAAGCATTATTCTGTTGTTGTTGTTGTTGCTGTTATTTTGGTTGTAAATGATTAGGAAATGTTATAGTAAAATGTTGTAGGAACTATACAAGACCAAAAATGCTTTGTATAATGTTTGGTTCTTTGTGATTTTAAACAGTGTAGAGAAACAAAAAAGGTGTCGTTGCAATTTTGTTAGATATCAAAAGAACCCTTAGAAGACAAATTGGAGAAGCAATGCTGTCTCTTTTTATAATATGACAAAGAGCTAATTTGGCTTCTTTAACAGAAACTCAAGCCCAACCCTTTCAAAAAGCCTTTATATTCAATGTAAAGGAAAATGTGTCTTCAAATCCTAAGAGTTCAGCTTCCACTGGTTTCAATGGGAGCTGTACATTCAGAGCCAAGGGCTAATTTTGATCTATGTCTTTCCCCAATAAGTTCTCTTGGGTGATCATTTTAGCTACAGCAAAGTGTTTCCTCTAGCTATAAGAGACAGTGTTTAAAAGTTTAAAGCAATGTGAATAGGCCAAAATCTAAATCAATATTCTGTAGAACAAATAAAGAGAAAAGAGATTTGGGCAGCAAGCACATGGTATGTGTTCCAATTCCCTGGTAGGCAAATCAAAGAGGTTTCAACAAGAACTTAAAAATAAAAGAGCCTAAAAAACAGATGTTAACAAAACAGTTCTCTCCCTCTCAGTGAGAAATGACTGCTTAGGTTTTCAGATCAAGACACTGGGGTCATGAAGAGAAATACCATTGTGTGTGTCAAGTGAGATTTAAAAGGCAGAAAGGATTCGGATCAATAGGCAGTAGCTTATTTATCTTCTTCAATTATTTTAACAGAGTTTGCCCAGACTTTGTTTGGCTTTTAGGTATATTACTTTGGTTCATGTAGTAGTTTATAGGGAAATTACATGGAATGAATGCAGTATTTTATCCTCTTTTCCACCTCCCTTTCTCCTTTCAACTCCTCTTTAGAAGTTCTCTTACTAATAACATTTGTGGGGAGGACAGCTTGCCTGTTGATCTCTAGGGCTCTGAAGATTACTTAATATCTTTTGCCCTTTGAGAACTTTGAGTGATTCTAGCTTCAAGCTGATGACTGGAAGGAAATACTACATTGAAAAAATATCCAAAAGCAATTTTATCACAGGCCCAGTTTATCATAACATTTGACTTCAATATAACAGCAATTTGAGATTGTCATGGTAGGAAAACAAACTGCAAGAATGCATAGGACCTTCAATGATTCTTTAAAAGAGGATTTTAAGTAAAATTATTTAATTGCTGAGATGTTAAGTGCATTCTATTGTGAAGAAATTTTACCTTTGAAGAATATTTCATAACTGTAGTCATAAGAAAAATAAATGGAATTTGTAGAGTTACGTATGTTCTAGAGCATATTTTTACACCTGTGATTTCATGAACCTTTAATGTAGTATAAAAAGGCATTCCCCAAGATGTGTTCCCAATCAGTAGGTACAAAAGTCCAAACAATTATTTTTTTAAAAAGGACTATCCAGTGAGGAGAAACTTGGCATTATGAATTACAAAGTAACCACTCTTAAACTATGCAGTGATTTATATATAAATTTGCCCTGATTTAAAAAAATTAAAGAAAAATGCAGTGATTTGACTTCGAGTAGCAGAAAATATACCATGGCAATATCTTGGGTGATGGATCCTCCTTGAATAAGTAAGGGTTACTGAGTCATTGGAAAGGTGTCATATTTACCCCACATTCTGATTCCACTGTCTTTTTATTTTCTTCTCCTGTGGAAACTGTGAGAGTTTCTTGAATTTCTTGACTCTACTTTGAGATACGAATACATTACCCAATATGAAAATGCATGTGAAAGTGCTTAAAAAATATGAGTTATTTTTTGTTCTAGATGATATCTCATACCATTTTCAGAGTATGATTCCAGTAATTTTGAAGCTTTTTACATTCCTCCCTTTTTTCACCTCTCAGTTTGTGTACTGTGTTTGGAGCTATGGAGGCTACACAGAAGTGTAAAGGTGCTCCCTATTCTGGAGGAGTTTCTTGCCACATTAGGAAGAAGGAGCATATACACACAGAAAGCTAAATGATAAGATAGTATATGTCTGGAACAGGAAAAACTTAGTAAGAACATCAGGGGAACTCTTCATGTGGCACTGGAATAACTATTGAGTTCCATATAGAAGTTTTCAGGAGATTTTGACAGAGGGAATGGAGAAAGCACTGATGGAGGCGTGAGTTAGGGAGTAGAAGTGAGAGTAGCAGAAAGGAGGAAGCAAACACCAACACTTAAGACATGGGGGCAATAGTAATGAGTGTGTGCCTGAGAGACAGAGGTCTATTAACCTGCTGGTTAGCTTGACAGGAGAGGAAGGTTTGTGGTAAGGAGCTACTGAGAACTGTGGCTGCAAAGAAGGTTGGGTCCCAACCCTGGAAAATAAAACATAAAGCTATGGAGTTTGAAATTTCTTTGGCAAGATGAGCAACTAAGGTTTCTGAAGAGGGACATGACTTGGTAAAAGAAGTATTTTAGACAAATAAATCTGGCAGGAATGTTCAGAAAGGGGTTAAGACTAGTATTTGGAGAGAGCAATTTGGAGCTGGCCCCAGGAAGACAGGCACCAGGTGATAAAGGCCTAGACTTATTCCAGCCATGAGCAAAACCCACATATTTCTGTGTTTTGGAAACACAAAATTCCCTAATGTTCCCCAAGAGTCCATCAATCTCAGTATCTTTAAACCAAATGGGATACAACAATTTGTTGTAGGATTTATGAATGTATCTACATTGTTAACTAAATAAATGTGGTGTTATGTAGGCCAATTTAACTGAAATGTATAGAATTGCACAGACTAGGAATAGCAGACATTCAGTTTATATAAAACTGGGAGACTGTCAGTAAAAATTACTACCTTATCTAGGAGGGAAAGGATTTTTGGAGACTGACCAAACTTGCCTCGATTGGGTCCTCTTTACTTTCCCTCAGGCCTTGGCTCACTATACAATCTGTATTGCCCACTCCCTGAATTCCTTCAGTGGACTTCTTGTCAATGAATAAAGACTTCATGTTACCTTTCTTGAGAAAGCAGGGGGGCAGCCAATCAGTGTGCTGGCTTACAACTTCCTTAACTGGCAGCACATGGCTTCCTGTTTACTTTTCTGGGACTTTTTTTTTTTTTTTTAATGCACATATGTTTCCAGTGATCTTTAGAGAGAGAGGAGGGGTGGGAGAGACAGACACAGAAAGAGAGAGACAGAGAGAGAGAGAAACATTGATTGGTTGCTTCCAATTCACACCTCTGACCAGGGATGGAGCCTACAACCTAGGAATGTGCCCTGACAATCTGCAACCTTTTGGTGTACAGGACAGCTCCAACCAATTGAGCCACCCGGTCAGGGCTCTGGGGCTTTTTTTTCCCCCCAAGAAATTATTATAGCTGAGTTTAACTAAGCAGGAGCTATGCCTTTTCTAAATATTGGTGGAATCTAAACTTTGGGATTAGTAGCAATATGGGTGTATTTTCCTTTCGGTACTTATACTCTCTGCAGCTCTATTTTTTGTGTGGTCTTTATTATTCCTGAATGTCTCCTTAAGTGAAGATGTTGTTTAGGAGTTGGTAGAGCTGGCAGACTCTGACATTACATGCTGTATTATTCATTGTTTGGTGACTAGACTTCATATCTGTGGTAAAAATAAACATGATGGCTCTCAGCTTACTTCAATCCATTCAGTACTCTTGTGAATGGCTTCCTGTAACTGTGTGACTCTTTTTAAAGAATGTACAAAGAAGGAGGAGGAGCGGGGGAGGGGGGTCTCAATCATAAACTACATGACATAAGTTTTAGAAGCAGGCTGAATGGCAACTTCAGTTTACAGAGAAAGGTAGCAGTAGCCTTAGTGACACTCTAAATGTAAAGAGTCCGCCACCCCCAACCTCCCAACACAAACACAACTGTTGCTTTCCTTCCCATTTGATCATTTGGAAGCAGTCCTTCTTATGTTTAGAAATCACAGGTAAAAACCAGGTAGCAGTTTTTCTCAATAAGATGGAAGAACCGATTTTTGGCCATGTTGGTTTCAACTTTACTTCATAAATGTGCCAGTAGGTGTTGCTATGCTAGCACTAATATGGGCTGTATAAAAAGGAACTGGTCACTTTGTGGTGAGTGGGTCCCCAAATAATTCCAAATTTGTGTATTTCTTCTCAAAGATCAAAACACTGCCACCAAATACTGAAGGCCTGATGGGATTATTTTGACTGCAAAGTAAGTTTTTAAGTAATGAAGACCTATTCTGCCACGACAACTCAGAAGACTGGAAAAGAATTTCATTGACTTTCCAGTAGTTAATGTATTTTGGCCTTTGGGGGAGCAACCAATTTGTGTAACTAGAGAAAAAAGATTATTTTTTTCTTCACTCTTCCTTATTTCTGTACTTCATTCTTAATACATGTTATTATCACCGCAGTGTCCCAAATCCACATTAAAACAAACAAACAGATGAGGGGGGGAGGGGATATCTCTGCCTGGTATAAACTTCCAGACATAGCTAACATTTGAAACATGCTCTTGTTTATCAGACAAACAAGTGAATTTACACAAGAACCACAGTTTAAGTTTTCACAATATACCCCAGCATCTCGAGAATGTTTATATTGAAAAGTGTTTTCATATCCTTTGTGTAGGCAGAAACAAATGATTTCCTTGTGCTAACCTCTGTAACTCTGTTGCCTATACTAATGATGAGTCAGAAGCAACAGACTCTTCTACTTCTGTTTTTGACATAAGTTTGTTAAGCAAAAACTAAAAACTTAGAAAAGAAAAATAATTGCAATTTCTATATTAAAAAACTAGGTTCTTAAAATTAAAAATATCCGATAATTGATTCTTAGGCAATAAGCCAACCATTTCAATGTGTGCGTTGATGAAAAAAATAAAGTGTATGTACATTATACTGCTTTTGCATACGCAGTTTCATCAGTTGTGCCACATATGTGAAACCGAACAGGGGAAATCTGTCAGCGCTGCTTTTTTCTTTCTTAATTGTTAAACACAGCAGAAACCGATACACTTCAGATGAAAACTTGTGCTTTGATCTGAAAACACTGTTCAAAGAATGTGGATGTGTATTCTGATACACAGTGAAAGGAAAAAAAAACACTATAATCTAGAAGGAGATAAGAGAGTAGGCTCAGGGAAATGTGAAGAATGAGTGGGAATGGGAAGCTGTTGTATTTTTGTTTTCATAGTTGCAACTATTCAATAATATGAAGCAATAACAGTTTATTGAGCCTTTTAACAGGTAGGATGGAATCAAATAAGCCAAAGTGAACATGGATTTTTCTATAAATTGCTCAGTGCTCATTTAAAAATATTCTTTAATAAAACAGTGAAGTACTTCTGTTTTAGAAATCTCTTAGCACTTTCTAAATAGCAAAACAATAAAGCATCTTGAAGAGTGGGGTTCAGAACAAAGTAAGTAAATCTAAATTTTTTTCTGTATTATCTATAATAAAAGCGTAATATGCTAATTAGACCGGAGAGCTGGATGACCTTCTGGAAGAAGCTGTGGTAGCGGGGGCCAAGGCAGAGGTGGTTAGGGGTGATCAGGCAGGCAGGAGAGCAGTTAGGGGAGATCAGGCAGGCAGGCAGAGTGGTTGGGGCAATCAGGCAGGCAGGCGAATGGTTAGGGGTGATGAGGCAGCCAGGCAGGCAGAGTGGTTAGGGATGATCAGGTAGGCATCCAGCCAGCAGGTAATAGCCAGTAGTCCCAGATTGTGAGAGGGGTGTCCAACTGCCAGTTTAGGCTTGATCCTAGCAGTCAGACATCCCCCAGGGGGGTCCCAGATTACAAGAGAGTGCAGGCCGGCCTGAGGGACTCTCCCCACCCCCCGTGCATGAATTTCATGCACTGGGCCTCCAGTTTTATAATGAATTTTTATTGATTTTTATAGTCATATGATTTGTGATTTGTGATCTTTTCCTGTGCCTCCTTTCCTCGCTTACTTCCTTCCTTCATGCTATTTTTCCCCATCTTTCTCAGTGGCATCATTTGGCAGCAACATTAGTATATATTAATAGCTGAGTGAAATTACACAAGGTGAAGGAAAAACACTCAAACAGTTTTTCTCCCTGTAGAGTTTCATTATAGAAATGCTCTGAAGTCATGGGTGGTGAGTGTGAAAATGTAGAGATGTAGATTGGTTGGTAATCAACTCATTGTTTGTAAGTAACCGGAGATGCAGCATTCTAATCATTCTCTATACCATCCCATGGAAGCTGGGTTTAATTCAGCTAAATGGCCCATGCGACTTCACTCCCCTTCAATTTGGCTTCTCCCCTGTGGCGAGAGTTCTTAATCAGAATTTCCTATTATTTAGTAACTAAATTAAAATCTGTAAATTGTAGGCAATTGCATATAATGCAATGATATATCCATAAGAATTGAAATTACTCAGAGCATTCCATGGAATGAACATTCTAACATAATAACAGTTAAACATTGGTATGAAAAATAATCTGGCAATAGCAATAAAGAATGAAGGATAACTGGCCTTTATTTCTGAAGAAAAGATATAAAAGGTAGATGCTTTTTCTTAAGAAAGTGCTGATTTAAAAGGAGTTAGGTGTGAAGTTTTTCATTCCAATAATAATTAATTACATTTATGAACTGATTGCTTAATATGTGCCAGATGTTTTGCTAAGCATTTACATACCTTACTTCATTGAATATTCACAACAATTTAATGAGGTACATAATGCTATTACTCACTTTTTGCATATCAAAAAATTGAGACTCAGAAAGGTTAAGTAACTTGCCCAGGGTCACAAAACTACTAGCATTTGAGCTAGGATTCAAATTCAGGTATGCCTGACTCTAGACTTTGGGTTCTGAATACTGTGTTACATAAATATAATCAGAACATACTTACATATTTTTATTATTTTTTGTATTTTGTATGAAGTGCTTAAAATGTGATCAAATCAGAGAGATAATTGGAAGTGTGGCATATTATGTTTGTTGGACTTCTTGCCCTTGAAAGTCAAGCATTAACACATGAAACTTTGAAATAGTAAGTCAATACAATGTGAGATTATGAAAGACCAGTGTAGGTAGGGGTAGTGGGAGAAGGCTTTCTGAAAGAGGTGAGACTTTGTTTTTCTTTATTTAGTATTACATATGTGTCCTTATAGCCCCATTTCCCCCCCCCCCCACCACCAATGCCCTCACCCCCCTGTTGTCTGTATCCATTGATTAGGCTAATATGCATACATATAAGTCCTTTGGTTGATCTCTCCTCCTTCCCCACAACCTCCCCTACCTTCCCTCTGAGATTTGATGGTCTGATTGATGCTTCTCTGTCTCTGGATCTGTTTCTGTTCATCAGTTTATGTTCATTATATTCCACAAATGAGTGAGATCATGTGATAATTAACTTTCTCCGACTGGCTTATTTTGCTTAGCATAATGCTCTCCAGTTCCATCCATGCTGTTGCAAATGGTAAGAATTCCTTCTTTTTTTTTTTTTTTTACTGCAGCATAGTAGTCCATTGTGTAGATGTACCACAGTTTTCTAATCCACTCATCTGCTGATGGGCACTTAGGCTGTTTCCAAATCTTAGCTATTGTCAATTGTGCTGCTATGAACATAGCGGGTGCGTATACCCTTTCTGATTCGTGTATCTAGTTTGTTGGGATATATCCCTAGAAGTGGGATCACTGGGTCAAATGGGAGTTCCATTTTTAGTTTTTTGAGGAAACTCCATATTGTTCTCCACAGTGGCTGCACCAGTCTGCATTCCCACCAGCAGTGCACAAGGGTTCCTTTTTCTCCGCATCCTTTCCAGCACTTCTCTTTTGTTGATTTGTTGATGATAGCCATTCTGACAGGTGTGAGATGGTACCTCATTGTCGTTTTGATTTGCATCTCTTGCATGATTAGTGACTTTGAGCATGTTTTCATATGTGTCTTGGCCTTCCTTACATCCTCTTTCGAAAAGTATCTATTTAGGTCCGTTGCCCATTTTTTGATTGGGTTGTTTATCTTCCTTTTGTTAAGTTGTATGAGTTCCCTGTAAATGTTGGAGATTAAACCGTTATTGGTGATAACATTGGCAAATATGTTCTCCCATGCCGTGGGCTTTCTTGTTATTTTGTTGATGGTTTCTTTGGTTGTGCAAAAGCTTTTTATATTTATGTAGTCCCATTTGTTTGTTTTCTCTTTAGTTTCCATTGCTCTAGGAGCTGTATCAGTGAAGAAATTGCTTCGGCATATGTCTGAGATTTTGCTGCCTCTAGAATTTTTATGGTTTCCCATCTTACGTCTAAGTCCTTTATCTATTTTTGTGTATGGTGTAAGTTGGTGGTCTAGATTAATTTTTTTTACATGTATCTGTCCAATTTTCCTAACACCATTTATTGAAGAGACTGTCTTGACTTCCATTGTATGTTCTTGCCTCCTTTGTCAAATATTAACTGAGCATAGTGGTTTGGTTCGATTTCTGGGTTCTCTGTTCTATTCTATTGCTTTATATGTCTGTTCTTGTGCCAGTACCAGGTAGTTTTGAGAACAGTGGCTTTGTAATACAGCTTGATATCTGGGATTGAGATCCCAGCTACTTTGTTCTTCTTTCTCAGGATTGCTGCAGCTATTCGGAGTCTTTATTTATTCCAGATGAATTTTTGGAAAGTTCTTTCTAGGTCTGTGAAATATGCTGTTGGTATTTTAATGGGGAGTGCAATGAATCTATAGATTGCTTTGGGCAGTATGGACATTTTAATGATGCTGATTCTACCAATCCACGAACACGGTATGTTCTTCCATCTGTTTATGTCTTCCTCTATCTCCTTTTTCAGTGTCCTGTAGTTTTCCGAGTACAGGTCTTTTACTTCCTTAGTTAAGTTTATTCCTAGGTATCTTACTTTTTTTGGTGCGATGGTAAATAGGATTGCTTTTTTAGTCTCTCTTTCTGTAAGTTCACTATTGGTGTATAGAAATGCCATAGATTTCTTGGTGTTAATTTTGTATCCTGCTACATTGCCAAATTCAATTATTAGGAAGTCTAATAATTTTTTTGGTGGAGTCTTTAAGGTTTTCTATGTACATTATCAAATCATCTGTGCATAATGACAGTTTTATGTCTTCTTTTCCAATTTGGATGCCTTTTATTTCTTCTTGTCTGATTGCAATGGCTAGTGCTTCAGTACTATATCGAACAGGAGTGGTGAGGGTGGGCATCCCTGTCTTGTTTCTGTTCTTAGGGGAAATGGTTTTAATTTTTGCCTGTTAACTATGATGTTGGATGTGGGTTTTTCTTTTCTTTTTCTTTTAAATAAATCTTTATTGTTCAGATTATTACAATTGTTCCTCTTTTTTCCCCCCATAGCTCCCTTCCACCCAATTCCCACTCCACTCTCTGCCCTTAGCCTCCACCCTTCACTGTCCTCATCCATAGGTGTACAATTTTTGTTCAGTCTCTTCCCACAACCCTCACACCCCTTTTCCCCCAACAATTGTCAGTCCATTCCCTTTATATGCCCCTGATTCTATTATATTCACCAGTTTATTCTGTTCATCAGATTTTTTATTCACTTGATTTTTAGATTCACCTGTTGATAGACATGTATTTGTTGTTCATAATTTTTATCTTTACCTTTTTCTTCTTCTTCCTCTTATTAAAGAATACCTTGCAGCATTTCATATAATACTGGTATGGTGGTGATGAACTCTTTTAGCTTTTTCTTATCTGTGAAGCTCTTTATCTGCCCTTCAATACTGAATATAGCTTTGCTGGGTAAAGTAATCTTGGTTGTAGGTTCTTGCTATTCATCACCTTGAATATTTCTTGCCACTCCCTTCTGGCCTGCATAGTTTCTGTTTAGAAATCAGCTGCCAATCATATGGGTGTTCCCTTGTAGGTAACTAACTGTTTTTCTCTTGCTGCTTTTAATATTCTCTCTTTGTCCTTTGCTCTTGGCATTTTAATTATGGTGTATCTTGGTGTGGTCCTCTTTGGATTCCTTTTGTTTGGGGTTCTGTGTGCTTCCTGGACTTGTAAGTCTATTTCTTTCACCAGGTGGGGAAGTTTTCTGTCATTATTTCTTCAAATAGGTTTTTAGTAACTTGCTCTCTTTTTTTCTGGCACTCCAATAATTCTGATGTTGGTACTCTTAAAGTAGTCCCAGAGGCTCCTTACACTATCTTCATATTTTTGGATTCTTTTTTCTTTTTGCATTTCTGGTTGGGTGTTTTTTGCTTCTTTGAATTTCAAATCTTTGACTTGATTCTTGCGATCCTCTAGTCTGCTGTTGGATCTCTGTATATTATTTTTTATTTCAGTCAGTGTGTGCTTAATTTCTAATTGGTCCCTTTTCATTTCCTCAATGGTCTCACTAAATTTATCGGCCTTTTCTAGAAAATTCTTGAAGAACCTTATAACCATGGTTTTGAACACTATATCCAGTCATTTTTTTTCTTCCATTTCTTTCATTTGTGACCTGTTTCATTGTCTCTGCATTTTGGCTGCTTCCCTGAGTTGATAGAGTGGCTATGTGTGCGAGGTGTCCTATAGGGCCCAGTGGTTCAGCCTCCCCAGTTACCTGAGGTGGACACTCTTGGTGCACCCCTTTGTGGGCTGTGTGCATAGTCTTGTTGTAGTTAAGCCTTGGTTGTTGTTGTTGTCACTGGGATGAATTGACCTCCAGGCCAGTTGGCTGTGAGGATCAGCTGTGTCTACACTGGGAGAACTCTGCTGGAGACTCCCTTATGAGACAAGCCTTGCAAAAGCCCCTGTGCTCAGCTTGGATGGGGCAGAGACTCAGGCGGAGCAGACAGCAATGGCTTCCCATCAGCCTTGCCCTTAGAGGCTCCTGGGTCTCAGTGTCCCATGGTAATCACTGCAAGCACTTCTGAGAGAAAGCTGCCCTCAAGTTTCACCCATTGCCAGACAGTCCAGTTTCTCTCTGAATGAGTCTGGGTCCCCAGAGTCTCACCCGGAACTGGAGTTCAGAGCAGTCAGGAGCTTTTGTCTTCTTCCCGATTGAGAAAGCCAGCTGTGTACTCAGTTGCCAGCCCTGTCCGTGCACACGTGCCTCTGTACCTCTGCTTTATGCAGCTCCTCTGAGTCTCAGTGTGCTTTTCTCTTTCCTTCTAGTTGTAGAATTTCCACTCAGCCAGCCTTCCTGTGGTTCTGGATGGTGTCCATTTGCTCTTTAGTTGTAGTTTTGAAATTGTTGTGTGAGGCAGCAGTATAGGTGTTTACCTATGCCACCATCTTGGTTTCTCCCTGGCTGTGGGTTTTTCATATATGGCTTTTATTATGTTGAGGTATGATCCTTCTATTCCCACCTTGCTGAGAGTTTTTATCAAGAAAGGTGTTGGATTTTGTCAAATGCTGTTTCTGCACCAATTGATATGACTATGTGATTTTAATTTCTCCGTTTGTTTATGTGATGTATCACATTTATTGATTTGCAAATATTGTACCATCCTTGCATACCTGGGATAAATCCTACTTAATCATGGTGGATGATCTTTCTGATGTTATGCTGGATCTGATTTGCTAGAATTTTGTTGAGGATTTTGGCACCTATGTTCATGAGGGATATTGGCCTGTAATTCTCTTTCATTGTGTTGTCTTTATCTGGGTTTGGTATTAGGGTGATGCTGGCTTCATAGAAGGAGCTTGGAAGTGTTCCTTCCTCTTGAATTTTTTTGGAATACTCTGAGGAGGATAGTTTTAGTTCTTCTTTGATAGTTTTTGGTAAAACTCCCCTGTGAAGCCGTCTGGAACAGGGCTTTTGTTTGCTGGGAGCTTTTTGATGACTGCTTCAATTTTTTCCATAGTTATTGGCCTACTGAGATTTTTAGAATTTTCCTGATCGAGTTTTGGAAGGTTGCATTTTTCTAGGAATATGTCCATTTCCTCCAGGTTGTCTAATTTGTTGGAATAGAGTTGTTCATAATATTTTTTAACAATCCTTTGTATTTCTATGGGGTCTGTTGTTATTTCGCTTCTGTCGTTTCTGATTTTGTTTATTTGAGTCCTCTCTCTTTGCTTCTTGGTGAGCCTGGGTAAAGGTTCATCTATCTTGTTTATCCTTTCAAAGAATCAGCTCTTGGTTACATTGATCTTTTATATTTTTTTGTTTGTTTGTTTGTTTCAATGTCATTTATTTCTGCTCTGAACTTTATTATCTCCTTCCTTCTGCTCACTCTGGGCTTTTCTTATCGCTCTCTTTCAAATTCTTTAACTTGTAGAGTTAGATGATTTATTACCATTTTTGTTTTTTGATGTAGGCCTGTAGAGCTATAAACTTCCCTCTCAGGACTGCTTTCATTGTGTCCCATAGATTTTGGATTGTTGTGTTTTCATTGTAATTAGTATCCAGGATGTTTTTAATTTCTTCTTTGATCTCTTTGCTAACCCAATCATTGTTTAATAGTATGCTATTCAGCCTCTAAGTGTTGGAATTTTTTTGGTTGTTTTTATTGTAGTTTGTTTCTAATATTATGCCATTGTGGTCTGAGAAAATGCTTGATATGAGTTCAATCTTCTTGAATTTGGAGAGATTTTGCCTGTGACCCAATATGTGGTCTATCTTTGAAAATGTCCCATGTGCACTTGAGAGGAATGTATATTCTGTGGCTTTGGTGTGAAATGTTCT
This sequence comes from Corynorhinus townsendii, assembly GCA_026230045.1. Taxonomy (NCBI): domain Eukaryota; kingdom Metazoa; phylum Chordata; class Mammalia; order Chiroptera; family Vespertilionidae; genus Corynorhinus; species Corynorhinus townsendii. The sequence goes on along the minus strand of JAPDVU010000012.1, from coordinate 24,516,405 downwards.
GAAGATATCAATTAAGTCCATCTGATCTAGTGAGTTATTTAGGATTGCTGATTTTTTGTCTAGAGGATTTATTCAGTGATGTAAATGGTGTATTAAAGTTCCCTACTATGATTGTATTGTTGTCAATCTCTCCCTTGATATTTTCCAGGAGTTTTTTTTTATGTATTTGGGTTCTCTTGCAATGAATGTATATATGTTTATCAGGGTTATATTCTCTTGTAGTATCGATCCCTTTAGTATTATGATGTGGTCTTCCTTATCTCTCATTATGGCCTTCACTTTGAGGTCTGTTTTGTCAGATATAAGTATTGCTACCCCAGCTTTTTTTTTTTTTCATTTTCATTTGCCTGAAAGGTATTTTTCCATCCTTTCACTTTCATTCTGTGTGATTCCCTTGTTCTGCGGTGGGTCCCTTCTAGACAGCATATACACTGAGTGGCCAGATTATTATGATCTCTGAACACCTAATAATCTGGCCACTCTGTGTATATCTTATATAATAAAAGGCTAATATGCAAGTTGTCCCCTCAACCAGGAGTTCGACCAGCAGGCAGGTCGGCCAACCACCCATGTCCCCTCTGCCTGGCCAAGCTGGCCAGACCCCACCCATGCATGAATTCATGCACTGGGCCTCTAATACACACACACACACACACACACACACACACACACACACACACACTGAGTGGCCAGATTATTATGTGTTCAGAGTTCATAATAATCTGGCCACTCATTGTATATGGGTCATTTTTTTTAAATCTATTTAGCCACTCAATGTATTTTGATTGGAGCATTTAGTTCATTTATGTTTGAAGTTATTATTGATAGGTACTTGTTTGTAGCCATTTTTATTTTTTTGTGCCTGTGTTCCTTCTTCTCTTTTTATTTCATCTTTTTACACCAATCCCTGTAGCATTTCTTTCATTGCTGGCTTGGTAGTGATAAACTCCCTTAGCCTTTTTTGTTGTTGTCTGTGAAGCTCCTTATTTCCCCTTCAATTTTGAATGATAGCCTTGCTGGATAGGGTATTATTAGATTCAGTCCCTTGCTTTGCATCACTTTGTAAATGTCCTTCTATTCTTTTCTGGTCTAATGTGTTTCTGTTGAGAAATCATTTGATAATATAATGGGAGATCCCTTGTATGTAACTTTCTGTCTCTCTCTTTCAGCCTTTAAGATTCTCTCTTTGTCCTGAACATTTGACATTGTAATTATTATGTGTCTTGATGTGAGTCTTTTTGGGTTCATGTTGTTTGAGACTCTGTGCTTGTGTGACTTTTTCTGCCCTAAATAAGGGAAGTTTTCTGATATTATTTCTTCAAATAGGTTTTTTAACCCCTGTTCCTCTTCCTGTTGTTCTGGCATCCCTATTATTCATATGTTGCTTCATTTCATGTTATCCCAAAACTCCCTTAGGCTCTTCTCATGTCTTTTCATTTTTTTCTCCAATTATAGTTCAGTTTGGGTGTGTTTTGCTTCCCTGTCTTCTAATTTGCTAATTCGGTCCTCTGCTTCTCCTAATCTACTGTTGAAACTTTCCATGGTGTTTTATATTGCAGCTATATCACTCTTTATTTCTTCTTCATTCTTACATAAGTTGTTGATTTTTTCATCCATCTGGTTTATGAACTGTATGATCTTTATTCTGAATTCTTTTTCTGATATATTGTATGCCTTCATTTCACTTAGCTGCTTTTCTGGCAATTCCTCCTTTTCTTTCATTTGGAGGTTTCTTTGTCTACCTATTTTTGTTCTCACCAGATGATCTGGCTGTCCAGTCACTCAGGGGTTGCTCCTTGGGTGGCAGTGGCTCCTCAGGTGGCAGCTGCTCCTTGAGTGTTTGTGGCAGTGGCTGCTCCTCAGTTGTCAGCGGCTCCTCTGCTGGGCGCTGTTTGCAGCAGCTCAGTCTCCTCTGACTGTTGGGGGAAGTCTGCTCATGCAGCCACTGCTCCTTGGATGGGGGTGGGCTGCTCATGAGGCTGCTGCTCCTGGACTAGGGTGGGCTTTGCATGGCTGCTGCTCCTTGGATGGGTGTGGGCTGCTCATGTGGCTGCTACTCCTTGGACATGGGTGGGCTCTTCACGGGGCTGCTGCTCCTTGGACAGGGGCTGGCTGGACATGGCTGCTGCTCCTCAGGTAGGGTGGGCTTCTTGTGCAGTTACTGCTCCATGGACGGTGGTAGGCTGCTCTTGGGACTGCTGTTCCTGGGACGGGAGTGGGCTGCTCACGTGTCTGCTGCTTGCATGGTTGTAGTACCCTAGCATAAAGTGTTGGTCCGGTCAGACAGGAGCGTGCTTCGGAACTCACAGGAGCCTGTGCCTGGGGTGGCTGGAGTCTCTGTGACCATGGGACCACAGCCGAGGTAGCAGGTTCCTGGCAGGGGTGGCTGTAGAGTCCTGGGTGTTATCTGAGTGCACCCTGGGTGGAGGTGAGGTTGGGCTCCCATTCATAGCAGCTCCCCGTTTCAAAAATTTGAATCCTCTGTGGAAGGACTGGCCACTCTAGGACTGTTTGCAATGGTAGCAGAGGCTGTCTGATTAGGTTGCCCCCGAATGTCCTGTGGAATCTAACTGTGCCTTAGTCACACACACACACACACACACACACACACACACACACACACCACGACCACACACTCCTCTTTTGCTCCCTCCCTCACTCACGCTTTCTCCCTCACTTCTGCTTTCTTCCTGCCTCTGTAGTTGGGTCTGGACTTTTATTGACCTGTTCGTGGATGGAGTCTCCTCTCTGGGTGTCTGGTTATGTGGCTTGCTCTCTAGCACATTGGCCAAACAGGATAAAATTCACCTCGACAAGACACAACATAAAGGGAACAAATCACGAATGTACTCATGACACCAATAACCCCAATATAAGTGACCACCTCAGAAAGGAGAATTAGGGGAGAGATAAGGGAGCACAAATGATATCAAAGAGAGAAAAAATGATATGAGAGAAAAGAAAAAGAAGAAAAAGGAATAAAAAAATATATATGGGGAGAAAACATCAGAGAACAAACAGGCAAACCAAAACATACAAACACCAAATTCCCAGTAAGAGGGTGGGGGCAGAATCTTATATACAGAAAGTAAGGTTGAGAATTGGATGAATATGGGGAGGACCTCAGTTCAATACAGAGGAAGAAGAAAGAGGATTAGTGGATAAGAAGAAAGAGAAGGAGAAGAAATTAATAATAATAATAAATTTAAAAATTGATTAAAAAATAGGATAAAAAATAAAATAAATTAGGATGATGGAAAAATAATGCGAAAAATAGAAAATAAAGAAATTGCCCTAACCAGTTTGGCTCAGTGGATAGAGTGTCAACCTGCAGATTCAAGGGTCCCAGGTTTGATTCTGGTCAAGGGCATGTACCTTGGTTGCAGGCACATCGCCAGTAGGAGGTGTGCAGGACACGGCTGATCAATGTTTCTCTCTCATCAGTGTTCCTGACTCTCTATTCCTCTCCCTTCCTCTCTTTAAAAAATAAAAAATATATATTAAAAAAAGAAACAAATGCAAAAAGGAAAATAAAGAAAAAGAGATAACAAAATAATAATAAAATAAAATAAAATAAAAATAAAAATGAAAAAGTGAAGTGTCACTCCTTTGGCTGGTTTAAGATCCCACTCTTCTGTACTGTCTCTGGCTTCTCAGTTTCCTGTTGCTGCGACTGAAGGCCTCTCTTTAGGCCAGTCCCTTTGGACTCTCAGGGACTATTCATGTATTTTTTTTTCCTTTGTACCACTCAGGGGATAGTCTGGGTGTGGCTGTATTGGTTGCCTGGAGACTGCAGGGAGGGGCTATCTCTTCAGGAGAATATGGCTACCTAGGTTCCCCACATATCTGGTATGACTCAGCACTAGACTCGCTGCCACCTCTCCTGGGCTCTCTCTTCACCCCAATCTCTCCCTAGACTCAAGTCCGCACCACCTCAGCCACAGGTGAGTGTTCGTATCCGAAAGGTCCTATGAACTAGGTTCAGTGAAGAAAAGCAAAAACCACAAGAGGGGAAAAAGCTGTACCTCTGTGAGCCACTCTCCTCCCAGCAGTGTGCGGTCTGGGCAGCTGTCCTGAATGCCCCCTCTGGGCTCAGTCTGTCGTGACTGAGGACCCAGATCTAGAATCCCCTGCCACCAGCAGTCCTGGGGACCTCCTTTCCACAGTCAGACGCTGTGCCTGACCCAAGGGATGCGTCCTCAGTGCCGTTCGGTTTCCCTCTGACCCTCTGGGCTTGGAGGTTTCGCAGTTCTCTCCAGCCCAGATCCCTGATTTTACCGTTCTGCAGGTGTCCTCTGCCCTTCCTGGCTGCGAATTGTCTTACCAGCTGCGTCTACTTCACCAATTCAGGGTGGGTGTTATCCTATTTAGTTGCTAGTTCTATCTGCTCTGGGACAAGACTCGGGACATGTCCGTCTATTCCGCTGCCATTTTGTCTCTCGAGGTGAGACTTTTAACCAAATCTCATACAAATATAGAGACGTTTGGAAATTACCAAAAGATATTGGTAGAAGAACATGAAAAATTACTAAAAGTGAATGAATTACTATCAGGAGAAAATGTGGCAATACACCAGCTAAACATTTTTTAATCATGGGTGCACATTAGAATTAGGTAGAATGTTTTTCAAAAATACAGATTCCTAGCCCCCACCTTGACTGATTTTTAAAATCTAAGGTGGAGAGAGTTGGACTGGAATTTCTTAAAAGTTCTGAGTGTTATTATAATGTTCTGAGCTGGTGCTAAGAGTAATTGATAAAGCTGTCTTACTGTATTTGTGTTGGGGTCAAGTAGGAAATAAAATTGGGTGGGCATGACGCAGCCACAAAAAATGGCAAGATTCTGATGTTAGACTGACAGTATAGACACCTGGATACAGCTGGAGATTTCCAAGAGAGAGGGGTCAATTCACTTTAATTCAGCTAATGAAAACTGAAAGCTTATGTGCAAGGTACTGTAGAAGGATGTGTCAAGACGCACTAAATATGATCTCTGCTCTTTAAAGTTTTATGTGTGTAGTAGGAGGTATAATGAAAGCTGTATTAAAGCATGGACATACCAGGTGTACCGTTTACTAATTCGGATTTTGTAATCAATGAAAACACGAGAATTTCAAGAGAAACATCAAAAGTGCTTCATTCAAAGTAATGTCCATCACTAGCTACACATTTCCCCCATCTTTCAGGTAATTTGTGGATATTGTCCCAATAGGACTTTTTTTGTTTTGAGGCAAACCATTCAGAGACCAATTTTCCACTTCTTCACAGGTTTTGAGGTGCTGCTCAGAAAGTGCATGTGCCATCTATCGGAACAAGAGGTAATCTAAGGAGCAAGGTCTGGTGAATATGACAGGTGGGTTAATACTTCCCAGACAAGATCTTGTAACGTGTCTTTAACTGGTTTTGAAGTGTGTGATGGTGCGTTATCATGAAGCAAAATTACTTTGCTGTGTCTTCTGGAACATTCTGGTTGTTTATGATCAATTCGTGGTTCAAATTGACTATTTGTTGTCAGTAGTGATAAGTATTAATGGTTTCACCTGGTTTTAGAAGCTCATAATATACCACACCTTCCTGATCCCACCAAATGCAGATCATTGTCTTCTTTCTGAAGTGATTTGAAGTCGAAGTTGATGGGTGACCTGGATCAACCCATGATTTTGTGCATTTGGGAGTCTCAAAATAAATCCAGCTTTCATCACCAGTCACAATTCAATGCAAAAAAGACTTTCTTTTGTGCTATTGAAGCAATATTTTACTGATGACTTTTCGGTTTTCCATTTGTTTTTCGTTCAGTTGATGTGGCACCCATTTTTCTTCCTTTAAAATCTTTCCTATTGCTTTTAAATGATCAGAAATTGTTTGCTGAGCAATGTTTAATGTTTCTGCAAGTTGTTTTTGAGTTTGACACACATCATCATCCAATAATGCTTGTAATTGTTGGTCTTCATACTTTTTCAGTTGACTTGGATGCTCTTTGTCTTTCACATCGAAATCATCACTTTTAAAGCTTTCAAACCAATGTTCACAAGTATCTTGAGATGGAGCATGTTCACCATAAGCTTCCCAAAGTACACAATAACCTTTAGCAGCACTTTTCTTAAAAATAAAGTAATGAATTAAAACTTCCCGCAAATGCTCTTTTTTGGCCCGAAATTAGACATTTTTAAGCATAAAAATATTTATGATGTTAGCACCTTCAGAAAATTTGACATATGAAGTTTTGAAGCTTGTTGTCAATACAACAAAATAGCATACATATCGAATCGCATAAACACTGAGTGGCCAGATTATTATGATCTCTGAACCCATAATAATCTGGCCAGTCAGTGTATATCCTATATAATAAAAGGCTAATATGCAAATTGTCCCTTCGACCAGGAGTTTGACCAGCAGGCAGGCCGGCCAACCACCCATGTCCCCTCCCCCTGGCCAGGCTGGCTGGACCCCACCCATGCACGAATTCATGCATTCATGCACTGGGCCTCTAATATATATATTTTGAGTGGCCAGATTATTATGCATTCAGAGATCATAATAATCTGGCCACTCAGTGTTCATCAACATATGTGTAACTCCATCTATTGAAGAAAAGCCACATTATTAACCAGTACACCTGGTATTAAGGTTATGATAGAAATGCAGAAGTACTCTCAGATAATTTAGGAGTACTGTATTTATGTTTGGGACTATCTGAAAATTTTAAAAAAGGAGATAACTCATTTCAATTTTGACCTAAAAGTAAAATGGAATTTTTAAGAGACATGAGGAGAAGAGCATTCTTTGTTTGGAGTAAAGAAACTCAGAGGCCCAGAGTTTATGTGGGTGTAAGCAGGATGGTGGAAGTGGAAAGGAGCTGGATGAGAAGTGGAGAGAACACACAGGAAGAAAGGCCATAATGTTCACCTGAAGGTCAAAGCATGGCCTCTGACTCCTTGTCATGAATTCCATGATGGAAATGAAGTATAGCTTAAGATCAGATGGTGGAGAAAAAAGAGGAGGAAGAGCCTGCCACTACAGATTGTTAAATGTCCTGAAAGGGATTATGTGTAACTGGCCAGGTGTTCTTATGAATAAGTAACTTGCTCAAGGTCATATATCAGTTACCTGATTCCAAAGCCTTGACTAGAACCAGTGTACCACACAGCTGTAGTTCTTAGTCTCAGCAGCATCAGAATCACCTGGAGAGCCCAGACTGCTACAGTATTATGGGATGGGACCCAATAATTTACTTTCTAACAAGTTCCCTGGTGACAATGATGCTGCTAGTCTGGGGGTCACATTTTGAGAACTATTACCCAGAAAGTCTGGTTTGAGATGATGTCCAGAAATCATGTATTTTTTCAAAGTATCACTAATGACACTAAGGAGGAACTAGTAGTGAGAATCATTGATCTTGATTGTGAAGAGCACTGAATGCTAATTTGACTTTATGGTGGTACCAGTTTACAAGTGAGAGGAGTGCGGTGTTGGCTATATGTCATGATTATGAGGAGAAAATGAATTGGTAGACATACCAGATCAGAGGTATTAGACTAGGGTAGACACTGAAAATGGAATCATTCCATCCTCTCTTCATTTTGTGCACTAGGGTCAAGCAAATCTTCCTAAAACATTGCTTTCATCCAGTTATTATTCAGGTATTTACAAAAGCCCCTAACAAACTGCTGGTCTCAGTAACCTGGTCCTTCCCTTCCTTTCAAGGTGTGCTTTCCAGGAACATTTCAAGACCAACACTGTGCTTGTGCTTCTTCAGTTCCCCTTGATGATTTTGATGTGTGCTCTCACCTCTTTAGTTCTGCCAAAAAATCAAAATAAAATAAAACTTAAATACAGAATTAACATTCACATGGCATAAAAGCAAATAGCAAGTAAAGGTTGATAAAGGCTGCTCCCTAAATCTCCAGTCCTACTCCTGAGGGGAAAGAATCTTTAACCCTTGTAGCCATTTAACTCACTATATTGCTAATTTGTGATGAGCAATTATAGAAAGTACTTCCTGCAAAAAACATAGGATATAGGTCTCTTACATTTCCCCTCCCTATTCTCTCTCGGTAGTAATCTATTTAATCTGATTTGATTCAATAATTTTCATTATATTATTTTATTAAATAGTTTTCAGTTTTCATTATTATGACTGTATGAATATTGTTCTCTCAAGGGCTAAGTAAATCACCATTCTCATTTTATTTTTTCACACAGATTTTACTTTCTCCAAAGTTTTGAATGCTTTCCTTTTTTTCTTGCCATAGCTTCCTTCTAATAACTCTTCAATTATTTTTCAAACTTTTTATCATATCAGGCATTTTTTAAGTTTTTAAAATGTCCTCATTACTCAATCTTTATCTTTTTGTTCCTATGTGAGATAGTTATCACAAAGCTGCTATAAAGTAGTAACATTAAGACTTCCCCTCTTACCTGCTGGTTTGAATTAACTTTTCCTTTTTGAGTTTACTTTTTTGGCTCATTTATTTTGGTTTACTCCCTCCTTTTATTGGAGCACATTCCCAAATAACTTCACAAGAAAGAGTGTGTGAGAGGACAATTGTATGAGTCCTTGAATGTCTGATAATATCTTTATACTTAGACATTTTATTGATAGTTTGTCAAAATTCTATAGAAATAAATTTTGAAAATTATTTTCCATCAGAAATTTGAAGGCATTGCTCCATTCCCCCCTTCCCCTTCCCCTATATTCAGAGTTACTGAGAAGTGGCATTCTAAATTAAAAATTTTCTGTAAAAGAACTATACATTTCTTTTTTCAGGAATATTTAGAATCTTCTCTTTTTCATAGTGTTCTGAAATATCACTAGGACATTTTTTTGGTATGATAATTTTCATTTATTTATAAAATATCTGTTCTTTTAGTAGGGTATTTGAAGCTGGAATCCAATCTCATAAACTTTAGACATTTTATTTTATACGTTTTTTTGATAATTTTCTTCTTTCCATATGTTCTGTTTTTATTATTGTCACATATTTTGCATAGTTTTTGTTGGACTGTCCACTTTTTCCTTAATCCATATGTACATATCTTTAAATCCATCATTTAAGTTTTTAATTCATTAATATTTTTGATTTGCAATAACTTTTTCTTGTTCTCTATTGCTTTTTTATAGCACCTTGTTTATGTGTTACAGACACAATATAATGAGTAAGGGGGTTTAAAAATGTTTCCAGTATTTGTTTTCTCTACATCTACTAGTATTTAAAATGACAATTCTATTTGGGTGCCTGTTGGGGTTGCTACCGTGCAGCATTTTCAGCCAATGTGTACCTGTTGTTTCTGGGCAATTAAAATTATTCAGCATCAAAATCTTAGCTCTGTGACCAGAATAAAGATTCTAAGAAGCATTCCCTGATAGTCTAATTCAGAACATGTGCTTTCCCCTTTGGTCTATTCATGCATATTTCAATTGGCATTAATGTAAAGTATCTCATGGGCTCTCTTTGACATGAAATCCTTGTCCTCAACTTGGCAGCGATCCTGGCACTAGGTTCTAGATGTATGTTGGATGTATATATAAATAGTCCCAGGATATAAGAATTGGGAAAATAGAATGGTTATCTTTTAAATTTTTAGTAGATTGGGATGAGGCAGATACAGGTTTTAGGCCTTTAAGGACAGAATGAGAATGAAGGCTTAGAGGCAGTTGACCTATAGATCACATATTTGAGAAATGTAATATATAAAATAAGATAGTTATCAGAGTGGCAGAATAATCTAATGAAGGAAGGTATTTTTATAAATTGGAACAGACCTTTGTGTGACTAAGGCCACGGGGAAGGAGACAGTAGAAACAGAGGAATTAAAAATATTGTGGAGGAAGTATTTAATGAAGGAAATACATGTATTGAAAGTCCCTTGTATATAGGAAAGTATATAAACAGAATGGATATATGTATCTCTTTTGATATAATGCCATAAAAAAGAATTCAGTTCTAGTTTTCATCAAGTCATAGTACAGTGTAGCACCTTAGAGCAGTGTTGGTAAAGTCGAGAGGCATGGTTTGCCAACCACTGCCTTAGGGCATAGGATTTGAAACTCCAGCAGTTCTTACCCTCTTCATTTTATATTAAGATCCCAGAACTATTTGATCTTGAAGACTGATATAGATTAAAGAAGTGGCATGAACGGGGATTAGTCCAAGGTCACTTTTTCTTTGGTCTGTTAATGCACTGAACAATTCAAAATATGTACATAAGATCAAGGTACAATAAGTAGATGTAACTTCTTGATGCTCCCTTTGTTTGTATAATTTGAAGTGCATGCTAAGCTACTTAAACAAAGTGGACCTAATCCACTTTGTTTTAAGAGTGATAGAGGTTTATTTCTCTCTCATGGGAAAGTATATAGATGAATGGCACAGGCTGTCACCCAAAGTTGCTCTAGTCACCATTTCACAGTGATGGGGACAAAGAGAATTAATTCAAAGCCAGCCATCTGTATGGATGTGACTCCAATGTTGTAGAAATCTTTTCTATTAACTTCCTACAGGCCTAAATTTAGTCATATGACCACACTTAGCTTCAAGAGAGTCTAAGAAATGCAGTCAGAAGCTGAGCAGTCATTGTGTTACTATATTTTATTTTATTTTTAATAAGCGATTCTTTTTATCCTCATTTTATTTTATATTTTCATTGACTTTAGAGAGGGAGGATGAGGGAGAGAGAGAAAAATCAGTTTGTTGTTCCACACATTTATGCATTCGTTGGTTGATTCTCCTATGTGCCCTGACCAGGAATTGAACCGGCAAACAACTGAACTACTCAGCCAGGGCCTGCTGTTATTGCATTTTAAATTCTTCGGAGTCTTGGATAAACATTCTCGTCATAGCATCAGTTAGGTGTTTTAGATGGGAGAACTGAGGCAATGAAACAAGACAACCAAAATGAATACTTAATGAAACATCACAACACAATGAATAAATATGAGAGAGATTAAATACAAATTTACAGAGGCATCTCTTTAAAATGACAATTCTATTTGGGCCTGTTGGAGTTTCTACCATGCAGCATTTTCAGCCAGTGTGTATCTGTTGTCTTTGAGAAATTAAAATTATTCAGCATCAAAATATTAGCTCTGGGACCGGAAAAAAAAAAATCTAAGAAGCATTCGTTGGCTGATAGTCTAATTCAGAGCAAGTGCATTTCCCTTTGGTCTAATCATGCATATTTCAATTGGCATTAATGTAAAGTACCTTATGGGCTCTCTTCGACATGAAATCCTTGTTCTCAACTTGGCAGCGATCCTGGCACTAGGTTCTAAATGGTCATTCTGGGATGGTAAATCAGCTATCCTCAGCTGATGGGTCTAACAATGAGGAGATTGCTGGAGGCAGGTGGTGTTGTGAGGCCTAATTCTGTTGGCATTAAGTGACAACTCATATTTGCTACAGGAGCAGTAAATTGCACTGTTTTAAAATAGGAAGTCTGAGTTAAAAGCTGTGTAAAACCATTATACTGTAGCCAGCACTCCAGGCTTTTCTAATTAGGTCATTTGGAAAAAGATGACCTTTTCATTTCTGTGCCTCTTTGCTAGGGACACATGTTTCTAATTATCATTCGTATTTTACTTTGCCAAAGCTGTTGACAAGCCAAGCTTTTTTGTGTATGAATGTGTGTGTGTGTGTGTGTGTGTGTGTGTGTGTGTGTGTGTCCACATGCACTCTATGAAGTTAATAACATTTCTGTATTCTACATTGGGCAAACAAGAAGATGGAAAGAATGTGTATAGTAGTTTTGATGTCAAGCAACCAAAAATCATATGGATTTGAGTGAAGAACACATTTTTGATGTCCCCAATGTTTTAGGCCAACTTGACCGTAACTTTGTCTGAAATCACTGTGTCAATATTTCTTCTGTTTTGGGCTGACAAGTATGATAACACTGAGCAAAATACAAGGGAGACATGAACTTTGGTCCACATTGTTACTGGAAACATAACTGCTTGCCATGCTTGAAATGCTGTGCAGGACCAAGACCAAATATCTCGTGATTATCTTTTAAGGCTCACTTGTCCTTCTGTATGCTGTTTTTGGAATGCTCACAAATGCAAACATGTACTGTCCTCTAATGATCACTTCTTCCAAAAGAAGTTATGAATAAAGGGACAACATGCTTATCTATGGTTCAAAAATATACTCCATGTTTTAGGAGATAGCCCAAGAACGGAGGCATTCCCAAGGCTGGCTTTTCCACTGACTTCCTTTTCTAGTTGGGGAAAGTTTCTCAATATGCTCTCAGGTTACTCATCTGCAATCAAAAAATCACAGAGCTGGCAGGACTTTGAGAAGTCTTCTAGCTCACAGTATCTTTTGAGGCCTTTCTTAACTTAAACTCTCCTGAAATATAATGGTCTCTTCTGTTTTAAATCTCTCACAGGGGGACTTGACAAGGAAGAATGACACTATCTAAATGTTTAATATATAAATTACTCTGGCAGTTTGAGGAAAATGTATGGGAGATGAGTTGAAGTTTATTATGAAATTGCTAATAATTTATTTGATTCAATTTTCTCTTAGAATTTCTATAGTGGGTAATGATGGGTCTCTGATGGAGCACTTTTAAGTTTGCAAATGGAGCTGGAAGTCATTGTATGACAGAGCTTGGTGACCTGCTGAGGTGCCCTGAGCTGCAGTTCTGAGCAGCAGAGCCTGGGCCAGTGCCAGGTGATGCTACCATATCGGTGAAGGGGTTTCTTGAGTTGGGCACTCTCTGGTCTATTAGTTTCCTTGTACTGCTCTGGTGATCCTAGAAGATTTGACTTCCCTTTTCTTCAATTCTTGGTTGGAAACTATTACTATCAAGATGTTTATCAATAATTAAAACAGCAATTGCAAATGGCTGAAAGGAGACATTTGAAAGATGGTAGGGTTGAATGTTGTTGTCCCATAGGCATTCTTAGTGGTTGAATAGCTGGTTATGGTCATATTTGTGAGTTGGTATTGAGAAAAGGATCTAGCAGACCTCCAAATACAGAGACTGTGATTGAGCAAGTTTCCTTAGCTGACGCGCTTTGTAATTGATTGCCATATTTGCATCAAGGCCACTCTTCCCAGCCAGTAACCAAGACAGGCAGAGATACTAAGGCAAGTTCATTCCTGGGAGATACACAAACTCCCCTAACAGCCAATTTGGGCTAGTGGAGTTCCCCATGGCCTTGAGGACCTTCCCTTAGGATGTGGGCTCATCTAGGTGCTCCTTTCCCTCTTTGCCTCACTCAGGGTGTGGCTTGCATGTGGATCTTACCACTCTACCAGTCTCTCCCTGCTCTCTCCCCACTATTACCTGTACTTGCCTTAGTGAAACCCTCAGGTGGGTAATTTTTATGCTCTAAACACAACAGAACTAGGCTGTGGTACTTTATAAAACTTGGGGGTACTATAAGAGAATAATCATGTGAAACAGGAAAACTTACCACTGCTTCAAATTTCACCAATTCTATCTGCCACCTGCCATGCACATCACAGGGAGCATCTTGTTTTTTTCCAAGCTGACTACACAGTATTTTAGCTGTAAATCTAGTCCATGGCTGGGAACAAAGTTACTCAGCTTCCTGTTAGAGTGCAGCCATCTTAGGTCTGTGAAAAAAATGAGCTCTTCTTGTGCTAAGGACCATATTAGAAGCTGGATGTAGCAATCTATAAAGCAGTCTTAAAAACCAGTTTTATCTAAAAAGCATCACAGGAAAATTTTGTTTTACTGAGAAGGAAACAAATATTGATTTATTAAGGCTTTGTACTCTAAAAATGAGCAGAACAGGAGCATGTGCAAAAGTATAAGGAATTTCTCTTTTGTTTGTGTGTGGGGGAATGTTGCATTAAAAACAACAACAGGTGAGCAAGAACCCAGGTCAGTGCTCATGGACCTTGGAGGGCATGGCTCTGAGCAACTCACAATGCCAATTATTCAATAATATCTATAGTAGAAATGGGCCCACTTACAAGAGGTAGGAACTTGACTTTTATAAACTGTTGGTCTGATTTATAGAGACTGATTTAAGGAAACAATGAATGTTAGTAAAATTGCTTCTAGAATTTTAGATCAAGTTATCTTAAATATGTATTATTAGCACTGAAGGACTGGGAGTGATGGTGGGCTATGGTTTTTAGTATTTTTCTTTATTTTCTTTACTTTTTAAATCTGGTTGCTTTTAATTTTTTCCACTTGAAAATTTGGGTTCATAAAATTACAACAGAATGAAAAAACTAAGTTCCAACTTAAAAGAAAACATAAAAGATGTGTGAATTGTTCACTGGCTCTCATATCACTTTCATTCCATTGGCCAGAACAAGTCACAAGTTCATTCCAAACCTTACCTAAGATAATGCTTTAAGAATGATCTGATACTAAACTGACTGCAGAAGGCTATTTATTCAAACACTGCCTTATTCCAAAAACAGCTACTAAAAGAGGTTGTTTAGCATTGGGGAACTTTCTCTGAGGCTTATTTTTTTTAATAGGTCATTATATTTAATGACTTCACAGTGAAGACAATTATTTAGATTATAAAGGTCAAAAGTTGGAAAATTTTGGAGGCATGTGGGGATGAGGCATTTTTTGTCTATATTTTTTTAATCTTTCCACCTAAGTCAGGTGAAGAGTTGGGAAAGAGGGAAACAGAACATTAGATAACTCTCTTTATGAATAAGTGAGGTTACATAGTGAAGTCAGTCCACCTCACTGCCACAAACCTGAGGAATCATTCCAAGTGAGCGCTGAAGACAAGATGCCTTCTTGCATGAAAATCTCTCTCTTCCCTGTGTTGTTGAGAAGACCAGGAAAATCATTATCCTACAGACGCAAGGTGTGGCAGAACGAGTACTGGCACTGGAACCAGCCAACCTGGATTGCAGTCAGTAGCTGGGGACTTTGGATAGGTCAGGGGGATTCTCTGCACCACAGTTTCCTCATCTGTTCATTGAGGCTGGTGCTCTCAAAAGTCCCTTTTCTGCTCTAATTCCTTGTTTCACTTTGTAAAATTATGCTTCCAAAATTTTTTGATGTTTCCTATTTTATCTTAACTATTTATGACACTTTGCACCCATCTGTGTACTTTTGTCTTTATAAAAATACTTTTTTCCTTAAGAGACTCACTTCATGTTTTTCAGCTTTATTGTATAACACTGTATAACCTTAAGGTATGCAATGTATTGATTTGATGCACTTATATATTGCAAAATGATTACCACCATAATATTAGTTAACAACTAATCATGTCATATAATGACCATTTCTTTTTTGTAGTGAGAACATTTAAGATTTACTCTCTTGGCAACTTTCAAGTATAAAAATAATATTTAAGATTAATGAGTCCAATGGTTGCTGTGACAATATGGGCCTCTCTCATTCTGCATCTTCTACGATTCCTTGACATAGAACAGTGTAACCCCAGTGGTACTTTAGTTTGGTGGCAGTGTAGGGTAAATAATAAAGACTTAAAATAATAAAGGCTTATTTCTTGCTTATGGCATATAGCCCCACCGGTCAGCCAAGGAGCTCTGCTCATTCTCACTCAGGGCCCAGACAGAGGGAGGCTCCATCTGTACTTTCATGATCCATGATGGGAAAGGCAGGACAGTGGAGATGTGTGAATTGTTCACTGGCTTTCAGATCACTCTCATTCATTGGCCAGAACAAGTCACAAGTTCATACCTAACTGAAAAGAAGAATGAGGGAATGCCATTTCACATAGTACCAGAAGGTAGAGAGCCAGAAAGATTTGGTGAACAGGACTAATGATCACCACATCAGCTAAAATCAAGAGGGCAGCAGAAACAGGTGCCTAGGAGATAAGGGCAGTTTGGAGGTGTCACCAGAGGATTACCAGCTGCCCTGAGTCTCTGCATAGAATGAACTCACACGGTGAACTCATGATATATAATTTGTGTTTCCCTTTCCTATTCACAAACTGCTTCGCACTATCTTTCTCTGAAGAGTATATGAGATCTTGAAGACTATAATCTAGTCCTGCTTCTCTGAGATTACTTCTAGAGACTACCTTGATTGGAGTTCTGGGATGTTTAGATCCCTTGGGTTGTATATGACAGTTGGCTGTGTGGCTTTCTCTCCTAGCTGGTTAGGCATAGCCACTGACTCTAGATTTTACTAGTGTAAAAGGGCTACCTTACCCCCAAGTTCTCAAAGGATACCTCATTGTTAAAAGGAGAAGCATCCCCCTTCTTTTTATACGAATGTTTTGTTCCACACAGAACGGGGGAGAACACATCACTTTGGAGGTGGGCTCTAGCCAGTCAACCAAGGGACCTTTTTAGTTACCCTGTGCCTGATTTCTGGTTGGGTTATGGCCAAGTGCCATCCCACTTTTGCACTTCTTTCTTCCATCTACAGAATGCCTGTTGACCCTCAGGGAACATTTTCTGAACATGTCCTTGTAACATGGTGCCCAGCACTACAGAAAATCTGAGGTAAACTGATTTAATCCTTATTTAATTTTTTTGAGACTCTTGGAATATAAAAAATAAAGTAATGCCAAGAGAGAATTATAGAAACTGGGAAGTATTAAAAATTGTTAGGTAAACTGTTTCTTTTTAACACTCTTGCCAGTACAGCTGTGGAAGTCTAGGTATAATCTTTTTTTTTTTTTTTTTTTAGATAGCAAAAAAATTTAAATTCAATTTTTGTTTTGAATATGAAGCTTATGCCCCCATTCCCAATATACCCATTATAGGTTCTGAGATTAGGTGTAAGACATTCTGTCTGCCCTTGAGACACTCAAAATCAATTTGGGAAGTCAGTATTAGAAATATAACACAGAGACTAACACAGGTGGCATATAATAAAGTGCTTACTTGTCAGCAGATACTATATGTATTTTTAAGAGTCCAGAGAATGGAGAGAACTATGTATATATAGACTAATTAGGAGTGGTTTCATAGAAGAGTTAGAATAAAGGATAAGAGACTTTTCGGAACAATAACAACACAACAAAAATGTATTGACTTCCTTCTATGCATTTACATTCAAATAAAACTGGCTTTACTTTACCAGTTTAATTTGTTGGTCCATTCTCAGCCAAAAAAGCCCTGGATTTGAGCTCTTCTGAAATCCTGTATAATGTAAGCTGTGTTGCTGTCCCTTTGAAGTTGGCTAATATGTGAACCAACAGCCACGAAGGATGCAGATCTTGAGTGCAAACAATGGACTCTGCTCACTCTTCCCTTTGAATCCAGGAGGGAACTAATAACCTTCTTTCCTGGCATGCAAAACCTAGCAGGAGCTGAGCAGTGTGGTTGGCAGAGTTGATGTAAGTGCACCTGCTGGAGGGGCTTCAGAAGCTCTGGTGTCTTTGAAGCGAGTCAGGATATCTCATGTGGAGCTATCCCAAGCATGGTGAGACCAGACCCACAAAACATTCTCCCTATAGTGAGGCTGTGAGCATCTGCTATGGCTTCCCTTTTGGACAGCAGGAGTCTGGGGAGCACACCCCACAGAGTCACCAAGTCTGCAAGAACAGTGGGAGAACACTTACCACCCATTGAATCCTGCTCCCGCTGCTGCCGTGCTGGCTGGAGGCGGGCTCATCAGACTGAATTTTCTTCCCTTCTAAGAAGATATATATATATTTCTCAAAACTACAGTTAGGATTTCTGTTTGAAACTGAATTCTTAGACTCTGGTTTTAGTTAGAAATTTCCATAGGTAACAATAGAACTATAGTACACTTCTAATTGAAAACTTTGCATTGTTGATGAAGTCTTGAATATAACAAGACTAGGCAACCCAAACATCTGTTACTTCCAATCTTTTCTCCCTCAACTTGCAGCAGACTTGTGGCACTAGTCTTGGAATGTGGGCACTGTCTCTGATCAGTATTTTGGGAGGTTTTGGAATGCACAAGAAAATAATAGATAAGATTCTCTGTTCAGAATTTGTAATACATTACAAATTGTACTGTGGGTTTCTGAAACAACGAAAAACTGTGGTGGGTTTTAAAGCAGTTTGGAAGAACAGCTCAGTTCTTAGATGCAGGGTATTTAAATTAATGTTAGTCACAACATAAAGCTCAAGTTTAAAATTTGTGTCTCCCTCTGATTACCACACATCAAACTACTTGACATGGAGACAAAATTGCATTTCTCTGGGGGAAATGCGATGCTATTTTGGTGATTGTATGCACTGGAAACAAAGGTCCTTGTCAGCCATATTGAGTGTGGTGCCGGGAAGTTTCAGCCAACTTGGCTGTGGACCAGCCATGGTGGCTGAGCAGGGTGGTTGTTGCTATTAGCAGCCTCTGGTGGGGAAGGTGGGGTTTGGGCCTGGTGGAGGCAAGGGTCAAAGCCCTAGCACTTACTGAACTGGGCATGGAATGTACTAGTTGCCTGGGCCATGGCCACTGAGTCAAGGAGAACTGGCAGCTCACTCTGCATAGGCCCAGAAAGCTATAGAAACACAGCTTAACTTTGGTGTTGGTAAAGGATACACATCCTGGGGGAAAAAAAATCCCTACATGCTATTATTATTATAATATTCTGGCAAAGACTTCTTAAAGTTAATATGACAGTGAGATGCTTACTATCTAATATTTAGTAGTAAGTTCTATTACACTATAACCTATCAAGAAGTTGTCCTGCTCAATACATTAAAGGCCACTTTATTTTTTAAAAATTGCTCTTACACAGCTATGCTGGGCAGGCAGACTTCAGCCTGGAGGAGATGAGGTGATGCTTGGAGGAGACTGTGCAGCGGGGAAAGGTCATACCATCCACCCTCCTGCGTTTGATAGCTGTGTCTATGAAATAACCCCTGGGAGCTGACCTTTAGACCACTTCACAACCAACATTCCCTTTCAATTAGATCACATTCCACTTGCTAAGACCATTATCTTTCCCTTCCAGACTTTACCAGGATCTGGACTTGCCCAGAGAGTTCCCCACTGAAAAAGCCTACCTAGAATCCTTTAAAACCTCTGACTCTCCATCCCTGGGTGTTGACACCATTTTGGGGCTCAACCCATCTGGTCTCCAGATGACCTAATCCTATCTAATAAAGAGGGAATATGCTAATTGACCCTCATGCTGTCACAAAGATGGCGACCCCCACAGCCAATAAGGAGGGAATATGCTAATTGAATGCCACGCCCTCAAAGATGGTGGTGCCCACAGCCAGTAAGGAGGGAATATGCTAATTGACTGCCATGCCCTCAAAGATGGTGGCACCCAAAGCCAATAAGGAGGGAAGATGGTGGCACCCAAAGCCAATAAGGAGGGAATAGGCTAATTGACTGCCATGCCCTCAGCTACAAGATGGCGGCGCCCAGTCCTCCCAGCCCTGCTGGGGCGGCAGGCATGTGGCAAGTTTGGGCCCGCCCCCAGGTGGGCCTCGCTACTCTGCGCACCTGCCTCTGGAGTCCCCTCAGCCCCCAAGCTGGCCAGGGCCAGCCCGAGGCACAGTCAAGCCTTGGAAGGTGGCTGCCCAGCTGCCTAGGGCTGCCCGAGGCTCAGGTAACCAGGGCTGGCTGAGGCTTGTGCTGCCGGCAGTGGCAGTAGCAGAGGTGTGATGGGGGCATCGCCTTCCCTTGATCACCAGGTCGCCTCCTGCCCCTGAGGGCTCCCAGACTGTGAGAAGGGGGCAGGCTGGGCTGAGGGACCCCCCTCCAGTGCATGAATTTTCATGCACTGGGCCTCTAGTAAATGTATAATTCTTCACCACTTTCAGCCTCATGCGTACCTCCTTCAGTGACCCCAATAATTCTCAATTATTTTATTTATATTATTTTAGAGTACAGAGAAAGCATATAGTATACAGACAAATATTGGCATTACATGAGCCTCTTATTTGACAATCTCTACTTTGTAAAAAAATCTATTGGACACAGTCATGTCTATTTATCGAAGTCTTGTCTATGGCTGCTTTCATGTCAAACAGTACAGTTGAGTGCTTGTGATACACACTGTATGGCTTTTGAAAAATGAACAATATTCTGGCCCTAGAGAAAAAGTTTTCTTACTCCTAAGATATCAATTTTCTTTCTTTTACTGATGGTATCACAGAAAACTAAATCATGAAAATTACCCTGCTGTGACTAATACCCCTCTTTTTTAAAGCAAAACACAAATAAATACAAAAAGACCAATCCCCCCACCCCAGCAAAACGCCCCCCAAAAACAAAAAGAAATTAAGTCCTTACAAAATTTAAGAAGTACTGATGTAAATTAAATTCATAGGATCATGAATGTGTTCATTAAAATACGCTGAAGTTAATGAAAAATTGTATTCTTGTCAGGTAGCACATGAGAAAAGAATACTCGGATATGAATCAGAAGACTTCTATGCCTGTCTCAATTTTGCCATTCTCTAACTCAGAAGTTGGTAAACATTTTTGGTGAAGGGTAAGAGAATAAATACTTTAGGCTGTGTGGGCTTCATTTTATTTCATACAAAACAAGTGCTGGGCTGGATTGGTCTGCAGCCCTGTAGTTTGACCAACCCTGCTCTAACTCAGTGCTCCTGATGAGCCCCAGCCTCCATGGGCTGCATTTTCAGGAGACTGAAGTCAACATCTCCTAGTTTTAATATTTTTCTATCTTGTTATGTAAATCAGAGCCAATGTTTGTTTACATTTGACTGCATTTTAGATGGGTTATTTTCTTACCACATGGAAAGTAGAGTTATAACAATACAGGCGAAGTGGCATGTGATAAGAAAAAATTTACATTTCTTGGCATATGAATTTCTATTGCTTTGTAATAAATTTATTCCAAACCTGGAAGTGTAGCACAACTATTTGATCTCCCTTTTAGTTTTTTAAGTTAGAAATTCAAAGTGGGCTTGACAGGACAGTTTTCACTTGGGGTTTTTCATGTGCTTATATTTAGATGTCAGCCAGGGCCCGGGCCATCTGAAGTCTTGACTGGGCTGGCCATCCAAGATGGCTGGCAGTTGATGCTGGTCATCAGATAGGAATTTAGCTGGGACTGCTGATTAGAGCACTTATACATGTCCTCTTCTCCATGGAGGTCTCAGAATAGTCAAACTTTTTACATGATGCTTGGCTTACCCCACAATGAGCTTATCCCCAGAGAATGAGATGGAAGGGGCATGACCTTTTCAGACCTAAGCTGAGAAGTCTATACAAGTCACAACTTGCCCAGATTTAAGTGGAGGACAGGTAGGCACTCTGCCCCCACCGTGTGAAGAATGTCAAAGAATTTGGAGCCATATTTTAAAATCACCTAGCTTCAGTGATTTTTAAGTTTATAATTCTAACACTGAATTAGTAGAATTTTGTACCAGCTATTCTATAATTAACCAGTTATTAAGGGCAATATATTATAATCAGGATATTCTCAGATCTTAAATGAAGCTCCTCTCTCTTACACACATACATACATATACATATACATATACATATACATATACATATATTAATAATAGAGGAATATACAAATTGTCCAGGATGCCATCATGGTAAGAGTAATGACTGAACAGCAGGCTGCATGGGGCAACCAGGCTGGCAGGGGGGTTAGTGAAGGATGACCAAATGATTGAACAGCAGGTTGCGTGGGGCAACCAGGCTGGCAGGGGGGTTAGTGAGGGATGACCAAACGACTGAACAGCGGGCTGCGTGGGGCGATCAGGCTGGCAGGGGGGATAGTAAGGGGCGACTAGGCCAGCAGGGGGGCAGTTGGGAGTGATCAGGCAGGAAGGCAGGTGAGCAGTTAGAAGCTATCGGTTCCGGATTGTGAGAGGGATGTCCCAGGGATCAGTCCTAAACTGGCAGTAGTACATCTCCTGAGGGGTCCCGTATTGGAGAGTGTGCAGGCTGGGCTGAGGGGACTCCCCCGGTGCATGGATTTTGTACACCGGGCATATATATATATATATATATATATATATACACACACACACACACACACACACACACACACACACACACTGAGTGGCCAGATTATTATGATCTCTGAATGCATAATAATCTGGTCACTCAGTATATATATATATATTTTCCTACATTTTCTTTATTCATAATCTGTCAGAGGATATTTAGGATACACACATGCATGCACACACATAGTCACACACACACACACACACACACACATACACACACGAATATAATAAAGAGGGAAATCCTGCCATTTGTGGCAATATGGATGAACCTGGAGAACATTAGTCTAAATGAAATAAGCCAAACACAGAAAGACATATATTGCAAGATCTCACTCATATTTGGAGTCCAAAAAAGTAAAACACATAGAAACAGAGCAGAATTGTGGCTACTAGGAGCTGGAGGGTGGGGGCAATGGGAAGATTTGGTCAAAGGGTACTAACTTTCAGATATAAGATGAATAAGTTCTGGAGACCTAATATACAGCTTAGTGACTATAGTTAACAATAATTTATTGTATAGTTGAAACTTGCTAAAAGAATAGATCTTAAGTGTTCTCAACACACACAAAAGAAGAAAAAAGGTAACTATGTGAGACAATGGATATTTAATTAGCCTCATTAATCATTTCAAAATGTAATCACTTCACAATGAATATGTATATGAAAACAACATTTTTGTACACCTTAAATATGTGCATTTCATATCTATATATATAAAAGCCTAAACAACTGGACAACCTGGTAGTCAGCTAATGGAACTGACCACCAGGGGGCAGACGCTCAATGCAGGAGCTGCCTTCTGGTGGTCAGTGCCCTCCAACAGGAGCACCTCTCAGCTGACAGATGGGTGCCAGACGCCGGGCTCACAGCTGGCGAGTGCAGCTGTGATGTCATGAGCCTCTCCCATGGACACTGCCCCTGCACACCCGAGTGGCGGCAGGCACAGTGGGGCTGGGATGAGCGGGAGTGGCACAGCACACAGCCTGGGCTCGGGCTCCTCCCTGGCTGCCTGGTGCTTCATGCACTACTTTGTACTGTGCAGGATCAACGCCAACAGCGGGCTGGAGCCTGATGAGCTGGTGCAGTGGCACAGAGGTCCTCTGATCCCCGCAGGTTAGGCCGAGGGACCCCACTGGTGCACAATTCTGTGCACCGGGCCTCTAGTTTGTCAATAAGACTGAAAAAAGAAAGATGATATTAGAGATCAGTTCTTGGAATTGATAAATGATCAATGATATCTCAGATATCCTTTTTTCTTCTTCAGTTTCAGTAAGTATGGAAGGGAGTATTGACATTTATGTTGGGTGTAATTTGGAAGCAAATCTAAGGGGTGCATACTTTTCACTGAAAGGTAGATATTACTAAAACTATTCATTGTGGCACCTTAAGGATCCTTGAGAGACTTCTGTGATTAGGTCTTTTTCCTTTGGGAAAGGAGTGACAAGGGAAACTCTTCATTTCTATTCTTGTTGCAGTACTTAAAGTATGTTTATTGGAAAAGAAATTGATTCCTTTATCATTGAATTCTTAGGATTTTTTTTTTTTTGTATTTTCTTCACTATGTTTACTTCCTCTGTGATCTGAGTTACTGACAAAATGATTTCCTTGTGGCTCTAAAACCTCTTTCTTCATCAATTTGTAAGTCAGTTTTTGAGTTACACCTTGCTTCCTCTCTTGCACACCCTGGAGATCTTCAAAGTAAGCATCTTTCAAAGATGCGACAAGCAAAGTACAGCTGTAGGATCTCCCTGTTAAGTAGCTTTGCCTGCTGTTAAGTTGACTGCTGGAGGTAGATTAATGTCAGTCACTAAAACAACACCTAGGCAAGAATTCAGTCTGCTCTGGAGTTTTTGTGTATTGGGACACTTGTCGATAATGAAATTTTCATACATTTCTAACACCTCACACAATGCCCTGGGACCTGGTAGGTAACCAATAAATATTTCTTAATATTAATTATCAAACCATATTTTGAAAGCTTTGCTATCATGTGGTAGCTAGAAATGTTATAGAATGGAACAATGCAAGAATTTCCTCATCAACCCTGAATAAAATTTATTAATACTTGAATAAATAACTCTTCAAGCAGGCTGTGACTTTTAGCAAGACTCAGTTGGTTGATATAAACTTATATTTTTAAGCCATCAAACTAAGAAGAAATTAAGACTAACGTTTACTTATTAAGATAATTTTCTAATCATTCTTATAAGAACGTAATGAGTGACAAACTGATGCTGGATATAAATTTATGATTTCCCAAAATAACATTTGATTGGTTTGAGTGATGTCTTACATCAAGTAATCATAGTTAATTTTTGCTTCTGGAGAGATTTGACTTACCAGTCTATCATGCCATCAGATGTATTTCAAGAATGATTTTTTTGTCTGTTGATAGAGTTAAAGAATTTCTATGGAATTTCTTGAATCTATAACTTGTATTTTTATCGGGGCAGATGGGACAAGTTCAGAATAGTGGCAAAACGACTACATCTTCATATGAGATACTAGTATACTGCAAACACGTAAATAATTATTTGACTTTGAAAAAATATTTTTAGTCATATAAAACAAAGGCAAAGTTAGGATTTTTCTCATATATGAATTTATTTTCTCATATATGAGTTTACTTTTTGGTTACATTTATTTTGGTAATATTTAAGATCTATAATTGAAACTGATATTTTATTTTAACTCTCAAAATAATCAGGTCCAAGAAATTTTAGAGAGTAGATAAAATAGGGATAAAATTGATAGGCTTTACATTTCCAGATTCGTTTTTGAAGGATAAAATTTGAATGATCCCCTGCCCTTTTTTTTTTGTGATGAACCTATCACCCTAACAAACCAACAAAGCCTTTTGAAAAATATATATATATTATTGATTTTTCACAGAGAGGACGGGAGAGGGATAGAGAGTTAGAAACATCGATGAGAGAGAAACATCGATCAGCTGCCTCCTGCACACCCCCTACTGGGGATGTGCCCACAACCAAGGTACATGCCCTTGACAGGAATCGAACTTGGGGCCCTTCAGTCCCCAGGCTGATGCTCTATCCACTGAGCCAAACCAGTTAGGGTCCAACAAAGCCTTAACAACATTAACACCATAATCACAGAAGTCACAATAAAAATTGGGAATAGAGTAATCTTTACTGTCTAGAAACAACTTGGGGAACATAAATGAATGGAGAGTTGAACCTGGGAGAAGTAAGGCGTGTTCCCTGTATTATTCTATTTTAGCACTTGTTGCCAGAGATGATATGAGGAGTCTGGATCTGGCTGTCTCTTGACCCAGATTCCAGTTTTTCTACTGGACCTGGTATTACGCAGTTCTTTCTTTTACCCTTGACCTTGAGATGCAGCAATTAGCTCACTGCACTGGTTCTCAAACCCTGCCTGCACAGTGGAAGCACCTAGTACCCAGATAAACTAGTACCCATATCCTGGGCCCTCTTCTAGGGATTCCAACTTAAGTGGCCTATGTGGAATTTTCATAAAGCGCCTCAGATATGTCTAAGGTGAGAATAAGTATAGAGATCCTTACCTGTCTAGTAAAATTTGGGAGAAGGAAGAGAGCACAATCTGTGAAGATCTGCCTTTGTTCTCATCCTTGATGTTATGTTTTCTCACAGGTCCTTCAGAGCCTCAAAAAACCCAGTGAAGCCAGCCTTAGGTGAGCCCAGTGATGGTGACTCATGCTTTCTGACTCTTTCCCAAATTGCTTTCCGGATTCTCTGTGCCCATAATCTTCCCCTGGAGGGAAATTCAAAAGAGGTCAGAGGACAAGAAATGTAAGTGATACTTGGCACCATGTATTGTGACACATGTTCAGTAAGTGAATTGGGAAGTATTGAAAGGTGTGAACTGGCAAAACAAAATGTATACACAGCAAAATTAATCAAAGCACACACTTAATTTTAACCAGTACCATCAGAGTAAGCACGCATTAGTATAGGAATTAGAAAGGCTCCGATTAGAGTTCTGGTTTTACCATTGTCTGCTGTATGACTTGCACAATTTATACCTACCCTCTCCGAGCTTGAGTTTCCTTATCCATAACATAGAAACAATATCTGGTATAGTTTCCTTAGATTATTGTCATGAGGATTAAATTACAAAAGTTAAATAACATTTTATATTACTAGGTGATATACACACGTTATTACTATGGGTTGAGCTGCTTTAATATACTGGTATATTTGTGTGAACACATTTCATGGTTCACTTTTTCAATAAGGGAGTAATTCTGGAGAACAATGATTATAAAACTATAATTAAATCAATGTGTCATAGTCTTCAACTAATTTGCTTGGGTGCCACGTTTATATAAAATGAAGAATGTGTCTTTGTAAACCTGATCCTTTAATCTTACACAGTATATAATTGATTGTTGGTTTTGTAAAACAAAGTTCCATACAATTTTCTCATAATTTAGTGGTTTTTATCCCAATAGCTATTGAGCCCATAGTAACCATTACAAAGAAAACCAAAACTGTAAGGACAGACACATTTGTGATTTTGTTAGGTTGTGGAAGAAGTCTTAGTTTTGTTTTAAACTTAAGTAGTAGTTTCTCAGCCAATTTGGGCTTCTATAACAAATTATCACAAACTGGGTGGCATAAAAATATACATTTACTTCTCACAGTTCTGGAGACTGGGAAGTTTGAGATTGGAGTGTCAGCATGGTTGGGTTCTAGCAACAGCCTTCTCCCAGGTTTGCCAACTTGTGTCTATATGTAGTGGAAAGTGGGTGAGCTAGCTCTCTGGGAACTAATTCCATTCATGAGGGCTACACCCTGGTGACCTAATTATCTCCTCAAGGGCCTACCTCTAACTATCATCACATTGGGGGTTAGATTTCAACATGTTAACTTTGGGAGCACACAACATGCAATGCATAACATGTGGCTACCAGAAACAGAGTGAAAGGTAATGTCCACTACCACCATTTATTGAGCCAATTCTATGTGCTGAGCCCATGCTAAGTGTTTCCAAACTTCTTACTTAGGCTTCCAAAATTAGTCTGCATTAGATTCTATTATTATATCAATTTTATTGCTGAAAAATAAAGCAAAAAAAAGACTGAGGCACATAGCTACTATCGTTTCCCCATTAAACCCAAGTAGTCAAACTCAGATCCCTTGCTTATAACCACTGAACTATATTGTATTCTATTAATACTGTCTTCTGTTAATCACTGTTAGAAAGGTTTATTGCCAGGTTGATTTGGTGAAAGGAGCTTGGAAGTGGGGAGTGGAATGGAGGGTAGCCTATAGTTTCAGAAATAGTTACCTTGGCTTAGTGCATGGACCCAGAGTTGAACTATATGGAGGGTTAGGCTCCACAAACTAGCTGAAAAAATTATTCTCAGAAACTGTGAATGGCTGGTACTCAGTCACCCTGCTCCAGGTGATGGAATGTGACAGCATTGGGACTTCAGTGCACTGGGGCTTTGGAAACATCTGATGACAACATTGTAGGTTCAGACAAGAGCATTCTTACCAACAGTTTCCTCAGCCATGGACTTTGGTTATAACTCAGGGCACCATACAGGAGAGGAAGAACATGATGATGCCACACTGTAGTAGACTTAAGTTGATCATGAGTACAGGCAACATTCTCTTGGGATTTCCAAGAGGACACATGTGAGGCACTTCGCATTATTAAGGAGACATACCCAAGTGAGACAAAGGCAATTTTTGTGGCTGTGACCTCACAATACCTGTGGGCTGAGGTGACCTGCACAACAATAGCAATAAGAATAACAACTCACCATTGCTCTTCTAAATTTTTACATACCATTAACTCAATCTCCAGAGCAGTTCAATGAACTAGAGAGCCAGGTAATGTTAACACCTCCATTTTACAGATAAGCATCTTGGAGATAAATAAGTTGCCCAAGTTCACACAAGTTAATCAATACAAGGTGAACTTAAATCACACCTTTCTGAATCCAGAGTCTGTACAATGTACTGCCCTTTGTTTTCTTACCAAAAAGCTAGCTGAAGAGAGTGTTGTGCACATTTTGATTAGAACTGCCACGAGTGTCAGAAGTGGCTGAATGTCAACCAGGCTAGTATGACAAGAACATGAACACCAGGGCTGGACTCATTAATATAAGAGGACACAGTAGGGGTTTTTGCTTGATATTGCTCATAGCTCCTTCAGCTAATCGTATGACTTGCCATTTAGGAGCAGTGAAATTAATTTTCTTCTAAATGCAGGGTAAGTCAGAAAAGTACTTTGATTAAAGGATTTTTATTGTTTTGCACTTGAAAGGCCAGCATTGATCAGTGATTTCAAATTACAATCACAAATTTGTGTTGATCTGAAGTAGCAAAGAAGTGGGTCTCTAATTTTGCTAGAGGACACCTCAATTTGAGATTTAGGTCTGGTTATGAATATGAACAGATTCTACCTAACTATAATGGAGATGACTGTTGAAATATTGAGAGCCATATATCTACAATCACTGAGAATGATAATAGGGCAAAAGGGTTTTAATGACTTTATTAGAATATTAAGTTATAACATAAGCAAACACACCACATCATATTATCTACTCCCAGGATATATAGACCTGTTTGATTTATCAGCCTCAGAAACTGTCTTCTTTCATCCTCAGAGTCCAACTGACGCCTAAACACAGACCTGGCCCAACATTCTGGAATTCAGCATAAGGTCACATTTTCTGCCAGTTTATCTCTGACCTTAAAATCTATTTATTATTTAAAATGTTTTTCTCATTCTTGTGACTTTGTCTTGCTCTGTTTTCTAGCTCTAGTCCATGAATACTGACACTTTCTTCTGTGGTGGAATCCTAGGTTAGTAATTTGTCCAGAACCACAGTCCCTTTTTCTGCACAACTCAAATCTTCTTCAAAACTCCCACCTTGTGACTAGGAACCCATTAAGATTCTCTGTTGCTTTGCATACTGTGCATCTTCCTGTGCATACTGTGACTATCTTTAGCTCCTGGATATTGGCAGCCACACACAGGAAGGGGCTGCTAGCTATAGCAGGGATTCTCAAACCTCAACTTTTATCAAAGTCCCTTGATTAATTTTTATAGTTCAGAACTCAGGTTACACTCCCAAGAAACTCAGATTGTCAGGCTGGGGTGGATCCTTGAAATCTGCATATTTAGCAGCTCTCCTAGGTGGGACTCTGTAGGTGGGTGGAAGACCAAACCTAGGTAGAGAAACACTGGCCAACAATGCAGTTCCTATTCTACCAGAAGGGTCACCCATCCCTAAGTTCTTATCACTTTATCCTACTCCAGTTTTCCTCCAAGTGTTATCTTAGTTGTTGCCTCCTTTTGTGTCTAAAGACTGTTAGGTTCCTCATATGTACTATTGAGGAACCTAACGGTCTTCAGATTGTCATATATGAATTGCTAAACTCATTCTGGGGTGGATCTAGTGAGATGGTTGATTATAAATTTCAGAAAGCAGAAGTTTCTTCATGTTCCCCGCCACTTTGTAATCGGTCTCTGATTCTATGCTAGTGAAACCTAAAAGCCTAGAATCACTGCATGCTAGTCCTAAAAGAAACTCTGGAGCTGATAATTTTTACAGATGAGGAAAGTTGGGTCAAATATTTATTCAGTGTCTACAGTGTGCAAGAACACAAAACAGAACAAAACAAAACAAAACAAAAACTCATATTGGAGACCATCACATGTCCAGGCTCACATAGCTACTTAGTTTTTATATTTCAGCTAGATCCCTGATCTTCTGATCTCCATGACAATCCCTGTTCTGTCAAGAAATTTTCATGCTGGAATTATGGAGACCACAATACAAACTTTATCTGATTCAGTCTTGTCCTGCAACCAGCTAATTTCACTTTCTACTGAGTTTTCATGATTTTTTTTTATAATGCAATATATTTTCCAAAGATCTTACATTCTTCTAATAGTTGGCCTGTTGAGTGTGTATACCTCAGGGCTAATTATTTTATTACTTATTTAAGACACATCTATGGGATTGGCAATAAGGGAACATTTAAGTGGTGCTTAAGAAGGAAATAGAGGGCAGTTGAGAATGGCTATACTTAGGCAGTTAGATGGTTTTTGGCTCATGTTTTGTGAGCAGAGATTTTAAATTTTTGTATATCTCCTAAAATATTATTAAATGATTAAAAACTACTGATGATTTCCTTTTAATGGAAGAAAGCTGACATTGGGATAATATACAATGGAGGAAAGTAAAAAATATTAATATTTGACATTAGATTGTTTTTCTTCTCACTTGTTTTTTTTTAGCAATACTTTGTTGAGCATCTTTGTGTAGCAGGCACTGTACTAGGCACTGGAGACACATCTGTGTTTATATGAATGGAAGTCTATTTAGAATTTTATCTTAGATAAACTGTTAGAGGTACAATTAATTAAAAACAGTAGAGACACTATTTTACTTATCCCAGATGTCTGCTCTTGGTAGAGACTTGCTTTTTTCTCTCTTAGATTAATGTAAGATTTGCTTTCTCTCAATCTGTCTCTGGAGGAATCCTCCTGGATTAGCTAGTACCTTTGTATAAAAATTGCATAGAGAGACTTGAAATGTCAGCAGAGCTGCTATTATATAGTTTAAACGTTAGCTGCTAGTGTAATTCCTGAGATATACTCTAAATAAGAATTTAGATGGAACAAGGATTCCCACTACACTAGGAGGTAGGTTCTGCCTTTCACAAACCATATTGTCTGGTCTGGTGATTAAAATTGATTTGTACCATTGAGGAAATACCTCAGTAAGTATGAAAAAGATTAAAAAGATATTGGGTAACTTACCTCTCGAAGCTAGTATTTCAAAATTGTTATGGTAAATATATAATAATATTTCTGGTGCCTTTAATCATTCTAGATGTGCTGTGTATTAGTCAATTTTCTGAAAAATGGAAGTACAGAATATCTAGTGTCTCTCCACAAAATACAAAATAGGACTCCTGAAATGCATACTAATATCTAAAATCTAAAATTAAAGGAAAACATAGAGGACCTATATATTGAAGATTAGAGTAGAAAGGTAGAGACATAGAAAGTATATCTTAAATTAAAGGATGCACACACATACATGAGCATACACATGCATATAGAAATTTTTTTAGATAATAAAGAAGACTGAGAGGTAGTGAAGCTTCAATCCAGTTTACCCTGTTTACCTTTCATTGGACATACCCAATGATTAGGTAAAGCCTACGGTGCTCTAATGTTGTTTAAGGGACATTCCCCAGATCATTCTGCTTAAAATATTATTCCTTTCATTATATTTGTACTAAGATGTCATCTTCATAAAGTCTCTGTCAAAACATAAATAGGCCTGGCTAGGGTGGCTTCGTGGTTGAGCGTCAACCTATGGACCAGGAGGTTACGGTTCAATCCCCAGTCCGTGCACATGCCCAGGAAGTGGGCTTGGTCCCTGGTATGGGGATGGCAGCCCATCAGTGATTCTCTCTCATCATTGATGTTTCTATTTCTCTCTCCCTCTCCCTTCTTCTCTGAAATCAATAAAAATATATTTTAAAATATATAAATAGAATGGTGACATGTAGGGCATACTGACTGTAACACAAGGCATTTCTTGAATTAACTCAGTGTTGCTCAGCATATAGGCAAAGACATAGGATTCTAGAAAGATGAACAAGTTTGGATGGGGCATGGGATGATGGGGAAGTTCCTGTAGATGGGATGCAGACCTAAAAGAGACAACTGAGGGTGCTGGGGAGATGGGAAAGCAGGGGAAGACTGAGCAGAATAGATGGAGCTCACAGAGAGGCTCCTCCTCTCTGGACTGGGACCTGACTGTCAGAAGCCAGTCTTGGAAGTGCTGTCACTGCACACTCTCCCACACGTATTAAGTGGGGCATTTAAAATTGCAAGCGGATAATTCTATACCTGCCTTATGTAGCTTCTTTGAAGATTAATGAGGTAATGCTTAAAAAGTGCTGGGGCTGGAACGTTCAATATAAATGTTTATGTACTCTGCCAAGAGGAGCTCTCTTTCAGAGCTGGTGTTCTTAAAATAAGCATAAACATCTAGTGTTCCTGGTGCCTTCATCCTATTATTAAGAAGCTACCACATTGGCAGCTGGACAAAATATTGATATTTGATCCTTTCTGATGTTTTTCTCACAGTTTCCCTAGGACATTCTCCACAGGGATGAGCCATGTCAGGTTGGGTCATATAAATGTAAAGTCAGGAGGACAAGCATCCAATCTGGAAGCCTCAGTCAGGGCTAGGTTACACAGTGATGCTCAAGACCCCAGTGCTTAAGAGCCCAGCAAAGCATATACGTACACATACATGCACACATGATTAGATTTAGACAGACCTAATTTCACTTTGCATACATATGTATTTGGTGCAGTTTTGAAAACTGTAAAACAGTCACTCATGGTTTGATACTGATTTTGTTTCTAATGATGTATGGAATTAGGAATAGGGGACTTATAGAGTACCTGGGGCACCTAAGAGTCATGACCCTGCCCTGGCCAGGAGAACGAGCAGCAGGAGAGGCATCATTGGCTCACTTCTGTGGCTGCAGAAGAGGTCAGTGTTTCCAAGTGGGAAAGATTTCCTGAGTGTAATCTGTAATTGTGTTGTTTTTTTCCATGTCAGAGATCTATGCTTGATCTATACTTGGGTAATCAAAGAGGGAAACCTGGATCAAATCACCAACTTATATCTTATTCTGCAGAATGGCCTGAGGGAACAGCAGGGGTGTGATTGGGAGATTGCAAAGAAAGTAGCAATTTACCAGGGAGTATAAACCGATGAGAAAGACCTGGACCATTTTCTTATTTTGATGGGCTACAGTTAGTAGAGAAGAGGAGATTAAAGGGAAGAATGGAGGTGTCCATTTCTATAAAACTAGGAAGTAAGGTGCAAATATTTTATTGGGGGTAGGGCAGAGCTTTTGGACAGAATAGTAAAAGTTAGCAATCTATTTCTTCTTTTCACCTAAGTGTAAGAACTGTTTTCTTGACCCTTCGCTTTTTTTCCCTACCAAATATTGGACTTTGCATTTTAAAGTAAAATAGCTAGAAATAATATAGCAGAAAATTTTCCAGAAGGAAATTTCTGTCTTGCTTGTGCAGAAACCTAGATAATAGGTATGTTTAAATGTATTACTAATGATACTGTAATTCCAATCACTTGGGTTTCAGAATGGGATGAAGGACTTTTGAGAGAGTTAAGGAGGATAGAGGGGGAGACTGAATATGGTATAGGTCTTCTAATAAGGGGGTTGTTTGGAGGAGGGAAAGTGGGTCTCTAACTATTCCAGGAAACAAGCCAGAACCACCTTTCTTTTTGTTCTTGCCAGTCTGCAAGAACCCATGCTTGCCCTCAGAAGGAAACTTGACAACACTTTGGCCTATAAACACCAACATACCAACTGTACTAAATCTCTGCCCAGCTATTTTGGGTAAGCTAGCGGAAAAATAGCAGACTGCATAGGAGGAAGCTTGGGGGCCCGCCAAGGCCATGACGTACAGGTTTCCAAGCAAAGCTATGGATGAATCAGAAAAAGCATGTCTGAGTCAGATTCAGATATAAGGCTTCTTCCTGTTCTTGAGTTTCTCAGCGTATATCACAGGAAGAAATGGTAGGGATTTACAATGCCTCTCCACCTTTCAGAGGTCATCCGACTGGCCATCAAACCATATTTTGTAGAAGTTTTATGAAACCTAGAAGGAGATCTTGGTAGAGGTGTTCTCTATATTCTTTTTACTTTACCACTTGGCCATTAAACAACTCATATACCCTTTTCAATGAAGCTAAAGATTCCCAGTGGAGAAATAATTAAAGCCACTGGTATTTTCCTAAAGCTGTTTCATGTTTCAACAGCTCCAGTGAGTGGCTGCACAGCAGTAGCACTCAAACTGCTGTTAGCTTGGAAAATAGAGAGACTTTGAAAGAGAATATTTTTCTTGTGTTAGGTTGTTCCCAGTTTTGACCTGATAGCTGGGTGAGTGGTTTATTTTTCTTTTATCAGATGGGGATGGAATTGGTAGCAGGTCATCTACTGGATATTAAATAAAAGAACTCAGAAAAAAAAGTAACCAAATTGCAAACCCACATGTAAATAAATCTAGAGGCCTCTCTCTACTTTTTTCTTGTTTTTCATTGGAAGGATCCAAGTTACATCTGTCAAAATCACATAGCTTTTCAGCTTTTGTATCCTAAATGGTCAGGTGAACCTTGGATGTGATATGAACAATGAATATTTTAAATATAAGCATTTTCAGAACATGTTTCTTCTTTGTTCAGGGAACATCTGAACCAAGGTTCAATAAATTCAAATGTTCAGTAATGAGGTGGATGCCATCTTAAAATCCTTAGGGAAGAAATATTTCTCCTACCCTGGTAAGTTCTTTGGCTAGCCTAATAATAAAATTAATAGAAGACAGATTAGTGGGAGTAAGAAACAAACTTAATTTCATATAGATGGGGGCTCCATAAGAATATGGGGGCCCACAGGCAGGCAGGTAATTGGCACTTATGTGCCATTCTGAACTAAGGAGAAGGAGTAGGAGTCTGGGATGTCAAAGGGGAGGAAGGCAATTTACAGGAGATGGAAAAACAAATTTTTGCTATGACATGCAGAGACAATGGGACACAGAGAGGACTTTGGTCTTTAAGCCCTGAGGAGTGCCTCCTACAACACGTAGCCCATACTCTTTTTTAAAAAATAAATATTTATTCAGATTATTACAATTGTTTCTCCTTTTTCCCCCTGTAGCTCCCCTCCATCCGGTTCCCACCCCACCTTCTGCCCTTACCTCCCCCCCACTGTCCTCATTCTTAGGTGTACAATTTTTGTCCAGTCTCTTCCTGCACCTCCCCATACCCCTTCCCCCCTGAGAATTATCAGTCCACTCCCTTTCTATGCCCCTGATTCTATTATATTCACCAGTTTATTCTGTTCCTCAGGTTTTTAATTCACTTGATTTTTAGGTTCACTTGTTGATAGATATGTATTTGTTGTTCATAATTTTTATCTTTACTTTTTTCTTCTTCCTCTTCTTAAAGAATAACTTTCAGCATTTCATATACTACTGGTTTGGCAGTGATGAACTCCTTTAGCATTTTCTTATCTGTGAAGCTCTTTATCTGCCCTTCAATTCTGAATGATAGCTTTGCTGGGTAGAGTAATCTTGGTTGTAGGTTCTTGCTATTCATCACTTTGAAAATTTCTTGCCACTCTTGTCTGGCCTGCATAGTTTCTGTTTAGAAATCAGCTGCCAATCATATGGGTGCTCCCTTGTAGGTAACTGTTTTTCTCTTGCTGCTTTTAATATTCTCTCTTTGTCTTTTGCTCTTGGCATTTTAATTATGATGTGTCTTGGTGTGGTCCTCTTTGGATTCCTTTTGTTTGGGGTTCTGTGTGCTTCCTGGACTTGTAAGTCTATTTCTTTCGCCAGGTGGGGGAAGTTTTCTGTCATTATTTCTTCAAATAGGTTTTCAGTATTTTGCTCTCTCTCTTTTTCTGGCACCCCAATAATTCTGATGTTGGTACTCTTGAAGTTGTCCCAGAGGCTCCTCACACTATCTTCATATTTTTGGATTCTTTTTTCTTTTTGCTGTTCCGGTTGGGTGTTTTTTGCTTCTTTGAATTTCAAATCTTTGACTTGATTCTTGCGATCCTCTAGTCTGCTGTTGGATCTCTGTATATTATTTCTTATTTCAGTCAGTGTATGCTTAATTTCTAGTTGGTCCTTTTTCATATCCTCGAGGGTCTCACTAAATTTATTGGCCTTTTCTAGAAAATTCTTGAAAAACCTTATAACCACGGTTTTGAACTCTATATCCAGTCATTTGTTTTCCTCCATTTCTTTCATTTGTGACCTGTTTCATTGTCTCTGCATTTTGGCTGCTTTCCTGAGTTGATAGAGTGGCTATGTGTGCGAGGTGTCCTATAGGGCCCAGTGGTTCAGCCTCCCCAGTTACCTGAGGTGGAACTCTTGGTGCAACCCTTTGTGGGTTGTGTGCACAGTCTTGTTGTAGTTAAGCCTTGATTGTTGTTGGTATCACTGGGATGAATTGACCTCCAGGCCAGTTGGCTGTGAGGATCAGCTGTGTCTACACTGGGAGAACTTCTGTGCTGGAGACACCCTTATGAGACAAGACTTCCTAAAGCCTCTGTGCTAGCTTGGATGGGGTGGAGTCTCAGGGTGGAGCAGACTGCCTTGGCTTCCCATCAGCTCTGCTCTTGCGCGAGCGCCTCCAGACCTCTGCCTTCCCAGGCTCCCGAGCCTCCGCCTGACAGTCCAGATTCCCCCCCACAAGAGTGTGGGTCCCCAGGGGCTGGCCTGGAACTGGGGTTCAGTGCAGTCAGAATTGGGGCTCAGTGCAGTCAGGAGCTTCTGACTCCCTTCTGCTAGGGAAAGCCTGTGGCAACCTCCTCCATCTTTGTGTGCAGTGGTGCGCGTGCCTCCAGACCTCTGCCTTCCCTTCCCTGGCTCCTGAGCCTCCGCCCGAGAGTCCATATTCCCCCCACAAGAACGTGGTCCCCAGGGGCTCGCCTGGAGCTGGGGT
The DNA here is from genome assembly GCA_026230045.1 of Corynorhinus townsendii. Classification (NCBI taxonomy): domain Eukaryota; kingdom Metazoa; phylum Chordata; class Mammalia; order Chiroptera; family Vespertilionidae; genus Corynorhinus; species Corynorhinus townsendii. Next base: position 24,480,010 of record JAPDVU010000012.1, on the reverse strand, counting down.
TCAGTGCAGTCAGAACTGGGGTTCAGTGCAGTCAGGAGCTTCTGACTCCCTTCTGCTAGGGAAAGCCTGTGGCAACCTCCCCAGTCTTTGTGCACACTCGCGCGCGTGCCTCCAGACCCCTGCCCGCCAGGGCTCCCCTGGGTCTCTGAGTCTCCCAGTGCCTTTCTCTCTACCTGACAGTCCAGACTCCCCCTGTATGAGCCTGGGTCCACGGGGTTTTGCCCGGGACTGGGGTTCAATGCAGTCGGGGGCTTCCTTCCCCCTCCTGCCAGAGAAAGTCAGCCAGGATTCTAGCTGCCCTTCCTCTCTGCATGAACACAAAGACCCTTTGCTGTACCTCAACCCTTTGCCGTTCCTCCAAATCTCTGTGAGCTTTTCTCTTTCCTTCTAGTTGTAGAATTTCCACTCAGCTAGCTTTCCTGTGGTTCTGGATGGTGTCCGTTCTGTCTTTTAGTTTTGAAATTGTTGTGCGAGGCAGCAGTTTAGGTGCTTACTTATGCCGCCATCTTGGTTTTCTAGCCCATACTCTTTGTAGTTATCTCTAGAGCTCTTTCTGGACCTGGCCCTTTATCTGAAATATTTTAGGTAGTTGGGGAGGGGGGGAGGAAGGAGGGTAAAACGTGCTGCCTGAGAGCTTTGATCCTCAATTGTCTTCACTTCAAAATAGTCTATGTGCCAGGGTGGCACATTTTATGCAGCCTCCTTAACCCCTACAAAAACCATACAGTTATTACTTTGAAGTATGAAATTTTCACATAAATTAAAGCCATATTTTTAAGACCAATTTTATTAGTCAGCTGTGGCTGCCATAATACCATAGATAGGATGGCTTAAACAACAGGCATTTATTTCTCACAGTTCTGGAGGCGAGGCATTTATGATCAAGGTGCCAGCTGGCCCAGATACTGATGAGAGCTCTCTTCTTGGCTTGCAGACAGCCAGCTTTCCCCTGTGTCCTCATATGATGGAGAGAGAGAGAGAGAGAGAAAGAGAGAGAGAGATCTTTGGTGTATCTACTTTTAAGATACCAGTTCTATGGGATCAGGGCTTCACCCTTATGCTGTCCTTTAACCTTAATCAGCTCTTTAAAAGGCCCTGTTTCCAATATAGTCACATGGGCTTAGTGCTTCAACATGCATTTTGTGAAGGACACAATTCAGGCCACAGCACTAATTGTGGGCAGTGTGAAACCTTTTAACGGAAGTAAGCAGAAACAGATTGTTCAAGGGCCACATAGAGGTAAAAAGCTACTTAGTTTTGATGTTTTCATGTGTGTGGGATGTGTACCTTCTTTGCTCATACTGCCAATGCACTTCAAGTAAAAAAAAGGAAATATAAAATAGTCATCATTTTAAGGACTTGTTTGAACTAAAGAAGGAGGAGGAGAAGAGTGAGAGGAAAGAGAAATTTTGATAAAGGGAGAGAAATTAATGGAGACAAAAATGGTCTCAGAGAAGGAAAGACACTCAGGAGAGAGGAGACCCATGTTAGAGGGTAGATGATGGAGGCCCTACATGGAAGGATCATTCAGTGAGTGGGGAGGTTGAAGGATGAGCCGGAGGCTGTCTTGGACAGGGGTTAGTAGAAGCTCTGTTGTCAAGTGCCTGGGTTTAAAACCTGCCCAATCTCACCAATTATTCACTGTGTGACCTTGATCAAATGACTTTATCTCTCTGATCCCCATTTCCCAATGGTAATGCTTCTCTCATGATATTACTGTAAGGATTAAAGAGATAATACTTTGTGCCTGACAAATACTATGAGCTTAATAAATGTTAGCTGTTCTTATTATCACTTGTCTCCCTTTGACATAGGATCTGTAGCTGCTGTTGATAGCTTCTTACATGGGGGTCATGCTCAGGTTATTTTTGCTCTGTGACCTGGAATCTGCTCCCTGTGCTGGTTATGGACTCTGATTTATCTTGCATATTAGCATCACCTTACATCTTGATTTAACATGGACCCTCTCCAAACACTCCCTACCCCCAGGGTTAAAGTTAGTAACGATGGTATCCTTGATGGCAAGACTGGCTTATTGAGGCTCATTACATTTGAGGCTCAAAAAACATCTCTTAATGGATAAATATTACTTGTTATATCCATTCATGTATTTAAAAGGATGATTTAGCTGTTGGATTTGAAGTACTTTGAATCTATTGGTGTTAAAAATGATTTGGATTGCCTGGCTGGTATTGCTCAGTGATTGAGCTTCCACCTATGAACCAGGAGGTCACAGTTCAATTCCTGGTCAGGGCACATGCCCGGGTTGCCAGCTCGATCCCCAGTAGGGGGTGAGCAGGAGGCAGCAGATCAAGGATTCTCTCTCATCATTGATGTTTCTATCTTTTTCTTCTTCTACCATCTTCTTTGAAATCAATGAAAAAAATATTAAGAAAAGAAAAGATTTGGACAAATTACACATTTTCTTTATCTTAAATGTCCTCTTTATTGAAGTGCTATTCAAGATGTTTGTGAAATGTGATTCACCAAATGAGTAGAAGGTCTTGTTATTCTTCTTTTCTTGCCTTTTTAAAACCCCAAATTCCTTTGTTTAGAGAGAGGCAGTTCCTTTGGGGACTTCCATCTTTTGACCAGAAGCAGAAAGTCTCAGGGGCCTGCTTTTGAGGAACTTGCAGTTCAATTTAACATGATGCTCCAGGGAGAGTCGGCTATGAGACTTGAGAGATGCCTGTTCCTTAGCCTGGTGTTCTCTGGCCTGCAGTCCGGGTTAGTGCAGCCCTGCATGTGCTTTAGAATGTGTGAAAGGTATATAGGTGACTGGAGGTGTGACAAAGAAACATGGTTCTTTTATTCACCTTCATTCCTCCTTATCTTCTGTTCTCAGTTTTATTTTCTCATATTTTTTCTTTCTCTTGGCCTTTGCTTCTTCCACTTACTGCTACATTTCAAAAAGCAAGGCCTGTTTGGATTGTAACATTAGTTCTGAGAAGAGACTCATAACGCAGGCCATGGAGAGAAGGTATACAGATGAACAGAACAATAAGAAGAAGGAATTCAAGTGCATATGGATTTAAAACTATGCTTCAGCTTATTTTTGCCTCTATTGATAGTTTGCTTCTATTGATAAAACTACAGCAGATACTGTGTAGTTTTATTTTACAGAGTGATCTCCTTTCTCTTTGACTATTAAATTCTCCCTCTCTCTACTATTGGCCATACTCAGTATTATGTATTCATACACTATTACCATGTCTGTATGCATACATGTGCCTCTGCTATCTGATGCATTATACTAGTAATCTGATCATCTGAATCTTCTCTGGGGCATGGGGGGCAGGATAGGGGATATAGGGGGATACACTTTGTAAGTTATGGGAGGGCAGGGAGGAGAGCTTGGATTACAGAGCACAGTAGTTCCCCTGAGAACTGTTTACTAGTATCCCCATCGGGACTGTTTGCATTCCCTGAGAAGCTTCCGTTTCTCCCTTTCTGCCTTTCTCATTTTCTCAGCCACTCCTCTCATAGGCTTGGCCTGGCTGCAGATTTCTGGGTTGTAGTTCTGCGCCCCTCTGCTTCCTGCAAGGAGCAGCTCCCTGGATGACTGGGCAGCTCCTCACTGGGGATGTGGCAGGCACACTTTCTCTACTATCAGTATCCTGTTCAGTTAGAGCTGCATGACAGGCCCAGGGAGTGTCTACAGTCTGACTGGGGAGTGACAGCAGAAACCTGCTTTTTGTCTGGTGACCCTACAGGGCTTCTCCATCAGGATTTGAATCTCTGGTGCACAACTCGCTGCATCTCATTCTCTGCTAATTTGCATCTTAAGCGAAGCATCTTACTTTCTAGTCATCCATATTTATGATCCATCAGAGTCCATGGGTGACTCTTTTCAGAGCAGTTTCCCAGTGCCATCAGTCTCTGTATTCCAAATTAGGGCCACCCTGATAAATAGGCAAACATTTTAGCAGATTTCAAAGATGGACTGGATAAACAGGAGTAAATAAGAATAAAATAACACTGGTAGTGAAGCCAACTTAGACAAAAAATGCACATTTTATGTCAACATCTGTCACTTAAAATTATAATAATAGAAAGTACCTTAATACATGTATAGTATTTCAAAACATAGCAAACACTTTCACATACATTTTTTCAAAACTGTGAAGTTTGGCAGAATGGGAATGCAGATGAGAGAACTATCAGAGAGATAAAAGACTTATCAAAAAGTTCCAGAGCAGACAGACCTGAAACCCTAACTTTCTGTGTCTAGTTTTGCACTCTTGTCATTGTAAAATGTTATTTGATAGAGTGAGTAATTTTAGATTAGACAAAAGCTAATGAACTAAACTGAAGCTCCATACTAGGTATTGTGTTAGGTTCCAGGTACACAAAGTTGGATAGAAACTCAACCTTCACATTTGTCCTGTTTACTAGTTTTGCCACCAATATTTATTCTCAGAGACTGGCCTGGGTAGTGTGGTCTGGATACATAATTTAGCCTCATCTGTCTCCAACAGCATTCCAAGATGGAACTAGCTCCCATGCTAGAATTGGTGTTTTGTGTTTTCTACTAAGGCAAGAAGGACTTGCATCCTATACAGTTTCTGCTCTTAGAAGAACAAGGATGACTTTTCATATGCTCATGAAGATGAATCCTAAGGAAGCCTGGATGGCAGTGTGGCCATCTTTATGGCCTGTGACAGGTGTGGGAGGATATACTTCACCTGGTAAGCTAAGTGTGGTTCTGTGGGGGCTGAGAGTGTGTGTGAGAGAGAGTTTGAAAGGAGGAGGAGAGGTTGAAATCTATGGTTTAGACTGGTCTTAAGAGATACTGTATGATACTTGATCCTTATTGGAAGGTTCTCCCCTATCTTGAAAAAAAATATTTCTTACCTTGTTGCTGTGACCATCTGATTTCTCTTCTTTCTCCTTTGGATAAGGGTCTATAGTTTTAACTCCATTTTTTAACTCTCAATTCCTTCTTGTTAGTATAAAAAAAAGGCTTCCCCCTGCTCATGTCTTACATTCTCAAAGGTACAAGTGACCTAATTGCTAAAATAAATGCCAGTTTTTTTCTGTTGTCATTTTCTTTGACCTCGACATAGTAGCCGACAGAAATTATTAAGCCCTCTTTCTTAAAACTATGCTTTCAACTCACAAGTTCCCTATCCCACAATTTTTTTTTCTTTTCTGTACCTCACCAATCATATTCCTGTTATAAGCTTAAATATGGAACCACTAAATTCAGTTCTCTCTATTGTCTGTACTTTCATTGGATATTTCTTTATATCTACTCATTGAATAATTATCCGTACAGCAAATTTCTTCCTGGAAAGACCCAGCTTTGTCGTCCTCTGTCTGACTTATTTCACTCAGCACAATACCACTGCTATACCACTTCAAATAGATTATCTACTGCTTCTTCCAAAATACCCATATTTAAGAAGTCCCCGAATTCCCATATTAAAAATAAAATTGAAAACAGCTATAACAGTAATAAAAAATGTGTTGTCTGTCCTATCCTAAGCCTTTTCTTATATTTGCTATCTTGTTAATACTGCAACCATCTACCCCAAGTAGATGGTTGAGACAACTTTGACTCCTTTTTCATAACCAAATGCAGTTATTTGCTAAAACTAATCTAGTTTTTAGGTGTCTCTCAAAGCTCCTGCCATCATTCCCAGTTTACTATCCTGGAATTATTACCTTTCCCTTAGATGATTGCAACAACTTTCTAACTTTCCTATAATTTACTTGTAACTTTTCATGTGGCTATGACTTTATCTCCAAGGAGCTAGAACTCTTGTGAAAACATATTTATTGTAGTAACCAGGACAGTTCCTTATGCATGCATGGTAGGAACCCAGTAAATATTTGAGAATTTTAAAAAAAATATTTTTTATTTTTAATTGTAGTTGATGTATAATACTATATTAGTTTTAGGTGTACAACCCAGTGGTTATATAACTTACTCAGTGATCACCCTGATTAATCTAGTACCCATCTAACACCATACATAGATATTACAATATTACTGACTATATTCCCTATGCTATATATGTACTTTACATCCCTGTGACTATTCTGTAACTACTAATTTGCACTTCTTAATCCCTTCACCTTTTCCATCAAACTCCCCTCAACCCCTCTCTCTGGCAACTGTATCAAAATGTCCTTTGTATCTATGAATCTGTTTCTGTTCTGCTTGTTTATTTTGATATTTTAGATTCCACATGTAAGTAAAAGCATATGGCCTTTGTCTTCCTCTGTCTGACTTATTTCACTCTGCACAATACTATCTAGGGTCCATCCATGTTGCAGATGGCAAGATTTTATTCCTTTTTATAGCTGAGTAATATTCTATTGTATATATGTTCCATTTTTTTTTATCCATTCATCTATGGATGGACACTTAGGTTGCTTCCATATTTTGGCTATTGTAAATAATGCTGTAATGAACATATGGATGTATATGTCTTTTTGAGTTAGTGTTTTGGGTTTCTTTAGATAAATAACCAGAAGTGGAATTATTGAATTCTTCTTTGTCTCTTGTTTAAAGTCTATTTTGTCTGGTGTAAGTATTGCTATTTCAGGTTCTTTGTTTGTTTGCTTTCATGTTCATGAAATAATTTTTTTCCATCCCTTTACTTTCAGTCTTTTGCTAGTGCCAGGACTGGGACCACTTAATCAGAGTTACAGGGCATGCCAAGGACAGATGCTGCTAGTGTGAGAGTTTTTAGGAAAGTCCAGAGCATGAGCCAAGTCCGGCCATTTGTATGAAGCCACTGGAAATGGCTTGAGTGGGCCCTAAAATTGGGTGGGCTGGGGCTTCAGGGAATCGCTGGGGTGGTGCAAACAACATGAGCCAGGTTGATGGAAACTCAGATATGGCACCCACCTGCCAGCTCTGTAGGGAGAAGGCCTGGAAAAGGAACAATGGCTTCTGCCAGCTCTCACCCTGCTGCCAGACAACTCTTTCCTCTCCGTATGTCCCTGGTGCCTTTGGGCTGCTGCCCCAGTGCTGGAGCCCAGAGTGAGTAGTCTGAGTAAGTCCATGGGTGGGCCTTTTAAGAGGAATACCTGGGACTCCAACAGCCCTTTGTGAACCTCAGCCACAATCCATGCTAGTGTTTACAGCCAGAAGGTATGGGGACTTCTCTTCCTGGCACTGAAACCCTGGGCTGGGGGAGCCTGATGTGGGACTGGGACCCCTCGCTCCTTCCTCTTCAGCTAAAAAAGCCCTTTCCTCCAATTTGTATCTGCCACGTGTGGGTGTGGGACCCACTTGCTCTGAATCTCTGCCCCTTCTACCAGTCTTGATGTGACTTCTGTATATCCTTAATTGTAGTACTTCTGTTCAGCTAGATTTCAGGTGGTTCTGAATGATGATTGTTCTATTGTTTAACAGTAATTTTGATGTGGTTGTAGGAAGATTCAAGTACTGCATTTACCTACACTGCTATCTTGATCAGAATCCTCCAACTAAAAAAAAAAAAAAAATTACAGTTGGCTTTCTTTTACTAGTAATTTAAGAATGGCCTAGAGGCAAGCTGGGTCTTTCCAGGAAGAATTTTGACTGAATTTTCCTCTCTCTTCCTTGGAATAGAATGCTATTCAGGCCTGACTTCAGGCTTTTTCAGTGTGGTGGGGAAAGGCTTGTTTACTGGACACCTACCTCTAGCTGATAGCACCAACTTTTTGGATTGTGTTGTAATATTAAACATATATCAAATTGCATTATGAATATGCCCTACTTCTATATGAAATCTTCTTTAAGATATAAATATTCATATTTATCAGTATTTACATATTTAAATCAACTTACATTATGAGAACTACACAATGCATTATGCGTATGTGATGCTTCCAGGTGAAATATGCAAATATAATCTACTTTGTACTGGGGTTAAAATGTTTCTTGTAACTACTGATAGAACTTGGGTAACCATCTGATAATAGGTGGCTGAAGTGAGTGTAGGTACAGCAGATTCTTTTACATGTGGGTCAGGTTTTTAAATGAACAAATGGGGCAAAATTGCATTGAATCAAAATAAAACTAAAATTCTCTTATTTATGAGAAATGGATGTAACCTATTGCCTCACTGAGTCCCAAATATCTGTATTTTCCTCCCAGTGTTTTAATTTTTTCTTTTTTCTTTGAGAAAGAGATGACTAGATAACTTTTTTTTTACAGGACACACTAATGAAAATGCATATTGTTAAACCCCAGAATCATCCTCAGCAGGATGGGATGCTTAGATGCCTAAAAGCATGCATGAAGTATGACAACTGAGGGGGCCTGGAGTATCATCTCTTGTTTCTAGCATCCTCATCTACCATGTGTTCTCACTGAGTGGAAAACTGGGGAAAATCACTGGCCCTCTTTACTTTTCAAATTGTTGAATGAATATAATTAATTTTTAAAAAATAAGTTGAATGAGCTTGGGCTGCAACATATAAAACATCCAATCATGTATGCATAGAATAGATTTTGGAAATGCTGATAATTATTTTAAACTAGAGGCCCGGTACATGAAATTCATGCACTCGGGGTGGGAGTGGTCACTCAGCCTGGCCTGCACCTTCTCGCAGCCCAAGAGCCCTGAGAGGGCCTAAGCCGGCAGTCAGACATCCTTAGCGCTATTGTGAGCCTGGCTTCTGGCTGAATGGCGCTCCTGCTGTGGGAGCACACTGACCACCAAGGGGCAGCTCATGCATTGAGCATCTGCCCTCTGGTGGTCAGTGTGCATCATAGTGACCTGTCATTGATCTGTTAGGTTAATTTGCATATTAGCCTTTTATTATATAGGAGGATTTCTTTTATTGACTTTTAGAGAGAGAGGAAGGGAGAGGGATAGAGAGATAGAAACATTGATGTGCTGGATTGGCCAGCTGCCTCCTACACACCCTCTACTGGGGATGGAGCCCACAAACCAGGCATGTGCCCTAATCAGGAATGAAACTAGGGACTTCTTGGTTCAAGGGTCGATGCTCAACCACTGAGCTACACTGGCCGAGCACTCCTTATAATTTTTAAATGAAGTAATTAAATGCTATTTACTGCTTGATTTGTGTTCAGAACTCATCTAACATCTGAAACAGCTTTTAACTTTTCATCATTAGCAATGAGTCTTAAAGATGAGACATCAAATTTAGATTCTCTCAGAAGTTAAAGATCACATGGTCTTTATTATCATTTTTTTAAAATAAAGAGGGATGTGTCACATCACCCTTCAGGACCCTGACCACACTAATACAGGCATATGATATTATAGTCTAAAATATTTCAGCTTCATAAATTATATGAAGGTACAACCATTGAATTTATTTTCATTAAATAGCTCAGTTTCTTCTAGAATATTGTAATTTACTGTTAAATAATGGTTATATTTTACCTCAAGTTTCTGAATGTGATGCAACATTCTAACACTCTGTACTAAGGAATTGCTAATAGAAGATGAATTATAATTATCCAAGTAACTTTTTCACCTGGTCAAATTAAAAAAAAAAAAATAAGTGGGTGTGAGGTTCAATAGGATCAAAGGTAATTAATGTTTTCCAGCAGTAAGCATGATAGATACTTGCTTGTTAAATCAATTATATCAAGACAAAACTTGAATGTGAAGTGAGGGTGTACTATAAGTAAATTGCAAATAGCATCCATGTGACAGATCAACTAATTTGCCACTTGTTATTCCAGCAAGATTTGAAAAATTAGATAGCTGAAGTTGCTGTAAGGAACACAGTTTACTATAGAGATGCCCCAAGAGAAAACTTTAAACCTCAGCTTTTCCTTCTGGGTTTTTGTCAAGTAGTCACCTGGGGTTTGTTTTAAAACCAACTGTGATCATTCACACTAAAGCAGTAATTGTATAGGAAAATTAGAAACAATTAAACACTCTGCTTCTTGGTAATATAAGCTACATGCTTCAAATCTGCAAATACTTGCTGCAGAGTAACTGTGATATTGGCCTAAAATCTAATATATATATAATAGATATATAATACTGGTCGACCATTCGAGTGGTCACTCATATATATATGAGCCTAAGTGACCACTCGAATGGTCGACCAGGAGGTATGATGTGCACTGACCACCAGGGGGCAGACGCTCATTGCAGGAGCTGCTCCCTGTTGGTCAGTGCACTCCCACAGCAGGAGTGCCCCTCAGTTGACCAACGGGCGCCAGATGCCAGGCTCATGGCTGGCTAGCGCAGCTACAGTGGCACGAACCTCTCCTTCAGATACTCCCCCATCCAGACTGCAACTGAGATCAGGACCAGCATCGGGACTGATTGAGTGCAAGCCTGTGGCTGCTTCTCAGTCATGGGTGCACGAGACCACAGCGGAGCAGCAGCAAGCCTACCAAAGGTGTGGCAGGCGGCAGGCACAGCTGGGGCCGGCCTGGCCTGGGCTTGGGCTCCTCTCTGGTTGCCTGCTGCTTTGCGCACTACTACATCCCTCAGGGGATATAGGACTGCTGGTTTCGGCCAGTCCCAGGAGGCCAGACCCCACCAGTGCACGAATCTGTGCACTGGGCCTCTAGTATGAGTATAATAGGAAAATCCATGGAAGAAATTACAGCAGTCTCAGTTGAGCTGAAATTTAATGAGGACAGTGGAGAGATGTAATTGTGTGTTCTCCTGACTCCCATTAGAGTCTAGCTAAATGTACCTGGATAATACAAGGATGAATACTATAGCTCCTGCTTTGCATATTGGTTGTGGGGATTACAAGAGCAAATGTTTGTAAAACACCACAATGCTTGGTGCACATATAGGGTGTTTCCCCCCAAAAATGTGTATACACTTTGAATAATTATGAATTCCAATGGGTTAAATGTGAAAAGAGAGAAACATTAGAGTTCATAATTATTCAAAGTGTATATACATTTTGGGGGACACCTTATAGTAAAAGCATACCAGTGATTCCTTCTGGGATTATGAAAAAGGCTCCTGCTAGCTCAGCTTCATCAATCTTCCTCTGTATTCCAGTAAGTCAACTCCACATCTCCCAGTTTGCAGTGTAGACAGAGAACAATATATCCTCCACACTTTTTTTTGGTTTGCCCCCTCAGTATCAGATTCTTTATCTGAGTGCCAATTTTTTCTTTCCCAATTGATAATGATAATATTAGGTAACTCAAATGATGATGATGATATCAACATCTCAATTTTGAGCATTTATTATGTGCCAGGAACTTAACCTGCATGATATTATTTAATTTTCAAAGAATCGTGATAAAAATATTAATATATTTATTTTATAAATGAATCTTATATTTAGAGGAATAAATAAGCAATCACTTTATACTCTTTATGATTAATCAATCAGTATCAGGTACTACAAGACAACAGTGCTTGAAAATGGGATTGGAATTCACATTTTCCTAAGACTTTCTAAATCCATTTCTAAGTAACAGTAACAACAGTATCAACAATTAGTTTTACTTGGTGCTTGTGGCATGCTTTGTATTTTAAACTTCCCATGTATTATCTCTTAATTTTTATGCCAACCCCATGAAGTAGGTATTACTATTATTCCCATTTTATATAGGAAGAAACTGAGGGTAAATACCTCGCCAAAGTTTATGAAGCTAGTGTACAGGAGAGCCAGGTTTTGCCCCCTAATCACAAATGCTGCCCCATCACCCAGTGTGTTATATGGATATATATATATATATATATATATATAATGAAGTGCATTTGGGTTTTATATCTTTTTAGCATCTAACAACAGTTAAATAGTTGAAAGAAAAGTACTTTTTTTTCTGTTCCTTTTCTTTCTGTACTTTTATAATCACTGTCTTCTATGGTGAGTGGAATTCCAAAATCTTCTTTGCCAACCACACCTCTTTCATTTTTCCCTGCACACTGTGAATCTTGACTCCAAATAGTCTGTCTGGACAGACCAGAAAAAGAATGGTGTGACCCGTAAGTCTTGTTAACAGTTGTCCTTTCCCCAAATTCATGAACTTAAGCCTGCCTGTTTGTTTCTATGGCTTATTTTCTGTCTGATGTCAGGTACTGTAGTTGCTCTTGGACTGCATTACAATTTTTATAAATCCTGAGTTCAACAAGGGGTAGGAAACAGGTTACCTCTTGGTGTATCCTTGAAGTACGTTGAATGCAGCAGGAGCTCAGTAAATAGTTTTTGATGATTATATAATCCTAAGATAAGCATAAATAGAAATGGAAACTGTCTTTATGATATAAACCTGTGTGGGCCATCTGCATATTATCTGTGTACAAATCCGCACACAAAGTGTTAATTTTGAGATTTATTCTTACTCTGGAGGCATAGTAGAAATGATTAGGTTGAGAAGCACAACCCTGATAATTAGCTTAGAGATTCTGAATCAGGATGTGTGCTGCAAAAAAAAAAAGTGATTTTTTTGGAACATTTGGCCCTAAGGGGTTGGATCACCAGCTGTCTGAGATTTTAGACCTGCTAACATCTGGTTCAGTCAGTAGGTACCAGGAAATGTAACAGGGCAGGAGGGAGTTCTTCTCCTAACTTTGTCTTGACCTCTGGAGAGTAGGACAAGGCCTGAATCTCTTTTGGGAACAGTTGGAAAAATATAGAATTATTTACACTATCTAACATTTGCAAAGTGCTTTGCAATAATTTTTCTAAGTTCTTGTTCTCAGCTCTCTTTGAAGTAAATTTGTATGTTATCCCCATTTTATAGAGCTTAGTAAGATGCAGAAAGATGTAATTTCTTTGCTTTGGTACCTAAATGAGTTAACAGCAGGCCAGAACAAATACTTGTATGCTTTCAAGGGCCATTCTGTTTTTTCAGTTTCTATGTTATCTTATTTCAAAGGAAATAAAACCAAGAGGCAAGGAGAATGGAAAAGAAGAAATAGTAGAGTGACCAAGGAGGAAAGGTTAAAAAAGGAGAGGATTATTTATATACTTTTCATCTTTTTGAATCTCAAATGTGTGTTGAGTCTGTAGTGGTTTAAAATGTATTCATATTCTATGAGCTGTCCAAAGATAACATTGCTTTATTATACAACTCGTATAACCTTGCTTACTGGATATCTCCCCCAACCAACCCCAACGGTGCTGTGTGGTGGAGGGGAAAAAGCCCTAACCTATAACTTTAAATTTGTAGGTTTTCCAGTTTAACTGATCTTTTGATTAGTCCACAGACCTTGTCTCTTTTTCCCAAGATAGCACTTGGGTTTAGGAGAAATATTGACAATCTCAAGGCCCTGGGGTGCGAGAGGGGACCCTTGATCTTGTGTTGGTCTTGGCTGCAGGGTAACTGTGTTGCCCCTGGGTGAGGATTGGCTGGTCTCCGCTGAAGCGTGATTGGCAGTGAACTGGGTGTCCTGGTTTCCTGCTGCTGTAGTTCAAAACTGGTGTACCTCCTGTTTTTTCTTTCTTTCTTTTCTCTTTTTTTTCATGGCCTGGTTTCCTTACTCTTGAGTGGCCCTCACCCCTTTATTGTGGATCCCTTCTCAGCATCTACTGATTCTGGAGCATGCCTAGGCTGCGGCTGGCTATCTGCCTTTTCCTTGTGAACAGCTTGTTCAACAGACTCTCAGCTACCTGCTGCTTCCATCTCAGGAAACAAGGGCACTTCCAGGTCCCTTCTAGACTACACAGGAAAGGACAGCTCCACTCAGGTCTTTCTCTGCCCATTGCCATTATTTTGCTTTGCTAATTCCTAAGTTGACATTGTGGTGGAATTGCTGCAAAGCTACTTTTTCCTAGATTCCCAAAGGAGAACTTATGACAAAGTGTTTTTGCTTTTAGCATTTCCCCCCAAAACCTAACAAGCTTCCCACCTTCTGCACTTTACCTAGAGTGCTGAAGTTAAGACGTAAGAGTATCATTCTGTCCTTTTACTTACTTCTTCTACTTCTTCACACAATTTAACACCCAATTCCCACGCGTACTTGTTATTTGTGTTGTATTTAAAAAGATAAGCATTTTGTTGAGGAATTCACATATTGTTGGAAACAATTGTCATCGGTATGTCCATAGGAATAGCACAATCTTGTAGTTGGACCCAGGAGTTTTAATCATGATTCTATGATTTTAGCAATTTTAATTAACTGGACATAATTATATTTTATCCTTCTTTAAAACAGAATAATAATTGTTCTTTATATGTTGTACAATTGCTGTGAAAATTGAAATACACCAATATATATAAAAATGCTCTGGGAGGGAACAGTTCTGGTGGTGTAATGTGATTACTTACTAGCACTTGGGTAAGCTCAGGGAATAGAATTCGAGGGATTAACCTCAATGACAAGATTCTCCTTTTCCTCTCCTTATAAATTCATATTTGAATTTGCCCAAGATTGTATCTTCATGATTTCTTTCTTTCTTTGCATTTATAATTAATTTTTATTAATAGGGAGATAGTAATTTTAAATATTTAATATAAAAATTTAACCCCATATATTACCTGCTGAACATTAGAAGATATTGCAGAGTTCTAGAACACACAGTCTGATAATTGTAACATATTGTTAGTTTCATAAATGAGTTAATGGTTAATACACTATAAAAAATTTGATGAGTTCTAATATGTGTCTTATGATGGCATATATAAATCCATAAAGTATATTTACTTATATTTAATAACACCATAACTATATATATGTATTTAATTCGTGTGTATTCATAAAATACATACATATATGCACATATAAAATACTTATAGCAAACAAACATACTCACATATGCACATACAATTTAGAAAAGCTGGTACAATAAAGCAATTCAAGCTCATAAGTGTCTATTTTGCCTGCTTTCTTAAACAAATGAAGTAGATTTACTTTATATATCTTTGGGGTCTTCCCCATACTTTTTCTCTAAATAAGTTCAGATTTGGAGGTTAGCCAAAATAAAGACTAGCCACAAAGAAACATTGTAGCTAGCTGATTTCTGTAATACTAGCTTTTAGAGACTCTTAATTCCCAAAGCAAAAATTTTGCCTAACCTTTTACAGATAAAAATCAGTTTAGTTTGTGTAATGGAGAAGTAGAAATCAAAGACAAAGGTAGCTACAGATAGATTGCTATGATGACCTATATGATATATTGCATAAACATTTTTTCTTTTTTTACTGTTAATGTCTGCTTCCACAAATCCCTGTAGAGTATACATTGGTTAAAAGTAATGGTCTAGGACAGTGGTCGGCAAACTCATTAGTCAGCAGAGCCAAATATCAACAGTACAACGATTGAAATTTCTTTTCAGAGCCACATTTCTTAAACTTAAACTTCTTCTAAAGTCACTTCTTCAAAATAGACTCGCCCAGGCCGTGTTATTTTGTGGAAGAGCCACACTCAAGGGGCCAAAGAGCCGCATGTGGCTCGCGAGCCACAGTTTGCCGACCATGGGTCTAGGGGAAATATTTTTTTAAATATCTGTTATAAAACACACAGAATGCTTCTGAGTAGACTTATTTTCAATGGATAAAAATAGTATTAAAAATGAAAATTCTCTAAGACCGATTATACTCATTGGTATGCCTTTGAAATGAAGCCATTAATATGTGCATTAATTTTAGAATTATATCTAGTGATATTGTTAGAAGTAAGATAAAAAATAAACAATAATCAAGATGCATTTTGCAAATATTAAGCAAATTATACATATATTCTGTTGTTTAGAAAATGAAAGAACTCACAGTTGTGAACGTCAGACTTCATATTTCATACATATATCCATTTGAATTTCTAGCAATTTTGCATTATATTTAATGTAGGGGATTTGTGTCAAATGGTGTGAAGGCCTCTTCCAAAGATGGGTATTTCTGAGCAGGAAAAGAGCTGCACTTAATTTTGGAAGCATCATGGAAGATGCAAAGACAACATAATGCCCCAAATGAATTATCAGGCTTCAAACTCAGAGTTTCCTTTTGAAATTGAATCCCAGAGAAGGTATATATTGGCTGTATAATTTTTACTTGTAGGATGCCTTTAAAATTTGCTATGTTCCTGAACAAACATAATGCCAAGATCTAATAGCAAAAATAAATATTTACTGAGTGTCAGCAATGAGGGAGATGTTGAAACCTAGTATGTCCTAATATTTAGTTAAAGGGAATTCCTTTTCATCGTGATAAGTTAGGCCTATTTCCTATTACTGAGTAAGAAATACAGCAGCCCCATGGGTTGAACTGGGAAAAATGCCAGTTATACACACATGTACAACTAACCTTTGGGGCATCTTACACATTTTTCAATCCTTTTTGGTTTCTTTTGGGCAGTTTCTTTCTGTGGTAACCCAACTTCTTCCTTGATAATTTATAACCTAAAAGAAAAGCCTGTTATTCTCAAACACTGGCCTAATTTTAAAGCTAGGTGAAATACTTAAGCTTCATAGCAGGATAGTTCCTTTGACAAAGATTCCTTTTTTGCATTTCTTCCCTCTTCTCTTCTCTCCCTTCATCCCCTTCTTTTTCTTTCCTCATTTATTTCTCTATTTTTCCCATCTGGAATCTTCCCCTCTCCTCCCCCCCGCCCCCCCAATATTAAAAGTAGTATACATGTATAATATTATTTAAACACTCATGAGTTTTATAATTCAATATTTGTCAAAACATTTGATAGCTTTTTTCTATTAGTGAATGAAAAATGAAATACTAAAAGCATATTGTACCCTTACAAAAAGTAAAATACATTAAAAATAACTGCAAACATTCTTTTGGAATAAAGCACTGTCAAATCTTGGTCAAATATTGCTCTGCTCTGGAGCAGAGGCGGGTAATGTTTCTATCGATGCTTAAGACTTATCAGCTCAGAAAGCTGTTTGGTCAAGTTGACACCCTGTGACTTTCTATAATTTATTCATACCCAAAATCTGAGTCTTTAACCTTGACGATTTCTGAAAGAGTTATTGAGAAAAAGTACATTGAGAATAAAAATTGAATTCAGTGCATTTTAAAAATATAATTTTATAGCTAGTATAGTTGTATAAATACCTTCTACAATGGTGAGGCCAGTCAACTTTCCCCTGTACTTCTGCACTCTCACCTGGTCCCTTCATCTTTAATTTAAATATACAGGTAATTACTTTGAAGAATTGCTGGCCTAGGAAAATTGTGAAACCAGTAAAGGTTCTCCTTTTGTCTACCTTTTATCAAACTTCTCCTCAGGAACTGTTCATTTCCAAGGAAAATAGAAATTTGATTTTTTAAAATAGTAGTAAAGCTTTAAAATAGAAGTATGGCAGGACATGGGGCATTTTAGAACTAGGTACTAATGGGTTTCAGTTGAAGTGTAGGGTTTGGATGAGGAAAAGGAAGTTACAGAGTCTGCAAACATTATCATAAAATCCCATCTTGTGCCATGTGAAGGTATTCAGACTTTCTTCTGAAAGCAGTGGAAACCCATGGAGGATTTTAAGTAGGGTGGGGATGGGTATCATGACACAACTAGATTTGCATTTTAGGAAGGTCCTCTGGCTGCCAAATAACTCAAGAAATTAGACAAAGTCTAAAGAGTGTAAGGTACTTTGACTGACTTTTCACAATTTAGTTTATTTTGCATAGAAATCTGTTTTGGGTTAGAACTCTAACTACAGAGAGTAGGTCAAAATTCTGTTTTGGGCAGTGAATATTGGTACTACTCAGCAGCCCCTGATTTTTTGGGAATAGTTTAGTTTAGTTCATTTATTTCAGTAATGGTGGTATATTGGAACCAAACCTCAGTATATCTGTTGCCCACCTGGATCTATAGCACATTGAGTGTTAGTTTTTTGTGTGAGATGCCCTCTAAGAATTAGAAACCTAGTTTGTGGCCACAAACTATTTAGGTCTGTGGAAAGAAGTGGTAGTGTAGGTAGGTTAGATAGAGTCAGTGATGCCCTGATCCAAGTTGTGGCTGTGGGGAGGGAGAAGAGTGGAGCTACAGTAAAAAAGTCAAGTCTCCAGGGCTGGGAGTGGTGTCCAATACTTGGAGATTGAGTCTCACTTTTGCTGTTAGTTTAAGTGTACTTGCATCTTTTCAGGTCATCTGCCCGTTTCTTAATTGGGTTGTTTGTCTGGTGTTGAGTTATAAGGATGAAAGTAGACTACAGTTTGTCCCTATGTACAAAAATTAATTCAAATGGACCAAACACCTAAATATAAGACCTGAAACAATAAATCACATAGAAAAAAACCGTAGGCACTAAAGTTATGGACATTGGTCTTAGAGAGTATTTTATTTATTTGACACCAAAGGCAAGGGAAGTAAAGGCAAAAATAAATGAATGGGACTATATCAAACTGAAAAGCTTCTGCATAGCAAAAGAAACCTGCAACAAAACAAAAAGGCAGTCAATCAAATGGCAGAAGATATTGTCAAACAACAGCTCTGACAAGGGTTAATATCCAAAACATATGAAAAACTCATAAAATTATAAACAACTCATAAAACTATCTTCTATAATAAATCAGTACAGATCATTCATTGCTAGCACCAGGATGCAAAAAAAGGAAACCTGTGCATGATCTGAATTTTATTTGATGTATTTTTTTTCAGAGAAAGAAGAATACAACTGTATTACATGCTTTGTGGCTCACATAAAAATGTCAATTTCAATCAAGAAGAGAAGTATTCAAGTAAGTGTAATAGCTAACCTCTGTTTTCCAATATTATTTGACAAAAAAAGGAAACTAAACATGAAATACAGTAACTAATCTCTGATCCTTCCTGACAACTTAAATCACTTAACATGTAATATTTTCTGAATTTTCCAGTCATTTGCTTTAAACCTGTATCTACCTAGTACTCTGTACATAAATTAAAGACAGTTTTCAGGACTTTGTGGACATTTCATAAATATAATAAAACTATAAAATGAGCACCACCCCAATGCTTACACATAGATTTAAATGTACAGCACAAATTATGGTAGTAAAAAAAAAAAATCCTGGAGCAACTAGAGTTAGCAGTGTGATTTGAGTAAGCAGAAAAATGAAACCCACCTCTGGGCCTCAATTGTGTATACGTATATTTGCTAGATTACTTTTTCTCCAAAATACTGTAATAGATTGAATTATATTTCCCCAAAAGATATGCTAAAGTCATAACTCCTGTTACCTCACGGTGTGATCTTGTTTAGAAATAAGGTCATTGTAGGTTTAATTAATTAAGATGAGGTCATATTAGAGTAGGGTGGGTCCTTAATCCAATATTATCAGTGTCCTTAGATGGCATACAGAGGAAAGACAGCCATTTAAAGAAAGAGACAGAGATTAGGATGATGGAGCTACAGACCAAGGAGTGCCAAGGCTTGCCATTTTAACTAATTACATCTGCAAACACTCTGTTTCCCAATAAGGTCATATGCACAGGTATCAGCTGTTGGGACTTGAACATATCTTTTTAGGGGGGAAAATTCTACCCACTATAATATCTACTGTTCCTATTCTCTAAAGAATGATCAGTACTCATGGTTTTGGATTTCTTTACCATTCTATATAATCCTGAATAGAATTGGTTTCTATTTCTACCACTATAAATTAGATGCCATGACAAAAGTCACCAATAATGCTCTAATTGACAAATTCTTTAAAATAAATTTTTATCCTCATCTGAGATATTTTTTTTCTACTGAATTTTGAAGAGAATGGAAGGGGGTGGGGGGGCAGAGAGACAGACATCGACATCGACTGGTTGCTTCCTGCACATGACCTGACCGGTGCTGGGGATCAAACCTCTAACCCTGGTAGGTGCCCTTGACTGTAATTGAACCTGCAGTACTTGAGTGTTCAGGCCGATGCTCTAATTACTGAGACACAGGGTAATTGACAAATTCTTTACATACGTTTTAATGTTTTAAAAATTAAATTTATTGGGGTGACATTGCCTAATAAGATTATATGGGTTTCAAGTATAGATGTCTATGATACTTGATCTGTATATTGCATTATGTGCCCATAGTTTTTAATTCTCATCATATATGACCTCTAAAATCAAGTATATGTTGACCTTTGATGTGTTGCCCACTTCTATATATTTTTTAAAATTCATTTTAGAGAGAGAGGAAGGGAAAGAGTGTGAGAAACATCGATGTGAGAAACAGTGATTGGTTGCCTCCCCTACGACATTGATTGGTTGCCTTCCCTACGCACCTGGACCAGGGATTGAACCTGAAACTCTGACTGGGAATCGAACCTACAACTTTTATCTTCTTAAAGATAACTCAACCCTTAGGTTTAAACCCACATTTATAATTTTCTTATACTTCTCTAAGTTTTTCATTTTCTTTGTGTTATTCTTTTCTGCTGCCTACCCTTTTAAGCACAGGTTTCCTGAGAGTCCTATGCACTTTTTCTGGTTCATTCATCCATCCTTATGTCTTTACTCACTAGGTGCAAGATGACGACTCTCAAATTTTCATCTTTAACCAAGTCCGACTTGAGCTCCAGATTACAGTGTTGAAGTGAGTATTGGAATCTCTGCTTAACATATCCCAAACTGAACTTACTCTCTGATCTCTTACACTTACCCTATTCTTTAACTAAGGAATAGCATTGCCTTCTACCCATTAATCTAATCAGATACCTGAAAGTTTAATTAGATCCTTCTGCCACTCTCATTTCTCATAGTCATTTAGTCACCCAATCCTTTTTATTCCTTTCATCTCCACTGCAGTGGCATTGGTTCCTGGGATATAAAGCTCCCTCCCACCCCCTTCCCAGTTTTGAACCTTTTCAGTCTACTCTCTTCTTCACCTTTGGAGGGAACTTCCCTAACAAGAACTTTTGGATATAAGTCTGCATGATCCCTTGAGTTATATTTTACTGCTTAGACTCTAAGCCTTAGAGAATAAATTTCAAACTCTTTAACATGGTATCCTCAATCAGCCTTTTGCCTATAGCCTGTTTTTCCCTGCCAGCATCTAGTCTAGAATAGATGATGCTTTACCCACGCTCAGGTGGCTGCATTTCTCCTAATATGCCAGGTGGTTTTCATAGCACCCTGTTTTCCCATCCTCATGCCATTAATAAAGCCGCCTCCCTCAACCTACCTTGATGAACATCCTTTATGTTCTCTCAAATCTAACCTCTAGCATTATATTTTCTATGAACTTTCTCTGATTTTCCCCATCTCCCACACACATTGCCCTTTCCTTTGAGATATGCTATCGTATCATCTATGACACTTTATGGATTTAATGTGTATGCATCTTTTTCCCCTTTATCGGTGGAAATACCTTGAGGGCAAGGACTATCTTTACTCATGTTTTATTCCCAGGACCCAGAAGAGAGCCTACAATAACTGGTGTCCAATGCATGCTTTTACAAGGCATAGCATATACAATTTCCACGTATGTCATTTTTTAAAAGGAGCACAGTGATTTTAGGATTTTGATTTCTCTATGTACTAAATTATTTCTCCGAGTTATCCCCCAAAAGGCAAATCTTAAAGAACATCCAGGAAAGAAAATAATATCCAGATGAATATAAAATGACTTCATAGAATAATAGATAATGAAATACTGTACATAAAAAATTTGCCATGTTCTACCTTCCAATATACTCTGTGTTCATTCGCTTTTGATTTAAAAATTCTAAAAAGATCATCACTCAACTCTCAGTAGACACTTTAGGAGGAAAACTATTTATTTAAGTCAGCAATGGCTAGTGAATTAGTATTTATTGTCTTCAGTTGAAAGGAGTTAGCCAACTTTTCCATTTTAGAATCCTGGAGGACAGAGGGAGGCAGCGGCTGTAAACAGTAACAGGTAAGTCTTGCTTGAAGAATGCATATCTGTAAAGGTGTCCTCATAGTGAGGAAGCTGTTCCCAGCTCATTTTGAATGCTTTATTTAAAAATTGCTTGATGATGATGTTTCTGAATGGTTTTCCTCTTTTCTTTTCTCCCCACTCGGACCCCTCCCCCAGGGCTCAGTAACACGGTAGAGATGCTTTTTGATAGACAAGAGATAATCTTACACTTGACTTCCAATATCAAGGCATTTTAACTGGCATACTTTATATTGAATAATTCATGGGTATTCAAGCTTTACTTTACAAAGAAAGTGCTTTCTCTTTGCAGCCACAGTAGATATGAGCAGCTAATTCATTATTTAAAGAGATTAAGTATTAGCAACTGGTACTGGCTCTTCAGAGCTCTTTATTCCCTTTGCTCATGTTATCCCCAGCCTCTC
Organism: Corynorhinus townsendii; assembly: GCA_026230045.1. Classification (NCBI taxonomy): domain Eukaryota; kingdom Metazoa; phylum Chordata; class Mammalia; order Chiroptera; family Vespertilionidae; genus Corynorhinus; species Corynorhinus townsendii. The sequence continues at coordinate 24,457,916 of JAPDVU010000012.1, read as the reverse complement.
AGCTGCCTTGAACAGTTTTTAGATTGATTTTACCATATTTAAGTCTTTTAAAAAACAGATCTACCCCCAAACCTCACTATTTTCAGACTGTTTCTTCCTGTTTTAAAAATGTAAAGCAATGTCTGTTAGAACTCTGTGAATCTCTGCAGGCTCATGGGAATACATGCAATTCCAACACTTTTGATTTCAGTTAAGAAAATGTGGCAGGTGGGAGGAATGTAAGAAATCCGAGTTTGCTGAAATTTACAGACCACTTGCTGCAATAGGCCAAGGAAGGCTTGGGCGTTTTAAACAGGTGGTGAAAGGGGCTGAATCCTCAACTTTCAAGTATTGTTACTATGAAAGGAGAAGTCCCTATGGAGAACTGTCCTCTTTATATTTTCTGAGGAAAAGAGGAAGAAGGGTTTGAAATATCTATTTCTCTTTTGTAGACAGATCCTCAGGTTGGATCTCATTCAGCACAAATTTTCACTCTTTCATTTCCAGTTGAGAGGAAAATTTGTCAAGAGGTTATGAGGTTTCACTCTCTGTAGACCCTGACAGAGGGTAACATAATGTAAGCAGGTCTGGAATGGTGAAATCATTAGAAAAAAGATATATATATGAAACTCCTTTTAAAAAGTAACTGATTCTAAGAAAATATATTTCTACGATATGAAATAAAACATTGGACATGATGTTGCTTAAAGCAGTAGTAAATGTTTTCCTTAATTTTACATTTAAATTAGGGTTAGCCTATTCTAGGATTGTTGCAAAACAAATATTCCACTATAGTCATAAAATAAATTGATGTTTTTATTTTACTCTATATGGCCTGAAAAACTGGATGCCTCTGAAACTAAGGAACTATTAACTTGTATAGCTTTTTTTTACCATTTAAATTATTATTATTATTATCTTTTACCATTTAGATTATTAAAGGGTATAGGTTATAATTGAACTCCCTACACTTCTAGTATGCTCTTGAATTTTGGGTATCTTTTACTTGCTATAAAGGGAATATATGCATACTATTTTTTTCAAAAATTTCTTGAATGAGAAAAATAAAGAAGTGTAGTAGATGATCAATAAAAATGCATTTCTTGAATGACTAAACCTTAAATCACCCAGATCTGGACCACATTGTGAGAAATTTTGCTTTGAAAGGTAGAAAAATGAGTCTGCATCAAAGATTAATTGACCTTTTTTTCTATTAAAGGCAAAGTTCTGTGTACTGACATATTACAGACAGAAGTAAGACACTATTTCAACTCGTAACACTTAGTGTTTACACTAGCCTTAGAGTCATGAGAGAATAGAGAGGAAACTCATAGGAGACTAGAAGACCACCAAAGTTTTCCTAAAGATGATATTCTATAAGTTCTATAAGTTATTTCTTGTCTAATATGTAACAAGGAGCCCAAATTGAAGATTTTTCATGCAGAAGATTGCACAATGGTACTTAGCTTGGCTTTTGAAGTTAAAATGACCCATGTCTAAACCATAGTTCTACTATGTTATAATTGTTGCAACCTTGTGCAAATGGTGTAATCTCTCCAATCTGCTTTTTCTCACCTGTGAAATGAGGATTTTAATGGTATCTACCTCATAGGTATGAGAATGAATGAGATAATGCCTAAAGATTGCTTACCATAGTGCCAACTACATAGGAAACATTAAATAAACCTCTTTTCAAAATGTGTTTTGGAAGATTAACATGGCATTGACATACACATTTAATTTGCTGAGGACATTGTAGAACTGTAGGAAATTACTGTATTGTACAAAATTGAGAGTTTTATGAAATGCTACTGGCATTTTGACCTAATTTAAGTAGGCATTCCAGATTAGATGTATCAAAAATGAAGGAAAACATTGTTACATTGTTCTCGGACATAATAATCTATAGATATAAAAGAGGCCTGCTCAATTTGATTAATAGCTATTTCTTCCATTACGGTACTTTTACATAACTTCATTGAGATAAAAGGTTTTTAAAAGAAAGAAAAATGCAGTTTTATTAATTGTACAAAGTTCTGTAAACATTTTTGAGTTTTTGGAAAACTGATATTATATATCATGTTATGTATTGATTATTTTAAGCATTACACTGAGATAGAGATGAGAATTGAAAGTTTTGTTTCTTGAAAGGGAAAAAGGATTAGAGAACTAGGACCCTTCTATAATCATTCCCTCGTCTTAGAAACTTATTTAGGAATCTGAATTGTGAGAAGTCCAGACAGCCTCATTGGAAACAAATCTCTTCTCTAAGTCTCAGAATTTAAATTGTGAATCCCAAGATTTGAGATTACCAATTATATCATCCACCATATAGAATCAACGTGTTTCTTGTGCTGGATTTCTTCCAGAGATCTTTTTAGGTAATGTTACCTTAGTCTAATACACACACACACACATACATACACACACATTTACAAACATAAAACTTTCAAATGTAGACAACCACCCCACTTCCTCTGCACTGATGCAATCTCAATAAAGAGGAGACAAAATGAGGAAGGCTAAAATATGTATTTATAAAAAATTTATACATCATTCTAAACTTTACAAAAGTAAACTATTTTTCCCTTTGTAAGCATGTTTACCTTAATATGGATTAAAAGTGCTGACAGCCAGTCTATAGGAACAAATTGTGTTTGGCAGTTTCCATTTGCAATTGGCAAGGGGAGACCATTCCTCAATGATAGGGCCACTTATTGGATGCTGAGTTGAGTTCTACCCACAATTATTGAACATTGACAATGTAGCCTCTTTGTGCCATATGCTGGGGACTTAAATAGGAACCAATGTTGAAAATTCAAGGAGCTAACAAGTCCCATGAGGATGCTTTCAATTGAAGATAGATACTAGAATAAATATTTGTTTTATTTTGAGGTGTGTTGTAAGTATTCTATTGCTAACAATAGTCAAAGATTTAAAGTTTAGGAAAAACATTAAGTTTTCATCTGTCCAAAAGGATTTAAGGCTACTCCTATAATGATATCTCTCGCACTCAAATGTATTCTGATATGATTTTGAGAAGGCTGAGAGAAATCACAGATTCAGTAATATCTAGTGACCAGTCATTACTGTTTACAGCTGAGAGTTGTTGTTAGAACATTTTGTAGAATTTGTGGTTTGTGTTATTATAGTTACTTCCAGTGTCTTTTAAATTTTATCCATGAATACTCTTAATTAAAAGAAGGTAAGACTAGATAAAACAAGGCTGCTTAGAGTTTTATATTATGTCTTATTGAGAATGGTGCTCTTTATATAAAAACATGTTACAGCTTGTGCATCTATATCCTATCCTATATAATAAAGAGGTAATATGCAAATTGACCATCACTCCAACACACAAGATGGCCGCCCCCATATGGTCAAAGATGGCCGCCACAAGATGGTCGGCAGGGGAGGGCAGTTGGGAGGGGCCAACCTGCAAGTGGGGGGGGGGCGGTTGTGGGTGATCAAGCCAACAGGGGAGGACAGTTGGGAGGGATCAGGCCTGCAGGGGAGGGCAGTTGGGGGTGACCAGGCCTTTAGGGAAGACTAGTGGGGGGACCCAGGCCTTCAGGGGAGGACTGTTGGGGGGAACCAGGCCTACAGGTGAGGGCAGTTAGGGGTGACCAGGCCTACAGGGTAGGGCAGTTGAGGGGGACCAGGCCTGCAGGGGAGGGCATTTGGGGTAGACCAGGCCAGCAGCAGAGAGCAGTTAGGGGCTACCAGGCTGGCAGAAGAGGGCAGTTAGGGGTGACCAGGCCAGCAGGGGAGGGCAGTTGGGGAGGACCAGGCCTGCAGGGGAGGGCATTTGGGGGTGATCAGGCCAGCAGGGGAAAGCAGTTGTGGGTGATCAGGCCAGCAGGGGAGGGCAGTTGTGGGCGATCAGGCTGGCAGGGGAGGGCAATTGGGGGTGATCAGGTTGGCAGGGGAGCAGTTAGACATCAATCAGGCTAGCAGGGGAGCGGTTAGGGGGCAATCAGGCTGGCAGGAAGAAGCGGTTAGGGGCAATCAGGCAGGCAGGCAAGCAGGCAAGCGGTTAGGAGCCAGTGGTCCCAGACTGTGAGAGGATGTCCTAGACTGGAGATGGTGCAGGCTGGGCTGAGGGACACACCCCCACCCCATGCATGAATTTCATGCACTGGGCCTCTAGTATTGTAATAAAAGTGAGTTGTATTGATTTATAAATATCTCTTAGTATTACATAATTGCTCAGATTATTAATATTACTTGTTGAATAGAACCCTAGAAAGTTCAAATTCATATTTAAGAAATGCAATTTAATATCAAAGAAGCTACCATCATATTTGCTTTTTTATAAAAAAGGTGATTTAGATATTTAAAACTATGATTTAATTTTCATGCTTTAAAAATACTTTTTTGAATGTTATTCCAGTGAAAATAAGATATTAGTACTATTTTTCAGATTTTCTTTTACCTTTTAAAAAAATAGTTTTGCCACTGAATTGTATGGTTCTTGTAAGTATCATCAGACATATGGAATACAATGGGAAGAGGACAAGTTGCGACACAGTGGCCTAGTGGATTTCAATTGCAACTTTTCTCTATATTGTGTGATTGTACTCTAGACCTATTTTAACAATGCCTGAGATTCATTTAACTTTCAATAATTGGCAAGCTATAGATTTTGCCTCTGATGCTGTCAACTTGTCTATTTTCCAAACCTTGAATTTCCTGATTTTGTCATATTTTGGGTAGGGTTAAGATTGTCCACTACTCTAAGATACTAATATTAGGGTTGGGAAACTCTTTCCAATTATTTACCAGTTCTGTCCACACAGGGTAAATGAGGATTGTTTTCAAGTGATCCTTGGAAAGAAAGCATTCTATTTAATGCCTAAGATTTGAATTATCAATCTTATTTCAGTTAACTTTACTGTTTAAATTCTATATTTGCATGAAATTAAATTAGCATATATGGAGTGATTCAAGAGTACTAAGATATTCCCAAATTTTTTTACAACAAACAGGTGTGTTTTAAAATAATTTGAGTCTAACAAGGCTGAAAAAGCTGAATGTATCTTTATATTGAACAGAACCATAAGAAAATAAAGATATTTTGCTGGCCAACTTTCATGCCAAGATTGTGAATTTTAAAAGTTTAATCAAGATAGATATTATAAAACCTTAAATATTATGTTATCAACAGAGGAAAAGTTAGAGAAATAAACAAATCACTTAAATTTTTGGGATCTTTAATGTATTTCACTAATTCCTCTCTAAAGATAAAAATAATGAATTAACTCAACAAATCACAATTGAACATAAAATTTTGTCTTTAGGATGAGTCATTTTTATGATTGTTGGTATTCTAGCTTTGAACTTCTATTTAAAAGATGATACCCAGGGGATGGTAAATAAAAATGGTTTCCATTAATATTTAGATTTGAGTTTGAAAAATATCTCTTTCCTTTTAACAACTTATAAATTTTTGCCACCTCAACTGTAGACAATTTTTAAGAAATGGAAACCATTTTTGTTTACCATCCCCTGGGTATCATCTTTTAAATAGAAGTTCAAATTATGGATCCTAGGACACTTGGATCAAAACAGAGCACATGTGGTATACTCAATTTTTGTGTCTGAAGGCTATGTTATTGCCTATTAATTCAAGTTAATGTAGACAAGTTTTAGACATTTTATCGCTGATAAGCATTATTTAACAGTTACTAGTAAATAATGTCTAAGAAAACTGGATTAGAAATACTTTGGAATTTCTTAATTTTGATGGTTGTTTTTGTGTTAGTCAACTGTATTTTTTTAAAAAGTTAAATTAACTCTCAATTATCCATATTCTTGCCAGTGAAGACAATATAGAATAAGATAATAAAGAATACAAGTTTGCAAAATATAGTTTCAGTATGATTTGCAAAACACTATGTGGATTTCTGTAGTCTATCTATCTATCTATCTAGTGTCCCAAAAAATATATGTACACACTTTGAATAATCATAAAAGCAGTGTTTATTCAAATACATTTCATTTTCAAAATTGAGCTATCAGCTCTTACAGTGTATATATACTTTTTTAGGATACCTGTATCTTACAGTGTATATATACTTTTTTTGGGATACCTGTATCTATCTATGTAGATTATCTATCTATCATCTACTTATAAAATTTATTTAATATATGATTGCCAGGTAAAAAGCAATAACATGCCAAGATAAAAATTTGGCCATGTAGAAGCCACAAGATAAACTGGCTTGTACATGAGAAATCCATGGGAAAGTGATTTCTTGTGTGAGTTTGACATGCAACATATAGGGAGAATTTTGTCAGACCTTAGGCTGACATTTTATTAGAGTCCATGGACACAGATTATCTATCTATCTATCTATCTATCTATCTATCTATCTATCTATCTATAAATGTCTAATATGCAAAATGTTCCCTTTGGAGTTTGACTGACTGGGAGTTTGATCGCTCGTTATGACGTGCGCTGACCACCATGGGCTGGTGCGGAATGAAGGAAGGCCCCAGCTGGCAGCCGGCAGCCTCTAGGGACCTTACCCATGCACAAATTTCATGCACTGGGACTCTAGTAAGAGAAGAAACACTGTGCCTTCCAGAAACATTTATGTATAAGGAATATGGCAAATGAAGGCAGATGTAAGAAACTGAAGTTTTTAACACTTTATTTTTCTTCTTTAGTTTGTTTCAGTTTCTGAGAATGACTGAATAAGTCTTGAAATTGCCTATTCACAAAAGTCTTTCTATATTGCCAACTATATATCTGCATATCTACCTCAGAAACTTTTATATAAATACAAATACAAATTAATTGATATTGTCAGGACATACTATATTTCATATAAATATATAGATGACTTTTGTACATAACTGAGGCATAATTTTATGAAAACTATACTTCAAATATCAAAAATTTGAAGAAAGAACATCTTCAAACTGACACATGCTTTTGGAGCTTCTTAAAAAGAACACACGAATCATAATTATTTCCTGCTAACTCAGGGTTTGAAAATATTTTGGCTCCTAACACACCAAAGTTTGCAAGAGTCCCAGAAGTGTTTTGCTTCCTCCCTGAAGAGTTCATAGGGATATTTTATTTTGTTTCAGTTGCACTCTATGTTCATTGCTATCCATAAGCCTGCTTTTAAAAAAATTATCTTTATTGTTGAAACTATTACACATATGTCATACTTTCAAAATGCTTTTCTATTGATCTCCTAGCTTCTCTCTAACATAATTTGCACATTCTATATATACTACCTTAAACTAGGAGTATTAATAAAATTTTCTCTAAATATTGGTTTAACTAGGATCCAAGAAAACTCCTCAGGGACTATTCCATGATTATAATTTAAGAAATTGTGTTGAGAGAATTGTTGAAGCAATGTTATTGTTTGCACTTTTATATCTAATGGAGAATTGATAATATAATTTATTAAAACACATGCCATTTATTGGGTCACATTTACAAGTAGGAAGTGTTATTATACCTCTAACACTATGACCCATCCATTTTCATATCCTTTCTCTAGCACTTTTGATTTTCCTGTATTAAACTGATCAAATAGGGTCTACTTCCTAGAGAGATCTAGCTCACCGGATATGCATTTTCTCTTTCTGTTTTAGCCTTTCTGCCTCTATGACTGGGTATGTAGACCATATTTGGTCTTTTTTCAGGACTCCCACACTTTAGTTTTTTGGAAAGAAGAGCACAAATCTTTGTTTAGGCCTCATGTCAAAACTTTGCTTTTAATTAAAGAAGTTTTGTACATAGTGAATGAAGAGAGAATAGGGAAACCTTTTGAAACTGGTATTCATTTTTTACTTAGCTATTGTTCCTCTCATGCATAGTTTGTTGGTCAGGAAAACTAGAGAAAAAGAGTACAAACCCTTCCTAACCCCTGATATATTAAACATATGTGTTGATTTTTTTTTTTTTTTTTGTCAATTTGTAACATCTATCTTATGTACTTGGAGATTTCTGGGGACTCTTGTTTTGTATCCTTGATACATGAGGTTTCTCTATAGTTGAGTTTTAGATATATAATGTGTTATTATAATTATTTTAAGAGAATAAATGATACTTTAAAATTTAGAGACATGAGCTTAATTTAAAAGTCTATAGAAGGAATGAGTTTTAAATAAAGTTAACTTTGTTTACCTACTCATGTAAAATTTGGAGTTAGAGAATGAGTTGCAGACTTTCCAAGAAAGCTTAAACTGAATAATTTTCATTGAAATTTCAGGAAAATAACTATTAATTCTTAGATTTAGAAATAGGAAAAATACCTGAGGTCAAAGCTAAAACCTAATTCAGATCACTTGTATTAAGCTCCATTTAAGAGGTTCATAGTTTTTTATTAGAGAAAAAAGCTTTACTTTTTTTTTTCCCACTTCATTCTACAGAATACTTTCCTTGTTATGGAGATTTTGGTTTTGGTCTAATTTGTGTAGCTGGAGCCGAATTGAATTGCCATTTTTGAGACAAATTTGTGATTAACTGAATTGGACCATTATTACTGGAAAGAGCAAAGAATGTATAGCTGAAGCTTTTGAGGTGTTGAAGACACAATGTCTGCAGCCAAAAACAACAACAATTTTTATGTGTAATGATATGACTGGACACTTATTAAAAGTGTTTTGATCAGAGCCCAAAGAAGCAAACACATATCAAAAGCATGATATTTGAGCCCTTCCATGATGAAATAGGCAAATAGCTCACACTTTGCATTATTAATGTTTGTGAAAAAACATTACTCTGGGCTGGGGCAAGCAGGGCAGGATTTGAGCTGCTAAAACTATAGAGATCTACTTAGCTAACAGACCCTTAGGAGAGACAGGGAGGTTCTGTTTTGAATTACTAAGCTATTACTTTTGAATTTTGTGTAGTCAGATAGCCCAGCGTTTTCATTTAGCATTTACTAAACCACTTACAGGATTTCCTTCTGGAACTAGCAGAACTCAGCTCTGGTAGGGACCTGATAAAGCTCTAGCCCTGGATGAGAGTAAGCAATAAAATCTCTTTGCAATCCTGTCTTCCAGGGAGAATAGATAAACAAATCCCATAAAAAATGTATGTCTATTGTATTACTCTCTTTAGGAGTTGGTTGTTTCTCCCCCCTCCCACCCATTGCAGTGCATTTTGAGGACCTAATACCAGCTACTAAAAAGTTATACTGTACTAATAATAGAAGGCATTTGAAAAACTCAAGTAGTAGCTAGCATTAAAAATGCTAGATTAATTTGAAATTAATTTCTATCAAATAAATATCTAAAGAACTCTTGAACAATTGGATTGTATTATTTCCATTAGACAATGCTGAAGGTGTAGGAAGGCAAACACTTGACTATGTGCAGTTATGTCTTTAAAATACTTTTGGCTTGAAATTGTTAGCCTTCATGGCTGTTTCAAATAGCTGGTTGGAGAACTCCAGATGTCAAGACATCCCTTGTTGTAGCATTTCTTTTGTTTTAAGCTTCACAGAATACAATTATTAATATTAGAAATATTTAGAGCTAATGTCTTATATAAGAGATTTCTATTATATATTTATTTAGCTTTTTAAAAAATATATATTTTTATTGATTTCAGAGATGAAAGGAGAGGGAGAGAGAGATAGAACCATCAATGATGAGAATCATTGATTGGCTGCCTCCTGCACATCCCACACCAGGGATTGAGCCTGCAACCTGGGCACGTGCCCTGACCGGGGACTCAAACTGTGACCTGCTGGTTCGTAGGTCAATACTCAACCACTGAGCCATGCTGCCTGGGCCATTTATTTAGCTTTTAAGAAAGATATAAAAATTGCAGAATTTTAGATTTGCAAAGAATATCAAAATTTACCTATTGAAGTAAATAAGACAGTATTTTAGTCATTTGGGAAAACTACCTTTTAAAAAAAGTCTTCCTAGAAATAAACTGTTTGAGTAGTTTCTAACCAACACATCAAGTTATACTAGTAGCAGTTTCCACACATGTAATGGCTTATTGCCATTACAATTCCTTAGATTGTAAGAAGAAATTTGAGAGGGGACCCGGGAGTGTGTTTGGGAGAAATGGTTTTTTTCTTGTTTTCAGCATTTTTGGTAGTACCTTTCCCAGGCTAACCTGATAAAACTTTAGGGAAATTAGGAGTTTTCCTTTTTTTAAACTTAAAAAAAATTAAAAATTGGGAGGACCCCTGCTTTATGTTACCACTGGGCAATTTTACTTTCTCACAACTTTTATACTGTATGTACTTACACAAATCCATTCTAAATTCTTTACACTCCAACTGAGTCCTTTCTGATCCTCAGAAGAAACAGGGAAAAGCTGCTCCTGCTTACTGATAGCACAGCTATCCCTGTACATGGTGACTCTTGACTCCTGGCTGATCTGTGACAGAAGCAATGTGCAACTCCTCAGGGGCTGCTCTTGAGTCAGCTAGTGATAAGACAACTGGCTGTATCGCTAAAAGATTCTTCAACTCTGACATTCACACTCACTATCTTAAGAATACAGTAAATGAGCAACAGAGGATGATTTCAGGAGAGGATTTTTGTCCTCATCTGATTTTTCATTACTTTATTTCAATTAGACACCCAAACTTCAAGTTTATAAAAGTTTGACCCACTTATTTCCTCATGCATAAAGGTGACTTCTAAGTAGTACTGCTGTAGAAAGAGAGGCAGTGCAGCATGATAAAGGGACATAAGGAACACCAGGAGGTCCGCCTATGAACACTGAGTCATCAGAAGTAGGAATTCCTTGGGAAGGAACAGAGATTAGTAAAAAGAGCTTTGGAGACAGACAGCCCTATACTTGAATTTCTGCTCTTGAATTTAATAGCTGATGGGAAAGTGGGAGGGTAATGGTTGGAGATAACAGAGCTGAGGTGCTAAAGACTGGGCTGGGGTACCAGATGCCGGCCAGGAAGGCCTTGGGCACATATGTGTGTATACTGGGGAAAGCTGAGGTAACATGACAGAATCATAGAAAAGGTGAGGTGAGATAAAAAATACTAAATAATTTTTAATGATAATAAAATAAGTTAGAATAAAGGATAGCTAAATCTGTCAAGGCTCAAATGCAATTACTAGATTCCCTCCCTCCCTCCCTCCCTCCCTCCCTCCCTCCCTCCCTCCCTCCCTCCCTCCCTCCCTCCCTCCCTCCCTCCCTCCCTCCCTTCCCTCCAGGGCATGCGTTCCAAATAGTGTGTTAGCTATTGGAAAGCAAACAAAAACAAGCCATAGACTTAGTGCCCAAAGTTTGCACACCCCTTTGTATCTCTCAAGGTAGTTTTGCATAGATTCTCCCATTCTATGCTCTCAGCAAGTTCTGATAGAGATATTTTGTCTTGCCAGGGTATGCAGGATCATTCAATGTTGTAAGGAGATATCCTATATTTTGATATGGTACCTTTCCATATGACTTTGTAAAAAATGTAGAACCATAAAGTCTAGAGAAATCATGACTACCTCAGCTGAGGATTATTAGCTACTCGAAGATATAAATTATGCAGCCTCATGAGTGTTGAAGAAGAAGGTGTCTCCCTCAATGCCTTTTCTGAAATGTCCCGTGCCCTGGAAAAGCAGTCTTGTTCCCTTGAGGAAGTGCCAGGAGATCTATGAGCCCATTTTCTGAATCACATGGACTTTATATGTTCCCAGTTGGGTGTTTTACAGAGAACTTTCCTGAAAAATTGTGAGACCCATTCTTCTCAGTGGTAAACTCAGGAATTTTTTATAGCACTTCTGTGTACTAACGATAATATACTATAAGCTACAGGGTGAATGAACATTTACATTCTTAAAACAAGTTATGCAGGCAGACACTTAGGAAGGCATATTTCCAGATGAAGGGGAAATGAAGAAACAAATTTTCAAAAAATGTCATCAGAGATATTATCCATTATCATTAAATATAGATACAGAATATAGAATGCAATTAATGTTATTTTTGATTCCTGGCAGAGTTTGAGATGGTGGTTTGTCTGACTGCTATAGGACATCAATGAGTGCCACTGGGCCTCATTAGGGAGGTAAAAGAAATACCCCAAACTGCCAACACAACAAAAAGAGGGCCTTTATGTAGATGGTTAATGCACTTTGTCGTATTACGGTGGGAATTGTAGATCTCTGTGGTCATGAACAGCATAGAGGGAGAACAGGGCTCCCAGTTACGATGTTTAAGGACATAGTGGTTGTGAGTTATATGACAGTTCAGTAAGGAGTGATCTTTGGAAACTAGCCATTAATACAGTTTCATTTTAGCATTAACAGGTTCAAACAGTAAAGGTTGGGTAAAACCTTTATTTCAAATGCATCATGGACAACTTCAGAGCAAATCAAATTTAAGTTGACAGTATTTATTTCTTTTAGTTTATGAACTAAGAAAAAATATGTAAGTAGTGTAAGGTTTGCGATGACATAGGAGACAAAACACAGAGAGTTCAGGTGATTAGAAAGGGGGGGGTTTAATCTTGTGCTCCAGGGCGAAATTCGCTGGTCCCAGGGTGGGCCAGGGAAGTTCGTGCCAAAAAGGGGCATAGGCACTTCTTTTATACAGCTGTTTAGTGAGGGGAGGGTGGAGGGCATGAGAGGTGTGGAATTCGCCTTGGGCCAGGGGTCTAGGAAGGCGCCAGTTATCTCTGTCACCATCTACCTTGCAGACGCATGCATAGGCTCTGGACTTCCCCCCTGCCTGACCTAACAAGTAGGCCATACAAATCCTCTCTCTAATGTTCTTCTCTTTAATGACTTCTCATTGCTCTTAGGAAAAAAACCCAACTCTTTGTTATGGCCTTTTTACTAGGACTCAGCCCACCTGATCTTGTTTCAACTCCTTGACATGGCAAGCTTGAGAAGATCATCTTCCCCAACCTCTTTAAATTCTAAGCGTTGCTTCACTCTTCAAATTTTAGCTTAAATGCTCCTCTTTGGGAAGCCTTTCCCAATTAAATCAGACCCGGCTTCACCTCCCCTGCTCCTTCTGTTATTCTTATTTTGGTCCCATATTTTCTTCCAATGCTTTTTACAGTTTTCCTTTTTTTGTTAATATTGGCCTGTCTTCCATCCAGAGTATATGATCCACGAGAGAAGATCATGTTTGTTTCCTCACCACTCTATTTCCAGTGTCTAGTGGAGTAGCTGGTAAGAGTACATTCTCAATATAAGTTGCATAAAGAAAAGAAAGTAAAACTAACAGTAATTTATATTTAAATTTTCAACATTCCAAGAATACAGAGGGCCCAGGTTCTGAAATTTCTTGTATTGGATATATTTGGAGCAGACATAGGGTTTGAGGAGGAAGGCTAGACCAAAACTAATGGATTGTATACATAGCAGTTAGTATGATGCTGGTGTGCTTGTTGAAATGTCTAATAAGCTATTGTCATAAAAACTCTGGGGAAGTTTTGTGAGTTGATTAAAAACAAACAATCCACTTTTAAAAAATGGGCAAAGGACTCGAATAGATACTTCTCAAAAGAGGACATAGAAAAGACCAATAAACATATGAAAAGATACTCAATGTTCACTAGTCATCACAGAAATACAAATTAAAATCCCAATGAGATATCACCTCACACCTGTCAGAATGGCTGTCATCAATAAATCAACAAATAACAAAGGTTGATGAGGATATGGAGAAAAGGGAACCCTCTTGCACTGTTGATGGGAATGCAGATTGTTGCAGCCACTGTGGAAAGAAGTATGGAGTTACCTTAAAAAATTAAAAAATGGAACTAACTTATGACCCAGCGATTTAACTTCTGGGAAAATATATGAAGAAACCCAAATCACTAATTTGAAAGAATATATACACCCCTATGTTCAATAGCTAAGATTTGGAAATAGCCCAAGTGTGCATCAGTGGATGAGTGGATAAAAATGCTGTGGTACATTTACACAATGGAATACTACTCAGCCATAAAAAAGAAGGAAATCTCACCTTTTGCATCAGCATGGATGGAGAGCATAATGCTAAGTAAAATAAGCCAGTCAGAGAAAGACAAATACCATATGATTTCACTTATACCTCTAATGAACAAAATAAATTAACAAACAAAATAGAAACAGACTGATAGATACAGAGAACAGACTGACAGCTGTCAAGGTGAAGAGAGTTGGGGGACTGAGTGAAAAAGATGAAGGGTGTAAGCAATGAAAAAAACAAAACAAAACACCAAACAACACCCCATAGACAACAGTATGGTGACTTGCAGAGGTAAAGGGAGTTGTGAGGACGTGAAAGAGGGCAAAGGGGAGATAAATGGTGGCAGAAAGAGACTTGACTTTGGGTGGTGAGAAAAGGTGCATTATGCAGATGATGTGTTAGAGTTGTACACGTCAAACCTGTATGGTTTTATTAATCAATGTCACCCCAATGAATTCAATAAAAAAGGGTTTCTTCATCTATCTATACCCTATATTAAGAGATCTTACATAACCATAGTATAAAGATCAAAGTCTGAGAGTTAACCAATCTATAGACTTTATTCAAATTTCTTCAATTTTCCTACTATTGTTCTTTATCTGGTCTAAGATCTAATCCTAAATTCTCAAACCGCATTTAGTTTTCATGTCTCCTCTGTCTCTTCTAATTGGGGCATTTCCTCTGTCTTAAATTTTGATTCATGTTCTTGAAATTTTGGAAGAATACTAGCCAAGCCCTAGTACTTGTTGTATAGAATAAATCTGTCTCAATTTTAGTTTGTCTGATGTTCTCTCATGTTCAAGTTTATGTATTTTGTCAAAAACAGTAGAGAAGCATTTTTTGTTCTTCTCAGTGCATCATGTCAGAAAATACTCTAACTTCTGACACCATAAAATTTTCCCAGGCTTGTGTATTTCCTAGCCCAGCTCTGGTTACTTTTCTTGGAGAATGGTATTTAGAAACCAAAATCTGACTGTTAGGCATTTTTATCACTACTGGGTAATCTTTCGTGTGGGCACTCTTAGTGGACAGAACTGGGAAAGATATATAGATATAAATATAGATATTTCTACATTTATTGTTATTTAAGACAACCACCACAACAAAGTTTATAGTGATACATTCAATTCTAATCCACACCCACCAGATCTAGCCCTCTCCCATCCCTTATTTATAATCATTTCTCTGACAATGAGGTAGCTGGCTCTCTTACCCACAACATATTTATTTGCTAATAATTAATTTATATTTAATTATTTCCTAGACTAGACATAAGTAGTTTCATAATTATTAATTTATACCGCTAAGAAAAACAAATTTATTAGAGTACAATATTTGTGTCTTATTCTAATAGGATATAGTAAAAATATTATTTTCCATGAATACTTAGGTTAGTTATCCCAACTCCAATAAATTTAATATAGTATTTCATATCAAATAGAAAAAAATGCATTTTTTAAGAAAGAAAAGCACAGTATGACTGATGATCATTTATATGTAAAAACAGAATAAGTGCCTGAGAAGTTGAGGCTATAGCAATATCCAATATTTCTTTTATTTTTATTAGTTTTTTGATTTTTCACCTAATGTAGTATCTATATTAGATATTGTTTTGACAAAAGCTTTCTAGTCCTCAATGGCAAAAAAGAACATTTTATTATTTTTTATTTTGATTAATGTAATTTATGAAAGACGTTTTAAAGATTAATTTGGAAAACTATGGAAGAAATCAATAATTCAATTTATGTATTTATTTTAATGTACTTTTTTCTGACTGAAAGTAATAAATTCTTAATGTATAAGATTGATAAAGAAAGACATTATAGAAGCTAGTAAAATTATTATGTCATTAGAGATAACCACTATTAAAATTTCAATGTATGTCCTTCACTATTATATGTGGGTATATGAATAGCTATATGTATAGTTTTTGGTTCTGATTTTTTCCCCTTTTTATTATATTATAAGCATTTTACCTTTCACTAAATATTCTTTAAATACTATGGCTGGCTGTGGCTAAATATTATTCTATCAAATTTCGTGATTTATTTAGATATTTTTCTGTTCCTGGGCATTCAGGGAGGTCCTAATTTTGTGCCTTGCCTTGTTATAAAACTTTATACATAGTTGATGGTGAATGAAGGGTTATTAAAGTTAAAATTATAAATAAAATTAAAAAGTTGATTAGGAACCCTTCAGAAGAAGTTAAGCAACAAGACATTTTGTGGATAAATGGAAGAAAATGAGGGAATTAGAAAGAACAAATTCACACCAAATACACCAGATGCAATATGATAAAGTTTTTCTGTGCTGAGAGGAGAAGTGGTAGAATGTGTTGACCCTTGCCACAATGTTTCTGCAAAAGGGATTTTATTGGGTCCATCAATTAGGTTTTTTTTATTACTTTTTCTTATTTTATTATAGAACTTTGTTTTTTCTTTAAACTTAGATGCAACCCCTCCCCCAAAAATAGACTCTATATGGAACTTTTTAAAAAGATTCTTTATTGTTTAAAGTATTACATATGTCTCTTTTCCTCCTTGACCTCTCTCCACCCGCCCCTACCCCCCAGTACATACCCTCACTTTCCCCTACCCCACCACCCCCCATCTGTGTCCACTGGTTATGCTCATATGCATGCATACAAATTCTTTGGTTGATCTCTCTCTTATCCCCCCACAACCCCTGCCTTCCTTCATAGGCTGTTTTTGCTGTGTAACAAAATACCTCAACATTTATTTACATTTAGTAGGTTAAAACATCACACTTTTAAAAAATTTCTCACAATTCTGTACATTGGTGGGGCAATTCTCATCTGGGCTAACTTGGGCTTGGACTGCATGATCCGGGGTGGCCTCGGTCACACAGCTGGTGCTTTTGAAGGGACAGCTGGAGTCTCTCTGCATATGGTCTCTTATCTCAGTGACGCTATCTGGACTTATCTATGTGATGTTAGAGGGTTCCAGGACTGTTTATGAGAATCCCTTTAAATTTCTCCCAATCACCTTTCAAAGAGTAGGCAAAAAGAAATACTTAAATTGTTTGGTGGTAGTGTGTTCATGCAGTTGTGCCATTCTGGTTGTTCCAAGGCTTTGGGATGTATAAGAATCACCTTTGGAGCCTCTTAGGAAATATTCTGATATGAGAGCTTTAAGTCCAGAGGGTCTGATTCAGTAGGTTGTGCTGGGGACTAACAATGTTATTCAAAGTAAGTGCCTTTGAGATATTCAGATGCAGATAGGCCAGATTGTGAGAAAACTATTTCAGGTTATGGCTCTGTGTATTATAAAATACTAGGGGCTCAGTGCATGAATTAGTGCACCTTGAAAGGAACTGTGAGCCCTGAGGCTGCAGTAGGCAAAGGGTCAGGTCTTGGCCCATCCTCTGTGCACTGCCCAGCCCCTCCTGCCGTGGCCCCTGGTCCCCTGTCTGCTGGCAGCCCCACTCCCGCCAGCTGCTGCTCCCATGCACTGATGGCACTGACCCCACTTGCACCCACTGACGGTGCAGAGCGATTGAGGCTGGTGCCTGCAGCGGGTGTAAGCGGCGGCTGCTGCCCTGATCACCCCTCAGGAGCAGGGAGAGCTGGAGAAGCCCTCAAGGATGATCATGGCTGGCAGACACCACTCGCACCTGCTGATGGGGCTGAGTGATTGGGACTGGCAGTGGGTGCGAGCAGCAGCTCTGTTGCTGGCTGCGAGTGCAAGCAGGGCCGGCAACAGCAGTGGGTACAAGCGGTGGCTCCGGCACCAGAAGCGGGTGCAAGCACCAGGCGGGACCGCAGCGTGTGGGAGGCTCTCCCTGATGACAGTGACCAGCACACCACCTTGGCCTGGCTCCCCCACTCACCTGCTCCACCATCCCGCCATGGCCAGCGCCTGCTATCTTCCACACACGCCCTCTGGTGGTTAGTGCACGTCATAATGTCCCGTTGTTCAGTTGTTCCGGTTGTTCCGCTGTTTGGTCTATTTGCATATTAGCCTTTTATTATATAGGATAAAGGAAATTTATAAAATACATATGGATGATAGATACTAAGATTTAAAAGTTAATATCCTGACTTAAAAAAGAATATGCAGTGTTCACTGAAATCTTTTATTAAAAAATAAGTTTTCTTCCCTTCTCTGTTGTTGTGGCTGGCACTTCCATAGCTGTAAGATATGCTAGACTGGAAAACCCTGGATCTAGAGAGAGAGGAAGTGGTTCAGAGTAGAGTGAAAACTAAGAGTCAAAACTCAAGAGCAAGGCCAGAGCTCTGCTTCTTATTTTGGGGAAATGGCTATGGATTATAAAACCAGGAAATATTTCAAAAATGAAAAGACAAGGATTCAGACTCATATGAATGAAAGAACTATTAACTAAGGACTAGACACAGTTCCAGATGCTGCATACAGAAACAAGAGGGAAAGAATAGATGATGGTGGTTATCTAAGCATTAAAAATGCTAGATGCAGAAGGTTTACAGGTAAATGTCAGCAGTGTAGTTAGTGGCATTTTAGGAATCATGGTCAGAAAATCCAATAATTTGTGGAATGAGGTACAGTTTGGAAAGTTATCCAGTTGTGGAACACCAAGGTCAGAGTAGAATTAGAAGAATTGTTCTCAGTTCTAATCCAGCAAATTACTGCTATAAAACTTTTTTATAGCCTCCTCTCTTAGGACCAAAGTATGACTTCCGTGGTTAGAGAAACATGGGAAAGAATATCATTAAGAAAGATATTCCCTTGGGATATTTGTCTAAGTTTTGTTTCAGGTGTATAACA
The DNA here is from genome assembly GCA_026230045.1 of Corynorhinus townsendii. NCBI lineage: Eukaryota > Metazoa > Chordata > Mammalia > Chiroptera > Vespertilionidae > Corynorhinus > Corynorhinus townsendii. Next base: position 24,439,265 of record JAPDVU010000012.1, on the reverse strand, counting down.
CAAATCACATAAGATTATAAATCAGCCAAATATCATCTTTTCTTTTTTAATCACTTCTGCTCTCTCAACATGGAAATAGGAATAGTCAATCATTTTATTTCTATTGTGGTCAGCATTACTATTTATATAGAAGCATACCCATTTTTAAACATGACTTGCTTAAACTACTGGGCTCTTTATTCCTTGAGGCCAGAAGATTTATTTATCTTCCCCATTTTATGACATGGGTACCTTGAACAGGAAAGATATTTAACAAATGCCTTATGAATATGTGAAAGAAGAGATTAGTTAATTTAAATAAGGGAATTTTAAGCTTTTGCGACTAAGATCTCAGAAGATTCTGTACTTAAAAGGAAGATTCTTAAAATGTATGAGAGATCATTTGGTTATTCTCTGTAATAACACACCTGTTCAAGTCTTTTGCCCATTTTTAATTGAATTTTCTATGTTTTTTCATTGATTTATATTTATATATCCTGGTACAAGTCATTTGTCAGATATATGTATTGCCAATATACTCTCTTACCCTGTCTCTCTTTTTATTTTATCTCCAGACATAAAGGTGTATATATTGTATGATTCTGCTTTATTAAGTTTAAAAAGTAGGCAAAACTTACCTATTGTAATAGAAATCTGAACGATGCTTCCTTTGGTGCATGGAAGGAGTGCTAATGACTGGAAAGGTACAATGAGAGGCTTCTGTGGTGTTAAGACTATTCTACATTTTGATCTGGATAGAGGTGACATTGGCATACACTTTCCAAAATTACTAAAGCTGTACACTTAAGTTTTGTGCACTTTATGTTGTATCTCATTGAAAACTAAAAATAAAAAAGAAATGCATTAAAGAGCCTTTTAAAGCAACATCTACTTTAGTTGTTGTCAAAGGAGAGAAACTCAAGTCATTAAAATGAGGGGAAAAAGTATAATTCTGCCCTTTGTCAGTATGATTCAGACCAGCCCATGTACACTTGGGTATTTGACAAGAACTCTCTATGTAATACCCTGGCATAAGTGTGGCTCCAAATTAAGCACCCTTTTGGGATAATTTAGGTATATTAACCATTGTTATCTCTCAACCAGTCAAATTTACCACATGGAGATATCTAAATAGTCTGTTAAGGGGATCACATCAGCCAAAGGACTGTGCTTGCATTCTGGTTCATGTGGCCTTTTGAGGCAAATCGTAAATCATGTGGTATAAGCAAATTTTCAGTCATTAAACTACTTCCAGTTAGCACTCTGCAGGGAAATATTTTTTTTAAAAATTTTCCTCTTATTTAAAATTGGGTTTAAAACTCTCTAGTATTTATTACAGCCAACTTGTGGTCCCAAATGGAAATGTTCTTTAGCTTTTACTACAACAATCTATAGAACTCTGCCTAAATGGAAGGTCTGGTTAGATTTCTTTTCTGGGTGACTGACCTTTTATTTATTTGGAAGAAGATGCATAAAGTTGTAAAGTGATCATCTTTTTTTTCTTGTGTGATCCCTATATATATCCTCATACAATATTAAACTGCTGTCTAAAATTTTTCATTCTAATTTTAAAGAGTTGCAAAGGATATCATTTCCAGTTTATTGTAAATGTTAACATTGTAAACTGAAACTACAGCATCACTCCTTTAAAAGTATCTGATAGAATCTAAATACTATAGTAATATCACACCAACATCATCCATTTAAAAAAAAATGAACTGTTGGAAATTCTCCTCCTTAAAATCATATTGCCGTCCCATTCTTCCCAAAGGATTTAACCAGAACCTTAAGGTATAAATCTTTAAAAGGATTTATACCTTATGCTTAAAAATCTTTTATTGTATACCTTATTTTAATTTGTGGCAATGAAAATATTTACATTAAGTGAAATTAAAACCTGTATTTCCTCTGGCCATAAAGCTATAAGTGTTAAATTTTTTTTCAGGATTGATTATCATTATAATTATTACTAGAGGAACCAGTGCATGAAATTAGTTCACGGGTAGGGTCCCTAGGCCTGGCCTGCGATCAGGGCCGATCGGGGCTGCTGGTTGCTGGCCAGGGCCTTCCTTCATTCCGCGCCACCCCCTGGTGGTCAGTGCATGTCATAGCGAGTGATTGAACTCCTGGTCTCTTGGTCGAACTCCTGAGGGGACACTGCATTTTAGGTATGTATATATACGCACATAATTGATCAAAACAATATGTAAATTTATAAATCTTAAAAATTATTAAAATTTAAAGGTTTTTTTTGAAAGGTATCATGTATTCATGGTTATGTAATATTTATTATTAGAATGAGACAAGCTTTATATTAATTTTATTCCTATTTTTGCTTGTTGTAGTAGAAAAAATTGATAAATATTTTCACATAAATTAGTAAACAGAAATTAAGTTATTTTTATATAAATGTCACTATTTTTAGAATAGTGACAAAATTTAGAAATAATTTGACTTGCAAAAGGATGTATTACCCCCCAGTCAATAGTCATTTACTTTTCCAGCAACATGATGGCTTTCCCAAGGCTTTTCAAGTGATAGGCGTTCCTGTTACTTTCTCACGTAAAGGCACCTTGTTGAACTCAATGTACTCAAAGGGTTGGTGAAATAAATACCATTTATTTTAATACTTTTATGCAATACACATTTTTTGAAGAAGCACTTCTTATAAAGTACTTTGTATATACCTTCATCAAAACTTTTAACTGTAGACTTAATTTTTTAGTTCTTGGGAAATGATTGTTTTATAACCTAATTAGAAAGTTCAGTTTCAATGTCAAATAAATCAGCCAAGGCAGACTTACTTTGTCACAAAATGTCTGCATTGGTTTTCAACTTGAAAACATTGATATGTTTTCTCATGATAATCACATCACTTCTTCTTTTCAGAAGTGATTCTGATGGATAAATCAGGAATTGACTCTTAACATGAATTTGTCACTTGGACCTAGAAAGGTGGCTGTACCTTTAACATTTAACATGTTGAAGCTCCAGGAATCTCCCTCAGGAGCATGCCAATAGGTGGGGAGAGACAGCATGGAGCATTCCTGCTGCCCTAGTATAGTATATTGAAGCTCAAATCATTCTCATGTGGGCCTAATTTTACTGTTTTTAAGTTTATTCTTAGCCCTTAATGGAAATAGGTATAATAAATATAAGGACGGGCACAATGTCAAATCATGTATTTATTTTGCCTTGATTTAAGAAGTCTTCACCAATACCAGTTTTTCAAAGTATTCTTTTGTTGGGTACCAGGGACATTTATACTCCAGGGCAGTACACTGTGGTGAGAGTCTGAATGAATAAAGACAAGTATGCTTTTACTTTTCAAAGTGGTAGAAAAGTGATTATCAAAGGGCAGTTGGGAAAGGAGAATAGCTTTGATTCTTGGACTGGTAACTCTATTGATAGATTAGATTTTCTGTTTGAAAATAACATACACATCACAATATACATATGTATGACATGTGCCGGGAACCAATTCCAGCATGTAATAATTACAAGAGTTTCACCAAAATGTTGGTGAAGCTTGGGCGGCTCAACAAGGGTGAGCCACATATGTAGTTTACCTGTTGGAAATGGCTAAAGGGCACTTCCCCCAAACCTGAATAGGATTGTCTGCTGCCAGACAGCTCAGGGCATTTTATTGTCTCCTGTTGGCCAAACACCTGAATAGCTGTAGGCTATTCCCCAAACTGACAATGCTTCTGTACCCTTTGATACCTTACCCTTTGAAGTGTATATGTCCACCTTGCCATAGGACAAATTGTATTGAATAAAAGCATGGGTCCTTGGTCAAGGTAGGAGTCTTTAGCTCCTTTAGCTGAAGATCCTCTGACCCCCAGTGACTTTCAAAATTATCTTTCATCTCTGGACTCTTTAATCATCTATGCATCAGCCCCATTCTCCAGAATGCTAAACCCTTTGTAAGGCTGGGAAAAGATCCCCGGCATTATGACGCCCAAATGAGGGACACCAACAGACATGCATGGAAACAAATTAGCTGAAATGATTTTGCATGGTGACCTATTCTTTTCGGTATTTAAATTTAGCAGATGAAAGACAAAGTTTTGTTATTTTATTATTCTTTTAATGGATAAGGAGGCATGAATTTACTTATATTTATTTTTTTCTTTTATCCCTCTTTTTAATTTTTAAAAATACTTTATATTTTTAGAGCAGTTTTAGGTTCACATCAAAATTGAGTGATTTTTCATATACCCCAGCCTCCATGCATGCATAGCCTCCCCCATTAACAACATCCCCACCATTACATTATTGTTTATTTGGTGTTGTACATTTGATGGGTTTGGATAAAAGTATAATGGCATTTATTCATTATTATTAAATCATACAGACTATTTTCACTTCTGTAAAAATCCTCTGTGCTTCTTCTACTCACCACCCCCCCGCCCATGTATACAACCACTTATATTTTTATTGGGTCCATAGTTTTCCCCCTCCTTTCAGTTTTGTATACACTGGAAAACCATAGGATATTATAATATTTCAACAGATTTGAAAGTTAAGAAAATGCTTTACAGAATTAAAATTAAAAATCCTGTCTTTTCTGAAGAGGTTACCTATTGTTTAGCCAGAGAATAAGGAAGGAGAATTAATGAAAAATAGAATTTGTTTGAAATATAAGAAAATAAAAAATGGCATTAGATTTAGTACTTTGAAGAATTTAGATTATGAATAAAACAAAAAAGAGCATAGAGGCAACTTTTGCCCTTTATGCATTTACAATTTTTTTATTTATAAAACAAAGTCTTAATTCCAAGTAGTTATCCCATGCCTGGTGGGGGAAAAAGGAGAAGAAAGTATCAGAAGTAGATAATAAAATATCTGTATAAAAGCATGGCTTATTAATTAAAATGCACAGTACTGTTTTTAAAAATGTATGTTTTTAAGAGTAAAAGTTATATAACACCATTTAAAGAGTAGAAAAAGAAATAAATATCACATCTTAGCTGGTTTGGTTCAGTGGATAGAGCATTAGCCTATGGACTGAAGGGTCTCAAGTCTGAGTTGTGGGCTCCAACCCCAGTAGGGGGTGTGCAGGAGGTAGCTGATCAGTGAGTCTCTCTCATCATTGATGTTTCTGTCTCTCTCCTCTCTCCCTTCCTCTCTAAAATCAATAAAAATGTATTAAAAAAATAAATAGATATCACTCATAACTACAATATTAGAAACAGTAATACTTTTTTCCAGTCATTTGTCCATGCATGTGTTTTCTCACATAGTTTAAATTATATTGGATATATACTAGTGTGCCTTTTCATAGCCTTTGCTTATCATAATACTCTGTAAAATAAATAAAAATATTAGAAACCTAATTTTAAAGATTATATAGTATTTCACTATATGGATGTACACAATTTGTCATTTCTAATATTTATTCTTTTAACATACTAGATGCCTGGTGCATGAATTTGTGCACAGGGGATGGGGGAGGACCACAGGAGGTTGGCCGGCCAAGTGAGGGACTGCAGGAGATTGACTGCTGGCCCCCCGCGGAAAGGGGCTGTGTTCGCTGCCACCTATCCCAAGTTCCCCATCCCAGCCTGGGCCTGAAGGCCCTGTCGGGGTCAGGAGAGGAGGCGATGGTCGCTGGGCTGGGTGCAGAAGGAATGGACGCCGGATGCCGACACCTGTGTCAGCGCCCCTGTTGGTGCCCCACCACTGCTTGGTTCCCCGCCTCCTCTCTTCCTCCTTCCCTTGCCGCCGCACTGCACCGCACTGCCACCATTGCAGGCAGGCAGCCCTGGGGAAGGGAGAGGAGGGGAGCGAGACAAACTCTTGTGTCAAGGGCTGACTTTCAATAGATTGCAGTGAGGGAGCTGCTCTGTTACATATGAAACCCCGACCCAGAAGCAGGTCTCTACAAATCGTTTAGCACCAGGGGCCGATGGGGGCTGGCTGGTCATTCCGGTCATTCGGTCATAATGGTCGCTTAGGCATATAGATAGATAGATAGATAGATAGATAGATAGATAGATAGATAGATAGATATTGTGATGAATATCTTTTTGTATAAATCATTTTTACATTTATTTTTGTTGTTGTTAGGATAGAATTTTAGAAATAGAGTTTTTAAAGCAAAAGAACAGGAGTTTTAAAAAGCTTATATTGCTACATTGATTTACAGAAAGATTGCTCAAATTGATGGTACCACCATCAATGTGAGAGGGTGATCATTTCTTTGTAGAGTGTTAGCTTTAAAAATTATCTGCTAATTGTGTAGGTGAAAAGGGCATCTAATATTAAAATTCACATTATCCCTAACTCATTCACTAATTTTCTCTCTTTTAATTAGTTAGGTTTAAAAAATATTGATGGCCCTAATTGGTTTGGCTCAGTGGATAGAGCATAGGCCTGTGGACTGAAGGGTCCTGGGTTTGATTCTGGTCAAGGGCACCTGCATGGGTTTCAGGCTTGATCCCCAGGTGGGGCATGCAGGAGGCAGCTAATCAATGAATCTCTCATCATTGAAGTTTCTATCTCTCTCTCCCTCTCCCCTCTGCTCTGAAATCAATAAAAATATATTAAAAAATAAAAATAAATAAAAAATATCGATGGATGCTACCTACAAAAGCAGGGAGATTGAGTAAGCAGAACAACCACTCAGACTTTCCATACAAATTTAATATTTTTAAAATGTGATTGTCTGTTGAGGTATTATTAATTTCAATAAGGTTTAATGTTGAAATTCAGAGTTTCTTTCTTTTTAGTTTTAATTTGTCCTTCAATGGATGCCATAGTTTCTCTGTCTTTTCAATGCTATACTTGTTTACACTGTAGTAGGCAGAATAATGCCCCCAAAGACGTCCATCCTTGGGATTGCTACTTAAATGCCATTGTATCATTAATGCTTTCTCTGACCATCCTACTTAACAGCAATTATCTTACTTGTCAGGATGTCCTAAACCTCCTAGCATGCTTTATTTTTCTGCTCTCTGTGTTTCACTTTTACTTATTATTTTACTATTCCCTGTGGCATATTATGCATTTTATCTATTCTCTTTCTCCCTCGATTAGGAGGTAAGCTAATGATTGCTTAGCTTGGAGCGATTTCAGTTAATGTGATCACTGCTGTATTTTCATGTATAGAATAGTAGTACTTGGTGCTTAGTAGGTGCTCAGATACTATTTGTTGAATTAATGATTGAGTGAATAGAATCTGATTCAATCTCAGGTTGTACAAAGGATTTTCCTGTAGAAGTTATCTGAGGATAACTAACAGGAAAAGACTAGCAGCAAGATGAGGGGCCAGACTTCCACTGTCACAAATATAATTATCTTCCAAAGTGATTAGACTCTAAATTGATTAAAGTTATTATGTCAAGGATATTGAACCTCCACTCCAAGAGAACTGGTAAATTGTCTTATGTGTGTCACTCAGAAAGGCAAATTCCTTCCATTTTTAGTGGAAAGAAGATGAACATTGAATATGGATAGACACCTGCCCATCCAAGACAGTGGAGGTGCATGATATTTTATAGGATGAATGAAAGCACTGACCATGGCCATGCATGCTTCTAGTATTATAGTTTTGGTATGTAAGGACGTTAGAGGGTTGGAGACTAACTTGGGAAAAGCTTTTCTATTATTTGGACAAAATATGTTTTCTGCTTCTGGCTCAGTGCTTCTGTATTCAAATTTCAAAGGGAATTTTGGTGACACCTGTGCTTTAGGGTGACTTTTCTTAAAAATTTCATACCCATTCAAATCTAGGGAATGGTAGACTATGTCAATAACTCATGCAGAGGATGAGGGAGAGGGAATCTTTGAAAAGCAGTTACTCAAGGCTGGGAATGATCAGTGCAGTGTTAGATGGCATATAGAACTTCAAAAACCTAGTATGGTGTAATCATTGCCATAAAGATACTTATAATTTAATGAGAGGAGTGACAGTAACAATAAAGTTACAATTATCCAGGCCAGCCTTTATTGAGGATATATCATATCCAGGCAAAATGATAAGTAATTTCATAGAGTAATTGCTTTGTATTCATTGCAACTTTATGGGACAATTAGTATTGTATTTATTTTACAGATGAAGAGTGGGGCTTAGAGAGACTAACTTGCTGAAAGTCGCAAAATTAGAAAGTAGTAAAGCCAATACTTGAACTCAGATCTCATGATCTCCAAGCTTATACACCATTTTTACCTGAAAACACAAAATTACATTAAAAGAAATCTATCATTTCATATGGGGATACATTAATACAAACAATAATACAAGGAATCTATAGATATAAAAGCCTAAGCGACCAGAACAATTGGAATGACTGGACCCTATGATGTGTACTCACCACCAGGGGGCAGATGCTCAATGCAGGAGCTGCCCCCTGGTGGTCAGTGTGCTCCCACAGCCTACCTTCCCTGGCTGGCCAATCTCCCACAGTCCCTACCCCGTGACTGGCCAACCTCCTGTGGTCCCTGGCCATCAGGCCCGATCACTCTATTGGGGCCAGCCCCTGGGCTGGGACGGGGAACTGGGGGTGAGTGGCGGCAGATGCAGCCCCTTTCCCAGGGGGGTCGAGGCTGGCTCCCTCCTTGGGGCCAGTGGCCAACCTCCTGTGCCCCGTCCCTCCCCCTGGCCATCAGGTCCCGATGGACCCACAGCTTGCCCACTGTGGTGGTGGTGATGGTGTGGCAGTGAGGGAAGGAGGATGGGGGGGTGGGGAACCACGTAGTGGCGGGGTGCCAACAATGGTGGTGTCAGCATCTGGCATCTGTTCCTTCTGCACCTGTTCCAGTAACTGTCGCCTCCTCTCTGGCCTGGCCCTGATTTGCCTGGACCCAATCAGCCCTGATCACTGGCCAGGCCTAGGGACCCCACCCATGCACGAATTTCATGCACTGGGCCTCTAGTATAATTATAAAATCATATAAGCAACTATATGTTTATATGTATATGTGTATACATGTATATAAATATATTTATATACATATGTCTACTCAGTTGTTTATATTATTGGAGCAATTAAAAACAAGCAAGTTAGTTTTTGTTCTTGTGCACTTGGCTAAATTTAAATACTAAAATGCAGAAATTATTAACATTTAATTATATTTGAGAGGGTTGGTGGAAAGTTGTAATGGTTTTATCAAACTTTTATTTTTTCCCCGAGAAGTCAGAAAAATCAGAACCTTTCCCCCCAGAGTATATTTACTTTTCTTTGTTACTTTTATATTGTTAAGTAATATGTGTTATTAAAGAATCTAACGTGTATAATACTCTGGGTTCTTAAATGAGCCACTTTGTAAAAACCTGGCATTTAGTTAGGTGCATTAACTTTTCAGTCCTCTGTTTAATGCTGTGCTGGAGTCATTCATTGGTCTGTTATACATCCTGGAGTACTTCGCTGGCAAAGTGAAGAATGTCATCTGTTAAAAGCTCCAGAGAATATGCTGGCTTCTGTAGAAGCATAATGAGTTATTAAAAAACAACAACACACTCTGGAGATTCTGCTTAAGTTTTTGCAAATAATCCTCAGTGCCTCTGTAAAAATCTCCATGTTTTGAAGTTTCTAAATACTCAGTAAAATCTCATTAAATATTGGCATTTTAAAACCAGTTCTAATTTGAATTAGAATTTAGTCACCTAAATTACATATCTGTACAAATATAAAAGTTAGAAATTAGGCCCTAGTGCAGTGTGCCTCTAGAAACAGTTAATATCATGCAATTGTTTTAGAACTTTGAAAATGGAGTTTGCTCACAATTTGTAAAATGCCTAGCAAAAAGCAGAAAGGAAGAGGATTAAAGCCCTGCTTACATTTTATTTCTTAGTCCTGACTCTTTTTTCTAATCCCTTGTCAAGTGCTAATTTGTGTGAATAGCAAGTGATTTGCCTGAAGGAGCGATTTCTTTATGTTCTCACTTAAAATCAAATAATGTTGAATTTATATATCTTTAATTCAAAGGTGTAGGTATTTTTCTCTTTGGTCTCTGTTATCCTAAATTACTAAATTTTACTTTCCTACGACTGAAAGAACAGAAAGGAACATAGGTGGAAAACAAACTGCAGTTTTATTTCATAAAATAAAACTCTCTGTATATTAAAAAACAGACAAACTGGGATCTTCTATTCCTCTTGCTTTCTCTTGATAGTACCTGAATGAGCCAATGAATCCAGACACAAGGAACCTCAGTCTTCTCTGAATCTTACTATGTCTTTCCTTTCTAATTCCATCAAGTGAATGATCAAATCTGACTTTTCTTTTGCAACACTTTCACTGTTTTTTTATTTTTACATAAAAATAAGTTCAGTCCCTACTATTTAATATCTGGAAACTGAGGTACAGAGAGAGTAAATATATTGCTTATGGTCATACAATCAGAAAGTAATGGAACCAAATTGGAACTGAGAAGTCAAACTCAATCAGTCTGATTCCAGGCAATCCCTCCCCCACCACTTTAACCACTAAGCATATTGTCCCTTTATAACTAATATAAATAGTTAACCTCTTGTATTAGTTTTCTTTAGCTGCAATAAAATACCATAGACTTAAACAACAAAAATTCATTTTTGTTCAGTTCCAGAGGCTAAGGAGTTCAAGGAGTTGGCAAGTTTGGTTTCTCCTGAGGCCTCTTTCTTTGACCTCTTTCTGATGGTCACCTTCCTTCTATGTGTTCACATGGTCTTTCCTCTGCTGGTGCATCCTGGGTGTATTCTATATATTCAAATTGCCTCTTCTTGTGAGGACAACAGTCAGATTGGATTAGGTTCCACCCTAAGGCCTTATTATAACTTAAAGGCCCTATCTCTAAATACAGTACAGTCACATTCTAAGTACTGGGAGTTAGGGTTTCAACAGAGGAAATTTGGAAGGACATGATTTAGCCCATAGCACCTCTGTAATCTGTGACTCCAGAAATCCATTCCTGGAATGTGTTGCATTAACAAAATGCTTCAGTAAAAACGTCGTTCTTTAAAAAAAATTTTTGATTTGAGAGAGAGAGAGAGGAGAGAGAGGAGAGAGAGGAGAGAGAGGAGAGAGAGGAGAGAGAGGAGAGAGAGGAGAGAGAAGAGAGAGAGGAGAGAGAAGAGAGAGAGGAGAGAGAGAGAGAGAGAGAGAATCATGAGAGAGAAACATCAATCAGTTGTCTCCTGTACATGCCCCAACCAGGAATCAAACCTGCAATCTAGGTTATGTGCACTGACTGGGAATTGAACCCACCACCTTCCAGTGTTTGGATGACGCTCCAACCACTGAGCCAGGGCAAAAAGTTAATTCGGTGTTCATACTTTTCTCAATTAATGTGCATCTGATGATTTTTTCAACACTAAAATTCATCTCCTGTCCTTGCCCATCTTTAAACATTCCCAATTCTTGGGAACTCTCACAGTTTTGTGCCATCATAGCACCTTGACATGGTCCACCAGTTCCTACTATTTTACTCCCTAGGTGCCATTTTTCCTCAAAGAGTGGAGGCCCTGGGAGAGAAGTCCTTTGTTTGATTTAATGGTTCTCCTAGGAAAATTTGCATATACTAACTTAGTTTTCTTTTCCCATAGAGCTCCCCACCTGACTAGCAAAGAGAGGGGGAAGGATGTGGACCTTTTCCTGCTCATAGCCTCTACCCCACCCCATTAGCTTTTATCAAACACTTCCTCTGAACCACTTGCTGTGAAAAAGTGTTTTACAGCTATCATCTTCTTTTCATTTTCACCTTTGTTTTATGTTAGCTAACATTGTTATTCCTATTTACAGATGAGAAAACTGGTGTTCAAAGAGATTATGTTATTAACTAAATGTCACAGCACTATAAATGGAAGAGCTGGAATTCACACTTCAGAGCGTGGGTTCCTAACCCTGGTGATAGGGTGCGCTGGCTTTGAGATTTTTAAAATATGAAGTTATTTTCAACTTAATGCATTAGAAATAAATAGGGGAAAAGGAATACATGTTCTCCCCCTAAGATTCCAAAACTTGTATAATTTCAAAAGGTATCCCACCTTTAGGTGACTAAAACAGGGAAGTCAATTATGGACCTCATAATGATGCATCTAGATTTAGAGGTGTTTCAGGTACTAGGTTTTTCCGAGGTCACAATTTCATAACTTGCGTAATTCTTCAGAGGCTCTGGTGCTTGCTTGTTTCAGTGCACATTAGAGACAGTGCTCTAGAGTCCCATGAGAGTGAGCCAATTGGTCAGAATCGTGGTCCACCTGCTTGGGAGCATGACAAAAGTCTTAGTTTTGTATTCAGGTAAAACTGATACTTTGCTAAGCATTTGTTGTGTTGCTAGCCAGTATGTACGTCGGGGTATGTTCTTGATAGAGTCTTCTTCCCATCAGTTCTAAGAATGTGTTTGTAGAATAGTATATGTCCCAAATATGTTTGAGATATCCCTGTTTCAGCCTCTGGGAGTGGTGGGAACATTCTGGGCTGGAGGGTCAAGTGAGTGAGTGAGTGAACTGGAGGTTTCCATCCTAGCTTTGATTATTGATATATTTTTATCATTGTATATGGCATAGCTGAGCAATTTCTCCCTATTTATGATGGTGAAGAATGTGTAGAAACTCATTTAAAGGGGACTATTACAATTATGTAAAGGTAACACTTTGACTCTCATGATGGCCAGATATTAAAGAATATGGAGATTATAAAAATAAATTTATTTAAATTACAAAATGACTATATGGTTAAGCAGTTTGTACCCTTATATAAAAAGTCCTTCTCTGAGCCCCTGGGCTGCATGCAGGTGCGAAACATAAACGGAACCCTGATAGGATCTGAGGAAAAGAAGCCCGTGTTCCAAGTGCAAGTAGGAAAGCCAAATATTGCACTTATTCTGGCTCTGGGAAAAGCACATACTGTTATATTCCGGCACATCAGAATTTTCCAGGGATGTGCCTGGTGTCTTGGAGTAAAGCCAATGTGATTTTTCTGCCATCTAAGTCTTGCTTCTTTATAGGTCTCTTTGCCATGTTCATTATGGAAATCATAGCTTCCTGTCCCCGAATTGTGAGACTTTTTTCTTTCTCTGTACAAATGGAAAAACCCTCATCATTTTCCAGAATCTTGCAGATATAATTGTATGTTTCTTTATAGCTACAGGCTTGACTTTATACAAATGTCTGAAAGACAGAGTTGATGAAGGAAAGTCAGTCATAATCACCCATACTATGCAATAATTATGATGCTTTTATTTATTAATGTTAATATTTAAATAACAACCCCTACATGTTTATTTTTGGCAAAGAGAGGATTTTACTTTTCTGTTGTTCTGCTTACTCTTGGACCCAGACTGTAAAAAAAACTATGGTGTAATGATAGTCAATTTCTAACACATTTTACTGGTTCTAAAACTTAGTTTGGCCTGACAAATCCTTTTAGGATATTTGGAGAAATATTGTAAGTTTTTAATCAATTTAGAAAAATCAACAAATCAACATTAAGAACTTAATAAAAATAGAAATTGATACCATTTAGAATCACTGAAGGCTAGCTCCCTGTAATTTATAAACATCATCTAGTTAGAAGAAATTATTAGTATTGGATTATTTTCAATGAGAATTAGGGTCAGCTTTTAGTGTGATTGATTAATTGATTCTAAATGAAGTAATACATGAATCCTAACATTTAAGAATAAAATTAAAAGAGCAAATGGGTTATATTGATTCTAAGAAGCATGTATCAAATTGAAATAAAGTCAGTCAGAAAAATCCCAATATTGCCTAAATAGCATGATGAAATGATGGCTTACTGTCAATTTTCAAGGGGGAGAAGAATGTTTTTAAGTCAACGATAGGGGCAAATTCTTTAATTCTAGCCATACTGAAGATTTTTGGTGGGATTTATATATCTTGAAATTCCCAAATCCTAGTCTCTGTAAATTTATATTATCTTATTTGTAATTACTCCTGAATCACTTTATGAAGACACAAACTGATTCTCATTCATTTTTGATGATAGACCATCCCTTATACCAGCATGTTTTGGAATCCAGTCACACTACAAAATGTGGAATACGGCCATGTCAGCAGGTTTGGAGAGCATTCAGAGAAGCTTGCAAAGTGGCTGGGTGGTCTCCATATCCTGATTAGAAATCCCAGTGCAGATTAATGGGGACCTGACTGAAATTGACATTTATTTCTTTGGAAAACTGGCAGTAGGTTTTGTGTCATGGGTCCCCAAGACCACCCTCAGGCATGAGGATTGTAGGACTCTTAGGACTCAGAAAAGCTGTTATAGTCACGGTTCTGGTTTATTACAGTGAAAGGCTACAGATTAAAACCTGCAAGGTGAATAAAGCTCATGGGGCAAAATCCGGGGGAAACCACGGGCAGCTTCTAGGCGTTCTCTCCCAGTGGAGATGCCTGGAGAGGTGCTTAATTCTCCTGAAATGATGTGTGACAAAATATGTGAAGCGTTGCCAACCAGGAAAGCTCACCTGGGCCTTGATGACCAGGGATTTTTGTAGGGATATGTCATATAGGCAGCCCCACGAGTGACCTCAGCTACTCAGACTCCAGCATCCCACAACTCACAGTGACACAGAGTGACTCAAAGCTTCATGAATACAAAAGTATCCTTATCACGCAGAATATACTCAGGGCTCAGAGGTCATCTCCCAGGAGCCAGGCCAAGGGCCAGTCTGGAAGTCAGGACTTTCTTTGGAATGTGCAGGGCTTGAAAAGCTCAAGTCTGATAAGTTAACCCTTTCCTAAACAAGTTTGTAGCACATAATGATAGGTGAACAGGCTATCTATAATAATAAAAGTATAATATCCTAATTAGACAGGACAGCTGAACGACCTTCCAGATGTCATTCCAGACATTCTTCCAGATGAAGCCACCGTGGCGCAGTTTGAGGCAGAGGTGGTTAGGGATGATCAGGCAGGCAGGTGAGCAGTTAGGGGTGATCAGGCAGGCAGGTGAGCAGTTAGGGGTGATCAGGCAGGCAGGCAGGCGAGCAGTTAGGGTGATCAGGCAGGCAGCTGAGCAGTTAGGAGCATCAGGCAGGCAGGCAGAGTGGTTAGGGGCGATGAGGCAGGTAGGCAGATGAGTGGTTAGGAGCCAGTGATCCTGGATTGCGAGAGGGATGTCTAACTGCCGGTTTAGGCCTGATCCTGGCCTAAACCAGCAGTTGGACATCCCCCCAATGAGTTCAGGATTGCGAGAGGGTGCAGGCCGGGTTTAGGGGACCTCCCCCCCCCCCCGGTGCATGAATTTCATGCACTGGGCCTCTAGTTTCCCTATAATTGTATTCATTTATTTTGTAATTAAGGAAGCCACCTGTCAGTAAGAATTCTACCTCTGGGAGAAATTATTGTTCTGAATCTTTAATAGTGGAGAATTCAGTAAATAATATAGAGTTCAAAAAGGAAACCCATGTGACTCAGTATTCTTTAATAAAGAAAAGAGTACATTTCCCCCTTAAATAAGCTATTTGTATCTTTACCCCTCATGGGAATTTGTTTTTCTTTGGAGGAGCCAGGAGAACAAGATATAGAACCCCAATAATTTCAAATAGAAGTGTAATATTTTTACAGGAAGCATTGATTTATTAATTCAACCCTAGAGGTGCAGGCAGGTTCATCATCCAGCTATAAATGTCTAAATGCATAATGGAATGTAAGGTCTAATTTCTAAAATGTATTTGGATGATGCATTACTAATTGATAAGCTGAAGCTATAAATGCAGCTGAAGTTAAGGAAAAGAGTTCAACAGTTGTTTTCAAAGGTTGGTCATATAATGCATTATTAAAGCTTTTACATAAAAGGCAAAAAATATCTAATCTAGTATTACGTGGAAAGATGAAGTTTTTAAAACTCTAACAATACCTTTGAATTTTGGAGCAAACACATTTCTAGTGGTGACAGAGGACAAAGTTAATATTAGAATCAGCCTATCATGGGAAACATATAGTCAGGATACCTTTTGCTAACAGCTCATGCTGGCATTAATTAGTTCTAATGTAAAAATAATAGAAGCCATGCATACCTCTTAATTTTATGTGTACTTTAGCAGTTCTGTTCTCCCATGAAAATTATTTCTTCAGTTAAATCTCAGTAATGATGGAGCACTCATTATAAATTAAGAGAAGTATTATAATATATGTTATATATTAAAATATATTAATTTATTATAAAATATATATTATAGCATATAAGATATATTAATATACAATATAAAATATATTAAAATGGCCAAATTACTTAAATTGTTTCATAAAACAGTAGAACTTGAATAGACACAAAATAATAATTCTGTTTTTAATTAGATCATAGCTGGGAGAGAAAGTGTGATATGGATTTTGACAAAGAGCAGAGCAATTACATGTCAGGATAGTACTAGATGCAGTTCTTCATTATAGGCTATAATGATGGGTGTGCGATTGCCACAACTGTCACATTTCTTCAAATACAACTTTATAAGAAAAGACCAAGACTTGAGCCCAAGAAGTCCTGAGCTCACAGCCTCACATTCAAGAGTAAGATTTTTACATTTTAGTTTCAGGAAAGGAAATACAAATAGATATCAAAAGTGCCCTGTGGAGCATTTCTTAAGGAGTTAATTTTCAACAGGCCAATATAGTAGCTGCCCCCATGGTTCTTATTAAGTTTCCTTCTTTTAGCAGTTGTTTTTCTTATCAAACTTGACTATCCTAGAAAGATGAATGATGACAACTTGATTGGCAGTTTGACATTGCTCAATAAAATCATTCATTTTTGGAATGAATTCAATGTCCAGTAACTTAGAGGGCTCCAGCTTAAATATGTCAAAAATTTATTATTATTTTCAATAAATGCTTCTATTCATTTCATTAACAATACTCTAGAGAGCTGAAATTGGTGAGAAGAATTTGATGATAACTGACTGTTTCTTAAATTTGGGTATTTTTAAAATCCAGAGTCAATGCAAACTCTCTATTCTTAAGGAAGGCCTTCAGAAGTGGTTTTCACTGAAAGATCCCCTTTTTTTAATTAAAATTTTTAAATCTTGACACGATTGCAGATGTCCCCCATACTCCCCACCTTTGCCCACCTCCATCCATCTCTGACACCACCTCCCTTGGCCTTCACCTCACTATTGTCAGTGTCCATGGGATAAGCATATATGTTCTTTAGCTACTCCCTTCACCTTTTTATCCAATCACTCCCATTGCCCTCCCCTCTTGCACCCACCAGTCTGTCCCATGTATCCATGCTTCTGTTTCCATTTTGTTTGTCAATTGATTTTGTTAATTAGATTTCACATATTAGTGAGATCATATGGTATTTGTCTTTCTCTGACTGGCTTATTTATTTATTTATTTTCCAGATTTGCTCAGGTTACCTGGTATATTTATTGTACTTCCAAGTATAAAAGAAGATTTAAAACTAGCCTTTAAGAATTTATCCTCTTTCAATTTCAGAAAGATTCAAATAAAATACACCTTCAGGGGAATGTAGCTGAATTCCATCATGCAATCACCTACCAATATTTGAATTTTGAGAGGATGGTATTAAATATCTTAATTTAACTATACTCATAATGCCAAGTTCTGAAATTCTGTCAAAATAATATTAAGATAAATATGAAATAACTCACACTAGCATCAGAGACACACTAAAGCATAAGTGAAAAACAGCACACAAATTTATGTAGCCTGTTTATATCACCCCAGAGATTTAGATAAAGAAAAACAAACATAACCTTTTCAATTGTTTTTCATAAGGGAAGAAGAAATGAAACATTTGATTATAATTGTTTTAATGAACTGTGATTCAAGATGATGAAGTTATAATGGTTTGAGTAAAAAAATGTACTGTTAATGAGCTTTTATTTCTATCAAAGTCTACAAGATACAAAACTCTCCAAGGATAAAGTTTGGTGGCAAAGCAGTGTTTGTGTTCTGAAAATTAAAATCTCTAATATTTATCTGTTTTCTCTTCAACAAACATACTTATTAATTATTATTAAGTATTACCATAAGGAAAGAGATGTGTTCAAAGAATACAAGCAAAACTGTACAATAGACAGAATAAGTTACTAGTTTACACACTGAACTTTAGCTATAAAATAAGCTTCTTTTGACTGATTTTGAGGAGTCTCTGAGATTTTAAAATAATTTCTATATCCTATTCTAGTTTCAGGCACAAGCAGGGTAGCCAAAAACTTATAAGATTGTAAAAACACCATGTTCATTTAAAGTAAGACATTATAAGCTGATATTTGTTTTGTATATCCTCTTTGACTTGTTATTATCATGCGTGTTCCCCAAAGCACTCTCTCTCTAAAGAAAAGTTAAATATTTGGTGAGCAGGTGATCTACCATTGAATGTAACTTTAACATTACTCAAGATAGAACAAAGCAGTGTGGGAATTAATATTCAATCTTATTATTGCAAATTACAAAAGATTAAATCTGGCCAATTTAATTTACCTGCATATTAGAATTCTAAGTAGTTGTTAATGAGAAACAAAAAGGAAATGTGTAACTGTGAAGGGTTAATGAAAGAGATTCCATTTAGATCGGGAAGTTTGGTACGACTGCCATTGAGTGGCATTGATATGTGAAGGTGTCACTCTAACAGCGTAATCCCAAACTAGAGTTCATTCTCATCAGTGGAGAAAATAGCTTTGGATTTTGTACTTCTACACATAGTCATCTAGATTTAACCTTTAAATTTCAGCTGGCTAATGGCAATATTTTTTTGGTTTAACAAACATACACAAAATTATTATTTTTTATCCAGCTTTGTAGTGTGAAATAGAACAATTTGAGAAACTATTAAGAAGAAAGGGAATGGAAGTTAAAGTCTCAAAACCTCTCCTTAGCATAGCTTCATTTTCCTTTGCATCTCCGTTTCACAAGTTTAGGCATACTATCAGACTCTTTGTTATAAAGGTGTAGATATTGAAACAATTTACTTATAAATGTAATATATTGCCAAGAATCCAGCAAATATTAGAGGAAATTTTATTTGTAAATTTTTGTAGGTATATACATTATAGTTCATATGCAAAAAATTTAGAAAATAGACTTATCTACTCTTTAAAGGTTAGATAAGGATAATGGCAATAATCTATACTAATAAAAGGGTAATATGCTTATTGGACCGGATAAACCCGACATCCTTCTGGGCATCCTTCTGGACAAAGCTGTGGTGGCTGCAAGGGCCAGCAGTGGCAGCAGCAGCAGAGTGATGGGGGCAGTGCCTTCCCCTGATGGGCCCGGTCGCCTCCCAGTCAGTAGGACATCCCCTGAGGGCTCCCAGATTGTGAGAGGAGGCAGGCTGAGCTGAGGGAGCCCCCCACCCCCCCCCCCCCAGTGCACAAATTTTCGTGCACCAGGTCTCTAGTTATAATATAATAATGGAATAATGATAATAATAATATCATGTAGTAGTTGTTGATTGCTGACATAATACACCCTATTCTAAGCACTTTGTATATATTATCTGATTTCATCATCACAAAAATATTATTAAGTAGGTACTGTTTTAATCTTTATGTTACTAGTGAGGAGACCATGACACTGAAGAATGAAGTAGGTTGCCTAACGTCAAAAGTAAATGTCAAAACAGAATGTACTAGTAGAGGAAAAGATTAATTTGGGGGTTACAAGGAAATTAAGTTAATCTTATTGCTACTTTATTGAGCTAAAAATGAGTTAACAAAATGATGTTTCCAGTATGTGAATTCATATATATTATGTAATATATAATATACTTATATATTTTCCAAAATATTTATTTATTTAACAAATATTTATTGAGTCATTGTTTTCACCTACCCTCTAAGCACTGGGAATAAGATAGTAAATTGACTGCCCTAATTGAGTTTATATTCTAGAATTATCATATCAAACATAACATTCAGCACTTTGCTTCTCTCAAAATAGTATTTTGGAGATTAACCCATTCATACATAAATTAAACTCTTTTATATTTTTAGTTAGTATACCATTGTATAAATATAAAACAACCAGTTGTTCTCCTCACTCATAAACATTGATATATTTACCAATTTTGTATTATTGCAAAGGATGCATCTGTGAACATATTTACATATATATATATTATATATATGTATATATACATATGAGAATTTTTGTCTGATGTATATATTTATATATTAGGGTAAGCTATTTCTGCTACTACAAGAAGCTAGCTCCAAATCTCAGTGGTTCATCACAAAAAAAATTTGTTTCTTGCTCAAATAAATCTGTTATAGATTTAGTAGACTCTCTAGGGAAGCCCTTTGTCCTATGTTTGACTCTGTACTTTCTAGGTTGCCTAAACATTTGGATACTAGAGGCCCGGTGCATGAAATTCATACACGGGGGTGTGTGTCCCTCAGCCCAGACTGCAACCTCTCCAATCTGGGACCCCTCGAGGGATGTCTGACTGTCTGGTTAGGCCCGATCCTAACAGTAGGATTGGACCTAAATTGGCATTCGGACATCTCTCTCACAATCTAGGACTGCTGGCTCCCAACTGCTCGACTGCCTGTCTTCCTGATTGCCCCTAACGGCTTCTGCCTGCCAGCCTGATCACCCCCTAAACACTCCTCTGCCAGCCTGATTGATGCCTAACAGCTCCCCTGCCAGCCTGTTTGCCCCTAACTGCCCTCCCCTGCAGGCCTGGTCCCCCCCCAACTGCTCTCCCCTGCAGGCATGGGTCCCCCCCAACTGCCCTTCCCTTCAGGCCCTGTTGCCCCCAACTTCCCTCCTCTGCCAGACTGGTCACCCCTAACTGCCCTCCCCTGCAGGCTTGATTGCCCCCAACTGCCCTCCCTTGCAGGCCTGGTCCCTCCCAACTGCCCTCCCCTGCTGGTCTGATCACCCACAACTTCCCTCCCCTGCAGGCCTGATCCTTCCCAACTGCCCTAACCCTGTTGGCCATCTTGTGGTGGCCATCTTGTGTCCACATGGGGGCAGTCATCTTGTGTGTTAGAGTGATGGTCAATTCGCATATTATTCTTTTATTAGATAGGATAGAGGCCTGGTGCACGGGTGGGTGGGGGCCAGCTGGTTTGCCCTGAAGGGTGTACTAGATCAGGGTGGGGGTTCCCTTGGGGCATGGGGCAGCCTGGGCGAGGGGCCTGTGGTGGTTTGCAGGCCAGCCACCCCCCCTGGCAACCCAAGCGGAGGCCCTGGTATCTGGGATTTATTTATCTTCTATAATTGAAACTTTGTAGCCTTGAGCAGAGGCCAAGGCAGTCCAGGGCTGCAGAAGCTTTGCTTCCTCCATCACTGGGGGCATCTCAAGCCTCTTGTTGTCTCCAGCTCCGTGGCTGCAGCCATTTTGTTGGGATTTATTTATCTTCTATAATTGAAACTTTGTAGCCTTGAGTGGAGGCCTGGGCTGGCCAGGGTATGCGTAAAGCTTGGCTTCCTCCATTGCCGGGGAAACCCAAGCCTTTTGCTTGCTCTGTGGCCACAGCCATCTTGGTTGGGTCAACTTGCATACTCGCTCCTGATTGGATGGTGGGTGTGGCTTGTGGGTGTAGTGGAGTGATGGTTAATTTGCATATTCCTCTTTTATTAGATAGGATACATCCAAGATCATCTTTGGAAGGCAAATAGAAGTCCCAGGTTCTTACGTTGGTACTCATATATCCAGCAACATTTGACATCATTATTTCTGTCTCCCAACCACTGGCCAGAACTAGCTTACCTAAAGACAAGTGGATTTAAGAGTATGATTCTTCTATATGTCCAGAGGAAATAATAAACAAATATAGTAGAGGTGCAGGATACAAAATCAATGTATAAAAATCTATTGCATTCTATATAATAACAATGACATTTCAGAAATAATAATAAAAAAGCAACTCCATTTGCAGTTGCAACAAAAAATAAAATACCTAAAAATAAATTTAACAAAGAATAGGAAGGACTATACACTGAAAACTAGAAAACATTATTAAAAGAAGTTGAAGAAGCCCGGCCTACATGGCTTAGTGGTTGAGCATTGACCTATGAACCTGGAGGCCACGGTTTGATTTCCATTTGGGGCTCATACCCAGGTTGTGGGCTCCATCCCCAGTGTGGGGCGTGCAGGAGGCAGCCAACCAATGATTCTATCTCGTCATTGATGTTTCTATCTCTTTCTCTCTCCTTTCCTCTCTGAAATCAATTAAAAAAATATTTTTAAACAATTCAATTAAAAAATGGGCTAAGGACCTAAATAGACATACAGATGGCCAAGAAACATAGGAAAAAAGGCTCAAAGTCACTAATCATCTGAGAGATGCAAATCAAAATGACAATGAGGTACCATCTCACACCTGTCAGAATGGCTATCTTCAACAAATCAACAAGTGACAACTGCTGGCAAGAATGTGGAGCAAAGGGAACCCTAGTACACTGCTGGTGGGAATGCAGACTGGTGCAACCATTATGCAAAACAGTATGGAGTTTCCTCAAAAAATCAAATATGGATCTGCCATTTAACCCAGTGATCCTACTTCTAGGAATATGTCCTAAGAAACCTGAAGCACCAATCAGAAAGAACGTATGCTCCCCTATGTTCCTAGCATGATTTACAATAGCAAAGATCTGGAAACAGCCCAAGTGCCCATCAGTAGGTGAGTGGATAAAAATATTATGGTACATTTATCCCATGGAATACTATGCGCAGTAAAAAAGAAGAATCTCTTACCATTTGAGACAGCATGGAGAGACCTGGAGAGTATCATGCTAAGTGAAATAAGGCAGTCAGAGAAAGACAAGTATCACATGATCGCACTTACATGTGGAACTTAAGTAACAAACTGATGAAGGAAATGGACCCAGAGACATGGAAGCATGGAACAGAGTGCAGAATCTCAGAGAGAAGGTGGGGGAGGGTGGTAGGTAATCAACCAAAGATCTTGAAGACATAACCCATGGACACAGACAATAGGAGGCTGAAGGCCTGGGGTGGGGCTGGGGTGAGAGTGGGGGTGAGGGTGGGGGTGGGAATGGGCTGGAGGGAGTCAATGGGGGGAAAAGGGACAAAATATGTAATATTTTCAACAAAGAATTATTTAAAAATATATATATTTTAAAAAGAAGTTGAAGACAAAAAAATGGAAAGATATTTTGTGGATTGGAATAATCAACATAACTAAAATGGCCATTTTACCAAAGCAATATACCTATTTAGTGCATTACCCATCAAAATGCCCTTTTGATTTATATGTGTGTTTTTACAAGGAAAATATAACCACTTCAATTTTAATATTACAGTTTAATTCAGCTAATCGGGCTTCTTCCCAAGTATAAATATATTCGTTAGTCTTGATCTATTGATCATTTAATTTGAAACCAAATTTTATCTGCTTCTTATTTTCTCTGGAATTTTTGTTTCAGTAATAGATTTCTTGGGAAATATAGAGTCATACTGGTTCATTTTGAGAGTTTTTTTCCTTGTTTTTCCAGTAAGCAATGTACTCTGAATTCTGGCCAAAAAATTTTATTTTGTTTTTCTGACTTTCTCTTTTTAGGGTTTCATTATGTATTATTTACATCTGACCTGAAGTACTTAATTGACTTCACATCTCAGAGATTTAAGTAAAGGCATGGTGTTTTGCAATTCTTTCTTTTTCCTTATCTGTGAACATTCCAGAGTTTAATTCTTGGCCATTTCTCTTTCTTTTTTGTATGCTTTCCCTGGATCAACTATGACTCATGGTTTTGAATTTCACTGCCATATTGATGGCCTTCCTTTTGACAGAACTTCTCCCATTTATAATTTGGGTAGGTTCCAAAAAGTTGGTTTGAGTCTGTGTGCAAAGTGACACTTAGAATGAGTAACTGCTAACACCCTCTGATGGTAGTGGGCAGAGTTGATTAAGTTTTTCTTCTGCTCTGGCTCATAGCTTTACTTGAGTCATAAGAGAAACTTTTTGTTTACCCCAGCTTTAGAGGTCTGCATCTCAACTGCTTTTGGGACTTGCTGCCTTGTTGGATTATCTCCTCAAACTAAACAGATTAAAATTTCAGATCATTTTCTTTCCAAACAGGCTATGTGTTTCTCCTTTTTTTTTTTTTTTTTTTTTTAAGATACCATTAAAGTCACTGGAACTGAGTCTCTGAAACGCTTATATCCTCCCATTAATTTTATATCCTACATTCATTTTTATCGATTCCTGTTTATTCTTCCTCTAAACCTTCTCTGAGGCGTGTACATTTCTTGCCATTGTGAATAAACTAGTTTCAGTACTAATCATCCATGTGCTTTGAAGACTATATAGCAGAACCCCCTGCTTTCAGTCTTCCAGAGTGCCTGTGTCACCTTGCCCTATCACTGCACTCATCTTCCTACAGGGCTGGTTTTACTTGCTGGTCCTTGGCTCATAGCCTATATTGATCAACAATTTCTTATTCTGTAATACTCAGCCTCCTTTTAAATGGTATCAAATTGCACAATAATCTGGTTTCACACTGATAGCTGAACATTTATTTTCTATCTTTCCAAGGTGAATCCTGCATGTATTTCATCAAATTGAGACATTTCCTCACAGATGTAAGCCTGCACATACATTCTCTACTCAAGCTTTCACTCTTGGTAATGGCCCTGGATTGCCTTTTCCTCTTTCCTCATATAAATATCATTGATATTTTAAGATCCAAGTTAAGACTCCCTGCTTCTTGAAATCCTTTCACATCTTTAGTTTTTAATGAACCATTGAATTTAAAATATTTTTATTACAAAAATATTGTAAACTCAAAATAATGGATTTCAAAAGTCCTCAAAAACTTCAAAAAAAAGTTGAAAAAAGAATACACCCCAATCTCAATCTAGTGTTATCATGTTTACTTTCACTTTCATCATTATTTTGATAAATCTCCTTGGGAGCTTCAAAAATGTCTTCTCACCCAGTTTTAGTTTCCTACCATAATTGCATATAGATCCTTAACTCCCTGGAAGGCCATAATCTCAGACAACTACTATAACTTGGAATATTTCTTCTAATCTTTTTTAAATGCATGTTAAGTGTACAATATTTTTATATCATAATGTTAGGTGAAACTTTAAACAAAACTTTTACCGGCTCTATGTCATTTAACCTAAATTTGCCTCACATTCCACATAATTATATAGACTTCATTTTAAATATTTGTTATTTCTTGTTGTAAATGCTACTGAAAGAATATCCTATATAATAAAGAGGTAATATGCAAATTGACCATCACTCCAAATCATAAGATGGCTGCCCCCATGTGGTCAAAGATGGCCGTCACAAGATGGCCAGAAGGGGAGGGCCGTTGTGGGTGATCAGGCCAGTGGGGGAGGGCAGTTGGGGGCAATCAGGCCAACAGGGGAGGTCAGTTAGGGGTGACTGGGCCGGTAGGGGAGGGCAGTTGGGGGGGAACCAGGCCTGCAGAGGAGGGCAGTTGGGAGTAACCAGGCCTGCAGGGGAGGGCAGTTGGGGGGGGTACCAGGCTTGTAGGAGAGGGTGCTTGGGGGGAACCAGACCTGCAGGGGAGAGCAGTTGTGGGCAACCAGGCCAGCAGGGGAGGGCAGTTGGGGGGGGACCAGGCCTGCAAAGGAGGGAAGTTGGGGGTGGGGGGACCAGTAATGCAGGGGAGGGCAGTTAGGGGCAATTGGGCCAGCAGGAGAGCAGTTAGGCATTGATCAGGCTGGCAGGGGAGTGATTAGGGGGTGATCAGGCTGATAGGCAGAAGCGGTTAAGGGCAATCAGGCAGGTAGGTGAGCGGTTGAGAGCCAGCAGTCCTGGATTGTGAAAGGGATCCAAGATTGGAGAGGATGCAGGCTGGGCTGAGCAACACTCTCCCCGCCCCCCCTCACCTCCATGCATGAATTTCGTGCACTGGGCCTCTAGTTTTTAGATATAAGTATTCATCCAATTTTGGATAATTTATTTAGGTTAATCAAGAAATTGAATTATTGAGTTAAAAGTATGACATTTTTATAGCTAATAAAGTCATATTGTCAAATTGCTTTCAAAGGAAGTCTTATTATTTCAAAATACCAAATCAAGAGAGCCTGTATTTATTGTGGCAAAATAGTGACTTAACAATGTTTATTTTTCTAATGAGATTTTAAATGATTATAAATGGTATAAATTCAGAAAGGTTATTTAATCTCTTTAGTCCCCAGGATCCTCTGTAAAATGTAGATAATAATAATTTCTATCTCACAGGTTTGTTATGAGGGTTTAATTTACATAAGAATTTTCTTTGCATACTGCCCAACACAAAATACATAGTCAACAAGTTGTAGTTAGTAGGATTATAATTGCCTAGATGTTACACAAATTGTATTTTATTTCAATTATATGCTTTTACTTTTAGACTTCATACATCTGCCAGCAAAAGAGAATTTCCCAAATGGATTCTTTAACTTAATGCTAAGAATTTTCACGTATTAAAACTATTTTAGCCTGGCCAGCATGGCTCAGTAGTTGAACATGGATCTATGAACTAGGAGGTTACAGTTTGATTCTTGGTCAGGGCATAATGCTTGGGTGGTGGGACTTGATTCCTGGTGTGAGGTGTGCATGGAACAGCCAGTCAATGATTCTTTCATCATTGATGTTTCTTTCTTTCTCCCCCTCTCCCTCCGTCTCTGAAGTCAATAAAAATATATTTATAAAAACACTACAAAACAATTTTAAATATAGGTAGCCCAAACAGTAAAATGGAGATTTCTTTAAATTATTATAGGTTTCATCACTGTATTGCCCAGGTCACGTTTCTTTTTTCCCTTGAAATGTCCCAACTTCTAACACTGTCAGTCCATGGAAGTACATTCAAATGTTGTGGAGTCTAAAGCTCATAAACTTTTAGGAGAATATTAAAGGAAAATAATAAAAATTGCAAGTATCCCTGCCAGTTCCTTACAAGGGGGTGTGAGGAGGAGCCCTAAGTTATATTAGCATTATGGAAATTCAACTACTGCTCCTTTGCATGCGCCACCTCACTTTGCAATGTACCTTTAACACAGTAGGTGCAAAGTACACATTTGTTGACTGGAATGGGAATTGAGACTTGAATAAGAATTACAGAATGTTTCAATATTACATATAGATCAAACTGTTAGCTCCATTCATAGTAATCTCCTCATAGCAGTGATTTAGAAATATATAGCTGACAACATGTTCAATATAAAGGACAAACTCCACCCCTGATTTTTCTTCTGATACCCATTACAACACTTTGATGAAGAGACTACAAAGAAAATACACCCAGCTCCAACAAAACTTACTTGGGTACTGCCAGCCTCACAGTGGAGATATTTACTCACTAAGTTATCTTTTTATGTTCTTACTCTTTAATATTATTCTATTAAAAATGGAGAAGTTGGCTGTTAATTTGATCACAGATTTTAATAATGACTGAGGGCATTTCAATGGTTAAAGAAAAGAAACTTGGTCTCTTTAATAAGGGATCACTTTTCAAACTCTTTTACTGATTTTGGACAACTAATGATTATAAGTCTATGAGATCATTCCTAGCCAGTTTAAGCCCAGTCACTAAAAATTAAAAAGAAAAAGAAATTGTTCCCTTGTGTCATGAAATCCAGAGAGGTGAAGTGCTATTTTAAGTTTTGATTGCTAAAGAACAACATCAGAAAAGGGGAGGTGAATTGCACTTCCTGATGTATACTAACCATGATTGTTGTAAAGATCAGGCTACTTTAGAATGAGGAAGCCTGAAGAGACATATGAAAATATGCTCAAAGTCACTAATCATCCAAGAGATGCAAATCAAAATGACAATGAGGTACCATCTCACACCTGTCCGAATGGCTATCATCAACAAATGACAAGTGCTGGAGAGGATGCAGAGAAATAGGAATCCTCGTGCACTGCTGGTGGGGATGCAGACTGGGGCAGCCACTGTGGAGAACAGTATGGAGTTTCCTCATAAAACTAAAAATGGAACTCCCATTTGACCTAGTGATCCCACTCTAGGAATATATCCCAAGAAACTAGAAACACCAATCAGAAAGGATATATGCACCCCTATGTTCATAGCAGCACAATTTACAATAGCTAAGATTTGGAAACAGCCTAAGTGCCTATCAGCAGATGAGTGGATTAAAAAACTGTAGTACATCTGCACAATGGAATACTACACTGATGTAAAAGGGAAGCAACTCCTACCAATTGCAATAGCATGGATGGAGCTGGAGAGCATTATGCTAAGCAAAATAAATCAGTCAGAGAAAGATAAATATCACATGATCTCACTCATTTGTGGAATATAATGAACAACATCAACTGATGAACAGAAACAGATCCAGAGACATAGAAATATGGATCAGATCATAAAACCTTAGAGGGAAGGCAGGGGAGGGTGGGGGAAAGGGGGAGAGATCAAAGGACTTGTATGCATGCATATAAGAATAACCAATGGACACAGACACTCGTAGGGTAAAGGGAGGGATGGGGAGATAAGGGCATATATGTAATACCTTAATCAATAAAGAAAAAAAAATTTAAGGCAGAAATCGTACCAATCATACATAAACTGTTTCAGGAAAGTGTGGAGGAGGGAACACTTCCCAATTCCTTTTATGAAGCTATCCTTATCTACACTAATAAAAGAGAAACATGCAAATTGACCGTACCTCTGTTATGCCCACAAGCCACACCTACCAGCCAATCAGGAGCGATTATGCAAATTAACCCAACCAAGATTGCTGCGGCCACAGAGTGAGCAGGAGGCTTGGGTTTCCCTGGCGATGGAGGAAGCCAAGCTTCCTGGCCTGCCCTGGCCAGCCCTGGCCTCCACTCAAGGCTACAAAGTTTCAATTATAGAAGATAAATAAATCCCAGATACCTGGGTCTCCACTTGGGTCGCCAGGGGGCATGGCCAGCCTGCAAACCACCACAGGCCCCTCGCCCAGGCCACCCCATGCCCCAAAGGAACCCCCACTCTGATCTGGGACACCCTTCAGGGCAAACCAGCTGGCCCCCACCCATGCACCAAGTCTCTATCCTATCTAATAAAAGAGTAATATGCAAATTGACCATCACTCCAACACACAAGATAGCTGCCCCCATGTGGTCAAAGATGGCCACCACAAGATAGCCAAAAGGGGAGGGAAGTTGGGAGGGACCAGGCCTGCAAGGGAGGGCAGTTGGGAGCAATCAAGCCTGCAGGGCAGGGCAGTTAGGGGTGACCAGGCTGGCAGAGGAGGGAAGTTGGGGGCGACTGGGCCTGCAGGGAAGGGCAGTTGGGGGTGATCAGGCCTGTAGGGGAGGGCAGTTAGGGGCAAACAGGCTTGCAGGGAAGCAGTTAGGCATCAATCAGGCTGGCAGGGGAGTGGTTAGGGGGTGATCAGGCTGGCAGGCAGAAGCAGTTAGGGGCAATCAGGAAGGCAGGCAGGCAAGCAGT
Organism: Corynorhinus townsendii; assembly: GCA_026230045.1. Lineage (NCBI taxonomy): Eukaryota > Metazoa > Chordata > Mammalia > Chiroptera > Vespertilionidae > Corynorhinus > Corynorhinus townsendii. The sequence continues at coordinate 24,409,981 of JAPDVU010000012.1, read as the reverse complement.
TGGGAGCCAGCAGTCCTGGATTGTGAGAGGGATGTCCGCCTGCCCGTTAAGGCCCAATCCTACCAAGATCGGGCCTAAACGGGCAGTCGGACATCCCTCGATGGGTCCCAGATTGGAGTGGGTGAAGGCTGGGATGAGGGACACCCCCCCCCCCGCCATGCACAAATTTCGTGCACCAGGCCTCTTGTCTATATATATATATAAAAGCCTAAGTGACCGTTATGACTGGATGACTGGCCAGGAGCTATCATGTGCACTGACCACCAGGGGGCAGACACTCAATGCAGGAGCTGCACCCTGCTGGTCAGTGCACTCCCACAGTCAACCTCCCATGGCCGGCCAACCTCCTGCAGTCCCTCCCTCCAGCTGCCTATCAGGACTGGGAGAGACGGCGCCAATTGGCCCCAATCGCTGGCCAGGCCAAGAGACCTTCTCCCATGCACGAATTTGTGCACCAGGCCTCTAGTCCTGCTATAAACACCATAGACTTTATAAGAAAGAAAAAAATTACAAACTAATATCTTTCATGAGCATAGATGAAAAACGTCCTTTTAAAAATCATCAAATAAAATCCAGGAATGGAAAAAATGAAAAATAAAATAAAAAATGAGGAGGCCTTTCTCTGTGTCAGGCTGCTGCTACTTTCTCACCATGAAAGTTTCTTACTTCCCTGCTACTGTTATCATGGCTTTAATTATTGCCCTTTCAGAAAGTCCACTTCTTGTTTATTTCTTAACAGAAAGCAGGCACTTTAGGTGAGAGTATGAATCTGCATCTGTTACAGCTACTGAACCTCTTTTTCACCTGAACACCTTGTTGAGAACTATTTAGAAACCTGGCTTCATACTTACTTTCCAATAAAGAACAAAATGCTCCCAGCATGATAATTCTACTTAGGAATGGATAGATTCTCACATACTTAAATTCTGAAAGGTACATGAGATGGTCTGCTCTAAGCGACAGGTTGCCATGGTTACATTCTTCTGTGGCTCAGATGGGGATAGGGGCCAATTATCAAGTTTTGTTTGGTTGGTTTTAAGTAGTTTGTTACCTGGATACTCAACAAATAAGAAAACTGAAGAAAAAAAATGACTTGTTTTCCTCTTCCCTAGAAAGTAAACAGTGATCGTGAAAAAAACAACAACAACAGAAAAAAAACCTCAAATTCCCAACAACATAGTAAATTATTTAGTTCAGATAGAGTTTCTTTAGAGACTAGCTTATTTAGAGACTAGCTCAAGGCCTGTGAACTAAGATAGCTTTAATGCTATGAATTGGAATTTTTGTTAACTCTGTTGATTCTATAATACCAGCTTTAAATAATTCTCCTCCTTTCCAAATTTTTCTGGTGCTTTTCAGATTTGTATGCATGTGTATTTGAATAGTTACTCCTTTTGTCAGTTTTGCTGCTTGGCCTGCCCCCTCCCTCCTGCGGTGGAACTGGGGTTGTTAATTAATAATATTCCAGAGGCAATTTCTGGAGTGACTATTGGAAAACTCTTCTTAATTAACAAAATGATAAATTCTCCACTGCAGCAGTGCTACAGTGAAGTTCATCTCTGTCATTCAAAATCCGTGATTCTGAAACATCCTCCGACATTTGTGTGAGGATGTTGGGCACTTAAATTCTGGATCTTTTATCAAAGGTTCCACAGGAAGCCAGAGAAGGAGAAATGAAGAGTGAAAAGGAGCAAGAACTGGATGAAATTAAAATGCTATTCTGTCATCATAATAGTTCACATGGGCACTGTCAGGAGAGCATTTTAATTTTGTCAAGTGTGTCTGCTACTCATTTATTCCATCTCTGCTTGTTATCGAAGTTTCAGATTAAATGTAAAGATATGAATGTATTGCCATAATAAATTTATAAGTGGATATTTAAAGAGCAAAGATTTGAATGACACAAATGAACCTCGGTGTAGCAGTAAAGTGGGTAGGATATGCAGAAAGATGCCACAGAAGTCAGAAATGACTGCTGGAATTGCCTTAATTAAAAAAAAGAAAGGAAGAAAGAAAAAAAAAGAAAGAAAGAAAAACTTGAGCTGCATGAGCCACCATAGATGGTATCTAATATGAAATTAGGCTTACTTTACATTATTTATGCCACTTTAAAATAATCTAATAAAAGCTTTCAAAAATCTGATTAAACTGTACTATTCAAATATAAGGCAAATACTTAGACAATGGAAAGCTAAGCTGTTAAATTTGGGGATAGAAGATAAGATTCCAGACAAAGTTAAAGCAGCATGTTATTAAAAATATGGATTAATTTGTAAGATAGCTTTAGAATAGAATTCATTTTTTTGAAATTATGTTTTGTTAAGTGGATAGTAATCCCAATGCAATAAAGTGTAGAGATAACACATTCTAAGGATGCCCTATTTTACTCCCATTACAGGCCCGGTATTTGTTTAGATGTCATATCAAAACCATATAACCTGAGATACTCTTCTGGGGTTCGCATAACACTGATATTCATAATAAAAAAAGAAAGTGATGCAAAGCGGCACCTAGCTACCATTACATGATGTTTGGTTAGGACTCAGAGCACAAGGCTGGGAAGAAGCAATAGGGAGTTAGAATAAGGACACAGGATAAATTGACATGATCCTGAACAGACCTGACTTTTGTAATGACAATCAAACAGCAGATAACCCTGAAGGCATCTGAAAAAGAAGAATAAGGTGGTCATACTAGCAGAAATGAAAGGAGATGAGTAAGCTTTCCTAAAATGTCTGAATTACTATTGAAAAGCATGTCCTTCAATTGTGACCAACACTTCTTTTTTCTTCTTGTGCCTGCTGCCTTCCGGCTAATATAAGGATTCACTTTTGCTTATCTGCTTTAACCCAGGAGAACACCAGTGAGGATAAAGTTATAAGGATTGTTAGGAAGAGGGAAAGAAAAATGCATACAAAAATAGCAATGGAAGTTTCAGAAGAATAACATGAGAAGGACTTTATTTAGGCTGGTTTTCTGATTTTATCCAAATATTACTTCCAAAATAATATCTGACTTGGGCTTAAATGGAGAAGGAGAAAATGAAAAAGTTTCTTACTTAGCCGTAGATCCAGTGTTTGCTTTCAGTTCATTGTAGATAGTAAATCTTAGGAGCAGTTTAGTCAGTTAGCTTGTAACAAAGAAGTTATAAAACTAATAAAAGTCATCATTTTAGTAGATCCATTCAGTAAATTGGAGTTAGGGGACAATGTTAGGAAAGAGATTTATTACAATTGGTGAACTGGTCCCGCCATCTGCCATCTGCAAACTGTAAACGCAGGGAAGCTGGTGATGTGGTGCCAGTCCTAGTCCAAAGCCCCAAGAACCAGAACTGAGGGTACAAGTCCCAGTCTGAGAGCAGGAGGCCCATGTCCAAGATCATTAGTTAAGATGAGAGATAGAATTCTCCCATCTTTTCCTTTTTCTTCTCTTCAGGCCCTCCATGTATTAGTTGATCCAGAACCACATTGGGGAGGGAAATCTGCCTTACTAAGTTTAGCAGATTCAAACGTTAATTCCATCTAGAAATATCCTGTTGGAAACATTTAGAAATAATATTTAACCACATATCTGGGCACCCTGTGGTTCAGTTAAGTTGACACATAAAATTAATAATCACAGTGATGTACTCCTTTTCAGTTTTATTGCATTCTTTCTATTTTGTATAACTCGAAATGCAACCTCCAATTCTTAAATCCCATAAAGCCCCTGTGAACTCCTCTCTAAGTACCTCTCTGAGCTCATCTCCTACTAATTTTCCTCTTGTTCATTCTGTGTCTGGTGTATGAACTTTTCCTTTGTTCTTTGAAAATATTAGGTGCTCCATCTCAGGGCCTTTCACTTACGGTTCTCTGTGTGGGAAAATTCACATATACCATATATCAGCATTGCTTACTCCCTCATTTTTACTTAGGTCTTTGCTCAAATATTCTCTTGTCATATAAACACCTTTCTTTTCCACTTTCGGTAAAATGGAAACCCTTTCCCCAACATCTCAACTCTCTGTTCCCTTTATCCTTCTTTGTTATTTCTCCATAGTACCACCCATTTGAATATGTTTTACTTGTATACATATCTCTATTTCCAGTCTCTTTCTACTGGAACATAAACTACATGAGAGAAGAGTTTGTTTTATTGAATGCTATATTCCCAGTAGTAGTGTTCTGTCACATACACATATGAAATCAATATGCATACATATATTTGTGAGACCAACAAATGATAATGTGGGAGAATCCAAGATGGTGGCGTAGGTAAACACCTAAACTGCTGCCTCACACAACAATTTCAAAACTACAACTAAAAGACAAAACGTCTATCACCCAGAACCACAGGAAAGCTGGCTGAGTGGAAGTTCTACAACTAGAAGGAAAGAGAAAAGAGCATTGAGACGTGCACAAGTGCTGAAAAGCTGAGGTACGGAGGCGAGTGATCCGGGCTGGCGGCAGGCATTGCTTTTTTCAACCCAAAGGGAGACAAGCCCCTGATTACTCTGAAATACAGTTTCTGGGGAGACATGGGGGACCCAAACTCCTATGAGGAGAAGCTGGACTGTCTGCTATCGGGTCGGAAAGTGAGGGGGGCTTGCTTGCAAAGCTGCACGCAAAAATAATTGTTTACTGCACTGGGGCACGGGATGCAGTCAGAGACACAGAGCCGGCTAACTAGCAGCCATTGCTGTTTGCCACCCCCTATCCTAGTGACACCCTGAGAACCCGCCCCACACAACCTACAAACCCACCAAAGCTCCAAGCAGCAGCTATAGCATAAGAAAGACCTGCCCCATTGCAGCTTAACCTAGCAAACTTGCAGCCTGGGTCAGACAGCTCCAAAACCTCCAAACCCCAAGCAAAAAGGAGAAAACTGTAGCTCTTGCTGTAGCTCCTGCTGGGTGGACTCAGACAATAGCTGACCTGCACCCCATTGGAGATCCAGAAGCCAGTATACCTAGTGGTCAGTGTGAGAAACCAGATTTCAACTCCTCACATCTGTAAGTGACACATTCAAGAGGCAGACTCAGAGAGCACCAAAGCCCCACTGAAACAAGTCCTGCACCATAAGCGTGTCTCCAGCACAGCAGTTCTTTCATTATAGACACAGCGAGTCCTCACAGCCGATTGGCCTGGAGGTCAATTCCTCCCAGTGTACCAACAACAATTAAGGCTTAACTACACCAAGACTTTGCACTCAGCCCACAAAGGGGTGTACCAAGAGCGTCCACATCAGGTGATTGGGGAGGCTGAGCTACGGCCCCTATAGGTCACCTACCACACAAAGCTACTCCATCAACACAGGGAAGCAGCCAAAATGTGGAGACAAAGAAACATGTCATGAATGAAAGAAACGGAGGAAAGCAAACTACTGGACGGCATAGAGTTCAGAACCACATGTATAAGGTTACTCAAGAGTCTTCTAAAAACTGCTGAGAAACTTGATGACACTTCTGAGGAGCTTAGTGAGACCTTCAAGGACCTTAATGAGAATGCCAAAAAAATGGAAAAGGATCAGTCAGAAATGAAGCATACACTGTCTGAAATAAAGAATATACAGAAACTCAACTGTAGATCAACGTACTCCAAGAATCAAACCAAAGATCTGAAATATGAGGAAACAAAAAACACCCAACCAGAAAAACAAAAAGAAAAAAGAATCCAAAAATATGAAGATAGTGTAAGGAGCCTCTGGGACAACTTTAAGCATACCAATATCCGAATTTTTTGGGTGCCAGAAGAAGAGAGAGAGCAAAATACTGAAAACCTATTAGAAGAAATAATGACAGAAAACTTTCCCTACCTGGTGAAAGAAACAGACTTACAAGTCCTGGAAGCACACAGAACCCCATACAAGAGGAATCCAAAGAGGACCACACCAAGACACATCATAATTAAAATGCCAAGGGCAAAAGACAAAGAGAGAATCTTGAAAGCAGCAAGAGAAAAATGGTTAGTTACCTACAAGGGAGTACCCATACGACTGTCAGCTGATTTCTCAACAGAAACTATGCAGGCCAGACAAGAGTGGCAAGAAATTTTCAAAGTGATGAATAGCAAGAACCTACAACCAAGATTACTCTACCCAGCAAAGCTATCATTCAGAGTTGAAGGTCAGATCAAGAGCTTCACAGACAAGAAAAAGCTAAAGGAGTTCATCGCCACCAAACCAGGATTACGTGAAATGCTGAAGGGTATTCTTTAAGAAGAGGAAGAAGAAGAAAAAGGTAAAGATAAAAATTATGAACAACAAAATGACATCAAATACCTACCTACCAACAAGTGAATCTAAAAATCAAGTAAATAAAAAATCTGAAGAACAGAATGGACTGGTGAATATAATAGAATCAGGGACATAGAAAGGGAGTGGACTACAATTCTCAGGGGGAAGCAGGTGTGAGTGGTGTGGGAAGAGATTGGACAAAAATCTTACTCCTATGGATGAAGACAGTGGCAGGGTGTAAGGGCATGGGGTAGGGTGGGGTGGGGAATCAGGTGGAGGGGAGCTATAGGGGGAAAACAAAAAGAGGAACACCTGTAATCTGAACAATAAAGATTTATTTAAAAAAAACAAAGAAAAAAAACCAAATGATAATGTGGGATAATATACACTGAGTGGCCAGATTATTATGATCTCTGAACACATAATAATCTGGCCACTCAGTGTGAGTGTGTGTGTGTGTATATATATATATATATATATACACACACACACACACACACACACACACGTATATATATATATATACACACACACATATATATTAGAGGCCTGGTGCATGAATTTGTGCATGGGTGGGGTCTGGCCAGCCTGGCCAGGGGGAGGGGACATGGGTGGTTGTTGGCTGGCTTGCCTTCTGGTTGAACTCCTGGTCAAGGGGACAATTTGCATATTAGCCTTTTATTATATAGGATATACACTGAGTGGCCAGATTATTATATGTTCAGAGATCATAATAATCTGGCCACTCAGTGTATGGAGGGGGTGTAAAATGTTATTGTATTTTTAATTTGAATTTTCTTGAGGGAAGTGGATGAGATTGGGTATATGTTCATATATTTATTGGGTATTGGGCTTTCCCCATCTATGAATGCTCATATTTTTTGTTCACTTTTTCTATTGAGTAATTGCAATAGTCTTTGTTGTTTTTGCTTTTCTTTTTTGTATTCTGGATACTTTCTCCTTATCTGTTACCTATATATATAAAACCCTAATATGCAAGTAGACCAAACTGTGGAACAACCGAATAACCAATTGTTATGACGTGCACTGACCACCAGGAACATGGCAGGCATCGGCCGCTGCGGGATGGTAGAGCAGGTGAGTGGGTGCACCAGACCAAGGCAGGGCACTGGTCACTGTCAGCAGAGCCAGCCTCTGGTGGTTACTGAAAATTCTTTGCTCCCATGTGCCACGATTCCCCCCCCCCCCCGGCGCTTGCACCTGCTGCTGGCACCAGAGCTGCTGATTGCACCCACTGCTGGCACCTGGGGCCAGCCCCAATCACTGGGCACCGTCAGCGGGTGCAAGCGGCAGCTGCTGGCCCCGATCACCCCTCAGGTCTTCTCCACTTCCTCCTGTTCCTAAGGGGCGATCGGGGCCAGCGGCTGCCTTTTGCACCTGCTACCGGCAACAGCCCTGCTTCCACCTGCTGTTTTCACTGGGCGCGGGTCCTGATTGCTCGGTGCAATCAGCGGGTGCGAGTGGCGGCTGCCAACCCCAGTCAACCCTGAGGGCTTCTCCACATCCTCTGCTCCTGAGGGGCAATCGGGGCAGCAGCTGCCACTTACACCCCCTGATGGCACTGGCCCTGTTCACACCCACTGCTGGTGCTGGCCCCAATCACTCCGCACTGTCAGTGGGTGCAAGCGGGGCCAGTGCCGTCAGTTCATGGGAGCAGTGGTGGGAGAGGGGCTGCTGGCAGACAGGGGACCAGGGGCCACAGCAGGAGGGGCAGAGGATGGGCTGAGATCTGCCCCTGTGCGCACAGCAGCCTTGTGGTCCACAGTTCCTTTCGAGGTGCACGAATTCATGCACTGGGCCCCTAGTACACTATATAATTATCTTTACAAGGTTATATCTTGAGATTAAATGAATGTGTCTTTTAGCTAAGTTTATGGAATCTGTTGTTATAGCAAAGTTTTAAACTATATTATAGTCAATTTATTTCCCCACTATATTTATTATTTAAGACATTCTTTTTACTATGACATAGAATAATATCTAAAATTTTTTTCTAAAAGTTTTAAAATTTATCTTTTATATAATAGTTTATTAAGCTGTCTGGAGTTGATTTAGTAAGTGGTATGGAGAGGAACCTAATTTTCTTATATTACTTGTTGTTATCTATAGACAAATAAGAAATTGTTTTCCATACCAGTAGCAAAGTGACCTAGCATTTCCTATTAAATAAATATTTAGCTGTATGTAAAATTGCCACTTTTTGGTAGGTACATTTCTGGGCTCTTCATTGTGTTCCATTGTCCAATAAGCCCCACCTCCTCTCTCTTTTCTTTCTTTTTCTTCAAACTGATAATAGTTATTTTTGGCTCTTTACTCTTCGATATAAAGTTTTGTGTCTATTTGTCAACTGTCATGAATAGTCTTGTCTGGCTGAAGACATACTTCTGAAACTTCATGAAATGAGTTGGGTAGCTTTTTCTCTTTTCAAGTCTCTTAAACAGATTTCATGACATGGGACTTATCTGCTTATTGAAGGCTTATGGAATCATTTCTAAAATTTTCTTTAGTTAATATTTTTTTCACAGGAACTGGTTTTGGATTGATGATTTATATTTTTGTATATTGATGACCCCTTCAATTTTCCTCTGATCCCTTAGTCATTTTTGATAATGTATATTCTAAAAGGAGTTCTTTAGATTTTGTAAAATAGTCCTTAACATTTTAATACTATTATTTAAAAAATATCTACTCTTCCAGTCATTGTGCTCATCTTTTAAAAAAATACTTCTACTACTGTTCATTTGTTCTCTCTCTTCTCTGGTTTTCTGGATCAGTCTTCAGTGTTTTTATACTAGTATTTCTAATGTACCAACTTTCTTTTATAACTTTTTTTAAATAAATCTTTTTTTAAATTGATGTCAGAGAAGAAGAGAGAGGAAGAGAGAGATAAAAACATCAATGATCAGAGAGAATCATTGATTGGCTGCCTCTTACACATCCCACACTGGGGATCGAGCCTGCAACCTGGGTATATGCCCTGACTGGGAATCAAACCATGACCTCCTGGTTCATAGGTCGATGCTCAATCTTTGAGCCACACCAACTGGGCTCATTTATAACTTGTATAACGTTTCCTATTTAATTAACTTTAATTTTTGCTTATTTTTCCTTTATTCTGCTCTTTTTGCCGGTTTTCTGAGTTTACACCAGTTATTTTGGGTCATTTTTGTTTTTTAACAAATATATATCAGATTATAAACTTCTTAATGTTGCATTAGATGCATTTCACAATATTTAAAAAATGCAATTCTTTCACTGCCATTCAATTATAAATATTTCATAATTTCTCCTTTACTCTTTAACCTATACATTACTTAATGATTTGATCTTTATTACATGTTTTATTTAGAGATTTATTCTTTAATCTAAAAGCTATTTAAAAATGTACTTTTAGTTTCCAAGATACACTATTGTATTTTTATTATTTGTTTCTTACTTAATATGGTCAGAGAACATGATCTGTGGGATAGTGATCTTTTCATATTTGTTGAGATTTCTTTGTGACCTAACACTAAGTCAATGTATGTAAAGTTTCTATATGTGCTTAAAAAGAATGTATTTTTTATATTTTGGGGAGTATAGTATTCTAAATGTATCTGATAAGGGAAGTATTTAAATTTTTAAAAAATTTATATATCTCTTTAATTTTTTTGGTCGGTGTTATTATTGTAAGAAAGAGGAATGCTAAAATATCTCATCTTGATTGAGACTTCATTAGTATTTTTCTTGTAATTAATTTATCTACTTAAAGTCATCTTTTAGGTATATGTAAGGTCAATTATAATATCCTACTGGTGAATTATTTTAATAATATGTAGGTTTCTTTTTTATCTCCATTAATATTATTTGCACTCAATTTTATTTTGTCTGCTTTGATATAGCTTTGTTTTGTTTAATATTTACTGTGAATTAACTGTATACCCTCTCTCTGAGAAATTGGTACATTATCACATTTATCTAGCCACTGGCTGGGGTCCTAATTCAAACTAAGATATTACTCAATGCCAGAATATTGCCAACTGCAATATTTCAAATATTGCCTTTTCCTGATTTCATGATTCCACTAAGTTTGTGAATTTTGGGTTGTTTCATTCAGGGTCAAGTTTTACATTTAGATTTTTCCGAGGTTGGTCATAGATTCTTCTTATGGTTCACAGTGAAGGATCCTGGATGGCTTGTAGTTGAGTCAGCTAGGGTAAGATACAAGACTTTTAAACATTCTGTACCAATATCCACTTTCTCTCATTTGTAATAGGTTCCTAAGGAACTGAAGAATAATGTGTAAGAGAACCTGCAGACTGATGACATGAGACATTCAGGTAAAATTTCCCTGAATAATGTGGAAATGAGGGAAATAAGATGTCCCTAGAGAGTGAAATTAAACTAAAATTTTTACATACCTGTATCAACACTGGGAAATGTTAAGTTGCTTCAAAGGTGCACCATAACAAAGTGTATCCTGAATAAAGGTATTAAAGAAAGAAGTTTTCCATCTGTAAGCGGAATAGTCATCCTTGAAGTGTAGAGAAGGGAAAGTCACAGAGATAAACTGTCGATGTATCCATGCATCTTTCCCAAGGGAGGAAACCCTCCTTAGCTAAAAGGCTTTTCAGCTGTGTGGTGCCATTTACCAAACCATGATTTCTGAGGAAAAGACTACAGCAGGTTGTAGCCACCAGCCTATAAGTATCCTAGCCTCATAAAAACATCATCTCCATTACCTACAAATGGAGACACAAGATTTTCTTATCCTGATGCCATTAAACATTTATTTAGCTAACTGAATCCACTTATTCTAATTTCATGCTCATTGAGCAAGCTCTTGTTTATTATTTGGTTTCCCATATTGGTCTGCATTTAGAGAAAAATTAGCTGGTCATCTGGATATAAGTATTCTTATTGCTGAAGTAAAAGTATTTCTCACTGTAAATTTATAACTTAAAGTGTACTGATTATGGTTTTGCTTCCCATGTGTGCTTTTTAAAAAGTGATACTGCAAATGGTTAAAAAAAAAAAAAAGGAAAGGCTTTTGATTTGGAACATATAGACTCATTTCTAAATCACTTTTATGGTTTTCCATTTTACTATACCTCAATAAACATATCATTAATTTAAATTGTTTGCTGTGTTTTGCTATACAAACAATGCCCAAGCATCTCTTTTACATACCTTGTGAATTATAAATGAATTAAAAAGTTGCATCTACTGCTTCTTATTTTCAAGAAAGAATTCATCTATCATGTTTATGTGAGTATTCTGCTACATGCCTAGGTATCTTGCATTGGGGTTTACATTTCACTGTGTGTCTTTATCTATATCTGTGTGATGTTATATTGATGGGCCTTATATAACAGTCTTATGACTGATTCACTGAGGGAGTTAACATAAGCCTGCCTTGGAGAGATGAAATTTTTTACAGGCCCAGAAAAAGTTAAGCATTTGAGTTTGCAAGTATAAGGAGCAGGGCCTTGATTAAGGAAAATTCTCAAAGATGATGTATGTGACCCTGGGGCTTCCTGTGAGAACTATCCCAGGTGACATTCTGACATCACAATGTATTTTAAAATGTGTATTGTATATTTTATCATTTGCTTAAGTAGGTTACAGAAAAAGTTGTAAAACCACCCGATTTTTCCCACCTTAATTTATCGCCCAGTGCTCTGATTCCAGCCCAGCTTTCTGACTTTCTGCTTAATCCAGACCTAAAAGAACTAGTCACATGATTCCCTCATCATTTACTAAGTTTGCTCCCCTGCTTTACATCTTATTCACATAGACTTTGAAATCTCTCTGGTGCACAAGGACTGTGGTTGAATTTACAGCCTTCCACTTTTCTGAAGATTACAGTTCTACCTAGTAACAATGGAGGCAACCATTTTCATATAATGTGCATTTGCCATGCCACAGTTGATTGGCCCAAAGTTAGATATCCTACCCAAGGTAGGCAATCAGTGTTTAACTGAGAATAAGGACTTATACATATATGTAATTCTACATAAGTTTTCTAAATAATTTTAATTCCAAACAACTTAGAAGCAGGTAGTTGGTTTAGACAGATATTTTGACAAGAATAAATGTATGAGTAAGAAGAGATGTGATAAGAGTTGAGGAGAGAAGACTTCCCAAATTTTGATCCCTTAGTTCATGGTTTCAGCATGTTTCTTCCTGAAGCTCAGCTGCATCTCTGTTCGTGAGTTTCTTTATCCTTATACTAAATTTTGCCTTCTTTTCATAAAACTAGTTTAAAAGGGTTTTTGTTAGGACTATATGAGGAATCACATGTTCCATTCTATCCTCTTTCTACAACTTTGCCTTGAATACAAAGCTGTGACCCTGAGTCAGAATTTTCTCCAAAGTCTTCCAACCCACATACCAAATTCAAACTGGTTTATCAGATGTAAAATTACTTCTATTTGTGAAGTTATTTCATGAAATGAAAGCTTGCTCATTTTCACTGAAAATTAATTCCCAGGTAAAATATTCTGATGTGTTTTATACTCATGGATTTTTTTAAAGTAAGAACTGCACAATTATTAAATAACTTGGAACATTACACATTTATATCTATATCTAATAAGTATGCATAGGCATAGACACATGTGCACATGCACACACATATACACTTATATTTTCTTCTATGCTAGAATTTCAAACAATTTTTTGTGAATTTTAATGTTCCCAGCAAAAACTAAAGCTTTTTTCCACTTAAGGAGTTGCACTCTTACCTTTTAAATTTTCCCAGTAGAGTTTCAGAGAATAAAAATGATTCTTTTATAGAAGAAAAATCTCTTCTTTCATTTTTGTCTGTACTATAAATGTCCACTTAGTTTCAATTTATATACTCCCGTTTAAAATATCCATGTGCATGACTTTGTATATGTGTATGAGGAAAAACACACTATGAGTAAAACCCCTAGTCATACAGGCCAATATTCTGTTTCTGATAATGAGTTTGGCAAGAAGACCCTTTTGTCCTCTATGGAGTAAGCTCAAGGGGCTAAGGATATTGGAGTTGAAGGAGGGAAAGGGAAAGTTCTTCAGAAAATATGTTTTATTTGAATTATTTTAATGTGTTTTCTGAACTTTTCACTCTGAAAATTTATATATGATTTACATCATTAAAGCGCAAAAATAAAAACGTAAGTACAACAAAGGCAGAGCCACGCAGACACCTAGTGTAGGTCTTCAAACAGACTCAAGCCAAGCCATGGACACTGCTCCAAAACAAGACCTCTCACATGAGGATGGTGTCCCAGCCCTGGGACTCACTGTAATTGTCTGCAGTCTTTAAAGGCCTCAGAGGTTCCACAGCCATAGAATCCTATTCTGATGCCCTACCAGAACTCTTATAGCTAAAAAGTCTTCCCAGATAAAACTCTGTTATTTCTTTGACATCTTTTTGGGGATGGGTAGAACGGCTAACTTTAGACATTAATCTCCAGCCACGTTCAAAGAGCAATTCATGTTATCAAGTAAAAACACCATGTATGTTGATACTGATGAGGTTGCCACTTAGTATCTTGTTTTTACATTACTTACATTCATTAAAATTCATAGGCATGAAGTTTGTAAAAACTTTCAAGCAAGAAAATATTTCAAGACTAACTTGAAATATTTTTTAGCTTGTTCTCCATACCTTCATTTTACATTTGAGAGAATAGATAGTACAACCTGGACATTTTTAAAGACCATAAAGGTGATTGCTCTAGGAATTCTTTTGTTTAAACCATATGTTATAGAAATATAAATCTATATATTTTCTAGAGTTGTAATCCAAATAACCTTTCCAAAATGGGAATCCATATCAACTTCCCTTATTAAGGTCAATGAACTTTGGCTATCCTATCCATAATATCAGGGAATTTATCAAGTTAGAAAGCAGACTATTCTATGGATGCTTAAGTTTAACAGAGTGTCCTCCTTAGAGTGAGCTATTCTTATTTTCTGTATAGTCATGTATATATTACTTTCACTTGACCATTATCACAAAGTATTACAACACCTTTGATGAATCTAATCAACCCAGGTGCTTAATATCATGTAGGCACTAAATTTCCAAGCAGAGAAATGAAGAAAAACCCACTTCTTTCTTTTAGTTAAGATCCTTGTAGGTTTATACTTTGAGCACCAATGCATCTGAACAAAGTGTAATAATAGACAAACATTGACTAGACAAAGTTTAGATGACCTTGCCTTTCTCAAAGGTAAGCATCCCTAGAATGTGGCAAATAGTGCTGAAACCATAAGCTTATAGGATTAATTGCCTCTCCAGATGGAAACAAACAAACAAACAAACAAAGACCAATTGTGCTTCCATGTAAGGGAGGAATAGGAGTTAAACTGCTGAGTAAAACTTGAGACTGGTATAGACTTCCTTGACAGATTCTGCCCTATCACATGATAGACAAAAAAGAAAAATGAAGTAAACTCTCTTTTTCCTTTAAGATTTACCAATATTTAATTCTTCTGTGCCTTTTCTTATTCCTTTCTGTTTTACTCTACAGAACTTCTCACTCCCTTTTTGTGTCTAACTCTATCCTGCACAAATGCATCTACTGGTCATAGACTTAGCAATGTCAAATAGATTATAAATGCTCCTTGATGGCAGAACATCTTATTCAACTCTAGATAGGTAGTAGCCTCATTTCTGACATCGACGAGATAATTTATATTTATTATATGAAGGAAGGAGAGAATAGTGAACATTATCTTATTTTTTGTTCATCATGCACCATTTTTCATTTTTATTTAGCCTATGAAGATTGCCATAGTAAGGGTTTTATATAAATTGAAAGTTCCAGAAGATTGAGAGTTTAATCTCATTAAACACCAAGGACATTAACTTTAAATATGTTTTTAAAAATTATTTTTGAATTACAGTTTACATTCAATATTTTTTGTATTAGTTTCAGGTGTACAACATAGTGGTTCAACAATCATTTCTTTACAAAGCATTCCCCTCATATTTCCAGTATCCACCTGCACCATACATAGTTATTACAATATTACTGACTATATTTACTTACTATGTTGTACTTTACATCCTGAGACTATTTTCTAACTACTGATCTGTACTTCTCAGTCCCTTTACCTTTTTACCCAGTCCTCTCACTCCCCACCCCTCTGGCAACCATCAGTCTGTTCTCTGTATCTATGAATCTGTTTCTGTTTAGTTTATTTGTTTATATTGTTCTTCAGATTCCACATAAGTGAAATTATATGGTGTTTGGTTTTCTCTGACTTATTTCACTTAGCATAATACCATTTGGGTCTGTCCATGCTGTTTTCCACAGTGGCTGCACCAGTACACATTCCCACATTCTTGCCAATGGTTATTTGTTGATTTATTGATGATAGCCATTCTGACAGGTGTGAGGTGATATCTCTTTGCAGTTTTAATTTGCATTTCTCTGATAATTAGTGATGTTCAGCATTTTTCATATGTCTGTTGGCCATTTGTATATCCTCTTTGGAGAACATAGGTTGTCTCCCATTTTTAAATTGGATTGTTTGGTCTTTTTATTTTTTGATAGTGTGTTGTATGACTTCTTCATGCATTTTGGGTGAGAACATTCTCTTATTGAAAGTAACTTATTCTTCTTTATGAACTGCAACTTGTTCCCAGATGTAATTCACCTAGGTTGGCTTGAGCACTGCAGTTATTTCTGCTCTCTGTTATTGAAATTTTATCTGCCCTGGCCAGGTGGCTTGGTTGGTTGGAGCATAGTCCCATACACCAAGAGGTTGCGGATTTGATTCCTCATCAGGGCACATACCTAGGTTATGGGTTCCATCCTGGCCAGGTGCATATGGGAAGCAACTGATCAATGTGTCTCTCTCCTATTGATGTTTTTCTCTCTCTCTCTCTCTCAAAATCAATAAAAAATATATTTTGGGTAAGGATTAAAAACTATCTTCTCTTTAAGAGCTCAGAACATCAGGGTATTAAATGGCAATCAAGTTCAATGAGTAGATGGATACTAGATATAAGGAGATATGCATCATGAAACTTGTTTTATGACTCTGCTTTATTGTTCACAGTGGCAAAAAAGTGAAAGAATGATATAACACATGGTATATAACCATTACCACTAAAGCAATTTGTATTGCTTTCTGTGAGTACACTGTCACTGATCTAATTTTCACTAAATGTTAATCAGTTTCTATGCTAAAAATACATTGAACTGAACAATGGATTAAGAAAGATGTTGTTCTAAATCCCATCTTGTACTTTTCATTTAATGGGTCTAAATTCCTTAAAGTATCAGCCTTTAAAATTGACTTGCAGAAATCTGAAGTTATGGCTCTGAATCTCTTTGGAGGGGGTGCTTATGAATATTAACTGTATCTTAAGATGCACTGTGTTGGTACAAGACTCATTTGAGCACAGAATTAGTGAGAGGTGAATGATGAATAATGGGCTCAGTGTGTGGAGTTTAAATATTCGAAAGAACAGACTCTGTATGGTATTGTAAAACGTCTTGTAGCTTCATTTCTGATTTTGAAATGTTACAGTGCTTGCTTATTGTCACAGCATGATCTTCAGCACAGTTGGGTAGTGCTTTTTTAAAGTAATGCAAATGCATGAATGTCAGAAATACCTTCAAATATCAGGGACTGCATCTTTAAGGAATACATTTGGCATTAAACAGCCTTTTCCAGCTAATGAATTTCTCAAGTTACAAGAATAATGGCCTTTTTAATCTTAGCAAGAGTAATTAAACAGACATTTGTTATTAATGATGTTGTTAATGGCAGAAGATATTGAATTCTCACTTTAGATATTATATTGAGAGTGATTATTTTGAGTATCAGACATATGATTGTATGATGGTTTTAAAAGTACATCTCCTTAAGATGGTTTTAAAAGTACATCTCCTTAAGAGCATTGTAAAGTACTAGTTATTTAAAATACAGAAAACTGCCTTAACTTTTACCAATACTAAAGAAACTAAATATTCTCACACTGTGGCAGAACTAGCTCTTAGGGACAAAGAACACTTGTTTTACTAGTTCTACCCATCATTTCCAGTAGTGTTTGAGTACTTACTCAAAGTTCACTTCAAAATGGAGAGATTGATGATATTGGTTGTCTATTCTATGTCCATTTCCCTTTCCTGAAAGGTTTCTCAATTCTGTTTAGAAATCCAACCTATTTTCAGCTTCAGAAAGGCAGCCAAATTAATCAACTCATTCATTCATTCAACAAATATTTACTGTCAATATGGCCAGGCACTACTGTGTCTGTGCACTGTGAATGTAGCTGTGAAACAAGAATAAAACAAAATAAAACCAGACAAAAATATCACAAATAAACAAAAGCAAAATGTAAAAAGACAAAAAACCCTACCGACCATGATTGGGATAATGAATGGGTCAAGGTAGAGCCAATCAGGCCACAGAAGCCCTCAGTGACTCATGGTTCAGTGCCAGTGCGGGCCTCTGGGCCAAGTGTTCCAGTCAGACCAGAGAGCAGGAGTTATATCTCTGCTTGTGGGAAATAATTCTTTTTCTCTTTCTCACTAGACATAAACAAAGCAACAGCAAGGCCCTGGCAGCCATTTGTGACTGTGAGGGAATTTGGGATTAGGATACACAAAAAACTAACAATAACCATGGGGGTTTCTACTGCCTGCTCTAAAAGTATCTGCACACCAGAGCACTGAGACAGAATCTTCACAAGCTCATGAGAATGATGGGACTCTGAAGCAAAGACATTGACGTAGAAGTGCTTAACCACTAAAGCGGGGGAGGATGGAGGTCACAATTATTTTAAGAATTGGCAGTTTCAGAGGAACAGCTGAGGAGACTATTCACAGGGAAGTGTAGTAATTAATAGAACATGGCTTTCCTGGTCAAAATAGACTGATACCTTATGAGGTACATTATATACACAATGAAAAGAAGATAAGAATGGATGAGTAGATATCTAAGGGTCATTGCCTGAAAAGGAAGTTACATTTTCTTGCCCAATATATACTACTTGTCCAATATATTTTCTTGTCACATATATACTACTAGAGGCCCGAAAATTCATGCGCTGGAGCCGGGGGGGGGGGGGGGGGAGGGACGCAGTCCTTCAGCCCAGCCTGCCCCCTCTCACAGTCCAGGAGCCCTCAGGGGCAGGAGGCGACCTGGTGATCAGGGGAAGGAGACACCCCATCATACCTCTGCTGCTGCCACTGCCAGCAGCACAAGCCTCAGCCAGCCCTGGTTACCTGAGCCTCAGGCAGCCCTGGGCGGCTGGGCAGCCACCATCCGAGGCTTGCCTGCACCTCGGGCCGGTCCTGGGCAGCTAGGGCAGTGGTTGGCAAACTGTGGCTCGTGAGCCACATGTGGCTCGTGAGCCGTGGTTTGCCACTCTGTTGACTAATGAGTTTGCTGACCACTGGGCTAGGGGGCTGAGGGGACTGGGGGACTCCGGAGGCAGGTGCACAGAGCAGCCAGGCCCACCTGGGGGCGGGCCCAGCCTTGCTGCATGCCTGCCACCCCAGCGAGGCTAAGGGGACTGGGCACCGCCATCTTGTGGCTGTAGGCACTGCCATCTTTGAGGTCGTGACAGTCAATTAGCACATTCCGTCCTTATTGGCTGTGGGTGCTGCCATCTTTGCAATGGTATGAGGGTCAATTAGCATATTCCCTCTTTATTAGATAGGATAATAATTCCCCTGATTTTCCCCCTGAGGATTTATGGATATTTATTTGGTGCTCATACACTGGAGATAGGGGAATTTTACTCAGGGTCTGAATTGACATTGATACCTGGAGACCTGAAGTATTATCATGTTCCCATTACAGTGTGGGGAATAGATGGGTCAAATAATCAATAAAATCATGGCCAAGGTTCAGCTTAGAGAAGGTCCACTGGGTTTTTGCTCCACATGGTTGTTTTTTGCCAAGTCCTCAAATGTAAAATTTAGAATTGAGATACTCAGCAGTTGGAACAAGAATTGAATCCTTGGTCTGTGGACTAAGAGCTATAAGAATGAAGAATGACAAGAAGAAGCCTTTGAAATTGCTTTAACCCCCAATCAAGAAAGTGAATCAAAAACAGTATTGCCCCTAGGAGGGATGACAAAGATTAGACTCAGCCTTGTGAATCTTAAAGATGTAGGGGTGTTTTTCTCTACCATATATCTTTTTAATTATAAGTCTGGTCTTCAGAAATTAAAAGGATCTATGAGAGTGACTATAGACTGAAAAGGAAGTTATGGCCCCGATTGCAGTTGCTATGCTTGATGTGGTATCTTTGCTATAAGTTAGGAAATTATTGGATCTATATAAGGAATTTGAAGTAGCACTTTTTGCCTTTTCTATTATAATCAGAAAAGAGGATATTAAATAGTTTGCATTTACATGGAAAGAACAAGAATATATGGTACATTTAAAGTTTTGTTACAGGTATGTAGGGGTGAGAAAAGATAGGTTTACAGTTGTAATACAAATAAATAATAAAATAATGAATAAATAAAAATACAAGAATAAACTGTGTTTTGTGTACTCACAACTGTAAACTTACTTTTGCTCACCCCTATATATTAACTCTCACACTCTTTGCCATAATATAGCCAGAAGATATCTGGACCATCCAGACATCCCACAGAGCATCATGCTGATTGATGATATCTTGCTAATGAGGAAGAATGAGAAAGAGGTAATTAGCATGCTGAAGATGTTAGTTAGATGCATGTACCCCAGAGGGTGAAAGATGAACACATTGACGATTCAGAGACCTAATATTTCTATAGTTTTTAAAGTTCCAGTGGTCAAGGACATACTGGGAATTTCATCTAAAATAAGAGACAAATTGCTACTTGCATCCCCTACCACAAAGAAGACATAACATTTGGTATGCCTCTTTGTGTTCTGGAAGTAATATATTCCATACTTAGAAATATTGTTCTAGTGAATATGCTAAATGATATATAAGACTGTTAGCTTGTGTGGAATTTGGAGCAGGAAAGGTCTTTGTAGCAGATTAAGGGTATTATGTAGCAAACATCCCCTTAGGCTGTACTGCCTATGCCCTAAGATGTTGGGGTGTCAGTGGTGAGAAAAGATGCAGTGTTCAGCTCATGACAAGCCCATTGGGAAAATCATATTATTGGTCCTATTGTCACAGAGCAAGGCCATGCCATCTGCAGTGGAGAAACAGCTCCTGACATGTTACTGGATCCTAATAGATACCCATATTAGCTGGGATATGTGGGATACTCCAAGGCATTTCAATTATGTATAACCAGCAGTAGTTCATCATCATCCTATATAATAAAAGCCTAATATGCTGTCTGGTTGTCCATTCAACTAATCAAAGCATAATATGTTAATGATATGCTAAGGCTACTCAACTGCTTACTATGACATGCACTGACTACCAGAGGGCAGATGCTCCAACTGGTAGGTTAGCTTGTTGCTGGGGTTTGGCCAATTGGGACTGGACTGGACATGCCCTGGAGCCCTCCTGTGGTCCCTCCCCAGCTGGCCAACCTCCCGTGTCCCTCCCTGGCTCCAATCGCTCACTGGTGGGGTCCCTTGACCTGGCCTCTGCCTTCTCACAATCTGGGACCCCTCAGGGGATGTTGGAGAGCTGGTTTTGGCCTAATCCTGTAGGC
The DNA here is from genome assembly GCA_026230045.1 of Corynorhinus townsendii. NCBI lineage: Eukaryota > Metazoa > Chordata > Mammalia > Chiroptera > Vespertilionidae > Corynorhinus > Corynorhinus townsendii. Next base: position 24,389,135 of record JAPDVU010000012.1, on the reverse strand, counting down.
CAGGCCGAGGAACCCCACTGGTGCATGAATTTGTGCACTGGGCCTCTAGGAAATTATAACTTTACATTGAGCCTAAGTAGACTAGAAAGCACAAGAAAATTGTATAAAGAGGGAGCTTAGACCTCTCCACTTTCTATGTCAACCACAGTGGTTATATGAACACCCTTTCTCAACTCTTGTCTATGACCATATGTGGATGTCTTTTATGACTGCTAAAGGAGGAGAAAAAAGCCAAAAAGCTTGGTTTGTTATTGGTCAAATAATCAATAGAGTGATAATCAAGTAATTGGTTTATTATTCGAGTCAAACCAAAATTTAGTGTGGTCACATTACAAACTATACTGCGACAGTGGTCAGAGACAACTTTTCTAATGTCAGTTTCACATGGTACACCAGGTTATGACTTTATGTGAAAGAAGTATTCTGAGATAAGAGTATGTAGAGTCATTCAAATAGCCTGAATGGCATCCTTGGTGCCTGACTGCAGATAGAAATGCCTGATTTTGGGGAGTTGTGGATGGGTACAAGGGAGTAGGCATAAAATATAAAGACCTTTGTGTGGCTTGTGAAGCATCATTGTGAAAGAATCTTGGAACTATAAATTAGGTGAGAATGACTCAGTTGCTTCTGTCATCAACCTCCACAGAACTGGTATAATGGACATGTGACTAGAGAGGACCCATCAGGAGAGAAGAAGGCTTTCTATGCTCCCAACAGAGTGACTTTCACTTACCAAGGCTAATCTAGCTATGACCAAGGCTGAATTTCTGATGTGTCTCTATTCCTTAAGGAGACCAACCAACCACTGAAAAGTTGACTACTTTGGGTGTCTTCTATTCTGGAAGGCCTAGTGGTTTATTCTCACAGCAATAGATGACTGTTCTAAACATAAGTTTATCTTTATTGCCCACCTAGTCACCACCATTCAGGTACTTTCAGGGTACCTTATCCACCTGTGTGAAATCCTATCTATACTAATAAGAAGGTGATATGCCAATTAGACTGGATAGATTGGATGTCTTCCAGACGTCCTTCCCAACAAAGCCAGGGGTGTGGCCAGCCTGCAAACTGCCCACTAGGTTGCTGGCCCCTTGCCAAGGTTGGTCCCACTCCCAGTGGGGACCCCCACCCCAATCAGGGGTATGGCCGGCCTGTAAAGCCCCAGCAACCCGAAGCCTAGGCCAGCCGCCCCACAGCGGGGACCTGCCATCCCGACCTGGGCCCCCTTTAAGGCAGGCCAGCCGGCCCCCACCTGTGCACCAGGCCTCTATCCTATATAATAAAAGGGTAATATGTAAATTGACCCTAACAGCAGAACGACCAGAAGAACCACTGGACCAGTCACTCTGAGGCACACTGACCACCTCTTGGTCCCTTTCCCCAGCTGGCAGGTTCTGATCGCCTGATGGTCACTAGCAGCGGGGGTGAAGCCAGCAAGCTGGCAGGAACAGCCATTCTCTCAGTCCTTTCCCCCAGCCGTCAGGCACCAATCACCTGATGGTGAACGAGGAACCGGGGGTGGGTGGCAGCGGGGGGCAGGGCCGGCTGTGGGCAGCTAGGGAAGATGGCCCTGATCACAGGCCAGGCCTAGGGACCGTACCCATGCAAGAATTTTGTGCACTGGGCCTCTAGTCTATATATAAAAGCCTAAGCGACCATTCGACCATTCAACTGGTAGCTATGATGCACGCTGACTACCAGGGAGCAGATGCTTAATGCACAGGCATGGAAACATGGACAGACTGATGAATCTCAGAGGGAAGGGGAGAGGGGGGAACATGGGAAGAGATTAACCAAAGATCTTATATGTATACTAGAGGCCCGGTGCATAGATTCATGCACCAATGGGGTCCCTCGGCCTGGCCTGTGGGGATTGGGCCGAAACTGGCAGTCCAACATCCCCCGATTTGGACCCAGATTTCGAGAGTGTACAGGCCAGGCCAAGGGACCCCACCAGTGCACAAATCCATGCACCAGGCCTCTAGTAGTACAGAAAATCCCCAAAGTGAACCCACCTCACAAAGAGATGCAATACCACGTCCATGGGGTCTATATGTTGTATCAAATACTACAACATCCAGAAGCTGCCAGGTGGATAGAATGCTAGAATGGCCTGGTGAATATAGAGCTGAATCACCTGCTCAGAGGCAATACTCTGGAAGTGTACAATGCTATGCACCAGGTGTATCAGAGGCTTCTGTATGGCATTATCACTGATAGAGAAATTCATGGGTCTGGGAATTTGGTTTCTAGTGAGGTTAGGAAGCAGACATGGTGTTTATCATCATTCACATTGACCTACTTCCTGTTCTTGCAATTCTGGGCTCTTTAAGGTAGAGATCTAGGTCCCTACATGGAACATACTATTCCCAGGGATGTATTCAAGCATTTCAAGAGAAAAGCCACCCATATTCCCATTCCCATTTGTATGTTTACATTTTTTTTCTGTGGGATTATTAGACATAAATATAAAACTGCCTGGCTAATCATTTAGTCTGAGCAATAGTTTTATCTTCTCTTGGGACACCGTAAAAGTCTCTTCCATGAAATAATTTCTTGCATTAGGAATTATGGGACAATAGTTAGCTGTAAGGAATAAGGGGGGATACTGACTTCATCTTCATTCTGTGCTCATGTCATGTCTCTGGATTGTCTCTTCGGCCCCAGAAAGTTGCAAATCAGGAAGCTATGAATTCAACAGCTGTGCTTGGGTATACAGTGGCCCCATTCCTTGAGCAGAAGGCTTGAGGCTTATACTGCTTCGGTGGAAAGAACAGTGCTGGCCACATCAAAGCTACCAAACATACATCTGCTGTATTGACTGAACTAAACTGGATAAGGTGTTGTTGCCAAGAAGAGATTGCCTTCAACATTTCAGTAAATGACTCTGAGCCATTGTTTAGTCATTCTTGTTACAAATATGAATTAAATCATGGAGTGATTTGGCATTTTCAATGAGTTTTCTTTTGAACCAGAGATTCAATGGGAAATTATTTTTCAGTGGAATGAAAGCATTTTAGTCAAGCGTGGGGGCAGCTCCCATAGTGACATGTGATAGTATGTGTTTCCTTTGGTGTTTAAGTATTTCTTCTGAGAAAATATAACTTGAGCAAAGCTTTAAAAAAACCCCACTAAGCTCCAGAGAATAGTTTACAGACAACTGAATTATGTGCATCTTTGAATCCACAAGTTCAAGCTCTCCTGACTCGGCGGCTTCCAGTTGACACCTTCTGTGAAGCATGGCCTGCGCTGCATTTTCTCATCGGGAAGCTCAGCCATCTTAGTTTCAGGGTCATTTGAATCACATGGTTAACCTGATTCTTTTTTCATTTTCCAAAATATCAAAATTAGGGTTTATTTTTTAAGAAGGGGAAAAAAATCTGGCTTCAGTTGTCAGTTTCCTCTGTTCTGTCAAGATTAGACTAGTAGTTCTGAATAATTCTGGCTCATTTTCTCAAGGGACCAGGCCTGAAATAATCCAGTGTTTATTTTTATACAAATTCTCACAGTACTACAACATTTTAGTAACTTCCTGGGATGTTTCTAGTTTTTCACAGGCCAAAAGGCCATTCTCAGAGGTAGCTCCTTCATGTAAACCTAAAAATGGCACTTTCCCACATTATAGTTTATCAGGAAGTTTAAAGTTCAATAGTCCTCCTCTCTTTTCTTTCTCGTCACAGAGAAAGGAAAAAATAAGGGGCAGTTCCAGCATGTTTGCTCATTCGAGCATGGTCATTCCATTTCAGTGTTTGGGAACCTGGGAAAGAGGCAGGGAGACTGTAGTGTATCTTGGCTGAGAAATGGCTGGACTGGGAAACAGGACTCTCTGTCATTCCCTGTGTCACTCTCTGTGTGACCCTGACCTCTTTCTTCCCAGCATTCCTGACCCCACCTCTCAGTTGGGGAAAATGATGCTCGTCAAGTAACCCTCACAGCATTCTCACAAAGTCATGAGATACTGTGCTGAAAAAGGGGAATCGTGTTTGGAAGGCCAGCTCTATATTCTGCACAATTGGGTCTCAACCTCCCTTTCTGGATTTGCCCTCTCCTACGTGTTCTCAGGAACCCTTGCTTTCAGTTCTGCCTGGTTGTGGACTTGCTGTCTGGTTACATAATGCACAATTCTGTACCTCTATACCTTTTCTCATTGTCTGCTACTTCTGTTTCTCTGCCCTTTTTAAGCGAAGTTCAAACCCAGTTCTTCAGTTCAGCCTCACTTTTTCCTTCCTCAAAAATCACTTTATATGTCCAGTGCATGCAATTTCTTGCTGCCGCATCTCTAGAATGTATTACACAAATATTTTGGTACCTTTTATCTCTTCTAATGAAGGTTATGTGCTAGAAACACTCAAATATATCTTTAATTGACCGAACAGTGTTTACATCAGCTCCCTAGCATTTCAAGTTGGTTTTAATGACATAGTGTCTTTCTGTAGATGCACCAAAATGTGGTCATTTGTATGTGTATTCAGACTTACAAAGTGGTAGAAAAATCTGTTTAAAATGTTTAGCACAGAGTGTTAAATTCAACCCTAGAAGGCAAAAACCAGTCAGCTGTGCCAGGTCCAGAGCTATATTTAAGTTTATTGTTTCATAAGTCTGGTCTATTTCAGTGTATTGTTCTCCGTACAAGGTCTCTCTGCAACCGTGCATTATAATAGACTGTTGCCAGCATTCTCAAAGTTTCAGAGATGGATTCTTGATTACTTGCTTCCTGCCCCAGGGATTCTTGCTGCTAGGATTGTCATTAAACAAAGCAAGCCTCCCTGGCATTGTATTCTGACAAACAATTTGCACCTTTGTAAACTGATTAACAGAATGAGTTTGTTTTGATAATTGATCCTTGACTTGCATTTTAAAGGACAGCAAAATTTTAGAGGATTTCTATATTTGTTACAAATGCTTTTTTTGGAATATTAAAAATATCTTAGGAACCCTAGTAAAAAAAAAAAAAAGGAACATAAAAAATAAACAAATTAAGACTGGAGACCATGATTTCAATTACGGATCTGAATTAACAAAATGACCAGCCCAGCTCCAGACTTTATCTTCCTAACTATCCAAGGGTGGTTAATTTCACTTTAATTTATAAAAACTAGTGAACATATTTTTGAAAAGAAAGTGTAGAATTTAATATTCTTAATGATACCAACTGAAAAATAACCCAAAGTGAACAATGGAATTTTGGCTCAGAGGCAATGGCCCATATGCAGTATAGCACACAGAACAAACTTCATAGTCTTACGTATTATTACTGTGAACTAGTCTGTATGAAGACCAACATAGGAATCTTTGTTGATTAACTGGGTTAAAAATGCTCCATATTGACAACTGTTCTTCATTTCATGCTCCAAGTCAATAATTCTGTCAGTCATGCAGCCTTTGGCAAGTAAGAAGGAAAGTCTCTCCCAATAAATCTATTGTAATCACAGCATAATTTGACAGCCATTCCACTCTTTTCTAGTATTCAATTACATTTTGTTTGTTAAGTTTTTTTTTAAAAGAGCTTAGGGAAAATTCATACAAATATCAACAGGTGTCAAAGAGTTTGAAATAAAAAAGAGAAGCTAGAATAAGAGGGAGGACTAAGAATAGTAACTGATACACTTAGCTCAGGTGGAGATCTGGGTGACTGTTTTGGTAGTCTAATGCAATCTAGTGTTTAGCTGTTATTGGTAAAGAATATTAAATATATATGCTTATATATAACCACATGTTAAAGTGGGATATTTTTAAAGTCATCAAGAGTTGACAGTGTGACACTAGCCCTTATATTAAAAAGACTTCTTTTTCCACTGTTGTGTGAGTCTAGGACTGGAATCATATTCAACAGTATGGAGGAACCATAGCTAAACATAGTTGTCAATAGGCTTAAGATGACAAACACTATACCACACAAAAATTTTATTTCCAGTATTTTTGGAGGCACCAAAAAAAGGAAAAGAGTAGATTTTCATTCTGTACAGTATAGCATTTTTGTAAGGTCTGGAAAACACATGACTCTAGCATCTTGAACTCCTATAATTTCTCTAGGAAATGGCCAGAGATGGATTTTGATAGAAACCTATTTCCCATTTAAACTCTTTACAAGCATTTTCTTCTATTATTCAGGTAGTAGCCCTTAAGCATTGCTGGAGAAAGCAGAGTGAAAATAATATATGTTCTTAACTGGTTAATGAAAAATTGAGATAAACAGAAGAGTTTGCTTAAATATAGATTTTTCTCCTCACATAATGTCTCATTAAAATGCTTTTAATATTCTGTATTCTGATTTTCCTTGAAGGAAATATTGTTCTACAAAATTCCAATGAGACATGCTAAAAATAATGTCTGTGACAGAAATGTTAATTTCCTATCTAAATAATTAAATTTAAAACTATTGCATTTTATATTTTAAAAAAGATCATTAGATCCTTTCCCTTAAGGGAAAACTGAGACCCAGAGAGCATAAAAAACTTGCCCAAAGTCACAGAACTAATGATTGATAGTCAGGGTTGGGAAGAAGGCAAATTACTTATCTCTACTCTATTTCTCTTTCCATTTTGCTGAGCCATCACTGCTTACTTGCAAGTCTGCCTTCTTTTTTTCCACTGCAACTGGGGAGTCTTGTTGAAGTCTGCATACAGAACATGCAGTGCAGTAACTTGGTAGAATGGTAGCTGCCACGTAAGAATACAGTAGGCTAGATTTAGATTGTGGGATTTCTATTTAGTAGAAATTTATTCTATGCAGGTTACAAATTGTGTAAGAACTGTAAAATACAAGATTAGAATGTTTTTGTTGTTCTAGGGAATCCCAAAACATGACAGGCTTTATATAAATTATGAAATAAATACAAGTTTTCTGTTGAATCTTCAACTTTTCTACTTAATATCACTCATTTCACCATCTCTGTAGTATCTTTGATGTGGGATCTACTCCCTTATTATTTTCATTTGATTATGTCATTTTTAAACCTAGATAATATCAATCATTTTTAATTTATTATGAATTTGAATAAATATGCTTCTTCTCCTTAGAGTATTTATATTTTGACATTTTCTTGTAAAAGGCCATGTTTCCCATTATAAAAATGAATTTGGGCACTAATTATGAGATTAAAAATAAAGTTTTATTTATGGGAAGAGTCTTTTCTGTTCCCTTGAAATCATGCAGCCTATGGATGTGTCTCCTCTATTTTTCTGCCACCTTAAGACTTCTTTTTTGGCATTTGCTTCCTAGAACAATAACCATTGGCCCTTTACCTTGTGTCAGCATTTGTAAAAAAAAAGTCGTTAACATGATTTTTCATTAGATTCAGTTAAATTCATGAACATTTATTAATCTACTCTGTATAGGTATTATGCTTAATACTATGAGGAAGAGAAACATGAGTAAGACATTAGACTATCCAGAAAGATCTGGAATATTCCACAGTGTATTTTTTTTTGGTAAAATTGTGGCTTGAACAAATTTTCTAGTTTCGTGACACAAAACACAGTTCTCGGTTCTTTTCTACAAATTCCATTTCCAACTGATACAAGTTTGTATTTTATTTGAAACCCATTTGTTGTATCTATTGGATAGCATAGTGAAGCATTTCTCAAACTTTTGGGATTCAGGAACTGTTTATAGTCTTAAAAATTATTGAGGACCAAAAAGCCTTTTGTTTTTGTGACTGATACATTATATATCAGTATATACCATATTAGAAATTAAAGCTGGGAAAACTTAAAACTATTTATTAATTCATTTGAAAAATAACATTAATGCTATTTCTTTATATAAATATAAAGTTGTGAATTTTTTTGTTTTGTTAATCCTCATCCAAGGATATTTTCCCATTGACTTTCAGAGGGAGTGGAAGGAAAGGGGAAAGACAGAGAGAGAGAAATATCAATTGGTTGCTTCCTGTACATGCCCCAACTAGGGCTGGGATCAAGCCTGCAACCGAGGCATGTGCCCTTGACCAGAATTGAACCCGGGATGCTTCAGTTTGCAGGCAGATGCTCTATCCACTGAGCCAAGCTGGTTAGGGCTTAAGTAACAACATATTTTTTATGAAAAAATATTTACATTTACCAACACATACATATTTAATGAGATAATGCCATTACTTTTAACTATTTATAAATATCTTTAATGTTCAGTTTCATGAAAATCATACCTGCTTCTGCATCCAATATGTTATTATATGTTGTTATGGTTAAATAATATTAAGAAAGTCTAGTGTCATGCATATATATGGCTACAAAAGGGGTGATATTTTAATAGCATTTTCAGATAATTATGAATATTATGAAGAATTCATAATATTATGAATTCTTCTTTGCTACTACACCAAAACTCAATAAGTGTTAATAATTCATTAAAGATTACTTGCAATGTATACTCAGAGACCATGCCAAGAACTTTTATACTTATTACATTAAAATCAATTAGCTTATCTTATACTTGAAATTTATCTTTTACCCATGCATGATTTTTTATCATCATAATTGATTATTTAAAAAATATTAAAATATTGGTTTACTAGGTTATGCATATCTACCAAAGATTGACACATTTATTATGTAACCAGAGGCCCAGTGCATGAAATTTGTGTATGGATAGGGTCCCTAGGCCTGACCTGTGATCAGGGCCGATCTGTGGGGCGACCAGTGGGGTGATTGGGGGGCCCCCACTGGCACCTGCCTTGGCTGGCCTGGGGGCAGCTCCTGCATTGAGCATTTGCCCCCTGGTGGTCAGTGCATGTCATAGTGACCAGTCGTTCTGCCTTTCGGTTGATTTGCATATTAGGCTTTTATTATATAGGATATCAATAACACACAATTCATAATGTTACTAACCATTCATCAGAAAAGTCTATAAATCTTGGGAAATTATCATGATGAGAGATACTAATTTTCCAAAATTCTAAGTTGTGCTTGAAAGCTTAACATTTTATCTTTGGCAAAAAATACTGTCCAGATAGTTTTCCATGAGGTGATAGAGTCATTTTTGCCACTCCCAAGGCAATGTCTTCAAATTAAGCAAATCAGAATAAACAAAATGCAGTGGAACGTGAACGATCACCCAGTGCTTTGCCAGGAGACAACTGTTATCCTTCAATATGCAGAAGAAGTTAAGGTATGCTTTCCATTTGCCATACAGATTATTTAAAAGATGTGTACTCAAGACTTGAAATTTAATGAAACTGGCTTTAAAATTTTTCTTTATCTTTTATGGTTAACTAGAGGCCCAGTGCACAAAATTCGTGCAGGGGGAGGGTGAGTGTCCCTCAGCCCAGCCTGCACCCTCTCCAATCTGGGACCCCCTGAGGGATGTCCAATGATCCTACCTGTAGGATCAGGCCTAAACGGGCAGTCGGACATCCCTCTCATAATCCAGGACTGCTGCCTCCCAACTGCTTGCCTGCCTGCCTTCCTGATTGCCCCTAACCGCTTCTGCCTGCCAGCCTGATCACTCTATAACCACTCCCCTGCCAGCCTGTTTGCCCCTAACTGCCCTCCCCTGCAGGCCTGGTCCTCCCCAACTGCTCTCCCCTGCAGGCCTGGGTCCCCCCAACTGCCCTTCCCTGCAGGTCCAGTCGCCCCCAACTTCCCTCCTCTGCTGGCCTGGTCACCCCTAACTGCCTTCCCCTGCAGGCTTGATTGCCTCCAACTGCCCTCCCTTGCAGACCTGGTCCCTCCCAACTGCCCTCCCCTGCTGGCCATCTTGTGGCGGCCATCTTATGTCCACATGGAGGCAGTCATCTTGTGTCCACATGGGGGCAACCATCTTGTGTGTTGGAGTGATGGTCAATTTGCATATTATTCTTTTATTAGATAGGATTAGATAGGATAGAGGCCTGGTGCATGGGTGGGGGCCGGTTGGTTTGCCCTGAAGGGTGTCCTGGATCAGGGTGGGGGTTCCTTGGGGCATGGGGTGGCCTGGGCTTGGGGCCTGTGGTGGTTTGCAGGCCGGCCATGCCCTCTGGTGACCCAAGCGGAGGCCCTGGTATCTGGGATTTATTTATCTTCTATAACTGAAACTTTGTAGCCTTGAGCGGAGCCAAGCCTCCTGCTTGCTCCGTGGCAGGTTGCAGACATTTTTGTTGGGATTTATTTATCTTCTATAATTGAAACTTTGTAGCCTTGATTGGAGGCCTGGGCCAGCTAGGGTGTGTGGAAATCTTGGCTTCCTCCATTGCCGGGGAAACCTAAGCCTTCTGCTCTCTCTGTGGCTGCAGCCATCTTGGTTGGGTTAATTTGCATACTCACTCTGATTGGCTTGTGGGCGTGGTTTGTGGGTGTAGTGGAGGTATGGTCAATTTGCATATTACTCTTTTATTAGATAGGATGAGACAATGAGAAATATGTAATGACTACAGTACAGTTTGGTGCCACTGCTTTGATTCACTAGCAGGTGCCAACAAATTTATCTACCATTTCTTTTGCACCATTAATTCAAATTTCAACAGAGTTAATAAAAGAAAAACAAGATAATTAGGAAACTATTTTGAGCTTATGGATCCTGACAGAGATGGGGATCCCCTGAGTTCCTTGGGCCATACTCTGGAACTGTGACAAAATGGCAGAACACTGTATTAGAATACAATCTAGTCTGATATATATATAAGCTGTGTGATGATAAAAGTTTTCGGTTGATTTCTAACCCCCCCTCCCCTCTGCCATCCCTCTGAAGTATAACCGTCTGTTTGATGCTTCTCTGTCTCTGGATCTATTTTTGTTCATCAGTTTATGTTGTTTATTATATTCCACAAATGAGTGAGATATGATATTTATCTTTCCCCAACTGGCTTATTTTGCTTAGCATAATGCTCTCCCTGTCCCTCCATGCTCTTGTTAATGGTAAGAGTTCTTTCTTTTTTAAAGCAGCGTAGTATTCCATTGTGTAGATGTACCACTGTTTTTTAATCTACTCATCTGCTGATGGACACTTAGGTTGTTTCCAGATCTTTGCTATTGTAAATTGTGCTGCTGTGAACATAGGGGTGCATATATCCTTTCTGATTGGTGTTTCTGGTTTCTTGGATTATAGTCCTAGAAGTGGGATTACTGGGTCAAATGGGAGTTCCATTTTTAGGTTTTTGAGGAAACTCCATACTGTTCTCCACAGTGGCTGCCCCAGTCTGCATTCCCACCAGCAGAGCAAGAGGGTTCCTTTTTCTCCACATCCTCTCCAGCACTTGTCATTTGTTGATTTGTTGATGATAGCCATTCTGACAGGTGTGAGATGGTACGACATTGTTGTTTTGATTTGCATCTCTCTGATGATTAGTGACTTTGAGCATGTTTTCGTATGTCTATTGGACTTCTTTATGTCCTCTTTTGAAAAGTGTCTATTTAGGTCTTTTGTCCATTTTTTAATTGGATTGTTTATTTCCTTTTGTTAAGCTGTATGCATGCATATAAATATAACCAATGGACACAGACACTAGGGGTTTGAGGGCATATGAAAGGGAGTGAAGGGAACCAGGGGAGAGGTCAATGGGGGAAAACAGAGACATATGTAATACTTTAAACAATAAAGAATTTTTAAAAATGCAAAAAAAAGTTTTTTGTTTTTTTTTTCAGGGTCTCAGTTATTATCAAAATGAAATGGAAGTAGAAATCTTTAGCTCTTAAATTCTATTCTTTTTCTGATTTTCTTTGTTTGCATCTATATTGCCACCACATGGCAGGGCAGAACAATTCTTAAGTCCTGAAAATAGTAATTTGCCCACTGATCCAGCTGTTCCTTGTGTCAAGTAAGGGACTAAGAATGCTAAATTTAAATACTTTCTTACTGGTGTGCTATTTGGGGATAGGAAGGTCATGTCTTTGTAATTGTTCTTTTAAATTTTGAAATAATGATCAGACTCTTTACTTTTGTGTGATTATAACTTTATGATTTTATATTTTTATATTATTTTAATTTTTGTACAAGAAGCTCAGGCCTAGTAATCATAGTTACCATTTATTGCATGTGTTGGCTAAGCTGGCCACATGGTCATTATTTTACTTAATATTCTGAAGCAATCAATAAAATACGTAATTCTACAAGGTTCTCCCTGAAACTAATAAAAATTAATTTAATAATAATGAGAAGAAATATGAATTATTTTTAAATAACTATAAAACACAAACACTTTACATGTACAATTCTAACATGTAATAGGTGATATATTATAATATTATTTTTCTTATTTGTCTTTTGTGACTTGAATATTTAAAAACTATTTGTGATACATATACAAATATATATGTAACACAAACACATAAATATGCTTTATCTAAGAAAATGTCAAGACTTTTGCAAAATAAACAGTAGTGAGTGGGTAGTACAAGGTAGATAAAGTCAAGGTATTGGTCACAAAAAGATCATTATTCACAAATTTGGAAGTAATTTAAAAAACAGAAGTGTGCTACACTTTCAGTGAATGTAGTTGTGTTTATTGTAAAGCATGGTTTTTCTTAGTCCCCGAGGAAACTGACATCTGTATTTGATTTAATGAACTTCTGTTTATTTCCAACCCATGCAAAAGAAAAGATCGTAGTGCATCTGTGAGCATACCCAGCTTTTCAACTTTGGTTCCCAGAACTCAAAGCAGACACTCTGGGAAAGAACTCGTAAGTTTTACATGTTTTCACAGACCAAGTCACTTAAAGTTTGCTCCTCTTTGAATTTATATTTATCTTTAAATTGATAAAGTAAGTTTTTGTTATATTTATTATTATTATTTTAAGCAAACATCAGAATTTTAGCATGATCTTGTATTAAAATATGTTATTCAAAAACCAGTTAATTCCCACTCCCTTTTTTTGGCCTGAATTATGAGTAAAGGTTTAGAAAGAATATTATAACTGCAGTGGCATGTCAGGGAATCAAATAAGGTGTGATTTGATCAAAATCAATCTCATGCAAATACCTGCTATTGAGTTTTACCCTTTTACCTGTAAGGGATAGTTATTGTAGTCTGAGGGAACACTTAAAATGTAGTTTTGTGCTGATGCTAAACTTTAATAACTAAGGCTTGTTTCCATGTTTTTTAAAAGCCTGATAATGGTGCAGTAATTACTGAACTAATGTTATCAATTCCAAAAGATATCACATTTATTAAACAGAAAATGCTATGTTGCTCTTCATCAGTTAGAAATGTGTGTAATTGAAATATGAAAATGAAGTCTGTTGGAGTATGTGATTCATCATGAATTCTGCAAGCCCTACACTAACTCTCCTTTTCCTAATTAAACTGTCAAATTGAAATCTTATAATTAATGCAACCACATGCCTTACAGTAGGTTTTCCACCCTCATGTAAAGCTTAATTCAGCAGAAACTTTGCAAGGGCCTTCTCTAGGAAGAAGGCAATTCTTTTCTCTTCTGATCTCTTGAGCAGAAATCCTGGTCCTTCTCTCCCCTCACGGAATATTGTGTGGCATGGGGTTTCTGTTCTTTGCATGATTAGCAATGGAGTGGGCTGTTGGTTATGTCAGGGAGCTGGTAATCCCTGCTTTGAGTGTGTCCTTGTGACTCAGTAGCGAGGAAGTTGAAAAGTGGATGAGACCTTCTGTATTCCTTCCAGCGTTGTGAATTTCTATACCATAATAAGGCTGTTTTCCTTTGTTGCTGAAATTTAAAGACTTAGGTGGATTATTTCCTGGCTAGAGTTTTGAGGATTTCCACCTTTGTTCAGTAATACTTGGTGGCAGAAAGTGATTGACAAGAACTTATTTTATACTCAGGATATAAAATTTATAGACAAATAACCCTCATCCTGGTTGTAGTATAAATACTGAATTTTGTTTTGGCAAAGAGATATGTTGAATATATCTTACTCAGAGAGGACTTATTTCTGCATATTTCTGTCCCACCACTTGGGTGGTAAAAATATGTTACCTATTGTGTTTGCTCTGGTCCGTTGGTAGTTGCTGCCTAGCTGTTATCTTAAGAAGGATTGTGAATTTATTTCTGGCTCAGCTGGGCACAGTAGGGCTGAGATCAATTTGTAATGTCTGATATGGTGAGGCAATGGATGTGGGCAGCAACGTAAGTCTTAATTTCATCCCTGGGATTGTCAGGTCCTTAGTCAAATGCCTTTTCATTATCTGTTATGTATCTAGTTGCTCAGGTTTTTATCAGATTCTATCTCTGGTCAAACTTGAGTTTGTCTTAAGTTTTCCTTAGAAAACAGGTTTTCTACTTAGTTTTCAAATTTCATAATCACATACTTCTGATTATCTGGATTCTTTTTATTATTTTTTACAAAACAATATTTTCAAACGTAGATGCAGTGCTCCTCAGTCTCTGGTTGGTTGGATCAATAAGTCTAATTACATTTTGAAATATCTAGTTCTTAAATTTGGTCAATTAATATGTACAGTTTTACTCACTTTATCTGTCTAAATACAGATAGTTAGTATGCCACTTGTTGGTATATCCAAGGCAGGCTGGAAGGGTGACAGTTTCTGGAGAGTCACAAAGCCTCTACATTAATAACAATAGTCCGCCTCAATCTCTCTATGCATCAATGACCATGTGAGTGTTTAGAACTCTGCAATATGCTAGTGAGTGGGCTGAACTAGGGGAGAGCCAGTGAAAAGAGGCTTTTCGCTATGATTTTTAAAATATAATTTATACATTTAGAGAGGAAAGGGGAGAGAGAGAGAGGGAGAAACATCAATGATGCGAGAGAATCACTGATTACCTGCCTCCTACATGCCCCTCACTGGGTATTGAGCCTGCAATCAGGGTATGTGCCCTGACCAGGAATCAAACCTTGACCTTCTGGTTCATAGGTTGATGCTCAACCACTAAGCAATGCCGGTTGGGCTATTCCATAATTGTTTACACCAATCAATATTTCTTTTGTAATTTTTTAAATAATGAATATTGTAAACACAATGCCATTACATACATTTACAAATGTATGTAACCTGCATGCCAGCTAGGACATCTCTACTCTTGAACCCCTGTTATTTTGTCTAGGAAGGACATGTCATCTCTAAGATTTCTGAGAATTACTGATAAGAGTACATTTTCATGTCTCTGGCTTCCTTGCTTCTTTTGATTTTGTCTTCTTGTCTCTATATTTTTTAGCTGTTTCTTTATCTCTGCCTGGCTCCAACCCAAGTATGGAACTCAGACCCTTTACTTAATTTGTACGCACAGACACATGCAAAGTTTTGTGTAAAGCAGATTTTTCTGAAAGTTTGAGAAAATGGAGAATTTGACACCACAGAATCATAAGCAATTTGAGATAAAATTACTCATCATAATTACTAGGAGTTCTTTGGCCATTTTACTATGTCACTCTGCTCTTCTATGTTTTTCTCTACCAAAAGTAAAATTTTGCTCTCGGGAGGAAAAAACGTTCTCTGATTGTATTATATAGAAACAAACTGAGAATTGAGTTGTTCTTTGCATGTCAGTAATGCACTTTGCTTTCCTGGTCTCTGTTGAAAAATGGGATTCCTACTCTGGGTTTCATCATTTCTTTCCCTCACAGGAGAGAGATTATACTCACCTAGACCTAGGTTTGGGGTTTATGTTTGTATTTTTTAATGTGCACACATATATTTGTAAAACATATACAAATACATGCAGGCTTTTTGTGTGTTTGTGGGGGTGTATTTTCTTTAACTAGTCCCATGTTGATTTCACTACTAGCAACAATGATGTATACATATATTACTATGAGGTTTCCTTGGGGATAGGATGCCTGAAAGTACAGTTAATTTTTTAATAGATAATATTCTGACTTTCAAAACAGATGTTCCAAATGAAAACCCAATAATCTGGTGAATGAAATTCTCCATTTCACCACAGTATTGCTAAGCATCAATATTTTCAAATTAAAAAAAATTTCTGTTAATCTACTGGGAGAGAAATGGTGTTATTATCATTTGATTTTTATTTACTCAATAACTAGTGATGCTGAACATTTTTTTAATTCTTCCATTAGCTATTTGTACTACATCTTGGATTACCTATTCATATCTTTTGCTTATTTTTCTATGTTTTTTCACTGTTTTGTGAAAGCTTACATAAGTATGTGCTAAGAATGTAAGCTGATTTTTATGCATTAAACATTGCAAATACCTTCTCCAAAATGTCACATCTTTTATATTGTTTAAAGTATATTTTATATCTCAGCAATTTTAGGTTATATTTAGGAACAAGGGGAAATAGTATATCACTAATTTTCTTGGAGATTTCAGATATGGCTTCAAAAACTCTTTCACTTTCCACTACTTTATTCTAATTCTTTTACAAATTGGTTTCATATGTGTGGATCTTTAATCTTCATCAAATTTATTTTTGTGAAAGGTATGAGATAGGAATCTAACTTTTTTCCTAAGTAAAAGGTCAACTACCTGAACCCAATATTAAATTTATTAAAGAACCCAAAATTTATTAAAGAACCCAATAATTAAAGCTGATTTTAAATGCCACTTTTTCCATATATTGAATAATCATATACATATATATGGATTAATTTCTATTCTCTATTCTTCAGCTTTAAAAATATTTTATATTATGCATGGTTGATGCAATTCATTATATTTCATTTTCTATTAATTTCTGTCTGTTTGCCAAGTCACTAGCATGTCTTCAGTGATTTTCTTCTTGGGCACCTTGGCTATTTTCCTCGCCATTTTCTAGCTCACAGGAATTGCTCAGGTGCTGGCTGTCTTTAAATATTGCATTTTCTCCTCAAATTTTATAAAGAGATGAAAATAAGAAATTTCCATAATTTTAAACTCATGGTAAATCTACTTCTGAACAAATGACATACATTTTTATTAAAAGTAATTGTAACAAATAATATTCCTGTTAAACAAAGGAGTTTATATGCTTTATGCAAGGAAATTATGGTGGCCTTCCCTCCCCCCCCCCTGAATTTTCTTATAATGAAAGTAATGCATGGCACTTTTAGAAAGCACATATATGAAAAAAGAAATTAATATACAATTCTATCATATAGTGATGACTATTACTAACTTTTGATGCAGACTTTTTCTTCTTTACATGTGCTTATACATATTTTATTACTGTTTTGCAAAAAATGAGCCCAATTGTACATATTGCTTGTTATTATTTTTTACTTATATAATTTTTGAAATTAACAATTCTTTTTAAACATTACAATAATGCCCTTATAGTGATGTGAATGGTTATGGATGTAACTATTAAGTATGTGGGGATTTATAGTTTGTTTCATTTATTTTTAATACTATAAAAATCACTGCAATGAACAATTTTTTGTGCATTTATAATTATATCCTTTGTTAATTCATTAGCAGAATTTTTAGAGCAAATATGTACATTAATATAATTGTTATACCTTGAAATTTTACTCTCAAGAAACTCTAACTAAGGTGGCATTTATATGTCTACACAGAATAAGAATATTCTTTAGTCCATGTGTGTGCATGGGGATAAACTTCATTTGACTGTAATCCCAATTGGGCATCTCAGAGAAAGCATAGCCTGGGGATGCTGAAAACAGAACTGGAGACTGTGGGCATTTCTCCAGTTCACACTCTTGGAACTGTTCTGTGTCTCAGCATGGTAGTCTGTCCAATATTTAAGTAGAATGACTTAAAAATACTTGTTGGTTGGTGGCCAGTTTTGGATAATGTTAGATGGGAAGTGATTCTCAAAGGAGAAATTATAGGAGGAAAAAAGGAATAATCATTTTCTCATGGGACTCAGGAAAATGCTACTACTCTCTGATAAATGAAAATGCTACCCGTGTGTAATGAATTATTTTCTGTTTCTAGTTTATTACAACAGGTTGCAGCAGAGTGGTTCAGAATACAACCAGTGTAGTCAGAGAGGGTGGGTTCTAAGCTTCGTTCTGCCATTTAGTGTCTATATCAACTTGAACAATGACTAACACCTTTCTGAATCTCAGTTTCTTCAGCTCATTGTCAGGTTTAAGTGAGATAATTCATGTAAGCCCTTTGGATAGTACTTGGAAAATAATAAATGGTCAGTAACTGTTAATTAATGCTACCATTAGCTAATGATAAAGCAGAAAAACAGACTGGTATCACAAAGTACATAGGAGCAATACCTCTTAAATAACTAGTGGTTTTAACTTTGACTGGATGTTTTTCTTCTCTTATTCTTCCTTTGGCCTCTGATGAGTAAACCAAGTAAAAGGAGAAGAGGGAGAAAGAGAAAGAAGCTATGACATTATGATGTGCGCAGTTTCTATTTGGAGAGACAAGTAGAGAATATTAGTTGGATGCAGAAGACTAGAAAAGAGTGAAGCATGTATTTATATACATTTGTATTAGTTGAAACAATTTTATGTAAACCTATCAATTTGTATTAATCTTATATTGCTCAACATTCCTTAGTCATCTGAGGCCTTCTGAGAAATCCAATTATGTTCACTTCTCATACAAGTTATTGTCCATGTATTCAAAGTTGATGTTTTCAACATTCTCCTGTCAGAGTTTTGGCCCCTAAATTCCATAATCACTTTTAGTGGCCCATTTAATTGCATGCAAAAGAGTTTTTGGGTTCATCCTAATATCTCTAGCTTTAATTTAAATCTGTTTCCTTTCTTTTCTCTTCATAGACAGATAAAAGCTTGACATTTTCAGGATAAAATGTCTTCATATAAGCGAAGACAATAATTAACTAATCTCTTAATTTGCTATTTGGGAGATTAAAACCTCCATTCCTTTAACCTTTTCTTTCAGTGATTTGTGAAAGAATTAGCTTAAAGTGGTTAGTGGTTTCAGACTTTGTATCTTCCTCTCTACTTGAACTTTCACCTCTTGAACTTAGCATTTCAGTTGAAAAGGGTATGATTTTCTTTTCTCTAGGCCATAATTTGATTTAATTAAAATGTTTAGTAATAATGCCATTATTATATTAACATACACTCAAGGATATCTCTTTAACATTAAAGCTGTTCACTCATTTAATACACATGGATTTTTTACTATGTGCCAGGCTAAGTGCTTGGGAAACAAAGTTAACTGACATAAATATCTATAACCTCATGAAGTTTACATTCTAGTGGGGGGAAAAGACAATAGACAGAAACAAGTAAGATAAACAATATGATGTCAGGTAGTGATAAGTAACCTAAAAAAAAAATAAAGCAGGATATGATGATAAAAATTAGAAGGAGGAAGTTCAGAGGCTTTTTTAAAAAAAGGGTGGTCACATAAAAAATAATACTTTATAGAAAACAAAATTATGTTAAGGAGCTGGCCATATTAAGATCTGAGGAAGAGGGTTTCAGGCAGAAGAAAGGAGTAGAGTAATGGTCAGAGGTGAAAGAGCTTTATATGTTGCAGATCAATGGGGCTCATTCAATGGGGATGAGGTATAGAGTGGTGCCCCTGAGTTCAGATAGGTGACTGGGCCAGGTCAGATAGCACCTACAAAGTAGGTGATGATAGTGAGTTTGGATTTTACCCCAAGTATGAGCAGAACCCACTGGATACATGAGAGCTGAACAAAGTTGTGACACATGTTTTATGAAATCCGCATGGTTTGGGTGGAATTAGACTATTGGAAGAAAAAGCAGAACTAGGAAAACATGTTGACAACATAGTTTCTCACATGCTCCATAAACATCTCTTACCTCCACTGTGGAGCATAAAGAGTCCAAAAGAGGAAGGCTGTGTTGTTGCAGGCATTAAATAAAAGTGACATAAAGAGTCTCAATGTAGAGCGTTCTCATGGGTTAGGTATCAGTTTCATTGCAAGGTTCAAGAAAGCTTAGCCTCAGGGATGAGCTTCAAAGTGGTCATAAGACTCATTTATTTTGTCTGAGAGATAATTTTATTTATCCTATGCTCAAAGAGCAGGGTTGAAAACTGCAATAGGTGTGTAAATTGAAACAAAATAATTGGAAGATATGGTCCAACCTCCTGATGAAGGAAGAAGACATATTAAAATAACTACATGTGTTGATGATGCAATTTGCAATTTATCAAAATGTGATTAATGTTTGATACTTTGCATTATCAAAACTTAACTTAAATTTTAGTTCCTTTTAATATAAAGGCAATGATTCTTGGGTACTCAAATGTAATATATATATAACATATATATATTATATTACATTTTATACATATATTTTATAGCAAAGGTGGAAATTTATTGAGGAACAAGTTCAGACTCCCACATGGGGAGAGGGTAAGAGTCCCACAGAACTGACTCCCATGTAGGGAGGGGGAAGAGTCCCCAAATGTAATATTTTTTAATCTTTTATTTTTAGCTTTCCACTTTGAAACAACCAAAGCAACAGAAAATGTTTTTCAGTTGGTATAATCATTAGTGTTTTAAGAATATTGAAGTCTATACTTTTACTACAAGTATGTTCACTATTTTACATACATCAAAGTAAAATTAACTATCCTTGGATAGCTTAGGAATCTAACCCCACATATGATATTTTCTTCTATGGTAAGATACATTCTGAGCTAAAAATTGATTTACAAATGTGTTTTTGAATTTTGAGCTATTTGCAAGATGGGGACAGACTGTATTCCATGCACTCCACAGAGGAAACATGAAGTACAGACAAAGAATTGAGTGTGGCTTATTGGGAGTAATGAAGTATATAATGTATGTTTTTAGTAAGGTTAATGTTTCCCATGCTTTCACTTGAACCTGACTCTTTTGCTGCTTGATATTTACTGGGACTAGAGGAATTTTTTTTAACCTTTTGAGCAAGTTGGCTCTGTGTATAATTATGCTCTAAAATGGAGCCCTTAAGCTGTGTTTTGAGGGGTAAAAATAATCACAGCAGAACAAAAGTGATTCACCTCTCACTTTGTCAGAGAAAAGCAGACAAAAAGAGCAAGAGAAAACATATTTTGACCGCTGAGAGACAGGTTTGTGGGAGACAACACACTCATCTTGAGATTTTTTTGTGTGCCCCTTTGCTTCTTGACTAAGACATCAATCTTGTTAGCATGTGTCCAGGAACCTGCCTAAGTATTTTCTTAGGATGATTTACTTGTCATCTGTTAAGAAAAAGAAGCCCATATTTTTCTCAGTTCTGGCCATTGGTGGAAGTGACTTCACCTTTCTGAGTGGTGGAAATCCCCTTCTTGGCAATGAACTGTCCAGATTCCACAGGCCTTTGCCTCCCTGAAAAGAGGGGCACTATTGCTGAGCAAGCCCTGGTGTACACATTAGTACAATTATACTGGATTAAATGTCCGTGTAGTTGCGTAATAAGTTTACTTGGATGAGGAGGAAAATGCAACTTATAGAGAATTGTGATTTTTCCAAAGGGCTAACAAAGCAGAGGCAGCATTTGAATGGTGGAAGCAAAAATGAGTGTTTTATTCCACAGTCCTTGGGATAGTTATGATTGGCCGATAAATAAGAACATTTTGATTTATACTCTTCATCAAGATGCTGCTACCAATTTTGAAGTTTAAGTCACTCTTTCATTTGTCAGAAAATGGTAATAGGCCAACGTCTTATTACTATAGCTTTTAAAAATAAATATCCTCTCCAGGCCTCACATTGTTTTCCTCCTTGTTACAACAATCAAAGTGCTGGCACACATGGAATATATTTCATAAAATATGTTAGTTACTCCCCAAAGATACAAACTATAGGTAAGTTCCTTTTGGGGTTGTGATTTCAGAAAATAACTGTGCATACACACTTTGTCTCTCCCTCCTGTGGAGTGAGCAATAAACAATGTGCTTAGTGCACAAAATTCCTCAAGGAATTGCTAACAACAGAAGTATACACCAAAAAATTGAGGGGTACAGTGTGGCATCAAGTAGATGCAAAACTCTTTATCCAATATATACTTTGTTTAAATAGATGATTTATCCCCCAAGAATTGTCATGAATAATATGTTAGAATAGGAGTCTTATTTTTCATTGTTGGCTTGCTAGATTCAGGAGCTATGGCAAGGAAGCTCTATAAAAAGCCAGAGGTGAGATTTTAACTTTGATTTCTGGCAATAGTTAACTATGAGGAAATGTTTTCAATTTATTTTTTTTTACCACTCTTTTTTCCCCCCCACGGCTTAGGAGAAATGCAGATCATATTTCTTTAATATTAACTACATTGATTCTGATGATCATGATCTGAAATCAATATCTTTTGCTTAAATAAAAATGTTTCATAGAAAAATTTTTCTGAATTAGAAATCATACTGACTTCAAATATGATTCTACAGAAACTTGAAAAATCAGCTTGCTATGGCAGGTGTTTTTGATAGATATATTTTGATGATTCTTGTCCAAATATCTGTTTTATTGGGAAGAAAGATTCTAAGAAAAAGTGTTGATAGCTTCTCTTCAAAAGTTTTCCATGCTAATAAAAGAACTTCTACTTTCTTTGAAAATCTATGCTTTTACACAATTAGCAGTTTCAGAATTAATCTGTTTTTCATTTTCTGTAAGTCAAAACACCATATGAGGTGTGCTTTTGCAGGAAAAGAAAAGGAAGGAAACAAAAAGACAATAATTTCCTCCTTCAGCACATTCTCATTTTACTTAAACATTTATGGAAGTGAGAAGGTGTCTGTGTTTTTAGCATCAAGCTCCGGTCACGATGGCTTTGCACTGTAAGAACCTACTCCAAAACCTGCTCTCTGTGTAGCTTCTCAGATAGAAAGACCAAAAGTGTATAATTGGGCTGGCTCAGCTGCAGGGCTACAGCACTCAGCACCCCTCACTGTGTAAGACTTCAAACTAAGAGTTTTCATGCCAAACTCAGAGGTCAAAAGGGTTCCAAAGACCAATTGCTAGGATTCCATTCTATAATTTAAATAATATTTGGGATGTATCACAGAATGTCTCCTCTCTCTGCTTCTTTCTGTCCTTCCCTCATTTTTCTCTTACACACACACACACACACACACACACACACACACACACACACACTCTTTTTACCTTTCTAATGGAGTATTATCTTCTAAAAAGAAAGTAAGAAATTGTTCAAGATATATTTTAACATTCTATGCACAGCAACTTGGACTTGTATTAAAACCTGTATTAAAGGATGTTCACCTGAATGATTCTGTAATTCATGGGTCAGACCTAGATAAGTGACAAAGATATTTTGTTTATGTGCTTATAGACAAGTTTCAATCAATTAGAGTTATCATTTCCTGACATGTAGGCAAACTTTTTTCCTCCAGGAAATATATTTGGTACTCTAACTTAGAGAGTTTCATGTAGAAGGGTCTTGTTGCTGTTATGTCAGGTCACCATATCATTTTTGGCTGTATTAAGACTGACTCTTCAAGTGTCAGTATGATGACAGCCTTAAGGTCTACATGAGCTCAGTCTTCATGCATGTCTCATGGTCCTCATAAACATTATCTGTCCAAAAGTGAACTGATTCACCACTCTCATACCTCAGTTCAACAGTTTTATCCAATCTATCCTATCTCAGCAAAGGCCCCACTGTTTGTCATCTTTGATTCTTGCCTTTTCCTCAATACTCATATACACACACCGCATTAGCATGTCATGTCTTTTGATTCTATCTGCAAAGAGTATTTAAATATGACCACCTCTCTTCATTTTCATTGTTTCCATTACCACTACCCTGGTCTAAGCTTCTGCCGTCTCTCTCTTGGACAAGGAGAAGCTGTCTAACAGTATCCCCGTTGTTTTTATTGCAGTTCTCTTATATAACTTTCTTCAAAGGCCAATCAGGCTGTTTGCTTTCCAATGACCTGCCATTACTTATAAGAAAAAACCAACTCTTCTCTGTGGCCTTCCAAGTCCTGCATCATCTAGCTCTTTCCTGTCTTTTCTACGCATGTTCCTCTAACACACCAAGGTCCTTTCAGTGTTTCACAGCATTACCTTCTCTTCTTGGAATGTTCCTTCCCAGCTCTTCATGTGACCAGCTCTTTCTCTCATCTTTGGGAATCATGTTAGATGCCATGCCTTAGAGATCATTTCATGCCCCTATGTAAAGCCCCTCCAAAGGGCTCCATCCAAACCCTTATTCCAGTGCCAGTCTCTATCACTTCACTGTTTTGTTCTCTGTCACCCTTCTATAACTTATTGTTATGTATTACTGTGGTTGATCTCCCCCAATGATGGGAAGAATAAAGGCTTTGACTTTTCACCATTGAATATCCAATACCATGAACAATGCCTGGCACATAGCAGACACTCAATACATATTTGTTGAATTAATGCTGTTATAATAAATAAAGTTTTATATTTTGGGATATAGCAACGATATTCATGAAAACATTTGTTCTCTTAGAGTTTTGAAAAACACTCTGCAAAACTGAAAACAAATATAATAAAAACAAATACAATAATTCTCTCTGTATAAATATAGTAATACTTGCCTCTAAAAGCAAGCAAAATAAAAAACTCATTATACTTAATCACGTATTTTATTCTAGAATTTAAGAATAAAAAATTAGTTTTTACTTTAAAAAATGTAATTGGTATATAAGTTTATTAAGCTCCAAGTATTCAAGAAGTAAGCCAATAATTTGAAAATGTCAACAAAGACCAAGTCAAGTATGTGAACCCAAAGTTCACTAATCATATTAGTAAGAGCTAATATTCCTTGAATTCTTTCTGTATCAAATGCTTAGCAACTATTATTTTATTTGAATTTCATAATAATGCTGTGAATTTGCACTATTATTTTCATTCCACAGATGAGGACGCTGAGGCTCAATAAGATTAGGAAATCTACCAAAGATGTCGCTGCACATGAGTGGTAGAAATTTGAAAACATTGAAACCCAACATTCTCATGAAAATGTTTGAGCTCTTCATCCGTCCCTTTGTTGTCATTTTTTCCCTGAACATATTTATGATGTGGTAAAATGAAGCCTCAGTATGGCTTTTTAAAAACCATATTAAAGCATGCTTAAGTTTGCACTTAAGATGCAGGAAGCAAACTTTGGCAGCATATTCGAATATGCTCCTACCTCATTCCTAGCTGTGGTTTGTTCCTTCTATCTTGGACACCGGAATTTTGATCAAATTGGGTGATAGGAAAAGCATATATCCTTCAATACTGTCCAGAATAATAAATGTCCAGAGCTGGCATGGGACACTGTGGAGGAAGTACCATAAATTTCATGCCGAATCAGCTTAAGGAGGCAAGCTAAGGCCAAAGAATCACAGCTGTCATTTGGCTGTGGGAAAGAGTTCAGAGGTCCCTTTGACTGCTCATTCCCATGAACTCGAGGTTCTCAGAGGGGCACTCCAGGAGGTGATGCTCCATTTTCTGTAGTAAAGTGACCCAGAACATGACAGATTGCTAGTAGTTAGTCAACAGGTTATGATAAAAGTCCAAACCTGATTTATTTCTTTTGCCCAAGATTGGCTGTACTTTTACATCTGTTCAATTACACACAAACAGCTTAACAGATCTAACAGAAGCCACTCCAAACTATCAAATTGATTTTTCCCACTAATATTTTATTCCCTAAAAAAATTCATGAAACATAATTAAATATTTCAAGTTTCCAAATAGAAGTGATCTCTACCCACAATTGTAATTTTTGTTTATGTGGGGCAAAACTCATATTAGGATTTGAATAATTAATTAAATTAAGGAGAAATTTCTTTTGTCATGGAAGAATATGACTTAATCCAAATATGGAATATTAAGGATCGTCATGAGAATGGCCATACGTTAGGGTCCGGTATTATTGTCAAGATCTTTTCAGACTCCATGTTCATGAAAATGTGTGATCAGTTTAGGACCATCATGATTGGCAATTTGTAAAAAAAACACCTTTGTGGTGTTGTAAAATTTGATGATAATGAAAGAAAATGACAATAATAAAATAAAACAATAACAACTATCAAGTCTTAATGCATTCCAGACACTCTTCTGAATGTTTTGTATTTATTAATTAAAAATTATTATGACAATTCTATAGCATAGGACCCATTTTTATCTCCATTTTATAGGTGGTAAATTGAGAGTAAGTAATTTGCCCAAGGTCAGAAGCTAAGCTTTAATTACAAAAGTTATTTAGTAATAGTTATGATAAAGGAAATGGGTTTTGCTATTATTCCATCAGGAAAAGGACTTGTGAGCGGACACAGTTAATGAAGAAAGGAAGTTAAGATTTCTAGTTTTGCCACTAGATTTGCTGAATAGTTGATATCCTTTAGGCTAGATGACATAATTGACAGAAAATAAAGAAAGGGTAACAAATACTTTTTCACATTTTTTATTGCATTTTTGTTAAATCCTTTAGGTCTTGATATAGTATATCAAATATACAAACATACCCCTATTTACATTATGTTTTGTGGCCCATTTTGCCATTTGATTTACCATTTTTGAAAAGCCAGGCAATCTAATAGAACCAGGATTATGTTGATTTGGGGAGCATAGAAACCAGAAAGGTGCCAATTTCTCCAGGGCAATGTTGCTTTATTTTGACTCTTGGCTTCCTATCAACATATATTTTTGGTACCATCTCAGAATTGGAACACCAGGAAAATGTTGACTTTTCAATGTTACTCATGTGGAAGAGCATGTAATAGAAGAAATTAGGGTGCAGTTTCTAGCAAATAGTGAAAATCTGAAATGAAAACAAACTTCTTGGTCTTTAAATTAGAACAATAGGAAGAAAATCAGTAACAACTGCGACACTTCAGTTGTGATGTGCAGGGTTGATGTTGAATAGTTAAAAAACTCATTGAGTTTTTTTACATGCTAACTAGTGATAATGAATATTATTTTTTCTTTGTACATTTTGAACATATTTCAAGATGAATAGTCAGAATACTTTGTGGGCATATCTGTGCTAATCTTGGCATCTGAAATAGTTCCTCTCTTGTTCTGTAAAACCTAGTATAGGAGACATTCTTCTCTTTAAGCCATTAACTGGGTTGATGCATACACTGGCTCTTATAATTTTTATTTAATTCCTCCATCATATGACACTTTATTTTCCCCCATAATCATCAATAATGCCTGCATTAACTCAGTACTGTGAGACAAAAAATAAAAATAAAATAAAGTGAAGAAACTTCTGTACTCCCTGCTGCCTAATTATTTTAGAATTTAAGTAAATGTTGGCTATATTGTGTCAACCGCACATGGAGAACATTATTACTGTCTCCTCAAAGCTAAGAAGCTACTTTCTGTATTTTGTTTGTTTATTTGTATTTTTATATTTATGTCTCTTGCTAAACAGGCCTTGGAACAGCAAATAGTCAATTGATATTTTGGGAAAGTGTTTATTTAGAATGTCATGGGGCTGTTTTTGCTGTATTCTATACACACCCTGTATATATGGTTGAGAATATATGTGGCTTTCTAATTTCGAAAACCACTTATGGGGGTGTGGGTAAGAGTTTTGGGATCTAGATGAGTAGATAGACAACCGAAATCATCAATTCTGTACTTTTTCTCTGGTGTCAGGGCTGTGCACATATTTATGGTAGAGGTGACATGACTACATTTATTAAGATACAGAAAGCTTTTATTTTCCTGGACTTCTCCAATAAAACCACAATGATACCTTAGAAGGAGACAGCCCCCTCGCCCTCACCTCAGCTGCTCTTTTATTCACCACAGTCCAGGGACACCCTTGATCCCTTCTGCTCATTAAGAAAAAGGTATCATTGGACTTGTTTACAAATCGTTTGAAAAAACATTAAAGAACTTTGCTAAAATAAACAAAAGCTAGTCTATAAACACCTCAAAAACATTATGGACCCTCTTGGTAAAACAGGTTAAACAAAACTATATTTGGTGTTGAGACTGATACTGTGACATAGAAAAAATACCATTTTAATATTTTGAGGTTTTTGTGTAATAAAGGGTTAAAGGAAAGAAGGAAAGAGTCACCAAAGTTAGGCCAGAGGAAAACAGTTCAGACAGTAATTGCTGGGTTCCTTTTCCTTTCTACTAGCAGGGACATTAAAACTTCAAATGGACCCAAAAAACTTACCTAATCTTTTGCTTCTTGGCTTCTGAGGCCAAATACTTCTAAAGCTTTACAAGTCACAAACTGCACACAACTCTGTCAGTTGGTTTATTTATTTATTACAATTCTTCATCCATGAAGATAAATCACTATCATCCTCATAATTGGTAAAGATTTTAAAATATAAAGAAGCAAAGATCAGTTATTGACAAATATGGCACATTAAAGGGAATAACATGCATATGTAGGCTATAGTGATTTCCATGACTTAATTAAAACTAATAGAATAAAACTGGAAAATTAAGGACATTACCAAGAAAAAGAAACTAAAAGTGAAAAAATGTAGCAATAAGATAACTGTGATGGTGTTAATAATTAAAACCTATTAATAAGTCCCTGCAAATCAGGACATTGGGATCAGTTGGATGGAGACTGAATGATCTGCACTCTTGCTTAGCAAGAGGCTGTGGGAGCTAAATAGTACTTACAAATTTTGGAGGTGGATAAAATATTCATATTGACTAGAAATACAGGTTTTAAAGCATACCTGTGCATTTAGTACCATCTTTTAACATAAAAAACTTGATGACATTAGTTATAACAGTCCCATCCATTTGTTTAAAAAGATCTACTAAGGGAGCTGAGTAGGTATTTGTTAAAACAAGAAACATGCACTTTCAGATTTAGATTTTGCTGCATAGAGTAATCATTTGGTCACTAGGGTAAGATTAGGTATTTTTTTAATAATAATTTTGATAATTCTGTAGGAAAGGTACTTAATCCAAATGCTGTTAATGTTAGATGAAAAGCTATCTGAAACACGAGTAGCTATACTTATTACCTTTTATATACTTATCTTACTACTTCCTATTTAAACAATCTTTTATTGCTTATAACACTAGAGGCCCGGTGCACAAAATTTGTGAACTTGGGGGGTGGGGAGGGTTCCTCAGCCTGGATTGTGAGAGGGCACAGGCCACGCCAAAGGACCCCACTGGTGCATGATTGGGGCTGGGGAGGGACCCGGGAGGTTGGCCAGCCGGGGATGGACCATGGAGGGCTCTAGGGCATGTCCAGCCCATCTCATTCAGTCCCAATCAGCCAGACCCCAACAGCAAGCTAACCTACCGATTGCAGCATCTGCCCCCTGGTAGTCAGTGCACGTCATAGCGACTGGTCAACTGGTCAACTGTCTGCTCCCTGGTGGTCAGTGCATGTCATAGCTAGTGGTTGAGCAGCCTTAGCATATCATTAGCATATTACACTTTGATTGGTTGAATGGCCAACTGGATGGCTGGACACAGCATATTAGGTTGTTCTTATAGAGGATATTCCCTGATTAAAAAAATGTCTTCACTTTAGAAAAATTGAAAAATAAAGGACAGAGAAAATAATGTAAAAGTCACCTGTTATACCCTCATTAGAATAATCACTTGTCTTACTTAAGAACATTTTAGTATTCTTCTCCTTTATATGTGTGTGTGTATACTTAGTCCACCCTACTTCACATATGACAGCTGTTCTTTTAAATTATAAAGCATTCTCAGACATTTCTTACATTTTTCTTGTCTTACTAAATAAAATCTAGTAAGAATAGTTAAAAATAATGATTTTCACAAATAGAAAATCATCTACTGGTTTTAGGTGGAATTGTAGCACTGCAGAAAAGTCAAGGTGGTTAATCTGAAATTATTCTTCAGTAGACTAACCACATAGACCAGCACTCTATAAAACTGAGTAGTTGAAAAGTTTATATTTTTAGGTCAACCTGCCTAAACTGTATATTGTGTTGGATTATTTTGTCATCCTCACACACTATTAATAAGGTGTTTTTTCTTCCTCCTTCCTGTGGTGTGGTGCCATTTACTTCTTTGACTCTCTAAGTATAGAAGACTCTTGAGATTATAATAAAAATGGGCTGCAGTGGATGGAGCTAAGAATAAACTAGTGCAAAACTGATTTTCTAAAGTAACAAAGGTCCTGCTAATAGGTATAGTCAGTGTGTAACTGTTTTTTAGCACAAATCATTGCTTATGAAAATGAAGTTTGTTTTCTATCATCAATACTAGTACTACATAACTTATGGCAAAAAAATGTGCCCGGTGAGTTTCTGAGTAATCTCTGTATATGTATATAGGGAGCTGAAAGAAAGTCAGGAATATATTGATTAAGTGGGACAAGAAAGCTACACTCACTCACCTGTGAACAGGGTTTCACTCAACCCTGAAAATGGGGTTAAGCAATCTGAGGCTTAATAGAAGGAAGGTTTGTTTCATTCCCACAAAGTCTGATGCAGCTCAGGGGAAACTGCATGCTATGACTCAGGGATGCAGGCTGTCTATGACTATGGCTTTATTACTTTAGCATATAGTCTCCAAGGTTGCTATAGAAAAAGGAGAGAAAGAGAAGGCATACAAGTTTTGATTGTAGCTGTCTCAGTCTGCCAGTGACATACACCCGTTCTCCTCTTAGTCCATTTGCCAGACTAGTCACATAGATTCAACCTAATTGCAAGAGAGATTAGGAAATTTTTCAGGTTATATCAGTCAGGAGTCTAC
This sequence comes from Corynorhinus townsendii, assembly GCA_026230045.1. Taxonomy (NCBI): domain Eukaryota; kingdom Metazoa; phylum Chordata; class Mammalia; order Chiroptera; family Vespertilionidae; genus Corynorhinus; species Corynorhinus townsendii. The sequence continues at coordinate 24,358,719 of JAPDVU010000012.1, read as the reverse complement.
TAGAGAAGCAAAATCAGTAGAAAATATACATGTTAAGAGAATTATTATAAGGAATTGTTTCGCACAATTGTCTGGATAGGCAAGTCTGAAATCCAGAGGGGGCCTCTGATGAAGGGGGAGTCGTGAGTGGACTGAAGCTGACTCCCAGGCAGAGGCTGAGCTGTTATCCTCAGGAATATGTTCTTTCTGTCTCAGGGAAGGCTTAACTCTGCTTTTAAGATCTGTCACCCGACTGAATCAGGTCTACCTGAGTTATCCAGGATAATCTCCCTTACTTAAAATCAACTGATTATGGCCTTTTAATAACATCTGCACACTCCCTTCACAGCAATGACTGGCTTAGTCTTAGATTGAATTACTGTTGCTAGCCAAGTTGACACATGAAAAATCCCCCACACATTTCAAGGGTGCCTGTGGAGTGATAGGTGAGCTTTATTGGTCTCTGCCAGAACACGAGATCATTAACCTGGTCTCAAGCATCACTCATTAACAGCTACAACAAAAAGAGCTGTGTGAGGAATAATCATATCAATGGCCCTGTGAGTTGATGTGTGAGAAGGAAGAGAAACATCACTTATAATTGTATAATATTTACATTTCAACATCTAGGCTGAATTAAAAAAATATTGAAAACATTTAATCTAGAAAAATTTTACCCAATTCTTACAGACTTTTCAAGAACCAGCAAAACACCTCATCATACTAATTTATCCCAGCAGAGGTTGTTTTGATATTTTAAGTGTGATAGTAACTACAATTCTATGCATGTTGTCCTTGTTTTTTCACTCCAACTATTTTGCTAAGCTATGCTATTGTTGTCACCTGAGCATCTCATGCATATTTGTTAAATTATTATTAGTCAGCCCAGACTGGCCTGTGCCTTTAATCTTAATGCTACAGAACTTAGATTTTACTTAAAGTTTAAATGCTGTCTCTTAATTATTTTCCTTCCTTTTTTTTTTTGGCCTCTTGGCATTGACTTTGTATTCCTCTCTTGCTTCTCATTAACAGCCCACTGAGCCGCATCATCTTCTCACAGTGGCAAGGGCCGGGCAAGATAGCTTTAGTTTAGTAACTCACATTACTACCAATCAGTTGGTCCTCCCTTCTGCCCAAGTCACAGCTTCCATCACTGTTGTCAGTGTCACCTGCTAATGGCTGCTGATGTTTCACTTGCCTGCCTGTGCTCTGAAAATAATATTTGCCAAGAGTTGGCCAGACACTAAAGTGGACGGAATCAAGCAAGTCTTCCATCTGCTGCCTGCATGTGCTGTCTGTATTCACTCTGTGTATTACCTGAGCAGACAAAGAGACTTACTTCCAGACATCAGTTCCACCAGGTGAGGAGCCAAAAGCAAGCCCTTTCTGGCTAGGTTGTGCTAAACTTTTCTCTGTTGGAAGTTGCTCTTTGCCAATTAGGCAATACGTCAGAACTAAAAGCTGCAGGAGACAGACAAAGCAATGCAGAATTAATGAACTTTTTTGTGCCAAGGCACAAAAATAATATTTGGGTAGTAAACATTTTTGTTTTAAGGTCAAAGTTATTCCACCTTGGGACTGCTATTAGATTAGCAAGCGATTTATCAGTCACAGACTGAGCTGCCTTGGGGGGTCCTAAAGTGAAGAGGTTGTACTCACTAAACCAAAGTGTATACTTTTCCTTTATGATCTACTGGGTCAAGATCTCACATTATTGTGACATACCTGAATATGGATTTTTATTGCAGAATATCATTAAGACATGGTCTATTGAGTAAGCAACATGCGCTTTTAAAATTGTCTAAACACCTCTTTACATGCCAACTCTGGCGATAATTACCAAATGTCTATATCAAGAAAAACAGGCAATTCAGAAATATTAACTTGTGCTATTATTTATGATACATGTGTGCTAGTTTCCCCTAAATATAGACATTTGGTAATTATCACTGGGACTATTTGTTACAATTCCAAAGTAGTTACTGATGAAATAGAAATATAATTTTTTTGGGTAAAAATTTAAATGCTGAGAAATTCTCATTATCTTTTGCAGTTCAGTTCTCAGTTTCCTATTCATATTTCATGTAATAATTTGGATTAGCCATCTGGTTTGTTGAGGGTTGAAAATCTGTTTAACACCAATGCAGAATTTTTGTTAAAAAATATAACAAGTCACAAAGAAATCACAAATGTTTTTCAGGTATTTCACAATGCTAATAATGAGTAACTTTGAGAAGATGGGTTGTAAATTTGCACTTTTATTTTTTGCACCTTCCTTTTATTTCAGTTGTGCAATTTAGATTCACCTGCAGCATGCTTTTGAAACCTATTTTTCAGGAATGTGTCCATTTGAATAGTTGAAACAGCATTTTTTGACAAAAAATTTATGTTGGTCCACCCACATTACTCTAATTCCATTTTTTTCCTTGTCCAAATGATTATTAGCTAAATGGATTAGATAGAGCATTTTCTCAATGACTCTCATCTATATCCCTGAGACTGAATTACCTCCTTTCTACCCCATGCCTACCCTCTGTTACTCATCCTGGATCCATCGGGAGATCAGGATTTATCAATACAGATATATTACTTCATGTGTGCAAACAGTGGGTCTGTAGTGTTATTTTTACATTAGGTAGAGCATTCTCACTATTGAGTCGCCTTCCATCTATGGCAGGAAATAGGCTGCTACCTGTGGAGGTGGGTGTCTGTGACTCCAGCCCAAATGATTGACCCACACACAGCAAAAATGTATTCTCATGTATCCTGCTGAATTATTTTTGCAGTCATGCATCATACCCAAGGTGTTAAAATAGCTGGATAAAGCACTCAACCCATCCATGTATCAATCACACGAATGTGGGTTGACATATCACTAGTATTAGACTCTGAAGACTAGATTTGGCTCTCACAGCTCATCTGAATATGCTATTAGGAAATGTTCTTTGATAGGAAAGAATATCCCGTCCCATTTAATACAGAAGGAATTTAATATTCCTCCAAACACCACCTGTTAGAAGTGCAGCTTTGAAGGGAAACACTTAATGGAATTGGAGAAGTATCATCTCTGTTCCTGTCAGAACTGGGCCCAAAGCTGAGTAACACAATGAGCATGTTCTAATGCTCAGAGCAACAACTGGGAGGGGGCAGTGAGTTGGCTTTTCACAAGGTTTCATTTTGACAGGAAGAGGAATGGTCAGTTTTTCTACATGATCTCTCATGCAATCATCTAACCTCTGACAAGAAGGCCAGGAACTGCTTCTTCCCTGACAGAAGTACTCTAAATGGTAAGGTATGCATTGCATTAAAAAAGAGATTAAAAATACAAACTTAGGTACCTGTCAGTCTTGTGAATTATTTTATTTTATCCTTCCTTAAACATTTTAACCTGGAAAGGAATGAGAAATAATCCATATATTACTCACAGGAAAAAGCTTATAGTACTCTCAGTAACAATTCATTTTTGTTGGCTTTGTTGTTCATTTGTCTAAGGTGTAGAATTATATAAATGAGTTAAAAGGCTAATAACAGGATATATATGCAGACTAAGCATTTCCCCCCAAAGCTACACACTGGTACTGAGATGTTGCAGAAAACACTGAACAATTAGCACTAAATTAGTTTATTGCTGTAGGTAAAGACACATCAAAGTTTTATTGGCATATCAAATTCACAGTCCAGTATAGCAGAAAAATACTATGGGACAGCGTTGGTCATATCAGAAAGGAATAGTCTTTTCAAAGATCTATAGAATTTTCATATTCAAATCTCTTTTCCCAAGAAAAACGATTTGTTTTCATTGCTTTTGTTGGAAATAATTATTATCACTAATTGACTAGAGATAGGAAGATAAAAGTAGTTATGAATGATAAGATCAAGGTAATAAAATCTCAGGTACTTCTTAAATCTTTGGCAATGGATATGAAATGAACTCTGCCTTTCATTTTTGTCTATTTTTTTCCAAGGAATTTGACATGGATAATTTTTGCATTTCCTTCTAGCATTCTCTTACCTATTGATGGAAGTTTTACAGTAGCAAGGGATGGAAATATGTGGGTGGGAAGCTGAATGCATGATGTGTGTTCCCAGGTTAAGATAATTGTACTTTGGAACAGTGTAACATAATTCTTATGAGTCCATTAATATCGGAATATTAATTTCAAGGCTGGATTCAAAAATCTGGGTTTAAAGACCATGATTCAGTGGGTTTTGCCCTTCAGATGTTCTCTTGCTTATTATATCTCTTTTCTACCTTATTTGCTATTCTTGAAAGTGTACATGGAAGATACTCTGTAGACATTGGCTTATATTGGTGCAAAAGGTGATTAAGACTACTGTTTTCAGATTTACATTTTAGGTCACTCTGTTACCAAATCTAGAGTGCTTAATTTTGTGTACTTCTCCAGTGTGATTCTTGTAGGTATCATTTTTCTATTTGTCATGTCTACATTCAGTTGGTTCTCTGGGGGCAGGAGATCCTTAGCAAAGTAGACGTCCCTCCAGTTCTGCCAGATTAAGTACAGGCAGTCGGCTATTGAGATTCTAGCAAAGAGCAATCCTAGAAGGATCTGTATGACAAAAGACACTTTTAAAACTCATTCTATTTATAATCTATAATCCTTCGACTCAGGGCTGTTAGACACTGCCCTTGTTTTGAAAGCTGTCCTTCTGAGTGCTGATGTTAGCAGCAAAGTCTCAGAGCATCACAGAAGTCACTCTGTTCCCTAGCTGCAAGCTTTATGGGTAGTTTTACTGTCATGCCAATTGCAAAGCTGCATTAGCTCCTGCAGGCTATGGCTAATTCCAAACACTGAATAGCATTGGGAATCCCATTTGGTGTGATTATACTATTAAGCCACAACTGTCTAGTTTCATACACTCCTGTGTTTAGTATTGGTATTGAGAATAATAAAAATCATAATACTTCTTTCACCAGAAATGCAAAGATCTTTAAAATCATCTCATTACAGGTCTCAGTGAGGTATTCCTAGAAAGTACCTTTACCTGAATTTCCCCAGTTGACAACACTGATCTTCACAGAATCAAAACCGGAAACAAATTCCCATAGCCTGAATTTTAACTCTGGGTTAGGGTCATTCATCTTAGAGCAACTAAGGGAAAACTAGATAAAAATATAATTGCATAATCCGTTTATTCTAATACTGGAGGCCCAGTGCACGAAATTAGTGCATTTGGGGGTGAAGGGGTCCTTCAGCCCGGCCTGCGCCCTCTTGCAGTCTGGGAGCCCTTAGCACTCCCTCTGTGGGAGTGCACTAACCACCAGAGGGCAGCTCCTGCGTTGAGTGTCTGCCCCCTGGTGGTCAGTACACATCATAGCGACTGGTCATTCTGCCATTTGGTCCATTTGCCTTTTATTATATAGGATTATAATAACTGTTACATTTCCTTTTCTCAAAAGAAATACTGTCTCTTTTACTTAAGGCTATTTGAGTGTTAAAACTGAAATCTAAGCATATTCTTGAAGCAATAGCTAAATTTTAATCTAACCTTGCATAATACCAATATATTGTTTTAATCATGTTCTTCAACTTTATCCTGTTCCTCTCCATTTTAGAAATCAACTTCTACAGTCATGATTGGAATGGTCAATGGTTAGAGCTTCTCAGGCAAGTTATAATGCAACATAAAGAGAAGTGGCCTAGTCTGACTAAATTCTCAGAATGCTCTTTACCTGAGACGGCATCTTTAAATTGAATGCCATTAATGCCTAGAATTAGGAACCTCCAGAAGCAGCCCCCACTAGATGGGTGTTCTGCTCCCAAGGTGCTGCATGGTTATGTTGTGAGAAATTTGCAGAGAGGTTTATTTTGGGCTGGGTGAAATTAGCATTATTGTTTACAAGAATACCATCTCACTGATCAAGTTAAAGTACATGCTTAATAACTAGCATTTCTTAGGCTTTTATGTTGCCCTTAATTAGACTCTTCAAAGTTAATTAGGGGAACAAATGGTACTTTTTGTTCTTTTAAGTCCCCTTTAATAGCTTTCTCACACTTAAAATGTTCCAACATTTATAGGTAGCTTGGCTTCTGTTTTAAACCTACTGGTTAACTGTTCATTGGTTAGCTTCTCCTTCATTCAGAGTGCAATCCACTGTTTTCTTCAATGTCTTTGATTCACCCCTCCCTCCAGTTTTCAACAGTTATTATGGTTTATTTTTAGATGCAAAATTATTCATTAAATTTTTTGTTCCTGTTTGGGAAAAGTGTTTTGCTCAAGGCTTAGTAACTGGTGAAACTAAATGTGTGGAGCAGAGCACATGCAGGGAGACTAGGACAGTTTTGCCTTAGAAAATTGAACAGAAAAATCGAGTTTCCGAACTCCCACCCCTGGGTGTGGGTTAGTGCTGGCAGTGTGAGCTAAAACACTGTTTTCAAAATGATTGGCCTCATTTTCATACCTATCATACATGTGAATATTTTTCTAAAAAATATTTTTCTTTATTTTTAATAAAGGGCGTATTGAATATAGAAAGCTGGCACTCAACATAAGAAACTAAACTCAAGGTTGTGAGATTTTTCAGCTTGATGTCTGCTTTGTGCCACTAATGGTAATATAAAACTATTAGAAGTGAACTGAGTAAATGAGAAATAGTCTTTGCATTAGAGCCGGAGTCTGTCACTCTTCTGGCAACCCTGCCGAGAGCTACACATCAAAGCCGCCACACTGTGCTAATAGTGTCACTTATCCCACAGCCTTTACACTGTCCCATATGCAGTTACTATGCAGGTGGTGTGCACATGAGGGTGAAAGGGGAGTTGACAATGTGCTAGAAGAAACCGTAGGAGATAAACTGAATGTGATTTATCACCTCTAATTCTTGCAATGGAAAACATTTAGGAAGAGCAAATAATTGAAATCTTTCAGAAATATGTTTTTATTGGGAAAAATATCACTCTTGAATTACTTATAAACCTAAAAATGGAAGAATGAAAATATTTTTTAAAAAGTTATGAGAAAATCCTTAATATGTTTATTGAATTGGAGGAAATAAATTACATTTTAAAATAATCCCTTAAAACTCTTTAGTTTTGGTTATATGCGTGAAAGAATGTTTTTTGGGGAAAAAGCCTACATTTTTGCTTTTGTATATAGCAATCACCATCACAGATATCTATATAAGTTATTAAACCAAAGATATTTTTATCAAACTGGAAGCAATCAGTGATAATGTTTCTACATTCCACTTATTGCCATCCTCCTTACCAGGCTCATTTTGTTTTTGTTGTATGTATTTTATTTTTTGTTGTTGTAGTTTGATAAAACTGCTAAATCTGACTGGTACCAGATTGACAGGTTGGGAGGGTGAGAAGCATTCAGATAGCCCTAGTGGAGTCAGAGAAAAACCCTCCCAGCCCCATGCATAGGGGAACCAGCTGTGCCTTTCCTGCCCCGCAGGCCAGCTCCAGAGAGCCTGGCAGCTGCCTGGTTGGGGATCTCTCCCATGCCTTGGCAAATATGCCCACCTTATTTCTAGGTCAGTCTGCTGAATTGTTCTTTTAGGAACTGAGCTAGCTGTAAAGCTTTGGAGTCTTTACACTTTCCAAAGGTGTGGGAGAAATTGAAATGGCTGAGCTAAAATTTGCCTTTATGTTTCAAACAGGCAGGGATTAGATAGACAAGATTTGGCAACAATGTTTCTGTGATCTGGGAGAATAAAAAATCAGCATTGCACGGCAGAGAAAAACCAATAGACCAGTGGTTCTCAACTTTCTAATGCTGCGACCCTTTCATACAGTTCCTCATGTTGTGGTGACCCCCAACCATAAAATTATTTTCATTGCTAATTCATAACTGTAATTTTGCTACTGTTATGAATCGTAATGTAAATATCTGTGTTTTCCGATGGTCTTAGGCGACCCTGTTAGCAGTTCTCGACCTGTGGGTCATGACTCACAGGTCAAGAATCGCTGCTGTAGAGCCTAAGACCATTGGAAAATTCTTCAGATTACCTCTAGGCCTGTTTTGCAGATTTTGGCAATTATCCCTTTTATTTGGAGGCCAAGTCTTATAATTTTAGCTCTGTGTGATAAAACTTTTAAACAACCAAAGAAGAAATTATAGCAGGGAGGGGCTGAAATTTCCACATTTTAATCTATACGAGTCTCTGGGTCCATCTTCTGGTCCTAGTTTAATCTTAAAATTGTAACAGCTAGAGTGACTTGATTGACAGTCCATGTTGGAGCTTTGAGAATACAAAGATATAACGAGTGACAACCTCTTAACAAGAATGAGGAAGAGAAGCGTTAAAAAGCAGAAAAAGGAAAACTGCAAAAAGGGTAGTTTCCTTGCAAAAGGGGGAAATTAGCATCTTTCAGTGTAGGCCAGGAGCTCTGTCGTCTGACACTGTGCATCCATATAGGACAATATCGTAGAAATGAAGAGAATTTTGTTAACTCCAGAAAAGGTGTTCCTCTCCTTATAGTCTCATCTCAGTGGTTAGCATCACAATCTACTGAAGTTAGAAACCTCTTGAATCATCTTCAGACCTTCCTTTGCTCTTACCCTTCCCTCCCTACCCAGGTAGCCAAGTCCTACTGATTCTTCTTCTTAAGTATCTCTTCATTTTGGGATTCTGTCATTATTGCCACTGCATTATTTTTTAGGATGACAATGGATTTGAGACTTTAATTTTCTTTCTTTATATTCCTTACTCAATATTATCAGATAGAGGCAAGAAATAATGTCCTGTGTAGGCTTTCAATGCTTGATGACAGGGGTCTTATCCTTTATTATTTTCTAGAAGTAACTGCCTTCAGTTGGTCTCCCCAGTTCTAGTGTGTCCACACTGCCATAGGTCCTGTCTGGAAATGTAGGCTGGTGCTGGAGTGTGCTTTGCTACCATTACATAATCTCCAATGTTTTCTAGGAGAACAGTGTTTATCATGCTCAAAGCCTCCCCCATCATTTCCTCCATAAACCCTGCCACCTTTATCTCTTCTCATCTCCCACATGCCCCTACACACAGACATAAGGAACTTATCACCATTCTCTGAATATGCCACTCTTTCAAACTGTGTTTTTCCCATATGTTATGTCTTTTCTTGGAGTGCCCTTCCTTCCTTTCTCTGCATGGTAAACTCCCACTCATGCTGTAAGACCCAACTCAAATGCCATCTCCTCTCTGAAAACTTCCCCATCCCTGCCATTCATGGATCCACTGGCCTTCTGTGAACACCTCTTTAAAGATAACTGTAGCTAGTGTCACCCCAGATCTGGGCAGGAGGGGCCCCAATTTAAAAGTCTCTGACCTTTCTCCATCTGGAGAGAGGTCCATGTGGTCAAAGAGATGTGCTACCCCAAGTTCTACGCTCCCCCTTTCTAAGTTATGCTTTGTATACCTAGTACTATAAAACTATACCCAAATGATCCCAATTCCATCCCAGAAACTGCTGAGGCTCATTTCCCTGGGTTTTTGCATCCGAGAGTAACCCATGCATGTAAGCACCAATAAGTCTGAGGGATGGGGGAATGAGGTTGGGACTTAGACTTGTTGCCTACAGTGTTCACACACATGTGTCCAAGACCCCTTATGGTAAAAGACAGAGCTGAGGGTGGGGTCATGAAAGCAGGAGAAGGCTTACAGGACTGGGGCCAGAGGGCAGCCTTTTTGATGACATTCATTTGCAGCCTGGAACTCTGAGGAATCCAGGAATTCTAAACTTGAGCCTGGAAATCCATGTTGTTTAAAAATATATGTTTATCCAGGTAGAAAAACAAAACATTTTATTCAAGAATTTGTAGCTTCATTCATTCATATATAGTTTTTCATATTTAGACATCTGGTATGTGGGCCTCCATTTGCACTCTTGCTTAGGTTGAGCCAATGCTAGTAATGGGCCTGCTTATATTGTAATTATTTCTTGACAACCTTATGTCCCTACCTGGGCAGTGATGGAGGGATAGAACTATTTTTGTTTGTTTGTTTCTTAATTTTTTATTTCAATATTTCAATATCTCGCTTTACAATGTATTTGTTGACATAAAGAATTATATTCATGATACTTGCTCTATGAAGGCAGGAACATGCATAACACATTTCAAAGAACAGTATCTAAATTGGTTAAAGAAAAAAAATAGACGAGGAGCAGACTTATAAACCTGGGGTTATCATCAACCCATAGCAGGATTAAAAGATGGGTGACCTAGGAAGCTCCCAAAGTTGCCTCCTTCCACAGATGCACTGGATGTTCAGCTACAAACAGAGCAGTTTTCCTCGGAAAGACATTCAGAAATAAGCTGACTTATACACATTGAGGAAATGAGAAGATATCCACACTGAAATGGGTAGGGAAGGCTGTGACACACTCTTCCTATATGCTCCAACCCTGGCACAGTGCCAACAATCAGGAGGGACCCCCAGCTCCCAGCTTGAACAGAGGGGTTAGACTATACATCTGGTGCCCCAACTTTTAAGCTCCCATCCCAGGTATAAGCCCCACAAACACCTATTTCTAAATAACAATGGGGCTTGCCTCTGTAAGATCCATAGGAGTGTAGAAAACAAGCTATTCCTAATGGGTGTACAAGCACTCCCCATGACTATTCTCCCAGAACTCAGGGCAGAAGGAGCATACACAGTATTTCTGTGGAAGGGGCTTAAATGCATTCTTCATAAGATGCTGCCTGACAGATTAGCTTCTAATCAGCCTGCATCTATATGCTGACCGAGATCTTCCCCTTTGGGACACTGATGGGACACATCCTCAACTACTTATCAGCACAAAATAGACTGTGATAACTAGAAGATAGTTTATGTAAGTATCATGGTAGCCACAAAGCAAGAACCTGTAGTAGATAGACGAAAGATAAAGAGAAGGAATCTAAGCATAACTATATAGAACAGGCTACAAAACAGGCTAAAAATAATGAATAAAATGGCAACAGTATGTTTATATCACCAACAATTACTTTAAATGTAAATTGACTGCCCTGGCTGGTGTGACTCAGTGATTAGAGCAACAGCCAGCACAGTGAAGCGTCGTGGATTCTATTCCTGGTCAAGGGCATGTACCTGGGTTGCAGGTTTGATCCAGGCCCCATTCAGGGTGCGTGCTGGAGGCAACCAATGGATGTGTCTCTCTCACATAGATGTTTATCTTTCTCTCTTTACCAACCCCTCCTTCCCTTCCACTCTCTAAAAATCAATGGGAAAAAATATCCTCATGTGAGGATTAACAACAACAGAAATGTAAATTGACTAAATTCTGAAATCAAAAAACAAAACATCTGAATGGATTAAGAAAAATAAGACTCCACTATATGTCACCTATAACAGACTCACTTCAGCTTTAAAGACACAAACAGGATGAAAATAAAGTGGTGGAAAAATATATTTCATACAAATGGGAACCTAATAAAAGCAGGTTTAGCTATTGTTATATAACACAAAAGAGACTTAAAGCCAAAGACTATAACAACAGAAAAAGGAAGTCATTACATAATGGGAAAATGGTCAATTCATCAAGGTGTGATAATAATTATAAATATTTATGCATTCAACTTCAGTATACCTAACTATATTAGCAGATCTGAAGTGATAAATAGACTGAAAACAACAGAAGGAACAGGCATATCAATGAAAGTAAGAGCTGTTTTTTTTTTAATATAATAGACAAAATTGACCAGACTTACCAAGGGGAAAAAAAAAAAAAAAAGAAACAAGACTCAGAAATTAAAGAGGAGATATTACAGCTAATACTACAGAAATATAAAAGATCATAAGAGACTATCATGAATAATTATGTCAACCACAATAGATAAATTCCTATAAACTTAAAATTACCAAGACTGACCCAAGAAGAAATAGAAAATATGAACAGACCAATTACTAGTAAGGAGATTGAATCAATAATAAAAAACTTCCCAACAAACAAAAGTTCAGAACAAGATAACTTCACTAGTGAATTCTACCAAACATTTAAAGAAAAATTAATACCAATCCTTCTCAAATTCTTGGCCAATATCCCTGATGATAATAGATGCAACAATTCTCAACAAAATATTAGCAAACTGAATTCAACAATACATTAAAAAGATACACCATGATCAAGTATGATTTATTCTAGGGATGGTACAACACATATGAATCAATCAATGTGATACATCACATCAACAAAATGAAAGATAAAAATCATATAATTATCTTAATAAATGCAGAAAAAACACTTGAAAAATATTCAACGTTCTTTTATGAAAAATTCTCAAACAAACTGTGTATGGAAGGCCATATATGATGAGTCCATATCTAATATACTCAACAGTGAAAAGCTGCAAGTTTTTCTTCTAAGATTATAAGCAAGACAAGGATGCCCACTCATACTACTTTTATTCAACATAGTACTGGAAGTCCTAGCCAGTGAAATCAGGGAGAAAAAAAAACAAGAAATAAAAACATAGTGACTCCAAGAGGGCAGTGGAATAGGTGGATGTTACACTCACCTCCTCTCAGGTCCAAACTGGATTCACAACTAAATTTTAGAACACCTAGAGGCCTGCTGCAGGAATTCATGCACCAGTGGGGTCCCTCAGCCTGGCCTGTGGGATCGGGCTAAAACTGGCCCTCCAACATCCCCCGAGGGGTCCCGGATTGTGAGAGGACACAGGCCAGGCTGAGGGACCCCACCAGTACACAATCGGGTCCAGGGAGGGATGCAGGAGGTGGGCCAGTCAGAGAGGGACCACGGGAGGGCTCCAGTGCATATCTGGCCCCATCTCGCTCAGTCCTGATTGGCCAGACCCCAGAAGCAAGCTAACCTACCAGTTGGAGCATCTGCCCCTTGTTTGTCAGTACACATCATAGCAAGTGGCTGAGCAGCCTTAGCATGTCATTATCATATTATGCTTTGATTGGTTGAGTGGCTGACCAGATGACTGGACACTTAGCATATTAGGCTTTTATTATATAGATCATCCTGAAATACCAACTGAAGACTAGCTAAAGAGAAGTCTTATAACCAAGGATTTACAGAAGATACCACATTGAGACTGGTAGGAAGGGCAGAGAAACAAAGGTGCCTGGTCTCACTCCCACTGGTGTGAGTGCTGGAAAGATATCTCAGCTGTGGTGGGTTTCCCCTTAGAAGTGAGGTGGTCTCAACTACAAGCCAGGCTCCCCAGCCCAGAGCACCAGAGCTGGGAAAAGGTACTCACATAACATCTGGCTGTGAAAAGCAGCAGTGTTTCTATCCATCAGATATATGTGGGAAGCTGCTAGAGATACAGGTTTCTTCTTAAAGGGCCAACATAAAATTTTGTTTGTAGCCACTCACCCTGGGCTCCGGTGGAGGGAAGGTAGAGCAGACTAGGGTCACATGAAGTGAGTCTGGGGTTTGTGGCTCTGGGGAGAGAGCTGAAGGGACAGCTGCCAAGATCCTTGTGCTGAATTATTTAACCGAACCACAGATGCCATCTTTTTTGGGTAGAGCACTCCCCTCTGTGCTTCATCAGCCTGGGGAAAAGCAACAGCCCCACCCTCAGAACACCCTCTCACCCCACCATGCAAAGCTTACACCTTGCTGAGGAGTCAGCTGCCTTGGCCAGGGTGTAGAAGTTGGGGCAGATTCAGGGTGTGTCAGTGGCTGAGTTGTGTGGCTCTGGGGAGGGGGCCATTCCCCCCACTTTTCCGTGAATCTGACTGGCACCTCTCCCTTATGGGAGATCTGCTAGCTCTACCCTTTGGGCTCCAGTGGCACCACTCATCGATTCCTCGTGGCTCCAACCTGCTGATGTCCGGTCAAAATCCTGGACAGATTGAGTTGTGTGGCACTGGGGTTGGGGCCATAACCCCCATGTTGCCCAAAGCCTGACCATCACTTCTCCCTCACAGGAGAGCCACTAGCCCCATCCTCCTGACTCCTGGCAGCCTCATCCTGCTGAGCTCCATCTCCTCACAGCAGAATCTGGGACAGACCAAGTTGTCTGGCTTTAGGACAGGGGCCATATTTTCTTCACCCACCCAATCAGAACAGAACCCTCCCTTCACATGGCAAATCTTGGTCTGTTTGGGCCTGATAAACTCTGCAGGCCTCACCCCAACAACTCTCTGAGAACCCGCCCCAACACAAAGGTGTGCAAGCACCCAGTGTGTGGGAGCTACCTGAGGATATTTGCTGAGTGGCTTCAGACCCAGCATTGGCACCAAGTTTGGAACCTGTATTAATCTGGTGAACACTACTCACCCCTGCCTGGTGACTCACTGAGAATCTACTCATACAACTCAGGTACCGCCAGAGGCTTTTTTGGTAACTGAGCCTATCAGGCATTGGCAGGCAAAGGCAGGGGGAGGTGGAGCGTGTCAGGCCTTGGGAATTTAGCTGACTGGTCCCACCTGCTGGTAAAAATAGACTTTGGTAGGCAGCTTGCTCGTTCTCATGTGCACCCAGGCCCAGCAGAGGCAGCCACAAACTGTGGCTCTCTTGTAGCTCCAAACAAGTTGCCCACGACCAGTCACAGGTGATGCTGGCCTTCACCAGAGTCCCTTCAAAGTGGCCCTGAACCAACATACCAATGGGCCAGCTTTAGACTACATCAGAGCAGGATCCAATAAGCATTACAAGGGACATATCCAAAGGGAGATCTCGGCAGACACGAGACCCTGCTGAGGTAAATTCAGCTTTGTGTTGTCAGCACCTGCACTGCATATGGTGGTGAGGGGCTTGAGCCTCAGAAACAGCCTGCCTGAGAGTTGTTCCTATGCACGAATGGGCCAGTAGCAATCCAGACTCATTTGCAACAAAAGGATCCACATAAGCCACACAAGGGGCATTCCTGGAGCACCCAGCTAAGGTGGTCAAGGAGACTATACCAGCAGACCCACAGGACACCTACTACCCAAGAAATGTTAAGTGGCTTTCTTAAAGAAGAAAAAAAGGAGAAGACAGAGGAACATTAAAAAAAATAAAATGGCAATAAATATATATCTATCAATAATCACTTTTTTTTTTTAAATCCTCACCTGAGGATATTTTTCCATTGACTTTTAGAGAGCGAGGAAGAGAGAGGGAAAGACAGAGAGAAATACTGACGTGAGAGAAGCACATTGATTGATTCCCTCCTGCACGAGCCCCGACCAGGGCCTGGGCTGGGGAGGAGCCTGCAACCGAGGTATGTACCCTTGACTGGAATCGAATTCAGGAGCCTTCATTCCACAGGCTGATGCTTTATCCACAGAGCCAAACCAGCTAGGGCTATCGATAATCACTTTAAGTGTAAATAGCTTAAATTCTCCAGTCAAAAGACATAGGGTAGCTGAATAGATAAAAAAAAAACATGACCCATATATAGTATAATGTCTATAAGAGACCTACCTTAGAGCAAAAGATACATACAGACTAAAATAAGGGGATGGAAAAAGGTATTTTATGCAAATGGAAAGAAAAAAACTGGGGTATTAATACTCATAATCCAATGAGGATATAACCCTTGTAAATATTTATGTGCCCAACATAGGAAAAACTAAATATATAAAGCAAATCTTGATGAATGTAAAGGGAGAAATTAACAGCAATACAGTTATAGTAGGGGATTTTAGCACCCAATTGACATCAATGGATAGATCTTCCAGACAGAAAGTCAATAAGAAAACAGCAGCCTTAAATGACACACTAGATCAGGTGGATTTAATTTATATCTTCAGAGCATTTTACCCCAAGGCAGCAGAATATACATTCTTTTCAAGTGCACTGGGATGTTTTCTAGGATATACCACATGTTAGGACACAAAGCAAGTCTCAATAAATTTGAGAAGATTGAAATCCTATCAAGCATTTTCTCTGAACATAATGGTATGAAAATAGAAATAAATCAAGAAAAAAAAGAAAAATTCTCAGAAGTGGAGGCTAGATAACATGTTACTAAACAGTGAATGAATTAATACTGATATCAATAAAAAAATCAAAAAATATGTTGAGACAAATGAAAATGAGAACACAACAATCCAAAATCTATGGGACACTGTGAAAGCTGTCTTAAGAGGGAAATTCATGGAATTCCAAGCCTACCTCAAGAAATAAGAAAAATCTGACATATAATAATTTAACTCTACACTTAAAGGCACTAGAAAAGAGAAAAACAAACAAAGCCCAAAGTGAACAGAAGAAAAGAAATAATAAAGATAGAGCAAAAATAAAGGAAATAGAGTAAAATAAGAAACACAAAAGATCAATGAAACCAAGAGCTGGTTCTTTGAAAAGATAAACAAGATCGACAAACCTTTAACCAGACTCAAGAAAAAAAAGTGAGAGGACCCAAATAAATAAAATCAGATATAAAAGAGGAGAAGTGACAACTGATACCAAAGAAATTCAAATGATTGTAAGAAAATGTTATGACCACTATATGCCAACAAATTGGACAATCTGAATGAATGGATACATTTCTAGAAACATACAATTCTCCAAAACTATATCAGGAAGAATCAGACAGGTTACAACTAGTGAAGCTATACATGTAACAGGGATAAGAGGTTGATCTGAGTATTGACATCAGAACATATTGGAAATCATGTGCTGATATAATTTTTATCATTTGCCCCTCTTTTATAAAAGTAGAATGCTTAGGCATGAAATTGGCTCATCCTATATAATAAAGATGTAATACGCAATTGGTTGTTACGCCATGAAGTGTAACGACTGACCGTGTAACAACTGGATCACGGATCAGCAGGAGGGTGGGGCAGCAAGCTACAAGCGGGTGGTGGAGAGCTACAGGAGGGAGCAGGGCAGCAAGCTATGGGGGGCTTGGGGGGCAGAGGGCTGGGGGGAGTTACAGGAGGGCGGGGCAGTGGGCTGAGAGCTACTGGCAAGTTACTGGCTCATGGATTTGTGCGCAGGGCTACTAGTAATTAATAGTCAAATACTTGATAAGTGGAAACACACACACACACACACACACACACACACACACACACACGTAAAGTTTGTATGTATGTATGTATTTCTTTTATAATTCTTCCCAGTGCTTTGCTTGGTGTCATGTATATAGTATACATACAAATTGTTTCCTGAAAAACTGATGTTGTTACATCAATGTGGTCTTAATTTTTGTCTCAATGAAACCAAAGCCTCAAATCTTGATGGCGGACAAGATGCAAAGAAATTTTTGCTAATTCATGCTTTTGACATGTTCTGGTCAAGATGATGGCCATTAGACCTGTTTTCCATATTTAACAATTGAGCAGTATTCTGTTTGATATAGTGTCACCCAAGGATTGTAAGTCAATAATGTGGATTTATTATTTAATAATCTATTTTAAGTCTTCTTTTAATCTATTTAAAGTTTAACGATACAATTTAAAATCTTAAATGGTTGTTAGAAATCATCAATTTAAGATACTCTTCTTGTATGGATGAGGACTGGGATTCAGAGAAATCATCATATAGCAGGACTAGCATTCACTTCTTCTGGTCCCAGGGCAATATTCTTTGCCTAGTCATTATTGCAGTATTTTCTTTTTCTAAAACTATTTTCTTTTCCAAAATTGGCTCCCACTTCCATTAGGAAGCAGTGAATTAAGTCTGAGGTTTAGTGCAATTCTGCCTTGGTAGATCAGGTTGGACTACATTAGCGATGAAAATTAGCAGTTGTGTGTGCTGTGAGCTTAAAATAAGTCAAGCTAATGGAAATCATCCAATGTACCTAAAAGCAATTTAGCATTCCTTTCTGTTTTTGCTTTGGTTTTAAAAAGATTCTGCATATGTGGGGAGTTCTGAGTGGATCTAAAACAGGCAGGTGCTTATATTTTCTGAAGCCACATTTTAAATATCAAACATGGCTGATAAAATGCAATTGGTCTCATTTTCCAAGGGATGTGGGGGTAGGGGACACACACACACACATTTTTATTTATGTAGGTAGATGTCAATGTGTATACACATATATATGACATATACATATATACATATATATAATGTAATAATTTATATACATAATAAATCAACCTGACTCTAATTCTATGGGATAGAAGAGAAATAAAAGGTTGAGGAGATATGTGACTCATACAACTTCACTTAGCTAAATTAAATTGCGTGGCCAATTATTATCAGTACAGGAATTAACAAGCTGTATAAGGTTTAGGTCTCAGTCCCATCCTCCTTCTTAACTTCAATCAAAATTAGACCCTCACCTTTGAATTAGACTGGCTTTAATTTGCTTACAATGGGAGCGGGAACTTTGGGGCAATGATAAAACAGCATTACATTTCAGAATTAAATGCATAGGAAATTTTAATACAGCAATTGATTAGAACCTGACAGGTCTGGTGACTATTGTAGAATGCTCATGCACTTGCATAACTCTCCATTGGTAGGAGATGAATATGAAAGTGGTTCAGTTAATTATTTTTTCTTATTTATTTCTGACCTCATTCTCCCCATGCCCTTTTAGCTTACTGCACTCCAGATATATCGGCCTTCTTACTTCGGGGTGTTCCCTTTTCTGGGATACTTCCCCCCAAAAGTCACATGGTTTACATTCAGTTTCTTAGGTGTCTACTCAAGAGTCACTTCCTCAGAGAAGCCTTTGTTGACAAATTCTCTAAAGCAGCACCCCAACACTCTAATTCCTTCCCCAGGCTTTGTGTTTTTATGGCATTTTTCAAAAAAAGTATTAATGCATTTGTTTGTTCATTTGCTTTTGTCTGTCTTTTCAGTATAATGTAAGGTCGATGAGAATGGGGAATTTGTTTTGTTCTATGCTTGTCTCCAGGACCCATGTTCGATGCCTGTCCTAATCCAGTCCTTCAAAAGACATTTTTAATCAGGAGAATGATTTCATGCATTTCTACTGTCCATTTTACCTTCATAGAGCCCCTGCCACCTGTGGGACATGTGCCTTTGAAGGAGTGCTGGTTATAGGCTGAGATAACCGTTCTTTTCCCAAACTTCTTTTTCTTTCAAAGAAGTTAAATCTGAAGAATTTTGTAACTTTGGATTCAGTTTTTTACTATCAAATTAAAGCTAAAAATGCTGCCAGGAAGGAGGGAAAGCCAGATTGGAGGGGGAGGAGGCGAGAGGTAGAAGAAGGGGAAGCAGGGAGTTGGGGGAGGAGATGGCTGAAAGATCCAGAAAACCTGAGGAGAGGCAACAAAAACCAATTAAAGTTAATGAACTACAGCTAAGCTTTTTATTTTAGTTGTTTTGTTCCCCCCTCACAGTATACCAGCCTCAACTTGGAACTATTTTTCTTGGAGAGACACTTTCAAAAAGTAGATTATTTCCGCCCTACCCCCACATGCAGGATGGGGGGAATGACACTTACATCAACAAAAACGTGAGGGTGTATTTGGTGCAGCTAGCTAGTGGATTTGTCACTTGGCCTTCGGCTTTGGTTTTACCACCCACTGAATTCTGGCAAAATCCCAGAATATCACAAGTTTTGTTATCCTCTATCTTCACATAAACCGAGAGAAAGTCAGCCCTACTGAGTAGTTATCTGGAGACAGGAGGCGGAGGTCCAATTGTAGTATCTAATATTAGAAATGGAGACGCCTCCAATGGTTTTTGGCAGACTGAGCCTAGAAAGAGTGCCTCTGGCTCTCCCACTCAAACGTCTTAAATAGTTTACATATCTGTGTGATTAATCTGGCTGGAAATGTGACTGCAGTTAATGTATTAGGTATAAAAGTTTAGAGCAAGATTTTTATCTGTTATACCCATTTTCTAGAATAACACATTCTATCAAGCCAGCTATGCTTAAATGGTGAGTGCTAATAATAATGAACCACTTTCATATTTATTGAGTATTCTGTATAACACACAACTGCCCCAAATTTGAATATGAATGAAATATATTTCGCTAACATTTTCTATTCATTCAAAAATTTGGCCAAATATCACATTCAAATTTATAATTCTATTCTAAAATGCAAAAAGTAGTATAAACTGATCTAAATTACTTCAAAAGACATTTAAAATCTTAATTCGTGACACTCAGGTTTTTCATTTGAAGTGTGTTTTTAAATACTCTGCTTTTCAATGATTTCTTTCTCAATTTATTGCCTTCACCACAGCCTTAAAATCAGAATTTTTGTCTGTCTTTTTCTTTACTCCCATTACATTCCGCTCATTCCTTTTTGGATTCCTAAATAATATATATTTGTCTTCTTTTACAGAATTTAAAAGTCAGAGAAGTAAGAGTAGCCTTACTAAATATTTGGCTGGATGCTAACTCGTCTCTCTCTAATCCCAATTCCTTCTTCTCTATGCTTGAAAAATCCTGGGGTGCTCGCTATTGCTGGAAGCAACCTACCCTTTGTTGGGAGAACTTAATGATTATAAAGATAATCCTTATGTTGACTAAAAAACATATGTATATTGGAACTTCTACTCATTGATCTTGGCTCATTTGGAGCAATCTCACTTATTCACACACTCACTTATACATGCACTCACTAAGTATTTACTTGTTAAGATTCTATTATGTATAGAGGCTATACTAGCTCAGGAGCCTACAGCACCACAAAATCACTCTATTCTTGTATGCACTATATCTCTCTTTTACAGTTGGAAAGACACACTGCATTTGTAAATATAAATATCCTAACTTCTATTTTGTTAACACTATGTTTTAAACTCTATTCTGTTTCTGGTCATTCTCTTCCTGAAAAGACTTTGTATGTGGATATGTCTTTTAAAATGTGCACACAAATATGAGGGTGATTTTTCACAATTTTCTCTAGTCAAAAAAAATCCCACAAAAAACAAAAACAAGCAAACACTGAAAGCATTATCCTCCACATTTGAACACATACTTTCTCTTAGTATTTCTTTTTTAGTCATATATTTCAGTGTTGGCCATTATGTACTCATAGTATCTGAAAACTTTAGGTATTGAAATCAAGATGAAGTACAATTAAACCAGGAATTCTCTATCTTGTGCTGGTGCATGTATGTTTGTGTGTGTGTGTGTGTGCGTGTGTGTGTGTGTGTGAGAGAGAGAGAGAGAGAGAGAGAGAGAAAGAGAGAGGGAGAAACTGAAATTTCCTTTTTAAATTTTTACATATTAAAGTTTATCTTGCCAAAGAATTATTCCCCTTGCCTTTAAAAAATGTTTGCAAATAATTAAACAAAATATACACTCTACTTATTAATTTTAAAAAAAGGGTTTGATATAGTTCACCAAAAAAGGGAATAAAAATGTCTAGTAAACATATTCAGCCTTCACTTGTTTATAAAAATGTAAATTGAAACCTCAATAAAATATATTTTAATCCATCAAATTGCCTAATTTTAGTTAGGTTTCTTTCAAATTTTAATCTAATAGTCATGGTAAGGAAGCTTTATGCATTAATTTATTACATGTTTGGTATAAGTAGTTAAAATCTTTGTAGAAGCCAGCTAGAAAATACAAAGGAAGAGTTGAATATTAATAACATATTCTTGATTATATTATAAGGAGATAAGAAATTTGATTAATATTTATACATAAAACTGTTCAGTATTTTTATGGTAACAAAATTTGAAATTATATGTCCAAGAATAGGGAAATGGTTAAAGTAATCATAATACAATTACTAAAATATTTCACACTTGTTATCATTTAATAAATATTTAATGACTTCAAGGACCCTTCAATGTAATTTTAAAGAAAATAAAATATTCAATTACATATAGACTGTAACTTTCATAAATTCAAGAGTTTCTATTTTAATTATAGCTGACTGTCCCCAATGCTTAGAACAGTGCCAGACACTAGAAAGCATGCTATACATATTTGCTAAATGAAGTAATGAGTTAATATGTGTTATGTTGCCACTTAAAGACACACATACACACATATACACAAAATTAAAAAGAAAAACACCAAAATACTAGCAATGTCAATCTCTGTTTATTGGTCATTACAACACTTTGTTTTTCAGTAGCTTTCAAATTTTCTGTATTTTACAATCATACCATACTTAATGAACCAATAGCCTTGTTGTCTTCAACCAATAATTCCAATTTGTGAAAATGTTCTTTATTTCTGCTCCTGTAGTTCTATTCTGAAGCCATGTCCCATAAATTTGGCCTATTTGCCTTTCAAGCATATACTTTCTGAGCAGGATGGGATTATTTATAGTACAAGATCATGCTCTCCAATTTAAGCATGCTTTTTGTTCCTTTTCATCAAATTTATTGGGGGTGATGTTAGTTAACAAAATTAGCACACTTTGAAATAATGGTGGAAATGATTTTTTAAAAAAAATAAATCTTTATTGTTCAGATTATTACAGGTGTTCCTCTTTTTTTTCCCCCATAACTCCCCTCCACCTGATTCCCCACCCCACCCTATGCCCTTACCCCCCGCCACTGTCTTCATCCATAGGAGTAAGATTTTTGTCCAATCTCTTCCCGCACCCCTCACACTTGCTTCCCCTGAGAATCGTCAGTCCACTCCCTTTCTATGTCCCTGATTCTATTATATTCACCAGTCCATTCTGTTCTTCAGATTTTTTATTCACTTGATTTTTAGATTCACTTGTTGGTAGGTATGTATTTGATGTCATTTTGTTGTTCATAATTTTTATCTTTACCTTTTTCTTCTTCTTAAAGAATACCCTTCAGCATTTCATTTAATCCTGGTTTGGTGGCGATGAACTCCTTTAGCTTTTTCTTGTCTGTGAAGCTCTTTATCTGACCTTCAACTCTGAATGATAGCTTTGCTGGGTAGAGTAATCTTGGTTGTAGGTTCTTGCTGTTCATCACTTTGAATATTTCTTGCCACTCCCTTCTGGCCTGCATAGTTTCTGTTGAGAAATCAGCTGACAGTCGTATGGGTACTTCCTTGTAGGTAATTAACTGTTATTGTCTTGCTGCTTTTAATATTCTCTCTTTGTCTTTTGCCCTTGGCATTTTAATTATGATGTGTCTTGGTGTGGTCCTCTTTGGGTTCCTCTTGTATGGGGTTCTGTGCATTTCCTGAACTTGTAAGTCTATTTCTTTCACCAGGTAGGGAAAGTTTTCTGTCATTATTTCTTCTAATAGATTTTCAATATTTTGCTCTCTCCCTTCTTCTGGCACCCCAAAAATTCGGATGTTGGTTCGCTTGAAGTTGTCCCAGAGGCTCCTTACACTATCTTCATATTTTTGGATTCTTTTTTCTTTTTGTTTTTCTGGTTGGATGTTTTTTGTTTCCACATATTTCAGATCTTTGGTTTGATTCTTGGGGTACGTTGATCTACAGTTGAGTTTCTGTATATTCTTTATTTCAGACAGTGTATGCTTCATTTCTGACTGATCCTTTTCCATTTTTTTGGCATTCTCATTAAGCTCCTTGAAGGTCTCATCAAGTTTCTCAGCGGTTTTAAGAAGATTCTTGAGTAACCTTATAAATGTGGTTCTGAACTCTATGTCATCCAGTAGTTTGCTTTCCTCTGTTTCTTTCATTCGTGACATGTTTCTTTGTCTCCACATTTTGGCTGCTTCCCTGTGTTGATAGAGTAGCTTTGTGTGGTAGGTGATCTATAGGGAGCAGTAGCTCAGCCTCCTCAATTACATGAGGTGGATGCTCTTGGTACACCCCTTTGTGGACTGAGTGCAAAGTCTTGGTGTAGTAAAGCCTTAATTGCCATTGGTACACTGGGAGGAATTGACTTCCAGGCCAATTAGCTGTGAGCACTCGCTGTGTCTATAATGGAAGAACTGCTGCGCTGAAGCCAGGCTTATGGAACAGGACTTGTTTCAGTGGGGCTTTGGTGCTCACTGAGTCTGCCTCTTGAATGTGTCACTTATGGATGTGAGGAGTTGAAATCTGGTGTCTCACACTGACCACTAGGTACACTGGCTTCTGGATCTCCAATGGGGTACAGGTCAGCTACTGTCTGAGGCCACCCAGCAGGAGCTACAGTGAGAGCTACAGTTTTCTCCTCTTTGCTTGTGATTTGGAGGTTTTGGAGCTGTCTGACCGGGCTGCAAGTTTGCTAGGTTAAGCTGCAATAGGGCAGGCCTTTCTTATGCAAAAGCCTCTGCTTAGAGCTTGGGTGGGTTTGTAGGTTGTGCAGGGCGGGGTCTCAGGGTGTCACTAGGCTAGGGCGTGGCAAACAGCAATGGCTGCTAGTTAGCCAGCTCTGAGTCCCTGTGGGCAGTCCAGTGCCCCAGTGCAGTAAACAATTATTCCTGCGCGCAGCTCTGCAAGCAAGCCACCCTCACTGGCAGACAGTCCAGCTTCTCCCCGTAGGAGTATGGGTCCCCCGCGTCCCCCCAGAAACTGTATTTCAGAGTAATCGGGGGCTTGTCTCCCTTCGGGTTGAAAAAAGCAACACCCGCCGCCAGCCCGGATCACGTGCCTCCGTACCTCAGCTTTTCAGCGCTCGTGCACGTCTCAATGCTCTTTTCTCTTTCCTTCTAGTTGTAGAACTTCCACTCAGCCAGCTTTCCCGTGGTTCTGGGTGATAGACATTTTTTCTTTTAGTTGTATTTCTGAAATTGTTGCGGGAGGCAGCAGTTTAGGTGTTTACCTACGCCGCCATCTTGGATTCTCCCGGTGGAAATGATTTTAAACCCACTTATGATCAACTGTATCAGAATGTGGGATCAGCCTATACCCCTTCTATTCTGTTCATAATACTTTTTTTGTAAAATGTTGCCAATGGCTTCTTGGTAGTGCAGCACAATATAGATTCATCCTGGACTGCATGTGTACTGACCTCAGAAAAAGAACTGAGGTTAGTTTGGTTGTTTTGACCTTAGTGATTCTTGCAGTAATTGTCTCTTTCTTGTTCTCATCACCCAAATATTTGAAAATCAGTACTAGAGTCTTGTCCATATAATGTCAAACTTAACATTCTCTTTTTCTAAGGTCTGCATTTTTGAAGATGAATAAAACATCTGCTTGTCTCCTAGGTGGCACCTGGGTACCTCTCCCTGATAAGGTGGTCTCTCAAATTCACCAAGGGTAGATTGACTTTTACATCTGCAATTGTTGACTAAGTTGCTCTTACCATAAAATTTAAAGGATGCTTTTCAGTGTGCCATGAAATTGTTCTTTTAGATTTAGATGTTTAAATACATTTTACATGACAAGATGTTTTCTTACTATGCCTTTGCATTTTTCATTTTTGAAATCAGTTCCCATTTTACATGTCCTGGTAGAAGACCATTCTCATACATAGCAAGGATTAAGGCACTCTTGTGCCTTGCTTCCCCTTGGAAACTGACCATAACATCATTATCGCTTGAGATCATTCTTTAACCTCCCACCTGAATTTTTATACCATCTTCTAAGTTTCCAACAAATTGGAGTAATATTTTTTCTTTTAACTTTCTACTTTAAAGTAATTTTAAAATTTCAGTAGTGCAACTAATTAACAGTTATATAGATTCCTTGAGTGGTCATCCTCTCCCACCCCCTTCTTCCAGCATTTGAGAGTAAATACAGATAGGTACATCTAAATGTGTGTGTTTCTTTAAAAAAAAGAAAGAAAGAAAGAAAGAAAGAAAGAAAGAAAGAAAGAAAGAAAGAAAGAAAGAAAGAAAGAAAGAAAGTTTTCATATACAATAGAGTGCATTTATATAAACCAGGAACTTGGCATTGATACTGATGGGGTTTAGGGCACATTACCCCACGGTGTGGCCCTGTGGCATATTACCTTAAGCTGCAGGAGTTTGAGAAAACTGTAGAAGCAGGAAGTTCACTTTGACCCACCACCGCATTTTCCCTTGAAAGGAAAATACAAATGAAACATACTTCATTTTCTATTCTTCCTGTACCAGGAGGAAGGAAAACATTCTTATCACCAGAGTCAGGGAATTTGGGGTCCATAAATCTCTACAAACAAATTTAAACAAAAAACTAACCCTTATCTTCCTACCATTGGCTACCACTAACCCCAAGCCCTTAGTTTTGACCATTCTTCACACATTTATTATTTCTTAGTCTAAAAGATATGAAAGCTTCCTGCCTCCTCACTTCATTTCTCCAGGTCTTCATGCTCTTGAGGTCTCCATGTGTATGTAAAGATTAAATAAAATGTGTATGCTTTTCTCCTGTTAATCTGTCTTTGACAGTTTAATTTTCAGATCCAGCATGAGGATGGAGGAAAACTTATTTCTTTTCCTACAATATAATACAATATCATTACATTAAAATATATAAGTAAAGAACATATTCAAACATTACCAGTTATTCTAATAGCCAAATACATTTTTATAGCCAAATATATATATTTTTTTTTGGTCTGGGATCATATGTTGCATTTAGTTGCCATATCTCTTCAGTCTGCTAGGTTCTGAAACAGTTTTCAGTATTCTTTGTCCTTCACTGACCTTGGCATTTTTGAAGAGTACAGACTAACAGTTTGTATTTTTTCAGCCCCAACCCTGGTATTAGCCAATTTTCCATTTTCCAAGAATCCCTTTCCCTTAATTATAGAATAACTAGAGGCCTGGTGCATGAAATCTGTGCACAGGGTAGCAGGGGGAGGGTGTCCCTCAGCCCAGCCTGCACCCTCTCCAATATGGGACCCCATGAGGGATGTCTGACTGCCCGTTTAGGCCCAATCCTACCAGGATCATGCCTAAATGGGCATCAGACATCCCTCTCACAATCCAGGACTGCTGGTTCCCAACTGCTCACCTACCTTCCTTCCTGATTGCCCCTAACCACTTCTGCTTGCCAGCCTGATCACCCCCTAACCATCCCTCTGCCAGCCTGATTGATACCTAACTGCTTCCTTGCCAGCCTGCTTACCCCTAACTGCCCTCCCCTGCAGTCCTGGTTCCCCCCAACTGCTCTCCCCTGCATGCCTGGGTCCCCCCTAACTGCCCTTCCCTGCAGGCCCGGTCACTCCCAACTTCCCTCCTCTGCTGGTCTGGTCACCCCTAACTGACCTCCCCTGCAGGCTTGATTGCCTCCAACTGCCCTCCCTTTTAGGCCTGGTCCCTCCCAACTGCTGTCCCCTGCTGGCCTGATTGCCCACAACTGCCCTCCCTTGCAGGCCTGGTCCCTCCCAACTGCCCTCCCTTTTAGGCCTGGTCCCTCCCAACTGCCATCCCCTGCTGGCCTGATTGCCCACAACTGCTCTCCCTTGCAGGCCTGGTCCCTCCCAACTGCCCTCCCCTGCTGGCCATCTTGTGGTGGCCATCTTGTGTCCACATGGGGGCAGGATCTTTGACCACATGGGGGAAGCCATCTTGTGTGTTGGAGTGATGGTCAATCTGCATATTACTCTTTTATTAGATAGGATAGGGGCCTGGTGCATGGGTGGGGGCCAGCTGGTTTGTCCTGAAGGGTGTCCCGGATCAGGGTGGGGGTTCCCTTGGGGCGTGGGGTGGCCTGGGCGAGGGGCCTGTGGTGGTTTGCAGGCTGGCCACACCCCCTGCCGATCCAAGCAGAGGCCCTGCAATCTAAGATTTATTTATCTTCTACAGTTGAAACTTTGTAGCCTGGAGCAGAGCCAAGCCTTCTGCTCGCTCAGTGGTGGCAGCCATTTCTGTTGGGATTTATGTATCTTCTATAATTGAAACTTTGTAGACTTAAGTAGAGGCCAAAGCAGGCCAGGGCTGCAGAAGCTTGGCTTCCTCCAACACCTGGGGCAACCCTAGCCTCCTGCTTTCCCCAGCTCCGTGGCTGCTGCCATTTCTATTGGGATTTATTTGTGTTCTATAATTGAAACTTTGTAGCACTGAGTGGAGGCCTGGGCTGGCAAGGGCAGGCAGAAAGTTTGGCTTCCTCCATTGCCAGGGAATCCCAAGCCTCCCTCCTGCTCTCTGTGGCTGCAGCCATCTTGGTTGGGTTTATTTGCATATTCCCTCCTGATTGGCTGGTGAGCGTGGCTTGTGGATGTAGTAGAGGTATGGTCAATTTGCATATTACTATTTTATTAGATAGGATTTTAAGAACCAAGTTATGAATGCTAGGTGAGGCCATTGCTACTTGAGGATAATTTCTTCTAGGTTGCTTTAGAAGACACACACACACATACACACTATATCTACTAATATATTTATATCCATATCTATGTATATCTATATCTATATCTATATCCAGATATATATCTATATCCAGATATATATCTAGATATATACCTAGATATATATGTATAGCTATTTTTATATATAGCTATTTCATTATATATCTATCTAGTCTATATCAATATCTACAGTTGAAATTCAGCACCAGAATTTCTTCCTGTTTGAAGTTGCCACGCTATTCTCAGACAATGGGAAATCTGGCTGTCTCTCTATATTTTGATGTGTCAGAGAAAGCCTGCTTTTGTGTTTAAAACTCATGACAAGGGTTTTCAATTACAACTTAAATCATTGGAAATGGGCAGAATGAAAAAGTAGCAGAGTATTGTAGACCATTATAGAGAATACTGAATTCCCTGCATATTTTCCCCAGTTTCTTTTAATATATATTGCCCCCTCCCCTCACAGCCATACTCTCCATCCATGGAATTTTTAAACATCCACATACTTGGATTATCTTAAAGATTATCTTCAGATGGTGGCCTTACTTTACCATGAAGGTCTTTGCCTACTGAATAGCTTTGAGTATGTTGTGAAGTTAGCAGCAATGTACTACCTGTAGGCCAGGGGAAGCATTAGCCCAGGCACAAGTAATAAGGGACATGTCAGTAAAGAATTTAAAAACAAAAATGAAACCAAATAAAGTCAGTCAGATTTACATTGTAACCATGCCTCAGTAAATTGAAACTTATTTTGTGATAGAAACAAGCTTCCTTGCTGGGATGGCATATTTCTATCTTGTCCCATTGGTGTATCACCGAGGTGAGTAAAATGATTCAATTATTTGAATCATTTGATTAAGCCATGATCACACTGTATGGAAATATAGCTAGATTGTGCCATTATCACTATGTTCTTCTATGTGCTTTCAAATGTATTTTTCATATTTACTCAAATTTCCAAGTGTAGAATTTGTGTGTTTCTTTGTCAGATTGATCAGATTTAAGGCAGTACATAAATTGCTACAATTATTATTTCTCAAATGTGAATGATGAACAGCCCCTTTTTAAAAGAAAAAGACATTTTCATAACTCACTCAAGGACATGCATCCTTGCACTTTAGTTTGAGAAGGAATGACTTAAGAAATATGTTCAATTTTTGAATAGCTTATTTATTCATTTATGAGTGATCAATGAAGTTTCTTTATAACTGATAAAGTATTTTAAGTTTATCATCAAAATGACAAGTAACATACAAAAAATATTTATGGACCTTCTAATTTTCCAGAATACATTTTCAAACCCTAGCTTGAGAAATCCTGGGCTAGATTTTGAAGTCATTCTCCTGTGTCATTCAAAGAATCATCTCACACATATTTTTCTAGAGAAGCTATTGGATTTGAGAACATCTGGAACAGCCTGAAACATGTTTACTTCAGCATTTTGCTTTAATCTTTCTGTAGATATCAGACATTCTCACAGATTCTGTGACATATTAGTTTTGCTCAACAGGCACCATTTAAGCCTATGTCTTGAGTAGTGTCAGTCTTAGTAAATGTTAACTTTCTTAACATCCTTAAATTATCCTTTCAAAATTATGAAGAGTCAATAAAAAGAGATTGGATAGTAATAAAAATCATTTTAGAATATGTAACTATTAATATTAAAGCTTTGGAAGAGAGGCACTCAGTTGATGATAAGAAGAAGGTCCAAGTTATGTCTTCACTCTCCCTCTAGAAAAGCACTATATGAATACCTACAATCTATCCTCCAGATAGGAAACAAACATTTCAGGCAGAAGATTTCTTATTTCCTATACTATAAAATTGAGAATTGATATTTAAAAAATGATTGAATTTCCACAAATTTAAGCTTTTTCTTTATGTTTTTAATGAAAATAGAATTATCTGAGGCCTCCTGGGACCTTTAATTGTTTTTCTTTCTTTTTTTCCAACAAGAGTAAACATGAATGCTTGTTGTATTTATTAGTAAAACTTTATCAACTAGGAATATGCTGGTTTTAGAATTTATTTAATTTTATATTGGTCAGAGATAGAGCTTAATTGAATCTATTTTAAATAGATGCATATAGTATAAACTCTTTGTACATTTTTAACATATTTTAAAATTTTCAAAGAGTTTACAGCATTATTTGGATGCCAATGATGTTGTTAAACAATCCCTACTAATTCTGATAAACTATTTATTTAGTAGCAGCATATATATTCTGCTGTCTGCAGGTCTGGGTTCTAATCTAATTCACTTATTAACTAGCTTTGTGAAGTGAGGAATTTACTTAATCTTTATTAAACTCAATTTAATCTTGGAAAAGAAAAAATATGAGTGCCTGCCAGTCCATCTCACAATTATACTGGGAGATCAAATGAGATTAATGCATTAGAAAGTGCTTTGTAATTTTCAAATCACTATACAAATTTAAATATTGTGTTTATTATTGAATATGCAAAATAGTTTTTGGGTCCATTTATATATGAATTTACTACATCCTAAAAACGATGATCACAATGTTTCTCAAACTTGAGTGTGCATTAGACAACTGGAGGGCTTGTTGAGCAGTCTCGGATTCCAGAGATCTGGGTAAAGCCTGAGAATTTGCCGGTCTAGGAACCATACTTGAAGTATCACTAATCTAGAATTCAGGGCTGTGTTTCCCCATATATAACAAATACCTAGTCAATAATACTATGTAAAATATTTGAAATACATTACATTTACTCCCTTAGCTAATTTTCTTATGCTTTTCTTTTCAAGTGTTATCTCCATTTCTAGTAAAATAATAGTCCTGTTAAATTAGACACAAATGTTAATAATGTGTGATAATCTGCAACATATTTTATGCTGTAGCTTCTTTATTCTGATCATGAGACCATTTTCAGTTGAGCAGATTTAATTGCTGAGTGTTCATTTCAATAATTATGGGCAACTGAACAGAGTAATAAGTCTATAAGTATGTACTTTACTTCCTTTGTGTGTATATAAATTTTTAAATTCAAAAGAAAAATTATAAATATTCAGTCTTTTCCTAAAATTCAAATACTCTACAAATGAGATGATTAAAATCATAGTAGAGAAGAAAGGAAGAACCTTGTTACTCATATGTACTTTTCTATTCATGTTCAAGGAACACATGTGTTCTAAGTTAAGCTATTTTCAGCATATCTTGCCTTTTAACACTTTGGGGAGGCCATTTATATTTTAATAAATCGCTGGAAAATTTATGGTAAATGTCTCTGAAAATAAACTTACCCCTGGAATAGAAATTATTAATAAAGGAACATTTTGATGACAAAGGAAAAACATATATACCTGAGGCTATGCAAGGTAAAATAGGAGCATGTAGAAATGATCTACTTAGAGTATGTAAGTTTCATTGACCTTAAAATTAATTTAAATGAATTGAGTGTCTTTTCCATAAAATGATCCTAAATGTACTGAGAGCAAAATGACTTGGATAGTCACTTTTATTTAAGTTTTCTATTTTAAGACCAAATTTTCAGATCAAGGCTCTAAGGAAGTTGGCTAAATTGGATGATTTCTTTTTTGTATGTATTGTTTTACCAGGGACAGATTCCTTCTTAAATTAGACTAGTTCTTTTCATACAGTGTCTTCAGGAAGTATAGTTGGACCAAATGGCAAGAAATATCAGCCAGAGGGTTTATGCATGCTGAAATGTATGGCTAAAAGAAAAAATACATTTTGGCTATTTTTATGACTCTGCAGGAAAATCTCTCTTCCGGTTCTCTACCCTTAGCATGAATCATCCAAGGGAATTGAAAAAAGTAATTATGGAAATATTACCAGTGTTCAGAGAGCATGTGGTTGTGTCTTGAAGCTTTATCAAGGTTTGTTGGCCCTTCCAGAGTGCATGAGCACTTCACACAGATATCATGTAGAACACCTGGTATATACAAAGCACATCTTCAAAGATTGGAGGAATGTGAAATGACTTTGATCTCATTTCAGGAATTGTATTTCTTAGACAAGAGGTCTACATTACTGTAATTTGGCCCATACTGAGACCCAACTTTGTTTTTGAGAAATCGCAGAATGTGAAGATTAGAATCTTATAATTCACCTTTGTTAAACTATTTTTGAAATGATGTCAATTAAGTACTGTAACTATACTACTTTAATCTAGGGAACAGTCACTATATTGTAGCAATAAATTACAACTTTGAATTGCAAATGATAAAATTCATTCCTTAAAGATTATTCCCTCTCCCCTCCAATTTATGAAATAGAAACTTAGTTATTATAGCTGTGAACACATAATATCCCTAGATTTCTCTTGCTGATAAAATTACCCCTTATTCCATGGCATGCAACTTAGTGAAGATCTGCAGGTGAAAGTCAAGAAATATATTGAAACCCAGGCGAAGGAGTTATATTTAGAATGCCAAATAGAATTACACAAAAGGTACAAACTGAAGAATCCCTGCAGAGTTACAGAGGAGGAGAATCTGTCCTGTCGCTCAGGTTAGAAGGCAAAAAATGAAACAGAAAAACAAATATCATCTGCTGTGTGATAATGAAGAAAAAAGTTATGTAAAGGCAGCTGAAGACTGTTTTTATTGTTCTCACTTAGACATTGGGTCCAAGACTCCCAATCTGTTCTTGAATGTTTTTCAAAAACAGGTAATTACTAGGACTTGTGACCTTTTGTTAGCAAAATGGCAAGGTCTACAACATCAATGTCTCCTGGTGGATTCTTATTTGAATAAAAAAATCTTGACTCAAAATTGAGTTTTACTTAATTTCTTTACATGACATTGTAAAACATTTGTAATATTAGTAGGCACTAATCTGGTGCTTAAATGTCTTTGGTTCTTCTTTTCCACAAAGAAATGGTTTTGTTATATATATGTGATTAGATATTATATCTTATGACATATCATTTGAAATCTCACAGTTTGAGCATATGTCTGCTATTCCTCTTCTTGCAGTCTCTTTCTTTTCCAAGTAATTTCTTTTTTAGTTTGGATAAATGTACTGTTGCCTGGTTAACAAACCAGACAACTTAGAAACACATCTTTTTTACTACATTATGATGGATAAAAGTAACTGTTTTATGCATTTGTATTCTGTTTTTGATGATGTCAAAGCCCCCGCACTGTTTTTTTGCTTCCCTCTCTTGCACCAATGATGATGACCGTTAACTTTCTGTACTTTCAAGGCAATTCATTACCTACCCATTACTGAAGCACTATTGACTAAGTTACAACAAAATGGGTTTAACTCCTTCATGGTTACGTCTATTTATTATTTAGTAGATACCTGTGAAAAACAAAGGAAATTGAAAAGTTGGTATTTAATACTCCAATTTTCAGTAGCCTTAAATTTTGCCATATGGGTCATTAATATTCTAAACATTTATTACATCAAATGTAAATGGGCTTCATTATGTCTATTATGAACTGACTCAGTAATTTTCATTTCTGTCTATTTTTCTGTCTGCACTAAATTGGGCTGATTTAAACACCTCTGTTCTCCCTCACATCTAAATTAAATCCCCTAATTGCAAAATTTAAAATTAGGCCTGTCTTATTTTTATTTTAAATGTCAGATTCTTGGGAAGAGGCTGGCCTAATGGGCCAGTTAGTAATCACTCAATCAATCAATGCAAGCTCCCCCTTGTTTTTATTGTCAAGTTAGTTGAGAATATTAAAACTTCTCCTCTTCTTTGAGTTTCGATAGTTCTTGTGGGGTATTCAGTATTGATCAATGCTTCACTCACCTTCTTGTGGCATTGGAGAGGGACCACCAACTAGCAATTATATTGCAATCCCTCAATTGTGGTTAGAATGGATTAGATGTTCACCAATTACTGTTCTCCTGATAATAATTCTCAGAGGGTGGGGTTCATCTTGTGAGGTTTTCTCAGATCCTGCCAATCATTGTCAGGAGCTTTTAAATAGAAACACTTTTCAACACTTCAGAAGCTCTTGAAAAAGACTTATACATTTCTCTTTTGTTGTCTCTTTAGGTTTCTCACTGCTAATGACTGCTGCCAAGATATATAAAAGGAATGGTTCAGCTAAGAGAAGAATATGAGGTTTGAAAAGTTCCTTTCCTCATGACAATTTTACTTTCATTTTGTGATTGAGTTGGGACAGAAACTATAAGAGAAGGAAGCAGAGGATCTTTTCATCTAATACAGTTGAACCACCAGAGAGCAGTTGATTCCTTAGGACAGCTTCCCTGACTATCTTATGGCTTGAGACCCAGAAACTCAAACACTTTTGGAAAGGGGATTTAGACCTGCTGAGATTGAAAGTAAATGTCTGAATTCTTAAGAACAGATCATATTTGGCCTCCATAATTTATGGACATGAAAAGCAAGATGAATTCTAGAATTAGTACCTATATTTTGAATTTTGCAAAGAACTGGAGTTTTATCAATGTCCATGAAGAATAAGATAAAGAACTAGTCCTAGTTTGGAGGGACTTTCCCGGTTAATCACTGAAAGTCCCCTGTGTTGGGAACTTAAATCCAGGGCAAACCAGAACAGTTAGTTGTTCACTCAAGAAAGAGATATGAGAATAGTAGAGACAGTTTTCATTCTCTTGCTTTTATTGGGCTTCCTTTGAATTATATGTTTAGATATGCACCATAAGCATTTTGTTATTACATGCTTATAAGTAGAGCTATGCATGTTTTATTTTTTTATTCAGTGAATTTTAGAAATGACTTGATAGATATATCACTGGAGGGGACAGGAGGTACAGAATATTCAAAGCCATCAACTCCATCACTTTCATGGGTGAAATGGAACAGTTCCTATGCATAGGAGATTTCAAAGCATATTTAAATAGAGGGTCACTGATATTACCACACTCATGCTTAGACACATAGTTATTTCCTCAAAACCAGTGGTTCATCATTTGGCCTAGTCATGGGCAAAGGCAGGCATGACTTTGTCTTGAGAAATCCACAGAGTGGATGATCCACCTTGAGAGTTCATTTTATATGTCTGTCGGCATGGATGATATATAGCTATGTTTACAAAAGTTGGCATATATACAGAAACCAAGATGGGAATTTGAATCTCTCTGGAATTTTTCTCAGATCAATTTAATAAAATATTTATGAAGATACTTTTTCTGTGGAGCTCCTGATTGGGCTGAATTGCATTGATGCTATGTACTGTTATAATGCCAGAGGAACTGAGCAATCAATCGTGGGGAAGTACAGGAGCACTGATAGTCAGGGTCCAAATAGCTAGGACTCAGAAGTGAAACTTGCTTAAGATGGTGTTTTATGTGATGCTGTCAGCATAAGCATTGTGGGGGTGGTAGGCCTCCAAATTCATATGGAGGAGAATTTTTAAATACCTATGTTGAAGGTAGAGAGGAAAGAAATGGAGAGAGTTGAAGCATAAAGATCCTTCAGTACAGTATATGCTACTTCCTTCTACCAGTTCATGTCTTCTTTTTTTAAAATATATTTTTATTGATTTCAGAGAGGAAGGAAGAGGGAGAGATAGAAACATCAATGATGAGAGAGAGTCATTGATTGGCTGCCTCCTGCATGCCCCCCACTGGGGATCAAGCCCGCAACCCAGGCATGTGCCCTTGACTGAAATCGAACCTGGGGCCCTTCAGTCCACAGGGTGACACTCTATCCACTGAGCCAAACCAGCTAGGGCTCATGTCTTCTTTTTAATTTTTATTTTATGTTATCTTTGCCATCAAATAACATAAATTAGTAGTAACTCAAATAATGCAAACATATGACAGAAGAAATATTTTATCTAGTGCCAAAAGAAAACTCAAAATTTGATTAGTGCTGTAAAAGAGGCTCTAATATCAGTTGGTGGGATTAAGAAAGATGTTACTGAAGATAGAACTGATGAGGTGGATCTTCAAGGTTGGGTAGCCTGTCAGTGAAAAAAGGGGGAGAGTATTTTGGTCAAAGGGAATGGTATTAGCAAAGCTTCTGGTTTGCAAAAGCACAAGGAAGAGTGACCAACCCATTTTTCTGAAATGTAGGGTAGACGTAGAAGAGAAATGATTCAAAATTGGAAAGGTGGGTTATAGTGAGGAAGATTTTAGGTGACAGAATGAAGGTGTGGTATAGTACAAAGTGGGGGAAATCTGAGAGATCTTAAGAAAGAAAATGGCATAATTAGCATCTTGATTAAAAAACCTACTAATTTAGTGGAGGTATATAGACTGCATTGAGTAAGGAAAGACTGTATCCAGGGAGATTCGTTCAGCAGCTCTTATGAGGGTAAAACAAACAAAAAGAACCACCTCTGAAGGGCTGACTGAGACTGGAGAAAAAGGATCAGATCAGAGGGTCACTGATGGCAGTTAGATTCTATAGCAATTGGCACCTTATGGCTTGTCAGATGGAGGAAGAAGAGTAGAAAGATAATTCTGAATTTTGCACATGGATGAATGGAAGATGAATTGCTGGTTCAAGAGAGTAGAAATAATAGGAGAAAGAATAGATTTTTAGAAGGAGACAGGTGGTGAACAAGTTGAATTTTAAAGCACAGTGGGGTAGCCGTTGATAGCTAGCTCCCCTGAAAAAGCTGTGCAATTTTTTTTTCTGAACAAAAACCAACTCAGGAAAATAATAAAAATAATTTTTGAGGGAATATATACATATATATACATATACGAAAACATACTTTCAACTAAATTAAACTTTTTAAAATTCTTAAACATTTCTTGCTGCTTATTGCTACAGGGGTTTTATTTGTTTGTTTGTTTTTTGACAGGTTTTTTTCATTACCTAAACTAGACCACATAATTTTTAAATGTGTTTTTTGTTTATTATTAATTTTAGAGAGAGAGGGAGGGAATGGAAGGGAGAGAATCATTGATGTGAGCGAGAAATATTGAATGCCTGCGCCTCCGGCACACCACCTACTGGGGATTGAGCCTGCAACCTGGGCATGTGGCCCAACCAGAAATTGAACCAGGGACCTCTTATTGCATGGGACAGTGCTGAACCAACTGAGCGACACCAGCCAGGGCAGACCACATATTTTTTGTGGATGTTGAGAACTGATAGTGTACGGACAAGGGATTTGGAAAATTTGGAAGCGTAAAGTTAATTTGGCATGAAAGTTTAGCCTCAACCTAAGACTGAAAATATCTGCCCCATTCGAAGAAACAAAGGTGCTGGTTAAAGTACAGAGGAGTGGTGCCATTAAGGCTGCTGGCTGAGAAAAGGAGGCTCTTTGTGATTGCAGAAAATGTGACAGCATGAAAGGAGCTTGTGGGTTTAAAATACTATGTAAAAGACAGAGTGCACTTTTCAGCTGCTAATGAATATGTTATCAAAAGGGAGCATACATACTGTCCCACTTTTCAGACAGGGGAACAGATGTGGGGTTCTCCTGAAAGCTTTACTCCAGGGTCTGTTCCTCTTTCATGTCTTTGCAACATACTGTCTAATAATTTCTAAAGCAACTCCTAACTGCATTCTCACCAGTCGTCAGCTGTTTGTAGCTAAGCCATATAGCAGTGGTGTATTTCCTAGCTCTGTCAGTGGTAGTGATGAGGGTGGAACTCTTGGCTAGAAAACTATACTAGGAAAGATAGGCTAGTCCATGCTGCAGTAACAAACACACCCTATAATTTCAGTACTTTAACACAGCAAAGCATGGGGAAAGGCAGCAGAAATTCTTCCCCAAGCTGTCATCAGAGATCCAGGTTCACTCCCTTTTGTGCCTCCACCATGTCAACACATGGTTTCCAAGGGAGCCACCAAAGGGTAAAAGGGACTCAGAGGAGGCACTGTGCTCTAAATGCCACCACCTTCAGATGATTTGTGTCACTTCTGCTTAGAGTCTTATGGGGGCCAGAACTAGCCCTATATTGTTAATCTAACTGTAAGAAAGGCTGGGAAATGTCCAGAACCATATTTAATAAGTGTTTCTGCTACAGTCCAACTTTCTAGTCACACAGAATATCCCCTTGCTCCTCTCATCCCACTCACAGAACAAACTCAACCCTTCTTCAAGGAGATGGTCTAAACTCATTCAATCACTGATACAACTCAGAATACAGGAACTCTGTACTCACAATAGCTTTAGAATTAGATCTAATTGTGTCTTTACTTTAAAGACAAATCATATCTGCTGGAATACTTTAATTAGACAAAGGGAAGGGTTGGAAACAGTCCATAGACCTTGGTTCATAGCAAATCTAAAACCCCACTGCACAGATAAGATGAAGGCCCTTACCTTGAAGGGGGGTGGGGCAGGGAATGGGTGGGAATTTCCTTAATTAGGTCCTGATTCTACTCTATTCTTTTGTCTATTGTTCTCAGTGGTCCCAGGTGAGGTGGATGCTAAGGAATGTGCCTCTCTGTAACTTTAGCACCTTCTTCTCAGCTGATTTCCTGATGTTGGAAGGCTGGAGGCCAAAGAATTGTTTGAGTCTTGAGCAGACATATGATTATAAACCAGTCATGTGGTTTCTTTGGCAATGCTTCAGTTACTTTACAAACTTAATAGGTTTTAAATTTATTTGTTTCCAGTAAATTTCATGTTCCAAGTGCCCACCCATAGTTCTTTTTGTTCTTTAACCTTCTAAATGCCTTTGCTCTTAATATGCTTTCTCTCTTATTTTATAGAGGCTACCTTGAGGCTATTAAGCTTGAATTTAAAGGCCATATCCTTAATTTGATCTTTGCAATGCATCACTCTATTAGCTCAGACTGTTTGCAGTATCATAAATTACAGGCTGGACATGTGTCCTGATGTCGGTTTTGGAAGAGACAATGTGTTAACATCATTTACATCCATGGTTCTCAATGCCTTCCAGGGGAGA
The DNA here is from genome assembly GCA_026230045.1 of Corynorhinus townsendii. NCBI lineage: Eukaryota > Metazoa > Chordata > Mammalia > Chiroptera > Vespertilionidae > Corynorhinus > Corynorhinus townsendii. Next base: position 24,320,022 of record JAPDVU010000012.1, on the reverse strand, counting down.
TGGTCAATGTCTCATACATTTTTTTATTTTTATGGGAGCATGGACAGTGCTAGTGGTACTGGTATCTAGTGGGTAGAGGCGTGGATGCTGATAAACATTCCACAAGGCACAGGACAGCTCCCAAAACAAAGGATTATTTAGTCCAAAATGTCAAGAGTGTCAAAGTTGAGAACCCAACCTTCCAATGCACACAGACATATTCCAGTAGCTCCCATCCTCAACTATACCAGAATTTTTCAGCAGTTTTTAGATAAATTGAGAGAGCTATTCACCTTTTTCAGATTTCTTTGGAATACCTAGGATTGATATTCTGGGACATTAAGCTAATATCCAGTGATAGTTTACCACCTTGGAGGAAATTAGCTATAGTTATTTTACATATTTTGATATAGCTATATGATATGTGTCCTTAATACAATTCTAAGCTGATAGTTGCTATCTAACTATTTCAGAATAAGTTATTTGCAGTGTTTCTTGCCATAAAAGATAGCTTCTGCAATATATAAATGTTAAGCTTATCCTTTAGAAAAAAATTAGAAGTCTAAAAAGTTGGTCAAATATTACCTTTCTGGAGGATGAAAAACTCAACTTAAAATTATAAAAATATAATTGACCAAATGCAGTCATGATTATGGGCAAAAGTAAATAACAAAACAAAAATTCTATAGTTTTCAAGCAAGGTAATATTGAAACTGTATTCCTGGGAAGTTACCTTTTTCTCTCTCTCTCTCTCTCTCTCTCTCTCTCTCTCTCTCTGAAATAGTTTAGAGCAACTGATAATTAATTAGCATTAGTTTCACGAGCTAACATTGTTATAGAAGGTTAACTTGATCTTAAAGTATACTACTTAGTGAAAAAGTCCAAAAAAGGGTATAAAATGAACTTTTTTCTATGAATAAGTTATTGTACAAAATTACTAGTGTTATCACCAAAAAAAAGTGCATTTTGAGTTAGAAGATTTATATCATCTTGGTCTTCTAATCCATTATCAATACTTTTTCTGTGTTTATCACTATCTGTTTCCTTCTGGTGCTCATCTTAGCTATAAAGAGAAGGAATACTTGAAGGAAATATCCCTTGTGTAATATATCTGCTCCTCAAAGCACATGTCTTCATAATAATTACACACTTACATTGCTCAAAAAATATAAGGGGAGTGTCTTACAATCTGCTACATTATTTGCACTCCCTATGCCTTATTTCTATTTTGCCTTTTTTGACAGTTTTAGATTTGAGGCACGTGGATTATCACTTGTTTTAAATGACATATTATTTTTGCAGAGAAAGAAAAGGAGCCAAAAATTAGAGAAACTGTCTAATTTCTTATAAATGGGATTATCACAAGTAGAATACTAGCTTGCTCACCTTGTCCTTAGCCCTAACATCAAACTCTTCTATGCTATGTCTTTTTTATAGTTATAAGTAATACCCCAAATATTTTTCAGCACAGTCATGAGTCACAAAGCAGAGGAACTATAAATACTCTTGTTCTCGAGACACAATGACGCTATCTATTCTTTCACACTCACCCACCTCAACTGCTGTTTTATTTAGGGGTAAGCTCTTTAAAAAAACAAACAACTTTTTCCTACTTTAAACACTTAATATCCAGTACAAGTTGTGTTTTCTAGTAAGCTGTTTATTTGATCTGAGTCTTCATAAATGTATCTAAATTTAGCTCATCATGCATTGGTAGCTACACCTAAGCATATACACAAGTCTGAATTACTATACTCCTATTCAAGGAAAAGAACAAAAAGTAAGAATGGTAGACGTGATTATAATTAATATCCTACTAGGTTAATCAGCATCCTTCAGAATGCTATGAGACTTTTGATGTATTCAGAAAATCACTGCCTTGATCTATAGACCTCTCTTTAAACACATACATACCATACAACAGTTAACAGTTTTTGAAAATGTGATCCTTCAAATAAGGTAGTAAATAACATTAAGTTACCAACTTGTCTCTTTGAATAACCTAATTCCATGCTTAATTTTGAATCTTTCAGTGAGGCATTTATGTTTAAAATTTGTAGCTAACACTATACATCTATTCTAAAACTAACTAAATACAAACAAAGTTGGCTTTTTAAAACAACATATGTATTTCAGAATGGTAAAATTGTTGAGTACTTGTGAATGTGAGAACATAAGAGACATGGTATTTCACTGAAGGAGAGGATGAAGGGAAAAGGGTGATTTACAGGGAAAACTTGGGTGTTAGATTGGAACAACCTGAGTTGAAAGCTGAGTCTCCAATTGTACAACTCTCTCAATTTCTTGAGAGCTCTGATCTTCAGTTCCCTCACCCATAAATATGAAATAAAAATACCTCTGTCTTAGAGTTTGAGGTGTTAAACAAGATGGAGCCATGTATGGGACATTAAAACAACACAATTTAAAAGTTCAGTTTCATGAGGACTATGGAACTCTGGTAAAAATCATTGCATTAGTTGTATCATGGTTTGCATTTCAGTTTTGGAGTTAATGTATTCAGGTATGTGCCTGGCATATGGTGGGCACTCAGTAAATGTCGAATGAGAAAATGCTGGCTTAAGTAGAAATCTTGGAAGTTGACTAGGAATTTAGTAAAAGAGAAAAAAACACACCACTTTCTTAATTATCTTTAGATTCAGGATTGATGCTGCATTTCCTGTAAGCAGAAGGATACACTGCCTGATCATTTCAGGTTTATTATTCCTTGATAATTATGTTTCAAGTACTTTCATTATATATTTGACTAATCAAGACATTACCTTCTCCACAACCTAGTTTTTCCATTGAAAATGAATATATTACCAAATTCTCTGAGTTGGAAAATTTACATTAGCTCTGTCTCTGAGGGGGTCAGGAGGTCAGAAGTGTGGGAAGGTGAGGGGGTGGCTGCTTCCACCCTGCCATGCTTTGATATAGGCATAGCACTGGGTGTCCCTATGTGCTTGTCCAGTAAATAGCTCTGTGCCAGAGAAGTGAAACATCAAAGAGCAAATAAAACATGCCATGAATGGCAGATTGAAAGAGAGATTAAGGAGGAAAGCTAAATGGGTTATATTTTAGTCTTTAAACTGCATTTCCCCCAGTTTTCTTAGAGCGACTCCACTTCTTCATTTTGCAGGAGCCTCACCGATTATGCAGCTCATGCAGCTATATGTGGCGGAATCTTCAGATGCTTAATGATCCTTCCTGACCCCCACCCCCACCCCACCCCCCACCTTCCTCTCTGGCTGTATCTGGTAGAATGTGTCTTCCTCATGCAGCTTTGCAGCCTCACTGACCTTCTGTCTGTTTCTTCTACATCAGCTATTTTTTTCATCTGATGGCATAAACTAATTACTAAGATTCTGTGCCACATCAAAAAATATTTAATATTTTTTGCCGGTCTGACAAAAAAATAGGCATAATTTTTATTCATTCACACTGGACTGCCTAAGGAGGTTGAAGATATAAGCTGTTAGCAGGAGCAGGAAAAAAGAGCTCCCTATATATCTGAAGGGGCCACCAATAATGTCTTCCATGGCATCCAGCTGGTAGAAGTAGGTAAAATGCAGGTGATTGCAGCCAGAGAGCTGAGTCTTTATAACCTCTAGTAGTTGTCAATTTCTTAAGAACCAGAACATAAGACAGAAATAGAGCAGGGACAACACAATTATTAAATTTCATAGAGATGCCAAAGAAAACAAACTAATTGGGCTTGGTTAGGTAGAATTGGAAACCTTTGAGACTCACAGATATATTAGATTCATAGACACTAACTGCAGTGCCTTAAGAAGGAAAAGGGTAGTGAGGCAAGGGAATAAAATATTCACAGGAATAGTCCTCAATTATTCATTAATATATTTGGGCACACACTTATAAAGTAAAAACATATTTGAAATTACAGTGATCCCATGGCATCACATGGCATATTACTATGAGCAGGAAATTTCGGTTTGATTTCCATCTTACTGCATACAACTATTCATCACTTTCACGTATGTCATCAAATTGCAAAATATCTTTGAATGGAAGATTTGAGAAGATGCATACAGAGAAAGTGCACTCTGGAGAAGAACAAAAGCAATTCATTTCAGGAAACTTTGGCTGTATATAGCTGTGTAAAATATTTAACATTAAAGAAGTCAACACTCATTGGATGAGGAGTAAGGTGTTTCTTTGTAGCAGCTATTCAAACCAACCTTATGAGAAATGGCTGCATTAAAACTTTATGAAAAAGAAGATTAAATTGCGATAGACAGAGGGAAACATTTAAAGAATGGACCATAAGAACATACATCATTTTATCATTTAATAATAGCCTTGACCAGTATTTATAATAGTGAACACACTGAAGGATAGATACACTTTGGATTAAGACAGAGTTGGTTTTAAATTATAGCTTGGCTCCATGTGTATTTTATGACCTTGAGTAAGTTACTTAAACTCTCTGAGTTCATTTTCCTCATCTTCTCTTTGGCTGTTGACAAGTTTTTATGAGGAAAGAGTAATATATACACTGAGTGGCCAGATTATTATGATCTCTGAACGCATAATAATCTGGCCACTCAGCATATATATATATATATATATATATATATATATACACACACACACATACATATATATGTATATATATACATATATATGTATGTGTGTGTGTGTGTGTGTGTGTATTAGAGGCCTGGTGCATGAATTCGTGCATGGGTGGGGTCTGGCCAGCCTAGCCAGGGGGAGGGGACATGGGCGGTTGGCCGGCCTTCCTGCTGGTCGAACTCCTGGTCAAGGGGATAATTTGCATATTATCCCTTTATTATATAGGATATATACTGAGTGGCTAGATTATTATGATCTCTGATATATAGTCAGAAATTGCTGGCAGGTAAAAGAGATCCCTTTCTCCCACTCCCCAATGCTTGAGGTCTTCTGCCATTGATCCACAAGGTATAGGCATCTTTACTTTAAATTCCATCTTTGTTAGTGGCAGAAGAAATCAGTCGCTATCAAGCGGTGGATGAACACAAATAGATTCTGTAGTAGGCCTAGATGGTTTGTGATTGAGTGAGCAAAAGAGGGAGCAAGTGGATCAAGGACATTCAAAGGTTAAGGATATAATAGAAAGTTCTATTTTTCCTATTGAAGTGCATGGATTCACACATAATACATTCCTTAAGCACATAATAGAGTCATAATGTTAAAGTAGAAAATATAGACACATGGTATACAGAGTTTTCTTTTTCCCTTGGGATCTAAAATATATGATATAACATCTAATTATATCTTGCCATTTACACACAATCTTTGATAATTTATTTCCAGCATTTTGCACAGGGTCCTTAATTTTATATTTGTTCTTTATAATTGGGCTTAAACTTAATGCAAGTATGATTGAGGTTAAGATGAGCCATAATGGGAATGCCTAATGATTTCATCTTTGTTTCAACTGTATTAAGCTTTTGAGACCTATGATTTTTATCACTATTATCATCATTTTCAATGTTCATTTTATATTCATTTTGGCAAAATAATAAGGGCAAAGAGCAAAAAATATTCAAATAATTGCATGAAGCCTGCTCTTACAGACAAAGATGGCATGGCTGCCCAAACAGAACTCTTGGCTGTCAGGCGGTGCCACCACACATTAGTGCAAAATGTTAGTTGATCTGCTGATGTATGAAAGTCTGGATTTGGCATACAAAAGGCACTTTGGAATGTCGATGTATAATGCATGAAAGTGTTGGCTGTTCTGAAGCTGAAAATATGAAAGTCGGGGACAGCCTGTATGTATATGAACAAAGAAAAGGAGACAGATATAGTTAATCATGCCTGAGTTTGTTCTGGAGGTGTTAAGGAAGACCCCCAAGTGGAGGTGACTTTGAGTGCAGCCCTTCAGGGTGAGTAGACTTGGACTAGGGTTTGGCCCACAATCTAAACGTAAGCCCATCTCGGAGCTGTTAAAGAAGGTGGCGTGTACAGGAAGGGTGAGGGCAAAACGTAGAGTGTGGGAAGAGACAAGAGGAAGTTAGTTTGGAAACAGAGTTTGAAGACACCTGCATGCTATGTCAAGAAGTTTGTACTCTATTTTGTAAGTCAGTGGGTCCTTTTATGGTTTAAAAAATGAATAAAAAAGTTAGATGATTTCAGTTAAAAAATCCAATTTCATGCTTTTCTTAAGAAAATACAACACTGAGTCTCTGTTCCTATGAGGCAATAGTTGACTGGAACAAATTTGCTGCTGCATTTTTCACACAGGGCTTCTGCTCTCCATCTTCTTTTCTTCTCCTTGTCTGGCTTCACTCATAAATGACCTGCCTGGACTTGGCAGGCATTTAAATCTGTGGGCTTTGAATGTTGGGGACTATTAGAGACTTGCAAGAAAAAGAATGATCAGAGAAATTTGTTTGAAAATTTTATCTTAAATTGTATACTGTGTTAGACTCTGTACAGTAGAAATACAGGTCTGGGAGCCACAAGGAAGATTACTGGAGTGGATGATATGTTGAGAGAAAGAGACACAGAGTGACAGTAAGACGCAGAAAGACAGAGAAACACAAGATTATTTAGAATTCCAAGTGAGAGGAGGAGATCTGAGGATCCTCTGTATTTTTGTGAATTACATAGCACTAGACACATTGCTTTGCATATAATAGGTACTCAATAAATGTTGGTTGAGTTAACATATGTGCTGATAAACATTTAATCATTGTGTGGACTTTTTCTTGCAGTCTTTGGGCCCTAGTTTATCATTTACTAAGAGTAAGTAAAGAAGTAGAATTTGGGACAGCTCCAAGTAGAGACTGACACTAGAGATTTTGTGTAAATTGTTTTCTATGTTTGACATGGTACAGATTAAGCAATATTGAATCTCCTCCAATTTCAAATTCTATATTGATTTTGAAAAAGATTACCTTCAAAGGCAATTGTATTGAGTATGTGAGGATTAATGAAACTGTTTCATATTAGTACTTTTAATTGTTTTATAAAATACTGAGTACATTCCAATCCATATTTATAAAGCATTGGTAATGCACAAGTAATAATTATTCAAGTAATGCTTATGTACGGATCACAAAATTACAAAATAAAATGTTATCATTTCTGAATCCATTCCAATCTCATGTAACTCAGAGAAAATCACTACTCTGAATTTGTGTTCATCATTTTCTTGCCTTTCTTTATATTTTTAACCTTATGTTTCTAATACAAAACCATATATTGCTTACTTTTGCATGTTGTCTTTAACTTTTCATAACTGGAATAATACTGTAGATATTCAGTGCCTTACTTTTTACACTCAGTTTTAGATTTCAGAGGTTTAGACATCGATGCAGGTTAATGTAATTAATTGACTTTCCTTTATATGATGATACCCTGATTTATTAATTTATTATATTTTTAGTGGACATTTGCTAATATAAATAGTGCTATTATGAGTGCTCTCCTGGTGTGAATATATGTGTTTCTTTAGGGTTTAAACCTAGAAATGGAATTTCTTGGTCAAAAGCAATGTGTCCCTTCAAATTTGCTAGATCAGTGGTTGGCAAACTGCGGCTTGCGAGCCACATGCAGCTCGCAAGCCGTGGTTTGCCGCTCTGTTGACTAATGAGTGTGCCGACCACTGACCTAGACTCTAGATTGCAATAATTACAGGCTGTTGTTGTTCCTTGTGGTTAAGCCTCTATCCCAGTGGTCCGCACACTCATTAGTCAACAGAGCCGCAGTTTGCCGACCACGGTTAGATGATCTTAAACTGTTTCCCAAAGTAGTTTACTGATTTACACATTGACCGGTAGTATATACATGTATAAATGTGTAAATAATTGTTTGCATCAAATGCTTGTCAGCACTTGGTGTTGTCAGACTTAAATTTTTTGCACATCTAGTGAGTACAGGTTGCTATCTTACTGTAGCTTTAATTTATATTTCTTTGAAAAAATAATTCAGTTGATCACTTTTTCATTTTTTTATTACCTGTTTAGATTTCCTCTTTTGTGAAGTGTCTGTTTAATTATTTGCATGTGTTCTCTTCTGTGTTTTCTTATTTATTAGCCAACGTTCTTGGGAAATTCTAGATCCTGTTCCTTTGTTACTATGTTAAAAACATTTTCTCTTTTTCTCTGGATGGTGTCTTTTATTTAATAGAACTGCTTAATTTGAATGTGGTTCCCAATTTTCAGTTGTACCTTGCATGGGACACACTTTTTGTATAGGGTTGAGAAAGTTGTTTTTATTAGTGAGTTTATAAAACAGTCTATTATATTATCTTATAAAGTTTTATAGCTTTTTGTTTTCGTACTCAGGACTCCATGACCACTAGATTGACTTTTGTGAGGTATGGGATAAAAACTCAGTTCTATTTATTTTTTCCATATGGAAAATTGACCCACCACCACTTATTGTAAAGTCCATATTTTTTCCATTGATCTGAAATGTCAACTTTGTCACAATTCAAGGTTCCATGAATGTGTGGGTCTTTTTCTGGTGTATTTTGCTTGACTAGACTATTTTTCAGTCTTTGTGGCAATACCACAATATCTTAATTTCAATGATTTAAAAATAAATATTGATATCTAATAAGAGATACATTCCAACTTGTTACTCAGGAGAAGCTTAGCAATTCTTAGCCCTTTACTCATCCATTTCTAATCAGCGTGTCAAGTTTTGTTTAAAAATTTTTATTTGGAGATTGTTTAAAATTTTATTGATAAATTTGGGGAGGTTTATGATATCAAATCTTTCAATCTAAGAACATCTCCATTTATTTGTTTTCTTTAAATTTTAATAAATTTTATAATGTTCTCTATACAATTTTTATGGATTTTTGTTATATTCCTCAGACTTTATATATTTTTATGAAACATTAAATAACAATTAAAAACATATATTCTAAATTAGTGGTAGAGGTATAAAAAGTAAAATATTTAATTTTGCATGCTATTTTGTATCTTGCATGCTTGTTAAATTGCCTTCCATTCAATTCTCAAGAGAGAATTTCTATTTGCCACTGTGTGGCATCTGTTTGTATTACATAGTTTTGGACAGCTATAAATTTAATTTTTGATGAGATTAATAGAATATCTACAAATGTGAATTTTAGCTAAAAACCCATGTGTAAACTGTCTTTTGCTCATGAAATCTCAGGGGAATACCTTTAACCTCACTTCTGCTATGAAGGTTGGACCTTTGGGGTTACAGCTATTTAAGAATTTTCACATAGACTTCACTTCCCACCCTGAGTAAACCCTAATCTTTGTCTTTTGTCAGCTGAGTCCCTAAAACCAGGAAAAATAAACTTTACGTTTACTTTGTTTAGTAAATCCTTCAGGAGAAACCTAGTTTCAGCAATTCTTTTAACACTATTTTGCACCTTCACTTAGATTTTAGTCTGAATATTTGTTATTTTCTTGTGAATTAAGCAAAGCATTTAAGAAGATATTAACATTTTTACAAATTCTTCAAGGGGGTGGAGGGTGCCATATTGCCAGAAATGGAAGTCTGACTCTTTACTTTTTGACCAGCAAATATGAATGTAAAATTTGGAGGAGAAAGAAAAAGTATCAATGGTTTTAATAATTTTCTTATCACAGGTGGTCTCAGCACAGGCAAGCCAGGTCGGAGAGTCATTCCTGACTGTAGCACAGGGGCCAGAGAGAGCTGCTGCTCTGGAGAAGTTGTTCTCAGGGAGGCTGGCAGAAGTCTCACTGTGTAAAATGGGAGAGTCAGTATGTGTATCACCTATAGGGTGACCAGGTTAAACACAAGATATCATATAGGGTTGCCAGATTAAATACAGGACCTCTGGTTAAATTTGATTTTAGATATACAATGAATATTTTTAAGCACATGTACCACATATTATTTTTAATTCAATTACCTCTCATCCCAAATATCCAAGATATTTGGATATAGTGGAGTATTTGATCTATGAGCACTCTATTGTAACTGATAGAATTAGAATAGTACTTTGCAAATATTGTGTTATTCACATCACCATGAGGAAGACCTTGTCAAGCTGTAGATTCTGATTTTGTAGGTCCGAGGTATGGCAGGAGATTCTGCATTTCTAATGTGGATGGGCTCTGCTTTAAGTATAAACATGGAACCTCCCCTTCAAATAAGAAACAAATTTAATGACAATCTGTTCTCAGCAAACAATAACTTCCTGATGCTCCCTCCTGGAACCTTCAAGGCAGAAATATTTTGTAAGCATGCTTGTAAATATGATTGATAAATTTTGACTATGTGTTTAGTAGGTCCAAGTCTTGTAGCCCTTCCTAAAACATATTCTCAAAATGTTACCTTAGTGCTAAAACGCTGAGGTATTGGACGCCAATGTTGTTCCCTTGCCCACTTTATATGGATATATATAGTTCAGGATATGTAGTTAGCTTCACAGGCTAAGTGAACATCAGTTTGCCATATGTGGTATTCCTTGGAAAAATTCAATAGAAACCCAAGGGGAGGAACTATTTTGGATAGCAGATTTCTAAATAAGTCACAGCTTTTTCCTTTATGTCCCCCTATATTTGAGGCAGAATCCCCTTATAATTCTTGTCTAATGTAGTTTCTATTATACCAGTTGCATTGAGGGGAGTTTTTATATCTGCTGAGTTTTTGTATGAACTGCATGTAGCTATAAATGGGGAGATAGTAGTATAACAGAGATAGAATGAAGAGACTTGCTAAATTTTATAAATACTCCCTTTCTACTCTTACCTCTGGCCAGTTCCAAACTAAACTTACAAAACACATGGGAATGCCGGGAATAAGAGGAGTAACTTTCTGGAGTTCGATTTTCCAATATCTTTGCTAGAGTCTAGAAATGTTCTCTTTGTCCTTTGGAAAGCCTGTTTTCAGTTTTTTCATGAGATAAGAGGATGATTCAAATGCACGAGAAGTTCAGAATATTCACAATAGTACGATATAACATTACTAATTAGTGTTATTTCCATATCACCTTAATCCTGGATCTTTTTATCTGTATGTGAATTTTTGTAGAATTTTAAATTTGCTTCTATTCCATAGTGCAATATTGGTCATTATTTACCATTATTCTGAAATTTTGTTTCATTAATTTTTCCTAGAATTACCATGAAAGTAAATGCAGATCATGATATATTTAAAAAACAACAATGAAAAATTTTTTTCTCCTAATTCATCAAATGTTATTGCTTTTGCATGTGAATGGTTATATCTCATTAACAGCTCTGTGATGTAACTCTGAAATTAATATTTATATATTAGCTACAGTATCTGTACTTATGGAAAAAAAGAATTATATAGTATAAAACTGAATGTTTTTAAGCATTGAAGTAAACCAAAAATATTTCCTCAAAAATGTGTTGAAAGGATGTAACAATCTAGCATGTGAATTTAATTAATGTCCAAGTAACTAAAAATGTATTTAGTTCATAAAGAAAACATATTGACATCTAATTATGGATCATAGAGTTTGGTGCAGTGAAACCGTAGTGCATCTGTTCAGTGAAAACATAATCATGGAGAATACTAAATGGCACAATATATAATGAAAAGTTAAAATAATGCACAAATAAGACCATTAAAAAATCACAGTGTGAAACCAAATAGAGTTGGAATTTAGCAAGAGAGGTCTGTTGGCTCTGGAGTTATTGATAACAGAGATTGTCAGATTCATATAAAACTTACTATGCTAATCTTAATGGTCTTGCAGCAGAACCATCTCTCTTTTCTCCTTTAATGGATTTTTTTTTAAGTAGAGGGGGGAATTCCATTAGTCCATTTTCACATTTTCAGACTTATAATATGTATAGATTGAACTAAGGGTTATCTTTTTGATAAGTCATTTTAACAATTAATAATGGCAAAAACTAACAAATGTCAAGAATGTTGACTTCATTTTTATAATATCAACTCCCTTTTCTCAGTTTCTGCTGCTTTAGTTCAGGCCCTCACTACCTCTCACATGAGATTTCAATAGCCTCCTCCATGACCTGCTAGCTGGTTCAATTGGTTCCTGGTGGACCCCAGACCTCCTGATCTCTTCCTGTCTAATCTACTCTATACCTTACCAGCAGTGGTTCTCAGATTTGAGTTTGCATCTGAACCACCAGGAAGACTTGTTAAACCACACAATGTTGGGCTGCTCACCATGGGTTCCAATTCAGTTGGGCTGGGAATAGGTCCCAGAATTTGTGCTTCTAAAGATACTGAGGTGATGCTGATGTTATGGGTACAAACACTACATTTGAAGAACTACTGCCTTGGAGTCTTAATAATCACCTTAAAGTCAGTCTTGTCCTAGTACTTCCATTCTCAAAATCCTTGATTGGCTTCTCATGGACTTTTGAATCAAGCTCAAACTTAGCAAGGTTTTGGGGATATCTACTATACAACCCCCAATTTACCTTTTCTGTTCGTCTCCAAATTGTCATTTCCTGGGTACTTGATCCTTTAGCAAACAGAATAATTCACTGTTATAGAACATGCCCAAATACTTTCTACCTTCCTGCTTTTGTATTGTTATTCCAATCTGCCCAGGAACCCCTTCTTGTTGTCTCCATGTTGCAATCATTCAAGGCTCAGCACAAATGCTCCCTCTGCATGAGCACCTCTGATTTTCTCTCATTTATGTACGTCACAAATAATGTCACCTTCTCTGAACTCTTCCCACATTTCATTTTTCCTACATTGATTTCTACTTTCTCTATTGTTTATTATATTTACCTGGCTGCATACAGAAATTATTTTATTAGCTTGCTATCTATTTTGGAGCAGAGCTTGAGTTTTGTCATCTTTTCTAGTGCAATATCTTTAAATAGAAGTTACCAATAAATATTTGTGGATTTTGTTATTTATATAATGATCATGAAAATAGCAATGATAAAAGTGATGATGACAATAATAATCCAAAGTGTCTGTACTGCACATTTCATTCTTTTTCCCTTTGTCTGTCTTTAGCATCAGAAGAACAGATGGCCATCTTTTGTCAGTACTTGAATTCTGTTTCTAAGAAACATTAGGTCTGCATCAGACCTCACTTGTTAGGCAAAGCTCCTATTAAGGGGACAATCTTTGAATTTATCAGATGTGTCTTGATGCCCCAGTTCCCCTTTTCCTCACTTTCAATCATTTAATAGCTTCATTTTTTTCCCATTCCTATCTTAAACTTATTCACATTGAGATGTAAATGACTGCAGTAGCTCTCTTCATTCATGATTCATTCAATAGGTATTCACTGAGCATCTAGTCTGGGGCACTGGGAATCCAGCATGAATTAGACAATATCTTGTAGAACTTTTATTTTTTTCAGGGTAGCAATAAATAAACCAACAAAAATAAAGACATACCGCCAAAACTGGTTTGGCTCAGTGGATAGAGCATCAGCCTGCGGACTGAAAAGTCCCAGTTTCGATTCCGGTCAAGGGCATGTATCTTGGTTGCGGGCACATCCCCAGTAGGGGGTGTGCAGGAGACAGCTGATTGATGTTTCTCTCTCATCGATGTTTCTAACTCTCTATCCCACTCCCTTCCTCTCTGTAAAAAATCAATAAAATATATTTTTAAAAAAATAAAGAAATACCAGGTGTGAGCAATGTTGGGTAGATAATTAGAATAGGGCAGGGTGAGATGAATGGAGAATGACAGGCTACTTTAAATTTTGGAGTCAGGAAAGGCATTTCCTGGAGGAGGTGACATCTAAATTGAGATCTGAATTTAGGGAAGAGCCATCCTTGGCAAAGAGGGAGCATAGCTCCAGGGAGAGGTAAGAGCAAATGCAAGGTCTATACAGATGGGGATGAACTTAGCATGTTATGTCTGGCTCTCCTTGAAAAGAAGGAGTCTAGATAATGAGGTTGGGGAGAGAAGGAGGGACCAGGTCATGTAGGATTTTGATATGCTGGTATAGAAACTTAAGATTTTATTCTAAGCAGAATAAGAAGCATTGTGAGCTGAATCTGACTTACAATTTAAAATATTAACAACTCTGTTGTGTGTTATGTAGAATAGAAGCAGGAAGACTAGGGGGAGGGGCTGATTAGGGTCTGGATCAGGCTGGTTGGTGCCACAGTGCACATGATAGCCACCAGTCATTCTGGTCATTCTGCTGCTCCAGTCGCTGGGCTTTTATATATATAGATAATAATGCTCTTAGACATGGCCCATTAATTTCTAGCCAGGCAGTAGTACTGATGATGTAATACTCCTGTGAGAGTAGCCTTGGCATTCAAACATTTTACTCATTCATGTTTAACTCATTTGATATGATCAATTTATCAATATGAATGAGACCATCAAAGAACCTATTATGGAAATATGCATTACTTGATACCTACTGAAAATGCTTCTTTGTTGAGGTAGAAAATGATTTTGATGGGCTAACTTGAGAAATTTTGAATAAAGGTGCAAAATGAAAATTCCTCAAATAAGCAAGAAGTGCTTGGGGTTGAAAACATTATAGGGTCCAACATTCTGAGGAAAAAGATTTATATTTGCTTCAGAGAGACACTATTTATCTCTGTTGGCCAACATACTTTGAAACAACTATTTGATTTTAATGGATATATATCTTGCCACTCTGCCATCAGTAATTTGAACAGCTTGAAATACTGTATGTCATCTTGCATTGCTTTCTCTTTGAAGCAAACACAATCACTGGATTGTTTTTCATTGATTTGAAAACACTGACTTGCTAAAGTATGAGCCTGTGTGCACTCATAATTCTTGTCTTTTCTCCCTCGGCAAAGCCTGTGATAATTCTTTGAGTTTCAAGCAGGTGTCATGCATCAGATCCAAATGCTTAATAAATGCACCAGAAGTATATTTTCCTTAAGGCCTTGTGTTTATCCCATTTCCATTTATCTTGTGAAATATCTTCAAATGCTTTTCTAAAATCCTGGGAAAGAGCAGGTTAGCATTTCCACTTGGCAAGCAGAGCTAGTAGGTGTCAGGCTTCCCTGTCTATTTTGACCTTAACCAACATTGGTGATTCCCAGCCTGTTTGCCAAGGAACCTGAGGAGTGATGAAGTTATTGGATGGGGCCCACCAATCCATGTGTGTACCAAGTATTTTTTTGGTAATCTGAATGAATATCTCTAACAAGAAAATTATTATGTGTTTTTTCTAAATGTATGTGAATTCTGCAATGATCAATAAGATACATATGTATTCAAAAGTGATCCTGAATTCATTGCGGCTTTTTGGTCATTTTAGATATTTTCAATTAAAGGATAGTATTGGGTTACTTATATTTTTGCGTTATAATTGATATTGCTCAATGCATTACCTTTTAAGAAAAGGTGGCATTATTTTTTTTCTTTTTTTAATTTTTTTTTTTTATTGTTTTAAGTATTACAAATAGTAGTACATATGTCTCCTTTTAAGGTGGCATTATTGACCACAGGTACCATGCTGCCACCAAATTGAAATGATTTTTTATCATATCCATACTGTGAGTTGGTTACCAGCAATTTCAAATTCATTTTGATCCACAGCAAACTAATAACTTAATAATAATACAATAAACAACAACTATAATAGCTATTGTATTGGGTATATGCAGTCATTTTGTTTTTATACCAACCCTGCAAAGTAATTATTATAATTCCCATTATAATAAGAGGAACCAAAACTCAAGCTATTGCCTTAGGACCCTCAGCAAACTAGTAGGTAATGTAGGCTTTAAATCTTAGCTTGGCCATCTGACTCTAAACTCCTTGCTCTTTTGACCCCATCACATTGCCAGAACAATATGACATGTGAGACATGAATATCAAAGTTGTGCTTGATTCCAGAATGCAGAGAGCCATGGACAGGATATGTCTGGACCTGCCCTAAATTCTGTTAAATGTAATCAATTACATTTTTAAAAGAATATTTAGAAAGATTTGTTTGTGAAATCCATGAATCATATGAATGCTCTTCAAACCATGCAATTACAGCAATTAATCCTTACCAATGAACCAGCAACCACCTACTAGACGTGTCCAATTTTGACCTATTATTTCAAATATCAAGAGAGACTAAGAAAAAAGGAAAAATCCAAGCAATGGAATGGAAATTTAAAAGTATAGTGAAGAAAAGGAGGGAAGAACTACATGCAGTTTATGGACTTGAAAAAACTGAAAGATCTGGACCATTAGCAGTAGAGTCCCTGAAGGTTTCCAGGTCATTCTTTTAATTTCAAATTCCTCTAGTGAAGTAGGTGGTAGCCTTACCTACACACTCTTCTACATCCTTTATCTCATTATTCCCCTTGACACCATGGAAAATCCTACTGTTTGTTTACAATACAGAGTTTTAAAGAGGCTGAACTAAAATTGGCGGCTTCTGGGACATCCCTGTTAATGGATGGGATCCAAATTGGCTCTGCCATGAAGAGGCAGCTATGCCCACATAAGGATATTTTAGCTTAGTGCTTCTGTCATCTTATTGACAGGCAGACAGTCATCCAGGAGTGGGAAAATACAGCCAGGGCAAATGTTTATATCTCGAGTGGTCAGTTGGTAGGAGCACTTGTCTGAAGAAAAGGCTATCTGATGCCATGTTTGACTCCTCATGGGAAGCACTTAATAATGTTGGACAAATCACTTAGCCTCTTAGACCCCAATCTGAAGGACAAGGACCACAGTACATATACCTACTGTCTGCCCAGGGATATTTAACTAAGGACTCAGTTTATTTCTTGTAGTCTTGACTATACAGGAGATAACGACTTTCTTTACTGACCTGAGAGCAGGGAAATGACTCTTGCTCTGTAGCTAATCTAGTGAGAGAGTCAAGTTCAGGAGAAAGAATATTTCTCCCAGCCCTGAGAGGCTTCCCTTTAGATGTTTCTCATGGGCTAATATATTACCTGAAAATGGGGACTCAGGGTGTGTGTACAAAAATACATGTAGAAAGCATATGTATGTGTAAAACATAGATACATATACAGTATTTATGTAAAGATGTCTTTATCTAGACATTCCAGTATAGCTCCTAGTTAAGCCACAACTTTTTTAAAAGCAAGTCAGGTTTGACTACATTGTCTGTTTAAATGAAGGAGCCACACAGATGGGAAAGAAGCATAGACAAATTGCTGTTGGCTCTGCTTTCCTTTATAACAACATCAGATATTTTTAGTTTCTTTTTGTTTCTGTGTTGTGCATGTCTCTGCCTCATATAGACTCACTGCACATTGTCTTCATCGGTTTTGCCATTTAACTTTTAAATTTCCAAGGTCAGAAGATACCATGGCAAAGTCCCTTTCTCAGATGTAGATGATGGGCAGAAAGAACTAATTTAATATTAAGGAAAAATTCTTATTAGACCAGATAATCTATATTTTTGACCTCATGGTCGATACATATTTCTGGCTATTGTGAAGCACATTTTCAACCCGGATAGACTTGTATACACCTTGGTCCAATAATTAGAATGTTTTTCTATGACAGACCCTGTAATCATGTGACAAGCTGTGATATTCATTAAATGTGATTAATTAGATAATGTCCACATGAACCTTTCATATGTTGGCCACCTCGTTCTCACTCTCTTGAACTTTCCCTTCTGTAAATGGCAATAGCTGCTATTTTCATATCCAGGTTCATTGTGATGTTATAGTGACAGACTGGAAAGGCATTAGTATGGTACAAATTCCATCAAGTATTCCAGTAGGCTCTCATAATTGTTATTATCCTAAAAAGCTGGTCTATGATCAAAAAATAAAAAATATATGACTCAAACAATGTGGCACCTTCTTAAAAAAATTAATCAGAGTCACCATGTGACCAATCAATTTTACTCCTAGATATCTACCCAAAACCTGTGTTCATGTAAACACTTGGCCATCAGTGTTTTTAGCAGCATTATGCTTAATAGCCCTAAATTAAAAACAACCCAAATGTCTATCAACTGGTAAATGAATAAAGAAAATGTGCTACAGCCACACAATTAAATATAATTCAGAAACTGCAAGTAACAAACTGCTATTGATACATGAAACAAATAGGAACCTCACACACATTATGCTAAGAAGTCTTACACAAAGATTACATGATTATGTCGCATGTTTACAATGTATGTTATAAAATGTAATATAATTGAATTTATGTGAAATTTCTAGAAAAATAAAATCTGAAAAAAATACAGTCACTAGTTGGGTGGGGCTGGAGATAGGTGTGAAGATTACTGCTAAGGACTTGAGGCAACTTTGTGATGTGATGAAAAGTTTTAAACTGGTTGGTGGTGCTGGTTGCACAATTGGATATATGTATTAAAAATCATTGAGCTGACATAATAGGTGAATTGTATGGTATACAAATTAGCCTCAATAAGGCTATGATTCTGAATACTTCGGTTTCTATAGCTCTATATCCACCTCATTCCAATTTTGCATGCTGTGTATTTCAAGACAATTGCAGTGTGTGTGTGTGTGTGTGTGTGTGTGTGTGTGTGTGTGTGTGTGTGTAGAGAGAGAGAGAGAGGAGGTAGACAGGAACTCACCTACCCAATATATTTCCCCTATGATGGACTTCTGTTTCCCAAATGTGCCAAATTTTACTCTGCTACAGGAAATTCTTCTGACCATGCTCTCCCTGGAACATTCTTTCCCACCATGTTTATCAACCCACATTGTTGCTAAGATTACCTCCTCAGAAAGCACTTCCCTGGCTTTATAAAGGAGACTTTGGCCCCAATAACATTTTGCTGCTCCTTGTGATTTTTTTATAGTACTTTACCCAGCTTTGAGTTAGTTTTATTTATGAATGTATATATTTTCATAAATTTTTTAAAATTTCAAAGAATCTACAGAAATGAATAATTTTTCTGTCAGTGCCTATTTTCAAACCAAAATGACCAGAATGTTCTGGTCCAGGCACTGCTGATAATGCAAAGCAATGTAATCACAAACACCAAGATCATTTCGTTCAGTATTTGTGTGCTTTTAATTCATTGACTGTTGCTGGTTTTGTACCGTAAGCTTTATCTTTAATGTTCCCCATAAAAAAAGTCTAGTGGCACTTTAGGATAAATTTTCTTTGTTCAAAGCTTAGTCTGACTTCATCCATTTTTCAAATCAGTTAAACCTGAAAAGGAGAGAAAATTAAGTGAGTTATCAACTGATAAAGTATTTATACATTTTTGGGACTGTAGTCTCTCCTCTAATAAAATATAAGGCCTGTAAGAGCATTCGACAGTGTGTGTATTTAATATTTTGGGAAGAATGTCTGAATGACTGAATGAATAAGAATATTCCTGTATTAAGATATGAAAGGTTATAAAAACTCTGAGTAATTTAGGTGGGTCTTCCTTTTATTTTTTATTTTTTTCAAGGATTTCCATTCGCCATGAGTAGACTTGGTTTATCCAGCAAATACTGGTATTCCTTGAAATATTCTAGAATTGACCTAATATTCCGAGGATCTCTGGATGGGTGTAAACCTTGACTGGCAGAGGATTCCCATATCTGTGAGGGACACTGTAACTTTTTCAAGTCTATCACCTAAAAATCTCACATGACCTGATAGGCATGGAGCTCCAGAATTATTCAATAACCTGGAATTATCAATGGCTGAATATTGTTTCTGACACCTCTTCAAGCTCTTTTAAAAACCACTTTTTTAAAGTCCTCACCCAAAGATACTTTTTCCATTGATTTTTAGAGAGAGTAGAAGGGAGGGGAAGAGACAGAGAAAGAGAAACATTGATGTTAAAGAGACGCATCTATTGGTTGCATCCTGCATGTGCCCTGACTGGGGCCAGGGATTGAACCTGCAACCTAGGAACATGGCCATGACCAGAATTGAACCCTTGACTCTTTGGTATGTGGAACAATGCTCTAACCACTACAAAACACTGGACAGGACTTAAAAACCTATTTTTAAAAGTTAATCAGATCTTCCCTGGCTGATGTGGCTCAGTTGATGGAGTATTGTTGTGCACCAAAAGGTCGTCTATTCAAATCCCTGTCAGGGCACATATCCAGGTTGTGGGTTCTATCCCAGGTCAGGGTGCCTACAGGAGGGAACCAATCAATGTTTCTCTCTCATTGATATTGCTCTCTCTTTAAAATCAATATATATATATATATATTAAAAGCGAGTTAGATCTCCCAGTGTGCAAACCATAATATAAAACTAATTTAAGTTAACTGTAGCCTAAATAATGAGGCTTCCCAAAAACCTAATCTCCCTCCCAGGAAGTAGTTTATACTCTGAAAAAAATCTCACTCATTGCATAATATGACAAAATAATGTAATATAGTTTTAATAGCTACAGTTAATACATTAAACATATGGTTTCTTCAATAATCACTAATTTTTACATCTCTCACTACTAATTATGGTATTAAATTGTTCGCTCCTTAATTTGTTCTGTCAGTTTTATTTATTCCAGACTGAATGGCGATCGAGTTGAGACTTTTACATTTCTCCCATTAGCTTAACATCCTTTATATAGAGCCACTGTGTGTTGTAATGGTTTATTATCATATTATTTTTGGTGACTTAATTTTCCTGTAATTATCATCTAATTTAGCGATTCCAGATAGGAAATAATTTCAAAGGGTATTTCAAAAACTTACAAGACTATTGTTATTTGTAGCTCTATATAATTTTAATACCACTTTTGGTAACCTCCAGTTATAACTATCAGCCCTTTTCAGCTGCCTGATTGCTGCAAGATAACTCCTCTACTGAAGTATTATCCAGGCAAACTGGGCCGTTGGCTTGAGAAGCGTCAAAAGATCCACAGGAAATACTTTTTGGACCAAAAGAAATTGAACTCAGTAACTGCTTGTTATTTTATAGTGTCATATGAGTATTAGATGTCTATTTCTGTGTAAAGTGAGGGAGGCTTTGTGAGGAGTGTGGGAATGGACATACACCCTTTGCAAAAATTAACTCAAAATAAATCAGAGACATAAGTGTAAGCACAAAACTATCAAACTCCTAAAGGATAGCACAGGAAAAAATCCAGATGATCTTGGGTTTGGTGATGATATTTTAGATGCAATATTAAAGGCACAGGCATGAAAGAAAGAATTGATAATCTGGACTTTATTAAAATTTAAAACTTCTCTTCTGAGAAAGACAGTCTCAGCAGAATGAGATGAGAACCCACAGAGTAGGAGAAAATATTTTCAAAGGACGCATCTGATATAAAACTGTTATCTAAAATATACAAAGAACTTTCAAAACTCAACAGTAAGAAAATAAACTATCCAATTTAAAAATGGGCCAAAGACCTTGACAGTCACTTCACCAAAGAAGATATACAAATGGCAAATAAACATATGAAAAGGCCCTCCACATCACATGCTATCAGGGAAATGGAAATTAAAACAGCTAGGTCCCACTACACACCTATTAGAATGATCAAAATCCAAAGCATTGGCAACACCAAAAGCCGGTGAGGATGTGCAACTACAGGAAGTCTCATTCATTGCTGGTGGGAATGCAAAATGGTACAGCCCCTGTGGAAGACAGCTTGGTGGTTTCTTACAAAACTAAATATACTCTTAACATATGATCGAGCAATCATACTCCTGGGTATTTACCCAAAGGAATCGGAAACTTATGTCCACACGAAAACCTGCACATGGATGTTTATAGTATCTTTATTCACAGTAGCCAAAACTTGGAAGCAATCAAGATGCCCTTCAGTAGGTAAATGGCTAAATAAACTGTGCTGCAGTCAAACAATGTAATATTATTCAGTGCCAAAAAGAAATAAGGTATCAAATCATGAAAAGACTTGGAGAAAACTTTAAAAAAGTATATTACTAGGTGAAAGAAGGCATTCTGAAAAAAATAATATAGTGTATGATTTCAACTATTTTACCTTCTGGAAATGACAAAACAATGGAGACAGCAAAAAAACATTTCTTGCCAGAGGTTAAGGGGGAGAGAGAGATAAATAGGCAGAGTGCAGAGGGTTCTTTAGAGTGAAACTACTCTATGTGATACTATAATGATGGATACACATCATTATACATTTCTCCAAAGTCATAGAATGTACAACACCAAGAGTGGATCCTAATATAAACTATGGATGTTGGGTGATAATAATGTGTCAATGTAGGTCCATCATTTGTGACAATATACCCCTCTGGTGGGAAATGTTGATAATGAGGGAGCATATGTATATGTGGTGGTTGGAAGTAACAGAAATCTCTGTACCTTCTGCTTAATTTTGCTCTGAGTCTAAAACTGTTTTAAAAATAAGGTCTGCCCTGGCTGGGTGCATTGGTTGGTTGGAGCATCTTTCCATACACCAAAAAAATTGAGGGTTCAATTCCCCATCAGGGCACACACCTAGGTTGTTGTTCAATCCCAAGTCGGGGTGCATATGGGAGGCAACCCATAGATGTTTCTCTCACATCAATGTTTCTCTCTCTCTCTCTCTCTCTCTCTTCCTTCTAAAATCAATAAAAACATATCTTCAGGTGAGTATTTATTTAAAAAGTCTATTTAAAAAAAGTCCTTTTGTTATTTCATGTCCCTCTCTAGTTTCTTCTCCATTTCTCTGCTTTCTTCTTTTAAAGCATAACCCTTCAAGACAGTTGTTGGTACCCACGATGTCTAGGTCCTGTCCTTTGTTCTCTTTTGTTCCCATAGCAACAGGCTTTTAAACTAATTTCTCTACTACATGTAGCACTTAAGTTTACCAGTGTTTACCATTTTGCTAAATTGTGGATCATTAATTGCCATCTTTTGTGAGACACTTTTTTTAAAAAAAATGAATCACTGAAGTCTTTCTTCTTCCTTCTTAAAATAATTTCTTCACATGATTTTAACAACAGCATTCTTCCTTGGTTCTGTTTCTACATCTCTGGCCGCTTCTAAATATCAGAGTGCTTGATCTTCTACATTATACCTCTTTGCTTCTTTGTACTCCCTCCGTCAGCAATATTATGCAGGCTAAAGGCTCCATCCTTCTTACTGTTTTAGATGAAAACTTTTAATTCATCTTTGCTTGTTTTTAACACATATGGAAACCAACGTATATGGAGACCTATTACTATATACTTTATATATATCGTAAAAATCTAGAATTTGACCACCTCTTACATCCTTCATGAGTAACACTCTTATCAAAGTCAACATAATCTCTTGCCTAGATTATTGCTATAACCTCCTAAGTGATCTCTCTCTCTCCTTTGTCCCCCCCTACAAAGTATTCACAATATAACAGCCATTTTAATCCTCTGTACAAAATCTTCCAGCGGTTTTCCATGAGATTCAGAGTAAAAGTTCCTATGAAGCCTCACATGAATTAGCACATCCTAGATTGTGTTGTTGTTTTTTTTTATCATTATCTGATCTGCCTTACTATCATTCATTGAATACTCTTATTGTGATCACTCCTCAGGTTAAGGAATTCCCACTGTTTGTTTTTTTTAAACACAGGTTCTACTTTCTAATCCCAGTCACCCATTTTTATTAAATAGACATTTTATGAGCACCTGTTATGGATGTATAAACATGATTAAAACATTTCCTGCCCTCAAAGAGTATTTGTACTTGGAGAAAGACAAAAATGCAATGAATAAATACAAGATCAGTACCTATTATTGAATGTGTGCACAAAACACTGGTATGATGAGCAATCAATTAAAATGACCTGATATAGAACTAGAGGATCTTAGAGAAATAGCATTTGTTCTGACTGATGTTAGGTGATCTCTGTGCTTTGAACTGTTTCCCAGTTTTCCATACTCCTTTAGTCATACTTACAGACCTAACTGAAGGCAATATGCTGGCATTTATATACAAAGATAATTATCTTTGGTCCCACTTATATTAAATTTATATAATGGTATGAATTTATAAATTTACATTGTGGCTTGTGCTGCTTGTGGTCAGTAAAAAAAGAGAGAGAGAAAGGAAGAAAAAGAAAGAAAAGAAATAGTTCACAGATTCCTTATTTTGGCCCAGAAGTTCTCACATGACACATGAAAAATTGCTATCCTATGTTTATGGTCCACTGTCATTGATGGAGGCAAAGCTCTGTGCAAATGCTGGCCTGAAAGTGATAGCCATTTTTGTACCCACCCCCCAAAAATGAGTGAGTGACTGACAGGTGTATCAGCTCTAAGCCATAGAAAAAAGTAGCTATTAATGAACTTTAGCATATTATTATTATTAAATCACTGTAACATCTCTCAGGTGATAAAGATAAATTACTAGGCAACAGTACCAGTTTTAAACAACTTTTTCTTTCAGTGGATCCACTGACTGTCCAGAAGATATAAGGCTCTTTTATTATTTCAAAATGCATGTTAATCTTTTAAAAGGTAGCATGATGCATTGACAAGAACATGACATTTTAGACTCAAAAGACTTCACTCTGGTTCCATGCTGTAAAATGTATAAATTACATAATATTGAACAACCCACTTAGGAATATTGAGCCTCAGTTTAATTATGTGTACCATGGGATTGTTTTAACTGCAAAATACTCAACAGTTTTGAGTTATTATTATTATAGCAGCACCATCAATGTACGGTACTTGTCTTTTTCTATTTTGCCCTCATCTCTTTCATTTTTCTTTCTGGAATAGAGGTAGCTCCACAATGCTTTGACAATTTGGTTTTTATAGTCTATCACAAGCTTCTCTCGTGAACTGGGAATTTTACAGTTGGGTCGGTAGGATGCAACGTATGATCAGGGGACTGTTGGTCATACTGAATTTTTCAGTGTTGAATTACTCATTATTTTAAGAACATTTTCTATTTTTTAAATCTTCTGGATGTGGTAAGTGAGGAGGACCAAGCTGATTATTATTTCTATAGGGAAATTGAAAAGATTGGAAGAAGGCAGCAGGGAAAAGAAAACATCTTTAGACAGTCAAGGAACATGTTTCTGGGAGAAAACTCTGAATGCTTGGTGTGTGCTTGTGATTAGAGGGGTCCACTCTGCTCCAATGGAGAAGGGGGCCCAGCTGTACTCTGGCTACCGGGGCCTAATTGGGAGGCCACCCTCAAGTACTGTGCTCTTGCACTCTGCTGCCTCTGGTCCATCAAGAGCTGTCCCATAGACAGAGTCTGCAAAGTTTGAGCTTGAGGTAGAGATTGATGGTTGTATGAAACAAATCTGTTCATTAATTCCACAGATTTTTTTTTAGTGCCTAATATCAGACAGGGATAGTATAAACAAAACACACAACAATCCTGTCCTCATAAATTGTATATTGCCGAAAAGTATAAGCCTCTTGACTGTTCACTAGAGTTTTACTTTCCACTCTCCTCCCCCCACTGGAGTTTTTTGGATTATCAATATAATAACCTGAGCATTCTCATTGTGTTTTTATTGATACAGGTTGCCATGTTGGAGGCACTTTGATATGATGGGAAAAACATCCAACTGATAATCAGACTACATAGATGCCATTCTATCTGCCACTAATTAGGTACACGGGCTTCAGTTTACCATAAACTCAGAGTCCAAAGAAAGCAGTAGGTTCTTTGATCATTTATATCAGCTCTCTTGTTCTCAGTCTGTGTGGTTCATGCTCTATCATGCAAAAGAGAGGAAGTTCTCTCCTCCTGAATTATCTTCAACATAAAATCATGTGTCCTATTGTAGCTTGCTCTCATTTCTCTGCAGCATGAATAGTGGGCACTGAATTCAGGCTTCCATGACACCCAGATTCTTTTCAGTCAGATGTTTCTGCATTTGAGATCTGAATGTGCTGGTCTGAGAATAATCTGTCAGATAATTAAAACAGAAGCCAATTTAATATCTCCTGGGGTGGACTGCTGGTCCATTGTTTGGAATCAGGTGTTTTGGCTAATAAAAGACAAGGCATTTTCTGCTTCTTCCAGGAACAGTAAGACTGAACTAAATTCGTTTAAATACTAAAAAATGTTCAAAGTCTGGCAGAGACTTGCAGATGTCCCTAATATCTATTTCTCCTTTTCTTTAGTAATAGAATTTACAAATTATTGGTTGGCATATTACTATTCAAAATCAAGGCAAAATTTTTCAATTCTCTTGTAGTTTAGAGTGGCTCAGTGACTAAGGTATGGCCAAAGGTATGTTATGTGAACAATTTCTTAATAGTGCCTTTAACAAAAGGGCATGCTCCATTTTACATGCCATCCCCCCTTCCCCGGCCAACTTTTCTATGCTTAACTTGAGGACCCTGTTGCCATGGTGGTGAGCCATCTTCCCATCTTAAACTGAAGACAAGCAATGGGTGGTGAAGTAACATTCAAGAAGGATTTGGGGTCTTCAGTTATGTGGAACTGCCACACAAACCTTGAACTGCCTCTTCAGACTTTGATGATTTTCTTAAACCATTGAATATTATGGCCTCTTTGTTTCTTAAACCATTGACTATTATAGCCTAATGTACATCTCAATGAATACAAATAAAAACTACTTAGGTAATAAATAAACCTAAAATGTTACATTCTCAGAGATTTTCTTTTACCTATAACCAAGCCAATTCAGCAATATTCTATGTGAAAAATATCTATCATCTATCTATCTATCTATCTATCTATCTATCTATCTATCTATCTATCTATCATCTATCTATCTGGAGAATAGTGAGCATTTTAGAGATGATCTATAAGAATGGGTTTTTAACATTCTTTCCTTCATTACTGTTCTTTGGAGTAAATGGTGAAAAAGGTGATGAAAACAGAAACATCTAATTGAACATGAAATTCACATAATTTTTAAATTACAATTTTAAAATTGTAATTCTGTTATCAATAAAACATTTGTTATAATCAATGATCATTGAAAATCACACTAAAATAGAGAAGGCCTGAAAAATGCCTAGAGAACTTAAAAATTATTTTGCTGTGGATACGCTAATATGAATTTCCTGATTTTAGATATTGATCTTCTGAACAATAATAATACATCCATGATTGCATTAGGTTGCTAAATTTGTTTGTAAAAAGGTTGCTTATAAACAGGCAAGAATAATTAAACCACTTGATATTAACTGAATAATCTGTTGATGATTTTAAAACAGTTTGGCTAGCATTTTCTTCTGCTTTAGTAGTGATGTCGCTGTGAAACGTGAGGATAACACTTCATGTGTTACTATTTGTTGTGAAGTGATTTAATAAATGTTTAAACAAGTCATTACCATGTTGACAGCATTTCTTATCATGAAGCTATAATTTAAATTGATTGTCATGCTAGGCTTTCCACCCCCTTCCTCTGCCTGAAATGTGAGGACACCTAAACATGACCCTCAGAGAGTGCTACAGACTGCACTATTTAGTTATGGATGTTTGTTCTTGAGTCTTCCTCTCTTCAATGTCAAAGAAGGAAGGACAGTCATCCCTCCTTTTCACAGCAAGGTGGCAGCACGTGTGGAAGGAGCAAATTGTGTTCAGTACATACTCACTGCTGGGAGAGCACCAGGCTAGCATCTTTGGAAGGTAACAGTGGCTCATATACAAGTAACCTCAATAGCAGCAGCAGCCAGAAAGCCCCTTCTCAACTTGTCTTATGCGCTTCAAACTTGCAGGTGAGGAATAAGTATAGTTGAGCCTCCTGGCTCCTGCAATTGAAGGCCACTGTTTTACCTTCACAAATAAATACACTTAAATTAGATTGGTGACAGTCATTCTTTCAGTAGTAATTGTGGAGCTACTATGTGCCTGATAAATAATAGCTAGTCAGGTGCTATTCTTGTCCTCTTGAAGCTTTCAGTCAAGTAGTAAATTGTATCCCTGGTTTTAGCTTCCTGTGGTATGTCCTTTTGCTGAGTGGGTTTCCATTTCTCCACGATCCTCAGACTGCTCTACTGAGAACTCTTCCCCATGAGTTTCATCAATGAGAAGAGAAGGCTTGACCTGAATATTATATAGTCCTTTCAGTTACACAGTCTTAGAGATGAAAGGCTGTCTTAGTTTATTGGCTGCATACTTATTCCTAAAGAAAGACTATTTTTTTCCCAGGTGTATGGCCATTCAGTTTCTGCCCCATACCTTTTAAAAGGGTATTGTGCCAGATTTTATCTAATTGTTTGCGATATAAATTCAGAATTTTCCAATTTTTGATCATAAAAGTTGAGGTCAGTATGGCACAATTTGATCTTAATGGGCCCATGTATAATCCTAGTGATGACCTATTCCTAAATTCTCAAAACTTAAGCAAATATTTAAAAAAATAAGAGATAAGATTTTCAGGTTTTGGTTTTTGGTATCTACCTTTTTTTCCCCAATTGAAAATCATATAGTTGCTCATCAAGTTTTATGTCATCTTTCCTATCTTCCCTATAAATGTGAGACTGTACTGTATTCTTTTCCTATGTCACAGATGTTATTCTTCTTATTAGACTTTTTCCATTATATGTGGGCCTTTTCCTTTATTCTCTGTTAGCACTCTCTGGCTTTTTCTTGTGTAGCCCCCAAAAAAACAGTTTCACTTTAAAATAGTTGTTCTTAACCAGGGATGCTTTTGTCAGCCAAGGGGTCATTTGACAATGTCTGAAGACAATTTTTGGGTGTCACAACTGAGGGAAAACCATTTGTGACTGGTATCTAGTGAATAAAAGCCCAGAACACTTGCTAAACATATTAAAATGCAGAGAATATTCCCCTTAACAATGAATTATTTGCCCAAAAAGGTCAATAGTGTTGAGCTTGAGATAATTTGTTTAAAACAATTCAAATACTTATTTGTTCTTATTAAGATGTTTTTTAAGAATATTTTCTTATTATGTCCCCTTTTATAACCAGTTAGAGAAGCTACTGGTTACTGAAGAATTTTTTTACTACAAACATTGAAATATTTGCCAGTTATAGGTACTCTCTAGATAATACAAAGATAAGTCTTTGTCTCTGACTTTATTGTAAAAAATAAGTATCTGTGAATTAAAGTAATTATAGTTAAAGATAAACCTAATTACTCATGTCAGAGCAGACAGAAGGTGCCAGAGGAAGTTGAGAGGATTGGTTGTTTTTTGCTGAAGGGGTATAGGAGATATAATGGGGTAGATAGCAATAGAGTTGGGTCTTGAATAATCATATTTCGAACATGCTAAGGTGAGGAAACAGTTAGAAGTGAGAAAGGAAGAAAGCACTTGGAATCAGGACAGGCTAAAGGGACTGTGGTAGCAAGTTCCACTTGAGGTAGAGTGCATGAGAGATGTGGTTGGAAAGTTCTTTGTTACCCAGATGTTAATGGTACAGGACAACTTATTTGTCTTGAAAATAACTACATCAGGATCATTACAACAGTTTTTCTTTTATGAGTAAAAATTATTCTATACAATAAAGAGGTAATTTTCAAATTGACCATTATACCCTCACAAGATGGCTGCCTACGACCAGGCCACCATGGGGGTTAGTGAGGGGTGACCAAACAACTGAACAAGCAGGCTGTGTGGAGCAACCAGGCTGGTGGTGGGGAGGGGGGGGGCGTGAGGGGCAACCAGGCCTGCAGGGAGGGAAGTTGGGGGTGACCAAGCCAGCAGGGGGGGAAGTTGGAGGCAACTGGGCTGGCAGAGGGGGGCAGTTAGGGGCAACCAGGCCAGCAGAGGGGGGCAGTAAAAGGCTACCAGGCTGCCGGGGGGAGGTAAGTTAGGGACAATTAGGCTGGCAGGGGGGTAGTGAGGGGTGACTAGGCTGGCAGGGGGGGCAGTTGAGGGCAATGAGGCCGGCAGGGGGGGTAAGTTAGTGGCGACCAGGTCGGCATAGGGGGGCAGTTAGGGGCGATCAGGCCGGCATACAGAGGCAGTGAGGGGCGATCAGGCCAGCAGGGGGGACAGTTAGGGGCAATCAGGCAGGCAGGCAGGTGAGCAATTAGGAGCCAGCGGTCCAGGTTTATGAGAGGGATATCTGACTGCTGGTTTAGGCCCGATCCCTGGGACATCCGTCAAGGGGTCCCAGATTGGAGAGGGTGCAGGCTGGGCTGAGGGCACCCCCCCCACACCGGGCCTCTAGTATATTATAAAATAACACATTTTGTTATCTTATGTTGAACAAATCAAAATTTTAATTGCAATATGAATTTGTTTGGCATTGTCCTGCATTTCCATGAGTATTTTTATTGTTTTATATCAGCTGATATTCTTCATAATCAGCAGGCAAAAACTATTTTTTATTTCAATTTTGAGTCTGAAAATTCACCTTGAATATATATATATGCTGATAGCTTTAGGGGTCAAAATAACCTGAAAATACATAATTTAGAAGAGGGTTCAATGATTCACTCCTACAGCTTGGAGTAAAAATAAATTCTAGTC
This sequence comes from Corynorhinus townsendii, assembly GCA_026230045.1. Taxonomy (NCBI): domain Eukaryota; kingdom Metazoa; phylum Chordata; class Mammalia; order Chiroptera; family Vespertilionidae; genus Corynorhinus; species Corynorhinus townsendii. The sequence continues at coordinate 24,289,861 of JAPDVU010000012.1, read as the reverse complement.
TACGATAAAGAAATCTGATGCAGAACATCTATGGAAACATCCATATATTAAATGTGGCATCCCAAAAGAGAGGCAACATACAACTTTCTTCCTGTGGTTCTGAAGGGTTATTACATTTTCCTGGGTATGTGTGTTTTGAGGGGAACTTGATTTAAACTGCTGATTCCTGGGCCCTTTTCTCAATTGATGATATTAAATCAGAATTGAAAAAGACACAAGAAGAAATGTTACTTTTTATATTTTTTCTTGCAAGTGCTTTAGGTGATGCTACTTGTGAAAGTGAAGTTTAAAAACCACTGTTCTAGCCCTGGCCAGGTGGCTCAGTATGTTGGAGCATCATGCCATACACCAAAAGGTTGTGGGTTTATTTCCCTGTCAGGGCACATACCTTGGTTGCATGTTTGATCCTTAGTTGAGGTGCACACTAGAGGCAACTGATGGATATTTCTCTCTCTCTTCCCCTCTTTCTTTCTCTCCTTTTCTTTCTCTCTAAAATCAATAAAACATATCCTCATGTGAGGATTTAAAAAATGCCACTGTTCTAGAAGATGGAAGAGTTAGATGACTCAGGCTATAGTGAAACATGTTGTGGAGGTGATAGTAAAAAAGTTAAGTAATGATTAATAATCCAGAAATGTTGTAGCTTTGTGTAGATAAGTGAGGCCTAGGAGAATGGATTTTATTATGTACACTAAACAGGTAGAGATGGGAGAAACTATAGAGAATAAAAATATTTGATTGTGGTATTACTGAGGAAGAATTCCCATAGTTTTAAAAATAAATGTACTGATTCTGCTATAACAGTAAATATGTATACTAGTATGCCTAATCATTAATTACCAAATCAGTTTTGGTGATGCACCATACACATGATTATAAAAAACATTATTGTTTTAGTATTCTCAGAATAAGCAAAGTTGGGAACATAAATGAGGATGGCTCTCGATTTAAAGGATTGAATTCACTTGTAATCTGTTATGGTAAGGCCTTTATTGTAATATTATTACTTTTTAGCATGGTTAGTTTTCATTCTTAAAATCAGGCTGCTGGGATGTGTTGAGATGATCCTATGGATTAATTATGTAAAGCACTCAGCCTGGCAGGTGCCCAGTAACTATCGCTCCTTTCTTCCATTACCCAGGTAATAAACTGACTAAAAGAATTCCTGGCCTCCCACTGCCTCTTGCTAAGTAAGAGTGAAGATTGCTTTGACTTAATGTGGAAGACTTCAGTGCTTCTCCCTGTGGGTCCTTCCCTTGAGGAGTCCTACATAGGCCTGCCTGGTACAACTTAGGCATTGAAACGTGACTAGCAGTTGTGAATGAAAAGTGACTAGGATTAGTGAATGAGGTGCTGAGTCACCTCCTAGCAGAGGGTTCTCAGCCAGTGCATGTTCCCTTCTCCCTCTGCCACAAGGTTGAGCACTGCTTCACATAAAGGCTGCTGGATCCGCCTGAGTCCAGGGAGAATGCTCATTGAGCCTGGAGCTGAGGCATAGCATACCCACAGTGAGTACAAGTCATGAATAAGAAATAAATATATTTTGTTGGAAACCCCACAGATTTTGTGTTCATTTTATGTCACATAAATAAACCTCAAAAGGAAGGTTGAGGAATAAAAGCAAGGAACACTTGATCAGAGCCTATTTGAAGTGCTGCTTTCTGTCTTAAGCCTTCCTCACCCATGGAAAAAGGTCATAGGAGTCCCCTTTGCCTCTCAATCCTTGTCTGGCCTCCTAATTGGCATCGTGTCTTAACCAGCTCTAAGATATCATAAATTGTTTGAGGGAATGTGTGCTCCTTTGTAATCTCCGTGGAGATGGTATGCGCCAGTTTCTTCAAACATAACTATAGGATGTTGAGTAGATGTATTTTACGTTTGCAAGTAAAGCAAGTTTTGGTGGGTCAGTTTGCCATTGGAGCATGGATACAGCTGGATGTCAATATGAACAGGAAATGAAAAGTTACTCATAAGTTTGAGGCCTAAAAGTTTGGGGGAAAGCTGCTGTTTCCGGAGTCCAGGAGAAATCTTTCTGCTTGCCTATGATTTTATCAACAATCCCAGGTCCAGATGCTCTTTTATTTTATTTTATTATCTTTACTGTTGAAAGTGTTACAGATATCCCTCTTATTTTTTCCCTCCACTCCTCACTCGCCCCCTGAGGCCTTCACCACAGTATTGTCTGTGTCCAGATGCTCTTTTAAGGAAGAAAGTGTTTTTATAATTTTAATGCTTTCTGAATTGTTCCCTCAATGAATCATAGCATTTAACCTAAGCCATTTGGGCTATGGCAATATAACGTTTCTGGAAATTTCAAAAAAATGTAAATGGATTCTGAGTCTACATATTTGCAAAAAATATGCCCATTCTATCATATCAATTGGATTCATAGAAGGCCATTAAGACATATTTATTATCTTGTGAAACTGAGCTGCTTTTATTTCTAGAACAAGTGTCATAAAAATATTAAAAATTTTACAGAATTCCATGAACTATTCAGCACAAGGGATTAGAGATTTTTACATGTTTCTTTTCCTAAAGCAAGAGTTTCCTCTAGGCACCGATACATCTTATTTATTTATTTAATTTTTAAATATAAAAAAAAAAATACCCATCCAAACCCTTCCCCACGCATGCCTCCACCCCCCTGTTGTCCGTGACCACTAGTTAGGCTTATATGCCTGCATACAAGTCCTTTGGTTGATCTCTCCCCTTTACCCCCACCCTCCCCTACCTTCCTTCTGAGGTTTGACAGTCTGATTGATGCTTCCCTGTCTTCGAGTCTGTTTTTGTTCATCACATCTTAAATATTTCTCCATATCATTGTGTGGGATACTTGGATATTTCTTATGTTCGACTTTTGTGAGAAAGTACCTGGCCAAATGGATATATCTTATACTCATTTCATAGAGACTAATGAATACTATTCTAATATATTACTGAAGATTTGTCTTTCCCTGTTTATTCATTCAGAAATATAGATTGGATTCTGACTCTGTCATACTCTATGTTCATTTTGTGTCATCATAGTGAAAGAGCAGATTATTCTGGGGCATATATTCAGCTTTTGTTATTTTTGATAAGATATCTTGAAAGATTTTTCAATTTGGAAAGCTTAAATTTAAAAGTGGTAACCTAGCAAAATAATAGTGGGGAAAAAAACAAAAAAACAAAAAAGCCCACAATAAAATGTATATTTTATGTTAGGCAGACCAGGAAGTTTTGGTTGCCTAAAGGTGTTATTGATCTAAATTATTAAACTAAAGTCAGCTATACCTGATTATGAGTATTGAAACCCCAAACAGAGTGCTAAAATAGCAGCAATATGAACATGAGAAACTAGGATACATTTTTTTAATATGTTCTAAGAGGGAGTTTCTCAAATGAAAGAGATATGAGCTATTTGTTCTGCATTAATCTCTTCCTCTGATTTGTTGGAAGTGACATTTTATGATATTGTGAACTTCTCCTATAAAATATATATTTTTATAAAAATGTCTACACTACTTAGTAAATCTTAATTCTCTTATAGATTGGGATGTCAAGCTTAAGTTTATGTGCCAACAATTGCTAGAGTATGTCTGGATCATAGTGTTGAGAAGACCTCAGCAGGATAAAAGGGTCCTGATAAATTAATAATATTTAACATGCTTGGGGGGGGGGGTGAGTAGGATGGTTGTGCCATAGGAAGGCAGCACCAGAAGTTTAATAAGTACCATGTATTTGCCATAATTACCTTGGAATTTTAAAAAAATATTGCTAAAGCCTCATTTAGTTTCTTTAAAAAAAAACCACTCTTTATTGTTTAGTGTATTACATAAGTGTTCTTTTCCCCCCATTGATCTTTCCCCAGCAGCCCCCAACCCCCAGCACATGCCCTCACACCCCCTGCCCCCACCAGTGTACATTGGTTATACTCATATGCATGCATACAAGTCTTTTGGTTGACCTCTTACCCCCTTGCTCCTGGTCTTCCCTCATAGGATGGACAGTCTGTTCGATGCTTCTATGACTCTGGTTCTATTTTGTTCATCAGTTTATGTTGTTCATTATATTCCACAAATGAGTGAGATCAGGTGATATTTATCTTTCTCTGACTGGCTTATTTCACTTAGCATAATGCTCGCCAGTTCCATCCATGCTGTTGCAAATGGTAAGAATTCCTTCTTTTTTACTGCAGTGTAGTATTCCATTGTGTAGATGTACCACAGTTTTTTAATCCACTCATCTACTGATGGGCAATTAGGCTGTTTCCAAATCTTAGTTATTGTAAATTGTGCTTCTATGAACATAGGGGTGCATATATCCTTTCTGATTGGTGTTTCTGTTTTTTTGGGATATATTTCTAGAAGTGGGATCACTGGGTCAAATGGGAGTTCCATTTTAAATATTTGATGAAACAATATACTGTTTTCCATAGTGGCAGCACCAGTCTGCATTCCCACCAGCAGTGCAAGAGGGTTCCTTTTCTCTGCATCCTCACCAGCATTTGTCATTTGTTGATTTGTTGATAGCCATTATGATGGGTGTGAGATGGTACCTCCTTGTTGTTTTGATTTGCATCTCTTGTGTGATTAGTGATTTTGAGCATGTTTTCATATGTCTCTTGGCCTTCTGTTGTCCTCTATCGAAAAGTGCCTATTATGCTCATTTTTTGTTTGGATTGTCTATCTTCTTTTTGTTAAGTTGTGAGTTCCCTGTAAATTTTGGAGATTAAACCCTTATCAGTGTTAACATTAACAAATATGTTCTCCCATGCAGTGGGCTTTCTTGTTGTTTTGTTGATGGTTTCTTTTGCTGGGCAGAAGCTTTTTATTTTGATGTAGTCCCATTTGTTTATTTTCTCCTTAGTTTCCATTGCCCTAGGAGCTGTATTGCTAAAGATATTGCTACGACAAATGTCTGCTATTTTGCTGCCTATGGCTTCTTCTAAGTTTTTATGGTTTCCTGTCTTATGTTTAAGTCCTTTATCTATTTTGAGTTTATTTTTGTGTATGGTGTAAGTTGGTGGTCTAGTTTCATTTTTTTACATGTATCTGTCCAATTTTCCCATTTATTAAAGAGACTGTCTTGATTACATTGTATGCTCTTGCCTCCTTTGTCAAATATTAATTGAGCATAATGGCTTGGGTCAATTTCTGGGTTCTCTGTTCTGTCACACCGGTCTATATGTCTGTTCTTTTGCCAGTAACAGGCAGTTTTGAGAACAGTGGCTTGGTAATGTAGCTTGATATGAGGTACTGTGACCCCTCCAACTTTGTTCTTCTTTCTCAAGATTGCTGCAGCTATTCAGGGTCTTTTTTTATTCCAGATGAATTTTTGAAGAGTTTGTTCTAGTTCTTTGAAGTATGCCATTGGTAATTCAATGGGGATTGCGTTGAATCTATAGATTGCTTTAGGTACTATGGACATTTTAATGAAGTTGATTCTACCAATCCATGAACACAGTATATTCTTCCATTTGTTTATGTCTTCCTCTATCTCTTTTTTCAGTATCCTATAATTTTCTGAGTTCAGGTCCTTTACCTCCTTGGTTAAATTTATTCCTAGATACCTTAATTTTTATGTTGCAGTGGTAAAGGGGATTCTTTTGTTTGTTTGTTTGTTTCTCTTTCTGTGAGTTCATTATTGATGTATAAAAAAAGCTATAGTTTCTGGGTGTTAATTTTGTATCCTGCTACATTGCAAAATTCACTTATTAGGTATAGTAGTATTTTGATGGAGTCTTTGGGGTTTTCTATGTATAGTATTATGTCATCTGCGAATAAGGACAGTTTTGCTTCTTTTCCAATTTAGATGTCTTTTATTTCGTAATCTGATCTCTATGGCTGGCACTTCCAGTACAATATCAAACAGGAGTAGTGAAAGTGGGCATCCTTGTCTTATTCCTGTTCTTAGGGGAAATGGTTTTATTTTTTGCCCATTGAGTATGATGTTGGCTGTAGGTTTGTCATATAAGGCTTTTTTTTTTTTTTAATGTTGAAGTATGATCCCTCTATTCCCACTTTGCTGAGAGTTTTTATTAGGAAAGTGTGTTGGATTTTGTCAAATGCTTTTCAGCATCAATTGCTATGATTATATGATTTTTGTCTCTCAATTTATTTATGTGATGTATCACAATTATTGATTTTTGGATATTGTACCAGCCTTGCATCCTTGGAATAAATCCCACTTGGTCATGGTGTATGATCTTTCTATTGTAATTCTGGATCCAATATGCTAGGTTTTGGTTGAGGATTTTAGCATCTACATTCATCAAGGATATTGGCCTGTAATTCTCTTTCTTTGTAGTGTCTTTGTCTGGCTTTGTAATTAAGGTAATGCTGGCTTCATTGAAAGAGCTAGGAAGTGTGTTTTCCTCTAGAATTTTTGGGATAGTCTGAGAAGGATCAGTTTTAGTTCTTCTCTGAATGTTTAGTAAAACTCCCCTGTGAAACTATCTGGCCCCAGGCTTTTGTTTGCTGGGAGTTTTTTTGAATACTGCTTCAATTTACTCCTTAGTTATAGGACTATTGAGATATTTTTATTCTTCTTGATTGAGTTTTGGAAGGTCCTATTTTTCTAGGAATATATCCATTTCCTTTAGGTTATTTAGTTTGCTAGAATAGAGTTGTTCATAGTATATATATTAAAATCCTTTGCACTTCTGTAGGTTCTGTTGTTATTTCACCTCTTTCATTTCTCCTTTTGTTTATTTGTGTCCTCTCTCTGCTTCATGGTGAGCCTGGCTAGAGGTTCATCAATCTTGTTTATCCTTTCAAAGATACAGCTCTTGGTTTCACTGATCTTTTGTATTTTTTTTTTATCTCTATGTCATTTATTTCCACTCTAATCTTTATTATCTCCTTCCTTTTGCTCAGTCTGGGCTTTTCTTGTTGCTCTCTTTCTAATTCTTTAAGTTGTAGAGTTAGATAATTTATTACCAGTTTTTCTTATTTCTTGAGGTAGGCCTGTAGAGCTATAAACTTCCCTCTCAGGACTGCTTCCACTGTATCCCATAGATTTTGGATTGTTGTGTTTTCATTGTCATTCATTTCCAGGATGTTTTTAATTTATTATTTGATCTGTTTGATAACCCAATCATTGTTTAATAGCATGCTATTCAGCCTCCAAGTGTTTGAATTTTTGATTGTTTTTATTGTAGTTGATTTCTAATATTATCCCATTGTGGTTTGAGAAGATGCTTGAGATGATTTCAGTCTTATTGAATTTGGAGAGACTTTGCTTGTGACCCAATATGTGGTCTATCTTTGAAAATGTCCCAGTGTACTTGAGAAGACTGTATATTCTGTAGCTTTGGTGTGAAATGTTCTGAAGATGTCAATTAAGTCCATCTGATCTAGTAAGTCATTTAGGATTTCTGTTTCTTTGCTGAATTTTTGTCTAGAGGATTAATCCAGTGATGTCAGTGGGATATTAAAGTCCCCTACTATGATTGTATTGTTGTTGCTCTCTCCCTTGATATGTTCCAGAAGTTGTTTTCTTTCTGTATTTGGGTGCTCCAGTATTGGATGCATATAGGTTTATCAAAGTTATATCCTTTTGTTATATTGATCCCTTTAGTATGATGAAGTGACCTTTCTTATCTCTTGTTATGGCCTTCACTTTGAAGTCTATTTTGTCAGATATAAATATTGCTATCCCAGCTTTTTTCTCATTCCCATTTGCCTGAAAGATATTTTTCCATCCCTTCCCTTTCAGTCTGTGTGAGTCTCTTGTTCTGAGGTGGGTCTCTTGTAGACATCATATATATGGATCATATTTTCTTATTGATTCACCCATTCAATGTCTTTTGGTTGGAGCATTTAGTCTGTTTATGTTTAAAGTTATTATTGGTAGGTACTTATTTGTAGCCATTTTTATTTTTTTGCTTGTGTCCCTTCTTCCCTTTTTTTGTTCTTTTCACAACGGGCCCTTTAGCATTTCTTGCATTACTGGCTTGGTAGTGATAAACTCCCTTAGTCTTTCTTTGTGAAGCTCCTGATTTCTCCTTCAATTTTGAATGATAGCCTTGCTGGGTAGAGTATTCTTGGATTCAGTCCCTTACTTTACATCACTTTGGGTACTTCCTTCCATTCCCTTCTGGCCTGATGTGTTTCTGTTGAAAAATCATTTGATAATATAATGGGAGATTCCTTGTAGGTAATTTTCTGTCTCTTTCTTTCAGCCTTTAAGATTCTCACTTTGTCGTTAACATTTGCAATTATGATTATGACATGTCTTGGTGTGAGTATTTTTGGTTGTATCTTGTTTGGGACTGTCTGTGCTTGAGTGACTTCTTTCTTCCCCAAATCAGGAAAGTTTTCTGATATTACTTCTTTGAAGAGGTTTTCTAATACTTGCTCCTCTTCTTGTTGTTCTAGCACCCCTATTATATATATGTTGCTTTGTTTCATGTCCCAAAGCTCCCTCAGGCTCTCCTCCTGTCTTTTTATTTTTTTCTCCAATTGCAGTTCCGACTGGATATGTTTTGCTTTCCTGTCTTCTAATTTGCTAATTTGGTCCTCCACTTCTCCTAGTCTACTGTTGAAAGCTTCCATAGTGAATTTTATTGTTGTTATACCACTCTTTATTTTCTCTTGATTCTTACATAGGTTGTTGATTTTCTCATTCGTTTGGTTTATGAACTGTATGACCCTTATTCTTAATTCATTTTCTGACATATTCTTAATTCATTTTCTGGCTGGCAGGGGGTGGGGAGAAGTGTACTCTGGAATTCACAGTAGCCCTCAGCCAGGGAAGCTAGAGTCTTGGTGTTCATGGGTTTGCAGCTGAGGCAGCAGGTCCCCGGCCAGTGTGGCTGTAGGGTCCCGGGTGGTGTCTGAGGGCGCCCTGTTTGGAGGTAAGCCTGGGCTTGAAGTAAACAGCTCTTTACTTCAAGATGGCTCAGCCTCTGTGGCAGAGCTGGCTCTCCAGGAGCAATTATAGCAGTAGGAGTGGCTGCCCAGCTAGGTGAGCCCAGCCAGCCCCTGAAGATCCTGCGATATCTAGCTGTCCCTCATTCAGACAAACACATATACACCACACATCCACATATTCCCCTTTTGCCCCTTCACTCACTCATACTCTCTTCCTCACTGCTGTCCTCCTGGCCGCCATCTTGGAATCAATCCCCTCATTTAGTTTCTAAATTGTTAGTGTACTCCCATCTTGGGAGGATTTCAAGTAGTGGTTTACTGGGGAGATATGTGAGGCTATATCAAGACCCAGGGACATGGTTGGAAAAAAATATTTTTCTCTGAATTTATAAGGTGACACTGGTTAACAAAATTATACAAGTTTCAGGTGCACAATTCTACCACATATCAACTGCACACTGTATTGTGTGTTCACCACCCAAGTCAAGTCTTTGTCCATCACCATTTATAACCCCCCCATACCCACATCCACTTCCCCCGACCCCTCTCTTTGGCAATCACCACACTATTGCCTGTGTCCGTGAGGTTTTTCTCTTTTTGTTCAGTCCCTCCACCCCTTCTACCCCACACCCCCCTCCAGCTGCCAGTTTGCTCTCTATCTATGAGACTGTCTCTATTTTGCTTATTAGTTCATTTTGTTCATTAGATTCTACATATGAGTGAAATCTTAAGGTACTTGTCTTTCTCTGACTGGCTTATTTCCTAAAGAAAAAAATACCAAAACTCATTCCTTAATAGCATTGCAAGTATTTATTATGGGTGTGAGTTATAATGATGGGAGTTGGGGGAGGTTTGAAATAAGAGCTTTTCAATGGTATTGTAAAGTTGAAAGATTTTTAGATGATAGAAGTTTATATGAAAACTTACTCCTAAGTAAGTTATTAAGATCATTATATTTCTACTCAACAATGTCAACATGTTTCATGAGGCAAATAAGGGTTAATAAAATCCACAAGCAGATTCATATTTGTATTTAATAAACTTTTTTATTGAAGTGTAATGGCAAAGTGCAGAAATCAAAAGTATACAAATTGATGAATTTTCACTAAGTGAATATACCCATGGAACCACTCTTCAGGCCAAGAAATAATATTACCATAGCAGCATCTGCTAGATCAATATGAACAAGAGAAACTAGAATACATTTTTTTGATATGTTCTAAGAGGGAGATTCTCAAATGAAAGAGATCTGAACTGTTTGTTCTGCCTTACTAGTAGTCAGTTGTCTTCTTTCCAAGGTAACCAACTATTTGACTTCAAATATCACAGATTTCCCTGTTTTGAATCTATATGTATATGGCAATTTGTGAACAATATTGTTTCTGAAATTCATCTGTGCTGTAGTGTACTAGTTTGTTTCTAGTTTATTTGTTTACTAGTTTATTTGTTTCATTGTTCTATAAATTTTCACTTCTGAATATTCTAGTTTGTTTATGCATTTTACACTTAATGAGTATTTGGGTTCTTTCACTTTGGGCTATTGTTAATAATGCTGCTGTAAACATTCTTAAATGTGTCTTTCAGTGCACCAGGTATGTGTTCAATTAGTATATACTTAAGAGTGAATTAGTGTGTCATAGAGGATGTATATGTTTAATTCTAGTAGACATAGCTAAATAGTTTTCCAAAATGGTTGAAGCAATTTACACTTCCAAGAAGAATATATAAGAGTTCCAGTTGCTCCAGATTTTTACTAACAATGGCAAGTGTCAATCCGTTTAAATTTAGCTTTCTGTGGTTAAATTTGCCTTTCTCCCAAGATTGATAAGAATGAGCACTCATTCTTATTTGGTTATCCTTTTTTGTGAAGTGTATACCTCCCATTTTTAAATTGAGTTTTTTGTATTCTTATATGAATTTGTAGAAGATTTTATGCCTTGTGTAATCAAGTTCTTTGTCATGTATATGCATTGCAAAAATTTTCAACTGTTTTTTGGCTTGCTTTTTCACTCTCAATGATAGATCTGGATAAAAGAAAGTTCTAAATTTTAATGTAATCCATTTTCTATATCACTTTTTATGGGTAAGGATTTTTGAGCCCTTTTCAAGAAATCTTTGTTGATTCAAAGTAATGAATATATTCTATGTTATGTTCTAGATTATTGTTTATTGCCTTTCACATTTTTAAATTGAATTTATTCGGGTGACATAAAATTCTACAGGTTTCAGGTATACAATTCTACAATACATCATCTATATATTGTATCGTGTATTCACCACCCCAATTCAAGTCTACTTTCGTCATTAATATCCATGATTTGAAAGTGATTTTGTTCTTGAAATAAGATAGGAATCAAGAATTGCTTATTATTATTATAGATATCTTATTGGAACACACTCTTGATTAATTATACTATTCTTTAGTATAATTAAGAATAGTACAAATATTCTTAATATAAATATATTCTTAATATATTTATATGAATTATGAGGTTATAATTGTGAGTCCATTTCTAGACTTTTTAATCTGTTTCAATGGTCTGATTGTCATTGCATCCACACCACACTACCTTAATTATTGTATTTTTAAAATCTTGAGATCTGATTGTATGTTTGACTATTATATGACTTTAGGGTTCCTGGTGAAACTTTATAGAATGCTATCTACATCTTTAAATTTTCACTATGATGTCATTTTTCTTACCTGTGCAAATGTTTACTTTTACAAATATTACCTAAATATGATTACTACTGCTATTACTACAACTATTATTGATGTCATAATGAAATAGGGTTTTATAAACACTTCAAAAGAAAAATCATGCAGGGAATTTTGCCAAATTCCTAAAAGTGTCAATATATTTTTCATTCAAATAAGAGCTAAAAATACTTACTGCACACTAGTCCATCTGAATTTTTTTTTACTCCTACTTAATGTATATTCTATGAAAGTACTGAAATCCATAAAGAGTATGCAGGATTTATCAGTTAAATAGATATATTATAACAGCATCTCAAGTTTGTGACCAAAATCTCAGCAAGCTATTTTTGTTTTATCAAAATGTTGCAAAGAAAAAACAATTCATTATGTTTCTACTAGCTGTTTGAGAAAGTTCAGCCTTCTCTGTGCATGATTTCTCTGTATAACACTTAGTGAATTTGTAATGCTTTTACTGTCACCTCTAAATATCATTACACCTTAGAGAATCTGCAGAGTTATATAACACTGTGATTCAACAGAATCACACCCTTTCCTAGCACAGACTCCAAGTTTTGCTGATGTAGAAAATGCAGAATCCCAAGATCTCAAACTGCATTACCTAAAGTTTATAGAAAGGAAGGAAAATGAACCAACAGCTGAAAAGAAATTAAGAAAAAAAACCCTCTTGCTGAAAAAAATGAGGGAGAATGGACAAAAATAAATCAGACTCCCCTAGCTTCAATTACAGTCCCTTTTAACAAATAATATATCTTTTTTTCTGCCATGAAAGAATTCAGAATTTGAATGCAAATTGATTATTAAAAAGTTGCTTAATTGGAACTGAGCAAGGTAATTAAGAAAGAACAAGAATATTTATAAGCCTTTAGATTTTCAGAGGAGTGAACTAAACCAGATTTCTAGATCATATGGTTGTGGATCATATGGTGCTGCAGGGAGAGAAAAAAAAATACAAAACGTATTCTTTGTTTCAGGTGTAAAAAATGTTACGTTTTTCATAGTTGACATTTCTGTGACGCTCATTACAGAAGCAAACACCCCTTTCTTTATTAACAATGAAAGTAGTTAGCATCAGAGCACAGCTATTTAAGCAATGCAACAGACATGGCTTACATAGGTCAATTGAAATTTCTAATAATTAAAAACAAGAAGAAGGAAAAAATGTTCATAGTCTCACATGACACTGTCTAATTTGGTGTTTTTCACACATTCAAAACTGAGGCTTGAGGTTGAGTGCAAAGAGTATGCAGGCCTGGCTGACACATCCAGAGTTCCTGTGAATGCTGCCAGAGAAGTCAGTAACCTTGATCCTGGAGCTGACACCCTACTTCCTCCCGAGAGCAGACTTACCTTCTACCTGCATCGCAGAAAATTGTCTGTCATGATTATGTCCATGTTGTTCAATGCCTGGTCTTATTTCACATTGGAGAATCAGGGAGCATTTGATGACTTATTTGCCTATTGTTTGTAACGCCATTTGCAAGTTTCTACTTTTACTTCCTAAGCCAGGATTACTTTCATAGTTCTCTGCTAATTATGTAGGTCGTCTGATGCTCTAACAAGGCAGGCAGTGACAGGTCTGCTCCTACTTTAGGTGAGCTCTTCAAAAATGTCTTTCAAGTACACAGAACTACAGCAACACAATGTTTCAAGCTTAAGTGTATTTATGGACTGGAGAAATGTTATCAAGTAATATTTCTATTTAGAGTTGACCTTCATTATTTATTTTATTTTATTTATTCCCCTCCGTATGTGTGCATTTTTTCATGTATATATTTTATTGCTCCTAAGGCAGTAAATTTGTTCATCCATTCCTTGAACACAGCAGAGATAGGATGAGGGATGGCTATGTCTGCATAAGCCCACATTTTATTTTCTCAATTGGACAGATTACCAAAGCTAGACTGAGAAATCACACTGTTTTCTTTTTTCTTACTCATTTGCAAGAAGTGTTCCTGTTACGTACTTTTTACCCTTTATCCTGACCCTGCTATTTTAGAAAGGTCAGTTTAACTTCTCATATACTAGATTTCTTTGACAATGCTATTTTTTTTGTGTGTGTGCCTTCTGTCACTGGCAATTTGTGATTGCTGTTAATTATCTCAGAAGCTTTGAATATACACTTCACCAATGGGAATCAATTTTCTAGCACATACTTTCCATGCTTTTGTGAAACCTCCCACAAAAGCACTTAACTTTAAATTTGTATTCCAATAATGGGGAAAGTTATGATTTCCTTTTATTAGTGACTTAAGAAAAACCAAAGATAGCAACGTAAGATTTAAGTGTTCACATATGCTATCTGATGTACATGACCAACTAATGATGTAAGTTCACATCTTTAAATAGATCATTTTACTGTATCATTGTTGTGGAGCACAAGAGTCTTGGTTGGAAAGTTGTAAGGTGGACATTCTGATAAAAGGGAAGTGTATGGAAGCCACCTGCCCTGTTTATCAGAATTCTGACTTAGGGGAGACTTAGGGGAGTGTCCTTGACCTTTCCAAACAAGTCTGTGTATATGCAGACCCCTGGGTGTTTACTGGAATCCTTGTGCTTAATCCCTGGATGCCCTTGCCTAGAGTACAATGTAAACACATGTCCTCCCAAGGTTACTCACCCTACTGATTGTATCTAAAGATAAAAATTCCAATAAAAGCCTAAGGAGGCAGGCAATAGAGGCTGCTCTGGCTACTAAAGCCAGGGGCCCCTTAGCCCTCTGTTGCACAATCAAACTGTGTCTGAGTAATCTGTTCATCTGTCATTCAGGGGCTGCTGGTCAGCCCCGGCATAGCTCAGAAAACTGAAGCCCAGAAAGGGAAAATTGCTGGTTTTAAGTCACAAATTGAGTATGTATTTAGTACAGAATCCTTCAACACCACAGCCTGCACCATTACTATTTTTTCCTTCACCATCACAGCTGTCACTTGTACTTACTATGAGTCAGGCCCTGGGTTAAGAGCTTTACCTACTTTATTTCATTTAATCCTCACAAGCAGTGTGAGGGTGTAATCCCCATTATATGCATTAAACAACCAACCTAACAAAAACAAACCCAACTTCTTGTTTCAAGAGCTTAAGAGTCTTGTGCAAACTTACTAGTAAGAGATTCTGCAAGATTCAAGTGTGGGCCCACATGAAGCCATGGTCCATACTCTTTCCCATTGTCCTAGAGGCTTCCACATTAGTCAGCAGGAAGTGAGAAATCTCCGAATTGATTTGGGACTCTAGACTATGGTTCTTAGGCCTGGCCACATATCAGAATTGCCTGAGATGTGGGCTGAATACAGTTTTTAAAGTCGGTAGGTGATTATGAGAATGTGCAGCCAGGCTGAGAACAATTGCTCTGGTTGTATTTAAGTCCTGCCTCTTTTTCCTGCTCCTTTGCCATCGACTGGCGAGTTCTTTCTGCAGACACACTCCTGTTCCTGTTCTATGAAAACCAAGATACAGTTGAGGGGCTTAACCTCAGTGTTCAGCAAGGTGATTTAGGTGCATTTACAGATAAGTTATAAGTGATAGGAAATCTGGCCCTTATTGGCTTAAGCAAAATAGTATTTATTGGGTCTTGAAAGCTTTCTAATATCAAATGTAGTTTAAATTGTGGTTCACCCCATGGCACAAGAGTTCATCTCTGGACTTCATTCACTTCCTCTAGAGGGGCACATGTTTAGGACTATTACCAATGCCTTAGTCCAATGAAAGGTGCTCCCAGTTAGCTGAAATCCAAGTCCTAGAATTGAGCCTCTTGGGCCCTGATTGGCTTGACTAGAGTTCTCTGTCTGTGATAGCAACCTTCTCTGTAGACAAAGCGTTCTCTGCATGGAGGTTGATCTATCCTAAGCCACCAGCTTTATCTCTGCATTATTTTTTATTATTATTAAATATGTTTTTATTGATTTTTGAGAAAAGGGGGAAGAGAAAGAGAGAGAGAGAGAGAGAGAGAGAGAGAGAGACATCAATGTGTATCTCTGCATTCTGAGGGAAGAATCAACTTTAACAAAGGAGGGAGGTAGGGGTAGGGAGAAGTGGTTCTTACAAAAACAATTAGCATATAGCCCAGCAGGCTTGGCTCAGTGGTTGAGTGTCAACCTATGAACCAGGAGGTTATGGTTCAATTCTGGTCAGGGCACAGGCCCAGGTTGGTTGCAAGCTTGATTTCTGGTGAGGAGAATGCAGGAGGTAGCTAATCAATGATTCTTTGTCATCGTTGACTTTTCTATCTCTCTCCTTCTCCCTCTCTCTGAAATCAATAAAAATATATTTTAAAAAAAAACAACAAAAAATAAAATTAGTATATAATTACCTTTAAAAAGGTGAAATCTGCTCTTCAATGTGTATATTGCATTCACCCAAGAACAGTAAAAGATATACACCGCTCCCACTGGGGAGGTTCTGACTGAATCCTGGGTGTCTGATTGAACCCAGGCTTGATTGACACCACCTCCTTTCTGTTTGTCTATCCATTATCCACTTGCTTTCTGGGGCTGACCCCAACAATAAATCCAGGCTGCTTACCTGGAAACTTAGTTCCTTGCTTAGATTTTGTTAGCTCTTTCTCATGAAAAACAACACAAAACAAAAAATATTATACTGAGTTATCTTTTGGAGATTATTTGTGACATATCTATCAAACCAAGTCATTCTGGCCCATCCACCTACCAGATTTAGGAACTGATTTCTCTTTAAAATTTGGTTAAATCCTTTCAGCTTTCTGGGACTGGAATTTTCTAACTGTAAAATAGTGAAATGAGGCTATATGATTCTAAAGTCTCTTCTAGCTATAAAGTTTTATAAATTTATCCTAATTTTATTTTACTTAGTCTATTTTTTCTTGAATAATTAAAATATATACCTAATGAAATTTAAGTTTCAGGAAGCATGATTATATATCTTTTTTTTTTCCTGGGACTGTCTTGGTTTTCACCTTTGTTCCCATGAAATTATTAGTTGTGCCATGGTTATTCTCCAAAGTTTCCTGGTTTGGATGTTAAATTATATGGTTACTATATGGACCATGTTATATGAGAAGACCCAAGTATCTTGCTTATACTTCTAATAATTAATATTTATCAAGCAGTTACCATGCACCAGACCCTATTATGAGACTTTTAAATATTTTAATTTACTTAGCCCTCATGACATCCCATTGAGTCAGGCACTATTACCTACCCCATTTTATACAATAGAAGAATTAACTTTAGAAATATTAAGAATCTTGTCAGAGATCATAGAGCAAATAATTGATAGAACACTAGATTATCTTGCATTTCACATTTTGTTTATTAACTGTATTAATTAATTAATCAACATTAACAAAAATAACATTAATGGAAGTACTAAGTAAAATTTTTTTTCAAAGTCTTGGTTCTCAAATAATACCTGTGATTACCAATTTTAACTAAAAGTGCAAACTAAAAGATGCTAATTATGAAAAGTCAATGCAGGCAAAATCATACAAAGAATAATATAAGGAAATTTATGGTATCACTCATGCAGTGTGCTTCCTGAGAGATACCATTTGTAATATTGGGCTCTGCCACCTCAGATCATACAGTTTTAGTGATAAAATTAGATGTTAGAATATATACATAGTGTGTGTGTGTGTGTGTGTGTGTGTATATATACACATATATATGTATGCATACTTTATTATATATAATGATGTATTTTTATTACTATAGCTATATATTAGTATATATAAACTAGAGGCCCAGTACACAAAATTTGTGCATGGGGTAGGGAGTCCCCTCAGCCCAGCCTGCACCCTCTCCAATCTGGGACCCCTTGGGGGATGTCCGACTGCCGGTTTAGGTCCGATCCCTCTCATAATCCAGGATCGTTGACTCCTAACTGCTCACCTGCCTGCCTGCCTGGTTGCCCCTAACACCACCCCCCGTCAGCCTGGTCACCCCTCACTACCCCCCCTTCTAGCCTCATTGCCTCTAACTGCCCCCCCCCCCCGCAAACCTGGTTGCCCCTAACTGCCCCCCTGCCAGCCTGATTGCCCCTAACTGCCCCCCCCACCCTGCTGGCTGGTCACCCCATGTAGCCTGCTATTTGGTTGCTTGGTCGCCCTCACTGCTCCTCCCTGCTGGCCTGGTCACCCACGCAGCCTGCTATTCGTTCATTGCATGAGGGCATCCCAACCAATTTGAATATTACCCTTTTATTAGTATAGATAAATTCTTATCATAATTTTGGTACAAGATGTGCCATATAAATATATAACACATATATGACAAATTTTTAAATTAAAATTTACCTAATAAAACACAAGCAATATGTATATTTAATAAATACTGTCGCCCCCCCCCCCCCATCTCCCTGCCCTCCTTTTTTGACTTGATTTACAAACTCCTCATTTTTTCTTTACTTCTTGCTTCAAGAAATAGATAGGAAAATATTTCAGTTACTATAAATCTAGGATTTTATTTATTTTCTGTTTTGAGATATATTTGTTTTCTCTTAATTGTCCTCGTGTTAAAGTACTAAGGATTGTTATGATTGGATACAGATAAGTGTCTTAGAAAAATGTTTTTTTAAGAGCACTGTGTGACACGCTTATCTAATTATTGCCTGGGAGCCCCAACCCAAGTCTGCTGCTTTGTCTTTTGAGGGGAGAGGCCTAGTAATTGCTATTTTTGACAAGTATTACATATGAATTTAAGATCAAGGTCTTAAGAACATGAATATCTGGGAAGCACTGTTTTAGACTTGGAATGATTTTTGTAATATTGAATAGCATACAAAGTCTGAAAGAAACGTGGTTTATACAGATAACATTTTAAATTGCATTGTAAAATAAGTTATTGTATTGGCAAATATCTACCTTTGAAATGTGTGAGTGGATTTATAATTTGGGGGACTGAGTTTACTACAAAATAAACTTGAAAATAAAAAAAACATAATAAACTCATTGAATTTCTCAGAATGCAAGTTCTTTTTTGATAACTTAAATTTATTGGCATTAATCCTCATGGTAACAAATGGGACCACATATATATGTTTTGCTCTAATGATTTGCATGAAAATTACTAGAACTATTTTCATTTACCTACTTGTTCAGTTTCCTAATATTAAATATCAAAATATATATTTATTTTCATTAAACTTGTTAGGAAAAAAAAGAAAACAAAATATACAACAGCATTTTTGTATATTTTAACAACACAAATTATTTTGTTATGGAGGTGATTCTCTCAAACTGTAAATTTTGTCACTTTTGCCACAAACTCACAAGTCTGTCACATTTCTCTGTGATTGACAAAGAACCCTTGATTTAGGCCAGCTGTTGGAATGCTGTGCTCAATGCAAAAGCTTTCTGGAGGCCTGGGCTATCACATTTTCATCGAATGTGAGTTCCTTTTTGTACGCGTACATATTGTGCAGAGAACAGAAGAGCTCACAGCAGCTCCTAAACAGCATCTGTTCTTTATAGTGAAATGAAGAAGTTGCAGAAGGTTTGTGGAAACTTGCTGAAGCTTGTTTTCACTTAGTAAGAAGTGTTTAGAAGTTTGCAAAGAACAGAATTACAATTTGTCAAATGTTGCAAACTTTGCAGTGAGCACAATGTTTTACTTCATTGTAAAATAAAGTAAATTATTGCTCTAAATAAAATTGAATTTTATAGATTTTCAAAATGACCAACTTTCTTTTTTGGTCAAAGACTAAAAATTCCATCGCAGGAATTCACAATTACTCAGGTGTAACTAATTTTTCTTTTTCTCTTCTTTTCTTTTTTGGAATGGTACACATTGTGGGGTGGAAGAAGGTGGAGGGGGTGGGGGCAGTGAGGGGTTGAGAGAGTGGGGGCAATATTGGAGAAGTCACAGTCACAGAAGTCCTGGCACCTGCCTTATGGGATGAAGACAGTGTAACATGCAATGCTTGTTACTGACTATGCTTAAGAAGAATCTTAATTTTGAAACTTGGTTGAAAATCTGAATCCATTCTGGTTGGGCCTGCTCTGTTGTTTACCTAGGCCCAACTAGGAAGGAGGAGAGGACCATTCCTACAGGTCTCTGGCACACCCATTCCTGAGTGGGTGTATCTGACCATTTGCTTGAGTTGTTTCAAGGGAACTTTATCAGTATCCCAAGAACTGATGGAGAAACTCATTAATTCCTCAGGAACATTACCTCCCTTAATGAAAAGAAAACAGCCTATTGGCTCTTTAGTAGTAATCAAGTGAAATGCAGATACTCCTAAGCTTTTATTTTCAATCACCATTTATAGGAGGCCTCATTTTTTACCATTAAGTCTAACCACAATCTATTACAAAGCAATTTAATTGTACCATGAATTCTGTTTCTATATAAAGATTTCATTCTAATGGGATTACCTAATCACATAATTCTGAAATTTTACCAATAGTCTCTAATAAAAGTAAACTTTCAAGCTACCAACTTGATGTCACTGAATGAGGAATTGGGAAGAGCACATAATTGTCATTTGCACCATACACATACAATAGACTTAAATAACCCCAAGAGCATAGATAATATGAGTGTCATATAATTAGAAAGTAGTGCATTTTTTGTTACCTTTCCTTATAATATAATTTATTCATGTAATTTAACTTTTAATATTAGCTATTTAGCAACCAACTGAAAAAATTCTGAAAGTTTAATAATTGCTCTCACAAGTTGTACAAGCCAGCTCTACCACTGCTAAATCTTTTTAAAGCTGCTGCTCTCAACTTCAAGCATTTCTTCTGTGATAAGATCCTTGTATCTATGGACTAGAGGCCCACTGCATGAAAACTCATGCACTTCGGGAGGGGGTCCCTCAGCTTGGCCTGAGCCCTCTCACAGTCCAGGAACCCTTGGGAGATGTCTGACTGATGCTTAGGCCCCGTTCCCATGGGCATCCCTGTGGGAGCACACTGACCACCAGGGGGCAGCTCCAGACCCATTCCCAATCGTCCTGCTGCTGGTCGCCGCTGCCCTCCAATCACCGTCCCCTCCCTCTGCCTGCAGATATCTGCCTTGGCTGGCCTGGCACCACCCGCTTGCTGGCCCTGCCCCCCACTGACCAGTCGTTCCACTGATTGGTGGATTTGAATATTAGGCTTTTATTATATAGGACTAGAGGCCCTGTGCATGAAATTCGTGCACAGGGGTGTGTGTCCCTCAGCCCAGCCTGCACCCTCTCCAATATGGGATCCCTCTTACAATCCAAGACTGCTGACTCCCAACTGCTCGCTTGCCTGCCTTTCTGATTGCCCCTAACCACTTCTGCCTGCCAGCTGGATCACCCCCTAACCAGCCCCTAACCACAGACAGGGCTGTGGGAGCTTGGCTTCCTCCTGCCAGCCTGATTGATGCCTAACTGCTCCCCTGCCAGGCTGATTGCCCGTAACTGCCCTTCCCTGCAGGCCTGGTTCCCCCCAACTGCCTTCCCCTGCAGGCCTGGTCCCCCCCAACTGCTCTCCTCTGCAGGCCTGGGTGCCCCCCCAACTGCCCTTCCCTGCAGGCCCGGTTGCCCCCAACTGCCCTCACTTGCAGGCCTGGTCCCTCCCAACTGCCCATCCCTGCTGGCCTGATCACCCACAACTGCCCTCCCTTGCAGACCTGGTCCCTCCCAACTGCCCTCCCCTGCTGGCCATCTTGTGGTGGCCATCTTGTTTCCACATGGGGGTAGGATCTTTGACCACATAGGGGCAGCCATCTTGTGTGTTGGAGTGACAATCAATTTGCATATTACTCTTTTATTAGATAGGATAGAGGCCTAGTGCACGGGTAGGTGGGAGCCAGCTGGTTTGCCCTGAAGGGTGTCCTGGATCAGGGTGGGGGTTCCCTTGGGGCATGAGGTGGCCTGGGTGAGGGGTCTGTGGTGGTTTGCAGGCTGGCCATGCCCCCCCGCAACCCAAGCAGAGGCCCTGGTATCTGGGATTTATTTATCTTCTATAATTGAAACTTTGTAGCCTTGAGTGGAAGCCAAGGCAAGCCAGGGCTGTGGGAGCTTGGCTTCCTCCATCACCGGGGAAACGCAAGCCTTCTGCTCGCTCCGTGGCTACAGCTATCTTGGTTGAGTTAATTTGCATACTCTCTCCTGATTGGCTGGTGGGCATGGCTTGTGGGTGTAGTGGAGTGATGGTTAATTTGCATATGACTCTTTTATTAGATAGGATGGCCTTGTTCACTAGATAAATATCCAGCATCATCTGTATATTCCACTTGAAATAACAAAATCTCAAGGAATTTATTATAGTTCTGTTATAACTAACATGCCAAATATAAGGTAAGATTTACTATTTCCACCTTTTTTTAAAAATTTCTCTACTCACTCAATATTAGTTCTCTTTTTCATTCTTCACAAAATATATTTAATTTGTCATCTTTCCTCCCATTCTGTATTTCTTAGCTTTGAAAAATGTAATCATATTAAAATATCAACTTACTCTCCCCAAAAAACAAAACCTGGTTATCACTTTAAAAGAAACACCAGTCTTCTTCTTAAAATCTTGAGTTCTTATGTATATTTTTAGTATAAATGTCCTTAACCTACTATATATGAGGAGGAAAGAGTCATCATAATGTACCATTGGTGGCCAATTGATCCTTTTTATTCATTTATATTTATTATTTTATTAAAAATTTACTGAAATAAGAATAGAGGAATAGTAAAAATAATTACTAGAAATGTTAATAAGAATTTAAATAAAATAAAACTATTGTGTCAAATAAATTTTGGCTTTCAATCATCAGAACTGATTAAAGCATATTGTCATACATCTTCTTGGCTAAGTCAAATAATCTATATTTTTGTGTTAGATGATCAAATCTTGTCTGTTAAATAACTAATTAGATTACAATAATTTAGAAATTATTTTAATCTTTAGAAATATATTTTTTCATTGAGAATATTATCATTTAGATGTGTATTCTGAGATTTCATCATTACCATTATAGTCCAGAGTACTATTTATTTAGACATCCATCTTCTGATTTATCTAATAACTGTGATATGTATTCATCTATAAATGTTCTTCTCTTTGCTATCAACAGAACATGAAAAATTCTGAATTTTTTTAACTGTGTTCAAGGAAAGCTAAAGACACAAAGATGGGTGTCTCTGGTTATTTTCATTATCTTTTCTAAAAGATAATGCTATATTTTCGTTAATGCCGAAAGAAAACAAAAATGATTGATTTACCTGTTGCATTATGTTTCTAGTTGATTCTGATGCTCTTCTGTTTTCTTCTTATTTTAGTCTTAAGTATAGTTGAGAATAATTGATGAGTAATGAAATAATTACTAGGCTGCTAAGCTAGCAAAATGTTTTAAAGTATCTATACTAATAAAAGGGTAATATGCTAATTAGACCGGGTTGACCAGACATCTTCCGGACATCTGACTTCCTTCTGGACAAAGTCATGGTGTTGGGGGCCAAGGCAGAGACAGTTAGGGGTGATCAGGCCAGCAGGGGAGAGCAGTTAGGGACAATGTCAGTCCGGCAGGAGGTTAGGGGGTCATCAGTCTGGCAGGGGAGGGCAGTTGGGGGTGAGATTAAACCAGCAGGAAAGGAAAGTTGGGGGTGAAATCAGGCCGGCAGGAAGGGCAGTTGGGGTTGACCAGGCTAGCAGGGGAGGGAAATTGGGGGCTACAAGGCCGGCAGGGGAGAGCAGTTGCGGGTGACCAAGCTGGCAGGGGAGGGCCATTGGGGGTGACCAGGTCAGCAGGGGAGGGCAGTTAGGGGCATTAGGCAGGCAGGCAGGTGAGTGGTTAGGAGCCAGTCTGGATTGCGAGAGGGATGTCCTGGATTGGAGAGGGTGCAGGCTGGGCTGAGAGACAACCCCCACAACCCCCATGCATTAATTTTATACACTGGGCCTCTAGTAGGAAAATAAAACCACTAAGATCTCATAATCCATCTTCTAAAAGGGTCTAATTGTGCAATAAGGTTTTTTAAATTTTATTTTATTTTTCCCATCACCTTTTATCCTCTCTATATCCTCTACCACCTCCACCATCTCCCTCCACCCTGTGTATCCATGTCCATGAGTTCTCTCTCTCTCTCTCTCTTTTTTTTCCTTGTTCAGTATCTCCACTCCCCTAAACCTCTACCAACCCACCCAGCTGTCTGCCTGGTCTCTATCTATGAGTCTGTCTATTTTGCTTGGTAGTTCTGTTTGTTCATTAAATTCCACATATGAGTGAAATCATATGGTACTTGTCTTTCTCTGACTGACTTATTTCACTAAGCATAATGTCCCCAGGGCCATCCATGCTGCCACAAAGGGTAAAATTTTCTTCCTCTTTACAGTAGGGTAGTATTCCATTGTGTAAATAAATGTACCACAGGAGAAACAAAGATGTGGCATAGGTAAACACCTAAACTGCTGCCTCGCACAACAATTTCAAAACTACAACTAAAAGACAAAATGGACATCATCCAGAACCACAGGAAGGCTGGCTGAGTGGATATTCTACAACTAGAAGGAAAGAGAAAAGCACACTGAGACTCAGAGGAGCTGCAGAAGGCAGAGGTACCGAGGCACACATGCTGAGAGGGTGGGCAACTGAGTACGCAGCTGGCTTTCTCAAGCGGGAGGAAGACAAAAGCTCCCTATGGCACTGAACTCCAGTTCCGGGCAAGACTCTGGAGACCCAGAATCATTTGGGGAGAAACTGGACTGTCTGGCAGTGGGCCAAACTCGAGGGCGGCTTTCTCTCAGAGGTGCTTGCAGCGATTACCACTGGACACTGAGACACAGGGGCATATTAGGGCAGGGCTGACAGGAGACCATTGCTGTCTGCTCCACCCTGAGACTCTGCCCCATCCAAGCTGAGCACAGGGGCTTTTGGAAGTCTTATCTCATAAGGGTGTCACCAGCACAGAAGTTCTCCCAGCAAAGACACAGCTGATCCTCACAGCCAATTGGCCTGGAGGTCAATTACTCCCAGTGATACCAGGAACAGTCAAGGCTTAACTACAACAAGATGCTGAACACAGCCCACAAAGGGGTGCACCAAGAGTGTCCACCTCAGGTAACTGGGGAGGCTGAGCCACTGGGCCCTATAGGACACCTAGCACACAAAGCCACTCTATCAACTCAGGGGAGCAGCCAAAATGCAGAGACAAAGAAACAGATCACAAATGAAAGAAATGGAGGAAAGCAAATGACTGGGTATAGAGTTTAAAACCACAGTTATAAGGTTTTTCAAGAATTTTCTAGAAAGGCTGATAAATTTAACAAGACCCTCGAGGATATGAAAAAGGACCAACTAGAAATTAAGCATATACTGACTGAAATAAAAAATATTATACAGAGATCTAACAGCAGACTAGAGGATTGCAAGAATCAAGTCAAAGATTTGAAATACAAAGAAGCAAAAAACACTCAGTTGGAAAAGCAAAAAGAAAAAAGAATCCAAAAATTTGAAGATAGTGTAAGGAGCCTCTGGGACAACTTCAAGTGTACCAACATCTGAATTATGGGGGTGCCAAAAGAAGAGAGAGAGCAAGATACTGAAAACCTATTTGAAGAAATAATGACAGAAAACTTCCCCCACCTGGTGAAAGAAATAGACTTACAAGTCCAGGAAGCGCACAGAACCCCAAACAAAAGGAATCCAAAGAGGACCACACCAAGACATATCATAATTAAAATGCCAAGAGCAAAAGATAAAGAGAGAATATTAAAAGCAGCAAGAGAAAAACAGTCATCTACAAGGGAGCACCCATATGACTGTCAGCGGATTTCTCAACAGAAACTATGCAGGCCAGACAGGAGTGGCAAGAAATATTCAAAGTGATGAATAGCAAGAACCTACAACCAAGATTACTCTACCCAGCAAAGCTATCATTCAGAATTGAAGGTCAGATAAAGAGCTTCACGGATAAGAAAAAGCTAAAGGAGTTCATCACCACCAAACTGTATTATATAAAATGCAGAAAGGTATTCTTTAAGAACAGGAAGAAGAAGAAAAAAGTAAAGATAAAAATTATGTACAACAAATACATATCTATCAACAAATGAATCTAAAAATCAAGTGAATAAAAAAATCTGATGAACAGAATAAACTGGTGAATATAATGGAATCTGGGGCATTGAAAGGGAGTGGACTGACAATTCTCGGGGGAATGGGGTGTGGGGGGTGCGGGAAGAGACTGGACAAAAATTGTACACCTATGGGTGAGTACAGTGGGGGGTGAGGGGTAAGGGCAGAGGATGGGGTAGGAACCGGATGGATGGTAGCTATGGGGGGAAAAAAGAGGAACAATTGTAATAATCTGAACAATAAATATTTATTCAATTTTAAAAAAATGTACCACAGCCTATTTTTATCCACTTGTCTACTGATGGACAGTCAGGCTCTTTCCAGATCTTGGCTATTATAAATAATGCTGCAATGAACACAGGGGAACATATATTCTTTAGAATTAGTGTTTCTGGTTTCTTTGAATATATTCCCAGAAGAGGAATCACTGGGTCATAAGGCAGCTCCATTTTTAATTGTTTGATGTAACTCCAACTGCTTCCACAGTGGCTGCACCAATCTGCATATCCACCAACAGTGCACAACAGTTCCCTTTTCTCCACATATTCCCCCACACTGGTTTGTTGATTTATTGATGGTAGCCATTCTGACAGGTGTGAGATGGCATCTCATTGCCGTTTTGTTTTGCATCTCTCAGAGGAGGATTAGTGACTTTGAGCATGTTTTCATATATCTCTTGGCCTTCTGATGTCCTCTTTCAAAAAGTGTCTATTTAGATCCTTTGCCCATTTTTTTGTTAAGTTGTATGACTTCCCTATAAATTTTGGAGATAAAACCCTTATGGGGAGATAACATTGGCAAATACACTAAGTGGCCAGATTATTATAACCACCCCATCAGTACTTCGTTGGGCCACCTTTTGCCTTCAATACTATGGTGATTCTTCTTGGCATCAACTTCACCAGATGTTGAAAGGTGATGCAAGGAATCTGACACCATGCCTGATGAATAGCACTGTCCAGTTGTGTGAGATTTGATGGTTGTGGAACCAGCTACCTGATGGCTCTTTTAACTTCATCCCACAAATGCTCAATTGGATTGAGATCTGGTGATTGCGGCGGCCACCTAAGCAAGGTAAAGTCTCCCTTATGTTCTTGAAACCACTCCTGTACAATACGAGCACCGTGGCATGGTGCATTGTGTTATTGGAAGAAGCCATCACCATTGGGATATGCCATCAACATGATAGGATGAACTTGATCAGCAATGATACTTAGGTATGTTGTGCTATTCAGACGTTGTTCCACACGAATTAAAGGGCCCAAATCATGCCATAAAAACATGCCCCAAACCATAACACTGCCCCCACCAGCTTGAAGGGTTGTACTCATGCATGTGGGGTGCATGCTTTCATGCTGTTTCCGCGAAATTCTCACTCTGCCATCTGCATGATGCAACTGGAAACGTGATTCATCGGACCACATGACTTTTTTTCCAATGATCAACTGTCCAATCCTTGTGTTCCTGTGCGAATTGGAGACATTTTATCTTGGTAACTGCAGACAACAAAGGTGTCGAACAGGCCTGTGGCTTCCAAAGCCCATACAATGCAGTGTACGTGCCTACAAACGTCAGGTGGTCATAATAATCTGGCCACTCAGTATATAGTCTCCCATGTAGTGGGCTTTCTTGTTATTTTGTTGATGGTTTCTTTTGCTGTAGTCCCATTTGTTTATTTTCTCCTTAGTTTCCATTGCCCTAGGAGCTGTATCAGTAAAGATATTGCTAAGACATATGTCTGCTATTTTGCTGCCTATGGCTTCTTCTAAGATTTTTATGGTTCCCACTTTACGTTTAAGTCCTTTATCTGTTTTGAGTTTATTTTTGTGTATGTTGTAAGTTGGTGGTCTAGTTTAACTTTTTTTTTTGGCGTGTTTCTGTCCAATTTTCCAACACCATTTATTGAGGAGACTGTCTTGATTCCCTTCTATGCTCTTGCCTCCTTTGTCAAATATTAACTGAGCATAGTGACTTGGGCCGATTTCTGGGTTCTCTGTTCTGTTCCATTGGTGTATATGTCTGTTCTTATGCCAGTACCAGACAGTTTTGAGAACAGTGGCTTTGTAATATAGCTTGATATCTGGTATTGTGATCCCTCCTACTTTGTTCTTCTTTCTCAGGATTGCTGTGGCCATTCGGGGTCTTTTTTTATTCCATATGCAGTTTTGGAGAGTTTTTTTCTAGGTCTGTGAAATATGCCATTTGTATTTTAATGGCATTGAATCTATAGATTGCTTTGGGTAGTATGGACATTTTAATGATGTTGATTCTACCAATCCATGAACATGGTATATTATTCCATTTGTTTATGTCTTCCTCTACCTCTTTTTTCAACATCCTGTAGTTTTCTGAGTACATGTCTTTTACCTCCTTAGAAGTTGTTTTTTATTTTGTTTTTTGCTGACACCTTTTTTAGTTTAAATATGTTATCTCAAATATTTAAATAAATTTGCAACTTTGGAATCAGTTCACATTTAATAAATACCTACCACTATAAAATATATTGAGAAGGCAAAGTTATTTTAGTGTCCTTTAATATCTCAAAATGTGATTGGAAAGACAAGACAGACAAAAATAAAACTATTAAGGGACAAACAGAGGTTATCTATGGCCTAAATCAAGGGCTCTTTGTTAGTCACAGAGAAATGCGACAGACTTGTGAGTTTATGGCAAAAGTGACAAAATTTACATTTTGAGAGAATCGCATCAATAAGAAAATAATTTGTGTTGTTAAAATATATTTTACATTTGCCAATATATAAGTACTATATTGAGTTTTGTAATTCTATTTTTTCTTAAATTATTATCTAAAATTATTCTTCTAAATTTCCATCTTTCAACTGTATGACAAGGATACATTCCTTAAAAACCATAATTACCAATTATTCTGCCAACCATAGGTATTGCTGTCTTGTGGTGTAAGGCAGTCCATATGTAAGCAATTGCTTTGGAGTTCTCAGGTCATTTACCTACTATTAAAATGACTCCATAATTTATTTTAAACATGGTAAATTAGGTTAGAGAAAATTCTAAGTTATTGTCAGAAATATTTCCGACTTCAGGCAGAGCTATCCTATGAGTTTTAAAAAACACAATGAAAGGAAAATGATTAATGGTGCCTGGGCTTGAGTCATATCAACAAAACATTTTTTAAGCTCTACTCTGACATAGGCAGTCTGTTTGAAGCCAATGCAAACTATTGTAAAGTTGTGGGAAAACTTTGTTTGGCCATTAATGAAACAAGCACATGGCTTTTATATCAGAAAAGGAAAGAGTTTAGAAGGAATTAAGAGCCAAGACTGGGCAAGACTGCATGCTGGGAAGTCCTGAAATTTGTGGCTCATTTCTTCTCAAGCGTATGCATGTTGATGTTGCTTTAAAACTTGGGAGAAGAACTTACCCATGCTTTTCCGTGCAAGTTCCACAAGGTGCAGGCACAAGATGCAGAGCATTTTGAAAAATCCCAAGATAGTTTATGCACTTTTTTTTTCTTCACAGTAGAAGTAGAGCTGGAAGTTCTGAATCAGGAGTGTAAATGCATTGCAGTGTAACAAAACTTGGAGAAATAGAAAAGGAAATACAGATTAATTACCTAGAATTTTATTATCACATCCCACTCAAGTTACCATTAACCGCTGCAGGTGGTTTATTTTGGGTCTCAATACCTGCTGGTTTAGAAAGCAGAAAGAAATACAAACTACCACCAAATGTTAGAATGGATAGTATAATGAGTTATTACTTTTAATGAGTTATCCTAAACCCTGAATTAAATGTATACAAACACAACATATCATCCAGTAGTAGTGTAAGCCTCCTTATTCTACAATTCAGGACCCAGGGGTCCAAATAGACTGATTTGATCATTCATTTATTCATTCTTCAACAAACAGGTATTTGTGTTTGCTGTTACTCTTCAATATCATAGTGGGAACAATACATGCATGTGCACGGTTGTCCTGCCAAACAGGAGAGATTATGTGTCTGGGTTAGTGTCAGAGTGAAATGCTTCACTGACTTGCTTGGGACAATAGCTTATGACTCCAAACTCCTCATTATATTCTACTAGAGGCCCAGTG
Source organism: Corynorhinus townsendii (assembly GCA_026230045.1). NCBI lineage: Eukaryota > Metazoa > Chordata > Mammalia > Chiroptera > Vespertilionidae > Corynorhinus > Corynorhinus townsendii. The sequence goes on along the minus strand of JAPDVU010000012.1, from coordinate 24,260,199 downwards.
CATGAAATTCATGCACAAGGAGGTGGGGTCCCTCAGCCCTGCCTGCACCCTCTCCAATCTGTGACCCCTTGGGCCTAAACTGGCAGTTGGACATCCCTCTCACAATCCGGGACCGCTGGCTCCTAACTGCTCACCTGCCTGCCTGCCTGATTGCCCCTAACCACTCTGCATGCCTGCTTAATTGCCCCTAACCTCTCTGCCTTCCTGCCTGATTGCCCCTAACCTCTCTGCCTTCCAGCCTGATCACCCCTAACCACCCTCCCCTGCTGGCCTGATTGCCCCTAACTGCTCTCCTGCCAACCTGATCACCCCTAACCACCTCTGCCTCGGCCCTGGCCACCGTGGCTTTGTCCGGAAGGAGGACCAGACAACCAGAAGATGTCTAGTCAGCCCAGTCTAATTAGCATATTACCCTTTTATTAGTATAGATTTCCACTCTGTCACCTAGCTTATATTTTGGAATAGAACATGTAAATTGTATTCTATGTTACTTGAAATGATGTGCTTTACTAGAAGAAAACATGCCCTTTAAGGGCACTAGCTTAACTTAACTGGACTATTCATTATAAATACCTCTTGAAGAATATTCTTGCAATCTGTTTTTAAGAACCACTAAGTAAACAATAGTATACTGATATTATATGGTGTCTACTGTAATGAATTCATAGAAGGCAAAGGAAAATATTTTCATTCTTGTGTTGTTTGCAATGTGTAAATATAGTTTAATAAAAAATTGTGTGGCTTATGTGCTCTGGAATGTATTTCAATGTATTTTTCATGTGAAACAAATAAAGTTGGTAAAATATATTTTAACTTACAAAACCATGGATATCAAATTAATACTTATTTTAAAACACTAGTTTTTATTTATGGATTCCACTTTTACTTTTTTAGCAGAATTATTTCAACAGATTTTTTTATCAACATGTTGCTCATAAAATAAAGTTGAAATAGCATTTTCCTGTTGAGTGTAGCCCTCACACCCAGGAAAATGAGGCCCTAGTCCTATATTTTAGAAGACCCCATAGATTAGACACAAACAATTATAGTTTGGTAAGGAACATGGGCACATCAGCTCCTAGGGCTGGGTGCTTGGGACTGGCACAGCTGTTTAGGTGTCCATAAACATCTACTTTCATGATGAATGTAAGTCAGGCCCCAAGTAAATGCTTCTCCACATTTTTGCTTTTTTTATTTTTATTTTGTTTGGAAATTAAAAGTAACTATTAAAGTGATATGAAGGTTTGTTTGTGGTATCACTGCTCAAGGATTTAAGTGGGGGTTAGCTAAGGTATGGAAAAAAAAAACACTTACATATCAAAGTATTGTTTCCCAGTTGTGTCAAGCATCCATTTTGTGTGTGTGTGTGTGTGTATGTGCACGCGCTTCTATTTGTATTTCAATTTGTGATTCTGGAGGTAGCATAAATTAGCAAATATGGACAACTTTGAAGTATTAAATAACTATGGAAAAGAGAGGGGAATAAGTATACGATATATAAAAGGTTTTAGCTTCAGTTATGGTCTTATACTTTTGCCTCAAACCCCACAAATGTTAGGGGAATGCCTACTTCTGTTTAGAATTTGACCTGCCAAAAAGAACAATACTTGGCAGAACACAAGGAATTTCCATTGGAAACCTTGGTCTGTCATTTAGGACCCTCCATGGCATGATCCTGCTTATCTTTTCAGCCTTCTTCCCAGAACTGCCTGAGACAAAGATTTATGTACATGTGATGTATTAAGGAAGAACTCCCAGGAAACTCCAGTAAGGGAGAAGGGGAGAAAGAGAGAGAAGGGGAAGAATCACAGCCGAGGGTGTACAATCTGGCAGGCACAGCCTCAGCCAGACACAGGGGAGCTCCGGAGTATAAATTCCTCTTTGCCCTTCCTGCTAGGACCAGCAATGGGAGTACGTTTGCATACTCTGGCAGGAATCAGTCATGGGAGTGGGGAGTGGAAAGGAAGGGGAGTGAACCTAAACTCTCAGGAACTTCGCTGTCTTTGCTAGCAAAGCAGTTTTAGTAACTTGAGGTGGGTTCTTCAAAGGTCAGTGTGGGATCCAGGTGCATCACCAACGGTGTTCACTATTCCCATTATGAGAAAGGGAGAGTCCTCTTAGCCTCAGAGACTTGACTACACAGGAGCATAGTAAGTGCCCTGAAAGGCCACTATGAATAAAATTATTTAAGTCAAGATTTATGTAAGCTAATGTGCCTAAGAAACATTTTGTCATGTGTCTATCAGCACCCATAGGAATACATTTTGACAAAAACTTTCATAGGATTTTGAAATATTTATTTCTTGTTTCTACAACAAATTATATGCTGTCTTTTACTATGTCTTTTGTCTTTCTGACTTGGTTTATACTATCCCTTATTCTGGATTATAATTTTCTGATTAGAAGTAATGCTTTTGGAAGCTTTTCTGTCTCTCTTGTAACACATATCACAAACTACTATTTGAAGTTTCTACTTTCTTTTTCCAGTTTACTTTTTAAAAAAATATATATTTTTTTATTGATTTCAGAGAAGAAGGAATAGGAGGAGAGAGATAGAAACAGCCATAATGAGAGAATCATTTATAGGCTGCCTCCTGCATGCCCCCCACTGGGGATTGAGACTGCAGCCCAGGACCTCCTGGTTCATAGGAAGACATTCAACCACTGAGCCACATTGGCCGGGCTTCCCCCTCCCACCCTCACCCCAGTTTTCTACTCACACATCACCTCCTTGCTTTCCTCCTTCCCCACATAGTATTTAGTCTTAGTCTTCTAACTACAATGTTTAAAACTACTGCAAGGAACAATTATATATGAGTCACTAATAATTAAATATTAAATTGCTTAAATATTGCTTAATTTTTAAATACCAATTATTTTCCCTAAATTTTCATCTGGATATCTGGGAAAATAAAATTTGAAGTTAATATCTATACTGGATATTTTCTGAACCAAGAATAAATACAATCTAATATACTAGTAGTTGAGCTTCTTTAGTAGGTAATGTGCTAAACCAGCAATTTTCAACCAGTGTGCTGCATGAATTTTTAAAACATGCCTTACCTGACTATTTACTCAGGGACACTGACATCTTTTCCTTTAGATTGTCAAATAAAAAAGTGACAATAGCCAACACAACAATAGTCATCCAATATGAATGAATCAAAATGATACCTATTTTTTGTCATGTTGACAAAATATATATATATTTTTTGTGTGCCACAGGATTTTTGTAGTGTGCCATGAGATGAAAAAGGTTGAAGATAGCTGTGCTAAACCAAAGTGGTAATCTGAGTCTGAAAATGTTATCAACAATGAATACAAGAAAATGGCACCAAAGAGTTAATTATATGGACTCTTTTCCCATCAGATTTGAGGACGATATGCAGTATATGTTGAAAGAAGAATATTTAGTCAATATTGGCCTTAAGATATCACTGTCTGTTTAAAAATCTGAAATGGTTTTATTTATTTATAATAAAAATATCTATAATTTTATTATCAAAGTTCATAAAAAGCAAAAATGTTGTATGGTTAATTCAATGTTAACAGAGCATATATGAACATAATTTTTTATGGGTAAAATGGAACCAAATTGCTAAGGGAGATAGTCTACCTTCTATTCTTATTCTCATTTTATTGATGTGAACTTCATTAGGACCTGATGTTTTTACTAAAGACTGCATGTCACACCATCTGCAGGGATTTGCCTGAGAAATGGGATGAGAAGTCAGAGTGGCCTGAGGAGACAGAGCAGGCCAGGCCTGCTAGGGAGTATTGACCTGATTCAGTGGTGAAGAACTCGCTGCTCCTCAGCGCAGCTGCTGTTGGTGTTGACTTATTTCACCTCTCCCTCTGAGCACCTCATCTACTCCCATGCCTTCATTATCACTAAGGTTTATGACCCCAAATCTGAATCTCTGACTCTGAATACTCTCATAGGGGCAAAACCAATACGTAGTTAAACTTGTCACAAGTTTTCTGCCTCAGGTCTCTGGAAATCAGATACCCCAAACCAAACAAGTCAACTTCTCTGAATATGTTTCTACAATAACACTTTGGTTAACTTTCATGCTACCTACAGTTGCCCACGATATAAACCATTTTTAAAATGTCTGATTCTTCTCTCTCATATCCCACATCTAATTAGTTTCAGGTTTCTCTATTTCACTTTCTAATCTTTTTTTTTAAAGTATATTTTATTGATTTTTACAGAGAGGGATAGAGAGTTAGAAACATTGATTAGCTGCCTCCTGCACACATCCTACTGGGTATGTGCCCGCAGCCAAGGTACATCCCTTGACCGGAATCGAACCTGGGACTTTTCAGTACACAGGATGACGCTCTGTACACTGAACCAAATTGGTTAGGGCTTTACTTTGTAATCTTGTCTTTCTCTTTGTTTATGCAACAACTCCTCTAGTCCAGGCCCTTATCCATTCTAGAATATTGTAAAACTCCTTTTAACTGGCCATTCCAACCCAATGTCTCTTCCCTCAAATTTATCTTAAGACTATCGAGGCTATTTTTTTACTGTAATTATATTATATAACACCTTTGTGTAAATCAAACAAACCCATGGAATAAACAGCAACACCTTTGATAACTCCTTCTTGCTTATAGAATGAAACCAAAACTCTTCACAATTGCTTGGCTAATGATCTGGCTTCTCATTTGCATATCTCTTATATCACATTAGAAACCCCTGCCTTTTCCAAAGATTTTCAAATATTCCATGCACTTTCAAACATATATGCTCTTAGCCACTGGTTCTCAACTTTTCTAATGCCGTGACCCTTTAATACAGTTCCTCATGTTGTGGTGACCCCCAACCATAAAATTCTTTTCATTGCTACTTCATGACTGTAATTTTGCTACTGTTATGAATCATAATGCAAATATCTGTGTTTTCTGATGGTCTTAGGTGACCCTGCTAGAGGTTCTCAACCTGGGGGTCACGAAATAATTTTATGGTTGGGGGTCACCACAACACGAGGAACTGTATTAGAGGGTCGCGGCATTAGAAAGGTTGAGAACCACTGCTCTTAGCACTATTTAAAATAGTACCTCCACCTAGTGAAGCCACACTTACTTTTTAAAAAAATTTAGAATAATTTCTTTATGACCTCACGTAAAGCAGGATTGCTTTAAAATTCACAAACATCCAAACTGTGAAGGAAAAGAAATAAATTTGACCTCATTGGAAATTAAAACTATATAAAAAGACACCAAAATTAATGGAAATGAAAAGCAAAACACTGGGAGAAGATATTTTCACCATATATAATCAACAAAGGATCAGTACACCAAATGTATAATAAGCATTTTTTAAAAATAAAAACAAAATCCAGCAACCAAACAGGAAAAAAAAATAGCAAAGAAAGTGCACAGACAATTCACAGAAGTGGTATCTTGAATGACCAATAACATAAGCAAATAGACTTAGTTATTAGTAATGAAGGAAAGGCCAGTTATAAACCATTTCATACCCACCCTCAGCAATAACGTTTGTAAAAAATATGAAACTCTCATACACAGTTTGAAGCTACACTTACTTTTTAAGATGCAACTAAAATCTTATTTTTTTATATGAAAGCTCTCCTGACCATTCCACTATCTCTGATCTTAAAGCCTTTTGCTTACATGGCACTTGATTTATGTTAAAGTGTGTTGCATACGCATCTTGATCTTATTCATCTCTGTATCATTAGAGCTCAGTAGATGCTCAAGAAATTTTCATCGAACTAAATTATTCAATTTAAATCAGGAATATTCTGATTTAAGCAGAATATATTTGCAGAATTATCTGAGTTTTTTCAAATAGGTGAGGGAATGGTGAAGTTTCTATTTAGACTAAGGGGTAATTCAGTTGACCTATTTACCCAAAGCCAAGCAAGTTATTTTTATGTTGTTTTTGAACTCAAGTGAAACTCATGGTTTAGATTTGCTTCTAATGCTTATTTCAATAAGCATTCACTTAGTGATTACAACTGATTGTTAACTCTACCATCCATAAAATAAAAGTAACAAGTCTGTCCTGTACAATCTCAAAGACATTTGTTGGGGTTCTTATTAGAGATTTGATATTTGCACAGGGGCGGGGGAAGAGAAAAGATTCTGTGTGTGCTTTGTTAAAATAGCTCTCATCTAAAATATCTTGCATTTATAGGCATAGTTTTGCATATATTTCAAGGGGGAAAAATCCCCAAATAGCAACCTAATCAAACATATGAAAACAATAGCAGCCACAACTACAAAATAATGCCTCCCACCATTCACACCAGTATCAGAAGAAATTTAACTATATTTTCTCCCATATCTCAGATACAGTCACATTCTTCTACATTACTCTTAATTGTGAATAGTGATTCTTTACATGAAATAATGGGACAAGGAGCAAGCCTTTTTCCATGTTTAAAAGACCGATATCATTCTTTAGTCAGGTTTTGACCACAATGTAAAATCTCCCCCACAAGGTGATAATTGACATTCTTCAGCACAGAAGAAACATTACCATCTGTCATGTGACTGTTCTGAGGATAATGAGAATGCCTCGGACATGTGGGTTGGAAAGAAATTACTTTATTCCAAGTAAAATAAATCTAAGTGATACAAATGCAGTGGGAGTGCTGCTAAAATTTTCTGGAGACTCTTGGGGTTCTCTGGGAGAAAATGAATCATGTTAGTAATAATTTTTGCTTTCTTGCTCCTAACTCTGCCAATTTAAAAATATCATACAAATGGGACCTGTGTTTGAAATTCTACCTGTACTTCTAGGAGGGTGTCCTCAGGGCTTTGCCTGCAGGGAGGTCACCAGGAGTCAATGCAAATCAGGCCAGTTGCCTCACCAGCAGTAGGTTACCTCCAGGACCCTCAAGGCACAGAAAGGTTTTAGAACAGCTGAAACACTACAGATGTGTTGAAACAAAACAAAACAAGGTTGTTTGTTATCCTGTTAAAAAGGAGGGCAAGATTTTTCTCTAAGTCTTTAACCCTCTGCTCCTGCCCAATAAACAATGATTCCTGAACTAGCAGGCTGTGTCTACACAGGCTTCAACACAGCAAGCTGTGATGGGTCGAAGTAAAGGGATGGCAAAGTCTTCACTCTGCAATTCTGCCTTCTGTCAGACCTTTTAATGTAATCTTAATCCATTCTGTTTAATAATCTTTTGTCCAACAGAAATAAATAAAGCATAAATATGTGTCTGATTGCAATGAATTAGTTTCCCAACAGAAGGCATCCTTGCCAAGATTCTGTAGCGATCCGGTCAATGCAGATCATGTGATACATTAGAGCAGAAGCTGGCAGTTCATTGTTCTATGAATAGATATAGATTTAGCATTTATGGGATTCTTTGAATAGGATGAAACAAAGCAATATTGGTAGCGAACAGTCCTTACTGGGTTTGATTTTAGTCAGTAACTTTATATCAGGTCAGCGAATCATTGTTAGTATTAAGAGAATTTGTGTTCAAATATAAAAAATGAATATGCATTTCTCTGCAAGTGTACTTTTGCCTGAAACATTATTAATACTATATATACATGACATAAAAATAATTGGAAGTCCTATTTTCATCCTATCTATTAATGCAATTTTTTCTTGAGTGGAGGAAAATATTTACTTGTGTTTTGCATAGAAAACTTAAATCACCTGAGATGCTTGAAAAGGTATTAACATTGAGACTGGGAGTCTTGTGTCAGGGTCTTATTGTGGCCATTAGCTTCCTATTTGATTTTGGGCAAGTCACTCACTCAAGTTTATAGTTCTATCCTCTATATTTCAGGATTTGGGATTCCATGATCCTTGGGATCAGCTCTATAATTTTATGAAAAAACATCAAGATATTGGTCCTGTTTTTCACCATCCTGAGTTGGTTATGGAGACATTTCTGTAGACAGCACCTGGGAAGGCACATGGGCATTTCTTTAATTATTGTCAGCTGAACTCAGGGCGATAGGTAGAGCCACGCCCTGGGAACATGCTTCCCCAAAAAGGCTGGACAGGTTATCAGCTTGGCCTTCATTTCAGCCCAGGTGTCTGGAGCAGGCTTTGATATGCAAATCCAGGCAAGCACCAGGAATGCTAGGGCCTACTCAAGGATGCAAATAAGCTCCTTTGATCCTAAGTTTTGGTGTTACTTCCTGGTATTTGGGGGTATAAAATAAATGCACTGCATGGGCTCGGGGTCCCTGCCTCTCCATCAGAGGTGGCAGCGGTTCCACCCAGCTCCCAGCTTTTTAAATCTATCTCTGCATCTTCTTTCTTTCTTTCATTCTTTCTTTTATTTCTCAATCCCTGGCCGCCTCCACTTAGAACCGGTTCGTTCATCTCTCTTTCCGTGCTGGACACAGAAAAGGGAGATCCCCGCCATATCTGGCCCCCGCAATTTCATATAATATTTTGGTTTACATTTTGTTAGTGATTCTTTTATGGTATTTGATTTTAATTTAGTCAAGTTTCAAAATTATTTTGGTTAAAGTTTCCTTGTGTTTCTTGTTGGAATCCAATAGTTGATTTGATTTGTCCCAGTCTCCTCGATGATTATCACTTTCCTCTTTTGTCTAGGTCCTCATTTTAAGGTCAAAGCTTGAATATCAGCATCACAAATGTCTCTGGATAGCTTCTTATTAGGAAGAGCCTCTGCATTTACTTGAACTACTTATTCTTCCCACCTTCTTTCTGCTTTACTGTTTCTTTTTTTTTTTTTCATTCTTATCTCTGTACCTCAAAGTCCAGAGCTTTTCTGATTTCTAGAAGCTTTTCTATTTTGTAGATGAGATCTTCTCCCAAATGTCAAGGGCAAAAATACCAGTGAAACCAAATCTGTGTCCCATACTTATTTTTAAATATATCCTTGCTTTAAAATGTGTCCTGCTCTTTCGACAGAGATAGGTAGTAGAGGAAGAGTTAGGAAATACTACAATATTGATTATAAAAATCTTAGAAGAAAATTCGTATCTTCTGTCTCCCTACATAATAATTGTAATTTCATACTTACCATCCTCTAAACAGATTTTTAGAGAAAATCTAAATAAAGATTTTCTCTAATAAATTTTTACTTTATTAGATTTTATCTAATAAAGTAGATATTCACATATTCAATAAAAGTTGGTTGAGTGTCTGCTCTGCTAAGTATTGCTTTAGGTGCTTATTTATTTAGCAGTAAGTAAGGTAAGCCAGATCCCTGCTTTCATGGACTTTATGTTCTAGAGCAGGGGTGGGGAACCTTTTTTCTGCCAAGGGCCATTTGGATATTGATAACATCATTCTTGGGCTATACAAAATTATCAACTTAAAAAGTAGCCTGTTATATTTGGACAAACATTTAATTAATTTACCCCTAATGCCTTGGCAGGGCCAGACCAAATGATTTCGAGAGCCTTACATAGCTCATGGGCCAGATATTCCCCACCCCTGATCTAGAGAAATGGAACAAAAAAAGATGGAAAAAAAAATACACAGGAAAATTAGCAAGAGAATTTTTAAAGGTGATAGTGTGCTGGAGACATAGGGTGATGTGATATGTAAAGACTGAGATGATAGGAGCACTGAATATTTTCTAGAAGTTGGCTATGTGATGCATGAGCTAGAGATTTTCAAACCAAGAGAAAGCCAAGTGAAAAACAACAACAAAAGATATGAATTAGTACAGATCAGAAAACGAAAGAAGCTAGTATGGCTTGCAGGTGATGTTATGAAATGAGATAGAAAAGGTTAAAAACGGCTAACATTTCATTTTAGGCAAAATTAATAAATCTGAATTTATTCTAAATGCAGTGGAAATCTCTTGAAGGGTTTTAATAATATGTAAAAGGACATACAAAACAACCCATAGCATTTCATGCCATTTCAACCCATGCCATTCCATAGCATTTTTGCAAAAATTGGATACTAATAAAAATCTATGAATGATTTTTTAAAAACAACCTTATTTTTAGACCAGTGTTAGATTAACAATCAAATTCAGCAGATGATGTAGAGATTTCCCACAAACCTGGGCCCCTACACACGCATAGCCTCCTCTAAATACCAACACCCCCACCAGAATGGTACATCTCTTACAATTGATAAACCTACATTGGTACATCGTAAGCACCCAATACCCATAGTTTATAATCAGGTTCACTCTTGGTGTTGTACGTTGCATGGGTTTGGACAAATACATAATGACAGGCATCCATCTTTTATGGTTTCATACAGAGTATTTTCACTCTTCTAAGAACACTGTATTTTGCCTATTCATCTCTCTCAACTCCTTAATCCTAGCAACCACTGTTTTCTTTTATTTTAACTGTCTCCATAGTGTTACCTTTTCCAGATGGCCATATAATTAAGTTCATTCAGGAAGTAATATTCATTAAAGGTTCCTCCATGTCTTTTTATGGCATGACAGCCACTTCTTTTTAGTGCTGAACGATATTCCATTATCTAAATATACCACTGCTTATTCATTCACTTACTGAAGGACTTCTTGCTTGCTTCTAAATTTCAGCAATTATGAATAAAACTGCTATTAATATTCTTGTGCAGGTTTTTGTGTGGACATAAATTTTCAACTCCTTTGGGTAAATACCCAGGAGTGTGATTGCTAGGTCATATGTTAAGATTATATTTAGTTTTGTAAGAAACCAACAAGCTGTCTTCCAATGGGGCTGTACCATTTTGCATTCCCACCAACTCACCGGCTTTATTTTGGATTCTGTACTGTCAGTACTTTGGATTTTGATAATTCTAATAGGTGAGTTGTAGATTTCTCATTATTGTTTTATTTTCCATTTTCCTGACAACATATAATGTGGAACATCTTTTCATATGTTTATTTTTCGTTTGTATGTCTTTTGTGAGGTAAATTTTAAAGTGTTTGGTTTATTTTTTAATTAGATTGCTTATTATTGTTTAGTCTTGAAAGTTCTTTGTATATTTTGGTTAACAGTTTCTTATCAGATGTATCATTTGCAACTATTTTTCTCATACTCTGTGGCTTCTCTTGTCATTCTTTTGAGACCATCTTTCTTAGAGCAGTTATTTTAAATTTTTATAAAGTTCATATTATCAATTCTTTCTTTCATGCATTGTGCCTTTGATGTTGTGTATAAAAAGTTATCGCCAAACTCAAGTCTCATTTGAATATTCTCTTACGTTGTTTCCTAGGAGTTTAATAGTTTTGTGTTTTACATTCAGGTCTGTGATCAATTTTGAATTAATTTTTGTGAGGGGTGCAAAGTCTATGTTTATATCATTGTTATTATTTTTCCAGCATCATTTGTTGAAAAGACTATTTTTTTTTCTCCACTGTATCTCTTTGCTATTTTATCAAAGATCAGTTGAATATTTTGTGTGGGTCTATTTCTGGGCTCTCTATTCTATTCCACTGATCTATTTGTCTATTTTTTTTTTTTTTTTACCAATATCATATTGTCTTGATTACTGTAGTGTTATAGTAAAACTTTTTAAATCCTTGCCTGATGATATATTTATTGATTTTAGAGAGGAAGGAAAGGAAAGAGAGAGAGAAACATCTGATGTGAGAGAGAAACATTGATTGGCTGCTTCCTGTATGCACACCAACTGGGAATCGAACTGCAACCAACGTATGTCCCCTGACGGAATTGAACCTGCAACCTTTTAGGGTTTGGGAACAACACTTCAATGAACTGAGCCCCACTGGCCAGGGCATAGTAAATCTTAAAGTCAGATAGGGTCTGTCCTCCATTTTTGTTCTTCTCTTTCAATAATATGTTGCTTTCCTGGGTTTTGCCTTTCCAGAAAACTTTTGTATCATTTTGTTGATATCCACAAAATAACTTGCTGTGATTTTGATTGGGATTACAGTGACTCTGTAGATCAATTTGGAAAGAAGTCACATCTTGACAATATTGAGTCTTCTTATGCCTAGACTACCTTTCGATTTATTTAGTTTATCTTTAATTTGTTCTCTGAGTTTTGTGTTTTTTCTTATGTACATCTTGTACATATTTTGTTAAATTTATACTTAATATTTTATATTTGGGGGTGCTGATGAAAATGGTATTGCATTTTTAATTCCAAATTCCACTTTTTCATTGCTGATATATAGGAAAATGATTGAATTTAGTATATTAACCTTGTATCCTATAGTCTTGTTATAAACCCTTATAAGTTCCTGAAGGTTGTTGTTTTTTTTTTTAATTTTTATTCTTTCAGATTTTCTACATAGATGATCATGCCATTTGTCCACAAAGACAATTTTATGACTTTCTTTCCATCCAATCTATATACCATTTATTTTCCTTTCTTGTCTTACTGCATTCACTTGAATTTCTAGTATGATGTCGAAAAGGAACGGTGAGGGGGGACATCCTTGTCTTGTATCTGATCTTAGTGATCTCATCAACCCTGACACTATGCTATGTCTGTATTTTCTGAATTTATTAAATGAACGTTCTTATTGTTTAAACCTGTTGAGTCAGGATTACCTTTTACTTGCAACCAGAGATAAACTAACTGAGAAAGTCTTAAAATTCAAAAGGAACTTATAAGCTATAAATGGAGTGCAACCAAAGTGAAAATAAAATTACATAGTGTACTATATTAAATGTTCCTCCAGGGGCAGTTAACTTAAGAAATACTTTAGATATTTTTGTTAAAATATCTATTGCTTCCATCTAAAGGTTGTCTTCTTCTCTGATGTTTCATCATACCCTGTTTATATTTTACCTATACCGTTTATATTCTGACTTATATTGTATATGAATTTGTCTTATGTCTCTAGCTCATAATCTTTGGGGGTCTATATTTTTTTCTTTTGTATAAGTATATGCTTTTATATAGGTAGGAACTGAACAAACATTTTTGAATAGATAAATAGATAGTATCCAGGGTTTTGGGATGCCAGAATAAGGTGAGATAACTGAAGATAGGCTTAGCCATCAGATACCTGTGGTTGTACACAGAGCAAGGAAAGATTTAGTATCAATGAAATGGTGATGGAAGAAAGGGCATTGCTTTCAGAAAACTAAAAAGAGCAGCAATGTTACAGAAGGTATAGGCAGTGAGCATATTTAACATTGCTACAAAGTTTAATATAAAGTTTTTTTTGGGAAAAATAACTGTATATAGAAAATATGTCAAATGTGGATTTCTCCACAGTGTAGGCTTTGTGGCGTTAAGTGATATTAAAGCATGTTCAATGATGGCTGGTAGGCTAAGCGATGTAGTCTGGTCACAAGCCCAAGAATACCTAGGCATAGTCCCAAGAGAAGTTTGTAATCAAATGCAGATTGCGGAAAGAGTTTCAAATCTTACATGATTTTCATAATGAATGTTTTGGATTATCACAGTATGTTTTCCTATGCTCATTTTCATTTAGATGGAGGGGGATTTCAAGAATCCATGCCTTATACTTTTTATTTCAGTTCCTTAAGGTACCCAGAATTTCCTCGCCAGAAGGATTTATGTAAAAATTAGAATCCATCTTGAAATTCAACTAAAGATTGCATCTCTAAGTTGTTTCAAAAAATTGAGAGCTGAGCATATTGTAATTCTCAGAGCTATCCCTAGACAGACAATATTGCAGAAGTTTTATGCCCATGTGTCTTTGTTTTGCAAATGAATATGCAATATTACATGAGTACAACAAAAAATTAATCTTGGAATCAAAGAACCTAGCAAATGCTGAATTGAAAAACATGAGTTAACCTTAAAGAGAAAAGAAGCATCTAGTAAATGTCTTAATGTCTCAAATTTTACAGTGATGTCTTCTTTGATGGTCAAGGGTTAGGGAAAGAAATAGAGACTCCATATAGTATTAAATGCTCATTTAAATGAATATTGTTGTTCCTGTAAAAACCGCATAATGAAACTAAATTATTCAAATATTACTTAGAATTGTGTTCTTCGAAAAGACAGCAGGCACATAGCCAATATCATTGCAAAACAAATAGGCAACACCAACAAAAAGTTTACAGAAACCATGGCTTAGAATTCCTCTCATGACTAGAACTGTCACAATTCTGATGTAAAAACTGGTGAAATTATTCTTTGTATTCTTATGCAGTTATAACAATGAAAACACCTTCTTGCTTAATATGGCATTATGAATAATCTCCGGGAAAGGGTATTGTATATACTTAGGTGAATCTATTTTTGTCTCTTTCAAAGTTGCATTTTTAATAGCTTCTAGTCTTCTTCCTAATCAATTAATACATTGGGCACCCTCCATTTAAGTGATAAAGTTGCCTGACTTTGAATTTTCTCCAAAGTTGAAGACTAACAGTGTCTGAAAAGAGACATAAAACTATCAAGGTAAAATATTTTTAAGTCATAATTTAATTTGAAATGTTCCAATTATATGTTTCTCCTGGAGGGATATTATTCCAAATAGTTTGAGAAATAAATCTTTTAATAAATAAGTTATATCTACATAAAGATCTAAATAAAAGATGGTTGATTAATTGCTAGTATCACCTTAATAGCCTTAAGAAAGAAAACCATAACATTCTGTCTAGTAGTGTTAGTGGGCTGATGGTCAAAATGGTTGTACTGAGAAATAATCTCCAGCCTTCCACATTCTCTAAATGAGGTCAGTTGGCTGTGAAATGTGTCTCCTGCCATTCCTCTTTATTCCCATCCTCACACATAATTTTTTTTTCATTGCTGTGTCTCTTTTAGTGTTACTCTATCTGGTAATGACATTTTAGACAATGAAGCATGTTATTAACATTTATTCTTGTTTCATACAGGCTTTTTCTATAATTCATTTAACTTTCCAATGTGATTTCATTATATAATATAACCCATTACAATGAGAAAACTGGCACATGGACAAGTTCAATGTTTTTAGTCCAAGAATTTGTGAGTAATGAATCCAAACTATATTTTTAAATTCCTGTTATAAATATTATTTCAAAGTTTAAAAATTCTCCATCTGATACCTGTAAACTCTTTGGAATTTACTAAAGTGTATTTGTCAGTCTGTTCATATCTATTGTTTATGACTAAAGAGAAATCAAATAAGGAACAAGCTCTAAGAATCACTTTGTGTAAGTGAATAAAACAAATCATTATAACTTTATTTCTTCTGAATGATTTACAATTTTTTGTATTGTTTTGTGTTTTTTAATTATTTTTGACTAGTAGCCCTGCGCACGAATCCTTGTACCAGTAGCTCTCTGTGGCCATGGACACTCCATGCCCACTGCCCAGAGGCTCTCCGTGGCCTAGAGGCCCATCTGCGGCCGGGCGCGGAACACTTGCCTTGTCACCATGGCAATGAAGCAAGCATTCTGCTAGGCCGCTCATGTGGCTCACTCTCAGCGGCTGCCCCCCCAGGACTGGGGAACTCTGGTGAGGCTGAGAGGACTGGGTGCCACCATCTTGTGGCTATGGGCACCGCCATCTTTGTGATGGAGTGACAGTTAATTTGCATATTATCCTTTTATTAGATAGGATAACCGTTCAATTTTGATTTGTGTTGTATGCTTGAGAATGATTTTCAATTCTCTTACTCTCAAATAAAATGTTTTGTAGGGTTAGGGTAGAGGTTAGGGCTGGCCAGGTAGCTCAGTTGATTATAGTGTTGTCCAAATACACCAAAGTTGTGAGTTAAATCCCTGGTCAGGGAACATACAAGAATCAACCAATCTATATATATACCAGCCTAAGCGACAGAACAACCGAATGACCAGTTGCTATGATGTGCACTGACCACCCAGGAGGCAGACGCTTAACGCAGGAGCTACCCCCTGGTGGTCAGTGTGCTCCCACAGCCAACCTCCTATGGCCAGCCAACCTCCCCTCTCCCCGGCCCACCAACCTCCCATGGCCCCTTCCCCTGGCTGGCTGGCCCCAATTGGCCCCAATCGGGACTAGGTAAGATGGCCCTGATCGGCCATGATTGCCAGCCAGGCTGAGGAACCCCACCCATGCACAAATTCGTGCACTGAGCCTCTAGTGAATTGATATTTCTCTATTTTGCTCTCTCTCTCTAAAAAATTAATAAATAAAAAAGAGGTATTTCCAACCAAATTTTTTCATAGATAAAAATATCTAAATTTTTACTTTCATAAGCTTTACTTAAACAACTTTATTAAAATAAAGTAATTATTTTAGTGTTTAAACTTTGTTATATTTGAGAATTTACTCTTTATGTGAAGGTATTTGGAAAAAATCCTATATAATAAAAGGCTAATATGCAAATAGACCAAATGGTGGAATAACCAAACAGAACAACTGGTCTCTATGACATTCACTGACCACCAGGGGGTGTGCGTGGAACATGGTGAGCATTAGCAGCAGGCTGCAGAGCATAGAACATGGTGGGCATCAGCCGTGTCAGGATGGTGGAGCAGATGAGTGGGAGCACCAGACCAAGGCGGGTACTGGTTGCTATCATCAGGGTGCGCCTCTGGTGGTTACTGAAAATTCTTTGCTCCCACATACCATGGTCCCCCTTGGCTCTCACACCTGCTGCTGGTGCTGGCCCCTCTCCCACCCACTGCTGGCACCTGGCACCAACCCCAATCACTTGGTGTTGTCAGCAAGTGCGAGGGGCGGCTGCTGGCCCCAATTGCTCCTCAGGGCTTCTCCACCTCCCCCTGCTCCTGAGGGGTGATCAGGGCCGGTAGCCCCCACTCGCACCTGCTGCTGGCACTGGCCCCAATTGCTCCGTACCATCAGCAGGTGTGAGGGGCCAGCACCATCAGTGTGTGGGAGCAGTGGCAGCGGAAGCGGGGCTGCCAGAAGACAGGGGCTACCAGCAGACAGGGGACTGGGGGCTGTGGCGGGAAGGGCTAGGTGGGAGCATGAAGGATGGGGCGAGACCCACCCCTATGCCCACTACAGCCTCACAGCCCACAGTGCCTTTCAAGGTGCACGAATTTGTGCACTGGGCCCCTAGTTATCTATAGTGCTTATGAGGGTAATCTTAAATTCTGCTGCTTATTTTTCTTAGTTGGCTATTATGCTAGACACCTGTGATGAATTGCCTTTAGAAATAAAACTATCATCTATCTATCTATCTATCTATCTATCTATCTATCTATCTATCATTTGACTTACCTACCTATATCCTAAAGAATCTGAAAATATTCGTTTCAGACTTTAAAAATTAGTCAATTATGAGTGTGGTTTTTATCTTTCTAACTTTAATCTTTCTACAGAACATTTGGAGAGAAGTACAAATCTCATTTGGCCCACTCCATGGGCCAAAATTTCCTACTTTCTTTATCCAGCAGCTAGAAAATTTAAGTCCTTTCTCTTTTATAGTAAATAATTTCTCCAAATATTGCAGCAACTTTGAAACTTAAAACTATTATCTTACTGAAAGCCTTAACCTTTTATGCTTAGATTATTTATAGCTATTAGTCTTCTAATAGGACACACCATCCCCCAATTATTTTTACTCCAGTTGCTCATATGAATCTCTGACTGATTGATCTTCCTAAGACATGTAGTTATCAAAATTTTATACATTCCACCTCTCTACCAAATTGATAAAAAATCTTCACCCTGGCATTGGAGACTTCACCATATACTTTCAACCTCACCTCTCTAGTAACACCCTAGTTTTTTTCTGGGGAGTTTAGTCTATACTCCTTCCCTAGATTTTCATATTTAAGTAACTGCTTATATCATCTCCATCTCCTTGCATAACTTCTAATCACATCAATTAAATTCTTATATAGTTGACCCTCAATAATGTTAATTTATTTCTACCTGAAGATATAATGTTGTTAATATGGAATATCCTAATATTCCCTATAATGCTCATGGTAAATGTTCAGTAAATATTTGTCAAATAAACAGTAAGATGAAATTATTACTTGGAACCTATTTAATTTGGAGTTAAAAGTGGTCCTATCCTAAAAATAAATCTTCCTCTGAAATGTGTGTATTTCTATATTAACATTACCCTTTGATTAGAGATGTTATTTTGGGCAAAAAGATTGGAGATTTCATGAGATCCAAGAGGTCTTTCTGAGAAGCATTCTATGAATCCCCTGCAAAAGTTATCCTAGCAAAATTTCCCACATTAATTAAATATGCCAAAGATGGCTTCAATGGAGATTAACCTCTGAGTTTAAGGGTAAGTTAACTTCCTCCTTTTATTTAAAATAAGTTACTTCTCACTGGATTGGAAAGCCAAATAGAGTCCAAAAAATGAATTCACTAGAGGCTGTGCATAGAGAAAGGTATGTGACAGCAGCATCTATTCTCTAAAGGCTTAAATATAATCCAATGATAATCACTTTGAAAAAGAGTAAAACAAACATTTGGAAAATAAATAAAGGGCAGGAATAAATTCTCAAGCATAGGGAATGATGATTTTATGACCAATGATTATCTTTTTCAATATGTCCATTTCATTAGTGATTGCATTGAAATGCTCTATTAAAAAAATTATCCCACAAGTACATAGTACTGAGGGAAAGAAGGTGTTTTCCAGAAATTACTTTGGTAGTGATCAATTTGAAGCTTTTTATTATGGTGAAAATTATTTATCTCTAGAAGCCTGATTCTTCAAACACTGTTCAAGAAAATGAAGTCTCTGGGGGTTCCTTTGCTAGGCCATTTAGTTATATCTCTGCACCTACTCAGTGCTCTTGTATCTCCTCATACCAATGAAATCTCTTCACAAGTGGTAAATGGTGAAACTGGGATTTGAACCCAGGCCTGCAGACACTAAAGCCTAAACATTAAATATGTATTTTTGCTCAAAACTAACTTTGCAGCTTAAGTATCATCATCATCATCATAATTGCTGACATTTATTGACTGCCTACTGTGGGCCAGGCAGTGAATTAAGATTCTTTATATTTATTGTGCAAACTTCAAAATAGTGTTATTGCATTTCATGGATGGAATTTTATGCTGTGGATTGGCCCAAATAAGAATATAAGGGCTTGTCTTTTGCATTTTTGCATATGAGATATCATCTTCATCTTAAAAGTAGCCACAGTTCTGGGGCATGTTTATATTTATTTCTCTTTTTAAGTTTCTTAAAAGTAGAACACATATGAATATCTACCATTAATAGAGGAGGTAGCATAAATAAGTAAATCAGACTTTAAGATAAGGACTAGTGAGGATTATGGAAAATTGTGAGTTTATGCTCTACAGGAAGTCATTCAGATTTAATTTGTAATGAAATTGTGTGGGAACGTACACACACACACACAGAAGTCACCAGTTTATAGACCTTTAAACTATTGCTTCTTTTCTTTTTTAAGCAAAGGTATTTAGATATGATAGATCAAGAAGATTAAGAAAAAAATCCCCCAAAAAACTCATAGACACAGACACCAGTATGGTGTTTACCAGAGGAGTAGGGAAAGGGAGAGAGAATATGGAGGTTTAAATTGTGATGAAAGGAAACTTGGGGTGATGAACACACAATACAATATACAGATGATATAATATAGAATTGTACACATGAAACCTGTATGACTTTATTAACCAATATCACTCCATTAAATTCAATTTAAAAAATCTAAAACAAACAAAAAATGAACAAACAAGTAAATAGAGAGATATACTCCCATTTGGGGAATGAATGTAATTGGTTTGCATGTATTCATATTTACGCCCTCAAATCTAGTCTGATGAGTGCATGATGATCGCTTTTAAGGAGTTACTGTTTTGCTTGAATTATTTCACTTAAATGGTGATAATATATATACACATTTTAGTACTTTATCAAAGAAGAAAAATAGATCCTGAGTTCCCTTCTTCTCTCAGATTATTATAGTTCATAACTTGAGAGCACAGTAGTTACTTGGCCATCAGAGGACTGTGCGAGGGCAGAACAAGGCGCTCACTGCTGGGTGGACAGTCGTAGGCCACGGCTGCTCGGGCCCTCACTGACAGCTCCTTTGTCACGTGGTTTTTCAGTGTTGGAAGATGGGACCTCATTGTTTCAAAGTTTCAGTTTGGAAAATTCAGACATTAAGGGCTAATCTACATTTTAAAACAGTTGTCTTTGGAAGAAATTATGTTATAAATGAGAAACCTGTGTGGAGTTCTGGGCTCTCTCTTTATGTTAGCTTTGGCAGGGCCAGGAGCCTGTTTTGATGATAAAGCCAGCATTTGAAACCTGTATTTTACATCACAGGAAAACTAAACAAATTTAAAACACTCCACATTTGCCTTTTGACACCCCGTAACCAATAGATGAACTTTAATTTCTGGGCAGCCTCCCAGCGATTAATGCCTTTCCATTTATGACGTGAGAAGAATGAGCAGCATGTTACAGTTGGTCTTCTGTCCGTTTCTAAAGAGTGTCGTGCCAGGATTTTGATGTGCACTCGCGTTCTGGCACCAGGCTTCGCACTTCTCACCCAGCACAGAGCCAGCTCACAGATCCTGTTCGGCACAGCAACTACAGACATGCAGCCTGAATTTGAAGGTGCCCTCTTAAAATGTGGCAGGCACAGCCTCTCTCTTAGTATTTGGAGCTCAGCTGCCTTCAGAGTAGCCTTGGAAGAGTTGTGTGCTACCTACTCACTGAAGCAATCTCCATAAAGGTGAGGCTTGGCCCTGCAGTGTTGTACCACAAATGTTTTCTGTTGCCTATACTTACTTTTAAGAGGAAACTCTTACATATCTCTTTCCCCATTGTTATTAGAGACCACATACTCTTGCCCTAGCTGGTTTGGCTCAGTGGATAGAGCGTCAGCCTGCAGACTGAAGGGTCCCAGGTTCAATTCTGGTCAAGGACACATGCCCGGGTTATAGGCTTGATCCCTAGTAGGGGGCATGCAGGAGGCAGCCAATCAATGATTCTCTCTCATCATTGATGTTTCTATCTCTCTCACACTCTCCCTTCCTCTCTGAAATAAATAGAAAATATTTTTTTTAAAAGAGAGAGAGATTACATACTCTACTCTTTTGGAGGGAACAGTATTGGAGTAAATACCTTTGGGGCCTTCCTTGATTCCTCCATCCTCTATGGAGAGGTATGACATTCACTCAGCCTTGTGTGGTAGTTGTTAATGCTGTCCACCAAATATTTTTGCTTTTCCCCACTTCAAGGCACATAGTAGGATTGCATTTCCTGCCTCCTTCTGTAGCCATGTAACTGCTTTGGTCAATAAAAATTGAGCAGCCCTCATCAGTTGGCTCAACTGGTTGGAGCATCATCCTGAATACCAAAGGGTTATGGGCTCAATTCCCAGTCAGGGCACATACCTATGTTGTGGGTTCGATCCCTAGTTAGGGAGTGTATAGGAAGCAACTGATGAATGTTTCTTTCTCACATTGGTGTTTCTCTTTCTCCCTTCCTCTTGCTCTAAAAATCAATAAAAACATATCCTCAGGTGAGGATTAAAAAAATAATAATAAAGCCCAGTCGGTGTGGCACAGTGGTTGAGCATTGACCTATGAACCAGGAGATCATGGTTCTATTCTCAATAAGACATGCCTGGGTTGTGGGCTCAGTCCCCATTGTGGGGCATGCAGTAGGCAGTTAATCAATGATTCTGTCTCATCATTGATGTTTCTATCTCTCTTTCCCTCTCTCTTTCTCTCCAAAATCAACAAAAATATATTAAAATAATAATATAATAAAAAATAAAAATTGAGCAGAGGTAATGTGTTACTTTGCCCTGTAAATATTAAAAGCCAGTGTGTGGGATTCACCACTTTCCTTCTCTTCCTGCTGCATGATTAAAGAGGCACAGGTTGAGAGGAGGCCTATATTAGCCTGGGTCTCTGAGTAACTGTGATAAAGAGAACCCCTGCTTACCAGTTTTAGACTTGAAGCATGAACAGGAAATACATATTGGTGTGTTGGTCACTCCGATACAAGTTATTGCTTGTTACTGCATCATAACCTAGCCCATGCTGACTAATGGGCCTTATTAACTGAAATGTGAAACTATTGCACTGAAGTTCAAATAGGACAGAGCCAGGTACAACTCTTTCTTGTTTTATTATCTCTCCCAGTGAGTTTCCTCCATGTAGATAAGAGAAAAACAGAGCCTTGCTTTAGTAGGTTGGCCATCTTTCAAATATTCTCCCTGTGACAGGTTAGAAATACCAAAGTATAAATCAAGGAAGGGGATAGAAGAACATGCTATGTTCTCCTACTAGCTTCAACACTAATAATTTTACTATATTTTTATCCCTACTTAGTTCTTGTGTCTTTCTTCTCACATTGGTTAGGAAGCCATAAGGAGGAGAAGTTATGATAATTTTTTCCCCAAATCTCAAAACTTACAGAACTTAGTCACTACTGAGTCATATCTGTAGATAACAGGTGTAGGCATACTATTTTTATTTCTTAAATGGTAGTAGCCTAATTACTTACAGATGTGATGGGCAGGACATGGGCCCTAACTTTTTAAGCCCCTGGTGTACATTCCCTGAATTCCCTTCCTTTTGGTGTATAATGAAAATATAATTTATGTATAAATGAAATACCACTCCCCATGGTTAAGTTACATTTTATGGCACAGATTGAAGAGATATTGCCAATGTAATTAAGATCCCTAATCAATTGAGTTTGAGTTCATCAGAGGGGGATTATTCTGGTTATGCGTAACTTAAGTGATATTTTAAGAGTCACTTTCATAGAAGTCAGAGTCATTTTCCTCCTGGTTTTAAAGAAGCAAATAGTGAAGTTGTAAATAGCCAAGGGAGGAGGCCAGAGGGCAAGGAGCTGAAACTGACCTCTAGTTGCTCAGGGTGGTTCCTGGCTTACATCTAATGAGAAAGTAGGGAACTCAGTCAGAAACAAAATCTGCCACCAACCTGAGGTAGCAGATCTTCCATAAGTGATTCTCCAGATGAAAACATTGGCAATCAGCATCTTGTTTTAAGCCTTAAAAGATCCAGAAAAATGTGCCAGACTCCTGACCCACAGAATCTGTTAGATCATAAATTTATGTTGTATTAAATTTGTGGCAATTTTTAATGTAGGAACAGAAAACTAATGCAAAGGTAATCTGACCTGATAGTCTTTTCTTGAAATATCTAGCTTTTTAAAATATGTATATATTTTTTATTGATCTCAGAGAGTAAGGGAGAGAGATAGAAACATCAATGAGAGAGGATTATTGATCGGCTGCCTCCTGCACGCCCCACACTCCCAACCTGCTCAAGTGCCCTGATCGGAAAATAAACTGGGACCCCCTGGTTCATAGGTCAATGCTCAACCACTGAGCCATGCTGGCCGGGCTCAAGCTATTGTTTTAATAACAAATCATCTAACGTTTCCTGCTATCTCCTTAGCTTCCCCAAAACTCTCTTATGGAGCAATGAGATTGGAAGAGGTCCTGACAGTGGTTAAATTAGGCCCATGGTGTCCTCAGTACACCCCTAGTCAGACCACCGCAAACAGCCTTGGGAGAACCTGTTAGTCTCTGGTCACTTTGGGCTGCATATGTACCTTTTCCACCAGAAGTATTCTTGTTCTTAGGCTGAAGTAATTCACTAATAGTCAAAGAACCTGAGAAAGTACTCAGATGATTTGGGGATACCAGAGGGTCTGTGGTGTATCTCTAAAATCAAAGGATGGGTCCCTTTTGAGCACATTCTGGAAGGGAACTATGATAGATGTAGAAATATCTACTTGACTGTTGGAAAGTACTTGGTCTCTTAAGGTAGATTTTAACATTAGAATGTATATTTTCATAACAGCTGCACAACCTAACAGAAATGAACCTCGTTTGGAAGAGGAGAGAGCTGTTTGTTTTTGTTTGTTTGACTAATTTTGGCACTGTATTTTTAATCTAAACAAATCTGAGCAATAAGATGGAAACTTTGGTCATTGGGGTAGAAGAATGGAATCTCATCAGGGAGCTCTTGCTCTCAGAGCTATGGCCCAATCTCTTAGTACCAACTGTTGTGGCTTTATTGATCCTGTTGGCATACAGTGATGATTTACTTAAGAAGGCTTCGAAATAGGTCAGAATCATACAATCATAAAATCAGCTCCAAGGCTACTTGGTACTCAAGGCTGAAATTTTACTCCTATCTTTTTATGTGTACCAAATATGTCCAGCCACATTCTTTGACAAAACTGTTAGAGGTTGTGTGATGAAACCAAATTACATCTTAAAAATATTTCAATAATACAATGCTAACAGTATAATTGAACTCTTCCTATTGAACTTAATCTCTACCCATTACCAAGTTCTCAGGGAGAAATTAAAGTTCAAACAATAGAGTCCCAAATAAGTTAAATTCCAAAATTCTTAAATTAATGTAAAAATAATTATAATCCAAATTCAAAATCTTTGTTCTTGTTAAATGTTCAAATAATTTAAAGCCCGCATGAATCTTTTCCAATACCTTATATTTCTCAGTCTTAACCAAGAAAAATAACCTGACTTCATCAGTTTCTTAATTTTGAGGGAAAAATTATTTCACATTTTATAAAGTAAAATGTAGCTTTAGGACAGCATTGGAGAGATAATTTTAAATAAAACATACAACATGTGTACCATGGAGAAAACTGAACAGCATTGCACATTGAAAAGTATCCACATCAGGCTACTTCATAGTGGAGATTGTCACTTAGAACACATGACAAAAGACTATGGGTATTCCCACTGCCTGCTATCATCAGGAAGTAAACAGCAGAAGCATGAACCTAGAGGGCGAGAGGGGAGTCCTTTTACTTAATTAGGAATGAGTGAGTCAGACCTTCCATGCAGAGTCCAGGAGTCATTCTGAAAATGAGTGACCTCTTCTCATGAGGTCAAGGAAGAGCCAGTGGTGACATAGGGTTTCCATGTTCCAACCCTCCCTCCTTTAGCAGTGGGTACAGTGATGAAGACACAGCACAGCCTCTGTGACAGTACCAAAGGCTGCCTTTGATGTATAACAAAGAGCAGTCTTGTCCTTCAGCTCCAGTGGGGGCTGTGGGAGAAAATAGAGACCTCCTCAAAGATTGTTAAGCTTCAGTGTGGCCAAAGGTGGCAGAAACACATCCCCAGTATCAATTTGGAATTTTCCCTTCTTCAAGGTATGAACCAATATAATGGATCTCTTAGATCAAACTACGAACAACAGTTATTTTAAAATTTATTTATTTATTTAAAAATATATTTTATTGATTTTTTTACAGAGAGGAAGGGAGATAGAGTTAGAAACAATGATGAGAGAGAAACATCGATCAGCTGCCTCCTGCATGCCCCCTACTGGGGATGTGCCCACAACCTAGGTACATGCCCTTGACCAGAATCGAACCAGGGACCTTTCAGTCCGCAGGCTGTCACTCTATCCACTGAGCCAAACCAGTTTCGGCTAAAATTTATTATTGAGAGGCCTTCAGGAGAGCTGATACTCTTTTGATAGATAAAATGTGAACTCAGTTACTTTAAGTATTAAATAATATATTTATTAATTACAAATATAATTTATCTGTGGGCTCTAATAATAAAACCTTTTTTACTTTTGTCAATTTATGCTTAAGTTAGTGTTTTTTTCTTTCTGATCAGGCATTGCAGTCAGTTGTTTTTCAGGCATTTCTAGCCTTGTCTGAGATCTGCAGTTTTGCTTTGGGTAGAGAATGAAGATTGCTTGTCTCACCTTTATTGTACCCTCCTGCATCTTTTGTGGCACGGCTAAGTCCCAGAGAGCCTGGGTCACAAAGGGGGAATCATGGCTGTACTGATTCCTTGAGTGTGACACTCTATCGTAGAGGCAGGAGAAATATGTTCAGCTGGGAGAGTGAATTAATTAATGACAAATTCAGAAGCCTCTACCCTTGACCCTTTTCTGCATTATCCAGGGCAGTCTTGAAGTGGCTAATGATGATGTGGTAAAGAGGTGAACAGGGGTAATTCCTTCCTCTGAATCCTCAGAAGATAACATCTGTTGTATAAAAGATAAAATACAGCCAACAACGTTTTCATCATTCTCAAAAATAAATCTTTTTCTCTAAGAAAGAGGAAAATCATACTCTGCATGAACTGTTAGGCCTTTCCGCTCTTAATTTTAAGCATATCAGTCTTTTTGTTTTGGCTGAGTGGTTGTAGATAGGTTATGAGAAAAGAAAAATAAGAAAGGTATACATAACTTCTACAGTATGCAACTACCATCCAAGATGTTAACTGAAAGGCATAGTTGACTTTGTTCATTTGCTTTCAGTTTAGAAGATTGGGTTCCAGATTCCACTTTCATAAAGGCCAATTTAAAGAAAGCCCCACATCCCAACTTGAGGGCATTTACTGAGCAGTTTACCTCTGAGAACACCAAACTAGGTGAGGCTCAGATCCCCTTGTAATTGTACCAAATAAATCACCTCAGGATTTTCTCACCTTTCTTTATATGTTTAATCTTATCTCCAACTCTGTCTAAATTAGTAGATGTCAGTCCATGCTCCTTACAGCACTGTGGGAATTCCCATGGGTCTACAGCAGAGGAGGAGAGAGTGCAATGGTAGGGAAGCAGGAATAAATGGTATGGGGATGTTCCACTCACCCTCCAGACAAAACAGTTGTGTGCTTTTGTTCTTGTTTTTCATTCTACTTTTTTCTGTTTTACAAATTGGATTTAAACAAAGGGACTTGGATCCTGCCACCCCCTTAAACAATCACCTCAACCCTTTCATACTTCTACATCAAAATTCTCTGAGAAAAAGTGTCTACACTACACTACCCCCCTGAAATTGTTCTCGTGAAGGTTATACCTGATGCATTTAGTCTTTGTTCAATACATTTTCTTCATCTTTAATTTTTTTCTACCCATTTGCACATGAAAGAATTGATTAAGATGTTCTAAAGTCCTTATGTTGTCCTGGAAAATAATGAAGGTGTTATAAAATACTAAATTTTGATAAATCCAGAGTATATGTTTAAATTTAGAACACCAGGAATGCCACAGATGCTATCATTACCCTGAGCCATACATAATCCATTAGGCCATTTAAATATGCCTGTTGGTGTAATAGACTGTCTTCATGCATGCTGACAACTTAGTATCAAAAGTGCCTGCATCTCTCTTCCTCTCTGCCTGAGGGAATTCTATGGCTCTCTAAAACTTATTCCACCACAATAGACAAGGTGTGTGTGTGTGTGTGGGTGTGTGTGTGTGTGTGTGTGTGTAGAAAAGCTAACTATTCTAGGGGTGTTCCATGATTGGGATAGAATTTGTTGAAGAATGCCCTAGATACTCAGTCTTCTGTGGGGTGATCCTATCATATGATACAGAGGATCCACAGTAGGATTGATCCAAGTTGTGTACAACAATGCCTCACTAATTCATACACCTTTATTGGATTCTCTCCCTTCTGTGTCTCATATCCCATGCACTCACAGCACTTCCTGGTATTTCTCCCAAGTAAGCTTCTGGATTTTAAGTCCTCATCTTAGGGTCTGATTTTTATGGAAGCCCTTAACAATTGCACCAGACTTTGCTCCAGAAATCAGCTTCTTAGGACATGATTCTGGCATTGGACCTTTTGGCCATCAGATGACAAGGACACAATTGCTGATGATAGGTGAGTTGTGGAAAATCTTTTATGTAGTGCACTATCATAGTTCCTTACATCAACAATTTTTAATTGGTGTGTTTCAAGAGACACACTGGTGCACCGCAAGAATTTTTAAAATGTAATACCTGACTATTTAGTCAGTACCTCTTTTCCCTTAGGAAAGGTTGAAACTTGCTCTCTTGGACTATCACTGTGGTGGACTTGGATAAGGTGTAGGGTGGCAGGGGCAAAGTGCTTGTTTTTTGCAATCGTGCTAGCACCTAAACAATAAAGAGACCATGACAATTATGAACAATGTAGAGTGAGCAGGCTTTTTAACTGACCTACCTAGAAACCTTGAAGAAGGATAGTTAGACTTAGGTCATCTATAAAATCCAGAAGGCTTCCATAAAAGTATTAAAGAAATCCTTATCTGCTGCATCCAGAGGGAAAAATACATTGTAAGTCAGGTGCCCACATTGTTACAGGGATGGCAGAAGCACAAAAAAGGCTGAGTGCACTTCTAGCAGGGAGTTATGTTGAAGTCATGATCCGGAGGCAGAGGAAGCAGGACTTACAACCTGGAAGGGCAGGCATGAAGGGTTTGTTTGAAAGCCTTGACTCTCCTAATGTCCTTGAGTCATCCCAGCCACACAGTCCTCTTCTTTGCTAGAGAGCAGTCTCACATGGTACTTAACTATCAGAGGCAAGATGGATGTGATTACTCTACTGAGCAATGAGGCTAGAATGACTTTGATCCACAAAGATCAATGGCTAATAGACCATGGCATCTTAGAGGCTAGGTGGGTAGGCAAACAACAAAGTGTTTCCTAACAAATCAAAATGATCATGAGCATTAAAAGGCTACTGTTAGCCACTACAATGAAAACCTTAACCAGTTCATTAAAATAGCAACCTACTTGTCCTATTAGTCTACCCTGTCAACTCTTAATTACCCTTCCCTAGTTCTATTATATCCCTTCACAGTTAGAACTTTCTAACACTATATAGTTTTCCCTATTATGGATTTTAAAAATTATCTACTTTCCCCCATTTGAATGTAAATTTCACAAGGGCATTGTTGGTGGGTCTATTTTGTGTATTGAAGTATCCCAAGTACCTGGAACAATGACTGTCACATAGTAGGAGCTTAATGAATTTTGATTAATGAATAAACCAGTTCTCTGCACTGCAATAGAGATTTATTTTTTTCTGAGTAGCACTATAATGCAGTATAATAAGTCAGTATCAAGGGTGATTTAGAAAAAGCATCCATGAATCTTGTGACACTGTAAAGAAGTTGTGCATTCCTTTGTATGAAGTATAAGTATTCTCAGGAGGCATTTCTGGCTGGCTGGGTTACAATAGTTTAACTTATTCCCTAGGTAATTGCTTTTCACTTGTCTTGTGGACCCAGGATTTAGAAACCCATGTTTCTAAAGCAATTTTTTTCTCTTTACTGTATTATCGTTCTTTACGATGTAATTCATTCAACTCTGTTTTATTTTATGTGGCATTGTAATACCCCAAATCCTTTAAGGGAGAAAAATGGGGTGTATTTATAAATATTGTCTTTTAAAAAATGAACAGTTCTTGGTAGAACTAGAGTGTGGAAGGGGTTAATGCATTATCCAACATGTCTAACATACTCTGAGAGAGGGATATGTGTATTCAAAGACCTGAGTAATGATGCCATTAACCTTTCCTAGTCTAGCTCTATAAGACACTTCACCATTGGTTCAAGTGACTCTTTTTCCTTTCATTGTGACTAGCTAGAATTTTTATTAAGTGTCATTAATCAAAGGTGAAAAATTCTCTGAGCAGGAAAATTGTCAGTGAAATTGGCTGCTGTATGTGGAAAAAAATAAATAAAAAGGTTTAATAGTTATATATTAACTCAAGCAGTAATAGTCTTTTCAAATCATCATAGGCTGAAGCTCCTCTTTGATTTTAGGGGTCTAATTTTGAGGAAGACCTATTAATCTTTTTTCCATTTCTTTGCCTTTCTTATTCAGTAATTGAACTGTTCAGGTGTTATTGATTAATGTAGCTTTCTTAAATGACAGGTTGGTATGGCAGCCAAAGCTATTCTCTATGCTGCTGTTCTTATTTCTGAAATGACATGAAATATTCTGGAATCTGGGAAAAGAATAAGATATTAACTTTTTTTTATAAAAACCGACTCAGGTACCTCTAGAAGGGGGGTGGCAGCTTTTCTTTGAACCATTGATGTTGGAGCTAATAAAATGAACTTTAACTTGTAGCAAGAATAAGAGCTAGCCTCCTATAAACATCTCATATTTTTGGGAAAATTGACCCTAGGAAGGTTTTTATTAATATGTCCCTATAGCCTTTAAAAGAAGTGACTTCAGGAATAAATTCTAGTCCAGATGCAGCAAAGTGAAGCTTATGTTGGCTGCAACAAGTAGGTGAGTAGAATTCTTCATATTTGTAATAGGCTCACATCATAGAGAAAAAAAGGAAAACATAATCTTGAAAGATCAGTAGAAAGTAGCTATTTAGAAAGAAAGACTCTATAGGATTATATCATAACCCAAAACTACCAATATAATTTATTTTGTGGAATAAACATCTGTGCTTTGCAATATAACTGGGAGACAGGAGTGCAATATGAGTTCTGTTTAGTTTGCACCTCTGGTTGTTTCTTCCCTCACACTGTGTGCCTTAATTGCCCCTTGTGGATGGGCTGCATGGTCTCAAATCCTCATAGTGTGCAAGTGAATTTGTTCTGTGCTGCTCTCAAGCACACCTGCAAGACATTTTAATAGCTTTTAAAACTGACAATGTTTCCTTAACTCCCTGTTGCATAACAGCCTTGACTACCTGAGGTATCATCACAAAAGATAATTTAATAACAGCTATGATGATGTAGGCACCTGAAATTCCATCTGGCCATAAACACTGTAGTGTGATTTATATGTACTAATATATATCCACTACAAGTTGGTGAATGCTTTGACAAATTTTGTCCTGTTTCTTACCATCCCCTGAATTTTTCTCTTTAACATTTAAATTTAGGACACAATAAAATTATATACAAATATAATGGGAAAAAATAATAGTCTTCTTGCAGCTATGGATTCAACAAAGCAAACATAAATTCTATTTTTTAATAAAATGTACAACACAGTTTAAAGATTTTCCAAGTTTACAAATTATTTATTTACTGTACCTTAAAAAATTTTGTCATTTTTTAGAAAGGGGAATAATTCTAAACAGGGCTAAAGTATTTTTCCTATATGGATCAGTAAGTCTTTTGAATGAATAAATGAATAATTATATGGATGAATAAAGGAATTGATTAAATGTATAAATTTGTTAAGATTAATAATTATATTTAATTTATTCATTTATATGCATTTTCAATTCCATTTATTTTAGCCATAGATCAAATTTTCTAATTATTTCTTGGTTTGTGGACATCACTAATTGACTACATCTTATTTGTCATTAATCACATATTTTGAAAGTTGGACATATGGAAGTTAGAAGAATGATGTGTATGTTATGATTGTGAACCCTTTACTCTTTATCTGCTCTCTGATCATGTTACTCTTTTACTGCTCCCAAATATGCAATAGAGGACACCTTGCATTTTCCTGTCATTGAGAATCCTTTCTAGACTCACTGGGTCTCCTTACAGCTGATAGAAGGGTGGGAAGAACAGAGGGGAATCTGGACTAGAGACAAGTCTCTGCTAGAGAACTGTCTACAGTTTGTGCTCCGTGTCCTGTTTTGGATGCTCTCAGCTTAATGCTAGCTCATTAGTTTTATTTCATATACAATCTGTATTATAACTCTTATGTTGTAACATAATGCTTAATGCAGCATGTTAACTTTTATCAAAGGTAAAAAAACAAAACAAAAGCTATTTTAAATTAAGATGGTTTGGAGGCCATTAAAATATCACCTGAATGCTTGCTTGGTCTTTATTCTTTCTTTAGAACATATATGTAACAATTTGAAAATTGGACCTGAAGCTTTCATACAGTTGAGGTTGGCATCAAAAAGCACATATTATCAGTCTTTATCTTGAAAAATATGATTCTAATATGCTACAGACCTCAAAAACTATCTTGATACATTAAATGCCAAATAAATGCCTCAGAAATTTTTCAATCTCAATTGAGTTTTTTAAAACTTAAAAATGTTAGTTGTAATTTGGTTGAGATTTTAGAATTACTAAATTCTTTTTGTTTTTAACCTGAGATTTTACCCAGTATGTTGAAACATTAGTTTTTTTTTTATCAAGGAAATAATCAAGGCCATGAAATACGAGATATGACATATCTTCCTCACGTGTACAATTTTTCGACAAAGTAATCTCTAAAATAGGTTTATTTTGTTAATATAAAATGATACAATGTATTCTTTGCAGACTATATAATTCTATGTGAGATTAAAGTGCATTGCCTGCAAGTAACAGAAAATATCACTAACAGAGGCCCAAGCAATAATGACATTTATTGTTGTAAATAGGAGGATGTGTGGTAGTAGGAACTAAGAAGTTTGTACATTTTTCACCATGCAGAAATAATTACCATTTAAACTTCAATTGCAGGTAGACAGGAGAAGAGGGACACTAGATTCTGTCACCTTTTTTTTTTTTTTTTCCAGGAGGTCAAACCTTTTACTGGATATACCCCAGGGGGCTTCTGCTTAGATCTCGTTGGCCGGTATTGTATCACATGGACACTTCTAGTTACAAGGGAATCTGGGATTCTAATCATTTAGACTTCACAAGATAATGGAAAGCAAGTATTTAGCATTTCCACCTCTGTGGCAGAAGTCAGTAAGAAAATAAAGGGTGGAGAATTATGTCATGGTGTCTACCAGGATTTCTAAGCTCTATCTTATAGCCAATTAAATTCTAGCAATTTGACTACAAAAGAAATATGGAACAACAAAGGAACTGGGGTATCTTTTGAACATTTATTGCAGTGGACCTTACTAAGATATAAATGTCATTATCTAGTAGGGCTAATATGTATTGGAATTTCACACACCGAATGTCACTGTTTTAGAAAAATGAACTTCAGTGTTATTATCTACTTTAAAAAATTAGGATGAAAATGAGGTTTTCCCTTTAAAAAACTATTTAATGCAATTCCTTTTAAGTAAGTCATGTTAACAGACTAGTAGGATGAGTAGATAAGAACTTTTGGGGGTGGGTAAGCAGTTAGTTAAATGAGCCCCAGTAGCACTAGGTTATGAGTATTCATAACCACTACTTGTTTTATTCTAGAGCAGCAACAAAATGGCAGAGACGACAGCTGCCACATCATATACATACACACACTCCTTCCTACACAAACTATGCTTTGTACATCAGATGCAGCATAAATACCATGGCATGTGGCAGTTGCTATGGCGACACTTTTTTTTTTAAATGAAGAACAGATGGAATAGGCATGTAAAACTTGCATAAGTTGTTAGTAATCTGTGAGTTACTGCAGACTAGTTGATGAAGGAAACTTTAAAATTCTAGCTTTTCTAATTCTTCCATATAACATGTTCAACCACCACTTTCCTCATTTTCTTCAGTCAATTTTGATACATAAGTGGCAGTGAAAAAAATTTAATTGTTTCTTTTGTATCACAGAAATTGTATATACATATATTCCTGTCCTTGTTCTATTGTGGAGCTTTAAACTCTTTCAGTGACTACATGTGTATTTCCAGGGACCCTATTAAGTCCATTTACTTTAAGTATAATTCACACAATCTATGTTATAATTTTGAGAATAGTTCCAAATATGAAATGATTGCAACCAGTGAGAAGTAGGCTTATTATACTTTACAAAGTGCTGTATAAAACTGTATAATGTATAGGAGTCGTAGGACACATAATTAACATTTTGCATTAGTTTGTGTCTGCTGTGTCTAATCAGCCAATCTAGGTGGACCTTATTCTGAAGATGCCTAATCATCTAAATTTCTTAGCTGCTCTATGGAAATGGGCAAGGGGAAAAAATCTCAATGGATGATTCATGGTCATAATCATAATCAATGGTTTTTCTATATTAAATAATTTTCTATATTTATCTATAAAACCCAATGGCAAATATTTAACATAATTTAGCAACTATTTAGTGTGCATTCAACTCAAGGCAACATAGGACAATAGCACTTTTAGGGACAAGCCAAGAAGTGACCATCATTGGTAATGGCTCTCTTTGATGCCTCCATATCATTTGACACTATTGGTTCCATGAAAATTTTAGATATTCTATACAATCACCTCTGATTCTGTACTTTCTGGTTTCCTTAATCTGATCTGATGGCAAATTTTCTATCCATGTTGGTTCCCATGGATAGAGAATGAGATTACATATTTGATCCACTTTAATTATTCCTTAGACTATTTCTTGAGAATTTCCTCAAAGGTGAGTCAGGCTCATTAATTATCTTTATATTTCCCATTTTCTGAGAGATTAAGATGAAGTAGAAAGATTAATGATAGCAGTTTTTTAATATTTTTAACATGTAAAGACATCTCTTTATATTGCAACCCCAATTGCTATTTTAGATGCTATGGTGACTTGTGCCTTTGCTTCCACCAATAACAAACTTTGTGGTGTGAAGTTGCAGTATTTTCCCGCCAAACCCTGATGTGTGTTTAATAAATGATGTTCCCTGCCCTTACTGCCCAGTTGCTTTCAGACCTGCCTCATGGCAGAAGCTGATCAGTAGAATTCCAGGCAAGACTGATCTTACCTTCACGGACTATCATTATAGGCTCCTCTGTTATACCTTCGTAGACCAGTAGAAGATTGCCACGCTGGGACCACAAGCCCTTACTTGTTAATACATTAATTTATCCATTTAACATCTACTTATTAAAATGTACTCCGGCCTGGCTGGCTTGGATCAGTGGTTGAGTGTCAATCTATGAACCAGGAGGTCACTAGTTCGATTCCTGGTCAGGGCATGTGCCAGGGTTGCTGGCTCGATCCCCAGTGTAGAACACTCAAGAGGCAGCCGATCAATGTTTCTCTCTCATCATTGATGTTTATATATCTCTCTCCATCTCCCTTACTCTCTGAAATCAATAAAAAAATATTTTTAAAAAGTTACTCTACACCAAGCCCACATAGGGCACTGGAAATAACAGAAGTCAATATGACAGACTTCTGGGGTTTACATTTTAGGGAAGGCATCAATCATTAACATGTACATTCTTTTTTAAAAAAAACAATGATGGCAAATTTTATCTGCTGTGAGGTGATAACATGGGTTGATACAACACAGCACAACTAGAGAGAATAATTTAGATCAGGAGGCAAAGGTGCTTCTCTAGAAAGAAACATGTGTGGTGAGAGCATAGAGATTCTTAAATTGAACTTCAAATTAAAATGATACAGTTTCCATTTCAGGCCTAGATGGTCTGTGTTGTGTGTGTTTGCAGCACGTTTAAAGGAATCATTGTGAAAAATACAAGATTAAAAACATGATTTTTGTTGTTGTGTTATCAAGTATGGAACTGATGAACCACTCCATGTATTAAACTAAGCACAGTAATCATAGCATTTAAAAAAATAACAATTTATTGTTATACTAGAGGTCTGGTGCATGAAATTCATGCACAGGGTGGGGAGGGTCCCTCAGCCCAGGCTGCACCCTCTCCAATCCGGGACCCTTTGGGGGATGTCTGACTGCCGGTTTAGGCCCCAACTTGGGGATCGGGCCTAAACCGGCAGTCAGATATCCCTCTCACAATCCGGGACCGCTGGCTCCTAACTGCTCACCTGCCTGCCTGCCCGATCACCCCTAACCGCCTCTGCCTACCAGCCTTCCTTCATCTGGAAGGTCACTCGGCTGTCTGGTCTAATTAGCATATTACCTTTTTATTTTTATAGATATACTGTAGTAAGCCTAAAATAATTATATAATTACAAAGAGGAGAAAAGAAAGAAAAGTCCTTTTTCAGGATTAATGTTTTGAATTCAAAATGCATTTCTTGTTTCTCAGTGATAATTTCTGAGTACTTAGTCTTTCAAAAAGTCCATTAGTTAAAGGTAAGTATATTCATAGTATTTTAGGATCTTAAGAGATAAAAATGTGCCTTCTACAGTCCTAAGAAAATCACATAGTGGTGCTACCCTCGGATTTAAAACTCAAGAACATCTCCCTCATCAAGAACGAATACCCAATAATTACTGTAATCATACTACATTCCTTACTAAATTAACCCTTCACTCCATGGAAGCTAAGGAGAATTAATCATGCTTTGAGTTCCAGAAAGTTACATGTATTTTTACATTTCTAATTCATTATAAAAATAATTGTGGACTCTAATTTTGTTTAACTGGTGTGCTGCTTATAATTGCAAAATAGCTGTTAAGCATTGTGACAAAGTCTCGAATCTATAAGACAGTAATAACTGTTCAGCCTAGTGAGACACTTAATGTGGAAGGACGTGAGATATTTATAATTAAAACAATTTTCTCAATGAACTGTTTACTCAGACAACAAACAGTTCACCTTTACCTTGGCATTAGTTGACAATTAATTGACAACATTGTTAACAGTACATTTGACTATGCTTTATCACTTATTAGAAATAGAATTTACTTCCATAACATTAGTATAGTACTTGTGATATTTTTAACCATAACTTGCTAATAAAATATATGTGACTGAATACTCTTTTCTTTTTAGCAGTGCCATTAGAGAAATTGTGAAGGTGTTATACATGTATTAGTTGTTCATGCTTCCAAAACTGGTTTTTAGTTTTCATTAGTGTAAATAATATAATTATTTGTATTTTTATTATTTGTATGTTAATTTTGAATGAAGACTTATAGCAAAGTTATTATAGGCAATGTAGTACAGAAGAAAGATCAATGATTTGAAGTCTGGCAGATTGGTTTTGATTCTTGGCTATTTTTAATAACGTGTATGTCTTTGAGTAAATCACTAAACCTCTTAAGCCTCAGCTTTCTAACCTGTAAAATGGGATAAAAACCAACATTGCGTAAATAATGGGAAGATTAAATAAAATAGTAAGTGTAAGATTATTGAGATACTATAGGAACTTAGGAACTGCTTGCTAATCATTACTGATGACAACATTTAAGGAATTATAGGACTTTGGTGTATTCTTTTTATTCTCTGAAATTGTACCTAGTAGGCTATAACTTCTGTACCCCCAGCTATACCACTGCAGAAAAAGAGGAAATACTCATTTCATTTTGTGTTGTTGGTTTTTTTTTGGTATAAAAAAAACTGATCATTTTTAGTACATACTTATATTTATGTACTAAAAGTTGTGTTTTCTCAACTTATTATTTAGAACTAACGTATATATTATTTTACTGGGTATCTATAGGGCATAGGCTTAGCTATGGTACTAGCTTTCTATTGCTGCCATAACAAATTACTACAAACTTAGAGGCTTAATCAACAAAAGTGTGTTATTTCACAATTCTGTAGGTTGGAAGTCTGAGCATGTGTAGTTGTGTTCTCTGCTCGCCAGTCAGAAATCAAGGGATGGTGAGAGCCACAGATGCACCTGATACTTAGGATCTTGGTCCAAGCTCACTGGTTGTTGCCAGAATTTAGTTCATTATGGCTTGTAGAACTCAGGTTATTGATTCTTGCTGCTGTGAGCTGGGGGGCAGTCTCAGCTCTGGAGGCCACCTGCGGTTCTTTGTGTGTGGCTGTCTCCACACTTGGCAGTTTGCTTCTTTAATGCCATTGGTGTGTTTTTCTCCTCCAGTACAGTGGTTTCCTCTTCTGATAAATATTTTCAATTAAGCACTTTAAAGGTTATATATTTTTTTTCTTGGATTTAATCCTTTCAATAAGACTTTGGATTTAAAAAAAAAAAAAGAGGTGTTTTTTTCCCCCTGTTCATTTAATCCTTGCAATAAGCATTTGTTATTCTGGTTTTGAGATAAGAAAACCCAGCACCGCCCTAGCTGGTTTGGCTCAGTGGATAGAGCGTCGGCCTGCGGACTGAGGGGTCCTGGGTTCGATTCCAGTCAAGGGCATGTACCTGGGTTGCGGGCACATCCCGGTGGGGGGCGTGCAGGAGGCAGCTGATCGATGTCTCTCTCTCATCGATGTTTCTAGCTTTCTATCCCTCTCTCTTCCTCTCTGTAAAAAATCAATAAAATATATTAGAAAAAAGAAAATCCAGCACCAAAGAAGGCAAATGATATACCCAAGGCCACAAAGCTGTAAACAATTGAAAATGTTTTAGTATTTACATGTTCTGGTTGCAAGTCCAATGTTTTAAAAAATTATGCCATACTTTTCTTAAATCAGTTTTATTTTTCTTGAGATGAATATTGTATTGATTTTATAATTTTGAACTTTTTATTACAATCCCACTTTTAAGGTATAAGTGAAATTTTTCCGATTTACTTTATTATTGTGTTAACTATAAACTAAGAGAAGCTAAGACAAACATAGAATGACATTTAGTTTTTAAAATATTCAACTTAACCACTGAATATTTGGTTTCATGAAACATAGATCTATATTCATTTCATATTGAAGTTCCATGTTAATTATATTTTCCAGGTAGACAGTTAGTAAATTATTCTAATATGTTTACCTCAACATTATCCTGAGTGGTGATGTTTGGCCTAAAGTATAGTGGCTTTTGTCAGTGAATATGTACTTTATTTTCTTTATAATTAAACATGAAATAAATATTAATTATAGAAAATTTGAGATGTACAGGATAAGTTGACATCTGTGCTACTGGAGCTCCTGATACATTTTGCTGTTCTTAATAATATGTATTAAGGACTCAGGGAGATTCCTTTTATTAAGTGAAGTTCATTGGATATAATGCAAAGTCTACCCTTTATCATAGTACACAAATGTTTCATCTAGACATTATGTAATACCATTTTTGTTTGACCTAGTAAACTTTATCTTCTGGAGAAAACAAATTTGAATGATAATTTTATTTGTAATTATTATTAAGAGAAACGGACTTGCATGACTAGGAAGGAAGGAGAAGAAGAAGTTATATCCCAGACTAGGTCTCAGTCCTCAGTGACCCTTAAGTGAAACCACACACCCTTCTCTCTTCTCCACTTCACTTTCTATTCCTTCATATTAAGTGGGAACCAATCCTTCATTCAAAAAGTAATTATCAAATGAGTACTAATCAGTAAACATTATGCTAGGCACAGTGTTCATCCTTAACTTTTTATCAGTCAACCTAGGTCCTTGTTTAGAGGATGAAAGCTGAGTAGTGAACCCAAAGCTCAATCTGAAGTAGAACTTGGGCTATTTTAGTGGGAAAAAAATATGTGTTACCCATATTCATTTACTCCTCCCTTGGTTAAGCCCTGTTTCTATGATGGGGCAGTGATCTCTACACCACTTCCTTGGAGTTACATTGATAGTTGTTATTGATCCGGGTAGCCTCACAGACCCTGTTTTCACTGTCTTTATAGGGTTATCTATTTCTGAAAAATAGATTGCACAAATTTTTCAAAAGTTTAAAAAAACAACATTATTTCAACAAAATTTGTATGCATTCCTGAGCCCAAGTTGATACTAATTTATTATAAGACAACACCAGACTCCATTGAGATTGACAAAATTATTTTAATAGGAAACACCGGCTATCATAACACAACCTAATAAATCATATTAGCTCCAATTATTACTTTATAATATAATTGTTTATCTGCTAGCATTAAATTCTTTGGTAATTATTAACACCATATGTTTAATACTACACTTGCAAATATAACATACTTATGATACTCAACATTTATGTATTTCAGCCTTTAACACATAAAGAAAAACAACAAAACAAGAATAGTGAAGACTAAAAATAAATCGAAATCAACAAAAGTGATATAACCAGTTGATCAACTTTGTTGACTAAAAGAGCCTCAACTAGACAATTAGATTGTTTTCCATAGTTTTGCTATTCTACATATATACCTTGGATTTTAGTCATTA
Source organism: Corynorhinus townsendii (assembly GCA_026230045.1). Classification (NCBI taxonomy): domain Eukaryota; kingdom Metazoa; phylum Chordata; class Mammalia; order Chiroptera; family Vespertilionidae; genus Corynorhinus; species Corynorhinus townsendii. The sequence goes on along the minus strand of JAPDVU010000012.1, from coordinate 24,220,840 downwards.
GTCATTTGGTGTGTTGCTGGTTATGTCCAGAGAACAGACTTCTAGATCTTGGTTTCATAGAGTGTTTGAATATTTTTTAAGCTTTAGGTATATATTCCAGTTTGCCTCACAGAAATATCTTCTTAGTGCACACTCTCTGTGGCAGAATGCGACACTGCCCATCTCACCAGAACTCTGACATAATTGAACATTATTTTTCAAATTTTTACCAATTTGCTAAAGAAAATAGTGTGTGTTTATAATTTTCATGGCTTTTTCTACCAAAAAGGTTAAGTATTTCCCTGTATTCACAGGGGTCCTGTGTTGGGGGATAGGTGCTTGTGTCATTTGCCTAATTCATCACTTTACCTTGTTACCATTTTTGTATTTCCCTTATATTTGTGTGGAGTGTAAACCCTGACATTTGTTTTTGTAAAGCAAGTGCCTGGCTTAAGCTTTGATGGCCCGGCACCCCCTTCAAAGGCAGTTATCTCACATAAATACATTGCCAGCCAGACACTGGGAAAGAGCCCGTCGCCTCCCCACTGAGGCTCCTTTGTTGTAAAGATGTTGGTTGCTTTCAGTAACTGTCCACTTGGGCCACTTGTTTGTTTTCCCTACCAGAGCTTTAAATGCCCGTGCTGATGTTTTAAATTCACTAATAAAGATTGAGCCTTGAAACCTCAGGCCCCACTCTCCACCTCATGAAAGCAAAGCCCCAGGCGTGTTAACTTTCTCTACCTGCAACTGTGACCTTCCTGGGCGGCCCTGGGTGTACTGTGTAATTTCTAGGTCATGTGAGTAATGAACCTGTATCTTTTCAAAGTGCCCTTATAGTTATTGCTGAGGGTGTCTTGTAGTCATAACAAGAGCCACAAGGCTGGTCCGGCCACAACACGATATTGATAGACTAAGGCCAGCACAAAACATGTTGTGATCTTTTCAGAGAGCAGTCTTCTATTGGCATGACGTCAAATCTCTGCCATAAGATGTTTTCTTGAGGGCTTTTTGGGCACAATGTGAGTCCAAGAAGGCTCTCCCATCTGAGTCACTCTACACCAGTGGTCGGCAAACCCATTAGTCAACAGAGCCAAATATCAACAGTGCAACGATTGAAATTTCCTTTGAGAGCCAAATTTTTTAAACTTAAACTTCTTCTAATGCCACTTCTTCAAAATAGACTTGCCTAGGCCGTGGTATTTTGTGGAAGAGCCACACTCAAGGGACCAAAGAGCCGCATGTGGCTTGCGAGCCGCGGTTTGCCGACCACTGCTCTACACCAATGGATGTGTTCTGCCATGATGTCTGAAGTCTCTCTCCTTGGGGTCCCTGTTGCAGGCATTGAGAGAATGAAGGTCTCACCGGCTATCCAAGAACCGGGGCAGCCTAAGCAGCCACCTGACCAAGGACAGTCAGTCTTAACAGCAACATTGTGTCAACAAGAAGCAATGGAAGTGGCAACCGGTATATGGTTCCCCTAATTGGAATGTAAAAAAGCAATTGGGCATTTAAAGTGAAGGAAACCTCCTCAAAAGAAAAGCTTTAGATTTGCTTGCAATAGAATATTTGAGTGCTTAAGCATTTAATTGAAATTAAAAATGACTATATCTGTACATTAAATTTGTTGAAGCAAGTTACAGCATTTAAAACTTATATAATAAGTTGCTGACTTTAATTATTAGAAAATACTGTATGTGCATCAACTAAAATAATATTAGGACTGGCCGCCATGGTTCAGTGGTTGAGCGTCAACCTATGAACCAGGAGGTCACAGTTTGATTCCCGGTCAGGGCGCATGCCCAGATTGTGGGCTCGATCCCCAGTATGAGGCGTGCAGGAGGCAGCCAATCAATGATTCTCTCTCATCATTGATGCTTCTATCTCTCTCTCCCTCTCCCTTCCTCCCTGAAATAAATAAAATATATATATATTTATTAAAAAAATCATCTTAGTCAATTTTTTGCTCTGAACTTTCAATTTGCTTTAGATAAATATTGCCATTCTGCTCTATCCTAGAGGTATTTTCTGGTCATTTTTATTCCCTCCTTTAATATTTTCTCTGTTTTTAATTTATTAATTTCTCCAGAAAGTAGAATTCTTTTGTTGTTGTTGTTGTTAATCCTCACCCAAGGACACTTTTCCGTTGATTTTCTGGGGAGAGAGTAGAAGAGAGAGGGGAAGTCAGAAAGAAACATCGATGTGAGAAAAACACATTGATTGTTTGCCTGCTGCACAAACCCAAACAGGGCCCTCGCCAGGGAGGGGCCTGTAGCCAAGGTATATACGCTGGCTTGACTGGAATCAAACCTGGGACCCTTTGGTCCACAGACTGAGGCTCTATCCACTGAGCCAAGTCAGCTGGGGCTCCAGAAAGTAGAATTCTAATCCAGATTTTAATAAGCAAGTTTAAAACTTTTATATTTATCTTCATTTCTGCTACATTTAATCTCCTAGTCATTATTTCTTTTTTCTTTCTGTTTGTCATGTTTGCCCACTGTGTTCAATTCTAAATGAGAGATGTATTATTGTCAAAAATTTAAATTCTTATTTTTATTTTTCTCTCAATAGAGTAGATCGGATTTTCAACTTTTTCATCTCATGGCACACATTAATTACTAAAATTCTGCCGCACACCAAAAAATATATTATGTTTTTTGCTGCTCTGACAAAAGAGAAGTTGTAATTTTTATTCATTCACAGTGGATGGATGTTGTTGGGTTGGTTGTTGTCATTTCTTTATTTGACAATCTAAGGGAAAAGAGGTCAGTGTCCCTGACTAATCAGGTTTTGCCTGTTTTAAAAGTTCTTGCAGCACTCCAGTGTGCCTGCTGTGGCATAGTAGTTGAAACTCACTAGGCTAGTTTATAATCTAATCTAGATTATTTTTAACAATATCCTATTTTTAGGACAGTTTTAAATTTACAGAAACATTGAGGAGACACCACAGAAAAAAATCCCATACCCTCACAGTCAGTTTCCTTCAGTTTCCCCTATTCTTAACATGTTACATGAATATGGTAGCTATCTGTTAAAATTAATGGACCTGGTTGACACACCATTGTAACTAAAGTCTATATTCAGAGTTCCTTAGTTTTGCCTAATATCATTTTTCTTTCCATGATCCCACCCAAGACACCTGCTAACATTTAATTGTCATGGCTCCTTAGCCTCCTGTTGGCTGTGATAGTTTCTCAGACTTCCCTGTTTTTTCATGACCTTAACAATTTTAAGGAGTGTTGGATAAGTATTTTGTAGGATGTCCCTCTATTGGAATGTCAAAGTGTGTGGATTTTTTTTTAATGATTTAAATGGAGTTATGGTTTCAGTCAGGGTTCTCCAGAGAAACAGAATTAAGAGAGTCTGTATACAAAGAATAATTTTAAGGAATTGACTCACACAATTAGAGGCACTAGCAAGTCTAAAATCTCTAGGAAAGGTCTACAGGCTGGAAACTTAGGCAGAAGTTGATGCTGCAGCCTTGAGGCAGAATTTCCTTTTCCCCAGAAAACCTACCTCAGTCTTTGTTCTTGAGGTCCTAAACTAATGCTGTGAGGCCCACCCACACTGTCAAGGATAATCTTTTTGTAGTTAAAGTCAATTGATTGTAGGTGTAAACCGCATCTACAAAATACCTTCACAACAATGCCTAGAGCAGTATTTGATGAAATAATGGTACGTTAGTCTAATCAAATTGACACATAAAACTGGACATCATAGGAACATGCTGTCAACCTGATTTATCACTATTATATGTTGACCGTGATCACCTGGTTGAGGCAGTATTTGTCAGGTTTATACAATGTTTGTAAATTGCTCATTTTTTCATTATTTGTAGCTCACATTTAGGGATGAGGATTTATGCTTTCCCTTTTTAAGGGCAGACTATCTACATAAATTACTTGGAATATTGCAAGGGAGATTTGTTTAACCATCTCCCCATGCAGTCATTTGTTTTCACCAGCATGGCTGCTGGATATTGGGTTATAATCCAATGCTGCTTCAGTTCTTTTGTAGCTCAGATTGCTCTGGCATTGACCATTGGGAGCTCTTCAGTTGGCTCTGGTGCCCCTTTCACATACCTTCAAAAACATAGGTTTAGTTTTGTTTTGTTTTTTACAAATTCCTTATTTTAAGAAACTACAAGATGCCTCAGGTTCATCTTATATATTTCCAACCTATCTTTGAATCAGCCATTTCTCCAAAGAACCCTGGCTCCTTTTATTGGAGAGGGATATTAGAAACCAAGATCTGGTGGTACGTGTGGTCCTTGTTACTGGAGTGTCATTTCTTCTAAGCCCTCTCAGACGACAGAGTAAGGAAACATATATGCCTGTACAATACGTACATTTATAAATATTTCTATATGGAACCATCTATATCTATATTAAGCTAAAGGTATGTTCATACTGATGTTTCCAACTCTAATCCAATCCTACATGGATCATTCCAGCCTCCTCCCCTTGAGTATCTGTAAGTTCCTAGTCCAACAGAGAAATCTGGCTTCCACTATCTACCAGGCATTTACTTAACTGGTCAATTTCAGTGCACATGTATAGCACTATCAGAGTTGTTAACCAATGCCATGGTTATGAACACAAACTTTTACTCTTAATAATCAATTAAGAGTAAAACTTTTACTCTTAATTGACAATATTTACTGAGTGTATTTCATCAATTCTAAAATGTATATGTTTTTATATTTTAGCATTTTTGAAATTGTGATAGAATCCCTTTGAGATGTCTCTTTGGAGTGCCACTTTGGGGTGGCAATGACAGTTTTGCTAGATATACACAAATTTATTTGTCATCACTTCTATTAAGAGTATGCATTGCTGTTACTGAACATATTGAGTTTCAATGCCATGTCAAGTCTCTTCAAAAGAATTGTACACTAATTCACAGTTAAATGTAAAGTTATTGAATATGAAAAAAGTTATAGATTAGAGAAGAGCAGTATAAATTTGATGTTATTGCAGAAATAATTATTATTGAATGAACTAGAGGCCTGGTGCACAAAATTCGTGCATGGAGGGGGGATTCCCTCAACTCAGCCTGCACCCTCTCCAATTGGGGACCCCTTGTGGGATGTCCGACTGCCATTTTAGGCCTGATCCCAGGGTTTGGGCCTAAACGGGCAGTCAGACATCCCTCTCACAATCTGGGACCACTGGCTCCTAACTGCTCACCTGCCTGCCTGCCTGATTGCCCCTAACTGCTTCTGCCTGCCAGCCTGATCACCCCTAACTGCCCTCTCCTGCAGGCCTGATGTTGCCCCCAACTGCCCTCCTCTGCTGGCCAATTTGGTTCTGATTGGTCGATTCCTATGCCAATGTCAAAAACTTCACCTCCTAGGCAGTCATTGGCTACCCACAGCACCCACCTTTGGTTCTGATTGGTTGGTTCCTATGCCAGTCAGCATCTCCAGGCCTATCTCTGGGCCTGATCAAAGAGGCAGGGCTTAACAGCCCCCAAGGAGGCCGGGAGAGAAAGAAAAGCCTGGCTGCTGGCGAAAATCAGAAAGAAAGAGGGAGAGAAAGAGAGAGGTAAGTACACTGATCAACAGCTTCCACTGAGGCTGCAGATCAAACCCTGACTCACTTTCTGGGTCTCAGGCACCTGAGCAGTCAGTGTTGGGTCGCCAGGCTACAGCTGGGCAACCCAGCGCTGACTTCCAGATGGTCTGCCTTTGGTCGCAGGCTTGGCCCCTTCCAAGTCCCAGGCTTTAGGCTTGGGAAGCACCCCCCTCCCACATACCTCCCGTCCCCTCTCCCCCCTTCCCCCCCCTCCCAATCTCAGGCTCCCCTCCTCCAGTGGCTGGGTGGGAGTGACCTGGGTGCTGAGGAGGTTCCTGGGACCCAGGTATGTATGCAAATTAACCCCCACCTTTGCTGGGTTAATTTGCACACTCTCTGATTGGCTGTGGGCATAGTGGAGGCACAGTCAATTTACATGTTTCTCTATTATTAGGTAAGATGATTGTAATTCCATTTGTTTTTGCAAAGAAAAACAAAATGCTTTGTTATCAAAGAAAGGACAGAACCGTAGAGGACTGAATTCTATTAATTAATTATTTATTACAGATTTTTGTGCACAAATATCATCTGTCACACTCAAAAGAATGCAAGTGAAAGCTGAGAAACTGCCAAAAAGCTTGGTGTAGCTGAAATTCATTTAAAAGCAAACAAGAGGCTGGTATGATGGATTGTCAGTTAGGATTATCACTAAGGAATTATGTCACAGTTTAATTGACAGTCTTCTGCTCTCTTACTTAATAGTAGATACACTAATAGTATGTTTTACAATCATTGAATTATTATATTTAATAACATTTTCTTATGTACTGTGCTACATGGTTTATGTACTCAGTATCATTTAAGCTTTGCTATCACCCTATGAGACTGGTATTACTGTCCTATTTATTAGTAATAATACCACTTAGAATATATAGCTTGCCCAAGGTCATAAAGCTAGTAATCAGTAGAACCTGGATTTGAATCCTTGCTAGTAGAGCCTGTGTTTTCATACTCTGCTATAGTGCTTCAATGTTTCTTGCATTTAGAGTTACTGAAAATTTTTATGTGAGCTCATATTTTACTGTTTTGTTGTTAAAATATTTTTAACCAACTTTTGGATTATTTCTTAATCCTGCCTGGATAATGTTTATTTTAGAAATTTTATAATTTTCTTAAATCCATATTGGTATGTATGTATCATTCATTCATTTTAGTGTAAAATGAATCATTTCAGATAAAATGTTTACAAATATTTTACTGTCCTTGACTTTACCTGTTATCCACTTGGGTACTAACTGAATGCCTCTTCAGGTCTACAGATGTAAGTGACTTTCACAGTCACCTGACCAGCAAGCTCTTCTCAGATATGACTCTGTTGGAGTGAATTGAGACTCTTTTCTCCTACCTCCACTGCATCGTCCTCGCATATGCTTGGTCAACCCAATACAACATAGGCTAAATTTTCCAGAGATTTTCCTGCCTGGGCTCTCAGTAGGTTTATGTCTTTCCAGTGCCAAAATCCACTATCAGTGCCCATCTTTTTGTGCCCAATGTGTTTTTGGAGTCTAGTCACTAAAAGGGAGTCTATGAAGGATACCTACAGAGGAATATTCCAACTTTTGGGGGAAAAACATTTTTTTAAAAATAGAGAAGTGGATGCCTAATTTTTCAGTTATAATTCTCTTGGATGTCAGAGTTAAGAACTAGAGCCCATGTTGGGAAGGTGAGGGCAGAGAAAGGTTTTCTAACCTTATTTCAATTGGAGCAACTTCATTGTTTTTCGGAGCAAAACATACATGGCTCACTGATCTTAATTATAAACCATCTCCATCCATCTTGTTTGTAATGGAGATATCCTAAGGAATATGCTAATAGATTGACTACAGGGTTTCATTTTGTGATTGAAATCTTTAAAAAATTGTTTTGAATTTTAAAAATTATTTCTAGGTAATTTTTAATACCTCTGAGAATGTGGAGAGGCTGCATTATGGGTTCTTACACTCTTTTTAACAGAAACTCTAAGGTCATGAATTTAAATTTTTTTTTAACTCTTAAGATGTCACCAAATAAATTTAGAAGAAGGGAGATTTTTATTTAAAAATAATAAAATGTTTTTCCTCTTCCCTTTGCCACATATAATTGTCACTTCCCAGTTAGATTTATTTTTATTTTCTTCTGAATTTTTGAAGTTTGATATTTCTTTATTCATATCCCTATACCTTTCATCTTCTTTTAACTCATTGGGTGGGTCCTCCAGAAATCCAGTCAATTTTTTAAACTTGTAACATGAATACAGGTAAGATCATTAAAGATTATCTCAACAATTTTAGACAAGATTTAGACTTTTTCTGTACTCTTTCCTTCACCTTGAATCTCCTCCCCTTCCCCCTGCTGTCCTTTCTCCATCTGTGTGCCAGCCCCCATAGTTTATTCTTGTCTTTCTAATACCATTCTAAGAATCAAAGAGTCTGTTCTTATTTCAGTTTAAACAGACCTTTCCTACCCACTATATCCTAAGTTTGAAAACCGCTAGACATCTTTCATTTGCAGGTTGGACTAAGTGAAATTAGAACACTTCGAACAGATAGTAATCCCTTCTTCCCTGCTCATACATGCACAGTAGCACTCTATTTATAATGAGTTGAGAGTAAAGAGACCTGGAGTGATTGCTGGTTTAGTCAAATGGGAAACAACCTCAATCATTCTGCTTATTTTCTGTTTTTATGCCCTATAGTCCCTAACTGCCTTAAGGAATTCCACTATCAGTTACCATCTTACCCAACTGACAGAATGTATACCAACAGGACCATATGCTACCTTCAGTAAAATCCTGTGGGGGTTGAGATAAGTGCAGGTAGGGAAGTTTTATTCTTTCTTTTTTTTAATATATTTTATTGATTTTTCACAGAGAGGAAGGAAGAGGGATAGAGAGCTAGAAACATCGATGAGAGAGAAACATCGATCAGCTGCCTCCTGCACACCCCCCACTGGGGATGTGCCCGCAACCAGGTACATGCTCTTGACCGGAATTGAACCCGGGACCTTTCAGTCCGCAGGCCGACGCTCTATCCACTGAGCCAAACTGGTTTCAGCAGAAGTTTATATTCTTGAAAGCATAGCAATTTCTTATCATTTGATGAGTCATTAAACAAGCAAATAAAAAAAAACATGATCAGCATTTCCTTCTCTTAATATCTATTCTGCTATCCTTCTCTTAGTACCTGGGAGAGAGTTAATCTATACAGGGATCAATCTGGAATTTCCCTAAGATAATCATAGATCTTAGAAAACATCAACAGTATTAAACTCCTTCAGAATTATAGCTATGCATATGAAGTATGTCTCTATTTCTACCAGTTCAGCAGATAGTATGGTAAAAGATGAGACATGTTTTTAATTTACTCTTAAAATTCTGAAAAGAACTGCAATTTTAAGATCAGAGCTATGGAAAACTGAATTGATACCTGTAAGTTATCTGTGAATATGTTAGAATTTCTGGAATGTGGGCCCACATTCATTGATGTATATTTTTTGGATGACAAAGTGATCTCTTAATTTATTCTATCCAATTTATAGAATTTTTAGATCCATCAAGAATAGCAGTTGTAAAAAAATAGAATACCATAGAAATTTTACTCTTTGAAAGAGTTTGAAATAAGCTAACACACTTTTGAGTACATTTTCTCCTAAACTTGTACATTTTATTTATTTATTTATTTATTTTTTTGCTTGTTTTGTTTTAAACAAGAAGTTTATTTAAACAACAAGACACTTGACTTGAAGGGAAAACTATCTAGGATTCATTTTTTTAGAGTAATTTATCCCTACTTAAAGACAGATTGCCCTACATGTAACAGCTACGTACAAAAAAGTTATAAAATTGTCCTTGGTTTTACAATGATAAATGAAAAACATTAAAATTCTCCAATCAAACAAGGTATGCAAGAATTTTTATGTTGTGCTTTTTGTTGTTAAACAGTGAGAGCAAAATAACTTACTGGAATATAAAGATAAGAGCTGAATGAGCATGCCACTAATGGAGAAAGGGGGTGTTTTCACAGAACCAGTATTTTCCCCATCCCATCTCCATTTGATGTCGATCAAAACATACCATTGGCCATTTAGTTAAAAAAAAAAAATGCAAATGCTTGTGCACATACATCAGTTACTTTATGTACAATAAAGGAATGGGGAAGGGGAAATGAAAGAATAGAGAAAACTATACTGTAGTAGTCAGATGTGTTGAAACCAAATTGCAGTTTTCTAATTGAGAATGTCTTCTTGGTCTGGAGGAACAGAGTTCTGGAGTAAAGTAGCAGGTTCCCTTTTTAGTAGACACCTCCTGTCTGCTGCTGGAACACATCAATTGTATCTTCATCCTCCATTTCCAACTGTGCAGGTGTGTCTGTTTCATTGATTGGCTGCCCGTCAAATCGGAATCTGATCTGCCTCATTGACAAACCCTGTCGTTCACAATAGGCTTTCATTAGTTTACTAAGTGGTGTATGCCTCTTAATCTTAAACTGCAACACAGAACCATCCTGCCCCGCCACCTTCAAACTAATATGGTCGTTGTTCTCAGTCTTGACTCCTTCCTTGGGCTTTTCGTCGGCCATGGCGAGCGCCGGAGTCTCCTGAGCTGCCGCTTCACAAAAGAGGTACCAGGTCCTCACCAAACGAGCACACAAGCAGCACCAGGAGCGACAGCTAAACTTGTACATTTTAAATGTTGATTTCAATCAGTTGGCTACATAGCAAAATGTTGTGTGTGCTATATGCCATTGTGATTCAGAAACCATACTATAAATACACACAAATACACAGATATAGACACATAGACATAAACGGACATGCATATACTTAGACATCGATACATAGATCATATTATTAGTTTATGTGTTCTAGCACTACAAAAAGACTATTCCTGTTAAAATAATAATGATAGGAAAAAAATTGATTCACTACTTTAGTAGGAACTAACCATCATCCTATCTAATAAAAGAGTAATATGTAAATTGATCATACCCCCACTACACCCACAAGCCACGCCCACCAGCCAATCAGGAATGAGTATGCAAATTAACCCAACCAAGATGGCTGTGGCCACAGCGAACTGGAGGCTTGGGTTTCCCCCACAATGGAGGAAATCAAGCTTCCTGCACACCCTGGCTGGCCCAGGCCTACACTCAAGGCTACAAAGTTTCAATTATAGATGATAAATAAATCCCAACAAAAATGGCTGTGGCCACAGAGCGAACAGGAGGCTTGGGTTTCCCTGGCAATGGAAGAAGCCAAGTTTCCTGAGCACCCTGGCTGGCCCAGGCCTACACTGAAGGCTACAAAGTTTCAATTATAGAAGATAAATAAATCCCAACAAAAATGGCTGCAGCCACAGAGTGAGCAGGAGGCTTGGGTTTCCTAGGTGATGGAGGAAGCCAAGCTTCCTTCACACCCTGGCCAGCCCAGGCCTCTGCTCAAGGCTACAAAGTTTCAGTTATAGAACATAAATAAGTCCCAGATATCAGGGCCTCTGCTTGGGTTACCGGGGTGTGTGGCCAGCCTGCAAACCATCACAGGCCCCTCGCCCAGGCCACCCCATGCCCCACGCCCCAAGGGAACCTCCACCCTGATCCAGGACACCCTTCAGGGCAAACCAGCTGGCCCCGACTAGTGCACCAGGCCTCTATCCTATCTCATAAAAGAGTAATGTACAAATTGACCATCACTCCAACACACAAGATGGCTGCCCCCATGTGGTCAAAGATGGCTGTCCCCATGTGGACACAAGATGGCCACCACAAGATGGCCAGCAGGGGAGGGCAGTTGTGGGCGATAAGGCCAGTAAGGGAGGGCAGTTGGGAGCATCCAGACCTGCAAGGGAGGGCAGTTGGGGGTGATCAAGCCTGCAGAGGAGGGCAGTTAGGGGTGACCAAGCCGGCGGAGGAGGGAAGTTGGGGGCAACTGGGCCTGCAGAGAAGGGCAGTTGGGGAGGGGGCTCCCAGGCCTGCAGGGGAGAGCAGTTGAGGAGGACCAGGACTGCAGAGGAGGGCAGTTAGGGGTGACCAGGCCTGCAGGGGAAGGCAGTTAGGGGCAAACAGGCTGGCAGGGGAGCAGTTAGGCATAAATCAGGCTGGCAGGGGAGTGGTTAGGGGGTGATCAGGCTGGCAGGCAGAAGCGTTTAGGGGCAATCAGGAAGGCAGGCATGCGAGCAGTTGGGAGCCAGCAGTCCTGGATTGTGAGAGGGATGTCGGACATCCCTCAAGGGGTCCCAGATTGGATAGGGTGCACACTGGGCTGAGGGACACACTCACCCATGCACTAATTTCATGCACCGGGCCTCTAGTATTTAAATAATGCTTCTTGTTGCTTACTTAAATCCTAGATAAATTTCCACTTGATTGATTTTGAGGAAGAAATGAAAAACCATTGGTCTCTTAGGTTGGGTTCTCTAGAAGCAGAGTTGAAGAAAAGGATTCAATCTGTACCTGATTTAGATGTGCCAGAATTGTGGTATGGGAGCTCACCTCCTTGGTGAGTTAGGTCTCAGTGATGTCAGTTATCCAGAGAAGTGGGGAGCCATGAACCTTTAGCAGCCAACATTCCGGTAACTGGTGATGGGTGTCACTGCCAGTAAAAGGATCTTATTATGATACCAATAATACCCACTGCAGTTGTATACACTCTTCATTGAAATAAGCAGACACATTTTGGTATGATCAATAATTTTTCTTGTCCATTGCTATTATACTTGATATTCTACTTTCTATAACGATTTTATTATTCCCAGAAATTATTAGCCTTTCTTGAGCTTTGTTTTCATAGATTAATTAATAAAAGGTGATACAGACCCTAGTATAAAGGGACAAGGACCAAGATAGTTGCACCTATTCTATGGCTGCTTCAGGCTTCTAGTGTTATTTTTTTACTATTAAATGAAACATTATATTGGTAACTCAAAATTTGGCCAGGTGGTTACACTGATAATATATGATAACATTTACTATTATTTCACCTGGAATTCATTTATTATTATGTCATTTGGAATTACAATTTAGTACTTTAGTGGAGGGTATTTATATCAATGTTTTAATATGAGATGAATTTGTTATTTTAGAAAATGTTCAAAAGACCTTTTGAGGAAAGATTTGATTACATTCATGATATCTTAAAGTTGCTTTAATTAAAAAAAATTATAAAACCCTCTCACTAGAAGATTATAAGTCTAATTATGTTACATAAATGCATTTGTTTAGGGTAGGTGCTACATGGACTAAATCACTGTTTTTTGGAATAACTCCTTTATAAATTGTATGCTGTGATGCAGCTTCTGGAACTATACAGGAATTTAACTGCCATGAGTGAGAAAGATGATGTTTAAAGTTAAGGAAATGGGAACTTAAAATAAATAAAAATATGGCTTTTGCACCAAATTTTTACTTTATTAAGCAATGAAAATAATAGTAAAAAATTAGTAATACTAAACATTTATATAGAACATATGCCAAGCAATGTTCTGAACCCTTTCAATATATGAACATATTTAATTCTCATGACAACCCTGGGAAGTATGTGTGATTAATATCCCTATTTCACACATGAGGGAATGCATGCACAGAGTGATTAAGTGACTGGCCTGAGATCACATAGCAAATATGAGATAGAACTGCTATTCAAACATGCAGTCTAACTTCAGAATTGAGTGCTTGGTCTCCTCACTAAGAAAAGCATTCTAATGAGTAATCTTACTCTTCCTTCTCAAGAGACAATTGACATATACACAAGGAATATATAGTATTGCTCTTGTTCACTCTAGTATGCATTAGAAATTACCAGCAAAGCACTGTCCCTCTAACTAAACCGTGATTATTAGCCTTAAAACTGCCATGATGTTGTGATGTTGTGACATCATCTGGTGCTCTTATTCTTTCCCTCCTCCTCTGTCTTTCTCTTTTCTTTCTTTCTTTACCAAGTACAGTGCACTACTAAACAACAACAACAAAAAAAAAAAACTAATGGGTGAAAGGATTGAAAAAAGCTCTAAAATTCTGCAAATCCGAAAACAGATTTGGACAAAGCTTATGAAAACAGTCTAGATTTAACTAATATCAACTTAAGTATTATAGAGTTGAAGTATAAATGCCTTCTGTATACCTTTTCACGGTGCTTTCTAGAACCTGAGTGAAGCAAACTGACCAACTCTTATCATATTGATGGGACCTTAACAACTTAATTTATTAATATCTTTAACATTGAATATATATTCTAAAATAGTACTAATAGTTGATATGCTGGGGAAAGCTGCTCACTTTATTATTTTATTGACCTAAAATTTACTTTGGAATCTTTAAACAGTCTTCCTAGAATGACAGAAAAAAATGTGTACTTTTAATTTTCAGAATTAAAAATATAGTTACAATTGTTTTCTCTACTTATATATACACTAGAGGCCTGGTCCACGGATTCATGCACCAGTGGTATTCCTCGGCCTGGCCTGTGGGTATCTGGTTGAAACCAGCGCTCCTAAATCCCCTGATGAGCCCCAGGTTGCAAGATGGTGCAGAGCAGGCCAAGGGGCCCCATCGTGCACAATTGGGGCTGGGGAGGGACTAAGGGACTGCTCCATGGCATGTCTACACCATCTTGCCCAGTCCCGATCGGCCGGACCCCAGCAGCAAGCTAACCTACTGGTATGAGTGTCTGCTCCCTAATGGTCAGTGCACGTCATAGCAACTGGTCAAACGATCGAACGGTCAGACACTGAGCATATTAGGCTTTTATTATATAGGTTATATATTTATATTCTGAGATTTTTGCTTTTTCACAAAGTGAAGAACATTTTGGTGTTTAACTCTCTCTTTGGAAAGATAAATTAGCAGCTGTAGAGTATTATTCATACTTGGTCTAATTGTATATCTAGAAATGGAGTCCTACCTTAACTATTTAATTCAAGATTGGAAGAAAATATTTAAGCAGATGTTAATCACATCTTTAAAAAAATATTGCATACTCCAGCCTTTCCAGGTGCAGTTGAAATTTTCTTTCTACTTACAAAATAAAACATATACTAAATAGAGAGGTAAGGTCTATTTTGAGGCCTGGAAGTTTATTTCTTAAAGTTGAAGAATCTATGGTTACCACCCAACATATAGGACCGATTTCTTTTAAAAAATAATACACCTTTAACTTTTTTTGCAGCTTTATAATTGACATTGCATTATTTATAATTGGTATGCATTCATTATAATCAATGTATATGTCAAGTGTATAACTTAATATTTTGCCATATGAATGCTTGAAGCCATCACTGCAGTCAAGATAATGAATAATACCCTTTTTATTGTCAACTAAATAAACATACAGAAAATATACAAAACAAAGTGTAAAACTCAAGGATTTATCACAAAGTGAACATTCATAGTCACTCTTCTCTTCAAGAAAGAGAACATTGCTAGTCCAAAAGAACCCCCTACCTTCTATTTCCCTCACAAAAGTAGATCCTAACCTAAATTTCTGGTAATTGTTTGCTTTCATTGTAGTTTTAGAAAATGAATTTTTATTTGTAAACACCATAGTAGAAATTCATCTATTTTTAAACTTTATATCAATGGAATAATATAGTATGTGGATTTTTGGTGTCTAGCTTATTTTACTCAATATTATACAGGTGAGGCAAAAGTAAGTTTATGGTTTTTCTTATGAAAAATAATACAATGATAAATAATAAAACAAGAATAAACTCTGTGTTTCACATACATACTCACAACTGTAAAGCTACTTTTGTACCACCCTGTACTTATAAGAATGAATTTCATCATATAATTTTTGTGCATCTATACAAATAATAATATGATTGTTTTTCTCCTACATTTTTTCTAAATTGTTAAATTATATTGATATATATTTGAATCAAGCTAATCTTGCATTCTTAGAATAAATATAACTTGGTCAAGAGATGAGAGATAGATAGCTGATAAATAGAAAGATTTATCCTAATATATAAAAAGCCAGGGGATGTCACGAATGAAACAACTGGATGGACAACCAAACAATAGGCTGTGTGGGGCGACAAGGCTGGCAAGGGGGTTAGTGAGGGATGACCAAATGATTGAACAGCAGGCTGCACAGGGTGACCAGGCTGGCAGGGGGAAGCAGTTAGGGGTGACCAGGCTGGCATAGGGGGGCAGTGAGGGGCAATCAGGCCGGCAGGGGGGCAGTTAGGGGTGACCATGCTGGTGGGGGGGGGCAGTTGGGGGCAACCAGGCTGGTGGGGGGGGCAATTACAGGTTATCAGGCTGGCAGGCAGAGGCAGTTAGGGTTGATCAGGCTGGAAGGGGGGGGCAGTTAGGGGTGATCAGGCAGGCAGGCAGGTGAGCAGTTAGGAGCCAGTGGTCCCGGATTGTAAGAGGGATATCCAACTGACGGTTTAGGCCCTATCCCCGGGATCTGGCCTAAATCGGCAGTTGGACATCCCTTGTTGGGTCCCGGATTGGAGAGGGTGCAGGCTGGGCTGAGGAGACCCCCCTCCTGTGCACAAATTTTATGCACCAGGCCTCTAGTGTGTGTGTGTGTTTGTGTGTGTGTGTGTGTGTGTGTGTATAGTATTATATATTTAATATATTGCTATATTCCATTTATTAATGTTTTAGTTCGAATTTTTATGTAAATGAACGTGATATATTGCCTTCAGAAAATGGGCTATATAGGTCCAAGGTAATTGAAAAAAATCTGAACAATAAGTGGCTGACCACCAAAATATTCCTATGCAGATCTAGGAATGGCTTCAAGGATTCCAGACTAGAAGAAAATAAAAACAATAATTTAAAAACCCAATAGAGTCCTCCGTGTTGGCACACCATGGGAGATACACACTCCACCAAATTGTTCCAGGCAAATCTATTAACAACAAACACCCAACACAAAGCATAAACAACAGCTTCCTGGAGGATCAGAATCTAGGACTGCGGACTTGCTCCTTCTTTTTCACGCTTATTCCAGATTAAATGCTCTTTAATCTGGAATAGCAAGTAAATTACCTCAATTTGGCAAACCACTACTTTTTCCCTCCCTTCTTCCCTTGCTTCCTTCCTTCTTTCTTTCTTTTTACTCCTTTTTCTTTTCTTCATTTGCCATTCCTTCTGATTATTTCTGAATCCTTTCTTTTCCTGCTAAGCATTTACAGTGATATTGCACTTGTTTATTTGTCTGGAAAACACATGTATTTGGTGTAGACACCAAAATGTTTGCATGATTACATGTTAATGGTATCGCTACTTAAATGATGAGTATTGCTGTTGTTTTATGATTCTTTGAACCTTTCTGTGCTTTTTAAAGTTTTCTACAACAAATATGTAGTTCCTAGAGGCCCGGTGCATGAATTCGTGCATGAGTGGGATCCCTTGGCCTGGCCAGTGTTTGGCAGGGGGACCGGCTGGCCAGGGGAGGGACCACAGGAGGTTGACCAGCTATGGGGAGAGGCCACGGGAGGTTGGCCTGGCTGAGGGGAGGTACTGAAGGAGGTTGGTTGGCCAGCTGTGGGAGAGTGGCTGTGGGAGCTCACTGACCACCAGGGGGCAGCTCCTGCTTTGAGTATCTGCCTCCTGGTGGTCTGTACACATCATAGCAACTGACTGGTCATTCGGTTGTTCAGTCGCTTAGGCTGGTGTGTGTGTATGTATTATATATATATCTATAAACTCTTGGGGAAACACCAATAAATGCTGTTTTACTAGGTGACCAATATACTTAAACTAATTATTAAACAAGTCAAAGTAAAATAAATTTAGTTAATTGAAAAATGTAGCAATTTACAGATGCAAAAGAAATATTGAATGCAAAAATATGTAGAATTTAACTTTTGAGGTTGTTCTTGAGAGTTAAAAAATTTGAACAAGTTTTTATTTATTCACAATTTGGGACACACCCAGTTATATTTTTTAATACTGGATAATACAGAATCAGTATTTTTCAAGCATTTTTGATGAGCTCAAACTGAACTGTATTATTCCAAGAACATTTTGCCTTCATTTTTAATATCATGTGTCATTCGATGAAAGCTAATCCATATGTTTGATTCATTTAAATTAAAATATCAAAATACTGATTTAATAACTACTTAATGTCTAAAGAGAAATTTTAGAGTTTAAAAAACAGATCATTTTATTGTACCAGTGGTAAGAAAATCAAAATGTTATGAAAGATTCAAAATTATTTTTAACATTGAACAATGACAGTTTTTAGGTTGTTATAAAATATTTATTCCCACTTAAAAAGGGATAAATGCATTTCTCTGAGTAAAGTTAGAATCTTTAGTAATGAAATGAATAAAATTTTCTTCATATTTCTGTTTTTAACAATTGTATGCAAATATGTACAATATTTTTTTAAAAATACATAATTTTATTGATATCTGAGAGGAAGGGAGTGGGGGGGAGAGAGAGAAACACCAATGATGAGAGAGAATCATTGATTGGCTTCCTCCTACATGCCCTACCTGGGCCAGGAAACAAACTGACCTCCTGGTTCATAGGTCCAAACTCAACAACTGAGCCACGCTGGTTGGGCCAATGCTTTTGTTTAAAGGCTCTTTTCAGAATGTTTTACTGAATGTTTCCAGTTTTATACATATCACATGACAAAACTTAATAGCTCTTTAAGTAATTCCCTAATAAGTTTGAAATTAAGTCTTCAAATATTATTATCTAACTAGCTGTACCCGGCCACGCATTGCTGCAGCTCAGTCTGGTTAAATGGAAAAGAAAGAAAATAGAAAGCGCACATTTCTAATATGTTTAATTTCACAGAACTTGTGGGTATACAATATTTTTTGTTGTTCCATTGTCTGTGCAGATATAGAGATTGTTTGGTTTGCCGACTCTAGAACACGCAACATATAATTGTCCGTGTGAGAAGCAATCCGTGTCTAGATCTAAACCGCACAATTCTAAAGCTTGGCCCTGAGCTTTGTGGATGGTGATGGCAAACGCCAATCGAACTGGGAACTGAAATCTCTTAAATTGAAATGGCATATCCGTTGGAATCATAGGAATGCAAGGAATGAGGACATCTTCACCTTTGAAAGGTCCTGTCAAGATTGTTGCTTCTGCGACGTTGCTCATTAATTTTTTTACTGCAAGCCGCGTGCCGTTGCAAAGCTTTGGCTGGTTGATATTCGCAACATGATAATTGGCACGCCAATTTTCAATTGCAGTACATGCGGTGGCATCCCTGGCAGATCGAGTGAATTCAAAAATTCTGTTGGATAATTAACCGCTTCATCTGCTTCCATAACAGTGTTGACGACTTGTATGTGACTGCCTCGCTTTGAGTATTAGACTGAATAATGTTGTTAAGTTCATAGACGTCTTGGCCGCAAGAATAGCTCGTTCACTCAGCCAATCGTGATTCTTATAATTGGTTTGAATATTGGGAAATACTTTTTCAACCAGTTCTCCTTTTGACGTCACTAAATTGCAGAAGTTATGAGGCAATGAAATTCGTCCTGAGGTCAGATCAACGGGCACCTTTCCGTTCCCAATTTCCAGCAATTGATGTGAGAATATCTCAGCTGATCCATCATTTTACAGCTGAACATGCATATTTGTAGTTAATTTTAATGTCTTTATGGCTTTATGATAAATTTGTCCTTTCACTTTGAAAGTTGGCATGAATTGAGCTGTTACGATTTCTACGCCGACCGACGTCATTTGGAAGCATGAGTTGTATTTCCTGATGTTAGATAGGAAATGCTTTGATGCAGCGGTATATCCGGCAAGCAAAGTTTTTAATGGCTCTGGCGGTTCTCCAAGTTGAGGTAGTTTAATTTTTCCAGTGGTGCAACACATTCCTTTCGTTTCTCCATTAAATTTCAGAGCCTTGCAACAAGGACACACTTCAATTATAGTGCCAATGAGAACATGCCGGCTCACACTATAATCATCAGCTGGGTTGTACCAGAATGCAAGGCGATTGTAATCACGTGATTGCTGAGCACAGAGTCCAGTTTGACTCTGTTTCAGCCACTTTCAGCCTGTCGCATTCATTCTGTTGAGAACCAAGCAGATCTAAAGCTGCAGAATGCGATCACCGCGCTCGCAACCGTGCATCCTCAAGTCTGGCTGCACGTCGCTCTGCTGCTTCCTCGGCACATATTTGAGCCATTCTTTGTCTGTTTCACTGATGACCGTTCTTCCACAGTTTGATTTGCAATTACTCGACGCACTGCTTCCACTCCGCAAGTATGATGACCTAGGTTTGATCTTCTGCGAGGCACTATTTGGATGAACTAAAGCAGATCCAACTATACTCAGGAAATGAACGCTATGGTAAATGACACAGCTCAATTCCAACGCAATGTCACATGAAATAATTAAATCTAAATGAAAATAAATCAAAATCTATGAAAATTCAATTTAACAATGCAATCAGAAACATTGAAATGGAATCGTAAAATATTTAGTATAGCATGTGTTGCTTTTACGTCCAACAGATGGCGCTGTTTTTCAAAAAAGCATGTTTTTACCTATCACAGGTGTGACATCTATATAATATAGGTATAATGTATATAAAAACACACGCGTATTTGAATGCAATGTTGTGTCAAAATTTCAAATCAATTGGTGAAGAACTTTTGGAGATTTAAGATTTTGAACAAATGAACATTTACATTTTTATTTATATAGATTTCAAGTTCTGTTTTGTTTGCTTTTAATGCTCCTAGTGGTTTTAAACCTACCCATCTCTCTCTTTTACATTTCTGTCATCATTAAACGAATGCTAGAGCTTACGTATCATTATTTATTTATCATATATATCTCATATATCCATATTGCTTGTAGATATTTTAAATCACATCATGTTTCCCAGCTTTCTTTTAGTAATGTTCAGATACATCAGCTTTGGAACTCAGCCATCCTGGTTTCTATCTTGCTTTCCTGACATACTACATGTCGCACCTTGTACAAGTTACAAAACTTCTTTGAACATTAATTGTTTTATTTTTCACAGAAATAATTCTAATCTGGAGGGTTATCTTGAAGATGAAATTATATAAATACACAGTATAGTTCCAGCCACAAAATAAGCATTTAACAAATGGCGGTACAATAGGGTGTGTAAGTTCATATTATACACTATGCCCATATTAAATTTAGAAATTTTTTTTTGTTAATCCTCACCTGAGGATATTTTTCCCATTGATTTTTTATAGAGAGTGCAAGACAGAGGGAAAGAGAGAGAAATATCCATGTGAGAGAAACACATCAATTGGTTGCTTCCTGCACATGCCCAGAGGAGCCTGCAAGGTACATGTCCTTGACCAGAATCAAACCCGGGATGCTTTGGTCTTCAGGCTGACAGTCTATCCACTGAGCCAAACCAGCTAGGTCCTTTTTTTTTTTTAAATTTCGGAACATTTTAAAAAATGACAAAGTTGGATAGTACTATTATGCTCTGAGAGGGGCGGGGCATAGCACAGTCATCCTAGGGGCTTGCGTAGACTACCCCTTCTTCCTGTCCTGCTTCCCCTTACCCAGCTCTAGATTCATTTCCTGGAAGACAATTATCTAAAGGTCAGTTTGACAAAAGTCCAATCATCCATATTTATTTGTTTCTTTTAGCTGTTTTGAACACATTTACAGTAAGTTTTACTAACCATTGGAGTTTCCTGCAAGTTTTATTTGACATTTTCCATTTTTTCCCCCTCACAGTGTTTTCAATCATTTTAATTTGTCTCTCCCTGACTATTTGTTGCTCTATCTGGAAGGAACTGAGATAAAAAGTAGAGACCACCTATTGGGAGCTAGGACTGCCATCACAGAACAAAACGCAGAACGGAGATGCCAGAGATACAGAACCCAAGGGAGGTGAAGGACCACATGAGATATTGTTCAAGTCAGAATCATTTGAGTGGGAAAGAGGATGTTAAAATATTTAACAGACATTATGTTATCTACCATAGTGAAAAAACAGGAATGTCTTGGGCAAGGATGTCTGGCCACCTTACCTAGGGGCACACTGCAGGGGGATTTAAGGTTGAGTGACAGAAGGGGAGATTAATGCGCATTGAAAAAGGAGACTGAGATAATAAAATGCAATAAAGGAGATAGAGCAGAGAAAGGGAAAATCTGAGAGACATGAGACTATATTTAAAATATACTTTAAAATATATTATTCAAAGCTATATTCTTTATGATTATATAAATGTATTCTTCATGAAAATATTTTTCTGATGGATATATTTTTATGGATATATTTTTCTATTGGGGCAAAGAGAAAGAGAGCATTCTTTAAGATGCTGTGATAAAGAAAAATTAAAACATTGTCAACTAAAACTTTCCAGAAATCTTTAAAAGATGGTAAAATTGTCCTAGCCAATATGAACTATTGTAAATTTTATTTTTAATGTTAAGCAAATAAAAGTTTAGTCTTCAACAAATTAACTTTCAATGAACTTTCTCATAGTGAGTAGACTTTTAGGGATTAGCTGGATATATAAATTTTAAGTCCAGAGAAAATTATAGAACATAATTAATGTTTAGGAATCAAACTCATGAGAACTGAAGTTGAGATTGCTTTTAACTTTTGGTGAGTAAGTATAACGGAAAAGGACATATATTTATATGAAATGCTTGGATTTCTTTATCTCTTTTGACATTGGCTACTCCTGTGGAAATCCTATTGGGCACTAGATTAGCCAAAATGTCGGTAGGGACGAGGGTGGAAAGAGAATGTGGCAAAATGTGGGTAGGTAGACGCTAACATTGGATTGCAATTCTCTACAAAGGTGGATCGATCAGGTCCTTAGCACAGAGAGGTGTGTTGTGTGTTTTGAATTTAAGCAGTTTTAATATTCCTGGGGACAGAAATATTTTTTTAGTATGAAACACAGGTGCAGGTGTCGTGCCGCCAAGGGAAAGCACTGGTAAACATTTCAACATCCTTCCAATGGCATGGTCCAGGGCCAAACTTTCAGTCTGCCTCAGTGGCTTAAGTGTCTCAGCACACTCACATAGAGATGGCCTGTTCTCCATCTCAAAGTAACAGGAGGAATCTTTGTGAAAAGGCGATGAGAGCTAAAATAATCTGCAAGGGAGTGGCCTATGTTTGTTCAGCAGCAAGAAGTTTCTAAATGGAAAGTGTTCTCTGGCTGTTTGTACTGGACAGTAATATTTTACATTCCAGTCATCTCACTTAGTCTCATTGGACTGGGCTCTCCTTTTTAAGTTAAGAGGTAGTTGGCAGAATGTCCCTTCTGGCACAGACCAGAAGCTTTTTCTTTCTATGTTTTCAGACTTTTCAAAGCTCCTGTGTTTATGCCAGGTTATGACAATAAAAGCTAGAAACAACAAATTACTCTAGTGTTTTGGTAGATAAGAGAACTATACTTTTGCTAAGAGGTCAGGATGCTTTTGGATTATTGCCTTGAAAATGCATTTTCTCTTTTTTTCACCTTATGTTCTCTCCCTGAACAGAACTGCATGTTCTCAGAACATGGCAACATTCCCTCCTTCCTCTCAACGTGTATTGGCCACGATTGCATCTGTGTATTCCCTCTCCTTGTCAAAGAGAAGCACTTATTTTCTATTCTGATCCACTTTACTTTTCTTCACTAATTCCTGAATCTTTATGTCTTCATTAGAATGTATGTTCATATGGACTGGTTGGTCATAAGAATCATCACCAACATTCCTTCCTTTATGAGAATACATTTGGGCATCTAGAACATCTGTATGGGGGCTGAATAGACTCTCTTCTTCTTCAATCTTGGCATTTTTGTTGTTGACAAATATTTTGAGAATTATTTTTAGAATTACCGTGCTTTACTTTTTTCTCCTTAAGTTCTGACTCATTTTCAACAGTTTTCTCCTTTGGGGATATAATATTGTTTATAATGATGCTATAGCTTCTCCAATATTTGGATGGGGAGGTAAGAAAGAAAGGAAGGAAGAGTGTTATGGAAATAAGACAGAAGTACCTTTACTTATGAATTCTTTTCAGCAAAGAAGCAATTCTGATTCCATGGAATATATATGATACTACTTAAAACACTGATATTTAAAGAGTGACGATTTGATAGTGAGAATGACAAATTTCAATTAAACATAGTTGCTTTCTGAGTGGGGCTGATTCACCTTTAACAGCAGGGATGCTTTATGTCAATTCTGATTCACAGGTGTAGTGGACTTGGCATGATACTATGTGTCCAATCATGTGCTTATTTATTTATCCAAATTGAAGCCTTAAAACATATAAAATTTAAATGATACATATATTATGTTTTTCTCAAGATAAAAATCAGTTTCTTAAAATACCATTTCTCCAATGCCAGGTTGTAAACATTAGATATCTATAATCAGAAAATATTCAATCAAGTTAGTTTTCCATGTAGTGGTGTTCTTCAAACAGAATAAGTGAAATATTCAGGATGCACAATAAAAGCAAAATGATAGCAACACTGGTCTGTGTTGGTGAGATGTCTTCAACAAATTAAGGGTTGCCAGGTACCAGGTAAAAAAAAATAGCTATCCTTGTGAGGACTTACACTCCAATGTGAGCTGTGGTAGAGGTCCATAGGAAACCCTTTTGGGGAGGAAAAAATAATTACTCTGGACATGTGGCAAGGCAAAGCAGTTGAATTTGGCAAGCTCAACTGCATTAATTTTTCTCTGGTGTAAGATACGTTCATTTGCCACTGTCGGGAAGAAATCATGATGAGTCATTCACAGAACTACTTAGAATCTACTTATAACATTCTAAGTATGTATTGCTTTGGCCATTGCTTTTTCTTCTCACAGAAATACTTTTTAATACTTGTAAAAAGGTATAAAATCGCCCTAGCCGGTTTGGCTCAGTGGATAGAGCGTCGGCCTGCAGACCAAAGGGTCCCGGGTTCAATTCCAGTCAAGGGCACCTACCTTGGTGGCAGTCTCTTCCCTGGCCCAGGCCCTGGTCAGGGCTAGTGCAGGAGGTAACTAATTGATGTGTTTCTCTCACATTGATGTTTCTCTCTGTCTTTCCCTCTCTCTTCCTAAAAATTAATGGAAAAATATCCTCAGGTAAGGATTAACAACAACAAAAAAAGTATAAAATGATTTTATTTTATCCCACATGAAACAAATTTCTAACAAAAATTCCTAAATTGAGTAAACAACTGGTTACATTTAATTTCTATTCTGATATTATTTTCTATTTTCTGTTTGGTCATGGAATATTTTGTAAAAAAGGGAAAAATCATTCTTCATTCCTTCTGAAAATATATGTTTTCCAATTTGTTGTGAAATTGAAACCATACTATATCCATAAAGTGAGCTCTTTCAATACCCAAAAGATTTTATCTACACTTTCCAAGGGTTCAGAATAATCTTGGGTAATGGGTTCTATGTTGAAGCAGAAGAAGATTGTATTAAAAGCAAAAACAAACAAACAAACAAACATACAAAACAAAAAAAAACAAATCCAATGGATTAAAAAAAAGAGTTTTGATTTATGATATCAAAATTTCTCCATAATTTGAAACATAACATGCTTACCACCCTCCCTAATAACCTAATTTGGGCAGATGTTTCAAACCTTGTAACAAGAACTCCCTTTACTCAATATTCAAAATATTGCATACAAGCTCCTGTTTTCCTAAACACATTTTATATAATTAACACAGATCCTAAATTAAGCAATTTGAGAATACAACATAAATGTCTACCTGGGTTTATCATCAGTCATTAAACAGTTGACACTGAGCCATTGAATTAGACACAGCAGTTTATGATATGGAATAAAACCAATAATTGAAAAACTTGTTTAGCTTTCCTGGATCTTGCAGAGAAAACACAGGTTCTTAAAATGCTGCCACCTTCCTACCTGTTTTCAACTAGCGAAGCACATGGAATCATAAAAATCTGCACACATACCATTTGTCTCTTAAAATAGCACTAAGGTATGTGAAGTCTCCAAATTAGAGCTTCCCCACACATACCCACAACTATAGGACATTGTAACCACAAATGCCTGGAGATACTGGTTGAATCATCCCTCTTTCCAAAATTGTCCATCTGTCTTTGAGTGTAGTTGTGATCTGGAGGTTCAAGTTGACTCACTCAATTGAGCTGCCTGCCAGCTTAGATGCCCTTTGTAGGTGGAAAATTGTTGGTCTTTGTCCCTTCCAGCTTGCAAGTAAAATGAAGCTGCCAAGAGATAAACACATTCTAAGTTTATCATGCTATTCTTGGCCTCAAACTACAAGCCATAAGGCAACTATTGCTCAAGGTACCGTGTTTACAAGTGTTCAGTCCTCAGCTGTTTTAGAGACCCAACAAGATGGAATTTCTTCCTGCCAGCCTATATTTTGTTTTTTCCCCTAAGCTTTCACATTTCTCAATTCCTCTTACAAAAAAATAAAATAAAAAATAAAAAAAGGAGCAGCTTCTTTGACAGAATCTTGAAGGTCTGAAGTCTCATTAACATTGTGTTTATTATGTTTTGGGGTTTTCTCCCCCAGAGGAACCATACATTCTTAAAAAGACTAGAAGCTTCTATTATCATCAAAATGATTATATTTATCATCATCATTATCACTATCATTATTTTATTTAAAAAATGAACAAGATGTATATGAATGTATTTTTATAGAGGCCTTTTGAATTTGTTTACTGCATTGACCTTAAACGCATTTATTATTATGAAATCCATGTTTCTCTTTCAATTAACATGATTTTTCCTCTTAGGTGGCTATAATGAAAGTAATTTAATTAGTTTGGTAATGTTTTCAAAACCTGAAGAAAGAAAAAAGTTTTTGTGGGATTTTTTTTTGAGAGAGAACGATAGGAGTTAACTTTCTTCACAAATGTCTTCCTGGCTGCGTTGGATAACAGGATGTATTGAGTTCATACATCTTAAATATAAAGAGGAGTATAGCTATATCACATCCTATATTGGCACAGTGTATTGACATGTATTATGTATGATGTTACACTGTTTAAATTATTAGAAATCACATTAGAAGAAATTATAATAAGATAGGGCTTTTTACCAAATCTAGAGTATTTGGCAAAGATATGATAATCAACTTCAATCCTTGATTTACGAATAAGACTTTGAGCTCTCGGAATTTTATAACTATATTCTATACCATAATTATTTGCATTTCATTAAAAGTAACGTTCTCTTTAGAGTTCACCATAGTACATGGATAATTTACCTACAGAATCAGGCCTTAATTATTTTCTTGGACACCCTGAAAAAAAAATTGGGGGTTTACTCTCACTAATGTCTTCTCCTTCAATGATTTAATGTTGTTGCAAACTAAATCCCCTGACTATGTGACAGGTGAAAAGAACAATAAAGAAGTTTTACTTGTTCTAGTTTAAGTTCTAAGTGTAGAGAAGAAAGATTTGCAACAATCTACTCTTTGAATACAAGGAAACATGTATGGTTAATCTGGAGCATTACTTAGGTTCATGCAAAGTTAGCAAAATCATATGACCTCACTGGAATGGGTAGGGAGAGCTATAAGGACTAAAAAGCCTAATGGTTAGAATGGACTACAATCTACACAGTGGTCTCTGAAGATGCACATATCAGATAATGGAGCACAGTGGATGACCATTTTATTTGAAAATCATTTATATGTCATTAGAATTTACCCGCAGCACTCTATTAACAATTCTTATCAACACCTGTAAAAATGTGTACTACCTTTTCCCTTTACAACTCAAAGTAGGTAGTAAGGCTCATGTATGTTCTGAATACTATCTGGTCAAAGACATTTGATATCTTTGCTTTGCAGATTTCTTGCTCTTGATTTATTAATTTTCAGTGTTTTTAAATGTTCTTATCTAACACAGAGTTCTTAAATAGATTATAAAGTTGGCTATAATGTCTCAAAACTCATATTGTTAAAATGTATAAAGGCTTCTACTCTCAAGTCTAAGAAATGGCCTAGATTCCGAGGGAATACAGAACTGATAGCTCATCAGTGCCAAACAGTACTATCAGGCATTGTCTTTGAACTAATATGCACTTTCTACGACTGGTGGAGGGGACTCTGAGTGTTTTTGGTTTGCTGTTGACAAGGGCACAAGGTAGGCTACTAGCCAGTATGTTAGGACTTGTTGTGGAGAGACTTCCTGAATAGTATTTTATAATCTTTTGTACTGTGCACATTTATTTTTAATGTATTACTTATTTCTAAGTCTGATTCTTTGTTTAAGCTAAATGTAAATAGCCCAGAATTAGAGTTATGAAATAGCATTTAAGTAACTAGTAAGAAATTAAAATTTTAAGTACCAGTTCACAAATAATGAAACAATTAAAACACACACAGCCCTTTTCTAAAAGATTAAGAATTGTTTTTAAAAGTAAATAGTTTTCCTATTTCTGAAATACATTTTCATTACTTATCAAGCCAGGATGCTTTTTCAGTTTTCAATTTAACCTTCTATTAGAATCCTTAGTTTTGATACAATTTCTTTGCATTTCATGTGGTGGATGTCTTTGAGGGGGTATGTGTAAGGTCATGCTGGACTAGTACACATTGGTAGTCTAGATAGTGCTATTGTGGCAATACCCCTAAATCTCAAAATCTCAGTGGCTTAAATAAAACAAGAGTTTTTTTCTCACACTACATGCTCAACAGGGAGAAGCATCAATCTCAATGTTAGTTGGAGACTCTAAGTATCATAGTTACTCCAAGACCCAGAGGATAGAGGCTTTGTTTCAACACATACTTTGATTACTATTCAGGCAGGAAAAGGGAACAAGGTGAATTACTTCATGGCTCTTAAAACTTCTACCTGGAAAAGACACATGGATCACTTCCTGTCACATTTCTTTAGCCAAAGCAAGACACATGATACTAACTAACCCCAAACATGGTAGATTAATACTGCTACCTTTTGGCTTGAAGGAGAAAGGGAAAATTCTTGAACAGGCCTCATGTCTTGATTACCCCAAGGCTTAATGCTTATAACTACTAAGGGAGTCACTTTTTCTTAAGCTATCAAGAGTAGAAAGCGTTTGATAAAAGGTTCTACTTTCCTGCCTACTAGAAATTTAATACTTGGGTATCTGGAATATATGACATTAGAAAATGTGGTTCTTTAGTCTTAAACATTATGCTGAAAACACTGTTAAGTATTATCAATAATTTAATTTAAAAGAATCAATACATTTTGCACATAAGTATAAAAATTTAATAAAAATGTACCTTTAAGGACTTTATGGAAATCTTATTTTGTTATATGGCCTCATTAGCAACAGTGACATGAGGACTATCCCAAATCTTACATTTTATATTTCCCCCCAACCAATTCAGATTTCAGATGTCCAAGAAATAACCTAAAAAAAATCTCCTTAAGGACAGAACAGATTTACATATGGTTATTGTTACCTATTCTATATAATAAAAGACTAATATGCAAATTGACCTAACAGAGGAACCACTGGTCACAATGACACAGATGCTCAATGGAGGAGCTGCCCCCTGGTGGTCAGTGCGCTCCCACAGGGGGAGCGCCACTCAGCTAGAAGCCAGGCTCATGGCTGGTGAGCCCAGGGGCAGTGGCAGGAGCCTCCCCACTCCTGGATTGTGAGAGGGCACAGGCCCGGCTGAGGGACCCCCGAGTGCATGAATTTCATGCACCAGGCCTCTAGTTTTTGTATGCTATCTTATAATAAAAATTTTCCCTACCACCCTCATTTTATTTAAAATAATTAATCTAACCTCTCTCCTTAAACAACTAAAGAAAAAGATAAAATATATGAAACAATGGGCATTGGACAAAAATTAGTATAAGACAGTGGTCTAAGAGAAGGGAACTAACTGAGCTGTGCTTGATGGTTGCCCCAGTTCATTGCTTATGATTTCCCCAGTTATTGTCAGGCAGGGTGCAGGGAGTTTGGGAAGCAGTGAGAGCCCAGAGGTCTCCCTGAGTTGAAGAGGCAGGGAAGCCAACATGAGGAGACTTTGCAGAGCAGACTCCAGAAAGGAGAATTGTACTAAGAAGAGAGAGGGGAGCAAAGACAGAGCTCTGGAAATCTGCACAGGGTTTAGTTGTATACATAATTAATGCATGTATATGAGAAAGCTACTCAAGGCCAGAGAAAGAATCTCTGGAAGAGAATATTCAGAGCAATCCCTGGTGATCACAAGAGATGAGAATACATTAGTTTGTGTTCTCACAATGCAGAGAGGGAGAGTCCTCAGAATACACAAGACACATGGTAGAATACTCCAGATGGGTATTGCCTCAATGGGTGGAGGGTGGGGGGAAAATTATCCCTAGACTAAACATTGCCCTGGAACTGCCTAACAAAGCTTAAAAGCAAACTTTTAAGGATAACAATTGTTTTCAAGTAACTTCCATCCTAAGCCAAAGCTCAAGAATATATATATATATATATATATATATATATATATATATATATGTACTCCATAGGTTAAAAAAAAATTGGTATCAAATTAAAAACTGACATGCAAAGAATGTAAACCAAGAAGAGGAAAAAGATCAATCAATCCAAACACAATGAAATATAAAATTAGTAGAAAAGGACATTAAAAACAGTTATAATATTCACATTCTATAGGAGATAGAGAATAGCATGAGTGTGTTCTAACATCCTAATTTGTGAATTATATCAGAGACTATGCTGAGTAAAAGAAGTTAGACAAAAAAAAGACTATGTTCTGTGATTTCATTTATATAAAATTCTAAAAAATGCAAACTAATGTATAGTGACAGAAAACAAGTGAGTGGTTCCCTGGTGATGGCAGGTAGGGGAGGGGGGAATAAAGGGCTGGATTACATTGGGACACACAGAAAAAACTGGGGGACAATAATGTATATATTCATTACCTCTACTGTTATGATGGTTTTATGGGTGGGTATATGTTAAAACCCATAAAATTCTACATTAGTATTTGTAGTTTCTTTTACATCAACCATAACCCAATGCTACCCTAAAATCAAGACTAATATCCTATCTCATAAAGAAGAAATATGCTAATTGACCCTCATGCTGTCGCAAAGATGGTGGTGCCTACAGCCAATAAGGAGGGAATATGCTAATTGACTGCCCCACACTCATAGATGGTGGCACCCACAGACACAAGATGGCAGTGCCCAGTCCCCTCAGCCCCACTGGGGCAGCAGGCACATGGGCACTCCACGCACCTGCCTCTGGAGTTCCCCAGTCCCGTCAGCCCCCCAGCTGCCCAGGCCGGCCTGAGGCACAGGCAAGCCTCAGATGGCAGCTAGGGCCACCTGAGCAGAGGTAACCAGGGCTGGCCAACGCTCGCGCTGCTGGCAGTGGCAGCAGCAGAGGTGTGATGGGATGTTGCCTTCTCCTGATCGCTGGGTCACCTCCCCCCCTGAGGGCTCCTGGACTGTGAGAGGGGGCAGGCCGGGCTGAGGGATCCCCCCTCCAGTGTATGAATTTTCATGCACTGGACCTCTAGTATCTGTAATAGGACAAGAAAGACTATGGCTACCTTCATTTGTATGTGATCAATTAATAGCAGCTTTTCCATAGATCAAAAGTGACCATTTTCAAGTTTTTTTTAAATGAAATGTACATGGATTTTGACTCAGACCATTTAACATATCTCCTACTGAGACATGAAATTAAAGCTACACCTAAGAAATATATGTATTTGAAATCATGCTTAAATGCTTTACTGACTACTCATGTAAGTGAAATGATCAACTTGGCTTTGATAATCAATTCTTAAAGACAGCTGAAATGTACAAATCAATTATATGCATGGGTTAGCCCTCCATGCCCCATTGTGGTCTTAATAACATTATTAGAAGAAAAATGCCATTCTCCAACTTGATCTCATAAGCCACCATGATTTATAGCCACCCCTACGTATTTTCTATTCTAAAGAACAACTTTGTGGCTTCGCTGAAAGAAATTGAAGTCTTTTGTTTCTCCCTGAGGTTGTCATACCAACAACAATTATTCAACTCTAATTGGTCTGTAGGAGGTCAGGATCAGTGCCTAAAAACGCACTTTAAGGATTTCAATTTCAGCTCAGTGGTTAAATTACAGCAATCTCTCTCTTTATAGTAATATTATGAAAATGCCTATTTAGAGCTTATTTGCACCTTTTTTTTTTTTCTAGAAAAAGTTTCAGTCCATTAATAAAGAATAAACTTAGGCTGCTTTTGGCTTTAAAATGTGATTGTTTTGCTTCTTCTTAAATTTATCTTTCTCTATTTCTCTGTGGTGTGAAATAATGCTTTTGTATTTTAATAAGCAGTTACGGTATATTTTATGTCTGAAAAATGAAAACACTAACGAAGATGAAGCCATCCTAAATCTAATTATTTTATAGCTACCTGAACTCCCCCTTTCCTCCCTGCTTTCTCCACTTCTAAAAAAAATACTAACATTTTCTTTCAACCAGTCTGTAAGCCTCATTATGCTCGTGTGTAATTTATCATAGCTAAGATCCATGTATTTAGCAAGGATAGTAAATTAGAAATGAAACAAAATATGATTTGATAATAGTTAAGTTACCAGAACTAGTCATTGTAGGTTTGACCTTAAGACTTATAATATTTAATGCTGGTTTGATTTTCACAATCATAGCACAATTTACCAAATCTAGCATTTTTTAGAAAAGACGGAGTCAATATTTTCATATGTTAATATTTTTAACAATGGCATAGAGTCTTCCAAAAGCTATCCAATGTTTTTCCTTGCAAGAGAAATATTCACATGTCATTAATTTATGGACATGGAAATGGTTCTTCACTCCAGAGGAGTAGAATCTCTGCCTAATCTGCCATTTTCTAATTTTATTTATATATACCCATGTCCTCAAGCTTTGGCTTGATCTACTTTTTAAAATCTTACTATGTCTCCCAGCAGTGATAATGTATCATTGGGTAACTTTTTTTCCCTGATTAAAATTTAATGGCATCATTTATTTCTTCTAGAATATTTAACTCCTAACCAGCAGTGTAGTTAACCTTATTCCTTTAAATATAGCCCCTAATTGTCCCAAAATATTGCCGGAAAATATTGAATGATAACAAATAAAATAAAAAGAGAAAATTTTACCTAGTTTTAGAAACATTTGAATCAGGTAATGCTCATATATAAAAAGAAATTATTAATTTTACTTAGAAATTCTGGAGAAGGTAGCTTTATCCTAATATATAAAAACCCAGGGTCTGCAACGACCAGCCAAGGGCTTGACTGAACACCAGAAGTCAGTCCTGCAGTAAATGCTGGGTTTCCATGGAGACCTTGCACTGACTGCCATTGGTGCGGGCACAGCGACCCAGCACTGACTGCCAAGGGGGCTGCATATCAGGCCTGGAGAGAGAGGCAGGTTCTGATCTACAGCCTCCGTGGTAGCTGTTGATCAGCCGTTGTCTCTCTCTTTCTCTCTGGGATTCACCAGCAGCCTCACCTCTTTTTCTCTCTTGGCATCCACAGGGACTGCTGATCAGCCCTGCCTCTCTTATTAGGCCTGGAGATAAGCCCAGAGACACTGACTGGCATAGAAACTGACCAATCAGAACCAAACCTGGATAAACTGTGAGGAGCCATTGGCTGCCTAGGAGGCAGAGCTTTTGACGCAGACTGGCATAGAAACCAACCAATCAGAACCAAATTGGCTGGCAGGGGAGGGCAGTTAGGGGTGATGAGGCAGGCAGGGGTAGTTAGGGGCAATCAGGCCAGCAGGGGAGAGCAGTTGGGGGTGAGATCAGGCCAGATGGGAAGGGCCATTGGGGGTTAGATCAGGCCAGCAGGGGAAGGCAGTTGGGGGCAACCAGGCTGGAAGGGGAGGGCAGTTAGGGGCGATCAGGCAGGCAGAGGCAGTGAGGAGTGATCAGGCTGGCAGGGGAAAGCAGTTAGGGGCGAGATCAGGCCAGATGGGAAGGGCCATTGTGGGGTAGATCAGGCCAGCAGGGGAGGGCAGTTAGGGGCAAGATCAGTCTGGTAGGGGAGAGCAGTTGGGGGCGAGATTAGGCCGGCAGGGGAAAGCAGTTAGGGGCGATCAGGCAGGTAGGCAGAGGCAGTTAGGGGCGATCAAGGAGGCAGGCAGGTGAGCTGTTAGGAGCCAGTGGTCCCAGATTGTGAGAGGGTTGTCCAATTAGAGAGGCTGCAAGCTGGGCTGAGGGAACCCCCCTTCCATGCACAAATTTTGTGCACTGGGCCACTAGTAGATGCATAACAGACAAGTTGGAAGAATTATTTTAGAAAAGAAACAAAACACCAATAGGATTCAGTGCATTATTCTTACTAATAACTGTATACTATGCTTAACATTATAACTTAACAGACAACATTATATTCTAACTAGAGACTGGGTCCCCTGGCCTGGCCTGTGGGATCGGGCTGAAACTGGCTCTCCAATATCCCCCGAGGGTCCTGGGTTGCAAGAGGGTGCGGGCCAGGCTGAGGGACCCCACTGGCACACAATCAGGGCCGGGGAAGGATGTGGGAGGTTGGCCAGCCAGGGACGGACCATGGAAGGGCTCCAGGATGTGTCCAGCATGTCTTACTCAGTCCTGATTGGCCGGACCCCAGCAGCAAGCTAACCTACTGGTTGGAACATCTGCCCCCGGGGTCAGTGCATGTCATAGCAAGCAGTTGTGTGGTCTTAACATATCATTAGCATATTATGCTTTGATTGGTTGAATGGATGACCGGATGACCGGACCCTTAGCATATTAAGCTTTTATTATATAGGATTAGGACCTTTGTTGCTTCTTAGCTATTTGATTTAAACAAGTTTAATAACATTTTAAAATCTAAGATTCCTCACATATAAAATGGAAATGATAATTTCTACTTAAAGATATGGATGTGAATGGTTAAGTGGAATTATGTGCATTAGGTATTAAACGCCAAGTGAGCATCCAATGAATGCTACATAATAACAATAGCATGCAGGGAGAGTAAAACAATTGAAATGATTTGAAAAGAGAAAAACTGAAGAATATAATTATGAGAATGGTTGGATAAAAATGAAAGATTCAAAAGTAAGTTTGAGGCTCTATCCGCCTTTTTAAAAAACAGATTTCATTTCTTAGAGCAGTTTTAGGCTCACAGTAAAACTAGGGAAAGGCACAGAAATTTCCCAAGGACCTTTCTGCCTCTACACATGCATGGCCTCCCCCATTTTCAACACCCCCACCAGAGTGGTACATTTGTTGCAATTGATGAACTTGCACTGACACAACATAATCACCTGAAGTCTATAGTGTACATTAGGGTTCACTCTTGGGGCAGTACATTCTATGGGTTTGAACAGATGTATAAAGGCATGTATTCACCATTGTAGTATCACACAAAGTGGTTTCACTGTCCTAAAAATCTGGCTGGAGTTGGGTATTTCTTTCATTCAGGTCAGTTTGTTTCTCAGAGAGCCCAGAAGCTTAGCTTCTGGTTAAACTGTTTCCCCTGAGAGAAAAACTGGTTAAGAAGAACACAATCTTATAGTCAAAATGGTTCCTTTTTCTTCCTCTTGCTGGAAGTATGAGGGGATTTTTCTCAAATATTTACTGTGAGAACCAGCCTGAACCCTTGGAGGTAAAGTTCACAAAAGTGGGGGAGATGGGTCACCCCTATGACTGGGGCCCCCTGGAGATTTAAACCTCAGAGTTGTGCATGCTGAGCCTCAGGTTATTGATCAATTACAGTGCAGGTTCTCTTACCTCCCTGCCTGCCCCTCCACTCTCACCCACAGATGTTTCTGCTCCTGGGCTTCTGCTCCAGGAAAGCGAGGTCTCTGTTTCTGCCTGGCTCCAGTTTCCAGGGCAGCAGTTTTCCCTGTGACCTCAATTTCACAGATCTAGGAAGGGGTGTTGACTTTTCATTTTGTTCAGCTTTCTACTTGTCAAATGGAGTGGCAACTTCCAAGTTTCATACATGCCATTCTGGGAACTGGAAACCTTATATCCACTGTTGACAATTTTTTGAGATACTTTATTACAGATATTAAAATTAAAATTTTAAATATTACTTTTCAGATTCACTCCTCAAAACATTGTATCTTTGAAATTAATGTGATATTTAAACAAATCACTGTGTCAATGATTTGTTAAGCCTTCATGAGATTACAGTATTGAAGATGTTGATAAGATGACAAAATAAATTATCTTTTAAATTACACATTTATATTTTATAATGTACATTTTATTTTTATATGCACAAAATTTTAAAGATAAATATCCAAAA
This sequence comes from Corynorhinus townsendii, assembly GCA_026230045.1. Taxonomy (NCBI): domain Eukaryota; kingdom Metazoa; phylum Chordata; class Mammalia; order Chiroptera; family Vespertilionidae; genus Corynorhinus; species Corynorhinus townsendii. The sequence continues at coordinate 24,185,156 of JAPDVU010000012.1, read as the reverse complement.
TGTGCTACTAGATATTGTATTATGTGTGTGGTCTCTGTGTATGTAGATGTGTGTATTGTCTCTCCCAGTCTCTTCTATTTTGCATTTATTTGTGCCTGTCTTGAAGTTGGTTCAATTTTATTAAGTCACTTGACTTGATTAAGCACTGGATCATGTGAGAAAAGGTAATTAGTACCTTGGTTCCAAAAGACATAAGACTACTGTCACTGTGGCTCAAGAGCAGAATATAGTTTTCCCTGAATAATCTCATAAATACCTAGTGGGGTCTGTGTTGCCATCTCTGAAGTTTATGTTAGAGGGAAAATATTAATGTGAATTGTATAACCCTAAAATTATGTAAGATGTGAAATGTAGAAAGAGAATTGGTGATTGGAGCTCAGACACTGGAAAATGGAAGAAAGCCCAAACATTGGCATGAACACTTGGCTTTTGTTAAGAAAATGCCAAGGGATCTTTTCGCAGATTGCAATACAATTACCTTACCTGGCTACTGATGTACAGTATCACACCACATTTAAATTTCCATCTGTGGTGTCTTGAACTATTGTTCTCATTGTGAACTGCCCTCCTCCCCCCAGTAAATCTGCAGGATCTGAAAAACTTTAGGACATTAGCTGGACAAGCAACTAAACTTGAAGTTAGAAATGAAATTTGTAGTATTTCTGGCAACCATGGCATCATTTCATGTTTCAAAACAAGTAAGTTTGCATTGAAATTGCACACAGAATCTGGCTGGTGTGGTTAGGTAGTTGTGCATGGATTTATGAACCAGGAGGTCACAGTTCTATTCCTGATCAGGGCGCATGTCCAGGTTGCAGGCTTGATCTCCAGTGCGGGGTGTGTAGGAGGCAGCTGATCAATGATTCTCTCTCATTATTGATATTTCTATCTCTCTCTCCCTCTCCCTTTCTCTCTGAAATGAATCCTATCTAATAAAGAGGGAATATGCTAATTGACCATCATGACCTCACAAAGATGGTGGCACCCACAGCCAATGAGGAGGGAATATGCTAATTTACTGCCACATCCTCAAAGATGGCGGAGCCCACAGCCACAAGATGGCAGCACCCAGTCCCTCAGCCCCGTTGGGGCAGCAGGCATGCGGCATGGCTGGGTCCGTCTCCAGGCAGGTCTGTCCGCTCCACGCACCTGCCTCTAGAATCCCCAGTCTCCTCAGCCCCCCAGCTACCCAGGACTGGCCTGATGTGCAGGCAAGCCTCAGATGGCAGCTGCCCAGCCACCCAGGGCCACCTGAGGCTCAGGTAACCAGGGCCAGCCAAGGCTTGTGCTGCCGGCAGTGGCAGCAGCAGAGGTGTGATGGGGCGTGATTACCAGGTCCTTCCCCTGATTGCCGGGTCACCTCCTGCCCCTAAGGGCTCCTGGACTGTGAGAAGGGCAGGCTGGGCTGAGGGAACCCCACGCTCCAGTGGATGAATTTTCATGCACTGGGCCTCTAGTAAAAATATATAAAAAAGAAATTGCACATAGAAAATGGTACATTTTCATATGTCTGGAACCATTCATTTTTCTCAAAATTTTATGTGTTCTATTGCTACATTGTGCCTGTATGAGGAGGAAAAATGAGGATGCTGGGTTTTTTGTCCTTTCTCTGGGAAACTTAGTAATCAATATTCTTCGAGTGAGCCCCAAATAATGATGTTTACAAATTAACTGCATTGATAAAGGTAACTATTTAGCAAAATGACTTTAATACAATTTTGTCTATGCAATGTTTCCTTTGTACTAGCTAAGTTGTGTTGCTGAAATTTCACATACACACACAACATCTGGTTTGTAAGAGCAATAAATTGAAAGGAACATTAAACTAAAGTTCATGAGCTAATTATATGAATAACTAGAGGCCCGGTGCATGCATGGAAGGGGGGTGTTCCTCAGCCCAGCCTGCACCCTCTCCAATCTGGGACCCCTCGTGGGATGTCCGACTGCCGGTTTAGGACTTCCCTAAAGCTCCTTCCCTGCTGGCTCCTAACCGCTCACCTACCTGCCTGCCTGATTGCCCTGTAACTGCTCCTCTGCCTGCCTGATTGATGCCTAACTGCTTTGCTGCCAGCCTGATGATTCCCAACTGCCCTCCACTGCTGCCTGATGGCCCCTACCTGCCCTCCACTGCTGGCCTGATCTTGCCAACAACTCCCCTCCCCTGCCAGCCTGGTTGCCCCCAACTGCCCTCCCTTGCAGGCCTGGTTACCTCCAATGCCCTCCCCTGCCAGGCTGGTCACCCCTAACTGCCCTCCCCTGCCAGTCTGTTTGACCCCAACTGCCCTCCCCTGCTGGCCTGGTTGCCCCCAACTGCCTTCCCCTGTAGGCCTGGTCACCTCCAACCCTCCCTGCCAGCCTGGCCAGCCCCAACTGCCTTCCCCTGCTAGCCTGGTCAGCCCCAACTGCCCTCCCCTGCTGGCCTGGTTGCCCCCAACTGCCTTCCCCTGCAGGCCTGGTCACCTCCAACTGCCTTCCCCTGCCAGCCTAGTCACCCCTAAACTGCACTCCTCTGCAGGACTGGTCACCCCCAGCTGCCCTCCCCTGCTGGCCTGATGGCACCCAATTGTCCTCCTCTGCTGGCCTGGTCACCCCAACTACCCTCCCCTGCTGACCTGGTTGCCCCTGACTGCCCTGCCCTGCTGGCCTGATTGCCCTAACTGCACTCCTCTGCAGGCCTGTTCGTCCCCAACTACCCTCCCCTGCTGGCCTGATGGCACCCAACTGCCCTCTTCTGCTGGCCTGATCAGCCCCAACTGCCCTCCCCTGCTGGCCTGGTCACCCCCAACTGTCCTCCCTGCCAGCCTGATCTTGCCCCCAACTGCACTCCCCTGCAGGCCTGGTCACCCCCAACTCTCCTCCCCTGCCAGCCTGATCTTGCCCCCAACTGCCCTCTCCTGCAGGCCTGGTCATTCCCAACTGCTCTTCCCTGCAGGCCTGGTCACCCCCAACTGCCCTCCCCTGCTAACTATCTTGTGGTGGTCATCTTGTGATGACATGAGGGTGGCCATCTTGTGGTGGCCATCTTGTGATGACGTGAGGGCATTGTGTGAGTACCATCTAGGCTTTTATTAGGATAGATCTTTCCTTTTTAACAAGAGGCAATGATCTTTTAAGCTTTCTCTTTTTTTCCTTTTTTCTACAAGGTAAGCATACTATGCTGTATTCAACTTTCAAGAACTAGAAAGATAAATTGAAATTAAGTATTTTAAGATCTTTGAAAGGAAAGATCACATAAAGTGTTCATATGTACTTTAAAACAAAGAGATATACACATGGTGATGTCTTTCATATCTTTGCCTTATGGATTAACCTAATAACCATTTCTATTTTTAATGCATATTTTTTCATCTGTAATATATACTTTATATATATTACACCTATTATACGCACACACACATACACACACGCACACACACACACATGCATATCCTATATAATAAAACCCTGACATGCAAATAGGCCAAATGGCGGAATGACCAGTTACTACGATGCACTATGACTCCCACAGGGGGAATGTTGCCCACCCAGAAACCAGGCGCCTCCACTGCAGGCGGGTGGTAAGAAGTGAGGGGTCCTGGACTGTGAGAGGGATGTCTGACTGCCAACTTAGGCCTGATCCCCGCCATCAGGCGGACATCCCCCGAGGGGTCCCGGCCTGTGAGAGGGCGCAGGCAAGGCTGAAGGACCCCACACCCAGTGCACAAATTCATGCATTGGGCCTGTAGTATATATATATAGTAGAGTGATCCTAATACATAATGTATAATTTTCAACTCTTCTCCATTTTCTACAGTACAAGTTAACATATACAAAGCACTTAAAACAGTATTTAACATAGTCATGTATCAATAAATATTAATTAAATAACAATATTATAATTATTGTAGTGTTGCTATTGAAATGGCTTTCTATTCATTGTTGCTGGCTTTCAAAGTTGCACAATCTGTAAGGACCTTGAAGTGATCAATCAGCCCAAGAAGCAACATTACAGCAAGTTCCACTACCATTTTGCTCAGCAATCTTGTTGCTAAGCAACTAAGTTTGTTTATCCTCTCCTGTTTGGGTCAAGACTGGGGGTAATGAGCTGATGTTGCAGGTCAGAGAAACAAGTTAGTGGCTGAAGATCAACTTTAAACTTCGTGGCTTTGCATTGTTTTCCCATCTAGTGACCGCCTGTGTAATTCTGAGCACATTATTCCACTTCTTTAAGGTGTTCTTTTATCATTAAATTAACAATTACACAAAAGGGACTTTAGCAAAGTGCCTACATCCAGATATAGAGATGATCCAAATAATATGACAAAGCAATTAGATTTCAAGACAAATATTTCAAAACATTTAAATAAAAATAACATAGAAATGTTTCTTTTGCAACAGTGAAATCTTTGTGTGTGTGTGTGTTGCTGATTTTTTAGTTCCTTTAGAAATGAATGGCAGAAGTGATTGACAAGGCATTATATACATTTTCAAAGCCAATCCTTATGACATAGTGCTACAAATAAAAATGTCTATAAAGATGCATAAGTTATTTCTGTAGGAATAGAAGGGATGAGTTATATGCTATTCCATTTTGATGAACTTGAATCCAGTTTCTAATCAACAAGATTGCCCTATACAATAAACTACTGATTGTGACTGCTGGCGTTAACAGTTATAGGACAAGAAGATGTGTGGCACAATTTTCTCCATTCAACTATTCATTTCCCTACTGCTTCGAAGGAGTCTTTATATCCTTATGATCCTTCTCAAAGTTAGCCTGATCAATTGTGCTAAATGTGCCCAGTAAGCTGATGAATACATGGACAACTTTGTTGATTGCTAAGTAGTGTCAGTTTGGCCTCAGTTCCTCATTTCTGTCAGAATTCTGAAAATTTGATTTTAGTTTCAGAGTGTTTTTGCACCCTTGTAAGACAATACTCTGTACTCAAAACCTCCTTATTTTTTATGCACACTGGTAAATATGAGAAATAGATGTACAGAAGCTGATATCCTCGGGCCATATTATCTCTTTCTATTTAGTCTCTCTGAACTCTGCAAATTCATTTTCTCTCAGCCAGTGCTAACTAGAGACCATATGATGTGTTGTGTTCAGTTGGAACAAAAACCTTTATAAGAACAGTAATAGGATAGAAAATATCAACAAAACCTCTACTTTTTTCAGTCATCATAATCTCTAGCTCTGACATTTGGATTTGAAGTTTGGAGAGACGCTATGAAACTGCAGTGAAAATTATTTCTCAACTCCAAAAGGCTTTCTTTTGTAGGGATCCAAGTTTCCATTTTCATAGCAAGTGTATAACTCAACACAAATGTCATTGAGTTAATTGAAACAGCGTGGATATTTATTTGAAAAAAAAATCACTTGATAAATTTCAGAATGCACTGTTGTTTATTTTAAAAGAACCTGTCAAACTATATTGTTGGATTAACTAAATAACATAAATTTCCTGTGGTAGATTGCTGTGTTCACCACAGTTACAATGTGCTTTCTTCCCACTTTCATTTGGTATGTGTGGTAGCAGACGCTTGTGTAGCTGCTACTGGTTCAGAATTATTCTTACCAATATGCTGTTGGGAATACAGCAAGAAAGATACCTTTATTAATAAATGTTCTCCCATCTAACTTATTATTCATTACTCATACCTGACAGCTTAGCCAGGGCTCACGAAAGCATGATCTCTCCCATAGCACAAACTAGGGTATTGGCCAGCTGCTACCTCTATTTCTAACTAGTAAATATGAGAGATTATGCCAATTGTGGAGGCAAAATTAAAGATTATTAACCATTTGATAAGGATTGAAAAATCCATATCCCCAAAAAAATTCTTGTAAAAATAAGAATTGAAGTAGATTTTCCTCTCCTATTGTTCTCTCTATTATTCTATGGTAGAATTGTTGTAATAATAAAAAAAATTGTTAAGTTCTATATTTATGTATACTCTGCACTAAAAGCCTTATATGCTTAATTACATTTTCTCCTTCAACCCAACAAAGCAGAAGAGGTGCTATTTTATTTCCATATTTTGGTAAGAGGTGCAGATAAGTGATGAAAGTCATGCAGCTCGTGATAGTAGAGTGATCCTAACGCAGGCAGCCTCATTTCACATCTTGTCCTCCTGACTCAGTGCCACACAGAATTAGACCAACAGGGGAGTCATCAACATGAGATTGAATTCTTTATTTAAAGGTTGTTCTTTTAGATGTTCCACATTATTTGGTGTCAATTATAGTCAATATGAATATAAAATTTTCCAAAATATGTAATATAACCTTATATTTGAATATTAATTAGAGAGCCAAACTCTTAAGCCTTATAAGTTATAGACTATCACAACTTGAAAAGGCTTTTACAATCATTCTGCCTTATTCACACAAATATGAATTGAGAATCTGAGATTTGTGAAGAAAAGCTATTTATCTCCACTCATAATACCTGATTAGAATTAGAGCCAGCGTAAGAACTTGGATCTCCTGGATCCTAGTGTGTTGATAAGTTCTGTTTCTTAGTAATAACTGAAGACAAATTCTAGGGCACATTCACTATCATTTTCTTTTGAGGGGATATTTTCTTCCTGAGTACATTGTGTGCCACTGATTTTCACTATACACATACATAAAAACTTGGGCAAAATGTACACATGCATACATACATGTACAGGTCTCATATTAACTTTCAACTACTTCCAAAAATGATTGGAGGCAGTTAGGTAATGGTAGTATGTATGTAAGAAAAGATTTGTTAGTAGCAAAAATCTAAATAACTTGCTGATGACTAAAGATAATATTGATGAACAATGATGTTTCTGCTAGATGGAAATATTAGATGTTCCCTGATTCCATTGGAAAATATCAATGAGGGGATTTTAATCAGGCATTTTGAAGATATTATCTAGGAGAATATAAATGAATTTGATGCATTCTTGTGGACAGAATTTTTAACACTCTCAAATGCTTCACACTTTTATGTACCAGGCCAAATCCACTTTCAACAATGTAGGCTAGATAGGATGAAGAAAATAAGAGTTTCCTAAGATAGTCACCAGTGTAGAAAGGATCTGCAGACATTTTCAACAAAAGAGTTCAATTTCTTTGAGCTCTGTACAAGAGAGAAGAGAGCAATGTCAAATGTTTTCACAGGATTTCCCAACAATCTCCTATGCCAGGGAATTGTAGCATACTTTTAATTGCCCCATCAACTCCTTTTATTCACATGGAATCAGGCAAAATGATATCAAAAAAGCATCTAATATACTACATAATTTTTCCCTTATGTATTTGGGTGATTTGCATTTTATTTCTCAATTGTTTTGAGTATTTCTGAGAAACATTGCTAAGTGTCTGTTAATACATTTCCAGGTTCCTTTAAGTAATTGAATGCCACCTTAGCCCCAGCAGTTTTTGTTATTTTCCTGAAAAGCTGGCATCAAGAGGATTTCTCAGATAATGTTCACCTATTGGAATAATTTTCTTCCATTTTATAGTTTGTGTTTATTATCCTTGTGTCATAGAACCCCATCTATTCCATAGAAAATACTCACTAATACTCATGAAATTAATGAGCTTTGCTGGATTCTTTTAATCTAGCCAACTGTTTGCTTCATTTTTAATGAAAATCAAGTTACTCTGATTACCCATAGTACAGTTATTTCTCGCATGTATTGCCCTATGGATGTTAATAGGAAACAATCTTCATTCTAATAGTTATTTTAATATTCTCAACTGTTGTAATCATTACCAACCATCAAAGGAGTCCTACAAGCATTATTTAGAGGTGTACACTAGAGGGTGGTGTTTTACCTGGACACTAGACCTGTCAATGTATTGGCTTTGAGAAAGAATGAAACATTTTTACAGGAAGTGTTTCCCATGTTTAATGTTACATAATTCTCAGCACATATGCCCCATTAACCAAGTTGATAAAGCCCAGGGAATGGAGCAGAGACTGAGGCACTTGGCAGCCTTGCTATCCGTTTTTTTCCACACATTCCAGTAGGTGTTTGGTTTTCCTGAGCTCCACAGGCAGAGTGTCAGTTTGAAAACCAACACTGATCACAGGGTGAGAATATATTTGACTCTATCTCACTACAGGGAATTGGAAAGCACATGAGGCAAGTAGTGAGTGAGGGTAAAGCTCTTACACTCACCACTTCAATCTTTAAATCTTTTGAATAATATATGTGTACTCCCATGACTGACCTCTGAGCAGAAACCACCAGTAGTGGAGGGAGGTGGAAGAACTCATGTTTCTCTCTGGGCCCTATCCCCTCTGATTTTTATTTAGTTTCTCCCCTCCCTAAAAGAAGTTTCTAATGTAGTGCAGCCCAACTGTCATAATAGCTTGCATGGAATGAACAAAATGTTGCATACGTTTCCCCGCTCGGCAAACATTTTAATGTTAATGATAGGTTATAGCTCTGGTTTAACTCATTTTGCTTCTAGCTCCTGCTTTTATCTTTGAGTTTTCATCAATTGACTCTTCCAATATTGGTAGTAACTTTGCTTAAATTTTGAAATCTATTGGGGTTTCTCATGATAAATGTCCAAATTTTCATTGACTTTTATCTGGACATGTGAATGAATACATGAAAGGAAGAGGGGGAGATCTCAGGGTTTTCTCTCTCAAACTTCCCTAAAAGAAAAACACCCCTCCCCCCCGCCCCAATTCCCCTGCTACGGCTAGTGGAAATTTCCTTATAATGCATGCAAGTCTTCATCTGATGTTGCAGGCTTTCAGACCTATATTCTTAATTACTCTTTACCACTATCTGATTTAGAAAGACTGCTCCAATCAAGATCTCCTGGAAAAAATATCTTAAAGCACAATTTTACATGATTGGATTAAAGTTGAGTTGACTGGTTCCTATTAAAGTTAAGTCCCGTCCAATGCAGCCAAACTCTCTACAGAAGCTAGGTGCACACATTCCTTCCAGTGTTCCTTAGCCTTGGCTCTGCTGTTGCCATGCTCCCCTGTCTTCAGCAATATGATAACATTGCAATAATACGCAAATGCTGACACAACAGAAAACCTTGCCAGTTTGGCTCTCAACCTTGGCATGCTTTTTGTTATAGCTGCACCCAGGCTTACTACTTGAGTTGCACAAAACTTCCAGAGCTCTTCCACAGCATGTCTTATAAAGGGGACTAAAAGGAAAAGTAAGAGAGATGCTAATTTTAGACAGAGAATTGTAAATAGGACAATAAATAAAAGCTCTGTTTTGGCAAATTCAAACTTTCTTTTTTCCCCCCCTTTTAAATGTGTGATTCTTTTTCCCAAATGTTGCACTAGGTTTATTTTTAAAGGTGTCATCTATTTCCATTCCAGTGCTATGTCATCTATAATTTAAATTTATGAGATAAATCTTGAGGTTCACCAGTGAAGCAGCTGTAGAATTCTAGCCACTTTGCCATTGAAAATGCAGATCTGCTGAAGATTTTTGTGTCTGACAAGCCTCTCATTCCCTTCCCTGACAAGCATCCATCAACATGTAATATTTATTCTTCTGTTTTAGTTTCACTACAAATAATTGGCGGGCCCTCAGCAAGAAGACTGGTTCCCACTGAGGCAGCACCACCTGTGTAGTCTCATGGAGCTGGGAACAAATGCCTTGGAAAGGAAGCTTTCCTAGAACTGATTGATAAAATGAATGAGGTACATTTACTAAAAGGAGGAAATACCAAATTTGCTCCTCAATTTTCATAAGCCATAGCGATGACGCAGGTGTTCTGCACAGCCCCAGCTGCTCAGGGCCTCTGGGCAGTGTAGGAAGGTGGGGCTGGAACGGAAAGAGGCAGCTCCAGGGCCAGAGCGGAAATGCGGTGCTGGCATCCAGGGAAAGGAAGGCCCATTCTTGCATGAATTTTTGTGCATCAGGCTTCTAGTTCTTAAAAAATTATGTTTCTGTAAAATGTACATTGTTCTGCACTGTTAAAGAAAAAAATAAGACAGGTAAATTAAAAAATAATGAGTTAATATACTGATTATTTATCTTAGGCATATATAAAAGCCTAAGCTACCTTTGGGACCAAACAACTGGAACATCCAGTCAACCAATCGCTATGACATGCACTGACCACCAGGGGGTAGATGCTCAACACAGGAGCTGCCCCCTGGTGGTCAGTGCACTCCCACAGCCAGACTCCCACATCCCCTCCCCCTGGCCAGCCAACCTCCCGTGGTCCCTCCCCGCTTGGTGGTCCCTCCTCCCTGCCAGCCGGCCCCCAGATAGGCCTCAATCACCAGCTGGCCAAGAGACCCCACCTGTGCACAAATTTATGCACCAAGCCTCTAGTGTTTAAATAAAAGACATACTAGAGGGACAATGGAGATTCACCATGATTTCCAATGCAGGAGTTTTCAAACTTTGAGCATTTAAACTGGAATATGTTTATGCTTCATTACCAAAATCAAGCAGTAGTTATTTTCTTCCAATTTCCAGGAAAATAATAAAATTATCATCTATTATTTTCCCCAATATTAGTGTTAATCTGATGATTATATTTTCAAGATTTGGTATGTAGCATTACCCTTACTTTAGTGAGTAAAATGAATAAATGAGTAAGAGAAGAATTTTAAATATAAACATACCAGTGCCTACATAAATACCAGCTTTTGATGAATGGGCATTATTGGTTGTTATTTTGCATTCTAAGAAATTAATTTAAATTTAAGATTAATAAGTAAAATATTAAACAGTACTAACCAACATTTATGCTCAAGTACTGTGAATGAGATGGAACTGAATAATATTTTGTGGACTTTCACAAATGACTTCATAATTTCTGAGGATTGTGCTGTCACAGAAAGTCTGAAAACTTTACTGCATTTATATTTTTAATAATTTTTCTACTTAAGTAAAATAATTTGATTAAATTAAGTAGATTTAGTGAAAACCCAAGAGAGTATGTATTTTACTTTATCATTTTATTGGCAATCACTTTTTAGAATGTATATAGCCTTGACTGGTTTGGCTCAGTGGATAGAGTGTCAGCCTATGGACTGAAGGGACCTGGGTTTGATTCCAGTCAAGGGCACATGCCTGGGTTGGTGGGCTTGATCCCCAGTAGGGGGCATGTAGGAGGCAGCTTATCAATGATATTCCTCTCTCATCAATGTTTTTATCTCTCTATCCTTCTTCCTTCCGCTCTCTCTAAAAATCAATAAAAATATTTAAAAATGTATACAGATAATATGTTTGCAGTAAATATTTCCTGGTTTTCTTAGTGGTTACATGAAAAATCAGTAGAAAAAATTGACATGAGAGTCCTAAGTAGCATGAGTTGTTAAAATACTTATTCAACATCAAAAGGATATCAAGTTTTATCACCAGGGGTTGGTGCAACTTAAAATACTTGGTGTAAGACCCTCTCTGAAGGAAATTATAATCTAAATAGAAGACATATACCCTGCAAATAACTTATAGACCCATTGAGATGCAATAAAAATCATATGACTCAGAAAGGAAACCAAGGGAAGCTTAGGGATTATATTAGAGATAGCTGATGAGTCAGCACATTTGCCATCATTGTTGAATTCTTCCCCTGGACTGGTCTTGGAGTCAAGAGCCTGAGGCACCTGTTTGTTTAAATTCTAGCTGAATTATTGAATTTAATTTGCAAACCTTTTCTGAGCCTTACTTTTTCCTATTATGAAGACAGCTAATATGACCTACCACTAAGTGCTTTTTAAGGATTAAATGTTTGACCAACTGCTTGGTAAACTAAATTGTTATAACATGTAAGATAGCTTTATGATCATTTATTTGTGCCACACAAAGTAGGGAAGAATCTAGTTGAAAAATCTGGTAGGAGAAAATCATGATATCAAAATGACAAAATAATTATATAATATTGAGGATTTCATTCATAGTTCTCAGTTCAATGTATTTTAGCTCACTTAATTTTTATAGTACTCTTAACTGATATGTATAAATAGCCTAAAAAGATAACGGTACAAATGTGTGTAATATTTAAAATAGTTGCCATATACCATTCATCAATGCTAAATGTGGTGTTCAGAAGACAGAACTTGTGAATCCTGAGTAAGAAGAGGTCATTATGAACTGTGAAAATCAGGAATGACTATGGGAAGGCTCGGATATAATTTGAACCTTTAAAGATGGGAAGACCTTTGATAACTGAGAGGAAGGAAGAGAGCATTCTAGTCCAAGGCAACAGCAGAGCATAGGATGCAAGTGTGGTATCAAAGAAGGAAACACCTTTTGTGACTTAAGAAGTATACCTGTGCCCAGATGTGATATGTGTTAACAATGCCTTTAAATGTGAGTACTTGAATTCAGGGCATGCAGTTGCTAGTTTGTCTCTAGTTACCATTACTGGCTATTGTTTGATATTGAGCAACTGCACATTTTAATGTTCCCTCTCTTGCCTTTCAAAGCATTTGAATTTGAGTACTCTTCCACAAAACAAGAGCAGGTTTAAAATAGACAAGAGAAAAGTAGATCAAAGCTGATCACCTTCTAAGGTTTACAAGTCAAAAATTGGTGACTTTAGATACAAAGAATAAAAAGTATTCTAATAGAAAAGAAAAGGATTTTAAAATGTGAAATCATGAGGTTATGCAGCATCCTTGACCCTTTTGAGAGGAATAGAAGCAGCTTTATAGTATTTAAGTTATTTATAGTTGATGGAGTTAGCCTTTATTTTATAAATAAGCAAACTGAGTCTAGATGATTTTGACTTGTCCAAAGTCATACCAAGAGGTGGCTTTGGGATTGAAATATTATTTGTTCATCCATCATGTAGAGGTACTGAGAGACACTTCCCAAACATTTTCTTCTTAAATCCTCATATTAAGTTTGTGTATGTGGTATTAAGACTCTTGCTGTGACAAAGAATTTTTTGCTATGCATTTCAAATCGAAGCTGAGACCTCTCGCTATCATGGAACACTCTAATAATCCCAAATTTAAGACCTTGAGGCAGACACTTTTGTTCCTTTATGTCAGCAGCATGAAAACCTCAGACTCTAATAAATTCATTGTCAAAAGAAGCTTACCAGCCCTTCATTCTGATGTGGATTATTAATTAGTATCTTTGGTTAAAGCCATAGGGAACATTCAACCAACTGTGGTGGAAAGCCCTCAGGTACAGCAAGGAAAACTTAGACTTCCCTGGACTCTTAATTTTGTTCAATAATTTAAAGAATGTCCCTAATAGATATGTGTACTCAAATTGCCTGATTTAAATAAAAGAAGTAGGCAGACACTCTAATTCCACACTTGCTTCTGACCAGCCATGACCTCTTGGGCTTTAGAAAAATGACTCAACTTCCCCCAGGCCTAAATTGATTCCTGCAGCAGAAATCTTCTGAAGGAAATATGTCTTGCAGTTGAGATCCTGCTTCTAATCTACTTGGTGCTTCAAACAGCAGAGTGTCTAGAAATACTAGTCTCTGCTGTTAGATCAGAAATCTTAAAGAGCCATGCAAATTGTATCCAACCGATCTTTAACTTGGGCCAATTCTTCCACAGTATGTGCAGACACATTCTTAGTTGACTTGACTGCATAATAGAGATAATTATATGCACTTACTTATCTCACAGAGGTCTACTGAAGATTAATTAGTTAATGTTGGCAGACCAAAGGTGCAATATATGTGCTAAGTATTATTATTATTACTGTGCCACTTATCTTTAAAGAATGTTGTTTCTGAAGTCATAGTGCCTATGCGCCATCTGCTCACAGCAGCCTTTACCATCTCTCCACTCAGAGACTGAATCCGGTATCTGAATAAATAGATGTGCTCAAAAAAAAAAATCTATCACACCTCCATCTGTGCTTATGGAATATGAATTCAGACATAGGCAGAAATGCAAATCAATCACAAGTAGAGAGGCTTCTCCAGGGCCCAGAGTCACATTTTGAGATGTTGCTCTAATATTCTTGCTTTTCCTTTTAGAATCCACTAACTCACGATGCTTCTATGAAATTCTAACTCTTCTGCGTCTGAAATAGAGTGACATATTAGAGACCTGGACTGCCTTCTCTTTTGTTCCCTGAAAGTTGAGAGAGGAAAAACTTACCCAGAACACGTTCTCAGCTGATTTTTTGCAGAAATTAGCTCCATGATTTTAAGGCTTTAGATATTAGTATAATTATCAAATGCTAATGAGTTTTTAAAGGTTCCTATGTGAAATCATGATCTTGAAACTTCCCTCCTGCCAGAACTGTAACTAGGTTACAGACAACATGACATGATCTATGACCCATTTTCACTAATGACTAAAGAATGAAGATGCAGCTCCTTCTGAATAAGCACTCCTTCCAAACATGACAGGGCACACTGCCACTGTGAAGGCTCCAAAAATCAGATTAAAACCTTGAACCAAAATTATCTAAATGTTTCACGGATGCCACAGTAGGAACATAAATACCATTTCCTGCCTTTGAAATAGTTATTGGTACCACAATTATCATGGAAATTTAATATTCTTCCATAGTAGGTGGATCAATGGAATTGTTTCTTCCCCCATCATCCCACTAGCTCTTCCTCATGTCAGCTGCAGGAAATAAATTTATCTTGTCTCTGAAACTCACCTCACTTGATCCACATACCCATAACTCCAGTAACATTTTTGTTTAGTTTTGTTTTTCTGTATCAAATTTTATGTAAATGTCTCACCTAATACAAGGGTATACTAAGACACCTTTTATGGTGGTGGTGGAATTAATCAGGTAGGAAGTAATCTCTGGTTCATGAAAGCTTCTGACTTATTATATGCATAGTCAGATCTCATGGAGGATGCAAGTAATATTTGAATTCAATTCATCTAATCTAAATTATGCATCCACCTTATGAATTGGTTATGTTTTAGGGATATAAAGAGGAATAAAATACCATACCTAGTTTCAACTCAAGAAGATGAATCTTCTAACTATATTAAAATGATAAGTTCCAAACTAGGTAATTTGAGCAAGTCTTGAGAGAACTGAGAGGAGGGAATGATTCATTCTATTGAGAGTCAGGAGAGAGAGTTTCAGAAGGCTTCAGATGGATGATATTTGAATTAGGCTGTGAAGGATGAAAACATCAGTGGTAGGTGGAAAAGAGAGAGAAGGCACAGTTTGCTGCCTGGACTCTAGACTTTCAAGAAGACTGATGCCTCCCTGCACTATGCTGTCCTATCCTATTAAAAATGAGCCTTGGACACCCATCATATTTTTGAAAATTTTCTTCTTAGGCACTTAGATTTCACTCCCTTCTCAAATCCCAACTGCTTTGATCTTGTTTTCTGTTCTTGTCCTTGTTTTCTGTTCTTGCCCCTACACTTGAAAACAGATGTCTTCTTCAATTTTGAATTTCCACTTGGACATAGGTTTCACCTATATACCAAAGCACAGAGCCCCAGATGTTACCTGATGTTCTCCCAAAGTTCATATTGGCCACCTAGAGAAAAGCTGAATATTTTTAAGCAGAGGAAACCAGCGGGAAAAGACATAGACAGCAAAGACCAGGACCTGTGTGACAAAAGGCAAGTCGTCTGGTGGGGCCAAAGCTCTCTGTTCCCTCATGCATCAGGACATTTAACAAAATGATGTAACCAAGCCCATAATAGCAGTGATACTGAGAAATAGCAAAGGTAATCCTATCCCAGCAATGTTTTAGCCCATCCCTCAGAAAATGCTAATTATAGATGGGGTATGCACACAAATAGGCCTAAGTCCCTAAACAACCATGACATCATATCTGCTTAGAGATGAGGGTCTAAACTGTCATTTTTTAAACCTAGATTCTACACATTTATGGGCCCAAGTCTCTCAGGAGATGGTTCTTAAATAACTCGGGGAAAATTAAGTATTTTATGAGCTTACTGGTTACTAATTGGTAATTACAGAACAAACACATACTTACCCAGTGGCTTGCATCTTGGGTGTTTTAGAGCCTGGTTGCCTTTGGCAACCTTTTCTATTAGTGATATGATAACATCCTGTAAGACGAGGATCCAAGGTTTCAACTAGATTTGCTGATCTTTAATGGCATTTACATGATTGGGTAGACTGAGAGTCTGAAACCATTGTGTCCCCTCAGGAATAAGGAGGTGATGGAGTGGGGCTAGCTCAGAAGGCTTGCAGCATGACCACTTATGCAATGCCTTCTCTGTAGACTAAAAAAGGGAGTCTGGACTCAGGGCTGTAAATTTGGCACAGTCCACGAGTTCTAAATTGACTTTAAAATGAATGAGGTAATGGAATACTCAGACAGAAGGCTCATCCATTATAGAAATACACCTCAAATTGGGTCTTCTTTTGGTAAAGGCTAAGGAATACTCCTCGTTAAAACTTGGCCAGTTATTTGCTTACCAGGTCTTGCTGGGATTTGGATTAACTGTCACAGTGATAAAATTTTCCTAGAAACTAAATGAAAACGCCAACATAAACAAATGTTACAGAAAGTCTTCAACATTTTCAAAATGAACTGCTTGATCTAGTTAGCACCTCCAGTTCTGCTGGTATAGTCCATTTAAAACAGCTTTCTATAAGGGGAGAAAGAGTGAAATCGAAGCAAATTACACATATGGCGTGGGTTTATCTATTTATGTAACGAAAGAGGGGGCAGAAAATGGAGAGAGAAGAAAATGAGAAGAAAAGAGTTGTGCTAAAGAACAAATAAAATGCTTCTTTAGTAGACCCTGAAATTCTCAATCAGGTCATTAAAAACAACAACAAATTAAAGAGTATTTAAAGAGCATTCAAAACATACCCAGCTGAATATAACCCACATGCCTCTGTGAGCTTTTCACATTTGGTCAGAAGTTGCTTAGTGAATTGAGACTCTATTAAGTTGCATGTGGTTTCCATTCTTCTGTTTTTATAGTTTTTTGGAATTTACTTTGCATCTGCTGGGACCTCTAACCATTTTCTGGCCTGAAGATACTATTGTAGACAACACCAAAAAGATAATCTCTTTTGTATAGCCAATTTATCACACTAAAAGTCCTGGCTGGAATCTTTACTCAGTGTTAATATGTCATAATTTAACCCTCACAACCACACTTGTAAAGTTGTTACCATGTCTCTGTTTCTTTCATTCAATGAGCTGAGGCTTTTAAAGATTAAATAACTTGCCCAAGTAAGTCAGCTTCAAACCAAGGTTATCTGAATATCACTCTTGTACTCTTTCCTTTAAGTCACATACATGCTAATAGGTTCTTATAGCATCAATGAAATACATTAACCTTTTTGCAGTTGCATTATAAGGATTTTGAAAGATTACATTGATCATTGCACAACTCTTTGCCTACTCCTGACTCCCAGTATTGTTTTTGCTTTGAGGGGAGGGAAATATTAAAATGAGAAATTGTGACATGAAATTTTGTAATCAAATTCTAATACTTTTGTAAAATTTGTTGGTCATCGTCAAATCATGAAAATATGAAGTTTATAAAGAGGCTAAGTAATACTTCACCTTCCTGTTTTTTTAACAGTATTTTTCCTTACTTAATTTAATTTAAAAAAGTAGTATCTATATGTGCAAAATTTTCAAATGGTAGAGAAGTTGTAATACGAAGAACAACCCTCCTTCCTATCTTTGCTCTTCAATCCCAGTTTAGATTTAAGTCTCTTGTATTTATTTTTTAAAAAATTATATACACATGAAGACATGAAATATCTCTCTAAATTTAGCATTACATTTTGGTGATGTTTTTGTTATCAGCTCTGAGGCTTCTTTTGCTTTTCACAGCTGCAGTGTATTTCATTTATGGATAGACTGAAATTGATTTAACTTATTACTGCTTGACATTTAAAGGTATTGCAGTCTTCTGTTCTTCCTAAGTATGCTGCAGTGGACATCCTTGTTCTTATATCTTTGTTTACAGATGTATGCATATATCAATGTTGGAAGTGACATTACTGAGCCAAAGGCTAAGAGTTTATAATTAGACATGTATGATTAAATTATCCTCTGTATGAGCCTACTTTCTAGTTCAGTTATGATTTTAAAAAATTACTACATATTTATTGTAAGTAAAGAATATTATCCTATTTAGTAAGCTTGACAAAATATTTTAAAAATTCTTCATATTGTGAGGTTTGGGAGCATAAAAATTTTATGTAGTCAATTTTAATCTTTTCTAATGCTGCTTTTGGATGGTTTATCTTATTTAGAAGGCATATTTCCATATCAAACAAGTTTTTTATTAACATAATTTTTAGTGCTTTGAAACTTTTATTTTTACATTTAAATATTTGATACATCTAAAATTTATTGGGGTCTACTCTTAAGACAATAACCAGCTTTTGTTTTTTCTAAATAGCTAGCCTGTTATTCTAATATCATTTATTGAAAAGCTACTGGTTGTTTTGTTTTTTTTCTTTACTGATATGAAATGTCACTTTATCATACAATAAATTCTTATATGTATTTCTGTTCACTTTTTGAGCTTCTGTCCAATTGATCAATCTGCCTGTTCTGACATCAGCACCAAACAATTACAGTAGTATTAAAATATATCTTACTATCCTGCCGAGGTTTTCTCACTTACTACTTTTTATTTGTTTCAGAAACTTACTGCCAATTTTTCCATGTTTATTTTTACATAAGAAATTTAGACTCAGCGAGCTTGAGTTCCAAAAATAAGGTTGTTGCTATTTTATTTGGATCATGTGAAATCTGTAGGTTAATTTAGTTTGAACTTACATTTTTATGATCTTGAGTCTTTCTGTGCAAGAATAAGTTTTATCTTTTTTGCTTTTGAAGCTTTTAAAAGACATATATATTCTTTAGTAGAACTTAAAAGTTTTTCTTCATAAAAATCTTTCATGTTTGTAATTATCTTCATACCTAGATATTTATTCTTCTTATTTTAAAGATGAAACTGCTATTTCTCTGCATTTTATAGCTGGGAATGTTTGTTTACAGGAAAACAATTGATTTTTTTTATATTTGTTATTTTTATTTGCTTTTAATTTTAATTAAAATTTTCCAGTTATATAATCGTATGAAAAAAATGTTGTTTTATCCTTTTCAGTATTTTATCTTTATTTTAAATGTTACTTTAACTTTCTAAAATTATTTTTAAATGTCTGGTATGTCTAGACCAGTATTGTATTTAAATAATGCTGATAATAATAAGCATCCTGGTTCATTGCTGCCGAATTTATGACGATGCTCTCTAATATTTTACTATTATAGAATTTGCATTCAGACATATATTAAATAGATTATAAAGTTGTTTGAGATACCAATTATTTTTTAAGAATTATAAAAATCAAGATTAGACATTAATATTTGCCAACTAACTTTTTTGTTACTTACAAAGGTAATCCTGCTTTTATTTCCTTACTTTCTAACATTCTAAAATACACTGATAGATTTTATATAAAGATGTTTGTATTTATAGTTCTTGTGTAAATCTTGTGTTCTACCCTTTTGATATTCTGCGTATTTCTTCCTTTTGTTTTGTTTAAGTACAAAAGTAGTATGGGATTATGGTTTCCCCTTTTAAATCTGGAAATATAATTTTCTAGGTTTAGAACATTAATTTTATGTTGGCTTTATGAAAAATGACTTTGGAAGCTATACATTTCTATGCTTTCTAGACCATTTTAAATAGCTTTGTAAATTATCTATTCCTTAGGGGTTGGTTAGAATTCATCACTGAAACTCTGGTTTAGAAAGTGTTTGGCTTATTTACAAGTAGGGGCAAATAATTTTTAAAATTTTCCATCAAGACAGTTAGAAAATTTGCCTTCTGTTGTTCTGTAGGACAAATTTTATAATTTCTGTTATAACACAGCATTCATTTTATTCAGACTTTCAAATTTATCTTCAGTATGTGAGTTACATATTTTTTCATAAGTAGATTCATTTTCCGTGCATCTGTATTTACTAACAAATTCTATTTTTTCCCCCTAATTTATTTGATACATGTGCTTCCTCCTTATCTTATTTTTCTAAGGTCAGTTTAAATAGACACACATATACATATTTACATACATGCACAAAGGCACACACATTTATTTATTTTTATATATTCATATAGTATATATATAATATATGTGTATAATACATATTATGTATATAAAATATATAATTACTAACATTTGTTTTTTTAACATATTTTTATTGATTTCAGAGAGGAAAGGAGAGGGAGAGAGAGATAGAAATATCAATGATGAGAGAGCATCATTGATCGGCTGCCTCCTACATGCCCCCTACTGGGGATCAAGCCCACAACCCAGGCATGTGCCCTTGACTGGAATCGAACCTGGGACCCTTCAGTCCACAGGCCAACACTCTATCCACTGAGACAAACCAGCTAGGGCTGAGGTTTTTTTATTATATGTGCTTTCTCACTAATATCATTTTTCAATAGTACTTATATACATATATCTATAATAATAAAAGTGTAATATGCTAATTAGGCCTTCTGGATGAAGCAAGGGCTGTGAGGGAAGCCCAGGTCCTGGGTGTGGGAAGGAAGCCGGTGCTGGCAACCAGGGGAAGGAATGCCTACTCTTGAACAAATTTTGTGCATCAGGCCTCTAGTCCTATATAATAAAAGCCCAGTGACAATAATGGCATAACAACCAGAATGACCACTCAACCAGTCTCTGTGAGGTGCATTGACCACCTCTCGGTCCCTCCCCCTGGTCCACAGGTTCTGATTGCTGAATGGCTAACGGGGAACCAGAGTGGGTGATGGTGGGGTGGGACTGGGGACTGATGAGTGGGTGTAAAGCCGACCTCTTGGTCCCTCCCCTGGCCTGCAGGCTCCAATCACCGGATGGCGAACTGGGAACCTGACTAATGTGTTTAGCACTCACTACATAATAAGCACTCAGTTGAATTTTACTCACACTATTACTGAGACACAATGTACATAAAGTTGAGGACTATAGAGTCTGGGGGCACACTGCGTGGATTTACACACCTGTTCTGCCACTAACTAGTTTTGTGATGTTGGACGATTTATTTAACCTTTCTGGGTATAGTATATTAATACCTACTTCACAGAAGTGTTGGGAAGACTTTCACACAATATGTAACATATAGTAGGGGCTCAGTAGCTTTATTGTTAATCATAATACTTTGACCCACAGGGAAGCTTAATTGACATTGTATCAAAGTATATTTAAATCTTGATCCATTCATGAGTATTAAATAATGCCCAAACATATGTACCTAAAGGTGTTTATGACTTATAAGCATTTACCTCACTGTTCAGTACGGTAATAACTAAGTAAACCATTATCAAATGAATAAGTATATTGATAGGAGTGATATGACATTGGTACCAAGTACCCTTCCTTTTTTTATTGTAGAAAGAATACTGAGTTCAATTTTTCAAAATTTCCTATTTTTAATGATCTGGACTTATGTATCTTATTTTTGTTTTCTTTGTTTTCAATAATGTCTTTTCTTTCTATTTATACCTTAACAGTACCTGTTATCTGCAGGAATATAACATGGATTAATAGGAATTTGACAGGGCCCACTCAAGAATGCAAATAATCCTTCCCACTAATATTTACAGGGTAAACTAAGATTGTTGGTAGAGTATTAAATTTGACAGTAAAATAGTAATTGAGTTTTCAGATTAATTTAAATAGGCTAATTGAAATTAGTGAATATTCAAGTAAAGTTAATTGTACTGGACAAAAAGCTGTTCTTAAAGTAATAACTAAAATTTCTATTGGTAGTTCATCTCATGGTAAAATTCCTGAATATGCAATGAACCTAAAGCAGTCATATGTGTGGGCAAAAAAAAAAAAAAAAATTAAATTTAAAGTTATCAAGACTGCATTATAAAATTTACAAAAACCTCCATTAATAAAAAAAAAGGGGGGGATAGTAGGGCAATATCATGTAAGGAAAAATATCCTATAAGTAAATTACATCTAGAAAATTTTTACTTTACCAAATTAAGTTTCATTTGCAATGCTAACAGCAAGACGGCCATGAAAAACACACATGGTGCCTAAATAAGACAAAGGAAAATCATTTGAACAAAAATAAAAAGGATCCCAAATCAATTATATAGAAAAGATTCCTTTATTAACTTGTGGTCGAGAATATATTTGTATATTTTCAGAAAACAACCCCAAGACCAGATGGATTCCTGCAACAGAGAGGAATTGACAGGTGTGCTCCAACCACTAAGACAAGAGGAAAAAACAGTCCAGAGGTGGAAGACGCTGACAACGCCTTGCCACGCGAGCGGTCAGCAGCTGTGCACCGCTGCAGGTTACCTAGGACCAAACCAGAGAGGGTCGGACCTGCATTGCCAACATGTGCCCATCATCCAGATATCATTGCTGACATGTACACATAAGGAACTGTTAGACATTGAAACGGGGACTCAGAACTGTTGGACATTGAAATTGGGACTCAAACATATTTTTGTTTTGTCTTGTTTTGTTATTATATGTTTATTTCTAGTCTGCAAAGGCAAAACTTTTTAAAGGAAAGAAATGGTGGGAAAAAGATACAGAGGCAAAGAAGCATTGAACCGACTGTCAAACTACATTGGGAAGACAGGGGAGGTTGGGCGAGGGGGGCTGTAATAGACCAACCGAAGGACTTGTACGCATGCATATAAGCACAACCAATGGATATAAGACACTGGGGCGGGGGGGGGGGGGGCGGGGAGGGCGGGCAGGTGAAGGCATGTACTGGGGGGTAGGGGAGGTCGGGGGGAGATCAATGGGGGGAAAAAAGGAGACATATGTACTGCTATTTGTAATACTTAAAACAATAAAAAAATGGTAAAAAAAATAGGAATTTGAAGTCCTTTGAAATCCAATATAAAGATTATCATAGTATCAAGCCTGTCATTCAGCTTTAATAGTGTTGAGGACTGTCTTAATTACAGTCCATCCAAGTGTGCTAGATGACTCACATGTTTATTTTTTTATTTTATTTTTTAAAACATCGTTTTATTGATTTCAGAGAGGAAGAAAAAGGGAGAGAGCGATAGAAACATCAATGATGAGAGAGAATCATTGATTGGCTGCCTCCTGTACACCCTCTACTGGAGATCGAGCCCCAACCTGGGCATGTGCCCTTGACCAGAATCGAACCCTAGACCTTTCAGTCCCCAGGCCGGCGCTGTATCCATTGAGCGAAACTGGTGAGGATGCACATGTTTACTTTAAAAATTAGCTTGATGTGCACAACTTTCAGTTTCATATTTTTCACTTAATTTATTTGATTCATCTTTATTTGTTTGCAGCCACCAGTATCTTCTGCTGAATAGAAAAGTGACTTTCCATCTCCAGTCACCATGCTTCATTTCCCCTTCTGCAATAGAATGGCCAGTCTCTGTGCATCATCCTTGTCTAACCAGTTTACTTTGTTATTATCTTTATTATTGTCATTACTGTTCACTGAGTGCTGAAAACCTATTCAACACTTTTAAATACATAGATCAAATGCAGTTTCTGCCCTGGTAGCTCCTGTCCTGGATGGTACAACTGATACTGCAGAAAAAGAAAAAATAATATGAGAACACAATGAACTTAGGTCACCCAAGGCTGACAATATTTCATTCTTGATTCATTCATTAATGTTATTTCTGAGTCTGTCTCTTGTACTGCATTAAGTTCCTTGAGGAATATGAAAAAAGTAAAGGGCATATCACTTTTATAAAAAATTTTACAATTTAGTTTGTAGGACCAAACATATGCTTGTAATAGAACTAGACAAAATTGTCAGGTACCCTGTGTCAGTCAATAATATGCTTTGAACCTCTACTGAGTGAAGAAAGAGGCTCACAATGGAAAAAAATGATTATGATATAGTCTCTTTGATTTTAAAGAACTAAGAGTTGGATGAGGAATAAACTATCACTCTCTACTACTACAATTGAAGGTTGATGTTCATTGCAAAGTTACTAGTATATGTGCAGTTACTCTATTACATGCATTTCACAGACTAACTCACACAATGCCCACAATAACTTTGTCAATTAGGTATTACTGTCATTCTTATTTTAAAGTGAGGAAACAGAGGCACATAATATTAAGTAACTTGCTCCAGATCCTCTAGCTAGTAAGACAAACAGTATATATGTAATTAAATCAGAGTGAAGGTGAGATATAGTGGTATAGGAATTAGGAAAATCTTTTTGCAAGAGCTAAATTTTTTGCACAATCTCAAAGGAATGAGGACTTTGGGGTGCAAGGAAGGTCAAGAATCAATGTGCAGGTAGAGTGAAAAAACACAGATATAGAGAGTGAAAGATGGAGGAGTAAGGGGAGACAAACTTGCTTCTGGTCAAGATTTTAGAGGAATCGTGAATGAAATGCCTCTGAAAAGTCAGAGAGAAATGCTGAGTAAAACAAAAACAAAAACAACTGAGTAAGATAAGCTCTTCTTCCCAGTATTTTTCCCTGACTGCTTTGGAGAAACCTGGACTGAATTTCCAGTTGACACTTAAGAATTGACATGACAGAACTGAATCTCTGTTGTTTTCCTAGTGCCTGATAGTGCTACGGAGTTACTATTCAAAGCCAGGCATTCTTCTCAAAACATCACTCTTAATATTGCAGATAACACAAGAAAGAATTCAGACTCAAACTGTTATCTCCATTAACACTTAGAGCCCATTAACTCATTTGTGAGTTTATTGGCTTACTTAAGTTATTAGATTAGTGACAGAATGCTAAGCAGGGCAAGTGATTTTAATGGAGGTGAGAGCATACTGCAGGACTGCTAAATCACAGGACACTAGCTAAGCAGTGGGAACAGCAAAGTGATGAAAAGTCAGGGAAGTTGAAAGGCAAAGCAGAAGGCTCTGAGGATAAGCCCCACTAATTTTGCAAGTTTGCCTAGAGGTGGCCCTGAGAAAGTTATACAGGCAGATCTCTCAGTAATGCAAATAATTAGAAGGGTAGAAAGTGAAAGGAGTGTATTATTCCTCAATTTTTTTTACAGATCTTTTTGCAGTGTTATGCAGAAGTTAACTGATAACAGTTTATGAGAGCCAATTGTTAAATTTTCAAAAAATGTGGGTGTTCATAGAGTGTTGCTAGATTAAAGTTTACCATGGTGGCAGTAATTTGCTCTAAGGAAGTTCTCAAATGTTGCAAATCAAGGTTCCAACCACCTCATCTCCTCCAGACTCCCACCCCGGAACCCCCACACTCCCTAAGTACACAGAGTGGGATTGAAAACTAAGGAAGAAATGAGGTTTGACCACCATGCCATGGACTTTGAGTGACAGCATCTTTTCATTGTGGAAAGAGGAACTAAAGCTGCTCTTGGGAGGTGAAGAAAGAATGCACTTCTTCCCTCTCTTTCCTTGGACTCACATAAGGAGACATAAACAGCCTGGCTTGACATTTTTAGTTTCCTGCTTTTCTAACAACATAAGATACCAAGAGCCTGTAATTCACAAGCGGGAAGAATGTGTAAGGTGGAGGAAGGAGCAAGGATGATTGGTGGTACTATGGGAGACCAGCGCAGAAGGATTTAGAAAGTTAAAATTTTTAGGAGCATTATTGACTCAACTAGAGGCCTGGTGGCACAAAATTCGTGTGTGTGTGTGTGTGTGGGGGGGGGGGGGGTTGTCCCTCAGCCCAGCCTGAACCCTCTCCAATCTGGGACCCCTCAAGGGATGTCCAACTGCCCATTTAGGCCCAGTCCCAATAAGATCAGCCCTAAATTGGCAGTCGGACATCCCACTCACAATCCAGGACTGCTGGCTCCCAACTGCTCGCCTGCCTGCCTTCCTGATTCCTTAACCGCTTCTGCCTGCCAGCCTGATCACCCCCTAACCACTCCCCTGCCAGCCTGATTGATGCCTAACTGCTTCCCTGCCAGCCTAATTGTCCCTAACTGCCCTCCCCTGCAGGCCTGGTCCCCCACAACTGCTCTCTCCTGCAGGCCTGGGTCCCCCACAACTGCCCTTCCCTGCAGACCCAGTCACCCCCAAGTTCCCTCCTCTGCCGGCCTGGTCACATCTAACTGCCTTCCCCTGCAGGCTTGATCGCCCCCAACTGCCATCCCCTGCTTGCCTGATCACCCACAACTGCCCTCCCTTGCAGGCCTGGTCCCTCCCAACTGCCCTCCCCTGCTGGCCTTTTGTGGCGGCCATCTTGTGTCCACATGGGGGCAGCCATCTTGTATGTTGGAGTGATGGTCAATTTGCATATTACTCTTTTATTAGATAAGATAGAGGTCTGGTGCATGGGTGGAGGCTGGCTGGTTTGCCCTGAAAGGTGTCCTGGATCTGGGTGGGGGTTCCCTTGGGGTGTGGGGCAGCCTGGGTGAGGGACCTATGGTGGTTTGCAGGCTGGCCATGCCCTCCAGTGACCCAAGTGGAGGCCCTGGTATCTGGGATTTATTTATCTTCTATAATTGAAACTGTAGCCTTGTGTGGAGGCCAAGGCAGGCAAGGGCTGCAGAAGCTTGGTTTCCTCCATCGCTAGGGGCAACCCAAGCCTCCTGCTCTCTTCAGCTCCATGGCTGCTGCCATTTTTGTTGGAATTTATTTATCTTCTATAATTGAAACTTTGTAGCACTGAGTGGAGGCCTGGGCTTGCCAGGATGTGCGGAAAGCTTGGCTTCCTCCATTGCCAGGGAAACCCAAGGGTCCTGCTCTCTCCATGGCTGCAGCCATCTTGGTTGGGTTAATTTACATACTCGCTCCTGATTGGCTGGCGGGCGTGGCTGGTGGGTGCAGCAGAGTGATGGTTAATTTGCATATTACTCTTTTATTAGACAGAATGGTTGTGTAAAACAGCAATGACTGAGGCGAGCTACACTATATGTCTTTGCAAAGTGGTTCCTTCTCCACTGTTCACTTGAGTCCTCATTCTTTCAATGCTTCTCCCTGCTCGGGATTTCATTTAGTTTTTGGAACTGGTTTATATTGGAGAACATCAAGGGGAAATAAAGGGAAAAGGAAAGGTTTTTGAGAGGCTGAACAAAAGCAGACTTAAGCAGACAGAGAAAATAAAAGTTAGATTAAAAATATAACATATTCCAGTTACTAAATTGAAGAAATCATTACTGAAGGTCCTCCTTTCACTTAAACAGCATGAATAAAACTTGTTCAAAATAAATTTTTATCCTGGAAGCTGTTTGTAGAGTCAAGGAATCTATCTCATGCAGGTGTTCCATGTGTGAAATGCCAACACAGATTATAGAGGCCCCAAACATACCATATTGTGGTTAGAGGGAACTATGAGCGAGAAGACACAGTAAGAGGAATAGGTGGTTTTCAAAACAAAAGTATATTTGTGCTTTAGTGTCACACTTTAAAGGCATCGGTTTGTTTTAAGCAGTTATACTTTTTGTGCCATAAATTCCATATATAAAGTAATTATACTAGTAAAATTTGAGTTTTACATTGCAAGGAGAGGGCTTGTGAATTCTATAAGAAGATATGGCTTTTCCTAAAGGATACAAACTTGACTTCAAGTCATTACAAATGAAATTTACTGTAGAATTTATTGCAGAATAGCTTAAGGGCTTGATTTGGCATGCTCATGCACACAGAGCTCCTGGATAAGTTGTGGAAACTTATAGCTCTATAAATGCCAGCTGTTGAAAGCAGGCTGCTCATGATCTCAATAATATGAACTGAAGAAGAAAATGCAGATATGAAGAATAAAATAAATGAGAGCAAAGAGAAACATCAGGCTACTTACTTGGTTTACTTAAATGACTGGCAAAAACAGGTTGGATATTGCTTAGGCGATATGGGGGGAAAGGAATAAAGAGAATTAAAAGTCCCTGCTGCCCACGTGGGCTTGGAGTCCATGGACTTCATTTGTATATCTATCAATCAACATTAGTCATTGGTACTTTAGTAGGCACTGTTACATATACAGGATAAACACATCTACACATATCTCAAACATTTATACATAAGTATATGTATTCAATAGACACATATCTATGCACACATATGTAAATATATACATATCATATACATATATATCTTATATATACATAAGTAGAATAGAAAAGAAATGTAAAACCTGCCTTCTAGAAACTTATAGTTTAACTCGAAGCCCAGCACATTAAATTTGTGCATGGGTATGGTCCCTAGGCCTGGCCTGCGATCAGGGCCATCTTCTCCGTCTACCCTCAGCCAGCCCTGCTCCCCACCCCTCGTTCCCCTTTCACCATTGAGTGATCGGTGCCTGATGGCTAGGGAAAGGGACCAAGAGGTGGTCAGTGTGCCTCATATTGACTGGCCCAGTGGTCATTCTGGTCGTTCTGCCATTAGGGTCTATTTGCATATTACCCTTTTATTATATAGGATAGAGACCTGGTGCATAGGTGGGGCTGGCTGACATGCTCTGATGGGGGCCTTGGATCAGGGTGGGGGTCCCTGTTCAGGGGCAGGGCCAACCTGGGTGAGGGGCTGCAGTGTTCTGGTTTCTGGTCATTGTGGTCTTTCTGCTGTTTTAGTCACTGGGCTTTTATTATATAGGACTAGAGGCCTGGTGCATGAAAATTTGTGCACTTGTGGGGGGGGGGGGGCGTCCCTCAGCCTGGCCTGGTGCCCTCTCGTAGTCTGGGACCCCTCAGGGGATGTCCACCTGCCAGCTTAGTCCTGCTTGTGGCTGAGCCGAGCTCCCCCTGTGGGAGCCCACTGACCACCAGGGACAGCTCCTGTGTTGAGCGTCTGCCCCCTGGCAGTCAGTATGTTTTGTAGTGACCAGTCGTTCCTGGTCATTCTGCCGTTAGGGTCAATTTGCATATTACCCTTTTATTATATAAGATTGAGGATACAAGATAAATCATCTAAGTCATCTTCCTCTTTTAAAAATTTTCTCTAAATAATTCCCAGATGGATGAATAAATTCAAAATATGTCTGATTTTGTTGATCCTTTTGAAAATCCTTCAATTTCTTCTAATCACCTGCAAATAAAGCCTTAAATTCCTGAACATGGCATAAAAAGCATTTTATAATCTGTGCTTTCCCCAGGTATCCAATCCCTTATCTCTGTTCCCCTTTTTGCTCCTTTTACAGGTAGCTCAGGATGCCTTCAGGGCATGGCTCAGATATCACTTTTTATAGTTTTCTTTAAAGTTCTTCACATATGTTCTTCTCGCACCTGAGAGTTGTCTCTACAGAGCTTTGCTTTTGCATTGTACTCATTGTTTTTTCTTGTCTTCCAACTGCATTTGGAACCTCTTGGAAGGCAAAGACCATTTCTCATTCATCTTTGTGTCATCAATATGGAGCAAAATATCTGGCACATAATAAATGTCCAGTGCACAACAAATGTCTTGTTAATGACTAAATTTGAGGCTAAATAGTGCTAAATTAGTTAGGAATTACATGTGGGTAAGGGAAACAAATTTTTCTTTTTTCCACCACCAACAAAACTATGGTGGATTAGACTAATGAGTGTTTCTCTTTTATGTAAACAAATTTCATAGATATTCATAAAGAGTTGGTATGGTAGCCCTACAATTATCAGATCTAGAATCCAGTTTTCCCCTCTGTGGTTTTCATGCTCCACATCATTTTATGAACCAGGATGATTATTGGATTTACAACCATCATGTCTGCATTCTAGGCAGGGAAGATAGAGGAAGTGGGGAGAATACAAAACAAAACAAGCCCCATCTGATTCAGCTCCTTTAAAAAATTTCCCTGAAAGCCTCACCCCAGTTGTTATTCCTACTTCTCGTTTGTGACCACCATCTGCAAGAAAGATTAAGAACCATAATTCTTTAGGTGGACATATTTCCTCTTGGAGTAAAATTAATATCTGTTATACAATTAAGAAAGTATATTTTTAGTAGGCAAGTGTCAAAATTAACTGTACCAATGACCAATTTTAAAGGAGTTCTGAAACTATCCTAATAGTTGAAGCTTCCTTGCAGGAAGGAGGATGGGAATATCCATAAATGAACTCTAAAAGGTGGATAATATTGGAGTATGCTTAAGTACAGGATGGCAGTTTGGAGCAGGAAAATGCCATGAATAAAGTTTAGAATTAAACATCAAGTGTGGTAGGTTTGAGTTACTTACTGTTTGCTATTGGCCTTTACCAGACTCTTTGATATAGAGCCTGTATCCTAATCATTGTATCTCACCAGCATACAACACAGCCTTTGACACCTAGTAGATGCTCAGTCAATTCTGTTTTAGAATTGATATGAATGTATTAGAGAACATCTTTAGAGAAATTTTTTGAACACACATAACAAGTTGGACTTAAGAACATACAAGAATATGAGAGAATTTTGAGAGGAATGACATAATGAAAAAAATATTTTAAAGGACCAATTTTATGATAAAGGTGCTGGAGAAGGCCATGGAGAATATTTCAGAAGTTCAATTTGAAGAAGTGAGAGATTTAAATAAAAGGGAAGCAGTAGATGAGCAAAAACAAAGAATGGTTAAAGAGATTGTTTGATAGTAATTGTTACCGCTGTCGCCTGATATTACCTTTTTCCTTTGTCTGTTTAATTTTTTTCTGTATCGTTACCTTCTAATATACTATGTAAATTACTTAATTTTCACATTAATATGTTTTGAGGAAAATAGGAAGCATTGTGATTTAGTTTGTTGGGTTTATAAATCTGGGATTGAAAAGTAAGTAAGTTCAGAGCTGGAGATAGATTTAAGAGTTATTGTAATAGAGTTGTTTGTTAAAGTGGTAAAGTAGGAGCAGCACTACAGGGACAATAATGTACAGTGATAGAAACAGAAGGCAAAAGAAGAGGTAATAGAGATAAGATTTCACATGGTAAAATGTGAAATCTTATCTTTAAATGTAATGTAATGATAAATATTTGCAACAGTAACACCCTCTTCAGGAAGAAATACATCTTGAGGCACAGCACAATATGTAGATCTTCTTTCTTCTTCTAATTTCTCCTCCAACCATGGGTAGCAGAGTTTGTTAAGACAGGGTAGACTTTAGTCAGAAGTAGAAATGCAATGAGACTTTTATTTTTATTTTCGTAGGTTGGATCCAAGTTGGTTTTTATATTATACCAGAGGCACGATGCACGAAATCCATGCAAGGGCCTTGGCCCTGGCCCCTGCCCTCCTACCGAGTCTTTATCTGGAAGGAAGGATGTCTGGTCTAATTAGCATATTATGCTTTTATTATTATAGATGTGTGTGTAACTTTTATTAAAACTAATTAAATTATAAAATAAATAGAAAGTGGTGCTGATTATGTAGCCCTGGATACTGCTATAAGAAGTTCTTTAGATGCTCAAAGTCATGGGTTTTTGAGCTATTGCCTTCCATTAACAAAAATTCTGAGAATGATCTTGTCTGAGTTAGAGATTGTGGTTCTATAGACTCAGTTTCCCTTAACTTTCTCATTACTCTGTTGGCTTCTGGAACTCTTTTTTTTTTTTTTTCCTAACTCTCCCTATCAACTATATCTTTGGCGAAGTGGGTAGTAGTGAAGAGGGGTTTCCTGGGCTATTCTCACTCTGGTAGAAGCATGAGGTGATTTAATTTTTGGTTAGTTTTCTCTCAAATCCTATGAGCTGCAATGTAATGCTCCATGTGCTTAATTTTTCAACTGATAAAACTTCAGCTATGGCTGGTGTGGTTCAGTAGGATAAAGCATCCATCATCCTGCGCACCAAAGGTCATGGGTTTGATTCCAGGTCAGGGCACATATCCAGATTGCAAGTGTGATCCTCAGTTGGGGATGTACGGGAGGCAACCGATCAATGTTTCTCTCTCACATTGATGATTCTCTCTCTCATCAATGAAAAACATATCCTCTGGTGAGGATAAAACACACACACACACACACACACCCAAAAAAACCCAACCAACTTCATATGGTATGTATGCACATATGTATGTATCTCTCTATTATCATCTATCTATCATATTTTTGCTGATAAAACTTTATAATTTTCTAATTAAGTTGAATTACTTAAGTGATAGGAGTTACCAGTTTCTAGAAAGTCTTTTCCAGCCTTATAAAAATTAAACTTCTCATGTGATTCTGGTACGCATGCAGAAAATGCAAAAGGCCATGTTGTGGATAAGATAGACTCAGAAGAAATGAGATGGCCAGATAACCACCATCCTGGGGGTGACTGTGCAAGTGATGCTTCCGTGGCAAGAAGATGCTATGTCTTCTTAAAAACTTATTAAGGGATTGTTTAGAAATGTTTGATAAAGGACCACATTTATTAACTTTCTCTGAAGCTGAGAAGACCAGGAGCAAGTAAAACACTAGGAAAGGCTCAAAGGATTGGAACATAAAGCAAATTTAAGTTAAAAAATATTTATTAAGGATTTGTTTTGTTCCAGTCTTGGTGAGCAAAACTGATATGTCTTTAAGAGAAATTTTCATAATAGAAACGTTAAGACTCTGACTATTTTTTAAGGGTTTCTGGTCTCTCCCGATGTAGTTTGTCCTTGAAAGAGAAACCAAGGGCCATCAGGTTGTAGGTTGTTGGTATTTTTTGAAGTAATGTTTTGCTAGTCTCATTGATTCTTGGCATAGCAACACTTATTCTTGGAGAATAATGAACTCTTATAGCCATATTTTAAAAAGTGAAGGATTTTGTGCTGTCACATAAGAATAAAGTTTAAGCTAAAAATTAAGCTAATGTCTCCATGGCAGTTTGTCTATAAAGTTTATTGATTTTGCATAGTAGATGGTAACTTGTCATCTCTAAATTATTCATACCTAATTAGAATAAATTTGTGAGTCTTTTTGGAAATAGAACTGAGTCATGTCAAAAATTACATTAAACAAAAAACCCTTACATTGAGCCCAGGAAACTTAATTCTACTATAAGGTTTTGCAGTGAAGACATCTGCAATTCTGCAATTCTAATTCCAATTTGTAATATTTCATAAAGTAGGCTTCTGAGTGTTAGAGATTATAATTACCTCTAGATATCTCTCTATATTTCCCTTCTAGACTTAGTGCATTTTACAATTTATATTTAATAGAAGTCATTCTCTCATTATCTGGTAAAGTAGCCTGACACAGAAATTCTAGAAGCAAACTCTAGGCAGAGTTTTTCCTGCTTTTTTCCTTTGTTTACATTCTGACCCCAGTTTTATTTGAAGAAATTATTTTTGAAGCTCTTTTTCCCCTTCTTGTTTGTGAAGCAGCTCTTGGGTCTGTACGCCATAAAGTAGTGTTCTCATCATGCATATATTTAGCACCCTAATCTCTGCAACCAGTTTTAGCTGCTTGTTATACTTTTTTGACATTTTTTGTATGCTTTCTGACATCTGCTTGCAAACTCCTGCAGCCTTTTCAATCCTGATATTCACTTGTTTCATCTGATGTTATTATCATTCTCCTTAGATATGCAGATGTGTTGCTTTTCTTTGAGTCCTGTCCTTTCAGTCCTGCTAAAAAAATTGTTCTGAGACCCACCCCCACTGCTTGTTGATTGGTTTGTTGCTTGTTTATTGTTATACTGCTTTCTGCCTCAGACCTCTAGCTTCAAACTCTTGAGAACTGAATGCCTTCGATTGACTTTTTAATGCAGTCCATTTTAAAACACACACACACACACACACACACACTGTGCAACAGATAATACTTCAAAGAAAGTAGTATTTAATATCAGCTTTTAGCAGTTCCAACAATATGCATTGCAAAACTGTTTCACAAGAGCTTGAAAAGCCTCATAAAATGAACACTTGTCTGAAATAATTTCATAAAATCAAGGAATTAGTAACCTATGGTGCTGTGTCATCACATGGCACTACTTGGTGTCAACAATTGTCCTTTCTGATCATCAAAGCTGAATTAATAGTTTATTTGCCTCTAATACCTTGTAGATCTACTACATTATCTGAGTGGTAATGAATCTGAATATAGTGCAGTGTTTTCTTCAGATGTCTGAATATTTCAAAAGGCAGAATCTTTTGTCTCCCTGGAACTGTGCCACACTTGTAATGCAATTGATATCTTTAGAAAAGATGTCTGCAGGGATGCAAGCACACCGTGCTCATGATTCCAGGTAAGCCAAAACAGGTCTTGCGACCCTGAAATAATCCCATGTAGTGGCTCAAAGAGTCATGAAAGTTTAGGTCTGATGCTACATTTCTAATTTCTGAAACAAAAGATTTCTTGTGTGTTCCAATTATCAGGAGACATTTGGGTAGTAGTTAATTGGTAAAAATCTGTCAGTGCTGAAGGTGAAGCAGTAAGGAGCTCAGTTTTCATCAATGCCTAACGGTGTGATGTCTCACACGTAATATTTAAGTCAGTAGCTTAACCTCCCTTGAATATTTAATGCAAGATAAACTACCAACACAGCATTTTGAAGTACTTAGATAACTATATTTGGATTGAGTTTGAATGAGCAGCAACATATTTCTTCTAGTAGCATTAATTAAAAAAAAAATTAGCTGTGTACATGATGTAGTTGCTATTCAAATCACTAATAAAAATTGACACATGATATTTACATTTTGTTTATGATATTAGACATTGGATTATAGGGATATTCTGAATTATTTAAAAATTTTAAAAATTGTAAATAATTTAGCCTTAAAAATATAATCTCCTATAACCATGATAAAATCTTTCTTAAGGAAAGTGAAATAATATTTCTTTTATTGATCAAACTTTGGACGTTTTCTTTACTATCCTGGAGGAAAAACAACAACAAAAACAATTAAAAAAGGCATTGTTTCTCTGAAAAAAAATTGATGTCTCCCTGGATCTTTAGACATTGAGCTAAGTACATGAGTTATTGAGGTGAAATAAGTTGCTTTCAACAGTTGTTAATATATCATTAATAATCATACATGCAATAAATAACAACACGTGAGTTATTTCCTAAGAGATATATGACTGCAAATTGCAGTAACAAATCACAGTGTGCGTAAAGAATGCTCATTACTCTAGCGTGTACAGAAGCTGTTTTAACAACTGTATTCTTTATGGTGAAGCTCACCCTAATTAGCCTTGCAGATTCCTCAGGGAATGTGTGAGGAATGTTTGACATTGCTATGCTCTAGCGAAAGTGGGGGAGGAGGTAATCATTTCTGCACCAAAAAAGCACCAGGCCACAAGCCTGGCTTTCTACTCAGTCACTTGTTTTAATGTATGCATTGTGGTGAAAATAAGTAGCCTTTTCAAACAAGTAGATAATAAGGGTGTTTGGAATTAAATAACTAATTAGATTAAAATTAAACATGAGAGCTAGACAACAATGTGGACTAACAGTTCTTTCCTCAGTGGTGCCCCTTCTACTACAACAGGTGCACAAACCAACCACATATCTGTTAGTGCTTGAACGCCAATATTGGTAGCTACAAATGTAAAGAGGAACACACTTCCTAGTCTCTATTGTATTTGAAAGCTAAGTGGACTCTACATTTTGAAAAATAATAACAAGAGAAAAACAAGGTTGGGGCACACAAAAAGCAGCATGTTTTGTTTTCCCTTTCAATGAAACATTATATGTGGATTCTGCTGCTCTGCTAGCTTATAGCTTGTTACTAAATCAGACCTTTCCTGCAGTGAAAAAAATTGCATCTTTTCGTTGTAATCCTTGACAGCTTAAAGTTTAATGGAGGCAGTTTTTTTTTAAAAAAAGGTATATAATGGGTTGACACCATGGAAGGCTGCTGAGAGCTCACAAACTCAGAAATAGCATGAAATGCAATAAGAACAAGCTCTTGCTGATTTTTTAAAAATCATAATTTTCTATTCTTGATAGAGAAAGCTAGTGAAGGAAATAGCTTTTTGTTTTCTTAGAGTAAATTGTTTCTCTCATCCCAATCAAACCATTCTCTTCTACCCTGGAAGAGTTTTAAAGTGGGGATTTCTTGAAAAGGTAAGAAAGAGTAAGGTTATGCAGCTGTAAACAGAGAGAAAGTAGATTTCTGCCTGAGAGTGAGTGTTAAGTACCATGGGAATTGCCAAGATGAGAACTCAATTGAAGGGACAGATTTTGCCTCTGCTGGAGAGAAGAGGCAGGCAACAGTGCAACATCACTGCTGACAATTATCACCCTGCTTGACACCAAAGGTCATGCTTGGTTACATTTCAATGTACAGATTCCAGAAGACCATCTCCAGACAACACACGGTCAGGAGTGTGGCCGAGGCGGCAGAGATTACACCTGTAGTAGGCTTTAAAACAATCTTGACAGTTGGCACCAAGATTCCTCTTGGGGAGATATAGTGCTTGGTTTATCTTGGTTTGGTTTCTCTTAGGTTAAGATAATTTTTTGATAAATGCTTAGAAATGAGAGGGTGGGCTGGGGTGATAAGTCAACTTTAAGGGAATATGATGGCTAGAGATGAGAAAAAGATAACTATTTTATATACTAATCAATAGAAATGTGAGGGGTTGAAAAAGAGGGGAGCAGAGGAAGGAGAGGAGAAACGATAGTTAAAAAATGTAATATGGCCTGAAGTTTTCCTTCTTTAATAACAAAGCTGTGTATTATTTAATCGCTTGAATGGTTCCAATATAAAGCCTGTTTTTCTACAACATTCAGGGAAATCTGCCACATACACAGAAAACCCCTTCCTTGCATGAGTCGTAATTTATGGAAAATAAAAAGGGAGCAATGGAAATATTCCTTGAAGGAATTGATATGGAGCAAAGAGAAGGAAACATCCATAGAGGTGATGGATAATAATAACAGAATATTCAGCAGTGAGAATTAGAGTGAGAAGTAGCTGTGAGAAGGAGGATGTGAGAAGGTAGAAAAATATCTGGAGGTGAGCAAGAAGGAATTTGTTTTCAACATGTTTACACTTCCTTTGGAGAAAAGTATTTACTTTTATCTGAAAATCTTATTTTATATTGTGCCATTATACTTTCTGACATTTGTCTCTAAATTCTATTAATTTCAGTGGCAAAAGTTATGATCATGAAAATGCAAATAACATTAATTAATTTTATGTTGGTTTTGAGAATAAATTGCAATGCTAGTTCACAGGTTGATTGATTGGCTCTCTACAGCACAGTCTGATTATGATCAAATATTGAAATACCCAGATTTGAAATACTATTAATCATAGAATTTTTAAAAAAATTGACTGGACAAAACAATAAGGAAGATAAAATTTATAATAAAAGGTAATTGGGATATATGATGGGATTATTTTCTAAACATATACTCTGAATATTTTCAGATTTTTAATTACTTAATTCTGTCTTGAGAACTTATTATAAACTAAACAATATTCTAAATACAAAGTAGGTGGTACTTATGGTTCTAGACTTTGATGACCCCAAATATGAATTTTTTAATTTAAACCATTTTTTTAAGCCTCCTTTAAAAATGCCTATGACAAAGTTTGGATGTGTTAAAATTTGGGTGCAACGTTCCACATATTTTTTAAAAATGTATCAGTAGATGTAAATCGAGTCCTAAATCAATACACTGAAGAGTATGATTCCGGAGTCAAATTTAGGATTCATGCTCTTCAGTGCATCTCTATTGAATGCCAAAGTTTGAATTTAAAAATATAGTTCAATATTTTTAAAGAAATTTTGAGGATACCCATAAGTCTCTAATTTACAGTATACAAATGTAAATTAATAGAACACAAAAATATGTGCTGAGCACCTGTGGTATTCAATGTATTCTAGGTATGCTAGATTGTGTAAAAAGGACATGGACTTTGAACTTAAATAATTTATAGTCCAGTAGAAGAAATCACTTACTTAAGTGGTTTGTAGTGTAAGGCAGGAAGTAAGAAGTGCTTCAGGAGAGCTAAGGGAGTAGTGCATTGGGTAAAGCAGATTAGTTCTAATTTTTGTGAAGGCTTCCTGGAGCTGTGCTAGAAACTAAAGAGTATTTAAGGGGACGAACCTGACAGATGCTATGTGCATGTGGAGGGATATGATAAAGAGGCGTTAAAGGTATCCAGAGCACATGGAGAAAGGCAAGCAGGTGGAAATCATGATGCTCCTCAAGGGAAGAACGGGGAACTTCATGAGGATGTTGAACCTTTGGTGGGAAATGATGAGCAAAAACATTAGGAATGTAGGTCAAGGGTTGAATGCTCAGCTGACAAACCTGGACTGTATTTGGTCGGAAATGGAGAGTCCTTGCAAGTTCATGATCAGAGTAATCAATGTTAAAATCACACTTTAGAAGGTGTGTAGGAAATTGAGATGAGGTGATTTATTTATTTACTTTTGAAAGATTTTTTAGTGGCACAACTAGTGGCTCAGATTCTCCCCCCCCCCTTTTTTTTCTGGTGTAACCCATTTTGTTTTGATTCTGCACAGAGTCAAGAGCCAAGCAAATATTCATATTTGATCAAATGTTTTTACCACTTGTAAAAATCACCCCATCTTTTGGAAATGAGGAGCTGTCTTCCACTAGCATGAAGAAAAACTGATTAGAAAGCAGCCCCTTTAAGAACTTACTATCATTTAAAACATCCTATCTAATAAAGAGGGAATATGCTAATTGACCATCATTCTGTCACAAAGATGGCTGCACCCACAGCTGAGGCCAAGTTCCCTGAAGGAGCCTTAATGAGCATCAGCAAGGACCTGAGGCTATGCCCTTTCTCGCCCACATGGGGCTTGACAGGGGATCTCAGGCTGTACCCCCCTGCCCCAGCACCAGGCCAGGGGACCTGAGGCTGCGGCCCCCCTGCCTGGCGGGGCTTGACAGGCAACTTCAGGCCATGCCCCTCACCCAGTGGGGCTTGACAGGGAATCTCAAGCCGTGTCTCCCACCTGGTGGGGCTTGACGGGGGACCTCAAGGCATGGCCTCCACCCCATCTGGGGGACCTCAGGCCATGCCCTCCATCCTGGTGCCAGGCCAGGGGACCTGAGGCTATGCATTCTGCCAGGTGGGGCTTGACAAGGGTGGGACTGGCCGGGTCTGGATCTAGCCCTGTGGCTGGCAAACTGCGGCTCTCAAGGCACATGTGGCTCTTTGGCCCCTTGAGTGTGGCTCTTCCACAAAATACCACAGCCTGGGTGAGTCTATTTTGAAGAAGTGGTGTTAGAAGAAGTTAAGTTTAAAAAAATTGGCTCTCAAAAGAAATTTCAATCGTTGTACTGTTGACATTTGGCTCTGTTGACTAATGAGTTTGCCAACCATTGATCTAGCCCAATGTGGGGGGTGGCCAGGTCTGGGTCTCATGTGATTTTGAGGCACATGTGGGTGGGCAGGGACTTGACTCTAGGTCCCCCTTTTAATGTGCACGAATTTCATGCACCGGGCCACTAGTATGTAATAAGAGATAAATAGCCATGATTAAAATAGGACACTAAAGCTACCATTTCTTGAGGTTGTCCATGTTGTACTAAGCCATGTATGAATTGTCATGTTTAATCATGAAACCACTCTAGGAGGCAAGCATGTTATTATTTCTATCTTACACATTTAGAATTACAAGCTTACAACTCTATTAACTACCTCAAAATAACACACTGGTAGAAATCCATAGGTGTGCATTGAATAGGAACCACTATTAAAATAATTAGTGCAAAAAAATAATACAGATCATACCTGTGACTTCTTGAGCAGCCGCTCTGCCCATGCACCAGGTGGGTTACAGAGATTGTCTCTGGACTGCTAAGTTAGACCTGAGTACCAGTGTCACATCTGCAGGATGACCGTGAACCACCAATAGAGGGCTGTTTTGCAGGGGGAAATAAAGACAGTATGGAATATTATGATGTGCGAGCTCTAAACAGGAAGTCCCCTTGGTGTTATTTTATTCAGGCCATTAGTGTGTCCAATTTTGAGAGTGAAAAATGAGCAGAATGTAGAGAAACTAGAGAGGGTTTTGAGAGGAAGAACTTCCTTTAAGTGATTAAGATGGCAGAACTTATTTCCTATGAGAAGCAGTAAAACTGAGTCAGTATTAACATACGTTAGTGCTTTTATTACTTGTTGGCTGTGTGACTTTGGGACACATTATTTATCCTTTTGGATCTCAGTTTTACATTTACAAAATGAGGGCATCATTAGAAGTTTCTTAGAGTTAATGTAAATGTTAATTAAGAATTGGTATTACCCTAGACATAACTGAGGTGGGAAGGGAATATTTTCTGCTAAGGTGACGATGTGTACAAATAGATCACAGGGAAAGGCAAGCATGGAGCATTCAGGGGACTGGAAGTAGGCACTTTG
This sequence comes from Corynorhinus townsendii, assembly GCA_026230045.1. Taxonomy (NCBI): domain Eukaryota; kingdom Metazoa; phylum Chordata; class Mammalia; order Chiroptera; family Vespertilionidae; genus Corynorhinus; species Corynorhinus townsendii. Next base: position 24,145,136 of record JAPDVU010000012.1, on the reverse strand, counting down.
TTAAGGAAGATAGGAGTGGTGACTTGTGGAGTTTTGAGAAGTGAAGATGAAGAATCAGCACTTAAGGAAGAAACTAATAGGGGCTTAGTGGTTAATATGATGGGCTCAGAAATCAGATGATCTGATTCAAATTCTCCTTTACTATTTGTTCAATTCCATTTCTTTAGCTGTAAAATGGGCATGATACTGGTCCTACCTCTGATCTATTGTGAAAATAAAGTAAGTCCTTTCGAAAGAAGAGGCCGTCACTCAATATCTAAAACAAAAAAGCTGAATTATGGCATGTCAAGCAAAGGAGAACAGTTTTCATAAAACATAGTCTCTCTGAACAAACTATTAGAAGTCTGAGGAAGTGTGGAGGTCGGGAATTGGCAAAATTTCAGAAACTGAAGTATTTAGCCACGGAAGGGTGGCTACTGCAATATGGTTCTTATGCATGGCTGAGCTCAGAAGCATGGTTATTGGAGTGAGGCTGCTGCTGATTGGACCGTTCAGAAGTGTGGTTACTGACAGATTAGTATCTGATCGAAGTGTCTGACATTAGGATGGGCTCAAAATTAGTTCTAGTGGTTACTTGCTATGACCAAAGAATAATTAGCCTTTTCATTTCTTGAATATAGAATATAAGGTCATCATTTTGTTCTCAATTCATTTTAAGTACTTAGAGTGGTGCCTACTCTAAGATTGGTAATTTTCCCCCGTGAAAACAATGGAGATTATCTATGAAAAGATTTTTAGCAATGGAATGACATGATTAAATTTATCTTAAAACAAACAAAAACATCTTGCTTAAAAAAAACCAAAAACATCTCTAACACTATGGGGTCAATGAGGAAAATACATACATGAAAATTGTATTTTATTTCTCTGAGTTTATGTGTGTCAGGGGTGTTGATCTCAGGTGCATTTTCTATTCAGTCATAGTGGTAAAAAATGAGGAAAAGAAAAAGAAATAAAAGTTACTTTATATAGCCTCGTGGCAAAAACACCTCCCTCACCAATTTTTACCAATAAAAATAACTCACTTTGTATGTTCCAAGGAATTTTCACATTCAGGGGGTAAAAGGGAAATCAACTAATGCTGTAGTCTAAATTAAATGAAAATTCATTATACAAATTATTGTTAAATTTGAAACAGGTGTTCTCTTCCAATTTAGGAAGATAAGAAGTGAGACAACCACAGATTTGTTGTTGATTTAAAGTGTTCTTAAAGTGAATAAAAAGTTAAATTCTCAGTGCTATACTTCTACTTGTGAGTTTTCCTCTGAGGAAGTGCTCTTTAATAAAGAGAATTTAGGAGCTATCAGGAAGAAAAAAATAACCAAGAAAGATAAGTGTTTATAATATTTTGGTCTGCCAATCTGGTTGGCCACATAATCAGGGAATTATGATTCTACTGGTTCCAAAAGAAAATTTTGATTTATTAGTTGGCACCTCCCAAACAATGGTGTCTCTAGTGTCTGTTCAATTTTGGAAATGGCCAGTTCTATCGTTAAAAAGAACACAGAGATTAAAAATCCAGGACAGCAGCAGGGAGCCTTCTTAGAGGGCTCTCCTTCTGCTGCCTAAAAAATGGAAGCACAGAAAGAAAAATATTACATACAAATCTTTTGGTAGGAATCTGTCTTCACAAAACTCAGTTGTTTTCATGTAACTGTAAGAATGCCCATGAAGTTTGAATAAAAGCAGACATTCCTCTTTTATACTGGCCTCACTTAGAAGAGATTCAGGGGATCAATCTATTCCTAAAAATCTCAATCTGACCACTTATAATAATACAGTTTGAAGTGGAATTCTCTGCAAAAGGATCACTGGTATATAACTTGATTTTCTTGTGCCATTCCACCTCAAGAAGCAAAATGGTACCTCTTGATACTCTCATGATAGGATACAGAAAGGCCAACCTGAAGAGAAGCATTGCATGGAAGTGAAACATACTTAATGTCCAAGTCTTAGTTGGAATAAGTAGTCTCGGGTCCAGCAAATCAAGTTTTCAAAATCAAATATATTCTGTAGTTGCTACACAATTTTCATTTCCCACCCACAAATCAAGCTTATATAAATTTATGTGCCCATTCTAAGCCCACTCTATGTACGTATTTCCCATCAAAAATCAACCGTGTCTTACTGCCTGCCAGGGAAAGTTATATTTAAGTGGAAATAGTAGATTAATGGTGATTTGGTGTAATTTTATATTGAAATTTGACAAAGTTTGGGCAAGCACTGTGACTTTGAACACTAGGATTTCACTCAATAGTCTCCGATGGGTGTGTATGGAAATAAACAGTATTGAAATTAAGAAAGGATGGGTGCCTCATTTTGAATTAGCCATAACCAACACCTTTAGGTGGAGTTAGATACATCCATCATATGCAAAATTTCAACTGAGACAAGTGGGTAATTGTATAATCTGATAACTGCTATATGCACTACGGTTCAACATATAGTGAACATTTAACAAATGTTACAGAAGAGTGGCGTCAGTGTAGACAAATAGATGTTAAAACAAAGGAAAAGTTCAAAGCCCTTAATATGCTCCTGGACTGACCCTACTTATCTCTCCAGCATTGTGCATCACTAATCTTCCACTGGCAAACTTGAAATGCCAGCCACAGTGATTATTATCCACTCCCAGATAGCATCTCTTCACAATGGTCTCTTTCCTGTTCTCTTATTGCTTTCTATTCATCCTTGATTTAGTTACCTTGAGTAGTCAGCCCTGATGCATTCACATACCCTCACCCCTGAGTTTGTGACTGTCCTGTAGATTTTAACTACTCTGTAATTTCTTTATGATAAAACTAGAGGCCCGGCACACGAAATTCGTGTGTGGGTATGGCCCCTAGGCCTGGCTGGCGATCAGGGCCATCTTCTCTGGCTGCCCACAGCCAGCCCCGCCCCCCCACCACCACCCACTTCTGGTTCCCCTTTTGCCATCGGGTGATCGGTGCCTGCCAGCCAGGGAAAGGGACTGAAAGGTGGTCAGTGTGCCTCATATTGTCTGGTCCAGCGGTCATTCTGGTCATTCTGCCTTAGGGTCTATTTGCAAATTACCCTTTTATTATATAGGAAGAGGCCTGGGGCACAGGTGGGGGCCAGCTGGCATGCCCTAATGGGGGTCCCGGATCAGGGTGGGGGTCCCTGCTGGGGGACGGGGTCGGCCTGGGTGAGGAGCCGCGGTGTTCTGGTCTTTGGTCATTCTGGTCATTCTGTTTCGGTCACTGGGCTTTTATTATATAGGATTTATCCTATAGTTAGTAATTTTCATACTACATAACTATTTACCCCAGGAGTCTTTGTCCTTCTGAAGAATAGGAACACTAACTTGCTTATTCACCATTGCATCAAAGGCTTTAGTCCTATGCCTGCCACATGATAAGTAACTAATAATTGATTGAATAAAGGCTTGTATTTGAAGCATAGGTAATATCAAATGCTTTACAAATAGGGTATCCCAAGGTAAATATTACATCATCCCCCTTGAGTTCAAGCAGACCAAGGGTGAGAAGACTTCACTTTTCTTTTAAGCACACTAATTAGATTATTTTAGAGAAACCTGAGGCAGTGAACTCAGCCTATGGTATATTCACTTTGATGTTAGATTCCTGTGAGCACTAAATATGATTCATACTATATAATAAAGAGGTAATATGCAAATTGACCATCACTCCAACACACAAGATGGCTGCCACAAGCTGGCCTGCAGGGGAGGACAGTTGGGAGGGACAGGACCTGCAGGGAAGGGCAGTTGGGGGGAACCAGGCCTGCAGCGGAGGGCAGTTGGGGGGACCAGGCCTGGGCAGTTAGGTGTTGATCAGGCTGGCAGGGAAGTGGTTAGGGGCAATCAGGCTGGCAGGCGAGCAGTCCTGGATTGTGAGAGGGATGTCTGACTGCCTGTCAGACATCCCTCGAGGGGGTCCCAGATTGGAGAGGGTGCAGGCTGGGCTGAGGAACACACACACACACACACACACACACACACACACACACACACACACCCGTGCATAAATTTCATGCACCAGGCCTCTAGTTATAATATAATTCATCATTGTTACTATGGGGTATATCTATATCTTTGGTTAAACAGTTTCCTCTAACAACCATAATTATAAACAAACAGAGATAGTTTTATAAGCCATATTAAAATACAAGCCTTGTTAATTTCAAAATCATATGATAGGAGTATTAAAGCTAGTTCCATCCTGAGTCTCTTATAGAGATCTTAGTTAATGAAGTTCCAAGATGTGTTTTTTTTTTAATAGAAACTAGTGAAACAAGCTTGTTTTTTTATGATGTATGACTGTATATCATAAAAATCCGTTGACATCATGAATACGATGTCATTCAGTAATCTCTCTGTATCTGGATGAAGTTTGGGCACCATAGATATAGACAAAGCTTCTACTTTATTTTGATTTGAAGAAATATGAACTTGTCTGGAAATACATACTTTTCAAAAGTACAAATAGGAAAATACTTTATTTTGATATTCTGGTAGAAATTACGATATTTTAACTTATGCATTTTTTAAAGTAGATGATAATGAATGTAAATCACTCTACAAAACAATGTGAGCTTATTTTCACATTTGTTTGGGATTAAACTGCATCATAAACTGTTCCCAGATGTATGCTAATTAACTCTACGGCAGAACCAACTACCCTACTTTGAGGATTATAGACCAAAGATTTATGAAATCCTACCTTTTCAGTTCAACCTTTATCACCACATTTTTGGTTATTAGGTCTCAGTTATGAGTAAGTCTATTTCGGGGTCTCTTTTGGCTCAGGGAATTGATAACAGGATATAGAATTTTTCCCTGGTAGATAAAAAGATTGAACAAAACCTGCCTGATGTAGACTGATGTATTATTTGATAGCTGTTAGTAAAGAATAAAAATGAGTTAGTGGTTTTCTAGCAAATGAATCTCAAGATAAAAAAGGTCACCCTTACATTGGCTTTAAATGGCATCATTACTAGGAGTACCAGGAGGCCAGGCGGAGTGGGCCCTAGCAGCAGGCACTCCTCTGGGACTGGACATTTTAGGTCACACACTAGCAATATTATCTTGATTCGTTCAGGAGGTTGTAATGTGCCCAAGCCCCATTGGCAAGGGCTTGTTTGTGTTTGATATTAAATTGTAAATGTAGAAGAATAAAATGATTAACTGTGTTTTTTGTGAATTTGTGTTTGTTGTATGCCACAGAAAAGGGTGGGGGAACCATGTTTTTAATAAAGGCCTTATTTACTTGCACAAATTGTTGCACAAATTGTCAGAGAAATGGATTCTAGAATTTACTGTAAGAATTTTCTTCATTTGTTCATTGTTAGTGCTTTATTTCATTTTGTTTTGGAGTAAGTATGTAAAGATCAATTTTAAGAATTAGTGCTTTATTTCATTTTGTTTTGGAGTAAGTATGTAAAGATCAATTTTAAGAATATCTAGTTCTACTTTGATTGAAATATCAGTCAGATCCCCCAAACTAGCAATTTCATTCATAGTTTCCATCTTTGTAATGATTCTGGTAATAATTAGATCACATAATGCCAGTGATGATACTAACCTATAGCTTTCAAGTTTCTCAGACTAAAATAATATCCCAGAATTCCAATTCTTGCTTCATTGTTTTAGTCACACATTTATTCGACAAGAGTTTACCGAACACCAATTCTGTTCCAAATACCATGCTAGGCACTGGTTAGCAAAGGCATAAGTAAAGATAATACATATGTGTGTGTATGTGAGTGTGTGTATATAATTTACAACTGTGAACATTTTTGTAAAGGAAGTTGAAAGGATCTATGGAAGAATTAAGAGGACTTTACCTAATTTAGACTGAGTGCCAGACAAGGCCTCTGAGCATGTGCACTATTGAACTTGATTGCCTCACTACGTTAATTATATTTACTTATCTTAAAGGATACTTAAATAATAATAAGGAAGAGTATTTTGTCCTCAAAATATTGTCATCAAAGCATTGCACACTCTAAATGGCTTTAGGGTATTTCTTTCTGTATTATATTGGCCACTGGCTCCCAAAATAATTTAATTCGGGATCACCAAAGAGTGGAAAAAATGGGAGTCAAGTTGTCTTGAGTAACTAGCTCTTCATGTGGCTCTCCCTCTCTCCCTCCCCCTGCCCCAAACATCCCTTTGTAAATACACACACTGATTAGCTCCCTCGTATTCATTAGAGATCTGGGGATATTGTTACATAACCCTAAAGTTAACCTACTTAGAAAGGGAATAATCTAAAAATAGAACTGAAGATCCAACTGTATACTTAAGGCTTTTTTTGTTGTTTATTTTGCTAAATTGCTGTTAATGGGATTATTGGGTTAATTCTGGCCCAGTTAATATTCTGTTCCAACAAGCAATTTTTTTCAATATTATTTTTCCTTTGTCTACAGAAATACTGCTTCCACATAAAAATACTCTGTCAATTAAATGTTTTGAGAATAAAAAATAAATTAGAGGATTAAATATTTATAAATTGCAATAACCTAAAAAAGAATATTTCTTATTATCTCAAATATTTTTACATTTTAAGCAAAGTTTCTCTTTTGGTGTGAAAAGAATCTTCCAATTTATGGCTGATCTCTATGTTGTACAAAATTGTGAAGTGGATAATTATCTGTCATATTGTTTTGTTTAACGAATATTTTGAATTGAGATACAGGGAGGACTGTTGAGCCAAATTTCAGTTCCTGTGAGTTTCTCCACTTTATAAAATTATATACACCTATAGAATTAATGTGATGAGGGAGAAAAAAATCTGGGTCATAATTGCTATCACCCACACCAGAAAGAAAAGACATTTATCTTATCAGACCATAAGGATCCACTGAAATAGGGCTGAAAGGGTCTGAAGCTGCTGACAAAACCACAACACTGGGCCCAATTAACAATACCCATTTTTAATTAACAGTTGCTGACTCTTTGCCATTGAAATATTCACGCTCTAGGTGTGAAATGGCAACCCCCATTTGTCATATCTGTCAAAATTAATTTTGAAATCCCATGGTCTTCCTTCCACAGGATAAAAGTGAATAACTAGAGCATACTTCCTACCTGCCAAAGTTTAGTTCCAGGACAAAGACTAGGAAAATAGAACCTAGGAAACTGGTTGGATCAGCTTTAATAATCCAACTCCTATAAATTATCTTCCTAGCATTTCTAGTGCTGCAAATGATGTCAATATTTATTCCAAACCTTGGGAGAGGGTATGAGTGGTATTTTAAAGTTCTTATCCTTAATTCTTCTTAATTCTTTCATTCAAAAAAAATATTAAGCACCTAATAAGTGTTAGACACTAATTTTAACTATGAGGCCACAGCTATGAATAAGACTATGAATGTGTTCTGTAGGATATAACAATCTAATAAAAAAAAAAAAGGAAAAATTGCCAGGTGTCTGTATATGTGAATATTAGGAATGAGAGTGTTATCTCTTTACAAAGATGTGAAAATGTATCACCATCAGTGATGGCATGGTTGGGAAGAAAGGATAAAGAGCACGCAAGCCCTGGACGGTTTGGCTCTTTGGATAGAGCATTGGCCTGCGGACTGAAAGGTCCCAGGTTCGATTCCGGTCAAGGGCATGTACCTCGGTTGCGGGCACAATTCCCAGTAGGAGGTGTGCAGGAGGCAGCTGATCAGTGTTTCTCTCCCATCGATGTTTCTAACTCTCTATTCCTCTCCCTTCCTTTCTGTAAAAAATCAATAAAATATATTAAAAAAAAACAACAAACAAAACAGAGCACGCAAGCTGCCTAAACCAGAGTAAGACTTTATGCAAATGAAGTCTTTTACACATAAAAAAGTTTGGCTTCAGGGTTAAAGTTAGAATGGAATCATTAGTGTACATTCATTGAGCATTTAATATAATTTTGGGAGTGGAATAAAATAACACATCATTTGATCCTCCCAATAATCTTATGAAGTAGATAGTATTATTTTCATTATATAAATGAAAACAATTATTTCAAAAATATAATTGACCATCTTAAAGTTACAGAGCTGGTAAGTGGCAGAGCCTGTAACTAGAATGATTGATTGACAGTAATTCATGAATTCATTTATTGAGTGATCACTATATATTCTGAGGTATTGGAGACTAAAAATATAGAGATGAGTAAAGCAAATGCTCTGACCCCAAAGCTTTTTTTTTTTTTTTCTGGTAGAGGTGAGAGGATTGTATATAAGAAATTATGACAAAGAGGAAAAAAATATAATGTATGTATTTCACCATTTGATAGGACACATAGATAAAAGAACAAGTGCTGGGGAGGGTGGGGGTAAGGGGGAGAGATCAACCAAAGAACTTGTATGCATGCATATAAGCATAACCAATGGACACAGACACCAGGGGGATGAGGGCATGAGCAGGTTGAGGGGCAATGGGGGGATAAGGACACATATGTAATACCTTAATCAATAATAAAAAAAGAACAAGTGCTAAATTCCTCCTGTGTGAGTAGGAAAGTATCCCAAAGAAAATGATTTCTGATCCATTTCATGACTTTTTTTTTTTTTTTTTTACAGTGTCTGCCTTCCTTGTCCATTCTGGGTAAAGCACAGTTATCATTAGAGAAGAAAAAGAATCTAAAAACACTGCATTGTTCCAGTGCTCAAGAAGCTTATTCTAATTAAAGAGCAAAATACCACCCTTGAAGCAGCAAAGAGCAGTGGGGTGTTCAAGGTTGTAATCATTGCCTAGGTCTCCAGCTAAACAAAAGGGAGACTCAACATTGGCGCACTGAGGAGGTGTCTCATCCTTTACACTGGGGAATTTACTATAACTAAAAGGAGAATTAAGCTGAATCTATCAACGGTAAAAAGCAAACTGAAGAAGGTTAAATTCAACAAACAATATCTGGAAATAGGCTTGTTTGTTTAAGAGCACTGTACTATGTTTCAGGAAGATGAACAAGACAAAATCCCTGGAATATTTAATTGACGTTAGATCTATTGTTATACAAACTCTGACAAAGAAGCACAAATACACAGAAACAATACTCAGAAATTTGAGGCTTTCAATCAAGAAGGAACATGTTAATAATTATTTTAGCAATAATTATATGTTAATTATTGAACTTTTAGTAAATACAGGTAGGTAAAATGAGAAAAAAATCTCATTGCATACTTTTTCACTGTTAATTGGACACACACACACACACTTTAGTGGAATTGTACAGTATATGATTTAGCACAAATATTTTCATGTTATTGACCATTACTATCATCTAGTATTTTATTTTTAATGGCTACCTATTATTCATTATATAAAGTATATTACGTTGTTTAATCATCAGTTTTTTTAAGGTACTTCCATTTTTTTTTTTTACTATTATAAACAATTAATATCCTCATAGCTAAACCTTTCATACTTTTATGGGTTTTCCTTGTGATAGATTTCTGGATAACTATTAAATCAATGAGTGATAAATATTTTTAATACTTGTGTGATCAATTCTGTTTTTAAAAGTGCATCAATTTATGTCTCTTTTGTTATTGTAAGAACTTCTTATTTTCTCCAAGTTCTAAGCCTCATTAAATGTAATTTCTAGCATGAAAGGCAAAAAATAAATTATATTGTATTATTTTAATTATATTTATAATTATTGGTGATGTGAATGTTTTTCTTTGTATTCTTCTTTTATTAAATTTTGGTGTTCCTCCTTTGTTTGGGTTCTTACTGGAATCATTTTGATTTCCGAGAAATGTTTACATATTAATTTGGTTGATTCATTACCCTCACATACAATTATGATGGGGCTTTTCACTTTGCATTTTTATATAGTGAAATCCAACACTCATTTCCTTAATAATTTCTGTTTACATGGTGTCATATATAAAATTTTTCCATTCCAAATTACATAGTTAACATCTGTATTTATTCTAGTATTTTATTTAGAGTTTTTATTTGTCTAGAATTTTGCTATATGGTGTAACATAAGAATCCAATTTTATTTTTTCCTAATGGTTAACAATTTCTCTAATACTATTAAATTCTTTCTTCACTGATTTGGCATACAATATTTATTATATCCTCAGTTATTAAATATATTTTTACCTGTTTCTGATTTTTCTCATCTTTACCATTGATCTATTTCTGCTTTATTCTTTTATTTATGAAGTCTTTAAAGTAATTTTTGTTGCTTCTCAAATATTTTACAGCTAGTATCATATATGAATCCTTCAAAAAAAACCATTGAACAATTTTGTCAGATGTGAAGAAAACAAACTGTCATTTTTCTTTATGATTGTACTAGAGGCCCGGTGCACAAATTTGTGCACAGGTGGGGTCCCTCAGCCTGACCAGCAATCAGGGCTGATCTGGCCCGTCTGGCCCTGTCCCGATCAGGTTGATCAGGGCCAGCTTGGGTGGGGGGGGGATAGGGGACCTTGGGAGGTTGGCTGTGGGAGCGCACTGACCATCAGCTGCTCCTGCATTGAACATCTGTTCCCGGTGGTCAGTGCACGTCATAGCAACTGGTCGTAATGGTCACTTAGGCATATATATATATATATATACATATATACATATATATATATATATATATATTAAGCTGATATTTTAATCTGGGGAGAATTGGTATCATCACTTTATTCAGCCTTTTTATCTAGATAGATAGTTTCTCTTGCAATTAATTTAGTATTTCTGTGTTTCTTTGGAAATTAGTAATGATTGGCCCCAGAAGAACTTTTATTAAAAGAAAAATCCTAGAATGTATTATGCAGGACTGCAAAAATTATTATAATATCCCTGAATGAAATACATAAAGGCTAATTCAATCTTGAGAATGTTTACATATTTTTACAGAAGAGAAAAAATTTCCCATTAGAATATTGCTAATTTAAACACTATCTAGAGACATTGCATATGTGGTAACCAAATGATTTTTACCACTTCTAGTTTTTATTAGTCATCTTCTTTTTAAAAATAAATACAATTTGATGAAAATTATGCTGTGAAATTTTTCTGTTAAGCCATAAAACCATTAGGAAAAAAGTGCTGAAAATGAAAGCAGCATTTGAACACAGAAAGACAAAATGCCTCAAAATGTGAAATGGTGAAGTTAAATGTCTGAATTAGATATGTGCATGGGTGAACCTTGAAACTGTGGCCACCATCACAGGCCAGCACTAGTGTGAAGGCAGTAAATAGTCAATTCTTACTATAAGTAAATTAACAAAAGTAGGTGTTTATCATGGGGTTTTAAAGCATCAGGTCAAAAATGAATATTTATAATAGTATACAGATATAAAGAAAGGTTCCAGGAGCTCTGAAATGAAGAACAGTCTAGGAATGTGATTGCACAAAGTATTTCTAGATATATCCCAAGGAACCATATTAGGCCTCACTCCAAGTGCTGGTATTGGAAATCTTTTCTCATTGAGCCATGCTTTGTAGAGACAATACATAAAGGTTAAAATAATTAATAAGAAATTACTTTTTTTTTTAGTGGTAATAAATATTTTATTGTGTTTTCTGTTTTTTAGTAACATGAATACATGACTATAGATTTTTGAGTTGTTTCTCTTTCATAGAGATGGATTTTTCTGAACCATATCAAACTCACACTGTATAGTATATGGCCAAAGACATGCATTAGTAATGTGAAAGAAAAAATGAAAATGATATGTCCAAGATGTAAAAATCAGGGAAGTGTGACCCATACAAAGATAAAGAAAAGCAGGTAATAGCAACTGCCTTTGAGAGGGCCCACATGTTGAACTTAACAGACTTCAAAGCAAATATTATAATTAGGTTCAAAACTAAGGAAACTTATGTTTAAAGAATTTAAGAAGATAAGATACATGTCTTATGAAATAGAGAATATCCATAAAAAGGTAGAAATTATTCCTTTTGGGACTCTATATTGTTCTACATGTATTTTTTAAGCTGTCCTTACATCTTTAAAGTAATTTTCTATGTGGGTTTCAATTAAGATAATTTCTATTGACCCATTTTTATGTTTACTGACATTCCTTCGACTGTATTCAATTTGCTACTAAGCCCCAGAGCCAACAAATTCTTAATTTCAGATTTAAGAAAAACTTATTCTAGAAAGTCAGTTTGATCTTTAGAAATTTTATTTCTGTATTAAGCAGTAGATTTTCCCTATTTTGTCTATCTTCAAATTTCTTTAACATTTACTAGTAAAATGTAATTTCAAAGTCAATAATCTGCTAACTCCTATGTGTGATTCATTTGTGGATCTGCTTCTATATTTTGATTTTTCTCTTCCTTTCATGTCTTATCATTTTTTATAATGTGCAGATTACATATTTAAATAACCAAGGAATTGGAAGCAAAAAAATTATTTTCCTTAAGCGGACACAGCACTTTCTCTGTCAGGCACCTAAAATGAAGAGTTGGTTATTTCTATCCCAATGAAATTCAGGTAAGTTGCACCTGGGTTGCAGCCTGAGGTTCAGTTTACAAATGTCTTTAGAGGGAAACCTATCCTAAGTGGTTACAGGCACCCCCTGGGGGGAAATTTGGGATTGAAGTTCTACAGCATATGGAGATTTCCCTCTGGTCTCTAGCCCAGCCAATAGCATCCTATATTGCCATACTCTCAGCAAAATTCTCATAAGAATGCACTTCCTGGCCAGAAGAATCAGCTCTAAGTTTGGGAAACTATAGATTCCAATTTGTCATGCCAGCCCATGCAACTATTGACAAGTCTTCTGTATTTCCTGCTACCCCAGCAGAGCTCTTCTGCCCAGACATAGCTAATGCTTACAGAAACGGAAGTGACACCGATTTTTGTTCAAAAAAGCCTCTTTTCTCTCTGGTAAAGAAACTAGATATTCTAGACTTCTTTTTCTATAATACTTCCTAAAATCATATATATCATATACATACTAGTACACCTATGTATATATATATTTATGGTTATAAAATTTATTCCATTTGTTACAATGGTAATTATATTCACTTGTACTTTCTAATTGAATGTAGAATACTTCAGTGCCTTATTCACGTTCTGGTAATGTCTTAACAAGTAATTGATATATTGTTCTTGTTTTTATTTCATCTTAAACTAGGGTGTTTTATAGGTTACAGTAGCCTCCACAATAGTCAATAGAGTGTCTATGTCATCACAATAGCTATTGTCTGTGGAATTCTTACCATAAGTAAATTAAGTAAATTAGAATATTATGTTCTATGCGTTTTACATATATTACCTAATTCCCAAAGCAATTGAGCTAGGTACTGTTATTAACACTATTATACACAAGGAAAAACTGAGGCATGGAGAGTTTGGGTGACCTCTCAAGGACAAACACCTTATAAATATTGGAGTCAGCATTCAAATTCAAGCAGTTTTCCTTAGAGCCCAAGCTCTTAGTTATTATACTATATTGTGGTCTTGAGTAAACACTTACTATTGTTTTTTTGTTGTTATTATTAATCCTTACCTGAGGATATTTTTTCCCTTGCTTTTCAGATAGAGCAGAAATGGGGGAAGCAGAGAGAGATAGAGGAGAGAAAGAAAACATAAATATGAGACACACCCCAGGTATGTGCCCTTGACCAGGAATCAAACCTGAGACCCTTTCGTGTGTGGGCTGGTGCTCTAACTGCTGAGCCACACAGGCAAGGGCTAAATATTGCTTTTTAACAGGTTGTCCTTTACTCCTCTCTTCTTGTCATACTTTAAAAACATTTATTTTATATAATCCTTTAATTATATCATTATGTCCATACCTCACTCTTTTTCTATATACTCTCCAGTCTGCTATGAATTACTTCTATTCCTTTTATAGAACAAAGATCTATTTTCCTTTAGAATTTAGCTTAGCTATCAACTTCTTCAAAACTTTGACCACTCAGTTGGAATTTGAACTCTTTATATGCACATACCTTAGAATTTAATCTATCATACAAAATGTATTTATATATGTGTCTTATCCATTAGTCCATAAGATCCTTGAAAGTAGGAACTGAGGCTTATCCTATCTTTCTACTTATACCTAATGAGTTGTGATATGTGATAGTCACTGAATGTATATTTACCGAATTGATTTCAATCTCTCTCTGTTCCCAAAATTGATTCTTAATAGGAATTTCAAAGGTTAAAATCTCTGTACTGTATTGCATTCATTTTGCTCCAAAAGTTAAAATATAATAGATCAAAAATTACGTTGTCATACATTTTGGAAGATCATCTTGGATAAAGTTAAAATAGAAGAGATGTGGATATTTACAACTATAAAATTATTCACATTAATTTCTATCTGCTTAATAGTTAAAAATAAAATTCAGTCTCCTATTTCAAATTAAGCTACTGTTCACTTTTAACTAATGATACCTTTATGTACCTGACACTTCAGATGGAATGATTAAATTATGCATGTGTAGAAAGATCTCAGAACATAATGACAGGTACTACAAACCTACTATGTTCCCAGGTACTTAAAAAGGTACTGTATTTAAAATTTGAGACACTGATTTTAATTTATTGCTTCTCTTATGTATGACATTCTTCTTTTCCCTTTAATTCACATGGGAGTATAAATTTTTATTTCTTTAACTTATATTTGTTTTTCATTGAATTTATACCATATACCAACATTGTATTGTTCAGCTTTGCTAGTTACATTAAGCAAAGAAGTAGACGTATAGAACCATTTCTCTTGCTCAAATGGAAGAGACTTTGAAAGGATATATTTTTTTTAAAAAAACAGAGACAACAGTGGGCTGCATCAGATATATTAGGTCAGAGCATAAAGTCTTTAAAACTTCCCTTTTTATTCTTTACTTATAGGAGATGTCTTGCTGTATTGAATGGATTACATATACTTTATTCCACTGATTTTTAAAGCTGAAGTCCTTGAACAAAAATTTGAGCTAAGCAACTTCAAATAACTTATTTAGCTTTGCAAAGTTGTTTATGCTTACAACCCTCTTGGATTCCTTTTATGCTCTGCTATGGAATGTATATAGCCCCAACTGTAAAAATTGCTAAGCGTGCTTGTCCTAAGTAGGAAGAAATAGAAGGGTTAGTTTAACCCCTGTGGTTCTACAATTTGTGGTTCAGTGAATGAGTTCCATGCCATTCTTTGAAATTATTTCTATTCTATATTTCTTTCTAATCTAGATGCTTTGTTTTCTTTTTATATGTCTAACAAGGAAGAATATAGTAAAAAAAGCATGTGAGCATCGTCTTCCTAAAACTGCTAGATGTGCTTTCTCTATTTAAAAAAAAAAAGATGTAGAGCAATCTCCTTAGAATGGGAGGAGATATTTTTCAAGTGTCTTGGGTAAAACTGTCATTCCTTTTCACAAGAGGAGATGGTATTTTATGTTCAGACAATTTATTTCATCTACTAAAAGAAATTGTTGCCTCAGTGAGACTCCATCTTGGACTTAGATTTTAATGTTAACTGGAAAAGATTTGTCAGAGGATGCATTTCTCATGTCAATCAATGCTGTCTCCATCCCAGGGCCTCAGGAAACACCTAACCTGAAACTCCCTTTCCTGAATCATGTCTAAAATCAGTGTATCATAATTGATTTTTCCCTTTCCTTGAGCCTTTATAGATAGAACTAGAGGCCCAGTGCATCAAAATTCATGCACTCAGGGAGGTCCCTCAGCCAGGCCTGCGCCTTCTCACAGTCCGGTACTTCTTGGGGGATGTCCACCTGCCAGCTTATGCCCGCTCCCCGGGGGCTTTGGGCCTAAGCTGGCAGTCAGACATCCCTCTGGCATCCCAGGAGCCCTCAGGGGATGTCTGACTGTGGCTTGGGACCACTCTCCAGGGAGCAGGCCTAAGCCGCAGTCAGACGTCCTTAGCACTGCCTAGGAGGCGGGAGAGGCTCCCACCATTGCCGCTGCACTCGCAGTCATGAGCCTGGCTTCAGGCTGAGCAGAGCCCACCCTGTGGGAGCCCACTGACCACCAAGGGGCAGCTCTTGCATTGAGCATCTGCCCCCTGGTGGTCAGTGCACATCATAGCAACTGGTCATTCCAGGTTGTTCCGCTGTTAGAGTCACTTTGCATATTGCCCTTTTATTATATAGGATATGAGCCAAAGATATTTTGTCTTTTCATCTGCAACCACTTATATTCCTTGGTAAACTTATTGACTGTATAATAATTTTTTCAAAATCCAGAAAAAGGAGGAGTTTAATTTTTCCTCTTGCTTCCAACTTAAATTTCTTTATACATAGTCTGAAAATTATGTATAAAGAAGAAAGGATAATAAAATTACATGGATATATATGCGGGTGCATTTATAGGTATTCATGCCAGTGTTTACACATGCATACATTTATTGTTTTATTTAATTAAAAAAATCACTATATCTGCTCATTATTTAGTAATGATATTTGAGCTTTGGGAACAAATCTGACTTAAAATGTTATTTTATAAGTTATGTGACTTTGTGTGGGCCTATTAACCTCCATGAAACTTAATTTTTCTTAGTAAAAATGGGGATATTAATACTTGTAAGGTTGCAACAAGGAGTAACTGATATAACACTCAGCATAACTCATGGCACATTGTAGGACCTCTCACAGTTGTTATTTTAATATCTATCCTGCTAGTCCTACTACTTTCTAGTCACTAGACTAGGTACTCAGAGATGCAGAAGTAAAGAAAATATAACATCCCTTCTCAAGAGCCTCAAAGTCTAGTGAGAAAGACCAAACTAGCATCAAAACCCAAAATATAGTGTAAATGAGTGCTATTAAAAATATTAAACAGGTGTATTTTCAACTAACATGGGCCAAAGCCAGAACCTGGTGGTCAATGGTTGGCAACAGAATTTGTATCTTTACCCACTGAATTGAAACTAGTTACTAGCCAGAGAATTTTGTCTGACTGCTAATTATTTTTAATTTGTTGACCATTTTCATGATTTAATTTACTTGTTTTTATTTCTATTCAGAGTTTATGTATTTTTGTAAAGCTAATAATAGTGAGGTATGTTTCTTTTCTTCTTCCATATAAAAAATAGAGGATACCACTGAACACAGAAATGTTGTCTTAGAATTGGAGGAAATCTTGTACCAACAAAGAATCTCTTAGAATGTAATTAATATGTGTTGGGACACAGGCATTGGTGTGAACTTTTTTATAGAGTGAGTGCCAATTGACTTTGTCAAAATAATTTCAGATGTTTAGAGATCATCAATATTTTCCTATCATTCCTATAATATTGAAGCAATTTCCCCAATTCCAAAGCTTCAATATATAGCTATAATATTAAAAAAGATTCTATAAGGCACAGCAGAGCAATTTGCAGAGAACTCTAAAGTTCTAGAGTATAGGAGTGAATGTGATCTGGATCATAATCCTATATAATAAAAGGCTAATACGCAAATTGACCAAACAGCAGAATGACTGGTCACTATGATGCACACTGACCACCAAGGGGCAGATGCTCAATGCAGGAACTGCCCCCTGGTGGTCAGTGTGCTCCCACAGGGGGAGTGCTGCTCAGCCAGAAGCCAGGCTCATGGCTGGCGAGCAGTGGTAGTGGCAGGGAGCGGGTCTAAGCTGGCAGTCAGACATCCCCTAAGGGATCCCGGACAGCGATAGGGTGCAGCCCCGGCTGAGGCAGGACTCTGACCCAGTTGTCCCTGAGTCTGTTACACCACCTGTCCTCTCTGAGTTGCAGTTGTATCTTGTTACAAATTTGGGGGAAATGCAGCAAATTAAATGTTTTCTATCTCAAGTCTTTGTACTCTGACCTGCTCTATAATGTCTTGCACTAAATACTCCTCTCATTTTGCTGGCTTTTTCTCATGCTGGAGTTCACTTAAGGTTCAATTTTAGGAAGTTGGATTTTTAATAAGATTTCTTTAAACGGTTTCTATATTTAGCCAATCTTGCAGTTCTCAACAGTACATGCAAGAGCAAATAGGGAGCTTAAATGAATTAGCTTCTTTAACTGCTAGATGAAATCAAAGTTTGGGCTCTCTAACTTCTAAGACTTGGATGCTGTCTTGGTAATCTAAATTTATCAATAGCCTAACATAAAACTCTTCTTAAAGGGCTTCTTTATGCTGCTTATCATAGTAATGCTTGTTAAGTTTCCAAGAGTGGCCCTTTTCCTCCAAATGTTTTCAGCTTGACAGATCGCTCTTTTCTGAAATGCATTCATTCGGGTCCCATGCTGCTACTACACATCCATTTCTATATCTGAAGGAAGATGTCAAATATAGAAGAATTAATTTCTGACCCTGTTTTAAAAAGATAAAAAAATCTGGGCTTATTTTTTGAAACTATGTATGGCTTGGACAATTTATAGTACATGTGTAATGCCATCCTTCTTTTTCATTTTTAATAGTGAACACAAACAAAATTAAGGATTCCTTTTTCTTTAGAGTGTCACTTGGATCCTACCAGGTATTCAGTAGCGAGCCCTGTGACTCCCGATGGTGTGGAGAGGAAGGTGGGCAGGAGGCGGAGGATGGCAGGAAACATTTTATGATTTATGCAGTTTTTCTGAAATATGTTCCCTTTACTTACTGCATAGCATTACTATTATTATCATGTGGTGGGCCCGAGGCATGGGCCACACACATCATCTGCCTAAAAATAATTCTACAGCCTATCTGGGTGTCATTATGGTGTTTGTTTCATAACAACTGCCTATGAATCTTTATTAAAATTCAAGTGGGCTGAGACGTGGAGCCAACAATGGGGCCCGTCCACAGCGAATAGAGCACAGTCTGCCCTTGGGAGGCTCTGGCAGGATCCAAGGAGGGTGTGTCAAACATGAGGCACACTGCAAAGCATCTCAGGCCCGGGGACTCTGAAGGAGACAGGATGAGACCATGGAAATGCATTTCTCCCCAAAGAGAATGGTGTTATTTAGCTCCCTCCCAGAGAGAGAGTGAATAGATCTGCTGAGCTAAAATCCTAGTTGAGGGTCATGCCACCACTGACCTTGCTGAGTGACCTGAGAGAGGGAATGCTGAAATGCCAGGGGCTTTTTTTTTAGATTTCTAAAAGCACAAAGGCAACAGCACAGGGTTTTTATTATATATTTTATAAAATCATAGGGTTTAGATGGCAGCATAACAACCTTTATAATTGTAAACATTCCTTCATATATTGAGATACAACCTAAGTTTAGGAAACACAATCTCCATAAAAATCAGGTAATTATGAAGTATGAAGTTCACAGATCAATCTCTAAATTAAATACCTATTATTTTTACAAGTATTCTTTTCTGAATTAAAATGCTTTTAAAAAGATAACTATGAAGACATAGATACAGGGTTGGTTGTGAGCAAAAAATACATAGTTGTAGAATTAAGACTAAAGAAAGGTAAAAGGGGTATATTTGGCAATTAGTGACTATATATATATCCTATATATTAAAGAGGTAATATGCAAATTGACTGTCACACTGTCACAAGGTGGTGGTGCCCACAGTGAGAGTGGGGCTGGCTGCTCCGCGCACCGGCCACCGGAGTCCCCTCAGCTCTGTGTGTCTGCTGCCGGAGTTCCCTCAGCCCCGTCGGGGGCCTTGCATCCTCCTGCATCCCCAACTGACTCCCCCAACGAGCTGCCCATCCCTCTCTTCCTCCCTCCCCCAAAGCTGAAGCCTGACTGTAATGTCCAACAAATTGGAAGTTATAACTCACGTTGTAGAGAATATCCTCCATTCCTCAGCCAGGGCCGTCCGCTCTGTGCGCCTGCCGCTGGAGTCCCCACCAAGGCCTCTGGTCCTCCTGCACCCCCCACTGACTGAGGCACAGGCAAGCCTCAGATGGTGGCTGCCCAGCTGCTCAGGGCTGGCCCGAGGCTCAGGCAACCAGGGCCGGCCAAGGCTTGTGCTGCTGGCAATGGCAGCAGCAGAGTTGTGATGGAGGCGTTGCCTTCCCCTGATGGCCGAGTCACCTCCCACCTCTGAGGGCTCCCGGACCGTGAGAGGGCCAGGCCAGTTCATCCCCCTCCAGTGCATGAACTTTCATGCACTGGGCCTCTAGTCTATATAATAAAAGCCTAAGTGATTGTTATGGCGGAACAACCAGAATGACCAGTCACTATGATGCGCACTGACCACCAGGGAGCAGACGCTCAATGCAGGTGCTGCCTCCTGGTGGTCAGTGCACTCCCACAGTGGGCGCCTGCTCAGCCAGAAGCTGGGCTCACAGCTGGTGAGTGCAGCTGCCTCGGCAGGAGCCTCTCCTGACTCTGCAGCAGCACTACCGAGTGGCGGCAGCAGGCACAGCAGGCCAGGATGAGCGCAAGCGGCATGGCTCCACCCTGGCCTCCTGCCACTTGGTGCACTGCTACAGCGCCCAAGGGGTCCCGGACTGTGAGAGGGATGCCCACCTGCTGGCTTAGGTCCAATCCCGGTGCAGTTCTCTTTAGAAGGCAAACAGTCTGAACAACTCAGTGACTCAGGGAGGTGCAGGGAACTCAGGTGATCCTGCCTCCATGCTTGACTTACCCACTCGATGGTGTTTGCAGGACACACCATGGTGGTCCAGCCCACGCACGTGCAGCAACTGCTGAAGCTCAAGCAGCAAGCCATGCAGCAGCAGAAGGCCATCCAGCCACAAGCCAGCAGTCAGACATCCCTTGAGGGGTCCCAGACTGCGAGGGTGCACCCCCCCCCGCCACCTCAGTGCACATTTTGTGCACTGGGCCTCTAGTATAAAATAAAAAAAATAACATTGCATTTGAGAAAAAAAGCTTTTCTTTTAGTCTTTAATATTACTAAACATAATTCAAGCTAATTTCTCTTACTTTAATTTCAATATAATAAATGTGGGATATTGATACCATATGCAAAAAAAAAAAATCCTATTTCATGTCAAAGGGTAAGAATCCTGAAACATATCAGTTACTAGTAAGTGATTCTTATTTTGTTTTGTTTTGTTTTTAAATATATTTTATTGATTTTTTACAGAGAGGAAAGGAGAGGGACAGAGAGCTAGAAACATCAATGAGAGAGAGACATCGATTCAGCTGCCTCCTGCACACTCCCTACTGGGGATGTGCCTGAACCAAGGTACATGCCCTTGACCGGAATCGAACCTGGGACCCTTCGGTCCACAGGCCGACGCTCTATCCACTGAGCCAAATCGGTCAGGAGTGATTCTTATTTTGTTCTAACAATGTTTAGGTGAATGCTATGTGTATAGTAAAATAATTTTGAAATTTCATTATTTACCTAGTAAAGGAAAAGTGTAATTTTAAGATGATAATCTTTTTGTAGGATTTAAAAAGATTATGATCATTATTAAGTTACATTGTATTTTGAAATTAAATTCCTTTGTATATTTTTAAGAAAAACAATAAATAACTTGCTTCTACTTATTGCTTTATAAGTAAATCTGATTGAGCAACAACTACAAAGTAATCTACACAGAACTATTGAAAGTATTTAGAGGTGATATCCTTTTGAAAAGAAACTTTTTCTTAAAAAAAAAAAAGGAAGATGGTTTTGAATTCTGAGCAAGGAGTCACCTTCTCAATTAAAATTGGTTCTGAATAGGGACTTAAAAGCTGCTAGTCCATTTCGTTAATGCTTTGTCCATTAGGAGCATATAAACACAGAAATTAAAGTGATGGGAAATTAGTTTGAATTCTGTTTAGTAATGTTAAAGAATAAAAGTTGTTTCTCAAAACAATGTCATTATCAGTTATGTAATCAAAGAGTCAAAAAACCTGAGAGGAAGACAGTCTTCATGAAACTCCTGGGAGTTAAAATGGCTATAAACCCTTGGAGTAGGGGCTGGTTTGTATTTGTGTGAGGAGAATGCAGATGTCTCTGTTTTCATTTCTCTGATATGACTCAGTGTCTAAAACAGATCTAGACACTCAGATTGGAGCAAACAGAGCTTCTCAGGAGTAGTTCTTTATGATAATCCACTATTCCAGGGAGACACCCATTGCTCATGTTTGTAGTTCTCGTTACTATTAAAGTATATACTATAATCATCAGTATGCTAAAAATATAAAAATATAAGTTATTCTTTCCATAGATCCCTATAACTATGTTATTAAAGATGTGTAAGGATCTGCTTTTTTTTTTTTTTTTAGATCTTTAGAAATTTTATGTAGTTTCAGAAACATACTATTTTGGTAACAATAATGCATACATATTCAACATAATTATTTTTCCTTATTTGACAATGCTTCTCATATAATAACAGCAGAGCAAAAAAAAAAAATATTGGGCCTATTTGATATGCTGGTAGGGTCTACATTTTGGGGCTTTCCAATACAAGATGCCCTTGCTTCTTGTTCATCCTGTCATCCAGGGCTGCAGTGCCAGAAGTGCCACTTGTACCTGAAGGAACTTAAGGGGTGACTTTTATATTGTCTTCTATCTGCATGGTATCCCCAAAATAGGGGAACAACCGAACATGACAGCTGGAAGAATTTTCATATTCAAATGACCTATTTTTGTAAAAATTACTGTGCTGCACCAAACTATTTAAAATTTTATTCCTATATTTTGAAAATAAAGTAGTTCAAGTTTTGAGACCCAAGTAGAAAATGAAATTAACATAAATAACCAAAGATTCTGGGCATTTTTTAGTATTAGACATCTCATTATCAAGATTTGCAAAGATCAGTAGCTGAATCTTTTTATAGTGAAGACAATTAAATTCACCACAGTGGAAGTATGCATCTCTGAAAAGTGGTAAAGAAAAAAGGTGACACATAGTGTGCTGGAAGCCAGTTCCAGCATGTCATGGTTATGAGTTTCATCAAAAGGTTGATGAAGCTTGGGGGCTCAACAAAGGCTGAGCCACATATGTAATCATCTGTTGGAACGGCTAGAAAGCATCTCCCCCAAACCTGAATAGGATAATCGTTTTCTGCTAGACAGCTCAGGGCATCTTAATCTACACGTTATTGCCTCCTGTTGGCCAAACACCTAAACAGCTGTAGGCTATTCCCCAATCTGACAATGCTTCTGTAATCCCTACCCTTTGAAGTGTATTATCTCCACCTTGCCTTAGGACAAATTGTGTCAATAAAAAGTAAGGGTCCTGAGTCTAGGAGAGAGTCTTTAGCTCCTTTAGCTGAAGCTCCTCTGACCCCCATTACCTTTTAAAACTATCTTTTGTCCTTGGACTCCTTATTGAATCTACACACAGCCTTTTCTCCAGATTGCTGAACCCTTTGTAATGCTGGGACAAGAATCTTGGCAATATTGGAACATGAGGGACTAGTGAAATATGTACTATGATACCTAATATTCTATTAAGGGAGGACCAGGGATAACTAGGAACCTAAGGGAGGAGATATAGATAAGTGGTTTTAAGAAAAGCAAAGGAAATGAGAGTCTCCACATTTATCTTCAACACCCAAGTTTATTATTAAGGGTTGCATAGGATGACAAAAAACAAAACAAAACAGAATAAAACATATTACCACTGGTTGTCTCTTTTGATCCAAGAGGGATGTGCTTTGGCACCTTAGTCATGAACAAGTAAACTCAGTTCCTCATATTATTCTCTCTGTTTTTCTTATTTAGAGAAAGAGATCATGTCTAGTGCCTTTTCTTGTTTTCTCTTTTGAGTTGGCTTTTTTTTTCTTTTTTCAGACAAGGTGCCACAAATTTCCTTTTGCTTAAGATCTCAAAACTGATTTTCACAGAGAATAATATAGTAGTGACTCAAGTGTTCTTAGTTGGCAATATATTGCTACCAGCATCACAGACAAACAATGTGTTCAAGAAAAAGTCTCTTCCCTGTACCCCTACTTAAATAACAGCCCCATGATGAGAATCTGATCAAGTAATTTTTTTTTGAAGAAAGAACTCATATATCCTGTACAAAGTAAAAATAAAATGTCTTTAGATTTTTTTGCCCTTCTCATGTTCAGCACTCATACTTTTATGTTATTTGATACCTGGGGAAATGTGACTTTAACTTCAGTCTAAAATGTGTTTTAAATTTATACTTAAATTTCTTTTTTAAATGCCTAAATAATCGAATAGAAAAAAGAATATTCATGTATTTAATTAAATTCCAAAGTGTGTTTATATATTTCACAACTTCTCTTTGAGGAGCTGGGTTAGTAATAAGACCATGTAAGTATTTGGTTCTTTAATGTTTACAATGAGCTTTGTAGAGTAATAGTATAAAGATATTGATAATAATAATGTTTTCTGTTCTTGTATCTGCTGAAAGGATGAGAAAATTCTCCTAAACACCAATTAATGGAAGGCTCTGGAATTCAATGAGAATGCCAGAATTCCATTGCTGATTTGTCCAGGCGGGAACAGTAGGCAGTTTTCTCCAGCTCCCAGATTCAGATCATGTATTATTACATTTGCAAATTGCCATGAAGAAATGGTAGCAGTGATACCAAATCTGAAACTGGAGATATGTGTTATGTCTGAGACAGTGCCTTTTGCCAAGTATATTTTCAACTTATATATGCTCTCTATTTAACCTGATCATCTTTTTCACCTATTATTTCTTCTGAAGGCTTGTATGTATAAACACACACACACACACACGCTTCCACACAAATATATTCTTTATGAAAATGGTGTGTTCTTACTGCATTTGAGGGTATAGTTAGTTAGATTAAGTGAACTTTTTAAAAGAATGGGCTTAATTTATTGACCCTTTCGTCAAGAGGAATCTGATGATGCCAGTACTGAACACTTCATTTCCAAATGAGGCATGGCATATTGAATGACACCACAGGATCTACAAACACTTTTAAAACATATTGTAAAGAACCAGGAAATATTTCTGTTCCAGGGGCTGAGCTAGGAACCGCATGCTAGTTTCTGAGGGTTTCTGTGACCCTTTTCATCGTGCCCTTGGCTGACTCGCCTCTACAGCTGGAGAGGTGTGGGCAGTGTCTTTGGAGAGTTCCCACCACTAAGAGTCTGTACTGGATTAACCTGTGAATAAACCCATGCATTCCAAAAGCAGAGGCAAAAAAGAAAGTATAAACACTTTTTGTCTACACTTGCTTAAAACGGGGAATTTGTGAAAAATTTTGCTTTTGAAATGGAATAGAATAAATATAACTTTATTGCACCTGGGAATGAATGTTCTTTGAATGCATTTCAAATGTGGTTTGCGTACACTCAAGCCTAATATGTTAGCTTTCCTTTGGCAGAAGACTATTCTACTATGCCCTTTTTTGCCCAGTCATTCTAGCAATTCACTGATTAATATCTCAATTTACTGCTCAATCACAATTTATTGGAAACCTCCTCTGTACCAGGTTTGCAATACAGAGTGATGTCATCCAAGGGTAAGAATTCTCTTGCATGATACTCAGTGTCCTAACTGCCTAGAGATGCAATGAGAAACAGAGAAATAATGTTTTCAAACATTGCATCCTTTTTTTGATGCAACAATGACAGAATGCCAAACAGTCTACTTTGGTCCACATGTGTGATTCACATTCAGCATATCTGTTGGGCCCCAAAATAATGGACAGGTATGTTTCGTGTGATTAAAATGTTCAAAAGTGTCTCTTTAGCCATGCACTTTACTTGTCTGATCTATATTCTTTCCTGTGCAATAAGCTGATAAATATTCTGGTAGGTTTTTTATTAATTCCTTTTGCTTTTATTTTGTAGCTTTTGACTGACATCTATTCACTTCAAGGGTGATTTTCCTGTTGGCAAGAGGCAGAAGAGACACACCAAGCGTCACCTTCAAGGAACAAGCAATTTAAGTCCTATAATGAGATGGGTCTTTTCAGAGTCTATAATTGGTGACAAGGTATGGCAGCTTCATATCAGACAAATATGTACAACACAGAGCTTATTAATGAGGATGGAGCGTCATTTTCAAGAAAGCTTCCTGTGACTATGAGACAGGAGAATATAACAGATAGTGTAGGTTGTTACTAAGTCCAATATCTCCAATTTGCATCACAAAACTTTCATGTAAGACAATTCAAGCTAATCCAGGATGGGATATTTTGCCCCTTTAGAATTCACTAGGGTAGCCAGCAATCCATCACTGTGGATTCCAGCCCTCACAGACAACAGCAATAATCATCTAAACTTGCAGATATGTTCAATTTAATTGGGTTAGTTTAGTAACCTTCCTTGTATTAGAGCCAACTTGCAAAAAGATGTAATATTTTCACAGTTATGAAGACATAGCAGCTGGCCATAGTAAGATTTGATTGTGGATCAAGAAATCAGATTTCCATCAAGTTAAGAACTCTTCATGGAAATATATCTGGAATAAATAATAAAGTAAAATGATTAACAAGGAAACCTACAAAGATATTGGCCAGGCATACAAAACCTGTCTCACTGACAATGCTGAAATCTGTTTCTCAACTTACTGTTACATTTTTACTAATATTTCGAGGGAAACATTATTTTTAAATAAAGCCAAAATATTAAAA
This sequence comes from Corynorhinus townsendii, assembly GCA_026230045.1. Classification (NCBI taxonomy): domain Eukaryota; kingdom Metazoa; phylum Chordata; class Mammalia; order Chiroptera; family Vespertilionidae; genus Corynorhinus; species Corynorhinus townsendii. The sequence goes on along the minus strand of JAPDVU010000012.1, from coordinate 24,118,796 downwards.
AGTAGATATTGAAACACTATATTATTTTTTAATGTTTTAATACTTACAAGTCCTAAGAAACTTCAAGATATTCACATTATTTTGCAAATATTAATTCATTAAGCTTTATACAATTTTCTAAGAGAGGTAGCGGTGTCTTTTTTTAAACATTCTTAAAACATTTAAAAGTAAACAAGTTTTATGCATTCAAATACAATTTCAAGAGAAGCCAAAAAGAGAACCCAGGTGTTAAGTTCCTGGTGCTTTGTTATAACTGAGAAATGATACTTTTTTTGTGAACAATAGAAAAGTAGTTAGAAAATAAATACGTCTTCTTAAATAAATGTAAAGTTGGGACATCTTAATGAGGTGAGTGACCAAGATGCTGAAGAATAAAATGCAATCCTCTCACCATCTGCAGCATATTAACAAGTTTCCTTGAGGAACTGTTTACAGTGTAATTACAAAGAAAGATAAGATTAAAATAATATCAGAATGAAAGGTAAAGGATTTTCTAATTTAAGGTATCCCTTTACTGGTTCTCAAGCATTCATTTGTGGAGAGAGCTGCCTTTAAGATTTCAGCATGTACTGCTTACAGAGGGGTATTTCTGCTTATAATTATAAACCCTTTATTTTATTAAGTTGTAGGATTCTTCCTCGGATTGTCACTCTATGGTAATGTTTCTAGGGAGTTCTTGAATTTTCCAGGTAATTGAAATATTTCGTGAAGTCCAAATTTGTCCTTTTTTGATTATAAGCTGGAAAGCATAGCTCAAGGAAACTTTTAGAAGCATTTAAAATTATAATTGCATATTGATGAAAATGTCCAGGAGTACATTTGAAACTAGAGTGATTGCATGGGTATTATTCCTAATGCATCACATATGACAAGGTATGAGGAGCTAGAAGGACTTTCTTCTGGGCATTCGGACCAGGGAGAAAGAGTCCAGTGGTCAGAGACTTGCTTCTCCTGATTGGTCAGAGACAGATCAGGGCTAACAAATTAGACTTACAGGTTCTAGGGAGGATGGAAAGGTCTGTCTGGTTTCACTCTCTCCAACTTAACTTTATTCTTACCCTCAGGACTATGATACACAGACTAGTTCAACCTTGGCCTGATTGAGAAAGTAAAAGGGAGGGAGATTATTCATTTAGATCATCTTATATCTTAGGTGATATATTTCAAATAAGTGCTACAGGATGCAATCTGACTTAGACATCTCTAATTTGGTGAGTCCAATTGTGTATTGCATGTATATTTCATGTGTCTGTTGTACTTGTTTCACACTTTCTTTTCTTGGTAGATGAATAATATGTAACTGATTTTTAAAGATTAAAGTTTAAATTCTTGGGTCCTCCTTTTATTAGTTCATTCTCCCCAGAAACAACCTTATATGTAACCAAAGATGCAGCAGCAAAGTATGTTGAATAGAGGGTAGGCTTTGTTATTAGACAGTTCTGAGGTCAAGCACAGGTAAGCTACACAGCTCAGTTCCTTCATGGTATGAGAAACATAGACAACCCTGCCTATCGGAGCTTGACTTTTCTCATTTATGCGTAAAAGTAATAATGTCCACTTTGTAGGACTGGTTTACTGTTTAGAAATAATGTATATAAAGTGTCTACTAACATTTAGTAGATGCACAATACATATTATTGCTGTTATTTCTACTGTTATTATATGAGGGAGAAGGTCTCTGGGAAGAGGAAGCTTGTCTGGGTGAGGACTTGTGTGAATCATTGAGGGATGTCTTCTCTTTCTCAAATGCCTTGCTGTTGTCACGAACTATGTTTATGCCTTTTTCCCAAGTGATTCATCCTCATCTTTCCTGGCCACCTGCTTGCAACCTTGCCCCTCTTTCACTTTCACTAAGTGCTCAGTAATAAACATAAGATGACAGTTGACCACTTCCAAGTGTGGTGACTCAGCCCTCAGTGTTTGGGAACTCACTTGCTTTCTCCTCATATACACAGTAGAACATTGGGAGTAAGGAGATTATGTGATAGAAATTGTTTATTCTTCTTATCCAGAAACTTAAAAAACAAATTATTTTCGATGTATCTTAGCTTTTCTTTTTGTTTATAAAAGATTAAAAGAGGATTTAGACAAATATCTGTAAATTATCAACATCAAAACTCAAATATTATTTTGTCTAATAAATAAGCCAACATCTACTAATCCAGGACTATTGTAATTATTGGTTTTATAACAGGTATATCAACAGTTAATATTATTTCAGTAATGAAACATAATAGAAAGATGAGGAATTTGAATATAAGAAGAAGATATTTTAAGAGTATAGTATTAAGGGAAAGAAAGGGCTATAAGCTAACCAAAAATGCCAGAAACGATTGTCTTCAGTTAGATGAAAATCACATATAAAATATATTCTTTAAAATTAATAAAGACATTTTATCCTGTAATTTTTTCTGACAGGTGTCATTTTTCCAGGGCAAATGTTTGAATATCTCAGTTACTTTTAGAAAGTAACAGCTGCTAATATTTTCTGAAGTTTGAAACATTGGCCACAGTCCATCAGGTGTTGAGCTGAAACTTCTTTCATAATTGTTGGTGATTTTTATTCTTTCTGCCCCTCTAAGTGAGCTTATGTGCAGAAAGCCGAATCTCACACTCTCGTGGGCTGAAAATAATTTTAAATTGGAGTTGTAAAAATCTACCAATCTATTTGCTTGACTTTCAAGAGAAAAAGAAAAAACTTTTAAGTCTTTATCAAACATTTAAATCTTAACTCTTCCCATTTATTTCTTCTTTCAGGTAGATCAGAGTATTTCTCCAAGTTTTACCTCTGTGCTCATGAAGAAATGTTATAGCTCCTTCAGCCTCCTATGTTGTATAACTTATTTTTAGAAACTTTGGGTCTTTTGTTTCTAGAAATCTGGAAAATACTGCTTTTTATCTATGAGAAAATGAAAAAAAATATTATAAATTGCTCACTTTGTTTCCCAGTTTATTCCTTCTTCAAGTTAATATTGTGTTCCCCCTGGGCATCTTCTCCTGTGAGCAATAGGTAGCATAGAAAATGATGTGGTGTTCTGCTTCTCATTCTCTAGAAGGGTTTAAACACTGCTGACCAGGAAGGAGGTAGCAGGTAGAGAAAAAGAGTGTCGCTGACAGTTCTTTGGTGGCAACAGCAAGCAAATGTGTTGTCTTGATTTATAAAGGGTTTTAATGTCATCAATAGTAATTCAGCAAAGAGAGAGTTGTAAAATGCGGCTCAAAATGTAGCAAATTGCATCATTGTTAGTGCTTTAGAATTTTAAAATATCTGCAGCAGATGGTAGCGTGCTAGGAGCAATGTCTTGCTTTAGTGTCTAGGAAAAGTTTGTGTCATCAGAAACCCTAGCATGATTGTGGCTTCTCTGGCCTGCTGAAAAAGGTTGTTATTTACTTTCCCTCAAATAATAATTCTGCTTTTAGAAATATTTAACAGGATATCAAGAAATCAGCATTACTAAGAGAAATGGTTCACTTTCCACAGATATAAGAAACGTGATAGAGCATCCTTGGAAAAGAAGCATGTGCTTTGAAACACCTTCATAGGGACTCTTTTTGCTTGAGAGAAAAGCTCTCTGACATATATTGTCCAGAATGGTTTTAAATGTCCTGAGTAAAGAAACTAGTATTTTTTTTTAAATTTCTTTTTTCAGTAATGCACAAACGCATCAATTTTTAGTTCTGGGAGCTTCCTTAAACATTAGCTACTCTTATCCCATTGTTTACAAATGGTGGAACTGAACCTCTCAGGTTTTACCTGAGAACATATATCTGGTATTAGGCCATCAGGGATTTCTTCTTCTCCTTTAACTTAGATTTTTGTTTTACACTTTTCTAATGCACTAAGCTATAAAACATTAATAAACTAAATTAATATTTGTGGCCAGTACAAAAACTTCCTAAACTGTAATTGATAAGTGTCTGTGCAATAATTCTGGCTATCAATCTCCTAGAAACTCATTGAACAACTAGAGGCCTGGTGCATGGAATTCGTGCATGGGGGGTGTGTGTCCCTCAGCCCAGCCTGCAACCTCTCCAATCTGGGACCACTCGAGGGATGTCCAACTGCCTGTTTAGGCCTGATCCTGATGGGATCCTGGTGGGATCGGGCCTAAATGGGCAGTCAGACATCGCTCTCACAATCCAGGACTGCTGGGTCCCAACTACTCACCTGCCAGCCTGCCTGATTGGCCTTACCCACTTCTGCCGGCCAGCCTGATCACACCCTAACCACTCCCCTGCCAGCCTGATCGACACCTAACTGCTCCCCTCCTGGCCTGATTGCCCCCAACTGCCTTCCCCTGCATGCCCGGGTCCCTCCCCAACTGGGATCGGGCCAAAACTGGCAGTCGGACATCCTTCTCACAATCTGGGACCACTGGTTCCTAACTGCTTGCCTGCCTGCCTGATTGCCCCTAACTGCCCCCCCTTTCAGCCTGATCACCCCTAATTGCCTCTGCCTGCTGGCCTGGTTGCCCCCAACTGCCCCCCTGCCAGCCTGGTCGTCCCATGCAGCCTGCTGGTCAGTTGTTTGGTCATCCCTCGCTAACCCCCCTGCCGGCCTTGTTACCCCATGCAGGCTGCTGTTCAGTTGTTATTGTGAGGGCATTGTGACCAATTTGCATATTACCCTTTTATTAGTATAGATTAAATTTCATGCTTTACAGGGTGACCTCATTTCAGGAAGACAACATGACAGTTGTGGGGACAGGCAGGAATGCAGAAGTTATTATGGGGAAAGCTAAATGTGCCAAAGAATTAGGAGAAAAGCAGGTTATAAAGAAATTTACCAGGGAGGTGCTCTAAAAATCATTTTCTACTTATTGTCTTATGGAAGCATCTAGAAAACAGAGTTGATTGTGTATAATTTCTCTTTTAACCTGTGCTTCAGCTCCCTCCAACCTTTTGTACCTTAGTTGCATTTTCTTTCTCTGGATATGTATACATTTTTCCCCCTAAAATTAAGTGTGCTTGGGAGAGAGAGTATAATTCCAATTAAGGCTACTGAGAAAAGACACTTGAAGAAGAATACAATAAGGACATCAACCCCACTGGCTTTTCTATCTTGTGCTCAGCCTGCCTTGATAATACTCAAGAGAGAAGAGATAATCTTGAAGGAGATGGGAGAGGAACATTTTTATTCTGCCCCATCGCATCACAAAAGCCTAAGGGAGAGTTGACTTTAGTTGTTCTCAAGGTTCTGCTTGTCTCCAGGTACCAAGGGACCAGGTCAGCATTTTCACTAACACCCCACTCCCACAACAATCTCTTCCTTCCTGAAGGCCACTCCTCTTGTGTGGCTCTCCTGCTCACAGAAAGGCAAGGGATAAAGTAAACAAACCATCAAAACAAAGGCAGAACATTGCAAGGCATACTGGGGGAATATTTCCAGAGATCTTTTATTCTGAGCCTCAATTCTTAATTTGTTGCCTTAGTCACCAGTCTGTAGAGATTCTTTTCTTTTGATGTAACATTTTGACCTTTATCTTATACTCTCTTTAGTTTCATGTAAAGTTACCTGTTAGGATTTGGCATTCTTTAGTCCTTACCCAGTGCTTGTTACTTAATGATCAAGGACAAAAGCATTGATGCCACTGGCTAATGTCCTTGCTGTATATCTGTCACCACTGACATTCACCTTTCTGGCTGACACTCTTGAAAAACAATATACCATTTTTGAGGGTCATGTCTTTTCATAGATTTAGCCCTCAGTGTATATGAAAAAAAGCCAATCTTTCTCTATCCTCCTTAGCACAGCTCTGTCCTGGTGCCTGTTTTGTAAAGGACTTTGTTGGAACTCAGTCACACCCATTCGTTTTATGTATTGCCTAAGGCCGCTTTGTGCTACCATAGCTGAGTTGAGTTGCAACATAGGCCTTGTGGCTTGCAAAGCCTCAAATATTTACTATCTGGCTCTTTATAGAAAAAAATAACCAACCCCTGTTTTAGAATTTAGCCAAGTCAAAATCTGGAAGGAGCCTGGGTCCCCAGTGCACAGAGAGGAGAGCTGCCACAAACCTGAACTCAAACTTTCCGGACTATTAGAGGAGTCCAGATAAAACAAACAACAACCTGTTATGGATGATATATTAAATATCACAGTTTATTTGTAACAGCTGTTTATCCCATGTTTACTCATGCATCCATTTGCAAATGTAAAAAAGTAAGTCAGAGATTGCAAATCACTTAGCCAAGAATTTATTAGTAAGTGAAAAGGAAAGGATTTGAATTCAGGTCTGAGTGACTCTAAAATCTGTCCTATCTTTCCTTCTCAGTCAGCGTGGCTCAGTTGGTTGGAGCATCGTCCTACACACCAAAAGGTGGCAGGTTTGATGCCTGGTCAGGGCACATACCCAGGATGTGGGGTTTAATCTCCTGTCACCTGTAAGAGGCAACTGATGAATTTTTTGCTGTCACATTGATGTTTCTCTCTCTCCCTCTCCCTTCCTCTTTCTAAAATTAATCCTATATAATAAAGAGGTGATATGCAAATTGACCATTACTCCAACACACAAGATGGTTGCTCCCCTGTGGTCAGAGATGGCCACCCCCATGTGGATATAAGTGGCCGCCAAAAGATGGCCACCAGAGGAGGGCAGTTGGGGGCAATCAGGCCTGCATGGAAAGGCAGTTAGGGGTGACTGGGCCACCAGAGGAGGGCAGTTGGGGGGGACCAGGCCTGCAGGGGAGGGCAGTAGGGAGGGACAAGGCCTGCAGGGGAGAGCAGTTGGGGGTGACCAGGATTGTAGGGGAGGGAGGGCAGTTGGGGGGAACCAAGCCTGCAGGGGAGGGCAGTTGGGGGTGACCAGGCCTGCAGGGGAGGTCAGTTGGGGGCAATCAGGCCAGCAGGGGAGCAGGTAGGTGTTGATCAGGCCAGAAGGGGAGTGATTAGGAGGTGATCAGGCTGGCAGGCAGAAGTGGTTAGGGACAATCAGGCAGGCAGGCAGGCAGGCGAGCAGTTGGGAGCCAGCAGTCCTGGATTGTGAGGGGGATGTCTGACTGCCGGATCCCTGTGGGACTGGGCCCAAACCAGCAGTCAGATATCCCCTGAGGGGTCCCAGATTGGAAAGGGTGCAGGCTGGGCTGAGGGACACTGACCCCCCAGTGCACGAATTTCATACACCAGGCCTCTAGGACTATTTATGGTCTTTTGTGACTGTCTTCTTTAACTTAGCATGACATTTTCAAGATTCATCCATGGTGTAGCGTATATAAGTACTCATTCCTTTTTATTGATGAACTAGAGGCCCAATGCACGAAAATCATGCAAGAGTAGGCTTTTCTTTCCCCAGCTGCAGCAATCGGCTTCCCTCTGGCACTCTGGACCCGGACTTCCCTCTGGCCACCACCAGGCACCAGGGACCCAGGCTTCCCTTGCAGCCAGGGCTTCATCCAGAAGGTCGTCCGGAAGGATGTCCAGTCTAATTAGCATATTACACTTATATTATTATTGATAATAATATGCTGTTGTATGGGTATTTCACATTTTGTTTATCCACTTTTTAGGTTAAGAGTAGTGTTTCTATGAACATTTGTGTACAAGTTTTTATGCAAACATAGATTTTCATATCTCTTGGGTATATATCCAAGAGTAGAATTGCTTGATTGCATGGCAACTCTATGTTAAACATTTTAAACAACTGCCACACTGTTTTCTGAAATTTCTGCTCCATTTTATAATCCCACCAGCAATGTCTGAGGATTGCAATTTCTCCATATATTTTCTAAGAGTTGTTTTATTTGTATTTTTTATTTAGCCATCCTTTGGGGTATATAGTGGTATCTAATTATGGTTTTGATTTGCATTTCCCTAATGACTAATGAGGTTGATTATCTTTTCATTTGCTTATTGTTAATTTGTATATCTTCTTTAGAGAAATGTCTATTCAAATTCATTGCCTCTTTTAAATTTGGGTTATCTGTCTGTTTATTGTTAGATTATAAGAGTTCTTTATATATTCTGGATACAAGTCCCTTATGATTTGAAAATATTTTCCTGGATTCTATGGGTTTTTTAACTTTTTGATTGTGTCCTTATATATATTTTTTCTTTTGTCACTGTGCTTTTGGTGTTATGTAAAAAAAACATTGTTTAATCCAAGGCCATGAAGATTCATATCTATGCTTTAAGAGTTTTATAGTTTTAGCTGTTACTTTTAAGCCTACTATCAATTTTGACTTACTTTTTTATATGATGTGATGTAGGACTCCAAATAACTTCACTCTCACATGTGGATGTCCAGTTGTCCCAGCACTATTTGATAAAAAAATTTCATGCATTCAACTTTTAATTAGCATGTATTATGAGTTTTATGATTGAAAACATTAACTGTAATAAAAATTATACCAAATGTTTTTCCAAATTAAATATTTGTAGGAGAATAATGGAATATCACAGATATTGCAGGCAAGAATCTGATTCATGGAAAATAGAGAACTCTAAGCTGTCATATGCAGAATAGAAGTTAAAGAATTTAAAGAGAAAACAGAGATGGACCTTTGAGAGAGTAATTTTAAAGACTGGATTTGTTTCATTTAAGGATTAAGTGTATGAGTAATCCTATATAATAAAAGGGTAATATGCAAATTGACCAAATGGCAGAATAACTGGCCGCTATGACACACACTGACCACCAGGGGGCAGACGCTCAATTCAGGAGCTGCCCCCTGGTGGTCAGTGCACTCCCACAGGGGGACTGTTGCTCAGCTACCTGACAGCTGGCAAGCACAGCGGCCCGCCTCTGTGGCACTAAGGACATCCCCGGAGGGCTCCCAGATTGTGAAAGGGTGCAGGCTGAGCTGAATGTTGTGCACTGGGCCTCTAGTGAAGAGATAAAAGCAGTGAACATGGGCTATGCTTTTAAGAAATTTGGTGATAAGATAGAGTCAGAGTTCAAATAAGAAGAGATGGAAGGAAGATTCTTACAGTGTAGAGGAACATGTGTTTTGGAAGAATAGGAGGTTTTAGTTAGGGAAAGATTGAGGATTCAGAAAAAAGAGAATAATCGATGAAAAAAAGATGTGAGAGAATGGTATTTAATAGAGTACAGGCTTAGGAGTAGAGCTATGGTTCAAATTTCTTGAATGTAAGAAGGCCAAAGGGGAAAAGTTGAGTTAAAAACTGAGAAACTGAAAGGCAGAAGGGAAAGAATACAAAGGAACAGGAGAGAAGAAGTTATGCAGAGAGAATAGATGGATCAAGAGCAAAAGAGGAAGAGTTTTTTAATGATATGGCATTCTGATGTGATCACTACATCAAAGTTTATAAATTTGACGAGCTGCTGTTTGCTGATTTACCTGTGTACAAGGAATAGCAAACCTCAGAGATGCATTTTGCTTATACATTTTGAGAGTTAACCAAAACAAACAAGCAAAAATGACTCCTCTGAAAATTAAGACATTTAGCAATCCTGAGCCTGCATAGAGGAACAGCAGCAATCACAGAAGGGTTCAGGTTAGTTGGCCCCTTTAAAGAGAGAATGCACTTCATGGTTTGCTTCAGTATTTACCACTCCCATATATATGTGGGATAATAATCAATAATTAATAAGTGAATAAACATAGAATTAAAAGCATATATTATATAAGCAGAGATGATTTTCTGCTAATTCATCTATTACTTGTTTAGCTTTACAAACTTGAAAAGAAGTAGTGACATGTTTATTTAGTAAAATCTATAACATTGAAGGCAGGTTGAGGGAGGGCACTGCTTATAAACAACAAGATGTGGCTTTATTGTGCTGGGAAATTTAAGGACATTTTACCCAAGAATTGTAAACCACAAATGGAAGTTAAGGGGGGACCAAAATAAACACAAAGATATTTTTAAATTAGAACAGTTCTATCTCTCCCCACCTCTACCCTATGATAATGAGCAATGAATCAAATGTATAAAATCCAAGATCCTCTAATTCCCTGCAGGTTAACTCATACAAATGACTACTGCAGTTTCACATTTCTGAGAATCTAACAAAATAATACATTTTCATATAATATTGCTTTTGAATGTTTGTTTCAAATGAGCCGGTTGCACGGTTTTGGATCATATTTTTAAAAAAATCAATTCAGGTAATGAATTACCCTGATGTGTTTAAATTTACAACCATCATTGTAAAACTAGTGTACAATTCCCTAAAACTGTTCTTCTGTGAACTTGAATAAATAATTAATGCTTTCTCACTGCATTTCAAATTTTCACCTCTGAAGTACTTGTAAAGTCCTCTTTCCCATCCAATCACATGCCAGCTTTCTAGCCGCTAGAGAAAATGGATTGGGACTTCTCTGTTTTGATTTAATAATTTTTAAGTGTTTGATGCAATCACACATTTAAACCTGCTCAGGCGCAATGGGTGCTGCCTACCCAGTTTTCTTTAGAAAAGTGTACATACATGAGAACTGTGTCCTGCCTCCCTTCACCCCTGCTGTAGAAATAGTCGTAAATGGAATGAAATCATCAGGAGGAGGTGCGGAGGATCAGAAACGTGTTAGGTTTTTCTCTCTTTGCTTCAGCATCACATTCTCGCTTTTCTGGGTTTTGCGGTCTAGCTCTAATGTTTCCCTTTATGCGACCACCCACAAGTTGTCTGTTGATCTCAAATGGGTCCCTTTTTTATAATCCTCCATCTGATCAGTTTGGGAGAAGTTGAGAAGAAAAGCATTGGATGCCAGCAAACCTCGTTTTTCTGAGCATATCTAATTTAGAACTATATAACATTGGCACATGGAAACAGGTATTGTGTTTTCATGTTGCCTTTTAGTCACTTATTCCCATCAAGAAGAGACAGACCTACATTTTCCAACTAAAGCTCTCCAAAAACACATAAATAGCAAGCTGCTACTTCACATGAATCTTTACAAAACAATATCAATAACAACAAAGGAAAGAAGAAAACCACTCTAGTATTAAAGGAATTTTTTACATTTTTCCCTCTAGTTGATTCTAAAGATAAACGTTAAAAACAGAAATTTAAATAGATGCACTTACGTACGAATGTACTCAAGCAAAAATTTGTTTACTGCCTTCCTCCACACCCACCACTTCCCAGGATGGGGAGGGAGGAGGAAGACCATAAAACCACAGATTTCATCATGCTTGGTGCTTGCAGCAGCTATTGCTATGGGACTGTCATCATTTCTGTTAATACTTTCTGTTGTAGTGGTGTTTATTTTTTTGTTCCCTTCAGAATATAATTGGATACTTGAACATATTCATGTTGTTATTGAAGTTGTTTGGGTGACATGATGTCACTTAATTGCTAGATTTTAAAAATAGGATTAGTGTTGTCTATCAACTTTAAATCAGTAGATATCACTAAGATTTCAATCAGCTGATGCTGATGATTATGATAAATAAGGAGGAATAATCAGAAATTTCTGAGAGGCCAGGTATGGAATCACAACAAAATTTTACTTCAGAGCATCCTGAAAATTTAAGCATGAAAACTGCCCACAATCCGGGCATGTGCCCTCACCAGGAAGTGAACTAACAGCAGATACTCAACTAACTGAGCTACACAGGCCAGGACTATATTCTAAATGTTTTAAAGTATTTTAACCACTGGTTTTTTACTTGAAGAAGAGGAATCACTATGCTGTTAAATCAATAAATGTATTTTATATAATTTAAATTATTGGAATTAGTTGCTGCTAATGCCATCAGCATCATTTACTATCAGCAATTTAGCACCATAGAAAGGTACTGAATTTTGGTTCCCTTCAGCAATAATAAACTACCAAAGGCATGATCCTAAATTGAATTTTACACTGCAAGAAATTTATTGCTCTAAAAACTTACTAAGAAGGATACCAGCACATCTGCCTCTATAGGGAATGATTTTGCATAGTAAGTGTTGATCTGCATAACCATATGATCATCGCAAGTGCTGATTACCAAATCTGAATCATCATTACTTAGCAAACTTCTATAAATACACATGGCACCATGTAATATATTCAGCTGTGCTAAATTAATGACAACGCCCTTACCCCAAGGAGCTTGGGGGTCTAAAAACAAAGAACGACACAAAAGACAAAAATGTAGAACACACACTGAGTTGCACTGAGTTGGGAGAGATCTTCCATGGAAATTCAGTGAAGGATTTTTATGGTTTGTGGCAGCAGGGGAATTAAGTATCCATATAAATTTTGCCTTTTGAATTGCTCTCACTATAAGTTAAGCGATGGCCTGTGAAAGAACTTCAGCATTTTAATGTCTTGAGTTCTCAGGAATTTCAGACATATATTTCTAACTGCACTTTTAAAAAGTATCTTCACGTGAGTATATTTAAATAGCATAAAATCAATGTATCCAAAACTCATTATCTCTTCTTCGCTTTTACTTATTTTTTATTGTTCCTTGAATAAGCTTTTGGCTCGATTAAAGGTATGGTGTATTTCCAGTGATTACTCAAGAAATTTCAGAAGTGCCTTCTCACCATTTTTCTCCCTCACTTGCCACCAAATCCCGTAGGTTACCAAATTGATGCATAGTACCCCTATTTTAGGCCATCTTACTTTATTTTGGACCATGTCTGTGATCTTTCATCCATCTCCTCCCTAAGCTGTCCCTTAGAGTCACACTGAAAATACCCCTTAGCCACTCCTCGTCCAGGTCATTTCCAGTTCTTTACAATCCAAACCACACTCCTCTTTCCATTCTTACTTCCTACCAATCCCTACTCACCATACCCTAAAACTGTAGTTTTTGATACTCTAATCACTTTACATAGCTGTATATATTCTTTGTCATTATTATGTGAGACTTAGGAAAAATGGTCTTCTCTTATAAAACTTTCTAAAGAAGCCCAGGAATAAATGTGTCCTCTGCCTTATATGTACCTATATAACATGATAGAATTTGCTTTTGTCTAGAAGATTTTGGTTGGCTGCCTCCCCAACTGTAATGCCCCCTTTACACCATCAGGAGCACCCAGGTTTCCCTTCTTTATTTGATTGGCATTATAATGCCTGAGATTCTTCTGTTTTCTTCCCGGAGGGGATCAAGCCTGTGGTTAGAGTCAAACTCTAGTAAGGAGAGATGAGAGATTCATGGTAGGATACATTTTTGAGTTTTTTTTATCAAGCTGCTTCCAAAATTGGTTTCATCCTTGGACTAATCTGTTATGTGAGTTAATCACCTTTCTTTTTCTTAAGCCAGAGTTGGGTTTTCTGATACATGCATCCTGAAAAATCCTGTTTCTATCTATTTGGATTTTCTAAACTTACAAATATTTTCTCCAGTATAAATTATAAATTCTATGAGGACAAGGAGTGGCTGGTATCTCCAGTGTCTCCTCATCCTGTCCGGGCTGGCATATTGGGTTAGCAGTAGTTTAAGCAGATACCATATGATCACCTGTCAAGAATGCTTCCAAAAGAAATACTTCAGGGATGAGAGATTGAACTATGTGACCTGAAGTGTCCCTTCTACCTCTCGTCATTTTTTATGACTCTATTAGTTAAAGGCTCCAAAGATATTTCATGTTGCAAAGTTGCCTGTGATGGTGTATGCAATAAAACAAAAATTGATGTTTTCATTTCCTAGAGTGCTCATGACCAAGTACCACAAACTGGGTGGGTTTGAACAATGGAAGTTTATGGCCTTACAATTCTGGAAGATAAAAGTCCACAATCAAAGTGTCATCAGGACCGTGTTCCCTCTGAAGGATCTGGGAAAGAATCTGTTCCGTGCCTTTTCTCAGCTTCTGGTTGTTGGCTGGCAACCTTGGGCTTCCTTGGCTTGTCTAATTCAACAAGCCTTCTCACAAGGTCTACTCTTCCTTTCTGTTCACATGGTGCTCTTCTTATAAATAGGACACCAGTCGTATTGGATTAAGAGCCCACACTTCTCCAGTATAACCTAATTTTAACATAGCTGTTTACATCTGTATTAACCTAATTTCCAAATAAGGTCACACTTTCTTTAAGGTGGTGGGGGGTTAGGACTTCAGTATATCTTAATTTGGGGGGACACAATTCAAACCATAAGAAATGCCAACAAGCAGTGTTTTCAAGGAGGAGTTTAATTAGGGCTCCTTGTTCTAGAGAGGGGAATGCGATAATAAGACTCCGAGGGAGAAAGCGAAATGATTTGAGGGAAGCCAAGAAAGTACTAGTATTACCCATAAATGCAACTGACACCTGGTGACCAAAGACCATTTTTTAACAAATATGTTTTTCTTTGTGACTGGTGCTTGCATGAAAGAAAAATAATCCCAGTGGACACTAGGTCCGCCAGGCAAAAAGCCATTCATGTTAACAACACAACCTTACTGGTGAGGAGATGCTTTTATTCAGTTTTGCTCATGAATAAATTATCTCTTTAAAAAATTCATAAGAGAAAAATACCATGTTAAGTTGTTTTCACTTTTATGGGGTTATCTGTTTATCCAGATGAGGGCATTATGTAATTTTAATGAATGAATGTACCAATATATTCTTTTGTTTCATAACAAGATTAAAATTGATTCTGAACATAATACAGATCATTTTGTTGAAAGGCGAACCCCAAGGCTTTTTCTTCTTTATGGAGCTATTGTCACAGAACAAATTCACTTGTAACACCTGTTTGGAGTCAGGCATATCTTGGTTCAAATCCTGCCTTCACCAATATAATTTTTAAGTGGCATTGGGCAAGTTACTCAACTTCTCCAAACCTCACTTCTCTAAACTATAAATCTCAAAAGATTGTTGGGATGATTGAATTTAATAAATTCAAGAGGGACACTTATTATCTTGCACATAGCATAATAAATTATTACAATGGGGCTAGAAGAATTTCTATTCAGAAACATTTGAGGCAGAAATAAAGCAGAAAAACCTAAAAATAAAATGTTAGATACATTTTTAGTTATGTGGACTTCTTTTTGTAATTATTTTGTTATATAATCACATGTAGGACTCATTTAATTTGCTGTTTCTGCCACCCATTGTTAAATGTACACTCATATGTGAAGCTCAATTCACAGGGCATAGGCACCCAATAATTCAGAGAGAAACAAAAAGCTTACACACCAGAGTAACCTGGACTGACTCTACAGAGATCTAAGGAACCAGGTGATAACTAGTCTACCATGCAATCAATGTTCTCTTCTTGTCTTCCTCCTACGTCCTGACCACTTCTCATTTTTCACTAAAAAAAAAGGTAAAAAATGTTTAACCTTTTTTCTTCTCTTGCTCAACATTTTCTATGAGTCATCTATCTTCTCCATGGTGTCAGTATCACCCAGGTACTGATAACCTCCAACCCTCTGTAGTGCGCTACTTGCTTCCTAGATTTTTCTAACTAGCTATGGAAATCAATAGAAAATGAGCTATAGGGATTTACCTATATTATTTACCACTATATTCAGGGTTTACCACAATTCTCTGTGTTTCCCAGGCACAGAGTAGGGGTTCAGTAAAGATTGTTTGACTAAGTAAAATGAAAGTATATTACACAGGTACCACTGACCATTTTCCCTCCAACATGCTTCCTGCTCTCAGCTAATAGAACCAAGATCACAAAATGCCTAATCCAGAAACCTGGGGAACATATCCAGTTCGTGCCTTCACTTTCCACATGCAGTCATTCACTAATTCTGTCAATATCATCCCTTTAAAACATGTCAAATTGGTCCACCTTATATTTTTGCTCAGGCTACCATAATCTTATGCCTCCATTACTGCATCAGCCCCTATCTGGCGTTCTGCTGATATCGGTTGTGCATAGTACTCCCAGAGTGAATTGGAGTGAAATCCAAGCTCCTCTTAATTGTATGCACATCCCCTTGAGAAATTTTCCAGCTTCACCTCTCAACACTCCCTGCTTTCCACTCTTTTCTCTAATCACGTTAAATGGCTCCCCATGCTGTGCTTTCCTTTGCCCTTCAGTACAATAAACATACTTAGCCCTTGCCTCAGAAGGCTCGCCCTGCCAGCTCCTTGTCTAACTAACTCTTTCTTAGCCTTTGATCTGAGTTTTGACATCACCCACTTTGGGAAACTAACCCTGATTTCCCTCAGCTAAGACAAGTGTCAGAGCTGCCCCCTATTCCTGAACCCAGAGCGTTCTGATGTCACTTAGAATTTGACTCCCTGTATTGCCATTGCTTCTCTCCCCAGGAGATGCTGTAGGCATATTGCATGCCAGGACTGTTTCAGTCATTGATATATTTCTAGCACCTAGGACAGTATTTGGCAAATAATCAACACTTAATAAATATTTGTTGAATGAGTGTTATGTAGACACAGTGCAAAGTAGCCTTTGGCCAAAGCCATGATTACAGTATTAGCAAATCTGTGCTATTTTCTTTTCCTTCAGAACAGTTCACTTTGATTTATCTTGAACTGTTATGCAAGCTGTAACTAAAAACGACTGTGCTTGACACTGACTATAAAAATACCACTGTGCAGACTGTGTTTTTTAAAAACCAGTATTGAAGCTCAAATCATTTATAGTGGTGTCCATATTAAATGCTCTCAACCTACGTTCACTAAGTGTTGAAAGATTTTTTTTTACATCTTTCCTACAGATTTTTCTTCCAGCTGCTACCATAATCGCTTCTCTTACTTGGTCCACACACTTGCTAAATGCAAACAAATCAGACTGTGAAACAGAATCCACCTGATTCCAGGAGGAAACAGAGTCCTATGAATCACTCGCTGACTCACTCAGCACCGGCTGCTGTGAGTCTAACCTGGCATATGCGGGCACCTGAGGAGGTGGGTTTGACCCACAGAGTGCTGCCTACTCTTTCTATATTTTAGAAAGTTTCAGATTTAAAGGTATTAGGGTAAGGTAGTGCATGCCTCATTGTTGTCTCTTTCTTGTTCATGTATGAAATATGTGTTTCATTCCTGATACTTCTGCAGACTTGAGGATAGTTACTACGTCAGCTATGATCAGACTTTCGTCTCAGATTTATTGTTTTTCTTAGTTCAAGATTTTTTCTGATATTACAGTGAACCATATCCCAAGTATACATTATTGAATTTTGAATATTCTTATACTTATTCAGAGTTGTTATTAATCTTCATAATGCATCCATTATCACCGTTTACATATTTCTTTTACCATAAAAAATAACAACAGAATTGTATTTAAAGTACTCTGAAAAGCAGACTAACAATATGGTTAAGGCCACAAGTAAGAAAGCCCAGTCTTAACAGACTGAATTGTGTTCCCCCCAAATTCATGTGTTGAAACTCTAACACATGTGACTATATTAGGAGATAAGAAATTTAAAGAAATAATAAAGGTCAAATGAGGTTATAAGGGTGGGCCCCTAGTCAAATATGACTGGTGTCCATATAAGAAGAGAAAGAGACATTAGGGATGCACACACATCAAGAAAAGTCCATGTGAAGATACAGCTAAATGGCAGTCATATGCAAGCCCTGTAGAGAGGCTTCAGAAGAAACCAAACCACCAATCACCTTGATCTTGGACTTCCAGCCTCTAGAATTGTGAGAAAATGATTTTTTGATGTTTAAGAGTCTTAGTCTGTGGTATTTTGTTATGGCAGCTCTGGCAGAGCTGGGATTTTGAACCCACCTGGGTCTTCACCTTGGTTTTACTTAACACTTCGAACTGCATGCTGATAGTGAAGACATCTAGTTCCTGAGTTTCATGGCTTATTTATGAAAAGAGTGTAACTAGAAATGCCATGTCTATGGGATCCTTTTGAGATAAGTCACAAATTATGGTGATGGTGCTTTGTACCTTTTTAAAGTATTACATGTTATTTTTAGTTCTGCTTAGTGTATTGATATGTGCTAAATAGGAATTTTTATTTTTTTTCTTTAAATTCAAAGATATTTGGAGTCATTTTTCAGTAATAACAAATTTTCATTTTATTTTGGGACAATGACCAGAATAGAAAAAACAGCCTGATGTGTTGAATCTCACAAAACAAATCCCCGCTTTACTAACGACTACCCATGAATCTTACAGCAAGTTACTTTTCAGAGTCCCAGTTTCTTTCTCTGTAAATTGGGTCTGAAAACAATTAGAGCTGATGGGATTGCAGGACTAAATGAGAACACGTGGACCCTAGCACATGTTTGCACCTGATAAAGTATGTGCTGATAGAATGAGTGTGTCTCCCATAATATCTGGGTCCCTTTCTACCCAGTGTGTAGGGAACTCTATCCAGACATTCTTGTGTTGCTTTCCTTTATTACCTGTGTAAAAGATAACAACAGCAGTACACAACTTCATCACATGTCAGGCACCATAATAAATACTTCAACTGAATTAGTTTATTTAATCCTCACAACTCCTCATTATTATACTTTTTGTACATGTCAGAAAACTAAGGTCCACAGTAGGGTTGCCAGATTGAGGATGACCAAATATGATATAGGATATACTTATACTAAAATACTCATTGTTTATTTAAAATTCACATTTAAATAGACATGCTGTATTTTTTTTTTTTCTGGCAATATGGCTCAGAGAGGCTAAGTAACTTGCCTAAAGTTACACAGGAGCTAGGCTTAAAACCCTTGCACATGACCAATAGAGCCCCAAATGGATTACTGGTTACATATAATTTTAAAGAGAGACCATTTGGATAGGAGAAAAGAAATTAAACTGGGAGTTATACTAGCTGATAATTGGAATATCTTCATAGATTGGGCTGTTTGTAAACAAGGTCAAGGCAAAGGCTTCAGGAAAATTCCTGTCTCTGAACTGAGAGCTCAGGGCCCTAATTCGTTGGGCAAGCTGCTTTGACATCAGGAGCAGAACAAAGTTTAAAAGCAAAGTTTCTTTCTGCAGAGTTGTTAAAAATATTTCTCTTTCTTTTTTTCTCTTGCATTGTAAAACATTTTCCTGAACTGGAGATAATGCTACAGCTGAATTAGATGGCAGCAAGTTAGAAATTGCTATTAAGCGTGCTTCTTTGTAGAAGATGGTATTCTGTGACCGCTTTGCCAGTGAGTGTAGTGAATTGAAGCTGGAGCTCTGCCCAGGTGCGGACTGGTAATGAACTATCTAATCTGGTTTCTTTGGCCCTTCACAGTGAGTGCAGCAGGAGACCTCATGCCTCACAATAACCTAGAGGTCTGTTAATTATGCCAATTATAAGGTGTGCATATCACTTACACCTCACTGTTCCAGCAAGGAATGTAGCCAAAAAGTAGGCAGAAAAGAACATTTGAGGAAAATATTGAATTTAAATGTTTTTCCCATCACATAAGTTTTGTATCGATTGATTGATTGACCGATAGACAACCAGGGGGAGGTTTGACAAATATAACCACCTGCCTGCTGAGCATAGTTATCTGTAATAATAAAAGCATAATATGCTAATTAGACCAGATGTCCTTCCAGATGACGCTGGGGCTGCAAGGAAAGCCTGGGTCCTGGGTGCTAGAGGGAAGCCGTTGCTGGCAGCCGGGGGAAGGAAGGCCTACTCTTGCACAAATTTCATGTATCGGGCCTCTAGTATTTATATAAATGAAAGAGAACAAGGGGAGAGCTAAATAAAGCTTAAAATAAAACATAAGCAAAAATAATATGTAGTTGAGATGTCCAACCCTAAAGAGGGATTCAAAACCATCAGTAATTGATTCTTGGGATGATTGAACATCATGGTTTAAAAAAAAAACACACTTAAAGAAACGTTTAACTTTTAACTTTAGAGGTAAAAGTATTGATTGATATCAAGCAACTTAATTTTAAATGTACTTAGAACTGCTGATATGGTCCCCTACACTATAGATTGTGCTTCTAAAGTTTTGTTTGTTTTACTTAATTGTTTAGATTTGGAATATGTTTTACTATGGAAACAAAATTAGAAATTAGGTGACTTTTCCCATTTTGCCCCCAAACACCTCCTCAATCATTAATATTGCCTGCACTGATTTACTGACCCCAAAAGAGAACTGTTTTCTGTTCAATATGGCCATCCATGAGCATCTTTGTCTTCTTCATGGCTGTCCTTTCTAGGGGCAGCTGGTATAATTTAGCTGCTGTTGCCTCACTGCTTACACTGACATACGAGGCCCCAGGATCTGGCCCTTCCGCGCTCTTCAGCCTCATCTTGTGCCTTTTCCTGCTTTACTTCCTTGGGCTCATCGGCCTTTTAATGATTGTCATTACCATCAGGTTTCACCTGCTTCAGGGCCTTTGCACCAGTTGTCTTCTCTCTTTGCTTCCTTGCCATTCACATTTCTTTCTTCATTGTGCTTGCGGAAAATAATATAAAGGGTGCCTCTTTCAAATGGAGTTGGAGCTGCCATCCCAGAGCAACTGCCGTGTGTGTCTCCCTTCTCAAATTTTTGGACTGTTAAAACTGAACAAAATAACCTTTGGACTGGGCCTAATGCAGTGATTTTGAGAGCACTTTATTAAAGCTGGGGACGGTGAAATAACGAAGGTGTAGGATAGAAGAAGCAGCAGGAGATGGCGTAGGCAGGGCTGCTGTGGGCTCACTGGAAAGTCAGAGAAAAGGGGGCCTTGGAGGCAGGTTCAGGGGGTTAGCCCAGCCTGAGTTGCCACTGCCCATTGCTCCCCTGATTGCAAGTCTCTCGGGGACCCTTAGCATTTCGGAGAAAGAAAATTCACTCAGAAAGGAGATTCAAGTGGGGGTGTTCTAATGAAGGCATGCACTGGCTTCTTTGTCTTGAGGGGTTTTATCTTCTTTCCAAAGGTGGGGAGTTTAGGAGAGGTCTCGGGAGATTGCAATAGAACATTCATCAGCCTTTCTAGGTGTGCCCTTTCAGCATCCTGGTCTCCACTGATTGGTCAGCACCAGGTCTCCACTGATTGGTTAGTGCCAGGGCAGGGGCTCATTAGCCATTGCAGCTGGTCCTGGCTTCACCTGCGTAGTTTTGCTGCTCTTCTGGGCCCAGAGCTGAAATACAACTGAGGTCTGGATGTCATCTCTAGGGAGAAAAGGTAAGTGGAGGGTCTGAACCACATGACCAGTGATGTGCCCAGTGATATGCCAGGGGAGGAAAGGCCACCCTGGGGGCAAAGTCTCGCACTAGTTTTGCCTGTTGTTAGGTACCTGGGGCTTTCTGCCCTGGTGACCTGTTTCTGGCTGTAATTTGCTGGACCAGTTTGTCTGTCTCAGTTTTCCCATTCCACTTGCCCTGGAATTTTTCTAGCTGCTTCTTATCCTGCCTCTGAATCGGAGATTGAGAAAAGTTAACAAATTCCAGAGTTGTTAAAAAAGTTAAATCAGAAGTTCTCAAACTTCAGCATGTATTACAGATTGCTGGGCCTTAAAGTCAGTTTCTAATTTAGAAGGTCTAGAGTGAGTCCTGAAAATTTACATTTCTAACAAGTTTCCAGATGATGTTTATGCTGCTGGCCAGGAGACTACACTTTAAAAACCACTATTTTAAATTCACAGGAGTTACAATAGATTGAATGTTGGAAATGAAGGCAAGAGTCATAAAAATAATGTTTTTGAGATTTCTGGCTGAACAATGTTGGTGTTGTCTACTGGGACTGGGAAACTGAAAATTTAGAAGAGGCATTCATGAGTCCTTGATTTACCTGATGAGTTTGACATTCATTTAAGACCCACAAGAGAAAATGTTGATAGTGTGATGGATATATGTGCCTGAATTTAGAAGAGTGCTCTAAAAGAAACATTTTAATTTTAGAATCCTCAATATATTGAGGGCAATTAATATTGTAGAAGGGGACAAGTTTGCTAAATGGAAGCAAGGGGCCTTAGGACCCAGTCTGAGGAATTAGTTCACAAAGGAAATTGAAAAAGTATAAGGAAAACAAGAACGGTGAAAGGTCCCCGAATCAAACCAATGGGAACACCCATGGTTCCGCATGTATGCATGTGACCTTTAACGTCTAGGTAGTTCTTTCTGACTGTGCCATGTCAAAAAGGCAGATTCCATTCACTTCACCACTACTTGAATTTTTATTACATTTCATTTCAGTAGTTATTTTCCTACACACCTATCCCTCTGCACACACAGTATTTGTCCCCAGTTACACTTGGCAAACACCTTCAGTAGCTCTTTGTCTTTTTTCTGATTTCAAGGTAAGCTCAATTTCAAAACAACGATTTCCTTGTTTTGAGTGTCTGGGGCAGATTATTATGGGATATTACATGGAATCCCCCCACCCCTGTTTCCCCTGGTCATTTCTGGTTTATCTTTGGCTCCAAGGACAATTGAATCCAGGATTTCCAGTGCTGTGAGCTTTCTCCCTCTCTCTGTCTCTGTGTGCATCTGTTTTGGTCTGTTCATGTCTCTCTCCAAGTTCACATGAAGAAGCATCAAGATCCTTGGCAGTTTGGGACTGACTTCTTTATGGCATCACAACAAAAGAGAAAGGTGAAGGAGAACTTCTCTTCTCCATTATAAATAAATACTGAGGATTGCTTGTGATTGGTTAAGTTCCAGTCATACAACAGTTCCTATACCAATCACTTTAAATGGGAGCATGAACTACTCTAGTTAACCTAGCTGATGTCATGTTTCCAACTCCACAGGGGCAGAGTGATCTTGTAAGCCTTTCCAGAAATCCATGTTTAGGTTGAAGAGGCATAGTTCTCCAAAGAAAGAGGATTATTGTTACCAGGGGGAGACATAGATTCAGGAAGAATAAAGTAGATACCCACCTTAAACTTGTTACTTTTATTTCTCATTACTTACCCTGTGGTAAGTAATAATTTTCACTTCAGTTTGTAGTTTCATACGTATTTGAGTTTATTTAATGTGAATCCTATCAGGCATTGTATCTTCTTTGGTCTCAGTTGTGTTCCCAGGTCCTGGCAGGGTGACTAACACAGAGTAGGTCCTTGATACATATAAGTCTAATGAATTAATTAATAAAATCCCCACAAATATTTTATCTGTAAATAAGTGCCCTGTCCTGGTATCATTATCTTCCCTCTCCATCTAGTTTTGTGGCATATTTTATTTACATATATTTAGGCTTATTATCTGAGGATTAACTAAGGGTCTCAAAATCTGCTTCACAGGACTTCAGAAGATCTAGGGCAGAGGTCAACAAAGTGTTTCTGTTAGGGCCAGATGGTAAATATGTTAGGCTTTACAGACAATGTGGTCTGAAGTACAACTACTCAACTTTATAGCATGAAAACAACCACAGACAATATGTAAATGTTGGTATGGCTATGTTCCAATAATACATATTTATTAATACTTATTTATTAAAAGTGCTTCTTTATATGAAAAGATAAAAGGATTTGTCCTGAGGTTTACTTGATCCCTGACTATCATCAAAACTTTCTGCTGGTTACCATCGGAAAAGCTCTTTTCACCAAAGTATACACAGCTTAGGCACCTAATATTATGAATCTGGTTTTAGTGATATCATTATTTTCTTCTTCTCATAATCCTTAACAGATAGTTTTCTGATCCTTTCATTAAGTTTAGTAAAATGGGAAGTGACTCTATATGAGAATGTTATACTTTGAGTGAATAGGAATTAAATATAATTCAGTGTTTTCAAATGACCAGTAAATGAGGGAAAAAAATGTGTCTGGTTTTGAGTTATATTTTCACTATATAATCACATTAGTCCATGTGATTATATAGTGAAAATAAAAATGTATTAACATACCTTTTATAGAGCAAACAAGATTGAGACATAAAGTTCACCATTACACATTTTATTTAGAAAATCAAGTTTAAAAGAGTGCCTTAGATACCTTAAGGTCCAGTTTTAATTTGAGGTAAGAGAAAGAAAAATAGGAGTAAGACTTAGAAAGAAGGAAAAGGAGTGAATTAAACTTATCTTTCAGGCACTGTGTGATAATATTCCATTGGAATAACTCAAATTCTAGTGGTACTGACAGTGATATAATTTCTGAGGGAACTCATGCTACAAGGCTGATGGTCAATTTTAATACAGAATTCAGAATAATATGATGACATGGGGAGTTTCCACCTCTGATTATGTCACACCCTGGGGTTGTTCTTCCCAACCCAATGGAGAAAAACAGATGCCTGTGGTCCAGGATCATGGCTCCGAAGAGCTTTTAATCATAGGTGTGAAAATAGATTCATGTCTGAGTAAATACCTGCAACCATCCAAGTGACTCCTCGCTAACTTCACTGTGAACTGATGAATAAGCATGGCATACAAACATTACAAATAGTTCAGAGAGAAAGAAGATTCTCAAATTATTCCATTTTTAAAAATTCAATAGCATATTTAGCCACTAGAGTCATTGCTTGCTCCAAATTTGAGAGAAAGAAAACAGACTACTTAAAACTTAACTTTTCTTTGCATTGAGAATTTTAAAGTCTTTAGATTTATAAAATTTTAAAAGGTAGAAGGGGCACTTCCTTCAAAAACAAGAATCTCTCTGCATTCCTGACAAATGATGTCTACCTTCTGGTAGAAAAATGCTATAATGATGCTCATTTTATATCTTTCTCACTTTCAGAAATTTCCCCTTTTGTTCCTGTCCTAAATCTACTTGTCCATAGGGTCCACCGGTTGCTTTTACCACCTCTATTCCCAAGCAATATGCAAGGCCCTATTTCTCTTCTACATAAGAACTCATAAGTTAATTGAAGAGAGATACAGTAGTCCCCCCCCCCCCCATATCTATAGTTTCACTTTCTGAGGTTTCAGTTACCTGTGGTCAACTATATTAAGTAAAATATTAAGTAAAAAAATTGCAGGAATAAACAATTCATAAGTTTTAAATTGCTCACTGTACTGAGTAGTGATGTAATCTCATGCCCTCCTGCTCAGATGTGAATTATTCCCAGTGTCTCCATTAGTCACTTAGCAGCCATCCTAGTCATCAAATCTACTGTTGCAAAATCACAGTGCTGTGTTCAAGTAACTTATTTTACTTAATAATGGCCCCAAAGTGCAAGAGTCCTGACATTGACAATTCAGATATGCAAAGTGCTTCTTTAAGTGAAAAGGTAAAAGTTTTTAACTTAATCAAGAAAGAAAGAAAAATATGCAGTGATTGCTAAAACCTATGGTAAGAATGAATCATCTATCTATGAAATTGTGATGAAAAAGAAATTTGCTCTAGATTTTGTCTTTCTTCTGCCCAATTATCAGGTCAGTAGTAACCTAGCTCTCAGTCACAGTACTACATCATTTACCGCACTTCGTCTCATCACAAGAAGAAGGGCGAATACCATACAATAAGATATATTGAGAGAGACCACATTGATATAGTTTTATTACAGTATATTATTAATATTTGTTCTATTTTATTATTAATCATTGTTGTTAATCTCTTACTGTGCCTAATTTAATTAAACTTTACCATAGGTGTATGTATAGGAAAAAACAGCATATAAGTGGTGGGTACTACCTGTGGTTTCAGACATTCACTGGAGGTCTTGGAACGTATACCCCATGGACCAGGGGAAACGATTGTACATATAATTTCTATGATTCCAGGTAAAACAGTTTCATTTTACCTCCCTGTTATTCATATTAGGTCATTTGCAGTCCTTTCACTTACCAGGTCCTTTATACAAGAGTCTGCTTAATGTGAGAGCCTCAAATCAGGACTAAATTCTTCCATTGGAATCTGATCTGTGAGACAAAGAGTGGTTTTCTCTGATCAGACCTTCTTTTCATAAATAACTGTCTGGTTCACTAAAATGCCATCTCTTCAGGGGATGAAGGTCTATAATGATATCATTGTTTCTAATATAATTTTTAAAATTACTTATCTATGTGTGTATCAGTTGTGTAGGATCAAACTAATTATATCATCCAGTTCATAGTATCTATCATCATTGTTCCATGCAAGTGTGTATTGTTGTGTTGTCTGGATGCATTTTAATATATGGGTATAGTATTGTGTGTGTTTTTCTTGCTCAGTACTATTTTTTAAACATCTGTGGGTAGGTGGATATTTAGTCTGTTGCTCCTAGCTGCTTCATAGAACTTTGGGGTGTGCATTTATCTCAGTGATGGATATGCTGACTATCTCTGACACCCTGACAAAGAATATAATGGTTGATAAGCTTCTTCAACACTGTATAAAGAATTTGGGGATTACTAAACAATGGGGTGTAAATATATCAAATTTGATTCAGTAATGCCAGGTTACACTTCAGAAGGACTATCAAAGTCTGCCTTCTGCATGAGGGTCTCCATAACTTCACATCCTCAACAACTTTTGGTGTTTTCCAGGTTTCTAAATTTTGCCAGTTTAAAGAGATAGGTTGTTGAAATCATATTGTTGTTTTAATTTTCATTTTCTAGTTACTAATGAATTTGAGCATCTTTCTATGTTTGTGTTTTTAAAATTTCCTATTCTGTAAACTGCTTATTATTTACTTCATATTTATTTTTCCATTGAGTTTTTATCTTTTTTCTTGTTGATTTCAATACTTATCATTTTTAAACATTTCAAATATCATTCCTCAATGTATCATATGCCTTTTATTTTTGCCCATTCATAATTATTTGGCATATGATTAGTTTTATAAATTTTGTTTAAAATGTTCCCTTTTTGACCATCTTATTCACAATGATATTTTCTTACATTTTATCCCATTAACTTGATAGGCTTTTAATCCATTTGAGTCTAACTTTATATACAGTGTTTGTGAGTGAGTTTTATTTGCTCCACAGAATGAGCTGCTATGCCTCATACCATTTAAAAGCAAATCATCCTTTCCTTATTGGGTTAAATCTATATTAAGTTCCCAGATAATACATTTGTTTATCTCTGAATATTATTTTTTAAAACTTATCTTTATTGGAAGTATTACAGATGTCCCCCTTTTTTTCCCATTGACCCCCTCCACCCCACCCTAGGCCCTTCCCACATCAGGCCTACTGAACTATTGTCTGTGTCCATGGGTTATGCTTATATGCACATACATATCTTTGGTTAATCTCTTCTCCTCCCCTTTGCCCCTCCCTGCCTCCTTCACTCTGATATTCATCAGTCTGTTTCATGCTTCTGTGTCTCTGGATCTATTTTGTACATCAGTTTATTTTGTTCATTAGATTCCACATGTAAGTGAGATCATGTGATACTTGTCTTTCTCTTAACTGACTTATTTCACCTAGCATAATACTCTCCACATCCCTCCATGCTATCTCAAATGGTGTGAGATCCTTCTTTTTTACAGCTGCATAGTATTCCACTTTATAAATGTACCACAGTTGTTTTTTTTATCCATTAACCTACTGATGGGCTTTTGGGCTGTTTTCAACTATTAGCTATTGTAAATAGCACTGCTATGATTATAGGGGTGCATATATTATTTCTGATTGGTATTTCAGGATTCTTAGAATATATTCCTAAGTGATTGATCACTGGGCCAAATGGCAGTTCCATTTTTAATTTTTGGGGGAAACTCCATACTGTTTTCCATAAGAGCTGCACCAGTCTACATTTCCACCTGCAGGGTTCCCTTTTCTCCATATCCTTGCCAGCACTTGTCATTTGTTGATTTGTTGATGGTAGCCATTCTGACAGGTGTGAGGTGATACCTCATTGTCATTTAAATTTGCATCTCTTTGATGATTTGATGATATTTTTTCATATGTCATCTCTGAATATTCTTTTGATCCATTTGTCTGTTTTTGTGCTACTGCATGACTTTTATTCTGTGGCCTTGTAGTTTATCTTCATATTGGTTGGGAGAGTCTCTTCATTATTTCCTTTTATTTGTCTAAGAGCTATTCGTGGTCTTGATTTTCTATGTAAATATTAAATGTATTTATTAAAACATCTTGGTGAAAATAAGAGTGGGATTGTATTGAATTTATACATTAATTAGAGAAAACTGACACTTTTATTAAAATGAGTTGTCCTAGTTAAGAAAATAAAATTTCCATTTATTCAGACCATGTTTATATCATTGATTTTAAAGTTTCCTTCAAATTGTTATTAAATACTAGTTTTAATCTAATTTCCAGATAGATGTACTCAAAACTATACTTCTTAATCAGTGATTTTTTTTTCTCTTTTGGTTGCATTTCACAAATTTTGGCATGTGATCTTACTATTATCATTTAATTAAAAATAGCACAGTACCTCATGCCTAAATGAAGCTTATCTGAGTAAGGAACATCACAGCCTTCCTATACTTAGGGAAACTAGACAGCACTTTAGCATTTGGGGGTCATTTTAAGCAGCAAAGACACCCAAAAAAGCACAAATATTTGAAAACTATGGCACTAAATAGACAACAAAATGAATGGTTATTTACAATATGAACTGAAAAGAGAAGGCAGAGCATCTCCTTTTTGGACCTCAGGCGTTTTAATCTCTCTACACGTGATTGCAAATGACTAAATATGCTACATGTATTGATTTGGGGGGTACAAATACATTTTAGAAGGAGGGAAAATTGCAAATAATGAATCCATGAATGAATAATGAGGATTGACTCTGTATAAATTGTCTATAGAAATATATACATCTCTCTTTCTCCCGCCTATGTCCTCCCACCATCCCCCGACACACATCCCCAACTCTGGAATTATAATTCTTTCTCACACCTACCATTTCCCTAGATATGTTTTTTGTTTTGGGGAGGGGGTGGGCAGTGAGGATTTGGCAGGGAAGCCAACAGACCATGTTAGTTGTCTTGACTAGTATATAAATTAAGTCAGTCAGTAAGTAAAGTCATCAAGACAGATTACCCACTAATTGTGGAGGTGTTAGGTTAAGGGCTTGGCACCAGCAGTATAGCACAGGGAAGATAGGCTTGGAACCAGCCACTAGATTACATCACATTAGCAACCAAGCTGAGGAGGCAGTAATGATGGGGAGGAAAGAGGAGAGAAGCTAGACAGCTTGGTATTGTCTGTGAACAGAAATCAGAACTGCACAGAGGGAGGAATCATAAACTACTCCCATGACCCCAAATAGCATGTGGGATTACTCCTGAGGGTGTGGGTGTGGGTGGAAAGCTGAGTTTTATCAGTGCTTACTTCCAACCCTGTGTGTGCCTGTGGGTTTCCATTTTACTTCTTCAGTGCTCCACAGCAGTTGGTGATTATTGTTATTTTGAATTATTTTTATCTAGTGTCAATGACACAGCTTCTTTCTCTAGTTTAATCAAACTCCTTCTAATCCTCCCAAGAACACATGGTTCCCCAAAGAGGGCTGATACCCCTGTCAGGGGATCCTACTTCCTGACCTGGGACCAGATAATCTCTAAACAGTGCTCCTGTCATTTACCAGACTGCTTTTGCCTACTAAATTATCGGTATTCTATTTCTTTTTAAAAAAAATTTCTTTATTGATTAAGGTATTAGACATGTGTTCTTATTCCCCCATTACCCCCCCCCCCCACCTCTCATTCACGCCCCCACCCCCCTGTTGTCTGTGTCCATTGATTAGGCTTATATGCATGCATATAAGTCCTTTGGCTGATCTCTCCCCCTTACCCCAACTGTTCCCTACCTTCCCTGAGGTTTGACATTCTGATTGATGTTTCCCTGTCTCTGGATCTATTTTTGTTCATCAGTTTATGCTGTTCATTATACATCACAAATAAGTGAGATCATGTGATATTTATCTTTCTCTGCCTGGCTTATTTCACTTAGCATAATGCTCTCCATCTCCATCCATGTTGTTGTAAATGGTAAGAACTCCTTTTTTACCACAGCGTAGTATTCCATTGTGTAGATGTACCACAGTTTTTTAATCCACTCATCTGCTGATGGGCACTTAGGCTGTTTCCAAATCTTAGCTATGGTGAATTGTGCTGCTATGAACATAGGGGTGCATATATCCTTTCTGATTAGTGTTTCTAGTTTCTTGGGATATATTCCTAGAAGTGGGATCACTGGGTCAAATGGGAGTTCCATTTTTAGTTTTTTGAGGAAACTCCACACTGTTCTCCACAGTGGCTGCACCCGTCTGCATTCCCCCCAGCAATGCAGGAGGGTTCCTTTTTCTCCGCAGCCAGCATTTGTCATTTGTTGATTTGTTGATAATAGCCATTCTGACAGGTGTGAGATGGTACCACATTGTTGTTTTGATTTGCATCTCTCTGATGATTAGTGACTTTGAGCATGTTTTCATATGTCTCTTGGCCTTCCTTCTGTCTTCTTTCAAAAAGTATCTATTTAGATCAGTTGCCCATTTTTTTATTGGGTTGTTTATCTTCTTTTTGTTAAGCTGCATGAGTTCCCTGTAAATGTTGGAGATTAAACCCTTATCATTGATATAATTGGCAAATATGTTCTCCCAAGCAGTGGGCTTCCTTGTTGTTTTATTGATGGTTTCCTTTGCTGTGCAAAAGCTTTTTATTTTTATGTAGTCCCATTGGTTTATTTTCTCTTTAGTTTCCATTGCCCTAGGAGCAGTATCAGTGAAGAAATTGCTTTGGCATATGTCAGAGATTTTTCTGCCTATGGATTTCTCTAGCATTTTTATGGTTTCCCGTCATATGTTTAAGTCCTTGATCCATTTTGAGTTTATTTTTGTGTATGGTGTAAGTTGGTGGTTTAGTTTCATTTTTTGCATGTATCCGTCCAATTTTCCCAACACCATTTATTGAAGAGACTGTCTTGACTCCATTGTATGTTCATGCCTCCTTTGTCAAATATTAATTGAGCGTAGTGATTTGGGTCAATTTCTGGGTTCTCTATTCTATTCCATTGATCTATATGTCTGTTCTTGTGCCAGTACCAGGCTGTTTTGAGAACAGTGGCTTTGTAATCTGGTATTGAGATTCCCCCTACTTTGTTCTTCTTTCTCAGGATTGCTGAGGCTATTCAGGGTCTTTTCTTATTCCAGATGAATTTTTGGAAAGTTCATTCTAGGTCTGTGAAATATGCCATTGGTATTTTAATGGAGAGTGCATTGAATTTATAGATTTCTTTGGGTAGTATGGTCTATTTCATTGAAAACAAAAATCAGCGAGGTGGGGTGGGTGAAGGGGAGGGAAGGGGAATAGGGACATCTGTAATAGTGTCAACAATAAAAATAAAGAGAAAAAAACACAAACACAAATGTATCCACTTACAATGTTATATTTTAGTCTACTTTCCCCTTAAGGTCGCTAAACTTAATTATTTTTGATGACTAGGATAAAGCATAAATTTATATATTACTATAATACCCACTCATGGATAGAACAATATTTTCTTTTTGGTTAGCTATTTTTCTCTTAAAAATACAGCTTTCATCCCAGCTGGCATGGCTCAGTGGTTGAACATCGACCTATGAACCAGGAGGTCACAGTTGGATTCTTGCTCAGGGCACATACCTGGGTTGTGGGCTCAACCCCCAGTGTGGGGCATGCTGGAGGCAGCCAATCAATGATTCACTCTCATCATGGATGTTTCTTTCTCTTTCTCCCTTTCCCTTCCTCTCTGAAACCAATAAAAGTATATTTTATAAAAAGAAAAAAAAATACAACCTTCACTTAGCATAATTGAAATATATTTATGGAATAAATCTTCTGACTGATTATTGTTTTATTAGAATTGTCCCCCCAAAATTATTGCCAACCAAAATACTACTGTTTTAAAGAGCCATTGTTTCTACAATGAAAAGAATTTTGGAGAATTAATTTAAGGATTTTCAAAATCAACATTAATAATTACTATTTGAAACCTGGATTCAGTTCTGGGTAGGTTCAACTTAATTCTCTCTGCCACACTGAAAATCTCTACCCCTCCTCACCACCCTTTGTACAGTTTAGTGTAACAAATCATCTGAAGATGAAGTGGTCAGACTCTATGAACATGGTCATTTTTCAAATGCCAAATGGAAGGACACTGTGATCTGAATATTGTCTTTAAAAATAGGTAATTTGTTGCAACCACAAATTTAGG
This sequence comes from Corynorhinus townsendii, assembly GCA_026230045.1. Taxonomy (NCBI): domain Eukaryota; kingdom Metazoa; phylum Chordata; class Mammalia; order Chiroptera; family Vespertilionidae; genus Corynorhinus; species Corynorhinus townsendii. The sequence goes on along the minus strand of JAPDVU010000012.1, from coordinate 24,087,070 downwards.
TGGCAATGGAATGACTTGAGCCATCATACAAGGATGAAAGGAAACTAAGCACAGAGCAGTTTTCAGTGAAGTATTTTTGATGGAGTTGTTTGTCTGAAGGACCATTTTTGCCCGAGCAATGGATACATTATGTCTCAAATTTCTGCAGGTTATGTTTTCTCTAGCATTTCTTGCTCCATTTCTGAGCCATTTTTAATGCTGGTGTGAAAAAAAAACTTAACTATTTTTGTGGCCAAAAATCTGCTTTTCATCTCTGCAGCAAGTTGAGCTTTTGTATTTATTTTTCAGTGCAAGAAATCATGATAATTTGAATTCTGAATTCATGAAATTGGATTTAGAAAACAATTGGGTTTTGGAAGTTCTAGCAGTAGAATCAACTGGAAGGACCCAATTTCATCCAATTTGTAGCTTGATTTCATCCAGCAAGGCATACTTAAGCATAAAGACCTAAAAGTGGTAGGTGTTGTATTGTAATAGCATCACACTTAGGATGCAATGAGGCGTAAAGTAATGTTGAATGCTTTACATTCACTAACAGGACATTATTCCAGCATGACACACAGTTCAAAGCTTTTGCAATAACAGCTCTGACCCCAAATTAGATTTAAAACATGTATATATGTATATGCATTTTAAAATCTCCCTTAGTTTTATCTCCTAATAGTTTAGAAATGCAAATGCCTGTGGCTTCTTAAAATAATTCTCTTCACCCTGAATATCATCCTTTCACCTCAACTGACTTCTTTGGACAATGACTTTTCTTTTTTGGGGATGGGCAGGATTTTAGGGAATGGAGTTCGGGGCTGAGGAGCTCCTGCTTCTGTTACAGCAAAGCTCCACTATTTACCTGAAATTATTAAATTCCTCTCTCTTTCTCTCCCTCTCTCTCTCGTTCCATATAAATTAAAAGCAAGACTCAAAATCAGGTTTTTAAAGCTGCAATGACAGTGCCAGTTGAGCTGATAAAAAGTCCCCCTTCCTCTCTTGTGTCAGGATTAAGTCACAGGGGCTCCTCGCTGCCTCCAGGCTATAATTCTGAGCGACATGAGCTCAGAGTGGCATCTTAACATTTTCTCTGGGCTTGTGGAAGCATTTCCTTTCCCCCAGAAGGCACTTTACATCACGAAGGGTCCCAGACAGGGAGGCTCTCCCCACTCTACTGGCTGATCCCCACAGTACCGGGCCAAGAAGGCCTGGATTGACATGCACATTGTCTAAATATGCCCTATGTGTGAGCATTTCATTTGTGCCTTCTGTCCCACAGCTTCCTGCCTCCCTTAGAAGATTATATAATCACTTATCTTTTCTATTTTTAAAGCAGATTAATTTGATTTAGTAGGAAGGAGACAATGAAGAAAAGAAAGGAATAATGGGAGAAAGCCAATATTATTTCTTTCGAAGCAGTTTGGTTTAGAGTCATTTTAATAGGTCTGAAAAATTAGAATTGGAAAAAAAGAAAATCAATTGTGATGCTATATTCTAGTTTGGAAGGGAACATAAATCCACACTGGCACCGACTTCCTCGTGCTAGATAATTAGGACTGCTTTGTTCTCATGTGGGAGAAGCAGGGGAATCTTCTGTTTCTTAAATCTATTATTATTATTAACAATGTCATGAATACCAGGAATTCTCTTAGGAATGCATGATGTTTGCAGGATGCCTCCATCATGAGAGAAAAGAGTACACAGCATGTCTGCCCCTCACAAGGCTTCACCAATCCCTCTCCCACTTATTGAACATCAGGTTAACTCCTATTTATCTCCTTTCTCCATGAATCCTTTAAAGATTTTATTCTAAAAAATTATTCTGGCTCTGGCAGTGTGGCTCAGTTGATTGGATCATCACCTTGTGTATCAAAAAGTTGTCCGTTAGAGTCCAGGTCAGGGCACATACCCAGGTTTCGGGTTCTATTCCCAGTCCAACTCTGGTCTAGGGGTGTGTTGGAGGCAACTGATCATGTTTCTCTCTCTCTTCTTTCCCTTATCACTTCCTCTATCTCTAACATCAATAAAAACATATGTTTAAAAAATTGTTCTGAAAGAGTGAAACAAATGGAATCTATACCTTGGATTCTTTTTTTTTTCAATCCTCACCTGAGGATATTGCCCATTGATTTTTAGAGAGAAGAAGGGAGAAAGAGAAACATCAATGTGCAAGACAAACATTGATCTGTTGCCTCCTGTATGCACCTTGACCAGGGACCGAGCCCACAACCTAGGTATGAGCCCTGAGAGGGAACCGAACCTGTAACTTTTTGGTGTATGGGATGACATTCAACCAACTGAGCCATCCAGCTGGAGTATACACTGGGTTTTTTATGCAATGTAAAGCTTATTTCAGGCTTAGCTGAGTCTTAGGAGAGTTTTTAAATGCTGAGGAGAGCTAGTGCAAAAACTACTGGAGGATTTGAGGAGGAGATCGTTAATGTGATGAGGCCACCTGATTACTAATTCTTGCTTATGAAGGTAGACTCCTCTCCATCCCAGAGAGGAGGACATTACATTTCAAAAGGATGGCTCCCAGGTTCTTGAGAAAGACGCTCTTAGGTTGTAAAACTGGCAAGAAACAGAGAGAAGAGTTATATTTCAGGGGGGCAGAAAGAATTCACAAGTTTTCTAAGAAAATGGAGGTCAAAGGTATTCAGGCAAATAAGGTTTGGTTAAGGTGAGGGGAACTTTAAGGCTACTGTATTGGTTAAAAAAGACCAAAACTGTAAATGTAGGGGATCTTGCAAATGTAACTTATTATATAAAATAGAAATATATGAATCTGCTTCATGAAATTGATGTGTGACTTAAAGAAATGAATATGTGTAAAACACGTAGAACACTTTCTGAGATATAACAAGTGATGAAAAATATTAGCTATAATTGTTGTTATTATTCCTATTAATTATGTAGGAAGAGAAAATAAAGGATACTCAAATATAAGGGCCCAACATTTTTGTAAAAAGAAAGGGTCAATTAAAGCTTTATTAGGATGTTTTAAGTCATTAATTAGGCGTTATTTTGCTTTAAAGGCAGAATAATGCACTGGGGTCAATATTTACCCTTTACCTCCAACTTTTCAATTAATGAAGTCTGTGCATACAGATACAAAAGTATAAAAAGCAAGGCTCGCTTCCTGTTTTCAAGTAGGTCAAAGAGGAATAACAGATAGAGGACAGTTACAATGAAACATTCAAAGGCAACGATAGAAATAGGCATATAGTATTTTTCTAATAGTCAATGGGAACTGAATTGGCCTGGAATTTTCCTGAGTGGTGGGCAGTGCTCTACTTGGTAGTAGAATTAGATAATGAGAAGATCATATGTTTACTGAATAATCTGCAGAAGTTTTAAGGCTGGATTCAGCCTTGGAACCCCAATGTCCAACATAGACTGGTATTTTGTATACCAATATTTGATTAATTGCCTCTCTCCATCCCCACGGGAAACATGGACAAGTTTGACCAGGGGAGCTATTGGGAGGATAGGAACAGTAAGCACTTTAGCTCAGTGCAATGTTCCTCAATATTCCAATGAAATAAAATAAAAAAAAAACCACAGAAAATTTTTATTGCTATATAGCAGTGGTTCTCAACCTTTCTAATGCCACGACCCTTTAATACAGTTCCTCATGTTGTGGTGACCCCCAACCATAAAATTATTTTCGTTGACTTCATAACTGTAATGTTGCTATTGTTGTGAATCGTAATGTAAGTATCTGTGTTTTCCGATGGTCTTAGTCTCCGCTAGCGGGGACTAGCACTGAAAACACTTTCTGGATTAAGAGCCACCTTTTTCTTCTTCTGGTTTCATGGTAACAACAAGAGAAGCCTCTGTAATAACAATGAAAGCAACAAGTGCAGCCATGGTCTCTCCTACATCCGGGATAGGCTCTTAACTTCTCTCATGAACTATAGAGGGAAGACTGGTGCCCACTACAGAAACTCGTGTCCATGGCTAGTCCTCTGACACAACTCAGCAGTAAAAGGACATAGGAGTCTCCATTACCCCAGTGTCCCTGAGCCCTGGCAAGAGAGACCTTGCAAGAGAGACACATGAATAAAGAGATCCAAAATACTACATTATTTAAACGGGGCAAAACGAGGTTGTATTGGTCAGAGATTATGTACAGGAAGCAAAAGGTCCATGTCCTGTACCTCTGACTCCATTCTGAATAAGAGTGGAAGACCCCAACACTGAGCCCAAGCTATTTACTCAATAATGGCCTGGCTTACCCATTTATTCCTACCTGTGCCACTGTCAATCCTATCTTTGTCACATTGACTAATGAGCAACTTATCACTAACACTAATACGGCCAAGGGGATGAATTAGCCATAATTGATTATCTGCATAGGGTAAATAATCTTCCTTTTTTCAGTCTTTTGGCCTAAATCTTCTTTAGCTAAACAACTTGACCTTGAATCTCTGTTCTCTTCTGGAAATCATTTAGACTCTTTCCCAGATCAGAGAACTCTTCAAATTAATTGTCAAAATGTTTTCATTTATCTACCTTTTGTCTGCTTTTAGCTCTGTACCTGTCAAAGCCATCCAAAGCAGGGGGTGTGGGAGATGGGCACAAAAAAACTTGGAGAATAAAAAATAAAGGAACCCAAGTGAAGAATCTATTTTCCTGAAATCTACAAGTCTCTGAAGTCTGCGCTTCAGCTTACCTCTTGGCTAACAAATAATCCCTCTACATCCAAACTAGCACTGCCAAATCATTAATTGTAAAATGTTGAGCAAACCTTCAACCATAAAAGGAGGCTCTAAGGAATATTTTTGAAGAGAAAGTAAAGGGGAGGATTTGCCTTACTCTTGCCAAAATATTCAACCCTTGCATTTTCCTTACATGAAAGCCAAACCTACAAGCTTACTCTGATGCACTAATATTTGATGCTGTGTGAAAGAATACATATGTGTGGAAAATTCCAATATCAAGGACCTATGAAACATTGCTTTAGTTTCATAAACTGATAAGCCTGTATACTGTAGGCACCACAAATGAAGTTATCTTTCTCCACTTGTCCTTTATTTAATGTATGCTAGAGTACTTGGACATGTGCACGTCACACACACACACACACACACACATGCACACGCACACATGCACACACGCACGCACACATGCACCCTGCAGGGCTAATGCAACCAATTGGAATGCAGAAGACAAAAGTGTCAGACATGGTCAAGCAAGGCCATAGAGCACTTTATCTCAGTTTTCCCCAAGGTGTCATCTTGATTATCTTCTGCATTTCATTAGAGTTGCTATGAAACCCCTGAAATCTGTCTAAATATTTAAGCAGTATGGAGCCCAGGTAAACAAGCCGAATAGGAGTGGGGTGCAAAGCAGATGTTCTTCTTTGGGGCTCAGGAATGTTACTCCTTTGTGTTTTGAGGGTAATAAAGCTGATTAATTACATATGGTTTGAAGAGAGAAGTTTTGTCTTATTCAAATATATTCTGGTTAGCATTTTTTATTCCCTTTAACATAGGTGTTTGTGTCTTTTTTTCTTGTCAGTGTGTAGTATATTTTCCAGAAAGGTGTTATAGGTATCTTGAAATCAGTATAAAATAAATAGGGTGATAGAGTTTATCTTCCACCTTTGGAACAAATAACAGTATCTATAATGATTTCTATAAGTCTTTTTGGAAAGGTAATATGTTGATATATAAAAGCAAATTATACCTAAAATATTCATTTAAAAGAAAAAGTGGCTTTATGCAATGAGACAATCAATTTGGACTATTTGCTATAGTATCTTTAATATTGACTGGACAGTCCCTAAAAGAAAAACCTACTAGTCCATCTTTATATATGGGTTGTAATTCAAATCATTTTAGCTACATCACTAATGTAAGCTGATATTTCTGTTTTTATTGCAAGTAGAGAATGATTTTAGGCCACTATTTTGACACGGTAAGAATATGAAAATAAAAGAATAAACTTTTCACAAGATAGGAGGCTATAAATAGGATTTATCTTTGGTAGGCTAAATAGAAATTTCATGGGGCAAAGCCTGCCAAGCCAAAATTAAATACAACTCAGGTAATATTGCCCCATAATTTTTCCTCTGAAGAAATGAGGACTTTCTACCGTTTAAAAGTTAGACATTTGGTTTATCTATTTGTGAGCTTATGTTGTTTGTAATAACAGTCTCTAGCATCTCACATGAAAGGTTGAGCCATTCTCCTGCTCATTTGTACAATGAGTCATAACTTCAACAACTCTGTCTAAGGCAGCAAGCTGTGGTAGCAAATGTCCAACAAATTAATTACATTGAGGGAAAATACCAATTCAAGAAATATATACATTAAGCCTCCATTAAAAATAAAGAAGCATCAAAATCTAATATACCATTATTTTGACAAGTTTGCACGAAGAAAATAAATCACTACTAGTCATAGGAAGGGCTGACATTGATAAGAATGCATTTATCATTGTCTTTCAGTTATGTAATATGCTTAAGCAAGAACAATTCCAATGTAAGAAAGGTCATTATATGTTGATGATGCAAATAGGATGAGTTAGACTAATTGTAAATCACCTAAATGCAACTTTTCAACTTAGTCAATGTAACAAATGTGAGATTTGCTGGCATTGCTACTCTACATTTCCATCTGCCTTGTAAACCTTGGCAAAATGCTTTTCCCCAAATACTTTCATTCTTCTCTTATGAATAATCTGAGCAAACAGGCTTGGAAAACACACAAAAAACCGGCTTATTAAAAAGGGGAAACTATTGAATATTGTTTATTTTTGTTCTGTCATTCCAATAATATTACAAGAGTGCTTGAAATCATGAATCTAACTCATGGAATGATTGTCTGTGTATAAGGATGACTCGTCACCATTTATGAAAGGTCAATTTAAAATCTGTTATTTATTTTGGATTAAATAGTGTTTTATGAAAAGGATGCATATTCAGAATCATTCCAGTACATAGGTATTTTTCATTTGAGTTTGCTGAGAGACTATAAAAAACATCTTTATTGTCAAGCCATTAGTCAGATTAATCAACTGGCTAATTGATTAATATAATCATATAAATAAATGATCAGAATTAATAGAATTTATCAGGTAATTGGTTAAAACCATCACATTTTTCTATTTTTGCACTTTGAAATTAGCAGTTTACCATGAAATATTTGCCCTAAACAAATTTTAAAATAAATATATTCTCATTCTTGTGATGTAGAAAGTTTGGGTGGTAATTAATAGCAATCACTAAATAAAGTAACTAATTTTCATGGCCTTCCCAACCTATAATCTTGATCTACAGCTTTGAGAAATGAGTTTTGATAATTCAATTATTTTCCTCCCAGGCTTTTATGCTCTGTGTTGAGCTTGCCAAAAGGGAAGACAGGAGTCATTCAACATCTCCAGAAATCCATTAATTTTCAAGTGTGTCTGTCTCCTGAGTGGTAAGTTTTTGCCTATTGAGACCCTCAAATGGCCCGCTTCTACCAATGGAAGCACGTGGAAGAGCAGTTGTGAGAGGTAAGAGATGGGCTCTTTTCCTATTTCATCCTGCAGAAAGTGTTGTCTGTATGTTTTCAGTTCCAGGAAACTATCTTCTTTCTCCTGTAATCTTTTCAGACTTTCATCTGTGTCATATCTTAACTTTGACTATCTTAACATCAAAGAATTTCTCCTGAGATAAAAAATAAATAAAGCTGATGCAAACAAATGCACATTTTCAATCAAAGAATCCTACCCTGATTAAAGTTAGACTGTGATCCCAAAGCCATTAGTCCTTACCTCTACTACCTACCTCAACATAGTAACATGTCAGTGACCTGTTTTGGTGGATTAAAAAATGGACAACTTCAAAAAGGGGCTGTAGGCAACTATTTAACTTATGAATGGCATTTTGCTGCATTGAATAAATGAATAATTCACAATAAAATACTACTTTACCTTACACAACAGTTTCCTATTCTTAAGCTTGAATTTTGTAAGTACTTACCTAAACCTTTTTCTTTTCATTTGTTTTTAATCCTCACCTGAGGATATTTTTTTAGAGAGTGGATGGTAGGGAGGAGAGGGAGAGAAAAACATCGATGTGAGAGAGACACATTGATTAGTTGACTCCAGGCTGGGGAGAACCTGCAACCCAGGTACGTTCCCTTGATAGGGAATCCGGCCCACAACCCTTTGATCTGTGATTTGAATGCTCTAAGCACTGAGCCAAACTGGCTAAGGCAAGCCTGACATATTTTAAGGTAAGGTGCTGCTATTGAACAGAACAAAATCTAAGGACAATTAGAAAAGCATGGGTTTTGTAATCATAGTGTCTGATTTGAAGCTCAGCTCGGCCACTTACTAGATTAACAATACTTAGTATCTCAGAGTTTTCACAGGTGTATAATGCAAAGAATAACAATATTTGCTTCAAAAATATAGAAGGATTCCAGGCTTTAATATATTCAAAGCACTTAGAACATTGCCTGTCCAGGCTTTAATATATTCAAAGCACTTAGAACATTGCCTGGCACACTGAAGATGTTAGTTCTTCTTAATACCAAAGTAGCTTGGAGCTGAACCCTTCTCTTCCATCCTTTACTCTCCACTACATGATTTCTTGACTGCATATAAGGGAACTTTAGAGCTTAAACTAAAAGAGAGACAGAGGGACAAACCTGCTTTTTATTTAAATAATCTAAGGAAAATTAATCTTACATTCTGCCAAGATACACTTAATGATTAGTCCCCAGGCTGATCCATTATCAGTGGTTTGTAGGTAGTTTGTTCCTTGCCCTAGAGCAGTGGTCGGCAAACTGGGGCTCCTAAGCCGCTCTGTTGACTAATGAGTTTGCCGACCACCACCCTAGAGTAAAGCTGAAGGGATGTCTTTCATCAACAAACTAGACATTAATTAAGGTAAGCAGGGGACTAGAATGTATAATTGCTATTTTAAAGTATGAAGAACTTTACAAAAACCAGTGGACTTATTAATAAATAAAAAATAAAATTTATTTTCCTAAAAGATAAAAGAGAACATCTCATTTTGAAGAACTGGACTTAAGGTTGTAGTAGAAAAGAATTAGTGAGCTCGGCTGGTGTGGCTCAGTGGTTGAGTGTTGAACTCTGAAACCAGAGGTCAGGGTTCAATTCCCTGTCAGGGCACATGCCCAGGTTGCAGGCTTGATCCCCAGTAGGGGGCATGCAGGAGGCAGCCGATCAATGATTCTCTCTTCTCATTGATGTTTCCATCTCTCTCTCTCTTTCCCTTTCTCTCTGAAATAAAAAAGTATATATATTAAAAAAATAGAATTAGTATAATTCTATTCTCCCTTTTTAACTATTTGATGCATATTTTTTTCTTTTTTATAGGGATTAAAGAGAAGGGTTACATACAAAAAGCAGACCAAAGCTGGTAAGACAGATTCCAAATGCCAATCAACAGAAAATGTCAATATTCAGTAAATTACAAATATTTATAACTCAAAAATTAAGTTTGATAGGAGTAATTTGATTGTATGAATGCATTCTAGACATCTGCCACTCAGAAGCTCATCTTTGAATTCTCACAGACTTTTGGAAGCATTTCTTTGATGAGAGATGTAATGATGTTAATCAAAGTGAAAACTGTTTAACAGCAACCATCTCTCTTAACTATCATAAACACAGCCTAAAATGGCATATTAGCTGGTATCAAAGGAATGTGGAATCTAAATTTTTTATGACTTTTACCCACAAGCAATATTTTATGATCTAGAAATTGGTGTATCAAGCCCTTGTTAGTTCGTTGTTTATTGTTTTCTGTATTGGTGATTTGAGACTATAGTTTTATTTTATTCAGAAAATTGATTTGGCATAAGATTCAGGAAAGTATCTATATCCCTCTACTTTTAGAATGCTTAAGGTGTCATACATAGCAACAAGAATGTTGCATGTATTTTTTCTGTGGACAATATTATTCAAAGCAGAAGTGGCAGATGCATTTCTCCACAGAAAATTCCTCAAGAAGAGGCTAAATTATGAGGAATCTGCAACTAAAATTATATTAGTGTTCTCAAACTACAGGAAACTCACTAATAGTTATGTTCATTAATTTTCTCTCCCTTGGTTCATTAATTTTATGTTGTTGACTGTGAAAATGACACTGTGCTTCCAGCCTGAAGATTATGCCTTCTTCTGCAATTTTTTTTCATTATTACAACTAGTCCAAATTGGATTAAACTATATTCATGGCATCTGAGCAAAACTGAGTAAATGCAGTTTATTTTTTATGAATGAACCCAAAAGATTACCCATTTGTACGCATGCATATAAGCACAACCAATGGATACAAGACACTGGGGGGGTGGGGTGGGCGGGGAGGGCGGGCAGGTGAAGGCATGTACTGGGGGGTAGGGGAGGTCGGGGGGAGGTCAATGGGGAAAAAAAAGGAGACATATGTACTACTATTTGTAATACTTAAAACAATAAAAAAATTGTTTAAAAAAAAAAAAGAACAAAGCACTGTAGTTTCTTCTGTGAATACTTGCCCTCTTAAAGAGGCCAAGACGAGGAGCAACAAGACTTACGTTTGATAGCAATCACAATAAAAATTGTTTGAATATGAATCCATAATATGATCATGTTTTATGCACCAAGAGATAAGGTTAAGGTAAGTTAGACAAATCATTACTTAAGAGCATATTTTGCTGAAGATCAAGATCTTTTGGGCACATGACATTATTGTCTTCATGTCATTTTCAAGCCTGTATCTATCTATGGAGAAAAATGGATACCTCCCCCATAAAACAATGACAAAAATAGGCTGTGGATATGCCTCTATGTCCAATCAGCAGCAATATGCATAGTAATGTGTGGCACAGCTTGTATAATGAAGTTCCCAGCGTGCAGTCTGGAAAGGTATCCTCCAGTGTGTAGGGTGATTTATTTCCTCTGTCAAGAAGCAGGACAGCCAGGACTTGTCCTTCCCTATTTTACCTGCAAAATACTCTGTCATCTTGGGAAGTGGTAATGGGTTCTGCCAGTGCTGTACAGGGGCATTGTTTTGAACCCTTCATTTTGCTGGGCTATTTTCCATCCCTTTTAATTCTGTGACCTGAACATTAATGGGGATTTCTTAAAAAACAAAGCAATCTCTAGTGATAAGGACTACCAAATCGTACTATTGCCTTGAAAGCAGTATTTAGAATGCTGAATAAAAAAACTTTTTGCTGTGGTAAACGTATAAAGAAAATGAGAAGGAATAGCTTTGCATATAATTTAACAACTTTGTAGTCTGGGTAGAAGAAAACAAAGTATGTCTTTGCTCCTTAAAATTATTGAAGTCCTTATATTTAGAAAAACCCTTATTTCTTGTGCTAAAATGTAGTTATTAATATAGTTTTTCATTATCATTTATATTAGATTTTGATTGAGAATTTTATTTTCCTTTTAATCTTTTTTGAATATATGGACATTTGACCAACAATAGCTATTTTCTCCCAAACCCGAATTTTTAAATAAACTTACATAAAAAGTTTAATCCAAACAGTTATTCATATTTAAATTCATAATCTCCAGTTGTAATAATTATTAAATTATAAAATGTTCAATTTTTTAAAATATTAGAACAATCAAGAGAATAAAGTTTAACAGGAAATCTGCTAATATTAGTATACTTATTACTGTTACCAAAATTTGTGTATTCATTTTGGGAAAATAAGATCTGATTTGTCTAAAGGTAAGACTGCTGAAAGGCTAATATGAAAAAAACCAATTCTTTTTCCAGGACAAAACAAAAACAAAAACAAAAAAAACGAGAGAGAGAGAAGTGCCCTCGCCAGTGTGGCTCAAGGATTGAACATCCTCCAATGCACAAAAAGGTTGCCTGTTAGATTCCCAGTCAGGGCACATGCCCAGGGTACCGATTTGATTCATGTTCAAGGCGTATGGGAGGCAATCTATTGATGTTTCTCTTTCACATGGATGGTTCTCCCTCTCTCCCTCTCCCTTAAAAATACATTTAAAAAAAAAGAGAGAGAATAGAGAAATTATCTTAATGTTCAAATGAAATACTTCCAGTAAAATTTTTACTTTAGACTTATTTCTTATAAGTTTATGTTAGAGAAGTTGGGCAGTTACTTGGCCAAATCTACTGAAGAAGCATAATGTCACAGGGAAGATCTTAGATGCCATGTGTTTAGGTTCAGACTTAGTTGGATCAAGAGCTCCGCTAGTTACTGGTTGTATGCCTGTATGCAAGTTGATGAGAAAAGCATCAGAATTCCTATCTGTAACACAGGAATAATAATTTATATAAATAATAATTTATATAGTCTATAAGGTTTTATAAGGTTAAATGAATTAATTTTGGAAAAGGTTTAGCACAACAACTAGCATTATTAGTGAGTATGTATTATGACATTCATACTACATTGAATAAGCATGTCTATGCCATTTTAAATTCTGCTACACAACAATTGTATACTTTGCTATTTTAGGCACTAAAAATGTTTTGCTTTCTGTAATTCAGATTCCAGGTGCTAATTTCTACACAGTTACTGTGTGGATCATTTTGATATTTCTCTATTTTGTTATTTATTTTTTAGGCATTTCAGACAAGAGGTATTTTATTTTCAGCAATGACATTACTTACCCTGTAGGGCTTGTTTTCAAAGATTAAATTATCTTCTTCCATTTGGATAGCTCTAGCCATTGCCTTTTAATTACAGAGATTTTTTTCCCTCAGCGCTTTCGTATGTGTATGCTTGTGAAAATGTTTTCATTTTTATTTTTTAAATCTTTATTGTTGAAAGTATTACAGATGTCCCCTTTTTCTCCTCATTGTCCCCTTCTAGCCCCACCCCTGACCTTCACCACACTATTGTCTGTGTCCATGGGTTATGCCTATATATGCTTACAAATTCTTTGGTTAATCTCTTCCCACCCACTCACCCACATACTCCTGCATTCCCTGAGATTTAACAGTCTTTTTCATGCTTTTATGTCTCTGAGTCTATTTTGTGCAGCAGTTTATTTTGTTCATTAGATTCCACATATGAGTGAGATCACGTGATAGTTATCTTTCTCTGACTGGATTATTTTGCTTTGCATAATACTCTTCAGACCCCTCCATGATGTCTCAAAGGGTAAGAGAGCCTTTTTTTTTTTTTTTTTTTTTTTTTTTTACAACTGCATAGTATTTCATGATGTAAATGTACCACAACTTTTTGATCAACTCATCTCCTGATGGACACTTGGGCTGTTTCAAAATCTTAGCTATTGTAAATAGCCCTGCTATGAATATAGGTGGACATATATTCTTTCTGATTGGAGTTTTAGGATTCTTAGGGTATATTCCTAGAAGTGGGATCACTGGGCCAAATGGCAGTTCCATTTTTTATTTTTTGAGGAAACTCCATACTGTTCTCCACAGTGGCTGCACCAGTCTACATTCCCACCAGCAGTGCACAAGGGTTCCCTTTTCCCCACATCCTTGCCAGCAATTGTCATTTGTTGATTTGTTGATGGTAGCCATTCTGACAGGTGTGAGGTGATACCTCACTGTCATTTAAATTTGCATCTCTCTGATCATTAGTGACTAATATTGAGCATTTTTTCATGTGTCTTTTGACCATATGCGTGTCCTCTTTGAAGAAGTACCTATTTAGATCATTTGACCATTTTTTAATTATATTGTTTGTCTTTCTTTTGTTAAGTTGTGAATTCTTTATACATTTTTTTAAAAATCTTCTTCAAATAATATTCTTGTCACATTCTATCCTATATAATAAAAGGCTAATATGCAAATTGTCGTCATGCCCTCACACATAATGACTGATCAGCAGGAGGCTGCGTGCGCAGCAGGTGTGTGCGGGTGGGCAGGGCTGCGTGCACAACTAGTCACCAGGAGATGCATGAAGCATCTCTTGGTCCCTCCCCCCGGCCCCCAGCTCCTATAGGTGGTGGCAGCGGCTCCCTAACCGGCTCCCGTGGGTGGTGGCTGCTTGCTCCCACCTACTGTGTGCACCAGCGCCTTGCTCCCACCTCCCGCTGGCGCCGGCAGCTCGCTCCCGCCTCCTGTGGAAGTGGTATGGCTGCCTCCTGCCTCCTGCAGAAGTGGCGCAGCTCCCTCCCGCCTCCCTTCTATGAAAGTGGCGCAGCTCCTGCCAGCTCCTGAGGAAGCAGCAGGCAGCCTACTGTGCACAATTTCATGTGCTGGGCCACTAGAATATGCATAAAATTATAAAGGTTTTTTTAAAAAATAGTAAGAGTGTACCTCAAAATTATGTGCTTTTGTAAAAGGAATTAATCAATTAACTTGGAAAACATCCAGATAGTTGAGTATAGAATTTGGGGGCCTTTGGAGTGTATACAAAGTATTCTACTGACTTCCACTCCAAAGGCCATATGATTTTGTGTTCTTGTTACTATAGAGGCTTTCTAATCCTATCTAATAAAAGAGTAATATGCAAATTGATCATCACTCCAACACACAAGATGGCTGCCCCCATGTGGACACAAAATGGCAACCACAAGATGGCCAGCAGGGGAGGGCAGTTGGGAGGGGCCAGGCCTGCAAGGGAGGGAAGTTGTGGATGATCAAGCCTGCAGGGGAGGGCAGTTAGGGGTGACCAGGCTGGCAAAGGATGGAAGTTGGGGGTGACCAGGCCTGCAGGGAAGGGCAGTTGGAGAGGACCCAGGCCAGCAGGGGAGGGCAGTTAGGGGCAAACAGGCTGGCAGGGGAGCAGTTAGGCATCAATCAGGCTAGCAGGGGAGTGGTTAAGGGGTGATCAGGCTGGCAGGCAGAAGTGGTTAGGGGCAATCAGGAAGACAGGCAGGTGAGCAGTTGGGAGCTAACAGTACTGGATTGTGAGAGGAATGTCCCAGATTGGAGAGGGTGCAGGCTGGGCTGAGGGACACCCTTCCCCCCGCCTTGCATGAATTTCGTGCACCGGGCCTCTAGTTATATTATAAAACAGAAGTCATAATGTCATGCTCTCAATATCTATTAAAATTTTGAATAATGCACAATGAAGCCATATTGCATAACAGATGCAGTCCAATTTCCTGATGGAGCACTCAGGAGACTGCTTTGGGAAGATTAACACCTCAGTGGAATCTGAACATCTATCTATCACCTATCTATCTATCTTTCTGTTATCTATCTGTCTATCTGTCTACATACTTAACTGTTCCAATCAGCCAGACAAACTGGGCATTTGAAGTTTTGTTCACCACATCTAAGCTACTTAGAGTCAGGGATGCAATAAAGATATAGCTAATTGGTATGGAATATTTATGCTGATCCACTAAAAGGCTACTATTTTGTGACTTTTAATGTTATTTTGATTTCTGTGGGGCAATTTTAGAAAATGCCTAATCATTTATCTTCTCATTATATTTCCTATGTGGTCTCTAAGTCAGGCCTAGTGCCCTACTGTCTTATACTTCTCTAGAAAAAACATCCTCGGGGACTTGTGTCTTGTTAGCCTTAATCCCTGTTAAATCCAATAGTCTATTTTTATCCCTGCTGCCTCACCATTTATTAGAAAAGGACTGCATTTTCATTTATACCTTAAGGAAACCATAGTTTCTGCATATCAAAAGATGTTTGCTTACTCAGTTACCAAACCAGGAAAGAGCAGAAGTAAAACTTCAGGCAGAAAGAGGGTCTCTAGGCAGTTATAGAAGATGATACTAAATTTTTCAGTTGGTTAAATATGATAATAAAGCATGAAACAAATATGGGCTACATTATTTTCAAAAGTGTTTTTGACCTTTTATTTTTCCTCTTCAGTTTTTACTACAGTCGAGGATTTTGGTAGATTTCAGTATATTTTCAATCTGGGACCCAAGTGGCTATATTACATTTCTGTATTTATTTATATTAGCCCATGACTAATGAGCGCAGTCCTTACAGAAGCTAAACCAAAGCAAACCACAACCGTATCAAGCTTACTTAATATTTTAGAAGATTTCTAAAATTTAGGTGGTTGTTTAGCAGATACAAATAAAATAATAAAAAATGTGATCGAATCTCAATCTGAATTATGTTTGATTCAAGTAGTGGCTTGAATGGCTCTTATATTTCAAACTTAGGTCTCTTGTTCTGCAGTGACAGATCCATCGTTTAACTATCAGCAAGTGTTTGGATGGGAGGGTCTGTATTTTCTTACAGCCTGAATTCAATGCTGTCTGACCACCAAGGCAAGGTAATACCAGCCCAGCATGCATGTTATTTAAATACACAGACTTGTATTCAAAGCACATTTAATATTCTCTTAGTTGCCCTTATGTAAAAAGGAGTCCTTCAATTCATTCTTTTGAGCCTCTGCAGGGATAGAATAATAGAAAATTAAGATGACTCCTCTGAATATGGACTTTAATCCTGGAGAGCTAGATGAGCATGCGATATATTAACCTCTCTCTCTCTCCCCCCCCCCCCCCCCCTCTCTCTCTCTCTCTCTCTCTCTCTCTCTCTCTCTCTCTCTCTCTCTCTCTCTCTCTCTCTCTCTCTCCTATACAAGCAGAGCCCCAAAGAGAAATCTGTGGAAAATAGCTAAGTGTTCATCCGTTAGCATTTTACCACTCAGGTACTACTAATACAAATTCAAAAAATGCTAATAAAGTCTGAAATTTCCCAGTAGGGGAGTAATGGAACACTTTTTTTAAAAAGGCACTTTCAGTTAATGACTAAGGCATTTTTTGCTAACAGCAATTTTGGCTTCTTATCCCAGGTGGAAAAAAATGCATTAAATAGGAGATTAAAATGTCCTTTCAACTGCTTGGTAATGCCAGCTGCTGCTGCAGGCTAAGGCATCCACGAAGTGGCATTTAGTTGATGGTGGTTCTGTTCCACGGTTGGAGCAAGTATGAAAATCCCACTGGATGGGGGTCTCTTTAAATATGCTGTGTACGCACAAATAGCAAGTGTAGGAGCTGGGCTAGGATGGTAAACTGTACAATCTGTTCGTTGCATTTTGGTTGCTAATTAAGAGGTGACATACAGTATGAATGCACAGAACCTGTTGAAATTCTGTCAGGCTCTGTCTTTGCTTTCACATGTTTGAATGCTATTTAATAAGGTGTCTTAATTGAAAGCAGAGAAATATATAAAAGTAGAGGGCAAATATGTTGGATTAGGATTCTGTGACAACGTGTGTGTATATTCATGATTTCTAACCCTTCGGTGCTTCTCTCTGAGACAGCTACTCTACTTTACAAGCACAATATGCAAATTCCGTGATTTTCGTCTTGCTGTGGGGGACAGAGCTGGAGTGGAAAGTTGGAAACAGAACTTGCAAACACAAATGTGAACTTAACAGTGACTCTGACATAAAGGAAAAATGGTTTCTCTTGCCAAGAAATACCGTTTTTATGAGGGGTGTTTAAGCAAAGAAGATGGAAAAAAAGGGAGGGCACTTAACTTTTAACAATGTATTGTGTGTGTATATATTTTATAGTTAAATGCATACTTTCTCTCAGCCTTTCCTCAGTGTATGAAGCCGGATTAATACCAAACTTTATTTTCTGCAAATTGGTTTCCTAGAGTAAGCATAATGAAAAAAAGAAAAAAATAGATCTAGGACCAAAGTCATTGGTCTTCGTGAAGCTGGAAATGCTAGAAGGAGAAAGAAACATCCTGAAGTATCGCATAAGGATAAAAGACCCCAGAACTGAAAATTTTATCTCAGTGCTTTAGTTTCCCCATTTATATAAAAAGGTTAATGAGTTAAGAGGTATGAAGTACTCAAGATTGCCCGGCACATGGCAAGTCCTCAAAATCATTTGCTCCATCTCTAGTGGTTGCTGTTATTTAGTTCTTGGAAATGCCAATAGACTTAGGAAATCTGATCATAGTAAGTTTTTTACTTAGATTTCTCATTGACTATGCTGCTGTGTTGAGATAAAATTATTTGAATTTGTTTTACTTATGTTAACTAAAGACTACTCTTCTACCTGGCAAATGACAGGTAAAGCATTATTTAAACAAGTGTATATGCACCCACTTTAACAATCATTTAGTAATAGCTTAAAAAGGCATGTTCTGAGTTTGAAGGTTCCTATCCCTTTCCATTTGTACTGTTCTCATCTTCCCAGTCTCCTGGTTCATTGTACTCACAGAGTTGGGTAGGACTTTCTCATTTGAGAAATCCCCAAAATCTGTTGACACTTTCCCTCAAATTCCAGCAATATCTAAGACAAAAAGACATATAGACTACTATGCCTGAGCAGAAGTTAATTTGGAGCATTTGTCTTCATTTGACATAAACCATCTGTATTGTGGACCTACAGTAGCCTGAAGTCATAGTCCACTGAAACGCTGAATTAACAATAGGACATTGGAAACAGCCATTCATTATTGCATAAATAACTGAGTGGTAACTTGAGTAGATAACTTCAGCAAATGTGTATTCAGAACAATTTTAAAATCATTATATCCGTAGCAATAGGTCCTAATTTGTACCTTCGTAATAAGCATAAGAAGTTCTGAACTTAGAGACTAGGACAACTGAATAATAATTTGTAACTTTTTAGGTGAGTTTAGAAAGGGAGGGAGTAGGTGGAAGAAGAGTACTGTTCTCTTCTGAGATTTGATCCAATCTCTGGATCCAGACACCTTTATATAAAGATACAATATGTTAAAAATTTATGCATCAAAATTTCTAATTGTCAGAAATTATGTTCTGGTAATTCTCCATAGGTTTAGTACTGTCTTTTATAAATGCTGGACATAGAATTCTCAAGAAATATTTCTAGGACATTTACAGGTATGAAGTACTGTCCTTGGGCTAAAATTAGGATGAGCTGAGATGACCCGCCCCCCCACCACCACTGCAGCTTTGAAATGCCCTACCTTCCTAACAATAGAGCAGAGTAGTTGTACAAAAAGTTTTATGCTGATATTCTTTCACATATTAGTACGAATGTAAATATTTATTAGAGATTTCAGACTCCTAATCACTAAGAAAATAAAAACCATACTAATGCCCTCAATTATAAGTCACTTGACAACATTACTTACCGTAAGAATTTAGTTTTCCTTGGTAAATGCCGGTTAAAAAACATAGCAATTACATGTTCTTACAGATTACTTGGTGACTCTATTTCTAAAGTTTGTATGACTTGCCCTCTGATTTTATAACCAAAATAATCTCTTCACCCTATAATTACTTGCTATGTAAATACCTGTCAATAGATGATTGACTCTGGCCATATCCATTTAATTAAAAGGTCAATGCCGGCACATAAATACTCTTTTATTTAAAGATAATATTTGTGCCTATAACCACACAGGTAGCTTAGTATCCAAGACAAATTTATTTTTTGCTGTGCACACTGCGATACACAATGTGAATTTGATGTCACCGTCATGTACCATCTATTTCCCCACATGGCAATTATAAGTAGTAGGCCATTTGTAGGTAATAATACATAATAAATACACATAGAAATGTTGTGTAAAGTTATTAATCATGTACGAATTCACTGAATTATTGCATACATTAGGTAATAACAAGGAGAGAGACAGAATGGTTCCAGAGATTTTGTTTAGTTGCCCAAATGTACAAAACTACATGTTCTCATAATTCTTCTCATTTGAGCACAACAGAGAAAATAGGAAGCAGAGATAAATCGGACTTAAAAAATGTATCCCTCTGTTCTTAGGAGAATCTGTGGGGATAGCAGGGTGAAATGGAGCAGAAAGATAGAGGAGGTCAGATGGGCTATGTGACAGGAGTAAAGAGCAGGCTAATTGAATTTGCACATGATATGAATTTGGGAGTTGTCAGGAGCAGAGGGGAAGACACACACAGCCTGTGAGTGTTAGTAGATGACTTATTTAAGTTTCGGTAAGTTGACATTCTGGAACTTGAACATTTACACTTTGCGTATTTTGGTTCTGCTTTGTTCTTTGCCATAGGATTTATTATTTGCTGTCTTTGAAAAGAGCCAACTTTATTCCATCGTCCATTCAACAAATATGTACCCCAAATGTTCCAGCTCTTTTGCACCCCAAAGAAGGACACAGAGATTAAAATAAATATCATTATTTGTATAGCTTTCCTGGCTTAAAGACACACTTGCCCTGGAATGTTTTAGTTAAGTGTAGGACACATGGAAATTGGAGTTATTTGGCTGTTAACCTAGCTCTTCATTTAATTTTTTTTTACAAAAATCAAGTTAGAATTGAATTTGAAGGAGAATGCCATAGACAGGTTTGCAGAGCAAAAGCACCCTTTATATAGGCTACATCAAAGGGATGGAAAGTAGTGCCGTTTTTGGTGAGTTGGTAGCTGGAAAGTGCGTCATCCCTGTTACCTTTCCTTAGGATGGAGAAATAACATTTTACACCTCAAAGGGTTTGGCCTCCTTTGCGATATATGAAATGTCTCCGTTTTACTTTAATGGAATGTGGCTTCATTTTTGAGTAATGCAAGGTGCCTGACTGTCAGTCCTGAAAGGAGGAGCCCCTAACCTGAAACGCCCGTGAATGAAAGGTGGCGGGAGCCTAGGCTCTCACTCACCCTCAGTAACCTTCTCTTGCTTCGCCTCTTTTCCACGCAGCTCTGTGAGTGCTAATAAAATGCTCTGGGAATGAATATAGACTTCATAATATAATACGAAGAAATGTGGGTCATGAAAATTTCAGGCCTGATAGAAATAGTTAATGCTCATTTATGCAATGACCTATGTTGTTTAATTTATTTATAACTTCTAAATGTTATAACATTCTTTTAAAACTTATCTCCTGTCAGTTTTCTTACAGTGCCCCAGGGAAAATTTTAAACTTGAAAGTTCCAACATTTCGGATTTATCAAAGTGAAAGTATTTCTCAGATTCTCTTTTCACTGGGTTTCATGGATTTTTACATTAGAGAGTTAATGTAACTAAAAAAAAAATCTTTCCGTTAAAAAAAAAAAATCACCTCTAGGCTGAGACCATATTTGGAGAGATTCTGCTCCAAACCAATTTTGAGGCTATTTACATAAGAGGAGGAAACTGGAATTTATAACTGAAATTATTTAAATGACAAAATTTGCTAAACTTGATGTTATGATAATGACTGATGAATATACACATTTTCTAAAGGAAATCTGATAAACTCTCCTCTGGTTAAAACTCTAGTTTATAAAGCAAAAAGACTTGTTTTAAGGTGTTATTTTTAAAGTGTTCTACAGAATGTGCACTCTCAACCATTAAAAAAATGTTTATTCTTAATAGCAGTAACTGATAAAATTGGTTAAGAGGAGCAAACCATTTCATAACCAATTTGCCACTATTGCAGCACTCAGAGCCAAAATAGAAAATACTGTGGAGATATCATCTCCCAGTACTTAGAAAAAAGTACTTTTTACATACTGAATCATCTATATGTCCATGGGTTTAATGTGTGCCTTTAATAGATCTATACATGCCTTAGAACTATAAATTCTTTCAAGTTCAACAGCAGGCCTAAGTGCCTTGAAACCTGGAAATTTAGCCAGTGCCTTAAATATGATTAAGACTCAGAGTTTAGTAAATCATGCTGCCATACTTTCTCATATACCCATATATACGGGCATCTAAATTACCACTCACTGATTACTATTCAATTAAACAAGAAAAGTGCAGGTAAATTGCTCCTGTCACTGTATAGGCTGTCACTATTTAGTTCAGTGACTGTCACTCAGCTAAACCAGTCCCCAAATGATTAGGTAGCTGAAGGCTATACAGAATATGTCATTTCTTTCAAAACAAACCAAGAAGTTTTTCAGGGGAGGGGCGTTATTATATTTATTGTGCATTTCTCTCCGTGTGTAATTGTGTGATTTGGTTATTTTGAGACAACAGCTTGGTGTGAAAATTACACTATGCAGCAATTTTAGTCCACCTACATTGAGTGGCATTTTGCATTGTTCATATTTATGACATTTTAAAACATAAGTCGTTTAAGACATTTGAAAACATAAACCTGAAGTACAAGCTACCTTGCTAATGATGAAGAACATGTTTTCTCACTAAAATGCTGGTCCATGCTGTTTCCTTGCCCTCTGCTCCCACCTATGTCCTCTGCACTTCTGTCCCACTTACAGGCTTTGCTCTCAGAGCTCCTTCTTCCCTTGGACTTGGTCCAGTGTGGCTACTGCTCTGGGTCCTATTCTTTGGAGGCCCTCACTGTGACCATCTTTCCACTGACTTCTCCCAAGGTAGACAGAGTCCATTGGGCTGACTCAGAGGACAAGCTTCATTGGAGCCCCAACTGATGACAATTGGTGACCTCTTGGGCACTTGGAACTCCACAATTTCCTGCTCAGATATATCTGTGATCACTCTCTGGGGCTGTGCTGAAGGATTCTCCAGGTCCTTTCTCCTAAGGGTGCCAGTGCACTGTTCCAGAGGAGGAGAAGGAGGTGGAGGTTGTGTCAAATGAGCATGATGATCTCAGTGGTGGATGGCTGCCCAGGGTCCTCAACAGAACTTGTGTCTGGCCATAAAAGGGATGGACCTGGTGTCATTTACCCAGGAAAGGTAAATGTTCCTGCTCTCCCTGATAAGGTCAAATGCCTTTATTATTTTTACTAGAGGCCTGGTGCATGGATTCGTGCACTGGTGTGTTCCCTCAGCTTGGCCTGCGGGAATCAGGCCGAAACTGGCTCTCCCACATCCCCCGAGGAGTCCCAGATTGTAAGAGGGTGCAGGCCAGGCCAAAGGACCCTACAGGTGCACAATCGGGGCCAGGGAGGGACTGTGGAAGGGCTCCAGGGCATGTCCGGCCCATTTTGCCCATCCCAATCAGCCAGACCCCAGCAGCAAGCTACCCTACTAGTCAGAGCAACTGCCCCCCAGTGGTCAGTGTGCATCGTAGTGACTGGTTGAATGGTCAAACGAATGGTCAGACGTGTAGAATATTAGGCTCCATATCAGATCATTGCATGGCAGTCCTTGAACATTTGTGATTTTACATTTATTTGTGAAGTTATGTGCTTGATGTTTATCTTGCTATAAGTCTGTGGCCTCAATGAAGCCCGAAAATGGGTTTGATTATGTTCAGTATTGTATCCTCTTGTCAAATACATTGGCAAACTCATAGTAGGTGTCTAATCAATATTTGTTATGAATGAATAAGAACTTTCTCACTTTATAACATGCTTCTGAAGACTGGAAGGCCAATTACCTGTGTGAGCACAGGAGGCTTGATATGTGTTTGGCAGATAGTTAGGAAAAGTGATTTAGCTAAGGTTTGGCCAGTCACATTGATAATCAGTTTGAGTGAACATTACCTGATTGGCATAGGTCTGCTACTATGTGGTAGTCATAACTATTTTGGTTTGCAAAAACTATTTAACCCTTCCTTACTGATATATCGGCACATTCAACTAAAGAGTCCAGAGCAGTTAATTGGCTTTAGGCACAACGGATATAGGAGTTCAAATGGAAAAGTAAGCTAACTCTCTCTTTCCATCTCTGAAAACTGTGTTGGTTTTGTACTCTGGCAAGCTCTTTCCGTGACAGTTGTCCTAAAAGTTCTAGGTCTGAATCTCACAGGTCAAGTCTGGCTGACATGTGCAACCCTAAACTACAGAGGTCACATCATCACAACATAGGAATTGAAAAATGAGGGTGAAGTATGTTCCTTAAAAGAAAATGAAGTTGTTGTTACTGTGATAAAAATACTGAGCAGGTAATACCACAGATACCTGTCTACTATAACTATTAACAGACTCTGCAGAACAGAGATTCTCAATTTAAGATGAATTGATTTAATGACTTACAGTCAATTGCTGCTGGCTTATCAGTTTATCACACTAGAAAGAGAAGGAGCAAAACACAGCTTTGCCTTCTAAGCCTGCTTCCTGAAGGACCCTGCTTAAGTATCCCCAGGTTCTGCTCTAGTGGCCCTTCATCACTTCCTCTGTGGGGAATAGGAGGGAGGGGGATTACTGGCCCCAAGTTTCAGCCCAGTCCCACTCTCTGGACTTCTGTTGGTTTTTGGCCAAAAACCAGAGTTAAGGCAAGCTGAGAAGAGCAGAAGGAAAGAATAGGGAATGAGGAGAATGTGTGTTACAGTAGAGTATACAGATTATGATGCTTTTGAGACCAATAAACCACTTCTGTAGATAATTCCTAAAGATGAAATGCACTTAATGTTATGGGAAAATACTGAATTATTTGAATAAGTGTTACTTCCCTAGAGGACTACTCTGAAAAGTCAAAGTAATTTTTGGTATGTTTGTTTAGATTAGGGACGTGATTAAGAGCTTCCCTGGTTCCCTGAGTCTGGTTTTCTGAATTCAAACTGAAATTCTGCCCTGCACTAGTCTTAGGACCTAAGTCAAGCTTTTTAATCTCTCTCTCCTTCACAGTCCATATCTGTTATGTGAGAATATTAATAGAATCTACATAACAGAGTTGTGATAGTAAATGAGTTGATATAAGTAAAGTTTTAAATTATAGAAGGACACATAGGAATCATTTAAAAGTTGGCATAGCTATTAGAATGCATTTGTAAACAAAATAGTTTGTCTATATTAGCTACTAGATTATTAAGATGAGTCTCAATATTTCTTAGGCATGTGTCAGAAACAACCCATAAAAGTTTTTTAAATGATTAATAAAAGCAAGGGAAAAATAAAATAAGTGGTACTGACCACCGTCAGTATTATGGAATTTTGAAGGCTAAATGGGCACTATGCCCTGCAACAAGAAGTCAGATTGGTGCCTTCAGGACACAGACCAGCTCTGTGTATGTAAAGGTTCAACCACCCTTTAGTCTAAGCTTTGAAAGTCTTGGCCACTGTGAAATAGCAAAGTGGTAAGGGATCAAAGGGTAAAAATGTCAGTGCCAACAAGGATCATTTCATGGATTTTAAAGGCTGGTATTACTTGTGTAACAATTAGTGTGCAGGAGACAGACACAAGTACTGACAAGATGAAAGCTAAAGAAAACAGTGACTTTGTAATTGGAAATCAACATATAGATAAAGAATATCCACTCATTCTGCTATTTATTAGTTTCACACATTCATTCAACACATAGTCATTGAATAGTTAAAATATAATAATATGCCAGTGCTTCATATATATAATTGTGAAGGATCAAAAAAGGTTTTACAGGAGTTGTCACTAGGCAGAAAGAGAGCTAACAGAATGAAAAAGACTCACGTTTGAGCATTTTGGTTGGGCAAATTCTTGAGTATGAATGAAACCCAGGGTGTGAAGCACAATAAGATTGGCTAAGTGGAACCCAGCCAGCACAGCTCAGTGGTTGAGCATTGACCTGTGAACGAGGAGGTAATGGTTCAATTCCCTGTCAGGGCACATGCCCGGGTTATGGGCTTGATCCGTAGGGGCGTCATGCAAGAGGCAGATGATCAATGATTCTCTCTCATCATTGATGTGTCTCTCTCACCCTCTCTCTTCCTCTCTGAAATCAATAAAA
Organism: Corynorhinus townsendii; assembly: GCA_026230045.1. Lineage (NCBI taxonomy): Eukaryota > Metazoa > Chordata > Mammalia > Chiroptera > Vespertilionidae > Corynorhinus > Corynorhinus townsendii. The sequence continues at coordinate 24,061,713 of JAPDVU010000012.1, read as the reverse complement.
ATATATTTTTAAAAATAATTTAAAAAAAAGATTGGCCAAGTTGAAAGACAGAAGGCATACACATTAAAATAAGAATATTGTAATGAAAAAGGAAATATGGCCATAAAACCATATCCCTGGATCAACTTCCTGAATATTCACCTACTGATCATAGGTTTTCTCCCAAATGGTCTCTTCCAAAATGTCGTCTGCAAAAACCTCCCCTAGTTTCCTCTGCTTTTCTAATAAATTGTATGATCCTAAATGAAACAATCCTCTAATTTTTAGGATTAAAATTTGAGAGATTATTACTAATGAATTTATAAACACAATAAATTACCAAATAATATTAAATACGCAAGAAACTAAGTTATACAAACATTAAAGGGTTTTACATTTTAGCTATTTCTATGCAATCTGGGCACTAGTTGGGAGAATTACCTTTTATTATGCCTTAACTCCAATGGGGGTGGAGGTCACCATGCTCCAGTTAAAATTAGCCTGTCCCTACAACTCTATGGAAAATCCAGTGTGCTTCCAGGAAAATTAGGTTATTCCTAGGGGATTTACATTGTCTGACTCCAAGCTTCTGCTAAATTAGTGCAGTTACGGAGTCTTTCTCTCCTCCAGAGCTGAGATCATCCATGTTTGTTATGTCCATACTCACAAATATCACCTAGCATCTTGCATGTGTTGCAGCCTTTGCTAAAGCTTTTGAGAGATATTAAAGGTTCATAAGTTTTGTTTTAATTCTGGAAAGAATTTTACTTTCCTGATATAAAGTATGTAGAGATAAACAATTTGGTTCCTGGCTTCAAGTTTGGGAAAACCTTGAAAATTGATGAACTCTTCAAAATAGTATTTAGTGACTTAGATTGGAAAGTCATTCAGAGAAACTGAGAACAAAAAATAAATATAATTTACTTTATCTTAGTATTTTGGTTGCTATGTGATAGCTCATATAATAGCACCTATACAAAAATGCTAATGATCATCTATTTTTTAATATTTAAATTCTTCTTTTAGGATTGGCTTGTTAGTAACACGACCAGATTTCATAATGTACAAAGAGATTTTGTTTCAGAGTCATATAATTTTAACATTGTTTTCTAAATATCAGTGTTTTTTTATTTGTCTAGTAGCCCACAAATCACTGGTGATGGATGAGAGATCTTTTGTAGGCAATTAAAATTAAAATTGTTTTCTCATCCTACAAACATCATTTAACTATTGTTTTAATGAGCTTCTAGAGGAAAAAATATTAAAAAGGATATTCTGGTCCTTTTGGAAGGACAGGGGAAAGTGAAATGGCTTAATTGCCTATTGCCTCAAATGTGTAATGAATCAATTATAGATTCTGGTTATCTGTGAGTACATGCTGACATGGTTCTTCCATATATTTATTACTCAAATTATTTTCTGATATATAATCTGATTTTAAATTTCATTCTTATGAACTTTTTCTATCAGTCATCATCTATGATTATTAATGCAAGGGATGTGGCATTTTTTTGTTAAACTGGCACAGTATGAAGTGTGAATTTTATGATGTATTTTAAACCCCATGTTCATGAATTGTTTTCTTCTGAGTGGGTGTATCACAGCTATATAAAGACATGTTATGTTTCAAGGTCTGTCTCAATTTGAAATATATATGTTTATTTACGGAGTATAAATAAGAAACAAAATGAGGAAAATTAAATTTGAAGAGCCTAATATTTCAGAAGCTTTGAACGTTATTTTAAAAAATTAATTTTGAGGAGAGACTAATCAGTGGAAGGAAGATGAAAGGAGAGTATTGGCTTAATTCTAATGAAAAGTAATAGTGTGGAGGAAAACTGGGACTAAGTGAGGAGGAAGAACCAGCAACCAAGCACTGTCAGAGGGTCTTGAGGGGGCCTTTTGTGTTCCTAGGGATGTCAGTGCTTCCTAAGTTTTATGCTGCATGACAAGTCTGGTTTTAAAGTAGATTAGTTGCTAATCAATTATTAACCAAGTGATTAATTTGCTATTTGAATGGATTAATCTAATACTTCATCAAATTTGGTCAAAGGAACCCAGAAATTTAACATGCTATATGTTAATACTACATTATCACTTTTGCTTGCATAAAATGTCATGCAGTATAAAATTGGGACTAATATATACTCTATAGGTTCAGAAAAACATATTTGATATACACATACAGCAAGTTTCCGATTAAAATATAGAACTCTTCAATCACCCTCCAAAATGACTTATGCCCCTTTGTAGTAAATATTTCTGCACACTGTCACCTCTGACAACCACTGCTATCTCTTTTCTCTAATTTTGCCTTTTCTGATATTAAAATTAATCGCACCATATAGTGTGTACACTTTGGGTTGGTAGCATAGACATTTGATATCCAACAACATCATTGCTTAAATCAAGTGTACATTCCTTTTTCTCCGTGAGTGAGAGTTCCTCTTATGAAAGTGCCAAAGCTTGTTTAAACTTTTACCAGTTGGAGGACATTCAAGTTCTTTCTAATTTTTGGAATTTATGAATAAAGCCCACTGTAAACTTTCACCTATGAGTTTGTGTGTGAACATATACTAGTATTTTCACATCTCTTGAATCAATACCTGACTATGGGTCATCTGATGAGTGTATGTACAGCTTTATAAGAAACTGCCAGGGAGAATCCAAGATGGCGGTGTAGGTAAACACCTAAACTGCTGCCTCCCGCAACAATTTCAAAAATACAACTAAAAGAAAAAACGTCTATCACCCAGAACCACGGGAAAGCTGGCTGAGTGGAAGTTCTACAACTAGAAGGAAAGAGAAAAGAGCATTGAGACGTGCATGAGCCCTGAAAAGCTGAGGTACGGAGGCACGGGATCCGGGCTGGCGGCGGGTGTTGCTTTTTTCAACCCAAAGGGAGACAAGCCCCCGATTACTCTGAAATACAGTTTCTGGGGAGACGCGGGGGACCCAAACTCCTACGGGGAGAAGCTGGACTGTCTGCATTGACCTGTAGGGGCGTCATGCAAGATGCCTCTGAAGAACAGGGGTGTCATTGCAGAGCTGTGCGCAGGAATAATTGTTTACTGCACTGGGGCATGGGACTGCTGCCAGGGACTCAGAGCCGGCTAACTAGCAGCCATTGCTGTTTGCCACGCCCTAGCCTAGTGACACCCTGAGACCCCGCCCTGCACAACCTACAAACCCACCCAAGCTCTAAGCAGCGGCTTTTGCATAAGAAAGCCCTGCCCTATCGCAGCTTAACCTAGCAAACTTGCAGCCCGGGTCAGACAGCTCCAAAACCTCCAAACCACAAGCAAAGAGGAGAAAACTGTAGCTCTCACTGTAGCTCCTGCTGGGTGGCCTCAGACAGTAGCTGACCTGCACCCCATTGGAGATCCAGAAGCCAGTGTACCTAGTGGTCAGTGTGAGACACCAGATTTCAACTCCTCACATCCATAAGTGACACATTCAAGAGGCAGACTCAGTGAGCACCAAAGCCCCACTGAAACAAGTCCTGCCCCATAAGCATGTCTTCAGCGCAGCAGTTCTTCCATTATAGACACAGCGAGTGCTCACAGCTAATTGGCCTGGAGGTCAATTCCTCCCAGTGTACCAACGGCAATTAAGGCTTAACTACACCAAGACTTTGCACTCAGCCCACAAAGGGGTGTACCAAGAGCGTCCACCTCATGTAATTGAGGAGGCTGAGCTACTGCCCCCTATAGATCACCTACCACACAAAGCTACTCCATCAACACAGGGAAGCAGCCAAAATGTGGAGACAAAGAAACATGTCATGAATGAAAGAAACGGAGGAAAGCAAACTAAGAGACGACATAGAGTTCAGAACCACATGTATAAGGTTACTCAAGAATCTTCTTAAAACCGCTGAGAAACTTGATGAGACCTTCAAGGAGCTTAATGAGAATGCCAAAAAAATGGAAAAGGATCAGTCAGAAATGAAGCATACACTGTCTGAAATAAAGAATATACAGAAACTCAACTGTAGATCAACGTACCCCAAGAATCAAACCAAAGATCTGAAATATGTGGAAACAAAAAACATCCAACCAGAAAAACAAAAAGAAAAAAGAATCCAAAAATATGAAGATAGTGTAAGGAGCCTCTGGGACAACTTTAAGCGAACCAACATCCGAATTTTTGGGGTGCCAGAAGAAGGGAGAGAGCAAAATATTGAAAACCTATTAGAAGAAATAATGACAGAAAACTTTCCCTACCTGGTGAAAGAAATAGACTTACAAGTGCAGGAAGTGCACAGAACCCCATACAAGAGGAATCCAAAGAGGACCACACCAAGACACATCATAATTAAAATGCCAAGGGCAAAAGACAAAGAGAGAATATTAAAAGCAGCAAGAGAAAAACAGTTAATTACCTACAAGGGAGTACCCATACGACTGTCAGCTGATTTCTCAACAGAAACTATGCAGGCCAGAAGGGAGTGGCAAGAAATATTCAAAGTGATGAACAGCAAGAACCTACAACCAAGATTACTCTACCCAGCAAAGCTATCATTCAGAGTTGAAGGTCAGATAAAGAGCTTCACAGACAAGAAAAAGCTAAAGGAGTTCATCACCACCAAACCAGGATTACACGAAATGCTGAAGGGTATTCTTTAAGAAGAAGAAGAAGAAGAAAAAGGTAAAGATAAAAATTATGAACAACAAAATGATATCAAATACATACCTACCAACAAGTGAATCTAAAAATCAAGTGAATAAAAATTCTGAAGAACAGAATGGACTGGTGAATATAATAGAATCAGGGACACAGAAAGGGAGTGGACTAACGATTCTCAGGGGAAGCAAGTGTGAGGGGTGCGGGAAGAGATTGGACAAAAATCTTACTCCTATGGATGAAGACAGTGGCGGGGGGTAAGGGCATGGGGTGGGGTGGGGAATCAGGTGGAGGGGAGCTATGGGGGAAAAAAAGAGGAACACCTGTAATAATCTGAACAATAAAGATTTATTAAAAAAAATAAAAAAATAAAAAAAGAAACTGCCAACTTGCTCTGTGAAGTATTTGTATAATTTTTTATTTTCATCATACTGTATAAGTTCCCGTTGCTCTGCATCATTGCAAATCACACTTATTATTAGTTTTTTTTTGATCATTTTAAACTGTGTGAGTGGTAGTTCCGGTTAGTTTATATTGCTGCATGACAAATGAGCACCGACTTAGCATCTTAAAGCAATATGGATTTATTATTGCAACGCTCCTGTGGCTCAGGAAACCAGGCTCAAGTTAGCGGGTCCACTTGCTCAAGGTCTCACCAGGCTGAAGTCAAAGTGTCAGTAAGGTGGCAGCTTCCTTTGAGGCTCAGGGTCTTTTCCAAGCTCGTTCCAGTCACTGACAGAATTCAAAGTTTTGCATTGTGGGGTTGATGTCTGTTTTCTTATTGCTGTTGGCTTGAGGTCGCATTCAGCTCCTAGAGGTCTCCCAGTCACTGGCACTCTTACAATATGACAGCTTACTTCTTCTTTAAAGCCAGCAGCAGCATGTCTCTGATGTCCTCTGTTTCTGACTACTAACCCCTCTTTTAAGAGTTCATCGTTTTGTGTTTTGGGGCTATATACCCAGTAGAGGGATTGCTGGGGCATATGGTAGCTCTATTCTGGATTTTTTGAGGAATCGCCAGTCTGCATCCCCACTAGCAGTGTCTGAGGGATCCTTTTTCTCCATGACCTCTCCAATACTTGTTATTATTTGACTTGTGGCTAATAGCTACTCTAACAGGTGTGAGGTGGTATCTCATTGTAGTTTTGATTTGCATTTCCCTAATTCCAAGTGAGGTTGAACATCTTCTCATATATCTATCGGAGGTTTGTATATCTTCTTGGGAGATGTGTCTGTTCAGGTCCTCTGCCTATTTTTTGATTGGGTTGTTTGTTTGATATTGAGTTTTATAAGTTCTTTACCAGAGGGAAATGGGGTAGGGAAGGTAGGATAGGGTAAAGGGGGCGGGGGGTGTATGATAATGGAAGGAGACTTGACTTGGGTGATGAACACACAATATAATATACAGACTATGTATTATAAAATTGTGCCCCTGAAACCTATAAAATTTTACTAACCAATGTCACCCTCCTGAATTCAATAAAAAAGAATCCTTCCTACATAGTCATTTTAATTTTAATTTGCATTTCCCTGTGACTAATTATGTTGAGAAATTTTTAATATACATTTTTGCTAACTTTATTTCCTCTTCAGTGAAGTTTTTGTTGAAATATCTTGCCCATTTTTTAATTAGTTTCTTATAATAGAGTTTGGGGAGTTTTTAAAATACATTTCAATACAAGTTCTTTATCAGATAAGTGTTTTTCAAATATATCCTCCCATCTGTGCTTTGTCTTTATATTTTCTTAATATTATCTTTTGAAGAGCAAAATTTTTAATTTTAGTAAGGTCCATTTTATCATAATCTTTCTTTCATGGTTCTTGCTTATAGTTTAATATTTAAGAAACAGTTGCCTAACTCAAGTTCACAAGGATTTTATCCTATGCTTTACTGAAAAGTTTTCTAGTTTTAGATTTTACATTTAGGTCTATGATTAACTTTTAATTAATTTTGTTTAGGGTACAAGGTATAACTTTAAGTTAATTATTGTGGTTATGAATGTCCAGCAGCTCCAGCCTCACTTATAAAGAACATCTATTCTCCATAGCCTTTACAACTTTGTCAAAAATCAATTCACCATGTATGTGTGGGTCTATTTCTGGACTCTCTGTTCTTCACAATTGATTTATGTTTCTACTCTTTCTCCAATATAACACTAGCTTGATTACTGCAGTTTAAAAGTAACTCTTAAAGTCGGATGATATGAACTTTCCAACTTTGTATTTCATTTTCATACTTAATTGTCTTTCAACATTAAGTATGATATTACCTGTGAGTTTTATTTTTCTGGGTGCCCTTTAGTAAACTGAGGGAGTTCCCTTTCTATTCCTGGTTTGCTGAGAGTTTCTATTATGAACAGACATTGTATTTTGTCAAATGATTCTTCTGCATTAATTGAGTTGACCTATGCTTTTTTTTTCTGTTTATATGATGGAATTGTATTAACAGTTTTATATATTGCTGGATTCACTTTTTAAAAAAAAACTTGCATCAATATTTATGAGAGATATTGAATTGTAGGTTTGTTTGTTTCCTTCTAATGGTACTGGTTTCAGGGTAATGCCATCCTCATAAAATAGTTTGGGAACATTCTCTTAGATTTTATGTAAATTTTTATACTGAATTGATATTTGTTAGAAGATTTTAAACTACAAATGCAATCAGTATAGTAGATATAAGACTATTTAGGTTATCTGTTTTTCTTGAGTGAGCTTAGTTGGTTTGGCTCTTTCAAAAAATTTGTCCATTTCATCTGTTAACAAAATTTATGGGTATAAAGTCCATAGGATTTTTAAAATTATTTTTGTATCTGTGAGTTCTTTAGTGATCTCATTTCTCTTTTACCTGATATTGCTATTTGTTTTTAATGATTTTCTCTATTGATTTTTATTTACAAAATCATTGTTTTATACCTTTATCTTTATTATTCCCTTCCATATGTTTACTTATGTTTTTATTTCTTCTTTTTTTAGTTTATTAACATGGAAACTTTAATTTCAGACTTCTGTGGGTTTTTTTTCTAAAGTTAGCATTTAATGCTATAGATTTTTCTTAAAGTACGGAGTTAGCTACATCCTAGTAATTTTGAGATGTTATGTTTTTATTTCCATTCAATGTCAAATACTTTAAAAACTCCCTTAAGATTTCCTTCTTAGCTCACAAGTTATATAGAAGTGTGTTGCATAATTTTCAAATACTTAGGTATTTTTCATATTTATTTTTGTTATTAATTCCTAGTTAAATTTTGTTATGATATGATAATGTACTTTGTGTGATTTGTAAATAGCATTTATGCCTAGAAATAGGCCTGAGCTTCCTTCTCTGTGGCTGTTAGCGAGTGGGAGTCAATCTGGTCAGAAGGTGAGATGGGTTTACCTTGCACCATTGCTTTGATTACCTTCAGTGTCCCCTCTGACTTCAGATTTCTCCAGGACAACCTTGTTCTTAGGGTGGGACTGGTTTGCCAGAAGGTTTTTGCACTGTTTCTCAGTCAGTATTAGGCTTTCCCTCTATGCCTACACCTCAGAGAGGTTCTCTCATCATGCTCTTGTCCTTTCTCCAGAGGTGTACTACTGTAGTTCCTCTGTGCTTGCCAGCTTACTGGTGAGTGTCAGGAGGATTCTCTGTTGTCTTTATACTCTATCAGTCCCTTAGTCCTTGGCAAGAGGTTTTCTCTAGTATTCTGCCCATCCCTCGGTGGTAAGAGACTTCTAATGATCTGGCCTTGCTACAGTTTCTTGACTCTCCCTTAGGAGTGAATGGATTCTTCCCTTCTCCTCCCAATCACACTGGGTCTACACCTGTACCCTGGAGTGACAGGGGTTGTGTTTCTCACAACCTTAAGCTCTTTATCCATAGGGGAGAGGATCTGTACAGGGTCTCTGCCTTCTACAGTGAGGGCCCTGGTTGTCTTGTGAGGGAGGCTTTCTTCAGTCTCCCTCTCTGTTTCCAATATCTCTGTGGAACCTTGTGAAGATTCTTGGAGAAGAGCCTTTGAATTGATGGAGAAGAACCTGTGAGTGGATGCAGCCCCTCCTCTGTTTTCAGCCCCCAGGGTTTCTCATTCAGCCCACACTTTAGCAATGGGTTAGAGTTTAGTTGAATTCTCCTTACCTGCCCCAACTCCTCTCCTGCTCTTCTCCCAGTGAGTCAGTGTTTGAGACTCAAAGCTCCTTGGAAGCTCCTGTCTTTCTTTAGATTTCAGGCTAGTTAATTGTCCTCTAATTTTTCTTGTACCTCATAGGTACAAGAAAAACTATCATTTTGTCTTCTTTTATATTGGTAAGATGGGAGCAACATTCCTTTCTGATTTCTATATTTTAGGGAGAGGCCAGACATTAACTAATACATTTTGAAATATTTTATACACATTGACATTAACATTATCATATATTTAAGCTCCATAAATGAGAAAGCCATGAAAAGTGGTTTGTATATCTAGGGGTAGGTGCCTAGGATACCACTATAGTCTGTACTTTACAGATGAAGTAACTGAGCTTGCGGGGGGAGGGCGGGGAAGAGAGGGTGGTATCCAATTCTCTCAAAGTTACACAGCTAGTCATGACAAAGCTGGAGTTGTCACCAGGTCGGACACCAAAGCGCGTGTCCTTGACCTCTATTGTTTAGAGTCTTACATATAAAAATGCTCACTCAGGCCCATGCACTCCCACAGACCCATTCATTGGAATAGAAAACAGATTTTTAAAGATAAATTATCAAAGCATCCACCTCCTCCCTGATGGGATTGTACTTATCTTTTTATTACCAGCATTTAGCAGAGTTCTTCGTAAATGTTTTTTGAATGAATTGGTTAAGTTACTAAACAGGTACAGAAATAAATTGCTTTCAGGAATTTAAACTAAAAATTCACTAACACTTAAGTATTTCACTGGGTCTGCTTGCAAACAGGATCCCAGTATTTTCATACTAAAACATGGCACTTCCCAACAGCATTTATTTTTATAAAACTTGTATATTTTCTGTGAACTTTATTTTCAGGAAAAGTGACATGATCTCAGTTAAATAGAAAGCATACAGAAATTTACAGGAATGATGAAATTAGGATACCAAAAACTCTCAGCTAGTTTTTCAACACAACGAACTGCATGTAATAAACTCTGATTCCCTAGGTTCATTTACGATAATTGAAGGACTGCATTCTAGGAAACAAACCTAAAGAGCAGGAAGAATATAATTCCATAGAGACAGTAATTGCAAAGGAATGGAGAGAAGAAACAACAACAAAGTAATGGATAATATCTGAGCTTTGGAAAGTATTCTGGGACCAGGGTTGGGGAATGGAGGTAGAGGTTTCTTTACCTTTTCTGAAATGGATTCAATAAGATCATTTTATTTAAAAACTGGAAATATAACTTTTCTCACACAGATCAGATACTGTCTTTTCTATGTACAATAGCTCAAGGTGGGTTTCTATGTGTGGGTGGTTTCTGACATAAAAATGTCATCTTTAAGGCTAGGTGTGTATTGACTATCAATGTGCACATGTAGATGGACATCCATGGAGCATCAGACCAATATTAAGGTCACTATGATTATAAACAAACATTTAGATAATCTATCGTACAATCCTCAGGATAAACAAGAATTATTTTAGAATATATGCTCTCAATTCTTTTTACAAATTTTTATTGAATTTAATAGGGTGACATTGGTTAATAAAATTATATAGGTTAAAACCTGATGCTCTACCAACTGAGCTACCTAGGCTCCCACTAAAATTATATTTCTCCATAGAGATTCCTTTGTCAAATCCATCCTAGACTTGTGACATTAGAAGTTCCCCACAGCTGCTGTCTCAATTCTTGCTTTGCCCATCCTGGGGAAAGGTACTACTATATTATGTATTTTTTCTTTCCAGGTTATTTAATATTCATATGAAATGAATTTATACTCAAAAGCAATTTTTCTGTTAGAAAAAATTCCCTATGGGAATTCTAGAAGCAAATCTTTGAATTGGGCTATCACACAGTATGGATAAAACCAAATTAGGAAATTCCTGAAAAAGACTTCAAGAAATTCTACAATTCTCTCTTTTGTTTTAGTTTTGTTTAATGATAGTCACTCAATCATATGAAATTGGAAATTTGAAGATACAAATATCAGAAAACAAATTAGAAGGTTTGATCTCCTAATAAAGTAATACAATAATACTTAGTAAATGATTATATCAGAAAATCTATGCTTTGGGGACGTTTGCTAAGCCAGGCCATGCATCACATAAACAAATTTTACTTAAGCCCTGTGATCTGGGCCAATGTAAAATATCCAAGTACGTAACCAGGTTAGATATCCAGGGGTTTAAGGAACCAGGAATTATCCTCCTAAGGTTTTATATTACCTTAGGAAAGTCACTGCACATATTTTGTTCTCTAGTTCTCCCAGATGACTGACATATAATAAAAGCATAATTAATAAAATATTCTTACATAAAACATCATTTGAAAACATAATATATTTGAAAATCATATTACAAGTTAGCAACACTTTGTGTAGTTAAATTTTCAATTTGGGTCTACTAAAAGAGATTTCTGAATGCTTTTTCTTTAGGTATTTTAAACAATTAGAAGTTGTCCTCCAGAGACTAGACATGCAAGTTATCTAGAAGACTGGCAACATTAGAAAGGCTAGCGCAGGAGGTAATGCTTCAGGGGGTGAAAGAAACTGAAGTGGAAGCCAGTACCTCATCATATACTTTCCTCATGAAAAGGTTGTACTCTAAATCAGTCAAGAAGTTATTAAAGTTAGTGTCTGTTGAGTATTCACTAAGTCCCAGATACTACCCTAACCACTCTCACTGGCTAATATTTTTTTTATCTTTTTAACAAGCTTAGTAGAAAGTTAATATTATCCAGGTATCAAAGGTGAGAAAAGTGAGGCACAGAGAAGTTAAGTCCCCTGAGTTCATGTATTGTAAATGGTGGATCCAGGTAGGGACCTTGTTAAAAATCCACATTTGAAACTCTAAACTCTTTGCAATCCCAAATTAGGAAGATCGTATGTTTATAAATAAAAGAAATGAGATTTGTAATGAATGTGAATTTTATACAGTAGTAGATTCATTATATCTAGAGATATATTTAATTTATTTAAATTACATCTTTAAAGTTTATTTTACTTTTATTGATATTGTTTTTAGAGCTATAAGCTTAGATACCCCTAATGATCACTCATATTTGATCAATATACAATTCTTGGTTAAATAGCCATGTTGCTGAAATATTATTTGTAAATAAATTATTGATTGACCAAATGAAGATTAAATGTTTTACACTATGTTACTCTCTAGAAGAAAGTCTTCATATGTATCAATAAAGAAAATGGCTTATTCATTTATAACTTGTCAACTAGTATAATTATAAATCTGAGACAGGGTCAAAATGTTTCTGGAGTTACATTCTTTCATAACTGCAACCAATCTTTAAACCTAATCTCATCATGAAGCCAGAAAATATGCTAAAATCTTTGTGGTTCGTTTGATTTGCTGACTATTTGGCCCTCTGCAAGTTTTATAACCAGTAGCAAATATCATGGCTTCTTTTTAAGGCCAAACCTCATTCTGGCAAAGTACCATTGTTGGGTCATTTCTATGGGAAAGTATGTTCTACTGGTCAATGAACTAATTTTATGTTATTTATTTTTTCCAACACCCTTTAATCCCTTCTATGCCCTCTTCCGCTTCTACCCTCCCTCCCCTCACCACCATTTCCATTCTGTTGTCTATGTCCATGCGTTCTCTCTCTTTTTCATTTTGCTCAATCCCTCTATCCCTCCAACACACTCCCCATCGCCAGAGCTGTCTGCCTACTCTCTATCAACCAACTACTTTTAAAACAAAGTTTCAGTCGTGTCAGAGAAAGAAGTTCTGGAGATCTGCTATGCAGGATAGTGCCTATACTAACAATGCTGTATTGCATACTGAAAATTTGCCAAGAGGATATATCTTCTGTTGAGTGTTCTTATCACAAAAATAAATAGTAATAATGAAGGGGGTCAAGAGGAAACACTTTGGAATGTGTTGGATATATTTATGGCTCTGAAAATGGTGATGGTTTCACACGTGTATGCTTATCCCCAAATTTATCAAGTTGTCTACATTAAATATGTACAGCTTTTTATATGTTAATCGTATTTCCATAAAGTGGTTTTAGAAAAGAACAATATGATTACTGAAAGAGGCTTAGGATTTTTTGCTTTTTAAAAATAATTAATTAATTAATTTTTCTTTCCCCCAGTACTTTTTGCCTTTAAGATATTTACTACCCCAGAAGGTTTGTCACTATTTAAAGCCACTTACATGTATTTCTGTCAGGTTGTCATTAATACAATTTGCAATTTGGTTCATTTGTTCCATTTTGCTTTTTATTTTTAGGTATTGGATGCATTTATTTCAATTTGACTTTGTTTTGCAAGTTATGTTCAAAGATTTACATGAACTCAAAGACCAATATTTAGAAATTAGGTTTATTTTGGATTTTTATCTTCTATTTCTATCCATTTCACTCTGTTATTCCTCTCCCATAGCAACCTTTATAAGTTTACTCTTCCATTTTTTAAGACAAACAAATAATGTATGTGCTTGTGTGTATATGTGAATATAACTAGAGAGAGAGAAAAAGAGAGAGCTGTATTCATCATCTCTCTCCCTGTCTCTCTCTCCCTCTCTCTCTTTTTTTAGATAAATGGTAGAATAACAGAAGTTTTACTGAACAAATTCAGGGATTCTTAAAGAAATTGTTTTTCTGTTTCACTTAAGTGAATTGATTCACAGAAGTCCATCTTAGGCTGCTGACTATCAAGTGGCAACTCATATTCTAAATAAGGGGTCAAATAAATGGAGTTTTAGAAGCCACATTCTTCCTATTTAATTTGTGTCTTATAGTTTTAAATGTTAAAATATTCTATTAAAAAACAACTTTGAAATTAAGATGAACTCATTATTGGACAAGCTAAACTAAAGGACCCACATATGAAATGAGTAGGTCTTTGCACGTTGGGAACAGGTAAAAATGACCCGATGGTTTGCTCCAATGCCTACTGTTTCCACAGGTACTGTGTTAATGGCTTTGAACCAAGTTGTTCTAAAATTCTGAATCCTGGTATACAAAGAGAGAAAGTAGATTAGAAAATGTTTTCAGCTACTACTCTACATAAGATATTATGTGAAATATTTTGTAGGGGAGATGCAGGAAATGAAAGATTAGTCCTTGCCCTCAAAGAATAGATAGTCCAGTTGAGGAGATAATACGCTCAACCAACATAAAATCACTTGTCACGTAAGTGCAGGTGCAAAATGTGCCATGTAAGCTCAGTACAGAAGCTTTCCTCTTTCTTTATTTCCCCCCAAAGATTATATTTTTCAGTTGATTGTTTTAATGTAAAAGACTTTTTAAAGAAGGTTACTATAAATAGTAGTTTTCAGGACACTTCTCCTTAATACAGCGTGCAAATGAAAAATAATAATAGAAAAAAAATAGTAGCATTGAAATTAAACAAAATAAGAACAAAGCAAACATTTTATATTACTACTAGAGGCCCAGTGCATGACATTCGTGCACTCTGGGTAGGAGGAGGTCCTGTGCCCTTTCAGTCTGGGAGCCCTCAGGGGATGTCCAACTGAGGGCTTAGGCCCACTCCCTGCTTTGACATCCTTAGTGCTACTGCAGAGGCAGGCCACTGTGCTCACCAGCCATCAGCCCGCTTTTGGCTGAGCAGTGCTCCCCCTGTGGGAACGCACTGACCACCAGAGGGCAGCTCCTGCATTGAGCATCTGCCCCCGGTGGTCAGTGCACTCATAGTGACTGGTCATTCTGCTGTTCTGTCAATTTGCATATTACCCTTTTATTATATAGGATTACCCTTCTTGAATGTTTAATGCAAAGGACATACATGTAGCCATAAAGAATAGCAGTGTGTGTATTGACAAGTAGAGGGTGGGACTTGGTGGCCAGAGTTGCTATGGGACTAGAATGTAGAGTATGAAGGGTAGGAATTCATTTAAGTGATTGGAGAGGTACATGTATGGCCAGCTAGAGAGGTTTAGACCAAAGAAATAGAGTTGGCTTTCTGATAGATACTTATCCCCCACTAACCTCTCCACCCCTGACCTAGCTACATAGAAGATAAAATTATTTTTGATTTTTGAATTAGATGAAATAAATTGGAAATAGAAGTATTAAAAGTTCATAGTCTCACTATGAAAGTTGTGAAAACTAAATTATAGTTTTGTTATTCTTTACTGAATAAATGTCATTTTTTTTCATTAGATAGATAAAATGTGAAAACAAAAGAACTATAGGGACTTTGTTATAATTAAACTAATAATGACATTTCATTAACATTGGGAAATCAAATAATTCTTTACCCCAAAGATAACCACTGTCAACGTGGGATAGATTTTCTTCCATGACATTATATGAGTGTCTATTTCTCTGCTTCACTGGGATTATATAGTATGTAGTTTATATTCTAGTTGTTGTTTTGTTTTCTTATGACTAACACAATGATTTTCATTGTTTTAATATTTGAAATAATTATTTTAATAGTATGACTATATTCCATATACCCTTTTCATTGGTTTTTATATTTCACTATTATCCTATATAATAAAGAGGTAATATGGAAATTGACCCTCATGCCCTCGTACAAGATGACCACTCCCATGTGGTCAAAGATGGCCATCACAAGATGGCTGGCAGGGGAGGGCAGTTAGGGGTAACTGGGCTGGCAGGGGAGCGGTTAGACGTTGATCAGGCTGATGGGAGCAGTTAGAGGTGATCAGGCTGGCAGGCAGGTGAGCAGTTGGGAGCCAGCAGTCCCGGATTGTGATAGGGTTGTCTGACTGCTGGTTTAGGCTGATCCCACAGGGATTGGGCCTAAACTGGCAGTTGGACATCCTCCAAGGGGTCACAGATTGGAGAGGGTGCAGGCTGGGCTGAGGGACACCACCCCCAGTGCACAAATTTTGTGCACCAGGCCTCTAGTCCTATATAATAAAAGCCCAGTGACCAAACAGTGGAATGACCAGCATGACTGTTCAACCAGTTGCTGTGACATGCACCAACCACCAGGGGACAGACGCTCAACACAGGAGCTGCTCCCAGTGGTCAGTGTGCTTCCACAGTGGGAGTGCCTCTTGGCTGACCTGGATGAGCAGCTGCTCCTGCAATGGGCCGATCCCTGCAGGCCACACCCCCAACTGGTGCACAAATCCTGTGCACTGGACTTCTAGTATTATATAATGCTGCCAGTTTGTATGCAAACTCTTTTGATGTCTCATACTTTTCTTAAGAAAATTCCTGGGAGTGGAATTATTAAGTCAAAGTTATGAGCAAATTATTTCTTCCTTTCCTTCTTCTACTCATTTTTCTTTCTCCTTCTTTTTTTAAGTAAGAAAGAGATTTGTTGGAATAATATTGTATATCTCGTAGAATAAAAGTAAATCATAATCTCCAGGTCTTAACAGCAAGAGAAATCCCTGAGACCTATGGAATATTCCTTAAAGGTTAGCCATTGAATGATTCAGTGCCAACTGTTTTCTGTCTCTGTGTGTCTCCTTTTAAGATTCATATTCCTAGAAGAGAGCATATAATTCTAACTTTTATCATGTTCCTTTCAGAAACTTCCAAAGTATCAGAACTTTATACCATAGAGTGAGAGACACTTCTCTCCCTCCTCAAAAAAAGCTAAAATAAAATAACCTTTCAATTATATTCAACAACTAATATATGTGTAATCTAATTCTTAGCTGCCCAAAATTCTCTTCTCCAACATATAATTGATATAACACAATCATCTATCCCACACTTTAACCTTTTTTCTAATGGGAAATAATTCAAAATCATATTCTTCCTTATATCCACATGTCATGGGTATTACTTCTCTGATTCCATCATTAGTGACATTCATCTCTCCTTTGGTTTTGTTTAAATATCCTGATAGAATCTCTTCCATTAGAAAAGCAAGACCCTACAAAAGGCAAGTAAGAACAATGGATGGCAAAATACTAAGAGAAAAAAGGACATGGGAATGCTTTTGTGCAGGTTCCCCCCTTTTACATGGGAATATCAAGGCTTTTGATATAAAAGGGCAACTAGCCTTTCAGAAAATTTAATCTAATTTGCAATCCCATCAGGAATATGTAAGAGTACCTGTTTCACTGTACCCTTGCCAACATGAGTATTAAAAATTATCAAAAAATTATTTGTCGGAGAATCCAAGATGGCGGCGTAGGTAAACACCTAAACTGCTGCCTCCCGCAACAATTTCAAAAATACAACTAAAAGAAAAAACGTCTATCACCCAGAACCACGGGAAAGCTGGCTGAGTGGAAGTTCTACAACTAGAAGGAAAGAGAAAAGAGCATTGAGACATGCACGAGCCCTGAAAAGCTGAAGTACGGAGGCACGTGATCTGGGCTGGCGGCGGGCGTTGCTTTTTTCAACCCAAAGGGAGACAAGCCCCCGATTACTCTGAAATACAGTTTCTGGGGAGACGCGGGGGACCCAAACTCCTACGGGGAGAAGCTGGACTGTCTGCATTGACCTGTAGGGGCGTCATGCAAGATGCCTCTGAAGAACAGGGGTGTCATTGCAGAGCTGTGCGCAGGAATAATTGTTTACTGCATTGGGGCATGGGACTGCTGCCAGGGACTCAGAGCCGGCTAACTAGCAGCCATTGCTGTTTGCCACGCCCTAGCCTAGTGACACCCTGAGACCCCGCCCTGCACAACCTACAAACCCACCCAAGCTCTAAGCAGCGGCTTTTGCATAAGAAAGCCCTGCCCTATCGCAGCTTAACCTAGCAAACTTGCAGCCCGGGTCAGACAGCTCCAAAACCTCCAAACCACAAGCAAAGAGGAGAAAACTGTAGCTCTCACTGTAGCTCCTGCTGGGTGGCCTCAGACAGTAGCTGACCTGCACCCCATTGGAGATCCAGAAGCCAGTGTACCTAGTGGTCAGTGTGAGACACCAGATTTCAACTCCTTACATCCATAAGTGACACATTCAAGAGGCAGACTCAGTGAGCACCAAAGCCCCACTGAAACAAGTCCTGCCCCATAAGCATGTCTTCAGCGCAGCAGTTCTTCCATTATAGACACAGCGAGTGCTCACAGCCAATTGGCCTGGAGATTAATTCCTCCCAGTGTACCAACAGCAATCAAGGCCTAACTACACCAAGACTTTGCACTCAGCCCACAAAGGGGTGCACCAAGAGCGTCTACCTCAGGTGATTGGGGAGGCTGAGCTACTGCCCCCTATAGGTCACCTACCGCACAAAGCCACTCCATCAACACAGGGAAGCAGCCAAAATGCGGAGACAAAGAAACATGTCACGAATGAAAGAAACGGAGGAAAGCAAACTAAGAGACGACATAGAGTTCAGAACCACATGTATAAGGTTACTCAAGAATCTTCTTAAAACCGCTGAGAAACTTGATGAGACCTTCAAGGAGCTTAATGAGAATGCCAAAAAAATGGAAAAGGATCAGTCAGAAATGAAGCATACACTGTCTGAAATAAAGAATATACAGAAACTCAACTGTAGATCAACGTACCCCAAGAATCAAACCAAAGATCTGAAATATGTGGAAACAAAAAACATCCAACCAGAAAAACAAAAAGAAAAAAGAATCCAAAAATATGAAGATAGTGTAAGGAGCCTCTGGGACAACTTCAAGCAAACCAACATCCGAATTTTTGGGGTGCCAGAAGAAGGGAGAGAGCAAAATATTGAAAACCTATTAGAAGAAATAATGACAGAAAACTTTCCCTACCTGGTGAAAGAAATAGACTTACAAGTTCAGGAAGCGCACAGAACCCCATACAAGAGGAATCCAAAGAGGACCACACCTAGACACATCATAATTAAAATGCCAAGGGCAAAAGACAAAGAGAGAATATTAAAAGCAGCAAGAGAAAAACAGTTAATTACCTACAAGGGAGTACCCATATGACTGTCAGCTGACTTCTCAACAGAAACTATGCAGGCCAGAAGGGAGTGGCAAGAAATATTCAAAGTGATGAACAGCAAGAACCTACAACCAAGATTACTCTACCCAGCAAAGCTAGCATTCAGAGTTGAAGGTCAGATAAAGAGCTTCACAGACAAGAAAAAGCTAAAGGAGTTCATCACCACCAAACCAGGATTACATGAAATGCTGAAGGGTATTCTTTAAGAAGAGGAAGAAGAAGAAAAAGGTAAAGATAAAAATTATGAACAACAAAATGACATCAAATACATACCTACCAACAAATGAATCTAAAAATCAAGTGAATAAAAAATCTGAAGAACAGAATGGACTGGTGAATATAATAGAATCAGGGACATAGAAAGGGAGTGGACTGATGATTGTCAGGGGAAGCAGGTGTGCGGGGTGGGGGAAGAGAACGGACAAAAATCTTACTCCTATGGATGAAGACATTGGCGGGGGGTAAGGGCATGGGGTGGGGTGGGGAATCAGGTGGAGGGGAGCTATGGGGGGGAAAAAAAAGAACACCTGTAATAATCTGAACAATAAAGATTAATTTAAAAAAAATGAAAAAGGTAAATAAAGGAAAGAATTGAAAATAAAAGAAAAAAAAAAGAATTGAAGGTAAGATAAAGAGCTTCACAGATAAGAAAAAGCTAAAGGAGTTCATCACCACCAAACCAGTATTATATGAAATGCTGAACGGTATTCTTCAAGAAGAGGAAGAAGAAAAAAGTAAAGATAAAAATTATGAACAACAAATACATATCTATCAACAAGTGAACCTAAAAATCAAGTTAATTAAAAACCTGAGGAACAGAATAAACTGGTGAATATAGTAGAATCAGGGGCATAGAAAGTGAGTGGACTGATAATTCTCAGGGGGAAAGGGGTATGGGGGCGTGCAGGAAGAGACTGGACAAAAATCGTACACCTGTGGATGAGGACAGTGTGGGGGAGGTAAGGGCAGAAGGTGGGGTGGGAACCGGGTGGAGGGGAGCTATGGGGGGAAAAGAGAGAAACAATTGTAATAAGCTGAATAAAGATTTATTTAAAAATAATAAAAAAAATTATTTGTCATATAAAAATACTGTTGCTTTAATCTAAAATATTTTAATATCCTTGTTACCAGTGAGATGATGAGACCTTGGTTCTTGTCTTCTTGAAAGAAAGATTTCAATTAAGAGACAAAGTGTAGAAAAGCAAGAATTTCTTGATTGCAGCAAAAACGTACTTAGAGCAGTGAAACAAGAAAGGCCATAGAAGAAGCAACAGGAGATCCTAGGCTGGCCTGCTCTAGCTCACTGGGAAGTTGGAAAAAATGGGACCTTGCCTATCACTAGTCCTTTGAAAACCCCCAGCCTTTGCATACCTGCAGGCCTTTGCAAATCTCCAGCCTGCATTATTTCCCCATGTAATCTTTGTTCTTCTACCCAATATAAGCAACTGGCTTATGGTGGGGTGCAAAGTAGATTTTTGTGGATGACTTGCTGCTCTCCCATACTGCTGGCAGTACTGGAATAAACACTCATATATCATTCAACCCTGTCTCTGCTTAATTGGCTCAAGCAGTGACAAGCAGCACAGGCCCACTGATTGTCCAGTTACATTACTATTCTATAACACCCTTATGATTGGACAGTTTCATATGTTTAGTAGACATTTATGAAGTTCCTTTGGGAATGAACATAATGTCATTTGCCAATCTTTCTTTTGGGGTATTCTAAAGACATCTTTAACATTCTCCAAGTACTAGCTTAGATTACCACTAAGAGAATGAATACAGACATACACATTTGCATATGGTTAATAGCTCCTGAAATATTACAAATCTTATTTACATTTCGTCTCTTATAAACAGTAGTTAGCTGTTATATAAGATTTTTATATAATGTTATAATTCTCTGATTGAGAAAGGGAACAGAAAAAAATGTTTGTAATAAAAGTAAAAGTTGAAATGAACAAAGGCTACCCAACATTGGTAAGTTCAAAATGTTGATAAATTCAAAAGCACATAATATAAAATCAGAATTCTTATTATCTGAACTATACCTTATTAGAAGTAGATTAGGCACACCAGGAAGCTGAATCAGCGTATTATGTACTATTTTATAAGCCCTGCTTGTGAGTGACCTAAATACAGCAGTTCTCGAGTGACCTGAGAGAGGCAGCTTCCAATGGTAGGTAAAGTTACAGCCAGGGAGCAAGCTTGAGCTGTGGGAGAATTACATCAATGGGTCTTAAAGGCCTTGCTTTGGCAAGGGTAGGGTGAGTTGGGGGAGCAAAAATTGTAAATCCAGCCTAGTCTCACTGTGTCTGGGAGCACATCCTGAACCAATGCAATACTCTTCCCAAGCTTTCTTCCTCTCAATGTGCCCCAGGTTATCAGTCCTAAAACCTGAAGCCACAGGATGACATTTAACTTTGAACTATCTCTGTATTTAGTGAAGTGAGTGCTAATGAGATATTGAAGATAGGATAATAATTGCAAGAACTTTAGTTAGCACTCTTGGCAGTTTCCCACAGAGGGTAGAGAAGCTACCAAAGAGCAAGAGTTCACATTTGATCATAAGCTAATTGAAGAATTCTTTATGGCTTTTTAAAGTAATGAAAAATCAGGGGTTTAAATAGCAAAGAAAATTTGAGGGGCTTAATATCTGCTAAAAATAGACTAAAAACATTATTAAAAAATATTTTTTTTCCTGAACTCCCAGAGCATGGTGTTTTAAGTATTGTGTTGTTTTCCATATATTATATTATGATCACTTCCCTACTAGGTTTAAGTTGTGTGAGAGTAGAGTCCAGGGTCCATGGACATTGATCTTTACAGTTACTGTTGCATTTTGAACATGTCCTGGTCAGAGCTGAATAGATGAGTACACATTTACCAATGGCCATAAAAATTAACAAAAATAAACAACAGTGTTGCTTTAGTTTTTTGTTTGTTTGTTTTTACCAATTTAACTGCTTAAATAGACTTCACAAAAGTCTTCTTTTACACAACTTGAAGGTTAATTTGTTATATCATCATAATATAATATCATAAGAATAATATAATAACATGATTATCACAATGTAAGATCATTATAAGGATCTAAATTTTTAAAATTTATTCTTTATTGATTAAAGTATTACATATGTCTCCCTTTTCAACCATTGACCTCTTCCTGGCCATTTCCACCCCTCAGCACATGCCCTCACCCCGCTAGTGTCTGCTTATATGCATGCATACAAGTCCTTTGGTTGATCTCTTACCCCTCCCCCCCGCACCCTCCCCTGCCTTACCTGTGAGATTTGGTGGTCTGTTCGATGCTTCTCTGTCTCTGGTTCTATTTTTGTTCATCAGTTTATGTTGTTCATTATACTCCACAAATGAGTGAGATCATGTGATAGTTATCTTTCCCCGACTGGCTTATTGCACTTACAGTGGTCTGCAAACTGCGGCTCGCGAGTCGCAGTTTTCTACTCTGTTGACTAATGAGTTTGCTGACCACTGACCTAGACTCTCAATTCCAATAATTACAGGCTGTTGTTGTTTCTTGTGATTAAGCCCCTATCTCAGTGGTTGGCAAACTCATTAGTCAACAGAGCGGCAAACTGCAGCTCAGAGCCGCATGTGGCTCGTGAGCCGCAGTTTGCCGACCATTGACTTAGCATAATGCTCGCCAGGTCCATCCAAGCTGTTGCGAATGAATGATAAGAGTTCCTTCTTTTTTACAGCAGCATGGTATTTCACTGTGTAGATGTACCATTGTTTTTTAATCCACTCATTTGCTGATGGGTACTAACTCTATATGTTTTACCCGTGTGTATGAACACTCATTTTTTTTCTTTTAAAATTATTACTCTGCCGAAATTAAATGTGCAATTCACAGAATATTTCAAGCCTAGTTAATATGTTTAGATATATTTAGAGTCTCTTCGATTTCTGAATGTAGTATTTCTCCAGTACACGTTATAAAATGTAAAATTAATTTAACATCTTTGTGTTATACACTATTTACTTATCTTGAGTCTACCATTCTAATTGTGGCATTTAATATTCCTTGGTCATTTTGTTGAACAAAAGCTTTCATTTATTTTAAATTATCTAACACAGATTTTTTTTTTCTAATTCAAGCAGAATATCAGAATTTCTTGCCTGTGACTCGCATCTTTTTGTTCTACTTGTGTAGGTGTTTGGAGTTAAAGGTCTATACCACATTATCTATGTTTAAACAGTCTTATATAATGGAAATAGTGCTTTATAACTTCAAAACACTATAAGAGAAGGGTAAAAAAACAGGGTAACAGAAATTCAGAAGGAAACAGATTGTTCTCCCTGAGGGAAAAGTAAAAAAAATTGCAAAAGGACTGGTCTCTTTTTTTAAACTTGGAGATGAAAATGGTAACCATAGAAATAACAATAAAACTTAGGCTTCCTTGTCAAAGAAGTTTTCTTGGTGAATGACAGTCCTCCATATTACTTTCAGATCTTTGGCCTTATCACCCTTCCCAATATTTTGAATTTCTAGAAAGAATACCCCTGTGCCATTCATAGACCAGCAACTTGTCCTGAAAACTAAAACAGAGCTGAAATTTTGGGCTTCTCACAGAGACAGAACATAAACACAAACCACAACTATAGGGAATGGGAGAGAGAAACAGTGCAGACTCACTCCTCACTCCTGTTTTACCAGTTTAGTTCTTTCATTTCATAAGGTGCAAAACCTCTGAGAAAACTTATGAGAAAACAGTAGAATCACAGAAAATAGCTTGTAAAATTTAAGAAAATAACTAACTGGGACTTGAAAGAAGGAAAACTACAGTAGCAGAAGTTTGAAGATTTTCTTTCTAGAATGTTGTTCTTATTGAGGATTTGCTCCAACAACTCTTGCTTGGCCTTGGGGCTGTTCAGGAAGAAAGGCTAAAACCGTTGAAAGGAACTCCCCAACTCTGCGTGGGAGACAGTCCCCAGGGAAGGGTACGCATTTTGGAGGGCCATCATTGTAAAAGGCACTGCCACAAAACCCATATGATTAGGGTCCATCTTTAAAACTCACATGCTCAGGTCATAAGCAGTCTTAAGTATAGCAAAACCGGCGAACCCCCTGTTTAAGATATGTATTTGTTTATCTAGTCAATTCATTTACACATTATTTGAGCAATTATTATGAAACAAACACTGTGCTACATAATTAGGGTACAAAGGTGAGTAAGATACAAGCTTTGGTTTAAAGAGTTTATGGTTTCCCGAAAGGAACAAAACATGCATATGTTGAAAAAAGAGAACCATAAAACTTCAATGATAAGAACAATTAAAGATGCTAAATGGTGAATTTAAGTTTGAGGCACAGAATGTGCGTTATGTATTCAGATTTTCTTAAATTCAGTGCAACCAGGACTCTCCCAGGATCCACATTTAAAGCAAGTATAGCGGATCTGGTCTCTTGCATCTGTGTTTTCAAGTGCTGTTTCCTGCCTCTCGGTTTCACTCATGGCATTTTTATCTTTGAATCAAAGGTCTTACTTTTCAGACTGGATTTCAGTGTCCTCCCAAAGACCCTTCTGATTTCCAAATCGTGTCCACTGATTCCTAAAATTATTCCATTGTAGAATCTAATTTGCTATCTCTAGAAAGAGAATAGAACAAACAATATAATGATGACAAAGGCAATTTTCACATCTTTTCACAGCCCTTTTCAGGGCTTTACCTTGTAAGAAAAATTAGAATGCAAAGGAATTTTTTTCTCCTTGTGTCCAGGATTATGCCTAGCTAAAGTTCATGCAGGGGTTAATAGAGGTAAGAGATGAGTGAATTCTTTCACAAATATGTTTTGATTAAAAAAAGTTATTAGGCCTGTTTCCAGCTTCTGCAATTAGATGCATGAATATAATGTAGCAGGTTTGCATTTATGTGCAATCATTTAATTCTTTTTAAAGAGGAGTGTCCTGTATATTTGAAACCATGCAGTAAAGTATTTTCATATTTAAACACATACATATATCCTTATTCAGTAATAATTTTATGTCTATGAGACTATGTCTCTGTATAATAAGAAACACACTTTTCTTAAAAATGTGGGGTTACATAAAGTTATCTCGTGTCAAAATGCTTTCCTATCCTGGTTTGAAAAAAAAATCACTCTAGATAAACCATATATAAATTATGAATAAATGTAAAGTTTTTTTTTCTTTATTGATTAAGGTATTACATATGTGTCCTGACCCCCCTATTGCCCCCTCCACACCCCCACTCATGCCCCTACCTCCCTGGTGTCTGTGTCCATTGGTTAGGCCCATATGCAAGCATACAAATCCTTGATTGATCTCTCCTCCTTACCCCCACCCTCCTCTACCTTCCCTCTCAGGTTTCATGGTCTGATTGATGCTTCTCTGTCTCTGGATCTGTTTTTGTTCATAAGTTTATGTCGTTCATTATATTCCACAAATAAGTGAGATTGTGTGATATTTATCTTTCTCTGACTGGCTTATTTTGCTTAACATAATGGTCTCCAGTTCCATCCATGCTGTTGCAAATGGTAAGATTTCCATCTTTTTTTATAGCAGTGTAGCATTCCGTTGTGTTGATGTACCACAGTTTTTTAACCCACTCATCTGCTGATGGGCACTTAGGCTGTTTCCAAATCTTAGCTGTGGTAAAATGTGCAGCTATGAACATAGGGGTGCATATATCCTTTCTGATTGGTGTTTCTAGTTTCTTGGAATATATTCCTAGAAGTGGGATCATGGGTCAAATGGGAGTTCCATTTTTAGTTTTTTGAGGAAACTCCATACTGTTCTCCACAGTGGCTGCACCAGTCTGCATTCCCCCCAGCAGTGCAGGAGTATTCCTTTTTCTCCGCATCTTCGCCAGCACTTGTCATTTGTTGATTTGTTGATGTTAGCCATTCTGACAGGTGTGAGATGGTACCGCATTGCCATTTTGATTTGCATCTCTCTGATGATTAGTGACTTAGAGCATGTTTTCATATGTCTCTTGGCCTTCCTTATGTCTTCTTTCGAAAAGTATCTATGTCTGTTGTTTATCTTTCTTTTGTTATGTTGTATGAGTTCCCTGTAAATGTTGGAGATTAAACCCTTATCGGTGATAACATTGGCAAATGTGTTCTCCCATTTCACTCTGATAGATTCTAAGAGATTAATTTCATGGGCTATAGTAATTGATGCACCCAGTAAACAGTGAGAAGCAGGTCTCAAAGTCAGGGTCAGTTACATACTAGTACACTACCTTTCCCTTATTACTGTTACTACCACTTCATCCATCTCCTACCCAGAGGCAATGCATAGGTGGTCACTAGAAATGAACTGCAATAGACATAATGTGTCTGGACAAAATTAGCATTGATTACAGATGCTAACAAGCTGTCACTAAACATATAAAATGCAGGAAAATCTGAAGTTGCATAAGATTAAAACTATGCTGCTATATTGCCAAATGCCTCCCAGGATGTCTCTATTGTCTATACAGGAATTGTTTCAAAATACTACTAGCTTACTAAAGTCTCTACCCCATCACCAGCCTGATTTCAAAGATCAAATGGAAGCCACAAAGCCCTCTCCCCACCCCACACTACCAGCTTATCTGTACCCACATACACTTCATCCCTTCCCTGACATCTCAGAAAATATTGCTTCTCTTCCTTCCAGTTGCAAATAACATCCTTTGTGACCTGGTTCCCATGGACTTTCACCTACTCAGAGACCCCATTCCTTTAATTATTCTCTTTCAAGTCTACCTGATATTGGAGCAAATAAATGCATAAACAAATAATTATGGATAAAACTAAAATGCTGCTCTGTAAATCTTTTATGCCTTGTAAGCTTCTGAATTTCTTTCAGGCTTTAGCCCATGTCTATAAAAAGGAGTCCTCTGTCCTTCACTTCCTAACCTCTCTATTTTCCAGGCCACTGACTGCACTATTCTGTTTCAGCGTGGTTGACCAATAACCACCTAATTGCCAAGTCAGATAGACTTTTATTTTCAATATTTTTTTCCTGTCCTTATTTTACCTGATTTAATGTTACTTTTGACAGTGATTCTATTCCCCTTAAAATTTGTTTCTATCATTTTTTTCCTACATGTTGCTTTTCTAGTACTCCTGATAACTCTTATTTAGATTGCTTCTCTTTTGCTGGTTATTCTTATTTCTTGGTGCTTTTTAAGGTTTCATCTTTATTTTTCTTTCATAATATAATCTTCTCTTGTGTCCTCACTTCCCTCTCTATGTTGATAACTTCCAAGTCCCTTCTGTCATCTTACATCACTCTGCTCAGCATCACACACATATCTTCCTTTCTACTGGAACTTCCACTTCTGTGTGACACTAGCATCTCAAGTCCAACATGCGCCAAATTAATTTTATGATTCTCCCCTAACAACCATCTCCTGTCAACCTCACCTTGTCCTATATTTCTATCTTGTTGTATGGCACCACCATCCTTCCAAACTTCCAAGCTATACATTGGGAATTACCCTTAGCTCTACTAACACTTTCATCCCATCCCTAAACTTATTTCTCTTAATTCTTTCCATCATACTTCTTAAATATCTCTCAAATGCATTTAAGTCTTTCCAGCTCCAAAGCCACTGCCTTATTTTAGATCTGCATTATTTCCCAAGTGTATATCATGTCTGTGGTTCTTCCAACCCATTCTACAAACTGCAGTTAATACTCTTTTCATGTTCCCCCAAATAAACTTTTAGTGTTCTCTTCAAATTACATTTTTTTTTTTACTGAGTTCACATAGCTATTCAAGATTTAGTTTTCTACATACATACTTCTCCAGTCATTGATTTATAGCTCCTTCATTTGGTCAGTTCCTGTGAATCCTTAACATCTTAACTGAGCCTGGCCATGTTGCTCAGTGGTTGAGTATCAACCTATGAAATAGGAGGTCATGGTTTGAATCTCAGTCAGTGCATATGCCTGGGTTGTGAGCTCAATCCCCAATGTGGGGTGTGTAGGAGGCAGCTGATCAATGAGTCTCTCTCATCATTGATATTTCTACTTCTTTCTCCTCCCTCCCTCCCTCCCTCCCTCCCTCCCTCCCTCCCTCCCTCCCTCCCTCCTTCCCTTCCTTCCTTCCTTCTCTCTCTCTCTCTCTCTTCCTCTCTGAAATCAATAAAAATATATTCAATATATATATTTTTAAATCTTAACTGAGACATTACTTATGATGGGTACTTTTCCTGATTCCTCTATTTTGCGTTAGGGGACCTCTCCTCTGTACTTCCACACCTTTTCATGTGTATAACTAATAGGGTATTTAGCATATACTATGATAATCTTTTTATCTTTTACTAGACTTTTAGCTTTCTTATGACAAAAAGCTTGTTTTATTGGTGACCCCAGAATCTGCCACAGCACTTGGAATGCATCATGCATATAATAAAATTTTATGTAACACCCAGATACAATATATATTTTGTAGGGGCATGCTGCATGAGCTTACAACTATGGAAAACATAACGAAAGTCCCTGTCCTCAGAGAGCTTACATCCCAAAGGGAGTAATAAATAAATAAACTTGGATTCTAAATAATTAACAAAGTAGAGCCATTTAAAATTTCTAATCAATAAGTTTTTGATAATAATCAGAAGGACATCTCTTTTTCAAGTTGCAGATTTTATTTGGAGTACCAAAATTTCTGGATAAAGTGTAAAAATTATGCTAAACTAGATGTTTTATCTGTAAATCTCATATCAAACTTCAGAATGTCTCCAGTGTCTATGATTTAGTGTAAGTATGATGATCAATTTCATACTGTAAACAATTCCAATTACATTGACTTACAACATTTTAAATCAAACTTTGCATATAAGATTTTATTTTAGAAATCTCAAACCATAAAGTATGCAAAGAAAATGGGCTCTGAATGGATGAGAGTCTAAAAAAGTGTCTAATTTCTAATTCCAGCTGCAAGGAGAAGAATGTCAACTATGTTAGATTGTGGCTGTGTCTGCATCCACAAACTGATTTTAAAAATGATTGAATTCATTTAAATGGCCAGTTATTTTGACAAAACCAACAACCCAAAGTGGCCAAATCTAGTCAATACCTGGTTGTTTGCATTCAGCCCACTTGCCCCTCAAATTGGTGCTATGTGTAGATAGTCTGTGTATCAAGAATTCAGGGTGGGCCACTAATGTCACTTTATGAAAACAAGTTACCAAATAGGAGTGTTTTCTGGCCATTTGCTCTTGGCCACCCATGTGTCTGAGAATGCAGTGCGCCAGGCTCAGTACCTTACATTTTTTTCTCATCTTCTGAAGGTGTGGGAAAAAATAGTTTGATTGGAAAACAGTCAACCTGTGTTTGTGGATATAGTTACCAAGGAGGTTTGTTATCAGTCCAAGAATCATCCAGCAGGGACTGCCACCTAAGAATCCAGCAATTCATACTTTCTTTTAATTAACCTGAATAGGCTATTAGAAATGTTTACTCAAAAGCACAGACTTGCATAATTTTTTTAAAGTGAAGTGACTTTGCTTTTGAATTGCATTTGTTTCTGTAACAATTCCCCAGCTTTAGTTTCTGTCAAATAAAAGACCAACTAGTATTTTTCTAAATACAAACACCAACAAATATGCTTACTGCAATTACTATAGCTGCCTTTTTACTATTGTTAGGAGATATTGAAAGGCTTAATTGGTTGTATTTCTTGCAATGCCGATTAAAATATAAGAAAATGCACACACACAATTCAATGAGAACTGTGAGAAAAATAACGTACAGCTGAAAATATAGCCTGATATTCCTACTGGTCCTTATCGCGGGTTATTACTATATTTGTGTATAAAAGCACAATATAGCTATTACTATATTGAGGATGTTCCATATTATCACTTAGTTAATTTTTAACAATGCCTGTTAATCTTATTGCTCTATTTGTCCAAAAGTGGAAATTCATGCTTGATACCTAATGCATATTTGATCCTATTCCACCAGGAAAGTTGAAAGTCTTTTTGCAAAAAACAGGTAGGAAATCAACATTGTATTATTATTATAAAATTAAGTTGTCCCTAATAATTTCCTATGGTTTAGAGATAGAAATAATAGAGATGGCAAAACTAGAAAAGGAGGTGCTAATTCACTCGCTTATAGTCAGACATGAACATTGTGAAGAAATGACTGGAAAAACATTGATTACTCTCTAGGACACCTGAGTCAGCAAAATCACTTGCATACGGTTGAGAGTGGGTTCTCTCGCAGTGCAGATTTTGTGTTTGATTTTAAGGAGAACTCAAAAGCCAGAATACAGTAGCTGGCATTTATATTTAGTAAGAGTGCAATATACGCCTTTGAAGTTGGGAGATGAGTATTTATTGAAGCAGCTGGCAAATCAGCAGAAAAATGCTGATTTTGAAAAAACTATTCTTCTTCTGTGGAATCAGACCTACTGTATTTAGCAACACTATTATAATTGAACACAAAAACTGCATTAAAGAACCATTAAGAAGGAGACAGAAATCCAGGAAAATAAGAGAATTCTAAGTTAAAGGCTGTCACAGCATTCCTGAGTCAGCTCTTTTAAGCATAAATGCACACATGCACAAGTGATCTTTCAAGTATGACATGAGATGAACCTACTGGACTTTATTTCCCCGTCACTTATGGCCTCTATCAAATGCAACCAGGATATTTTCCCAAGCTGACCTCATACAGCTCTTCTATCTGTATTCCCAGCAGTTCCAATGCCACCCTCTTAAAACACCAAGAAATTGGGTGCAATTTTAATTTCAGCATGACACAAACTCAGCCTAACCTTTCCTTGAAAATAATCTATGTATTAATAAAGGATGTTCTGAAACTCCCACCAACCCTTGTGCCTACCACTTTGAAAACAGAGCTGTACTTTTATACACACATAAGGAACCCAAAGGATCACCAGGTTGTTGTTGTTGTTTTTTTTTCCCAAATGATAATAGTGGGAACTGCTTAATTTCTATGATTTACTAAAGGTCACAAAACTTGTTTGTGGCTAATATCAAATTTTATGACTTTCTTCAATCCAGTATCTTTTTCACCACATTCCTTGCCCTTGCTAGTTTGTCAGTGATGGTTGCTGTGCATAAAATAAAGATGGACTCTGTCCCAGCCCTTGTTCTTAAAGGCAACTGGGAGGGCAGAAGTGGGTACAAACAGTAGGGCATTTTGTGAAGCACTTAATGGTTACTATTTTCTCCTCCCGCATTTAATAATGACAACAGTCAAGTAGAGTTCGTCCGCCTCCCCACACAGGCCAGGAAAGTCCTGTGGCAGGCCACTGTGCAGTTTCCAGGGCAACAGGCCATTTCTCCATCTTCTGCTGCCCTCAGAAAATCAGGGAAATATAGGCCGTGCAGAAGGCAAGGTGCAGATGCCTGAGAGCTCTCCTGGGGCAGCTCAGCTCTGGACCCAGGTTCATCTTAAAGGCAGAAGTTCATCTGATCATTTCTTGGAAATGTGCTAATGCTTTTTCTTAGAAAAAGAAAGTCAGAAACTCTCTGGAGATCAACGTAACCTTCACTTTTATTCATGTAGTTTAAGAACAACCTAACATTAGCTCAATGGAATCAAGCAGAGGTGTTGTACAAAGTGTGCCTAGATCTAGCTTTTAATAACCCTCTGTGGAATCTCAACTGTTTCGGGGAGAGTAGGCTTCCCGGGATGTACCACTGGAAGGCCACATGGCTTGGGAATGCCTCTTAGATCTTAATATTTGTCAGAACTCAGGAGAAAATACATGTGGTGCCAGTGGGTTTGTAGAATCTACATTTTTGTGCTCAGCTCTCTTCTTCAGAAGTGTAATCTTGCCCTCTCCCACACCCTGAACGTTACCATAGAAATGGATTTACCTAAAACATAGCTTTCCAGCTCTCACAAAATCCAATCATCTTTCACCTTTAGAGAAGCTTGAATTTGTTGGCTAAGATTCATGTCCTGACCCTGGGAAGTTTATATATAAAAAATTGGGAAACTTATTCATTTGAGTTCAGAGCCCAGTGTCCTTATGGTTGAAATTTTAAATCTAACAAACCTTTAAATATTCAAGTTCATGCCTTCTTGGCAAAGCATGACCTTCCTTTCTTCATGAGGAAAAAGTTCTAAAAACTTCAAAACTTACTTTTTAAATCATTTTAATTGCAAATGAATTAGAAACATAAGGATGACATATCTGAAATTGCATCTAGTTGCTAATATTATAAAGAAAAAGATTAAAACACTTTTTGGACTTTATCAAACCATAAATATTCAAAATATACTTTTGGAAAATTGGTGGGGGAGCATAAATGCTATGGAATGCCTTGTTTTGAAAATATGAAATAGGCCTGGCTGGTATAGCTCGGTGATTGAGCATCGACTTATGAACGAGGAGGTCACAGTTTGATTCCCGGTCAGGCCATATGCCCAGGTTGCAGGCTTGATCCCAGTGTGGAGTGTATAGAAGGGAGCTGATCAATAATTCTCTTTCATCATTTATGTTTCTATCTCTCTCTCCCTCTCCCTTCCTCTCTGAAATCAATAAAAATAAATTTAAAAAGATTTAAAATGTGAAATGGAATTAAGGAAAAATTTTTCTTGAATATGTGTAGTGACAACCTTAAATCTGATTGATTCTACTTCCAGGAGGATATTTTTATGTTAGCATATATTTTATGAAGAGAACCATTAATAAATCTTTATAGAAAACACAGGTTTGGCCTTATAAAATTTGGGGGATGAGTCTGTGGGTTTTAATATGGATTGCGTACAACCTTTATTGCATCAGATTTGGTTAGAAGTCTAAACAGTCCTGAACCATTACTATGTTATATTTAATAGTCCCATATCAATGATATCAAACATTTCCTAACTTAGATTTTAGCAGACTGATTTGCATGACAGGCTCAGTGTGCTATCCCAATCTATCTTTTAGTAATTTGTTTTCTATCTTTATTTAATTACATTTATTTTGGTATTTCATTTTACTTCCAAAAGTGTCTTTATGGATTATATTTTTAAGGAACACTTTTCACACCCTCTTGGCATTGGATATAATGTTCCTTTTAATTTTGTTAAGGTCAATCAACATTTGTTGAGTGCTTACTCTACAGATGAATATACAAAAGACAATATCTGTTGAGAACTTCAGTATGTGGCTTTTCATACAAAATTCTAAATTTAATAATATATTTTTGAAGTCAAATGCTCTATACCTTTCATTAGTCTCTGTCATTTCCCTAACCCCTGCCATGCTCAATAAAATTTTTTGCAAATCTTTTTATTTACTACATAATTGCAGTTAAATACAACATGGGAGGCCAAGAAGAGATGCTTCCATGAGAAGCAGAGCTATACATCACCTGCTTTAATGAGTTCAAGGGTCGTTATAGTAAGAACACCCAAGACATCTTTATTGATCCAGATACCAGCCTGCTCTGCTCCCTTGTGTATGAAAGGATCATGAGACCTATTCTTTTAACTGTCTCCCAAGACCAATATTTGAGAGATACAAAGCTTGAAGGTTAAAGGGAGATGTACATATACTGCATATACCTGAAGGCAGTGATTTGCTAGACAACTTTGGGGTGGGAGTGTGAGAAAGCCTGACTTACCTGATTCTTCAGGCTAAAAGGAATATGAGAAATGTAGGTTGAGCATGGAAGTGCTAATGCTAAAACTTCACTGTACCTCACTGATATAGCTTCAGTCTTTACTGGCGCAGAGCAAATCTGGACTGCCCAAAGCCAAACAAAACCCTTGAGTAGGGCAATAAGAAAATAATAATCAAACAAACAATACATTCTTATTTAAAAATTGGTATTTAAGAAAGGAGCAGTCACCTTATGTTGGGGATTGATCTTGCTCCTTAATTACACCAAGGCTGGGTTTCCTCATTGCTTTCTGGGTGTGGAGGTAGCCAGTCCTAGAACTAAACTTCCAGTGTGATTGGTGTCAATTTAGGTCTTCTAAGAAACACTGGATGACAAGTTGGACTACATCTGTGACGTTTGAAGGGTAGGGAGCAGAAGAGGGTAAATCCTGCCTCTGGCACAGCGCACACCTGACATTTGTAAAAGGAGAGCGGGAAGAAATGAGAATAGGATAGGGAACACTTTAGAATCATTGCAATTCTGAGAAATTCTCAGCCAGGCTGAGAATCTCCTAGCAAAGGCTGTTCACTATATCACTAAATGACCGGGCTCAACTACCCCCTTATGCTTAGTCGTTGGTTGGGGAAGCATGCACTCAGTGCAAATGGCTCAGTGGGTCAAGAGGTGCTAAAGCTGGAGGCTGTCAGCTAACTGCGCCTGCTGCAGGGAGAGCTAACTGGCATCTTGTCACCCAGCATATTCTTGAATATTGATAGAGTGTGATCATTTTGTTTGGACCTGAAGTTTTTAAACGAATCTCCCTTTGGGACACTTGTTGCTTTGGTGTGATTCACTTCACACAGTTATATGAAAGTAGGTGTATCTCCCTTCTCTGTGCAAATACCTTTGAGATTAGGTAGGCCTCCCAAGCATTCCTTGCTTGTAAACTCTTCTACCTCTGAAAAATTTCTTCTGTATTATTCTTGAATCCTTCCCCAAGTCTCTTTTAAGAAAATTAAGTAAACAATAATTATAAAGTATGTTTTATTATAACATACCACAATATTTAATAAGGATCAAGGATTTCAATTCTTCGTCTTTTGGAGGATTGTTTAAATCACATTTCCTATTGCCCTTTCTTTTTGGTTGGTGTGCCCATTAAGGGCTATATTACTTTTTTGGGGATAGCAGATACTTCTGGAAAAATTGGAGTTTATTCCAAATGTAAGAATAACTTTGGGAAGGAATTTTTAACTCCTTTTCTGCTCCCTGTATGTCATTAGTTAGGGTTATAAATGCTAGCTGTCACACAGACAAACTCCAAAATCTTGGTAGCTATCCAACATAGTTTAGCAGAGGATTTTTTTTTTCCACTTGGTAATTTAAGGATCCAGGTTTCTTTCATTTTGTCACATCTCCTTATCACCATGTGACTTCCAAATTTTTGTAACAGGGAAAGAGAGTAGGAAGCCTACTAGCTCATAAATGTTCTGAACAAGAAGTGGCACATCACTTCTAATCACATTCTCACCTGCCAGAAATCACTTCCATGTCCCTAGCCCAACTGCAAAGGAGGCTGAGAAATGTGGATGAGCACAGTGACCCTTGCTGAGCACTGTCTGTTTTGCACATCATGTCAACTTTGCTCTATCCTCACTCCAGGTGGGTGACTAATCTTCTGTTCTTTTTTTTTCTTCCTGTGTCATGGCGCCCAAAGTATCTCCATAGGCATATAATATCTCCCTTGCCAGGAAAAGACAAGAGAGAAAGAGAGAAAGAGAGAGAGAGAGAGAGAGAGAGAGAGAGAGAGAGAGAGAGAGAGAGAGAGAGAGATTTATAGAAAGAATGAGATATTTCTAGGGATACCTTTAGAATATTTATCTGAATTTCACTTATTTCTCACCACTGAACCACATTGGCCAGGCAGAATGTGAAGATTTTTTTTTTCATTATTTTAAACTAGAAGCCCGATGCACGAAGTTTCAT
The DNA here is from genome assembly GCA_026230045.1 of Corynorhinus townsendii. Classification (NCBI taxonomy): domain Eukaryota; kingdom Metazoa; phylum Chordata; class Mammalia; order Chiroptera; family Vespertilionidae; genus Corynorhinus; species Corynorhinus townsendii. Next base: position 24,026,574 of record JAPDVU010000012.1, on the reverse strand, counting down.
GCTAGAATGGGCTTTCCTTTCCCTGGCTGCTGGCACCGCCTTTCCACTCTGGCCCAGCCCCTTTCTGCTCCGGCCCTGGAGCCGCCTCTTTCAGCTCCGGGAGCTGCCTCTTTCCACTCTGGGAGCTGCCTCTTTCCACTCCAGCCCCTCCTTTCCCACACTGCCACAGGCCCTGAGAGATGGGGTGGGGCAGAATGCCTGCGTCCCACCCCCATCACTTGATGGCTGAGTATGCAAATTAACTGCCATCTTTGTTGGCTTAATTTGCATATCATGCCTGATTGGCTGGTGGTGTAGCAGAGGTATGGTCAATTTACATATTTGTCTATTATTAGGTAAGATTTTATTGGGGTGACATTAGTCTACATAAACATATAGGTTACATGTGTGGATTACTAATTAACAAAATCTGTATATAGGATCATGTGCCCACCACCCAAAGTCAAATCTCCTGTCACCTCACATTAGGACCCCCTTTCTTCTCCCACTCCCCTCCCACTGGCAACCACCACACTGCTGTTTGTGTTCATAAGTTTTAGTTTTATATTCCACATATGAGTTAAATCTATAGTTCTTAGCTTTCTCTGTTTGATTTATTTCACTTTGCATAATGTTCTCAAGGTCCATCCTTGTTGTTGTAAATGACGCTATTTCATTCTTTCTTATGGCCATGTAGTACTCGGTTGTGAAGATCTTTAGGAGGCCATTATTCAGCCTATACAATGAGGCATTTACAACTTTTCTTACACAACTTTTCAATAGCCTATATTTTTCAATCTGGATGAAGACTGGGTTATAATCTGTGGTCATGATACAATAAATTGAGGTTATGAATCTAAGTGACTGATACAATTGCAAAATACAGAGCAAATTTATATAAAGGCCAAGAAACCTTTCAGGAACAAAGAGATCAAGGGTATGAAATAGTTGGGGACCATGGTACATGGTTTATATAGCACTCCAAAATAAAGAAAGAAAGAAAGAAAAGAAAGACCTCTACCACTCTATATTGGGGTTCAAAGTTAAATTTCCTCTGATGGATTGTGGCAGCTAGGTAATAGAGGTCCACAGGTAGGACAGATTCCCAAGGGGCACCATATTCTAGATGGCAGCATATTCAGGACAATAAAAATAACTTATCTCATAGGTAATTAAATTTGTAATTTCAATCACAAATACCTCCAGCCATGATGACAGATTGGATAATCTATTGGCAAAGAAGTTTTCATAGAATTGAACAAATTCAGTAAGGTAAAACTTTTTTAAACCTGGTTCTTTGCTGTATATCAATCTGATCTTTCCAAACCTAGACCTGGTTTTTCCTTTCAAGTGCCATATACTCTGATATTTTCTATGACCTAATTGTTGCCATTGTAGTGATGTTGCTGTAGAACTACTCTGAAGTCTTTTAACCAATGTAATGGAATTATAATGGCATTATAATGAGCTCCCCATAATTTCTTTTACTATTATAATGCTGTCATAATGGCATTGTAAGGGGTTCTCCACAAACATACACTGAAATCATTTTGCCACCATCATGACAGTGAAATGAGTCCCCAGAGAGTTTATTTGAAATTGTTTTGCTCTTATAATGGCATTATTAATGCAGTCTTCATAGACTTACAGAGAAATTGTTTGACCATCATAATGTGGTCTTCACAGACTTACAATAAAATCGCTTACCAGTGTAATGTGGTTTCCATTAACTTGCACTAAAATCATTTTCCTACCGTCATGACATTATAATAGGGTATCCATGAACTTGGATTACCAAAGTTTGGTTCTCTTGATGGCATCATAGCAGCATTGCTACAAAGACAGTTAAGATGTTGATACTCTGTTGTGTCATAAGCAAAGACTGTAAGTAATGCACATCTACTTTTCACACTTAAGTATCATGTGGTTTTTCCTTTAAAAGTAATGCCCTGACCGCAATATACTTTATAAACCAACAATAATCATTTCTCCAATAACTAGATGAGAGAATCCTAGATTCTTAGGGCAAAAGATCTCATTTCATGTACCCTCTATATAAATTCTAATGCTTTTTATTAATTTGATTATCTCCCACCCCATTTTTTAAAAAGGTGTAACATATTCTCTCCTCCTGTTCTTCTAAAAAAACAAAAATATTATTTTTATTTTCTTTTTTGCTATAATTTGTGGTGTTTTTTTTTAGATTTATATGAAGTACAATTATTACATTCTAGTCCTTAGTATAGCATGCTAAAACACTTGATATTTATATTTATATCAAGTCTTTCATAACCTTGGTCTCTTATATTTAAGAGACAACACAAATATAGAGAACTCACAGGCAATAAACGGATATAGTATAAAGATAGAATAAAATAATGTGATAAATAGAGTAGATTAAATATTTACTAGATGCACAGACCCAGTATTAGGTACATTATTAGGATATTCAAGCCAAGTAAATATGTGATGTTGAGGAAGTTTCATGTTTGCATAGGTTGCAATTAGTTTTCCAGTAATGCAACTTTGCAAATAGCTATCTGCTACTGTTTACCAGCTGGGAAAATTTCAATCAATCCTTTTCTGAATTAGCAATAGCAGGGTGAAAATACATGTGATTTCAGGAAGCACAATGTGTTATGTTTGTGTTATTCTGATTTTACTTCTGTTGTTATTAAAATCCTACTGTGCTCTCAGTCTTATTTCCTTTAGGTGCACTCATGTGCTCTCATATCAGAAAGCCAGTCAGTGTAATTAGGGTATGAAATAGTTGGGGACCGTGGTACATAGTTTAGATAGCACTTTAATTATTTAAAAAACAATAAAAAAAGCAAATGGCTGTTTTCTAAAAAGCCACCAGCCATGTCTTTGTATAAAGAGAAAGTTGTCTTGGAGGAGTTCCTTTTTTGGATCTAGAAAGTCTCTTTAAGGTCGACTCTGCACTTAGAAGTATAAGGCAAGTATGTACCTAGGAAAGGGTAAAACAAGATGTCCTTTTTGGGTATTGCTGGAGGAGGTCGTTAAGAGGCTATGACCACCTAGTAACTCTCCAGTGGGACCCAAGCAATTAGAGGCTCTACCCATGGCCCTATCCTTGTAATGTACATTCTGCCTACTCTTCCTGCACTAGTAGTCATTTTAAGGATGTAGCCTTTTAAGAGTAAGGTGTTGCTGAGACCATCTGTACAGTATACATGACTGAACCCCATTGGGGCCTCTATTTAAAAAATTGTATTGAATTTATTGGGGTAACACAGGTTAATACAATTATATAGGTTTCAATTGTATAATTAATAATACATCAACTGTATACTGTATCCTGTGTTCACCACCCCAAATTAAGTTTCCTTTCATCACCATTTATCCACCCTTCACTTTTTCCCTCTGGTAATCACCATACTACTTTCTATGTTGATGAGGTGTTTTTTTTTTTTTTTTTTCCTTTGCTTAATTCCTTCACCTTTTTCACCCAGCCCCCAAACCCTCTTCTCCTCTGACATTAGATTCTGCTGGGCAGGTGCCAAGATCTATTAATCTTGTGGTCACTAAGCCAAGCCTCATAAATAACTAGTCTTGTCAATTAAACCTGTCACCTAGCAATCTGGAGTGTCTCTTTTTTTGGTCTCTCCTTGCCCTCTCTGTTCAGATTTCACCCGGTGAACACTCAAGTTTGTGAAGGAACAAATAAAAATTGTCACTCTGATACCTGCTTAATATAAAGTGTTTATCACTGAAAGGTGGTGGAAACCTTTGTACAAGGGTCAAGAATTCTTTTTGAACTAAAGAGATCCAGACCTCCATCATTTTCCTTCTGAGGCTCAGTCCTAGCTAATACATTACTTTGATGAATTGAGGTAGTTAGACAGTAGAGGTCCACAGGTGGAAGAGATTCCCCAGGGAAACCTCAAGGGGTTCATACCACATGGGGTGCCTCAAGTGGTGACTAAATTCAGTTCATGGGTTTGATGACAAAGACAGTGTGGAATTTGTCTCAAGCTAGGAGACTCTCCCAGTGCTATGTGCTTCTCGACAATACTACTTATTATTTAATGGAATAACAATAACATTGCTGTATCATGGATTTTCTGTCTGCTTTACATAGATCACCTAAAAATAACTTAGTGATACACATCTAACCCTTGGAAAAATTGGGAGAATAAATGACTTGGCCAAGGTCACACAAGTATTAAATGGTTGAGTCACAGATTACCTCAGGCAGTTTGACACCAGTGTCTATCTATTTTTGCACTATAACATTTTAGGATCCCAAGCTTGGGGCATCCTTGTCCCTAGCACCCTGACATAGTAGGATCTTTCTCCTAGGGCTGAGAGCCAACGCGGTAGGAATAATTTCAAAACTGGACCTTATGCTCACAGTGATATGAGGAAACAGTTGGGAAACAAAATGCCTGTACTGTAGATACTTTGAAAGTCTTTCCAGGAGAGCAGTGACATCAGAGCAGCAGATGACTATAGCATTCTTATGTCTGGGCCTGTGTGTGTTTGGCAATGACAGATGTGGCTGAGAACAAAGGAATTGCAACAGAAACTAAAAAACTTTCTGCCATTGAATTGATCAGTTTTTACAGCTCTTTTCCCTCCAAGTGTGAAGAACTGACCCCCTTGGAATTAAAAAGTCTCCAGAGTTCTTGAAATATTCAGAGTTGGAGGAGTCCCAAGAGAGATACTTGAGTTCCTGCTAATCTGCATGTGAAGGCTCTAGAGATTAATTTGAAGACTAAAAATAGAAATGACCTCATTTATATCACAAGCTCATGAAGCAGGTCATTTTGCACATTCTGCAAAGGCCTCTGTATTAACATATACCAACCAGGTTTCATAAAATAAAATGTAACCAATAATTATCTCAGAATTACTTAATGAAAGCCACTGGCTTTTACAACCAGGGTTGGGTTAAAGACAAATGAATAAAATAAAAAAACAAATCATAATTGTCAGAGGATTGAAGCAAAATAGCAGCAGGATAAAATTAAGAAAGTAACTGTGTAATTGTAGTATGGCTACCACTTTATTGATCTTTAAAATGGCCAAAACAAATATTTGTGGTTCTTAGCATTTTATCATTTCACTTCTGTGACAAAGTTGACATTACCACTAAGAATTATCATCATTTCTCAACATTAACAAGAGATCTTGTTGATCTGTGGAAAGAACACTCAGATAGGCTATCAGTCAGGGGGATACAGTAGAACCTATCTCATAGGTTTGTTAGGATTAAAAGAGATAATTCACATATAACATTTAATATAGTGGTTGATGCATGGTGAGCATCTAATAGATGTTGGCTCTAATTCAATTTTTATTGTTGAGTTATTGTTATTACTTGCCAATAAACCTGTGGCTTCAGAACAAGTCACAATTTCTCTGGGTCATAAATAGCTTATATTCAAGAGGAGATAACCAAATTAGATGCCTTCTAAGCCCTTCTTATTACCAAATTGTTTGCATATATGAATATGCGCTGCAGGAATTCTGATGCCAATATTTTCTAAATACTTTGTTACATATGATATCTCAAAATTACTGTATTTAGGCACAAGTAGAACTGTTGTGAAAACCTGAAGAAAAATAACTGAGTTATTGAGACCAGTTGCAAGAAAGGAATGTAGAGTGACCTTCTGGACAGCAGTCAAAGATGACATTGAGTGTAAAGATTATTAGGTACCTTAAGAAAAAGCTGGTGGTTATGTAGCAAGAAATACCGCCAAACACTATTTATTCAGTCAGGAGAAAGACACATTATATAGACAAAATAAGCATTGTATTCTAGGTCATTTTTCATTCAATTTTCCAATTTCTTTGGATTCATTTAAAATTTTAATTCTTTCCTTAGCGGAAGCTGAAAGGTCCTAAAGATCTGGGTTACACTTATCCTTTGCAGGTTTTTTTTCCTGTCAGCTTCCCAAAGAAATTCCTTCTTGGTCCTTTTAGCAGAGGGATTTTGCTCCAGGGCCACCAGATTTCTCTCATTTGAGCTGATACAGCTCTCCTGTCAAATCTAAACCTTACAAAGGCTATGCCCTCACTAAAGTAAAGGGCTTCCCATCTGCTTCAGGGAAATTCCATAGCTCAGGAGTATTGGAATACATTATGTGGTAACAATAACAAAAATAATTCTTGTTACATGTACTTAGGGCAATTGTGATCCAAATTAGTATAAGGGTCTTCATGCATGTTTGTATTTGGACTAGAGCTACCAAGAAAAACATTCATTTTGTTGTTGTTGTTTAGGTGTAAACTAATGATTGATGGCAAAGTTATACACTTTGTTTTTCTGTTAGGATTTCTAACTCTATATAATTAAATGATTCTACTGAGACTGTACTTGATGTTGCCAAAGCTGTACCAAGCATAAAGTCAACCTCTTGTAGAATCTGCACCAACTCTTCAAAGGCATTAGATTTCAAATTACTGTGGCTATTATTTACCTGGAAATGGAAATGGATTTATGAATTTTGCAAACATTAAAACTCATCAGGCACTGTGATATTCCAAAGAATACAATAGTAAAATGAAGAAAACTCATCTTTCTCTGCCTTTATGGATTTAGAATCTTGTGGGTGTCATTGTGCAAAGTTCTTAAATGTTAAGTTTTACATGTCCTGAACTAAGTGGCTTAATGGAGAACTCAAAGTTTCAAAATTTATTCAACATTCAAAAGGATCCTTTACCTATAGTTAGAAGAAATAGTTTCAAGCATCTCTTCTTCTACTTTTTTTTTCTTTTTTTTTTGCATCAGTAGACTTAACTGGCATTGTTCTAAGTCCTGGGCAGTCAGGAGTGAATGAGACAGATGTTCCTGTTGTCCTCTAAAGTTTCTGACCCATTGTTATCTTAGATTCTCATTGGAATATTACATGCTTAATGGCTACAAGCTTAGGTCACTGCTGGGTTTAGAGGCAGAAAAAGTTTGAGTTTGGTTTCCAGCTATGCCATCAATACCTTGGTCAGTTTATATCTTGCCTCTGAGCTTGAATGATTTCTTCTGTAAAATGGGGATAAACAGTTCCCATTGTCTGCTTAATCAAAATTTTAAAAGGAAATTTGATTGCACAGGAGACTGAAGACAGTTATTTTAATTATGTGGCATGAGCAGCTTTTTATGTAATAAAAGAAGCTAGTACTACTGTTAGTTCTCACTGTCATGGATATTGACAATCTGGAGGAATAAGGAAGAAAAATTGCTACCGGCTCCCAACCCCTTATATACCATAACCTTCTTTGTTCTTTTCAGGCACATTTGTTCAAAACACCATTTGCCAGGCATCAAATCATGCTTCAAGTGTAAGTATAATATTTGGATGGCTGGGCACCCATGCATTCAGAAATATACCTTCTTTCATAGGAAGAGGGCTCTCACAAAGTTCCCTCAACCTTGCTTCATTCCACCATGTACTATTTCCTTTCCTTATGGGTCAGTTATCCCATTTTACTAATGAGGCATGAAAGCTAAATGATATCATTCAGGCACAAATGACAAGTAGATAGCGGAGCTAGAATTAGAACCCATTAGATGGCTTTACTTCTAGGTCTGTTCTCATACTATTGAACAAGCCTTCAGCTCAGATTTCTTTCTTTTTTTTTTTTTTTTAAATATATTTTATTGATTTTTACAGAGAGGAAGCTAGAGGGATAGAGAGTTAGAAACATCGATGAGAGAGAAACATCGATCAGCTGCCTCCTGCACACCCCCTACTGGGGATGTGCCCACAACCAAGGTACATGCCCTTGACTGGAATCGAACCTGGGACCCTTGAGTCCGTAGGCCGACGCTCTATCCACTGAGCCAAACCGGTCAGGGCCAGCTCAGATTTCTTATTTACAGTCAATGTTTTGTTGTCTGAAATTTCACAGATTAGCACTTTGACCCCTTAAAAGCAGCTTTAAGTGGTTGTAACACCCTTGCCTCAGTGCACTTTTACTTTTGCTTAATCAATTCATCCAAACCTTCTATTGTTAGCAGAAAAAGGCAGAGACCAAAAACTTCCATGACAGCTCCAAACCTGGGTAGTATTTTATGGAAAAAACATAGCTACAACCACAACCTGAGCACAAAATGAATATGCCTGTGCTACAAAACCAAAGATATCGATTCTGATTTCATAATTCTGTATTTTTCCCACGAGAAACTTATTTTTCATATGCACCTAGTCTGTCTATTTTGCTTATATAAATTAGGACAAATTAATCTGCATGCAATGGAAAATCTGAAAATAGTACTGATTTATACACACAACAAATTATTTTTCAAATAAGAGAAATTAAGAATCAGGCAGCCTAGGTGTGATGATTGGCACAATGGAGACATCAAAAAATCTTCTTTTCTTTTTCTGCTGCATCATCCTCAGTCTCAGTGTGTAGCTTCCATCCTCAACGTCAACTCATAACCCAAGGTGGCTGCTAGAGCTCCAGTCCTCGTGCCTTTATTCCAGGCAGCAGGAATGAGTGAGATGGGAAGGGCAGATGGGTGCACACAAGCAGTCTTCCTTGTAAAGGAGTTCTTCTGAAAGTCCCACAAAGTAACATCGGCTCATGTCACTTTGGCAGGACCTTATTCTTATGCCCACCTTTAACTCTGGGGAGATAAATGTTTCTCTTTTGTTTTGTTTAGTTTTATTCTGTCCTGTTTTATTTTTAAGCTGACTGTGCTGAATCTTCTATTGTTATAAGGTTTCATATTAAGAAAGAAGAGATAATGATTATTGGATATACAATTAACAATATCTGTCAGTGTTTAAACCAGGCAATGAGTAAATATCAAATATAAGGATTATTTAGGGACCAACTATAAGTGAGCTTCCAAATAATTCTCATAAAAATAGTCCATATAAATTAATAATGCTGCATAATAACTATAACAAAGTCTTTAAATACTTTTCTGCATTACTATATAACTATAAAATTATGCATAATTATTATAACAAACAATATAAAATAACCTCCCACATTTCTCTTTGCTTTTGTCTTCCTCCTCACTTCTAAAAACACTAAAGAAAGCAGTTTATGTCTGTTTTCCCACATTTCTGTAGAATTATACAAATAAATGCTGTATATGTTTTTATTAGTAATCAAAATTGGCTCATAGTATACAAATTATTCCGCAACTTAAGTTTTTAACCTAATCTAATTTCAATACATAGAGACAACCTCATTCTTTTTAATAGCTGCTTCAAATGATCAAGTATGAATATGCCAAACTATTTCACGAAGAAGACAACTTTTATTGATTAAGATGTCCAGGAGGGCAGCAAATTCAGCTTGATGAGATACTGAGACAGCTAAAAAACAGAGCCTGAAGGACTGCAAGTTAGAGGTTTTAGGGTCAAGCACATTAAGTGGGTTAACATGGCTATCTAAGGACACCGAGCATGCTCAGTGTGACTGCAGCATTTTTCAGGACAGAGGGGACACTTTTTAGCATAGCTTCTTATGCCACAAAATCCCTAAAGATGCCATTTATGCCATCTGGCTTTGTTGTTCCTCTCAATCAGCATCTTTAGACATTTCTACTATTCATTTTTTTCCCCTTTTCAAAACATCTCTCCAATCAAATCACCATCTAATTGCTAAATTCTGGGGAAAAAAAGGTTTTCAAAAATTAAATACTTTGCCCTTAAACCACTTTTTCTAGTTATTAGTCCACCTGTTGATACTGCTTTTTTTTCTGTTTTGAATTTGAGAATTATTTTTATTCTTTCTCCAACTTTCGCACATTTTTCTTGTCTTTATTCTACTAGTAACCTCTTGCCCCCTTTCCTTCTTTTCCTGTATGATCATTTATCTCACCCTCTTAATGCTTGTCGGATATTTACTTATGGAAACACAAACTAATATGTATGTTTTCACCATGAATTGGCAAGAGTATTTAAAATTTAATATGGAAAGGGGCTATGTTAGAGTCTGAAACTCCAGGTTTGGTGTTTCTCCTTCATAAACTGTCCTCCTCCCCACCCTTGCCCTATTCAATTTGTGAATTATGTAATGAACGTGGTGAAAAAATAAAGTCAAAAAGCAAAGGTGACTCTGAAAGAGACACATGTTCTGAAAAAGCAAACATGCAGGGCGGATAAATGTGATCCTAAAACGAGCACCAGGCTGCTCAGGTTCTTTCATCTGATCCAAACTTGAGGGGGTTTCCCTCACTTTGTGTTTTGTGATGTGGGACTGGGTAAAGAGAGAAGCAGTGATGATCTTCGTTAGGAAGGCATCACATACTCATACATTCTTTAATCTTTCTATTTCCTGCTCTCTGCCTTTTACTGTGAGCTTAACTGGGGATGCCAGGTCATTGGGAGCTGGTCTGGAAAGCGTCTGTTAGCATAACTACATGTTTTCCTTGGTCTTTACCTCACTTTCGCGAATGAACATGATCTGTATTTATATCACAGTTAGTGACAATATTAATAAGAATATTGATCTCAGAGAATCTCACTTATGAAAGTAATTTGCCTGGGAAGAAACTGAAAAGATAAAATGGTTTGTCCCAAATTTTCTTATTGTTGTTGAAGCCAGAACCAAGCTCTTGTCCCTCATGCAGGCTTCCCTCACTCTGCCCTTGACTTCAGGCTGCTTCAGATGTTAAAGTGATGGATGTAGCTAAACCTGCCATTGTTTCCAAGAAAAATAAATCACCTAGCATTTTATTGAAAGCCGATCACATACCAGACACCACTATGCAAGAAGTTTTCATGTTTGCCTTTACTCCAGGGGTGGGGAACCTTTTTTCTGCCAAGGGCCATTTGAATATTTATAACATCATTTGCGGGCCATACAAAATTGTCAACTTAAAAATTAGCCCTCTATATTTGGTCAAACATTTAATTATCCTACCCCTAATGCCTTGGCAGGGCCAGACGGAATGATTTCTTGGGCCTTACACAGCCTGTGGGCCGGATGTTCCCTACCCCTGCTAACTCCATGAATATTTATTCAGGGACATTTATGTACAGCCTCTTTATAGGAATGGTAGGCAAGTCAAAGAAAGTTGTCCTCATGGAGCTTACATCTGGATTTGTGTGTGTGTGTGTGTGTGTGTGTGTGTGTGTGTGTGTGGGTGTGTGTGTGGGTGTGTGTATGTGTGTGTGTTGACAGAGGGTGAAGGTGGGAAGTAAAAGAAGAACAATAAGCAAGTAAACATATATGTATGATTATATCTGATAGTGTTTTATGATAAATGAACACCAGAGATAGGATAGAGAATAGACAACAGTGTGGAAGATGAGGAAAGACAGTTACTTTATATTATCACATTCAATTCTAACACCAAGTCTATAAGACAGGAACTAATACTATGCCTAATGCACAGATAAAGAAATCAAGTCTCAGAAGAGTTTGGTAGTTTTTAGTTCACAGCCTATTGGAGAGAAGGGGCTAGCACTAAGCCCAGTCCTTCCTCACACCAGAGTTGTGCTCTAATCCCTATGCCCAAAGGCCTCTAAATGAGAATGTTATGGGGGGAGAGGGAAGGAATATTTGCTTGAATTTTCATACAGAGATTGTTCCATGAGAAAATACAATGGGTAAGTGCTGATGATTAAGTATCTGAACAGTTGAGCTGAGTGGCTTAATGAGGTTAAGGCTCATGGCATCAGAACTTGAGTTATTTCAACTTGAGAACAGCGGAAAAGAGGCCAAATAAAAATGCATTATTGGACTCATCTGGTTCCTATTTTTAAGGATCAAAGAATCAGCTAATAGGTACACAGTTCTTGAAACCATGCTGTTCAAAGCAAGGTCAGCAGCTAATAAAGACATCTACTATTTAATCATGGATCAGACCACTTGACTTTGCTTGTATCACTGATACCAGCCATTATTGGCGGAGGACCAGCAGAGTACTCAGTACAGCATGAAATAAGAGAGGTTTGGGGATCTGTTAATTGCATCTTGTCTGAGCTGTAGGAGGTATGCTACTCCAAAATCAGTCCCTTCCCATTATTCCAGGTTGCAGCTGGCATGGTGACTCCTGGGTTGTTTTCACCCAATGAAAGAGTCTAATTTTATCACAGAATCACAGGACTGGCAAGACCTTGAGAGGTCAACGGAGGCTTTCAGGCAAGACTGCACTGAGTGAATGTGTCTAATCCTATTTCAGGCCATCTCCAGAGAGCAGATTCCAGGATTCCTCTTGAAAGCCAGTGCCAGGATTAAGCAAACTTTTCTGGAGCCAGCCTAACATTCCAGATTTATTTTAAATTCATCTTTCACTGGGTTCAGAATGATGGTTTGACTATCCCTACTTTCCCTATTCATTCTTTAAACAATAAGTATTGGTGGAAGTTGAAATAACTTATGTTTGCATAGAGGGATTAATTAGTTTTTCAATGGGAGATTGTATTAATTATTTATTATGCCTGAATTGAACACCTATTCTCCAGTAGCTTTAAGAATTCCAAAGAAATAAAGATGATTTTGAAGGACTTTCCACCTAGCTTCCACTTTCCATCTGGTTCCCTAGCCCCAGGCACACTGTCCAATTTTATATCCTCAAACGTGCCGACCTTATTTAGTTCTTACTCAGGGCTTTTGCACTTGCTATTTGATGCTGTGCCTGTAAGTGTCCACTGTGAATCTCCCAGGGCAGGGTTCCTCTTCCTCAGAAGATCCATCCCTGATTGACCTATTTAAAGTTTCCTCAGAGCACGTATCAGTCTCTAAAATTATCTTATTTATTCCGTAGTTGGCACATATGTTGTTTCTCTCCTTCCCCAGTAAAATGTAAGAACTATGAGACAGGGGACCTCACCTGACTTTTTTTTAAAAACTATGTAAGACCAGTGTCTAAAATAGACACATTGTATGTACTCAATAAGTGTTTGATAAAAAAGAAAAAAAAGAACGAAAAGATATTTGCATAGCAATACATCAGTGCAACATGTTTAGTAGGCCTCTGTTTCCTTGTACAGCCCCTGGAGTGGCATGTTTGAGAGGATGCACAGTGTGCTTACATGAGCTTTAAAACCAGATCATGTGGTTTCAGGACCCAGATCCAGCATCCACCAATTGTGAAAGCTTGGACAGGTTATTTAAATTCTCTGAGCGTCAGTTTTGTAATCTGTGAGATGGTGACAATGAAACCGACCTCATTTGTCCATTCTTAGGACAAATGGTTTAATTTATAAAAATAAGTTATTTTACATAACTATTAATTTACTTTTTAAAAAATATTTTTTAAATATATTTTTTATTTATTTCAGAGAGGAAGGGGGAGGGAGAAAGAGATGGAAACATCAATAAGGAGAGAGAATCATTGATTGGCTGCCTCCTGCATACTCCCACTGGGGTTCAACCCCGACATGTGCCCTGGCTGGGAATAGAATCATGACCTCTTGGTTCATAGTTCAATGTTCAATTGCTGAGACACACTGGCTGGGGTCTATTAATTTACTTTTAAAAACAGTATTTATTGAGCATCTACTATTGATATGGGATTTTTGAACTGGAAAATGTAGTGTTCCCCTGGGCAGGATGGATTCCCCATATTCTTTGTCCATTGGAGTTAAAGAATGAAACCATGGACAGAAGATGATATAACAAAGGTGGAAATTTATTGAAGAACAGGGACGGACTCCCATATGGGAAAGGGGAAAGTGTCCCACCAAGTTCCTTTTTCCTGGTTTATAAAGGCTACAGATTTTTATGCCTTCATATTCCCTCTAATTGGTCACTATTACCTTCTGAATTGGTCACTATAGCAACTCCTTGGCTCAAAGGTCAAACCTCACGTGGGACATGTGAGGCCCTCCTTTATTGTAAATATAGACCTTTGGCTACTCCCAGTTCCCTTGTCTTATGGAAATGTAACTTCTGCTGGCTCCCTGATTCCTTGTCTTATGGAAATGTACCCTTTTGCAACTCTGTCATCCTGTGTTTTTTCCATGGACCCCTTAATTTTAAAAATTCCCTAAATCTGCCTATTTCACTCCTAAAAATTCCTATTTCACTATGTGCCAGGCTGAGGATATAGTAATGACCAATCAATAATAATCTCTTCCTCAAAACTTACACTTTGGTATATAGAAGTATATGTTTCAGAATTAAAAGCAGGCTTCTGCATTTACCCTATATGGAGATTATATTTGAAGTACGTTCAGTGTGCTAGTGCAGGCTTTTCTTTTAATAGTCAATATATATTTACTAAGTGCTTATTATGCACACACTCATAACTATCCAGTTAATAACAGTGTAATAGGAGGGTTTTTAGACAAGTCTAAGCGGGCATGGCCAGTCCCACCTACAGATGGATTGCTTGTACAGTCATTCACTGCATAAAGATGTCTCATTCAACCACAGACCACATATACAAAGGTAGCCCCATAATGAAACTGAAAAACTTCTATTACTAGCGACATCTTAGCTTTCATAATGTCATAGTGCAACATAATGCACAAATACCATTGTGTTATAATTGCCTACAGCATCCTATCTAATAAAGAGGGAATATGCTAATTGACCCTCACACCATCACAAATATGGTGGCGCCCACAGCCAATAAGGAGGGAATATGCTAATTGACTGCCCCACCCTCAAAGATGAAGGTGCCCACAGCCACAAGATGGTGGTGCCCAGTCCCCTCAGCTCCACCAGGGCAGCAGGCACACAGCAAGGCCGGGCCCTCCCCCTGCCTGGGGGCAGGCCCGGCCTTGCTGCGTGCCTTCCTCCACAGTCCCCTCAGCCCCCCAGCTGCCCAGGGTCGCCCGAGGCTCAGGTAACCAGGGCCAGCTGAGGCTTGCGCTGCTGGCAGTGGCAGCAGCAGAGGTGTGATGGGGCGTCGCTTTTCCCTGATTGCCAGGTCGCCTCCCACCCCTGAGGGCTCCCGGACTGTGAGAGGGGGAATGCCGGGCGGAGGGACCCCCACTCCAGTGCATGAATTTTCTAATTCAGTATAATAGCAGGTTTGTAGCCTAGGAGCAGTAGAACAGAACTTGTCACCCTAAATTATGTCTATTTGGCATAGGATTATTTTAGAATGGTTAATTTTACGAAACAGCAGAAGTGGAAGAAGGTCTGAAAGCAAACAAAAGTTAGCCTTTGTAAAAGATATTTAAGGGAGCCCTAACTGGTTTGGCTCAGTGGATAGAGGATCAGCCTGCCAAATGAAGGGTCCCAGGTTTGTTTCCAGTCAAGGGCATGTACCTTGGTTGAGGGCACATCCCCAGTAGGGGGTGTGCAGGAGGCAGCTGATTGATGTTTCTCTCTCATTGATGTTTCTAACTCTCTGTCCTTCTTCCTTCCTCTCTGTAGAAAATCAATAAAATATATTTTTAAAAAAAGATTTTTAAAGGAAATCTCCATTTGTAAGAGTGTCTCCCTGGAATTACCAGAAAGAGGCAGCCTGGCCTTATCTCTAGAAATTCTTATCAATGCAGATGACCGGGACTTAAATTTGCATAACAATCTTACCCTTATTTACTGTGCTTTTTACAGCTAACCTCCATAACTGAACCTTTCCCAACCAATAACATCTATTGTCTTCAGTCAAAGATGGCATTTATGGTGGTGGCTTCAGCCATTTTGGCAAGTTACTTTGTTTTCTTGAATTTCTCCCAGATATACAGGAAGTACACATTACTAAACTTTTGTTCCTGCTAATCTGTCCTTTATTACCTGGATGTCTCAGCCAAGAATCCATAAGGGTCAAGAGAAAATTATTTTTTCTCTCCAACAGAGCAATAGGTTATACAAGGCAGCCTAGGTAGTAGGCTATACCATCCAGGTTTGTGTAAGTTCACTCCATGATAGTTCTATTGGGGGAGAAAGGGCATCAGAATGTTACCGACAATTGGATTTTGGTTCAGCAATCTCAGTAGTTGAGTTCTGCCTAGAAAAAAATTCAAAGCCAAGACTCAAATATAAGCAGTTTATTTAGAAAGTCACAGAGGTAGAAGTGAGCCTTGGAAGAAGTGAGCCAGCTGGGCTGCATAGACTCAGAAAACATGTTACAAAGACAAAATAAAGGTCTTTGGAACTTAGGAGGAAGAAAGACAAAGGTAACACATCTGGGGGAAGTAGAACGGGGAAGGATGCAGGCATGCTCCAGAGAGAGAGAGTGTGCATGCTGTGGGTTTTTATGTGGTCTTCAAAGGTGGGGGACCTAGACAAGGTCCCCCACCTTTGAAGAGGATCTCAATGGAATGGTCATCAGCTTTCCAGGTCTGTCCTTTCATAGTCATGGTCTCTATTGATTAATCAGCATCAGGGCAGGGAGTCCTTACTCATCAAAGCTGGTCCTGATGTCAGTCACGGCATTACCCCACCTGGACTTGCTGTTTTTCTGGACCTGGAATTGAAACACAACTGAAGCCTAGATGTTATCTCTAGTTTGGCCAAAACTCTGTCACCATCAGATCTAAAGATTATTATTATTATTTTTTAAATAACATTTTATCATAAAATAAAACACAAATACAAAAGAACCACAAAACACCTCAGTGGGTCAGAACTTCATTGTCCTGAGGGCTTAATGCTTAAGGGAGTGGGTGTAGAAGGGATTGCATTGGAGTCATATGATGCTGTTCTTCAGTCCCCTTGCTCCTCCTCTAAAGGGGTCTACTACATGACTAACAACATGGGAGAGGAAGAAAAGGTAAGTGGAAGGTCTGGAACCACATTACCAGCAATATTAAAGGTCAGAGGGTCTAAATCACATGTGCTGTCATATGCTAGGGGAAGAAAAGTCACCCTGGGGGCAGGGTCCTACACGCAATTGTCCATTGCTAGGCACCTGAGGCTTTCTGCCCTGGTGACATGGCCTATAGTTCCTATTCTGCTCATGCCTGTCTATCTACCTACTACAGTCCCACAATAACAAAATTGCCTAAATGCTCATTTCTTAGAACATATGTCTTTCATTTAAGCAGCACATGACTATTTTTTGATACCTACAGTGCATAAAGAGATGTATAAAAAATACAGAAAACAATTTTTAGTATCAATCGTATGTATCTCAGAAATACTAACAACCAAAATACAGGTGATTGTAACTATGGACCCTTGCTAAAGAAAACTTGCCCCCCCCCCCCCCCAGGAATACTTTTTCAGTTTTAGGCAGTGAACCATATGTACTGAAGAAAGTTAGTTAGGACCCTGATTTTTTTTAAAAGCTCTATTTTCCACCAATTATACATCTCATTTTAGAATATTTTTTAAAAGAGCAATAAGCAGCCTAGAGGAACAAATATCTATATATATACTAGTAAAAGCCTAAGCAACCGGCCGACCGGTAGCTATGATGTGCAATGACCACCAGGGGGCAAACGCTCAAATGCACAGGTATAGAAACATGGAAAAACTGATAAATCTCAGAGGGAAAGGGGGATTCATGCACCAGTGGGGTCCCTTGGCCCGGCCTGCGGGGATCAGCCAAAACCGGCTCTTCAACACCACCCAAGGGGTCCCAGATTGCAAGAGGGCGCAGGCCAGGGCAAGGGACCCCACCGGTGCACAAATCCATGCACTGGGCCTCTAGTTTTTATTAAATTTACATAAAGATGTTTTCGCACAGCCTTGGTCTGTGTGGCTCAGTTGGTTGGGCATCATCTGGTGCACTGAAGGTTTTCCAGTTCAATTCCTAATTAGGGCACATTCCTGCATTTTGGGCTCCATTCTTGGTAGGAGGGGTGCAGGATGCAGCCAATCAATAATTCATTCTCACATTGATGTTTCTCTCTCTTTCCTTCTCCCTTCCTCTCTCTGTCAAAATCAATTTAAAAAATAGAAATAAAGATGTGTTCCCACAATTTTAAAAAATCATAAGTGAGTTTATATTTCTAAAGTTTATCTTTTTATTGACCATATTTTAAGTTAACAAGTACAGAGACTGCCCTCATTTTTAATGACAGTACAAGATCCATGTATGAATGAATCATAATAAATCTGTTCAATCTTCAATTGTTGATCATGTGGATAAAAAAGGTGTTCTATGGAAAATAACTTCACAGGATGATCTGATCATAAATTCCCAATTGAGCAGGTCATGGTGGGCTGGTCACACCTCAGCCATGTAACTGCTTGAATAAAAGGCTTATCTTTGCTTTCAGCAAGCCTTATTCATGGTTTCTGTGCTATTTTTAAGATAGGAACAATACTAGAACCTACCTCCAAAGGTATGTTATGAAAATTAAATGAACTGATACATGTAAAAGAATTAGAACAATGGCAAGCATATGAGTTCAACAAATATTAGGTTTCATTGTTATTTGATCTTTGATATTGTCCCTGTGATTTTATAGACAGGAACAGGGCAAGGAACGGAAGGAAAATGGGGCCATATCAAAGCCAAAGCAAAGATAGCAAAGCAAAAGTGCTGTGTTGTTTCCACTATCCTATCTAATAAAAGAGTAATATGCAAATTGACTGTACCTCCACTATACCAAAAAGCCACGCCCACCAACCAATCAGGAGCAAGCATGCAAATTAACCCAACCAAGATGGCTGTGGCCACAGAGAGAGCAGGAGGCTTGGGTTGCCCCCAGCAATGGAGAAAGCCAAGCTTTCTGCCTGCCCTGGTGGGCTCATGCCTCTGCTCAAGACTACAAAGTTTCAATTATAGAAGATAAATAAACCCCAACAAAAATGGCTGTGGCCACAGAGCAAACAGGAGGCTTGGCTCCACTCAAGGCTACAGAGTTTCAATTATAGAAGATAAATAAATCCCAGATACCAGGGCCTCTGCTTGGGTTGCTGGGGGTGTGTGGCCAGCCTGCAAACCACCACAGGCCCCTCTCCCAGGCCTCCCCAATCCCCAAGGGAACCTCCACCCTGATCTGGGACACCCTTCAGGGCAAACCAGCTAGCCCCCACTCATGCACCAGGTCTCTATCCTATCTAATAAAAGGATAATATGCAAATTGTCCATCACTCCAACACACAAGATGGCTGCCCCCATGTGGTCAAAGATGACTGCCTCCATATGGACATAAGATGGCCGCTATAAGATGGCCAGCAAGGGAGGGCAATTGGGAGGGACCAGGCCTGCAAGGGAGAGCAGTTGTGGGCAATCAAGCCTGCAGGGGAGGGCAGTTAGGGGTGACCAGGCCAGCAGAGGAGGGAAGTTAGGGGCAAACAGGCTGGCAGGGGAGTGGTTAGGGAGTGATCAGGCTGGCAGGCAGAAGCAGTTAGGGGCAATCAGCAAGGCAGGCAGGTGAGCAGTTGGGAGCCAGCAGTCCTGTATTGTGACTAAACAGGCAGTCAGACATCCCTCGAGGGGTCCCAGATTGGAGGGCTGAGAGACATACCTCACCCCCACCCCCCATGCACGAATTTCATACACCAGGCCTCTAGTATTTTTATAGCAAGGAAAAACCATTACATACATGCATCAAGAAACAAACCTGGCCTGGCTGGTGTTGCTCAGTGGTTAAGCACCTACCCATGCACTAAAAGATCTCCAGTTTGATTCCCAGTCAGGGCATATGGGTTTCAGGCTTGATCCCCAGCAGTAGGTGTGCAGGAGGCAGCCATTCCATGCTGATGTTTATCTCTCATAGATATTTCTAGTTGCCTCTCCTTTGTTTCTCTCCAAAAGATGGGAAGATTGGGCTCTAAGACTACAAAATATTTAAAAATATTATGTAAATGCAATAGAACAAATTATCATAATAAATATTGTGAAACCTTTAAAGATATTTTTTCTCATCATTGTGTGACCAAAATTAATATTTGCTCTTAAACAGAGAGTAAAATAAATACTGTTATGGAATTTGTGGTTTTAATTAATCTAATTTCATCCATATAATATATGAGTCAACTTGGCAAGGATGAAATGCAATTTTATTTATCAACTTAAAATTTAAAAATTCAGTTCACTATTTTAAAATTGTGTAAAAGTAAAAAGAAGCAAAAGGAGAATTATTACTGTCAAAGGCATCCTTTCTGCTTTTCCTACTCAAAAATGCTCTGATTAAAATTTTTAGCTTTGACAAGCAGTTATCCAAAAATATGATCAAATGATAAATGGATGAGAGATTCATCACTAAAACCCAGCTTTGTGCTGTGCTTTCTAAGTAATATTTTTAATCAAATTTGAGTAATTATTTGTACAATGCAGACTGATGTGACTAATATTTGAGCAATCTATTACAAACATAAAGTGGGAGAAATGCTCATATTATAGGAATTAAATAGAGAAAGAATTTCACAACTAAATTTCTTAAAATTTGTTCTGCTTATTATCCTGTCACAGGTTGGGTATCGTGAGAAGTAAAATCTCAGACAGCAGCGTAGGATGTTAATGGAGAAGGGCTCTTGGGAAGGAGAGGCAGGAAGCAGAGGGAGAAGATGAACTGTATCACAGGCCTATGTCATCTCCATTGACCCTACTGGGAGCTCTGGAGCTAAAAAGGCCTTTCAGTGTTCTCCTTGTTGAGTCCAATATGGCCAAATCTTAATACTTAGACCCCCATCAGACAAGGGATGTTGGCTTCCCTGACAATTGTGTGGCCTTAGATGATGCAACTCTGCCCAGCTGAGGCAATTTCTTGAAGGGGCTAATAGCTAGAAGTTATCTGCAAATAGCATGTCCATTATTTGGACAAGCTCTTCCTTGAATGAATGGGCAAAATATCCACCATGTACTCTATCATGTTTATGTAGACAAGTAGCATAATTTCAGAGTAAACTTTCAAGGCAAGTTTTGTTAAACTTTTATTTCCAATCCTCTCTTCCACCCCATTACAGCAATCCTATATAATAAAGAGGTAATATGTAAATTGACCATCACTCCAACACACAAGATGGCTGCCACAATATGGCCAGCAGGGGAGGGCAGTTGGGAGGGACCAGGCCTGCAAGGGAGGGCAGTTGGGGGGGACCGGGCCTGCAGGGGAGGGCAGTTGGGGGGTACTCAGGCCTGCAGGGGAGAGCAGTTGTGGGGAACCCAGGCCTGCAGGGGAGGACAGTTGGGGGAGACCCAGGCCTGCAGGGAGGGCAGTTGGGGGGGACCCAGGCTTGCAGAGTACAGTTGGAGCGGACCCAGGCCTGCAGGGAGGTCAGTTGGGGGCAACCAGGCCTGCAGGGGAGGCCAGTTGGAGAGAACCAGGCCTGCAGGGGAGGGCAGTTGGGGGGGACCAGGCCTGCAGGGGAGGGCAGTTGGAGAGAACCAGGCCTGTGAGGAGGGCAGTTGGGGGTGACCAGGCCTGGCAGGGGAGGGCAGTTGGGGGCAGTTAGGCATTGATCAGGCTGGCAGGGGAATGGCTGGGGGATGATCAGGCTGCAGGCAGGTGAACGGTTGGGAGCCAGCAGTACTGTATTGTGAGAGGGATGCCCGGTGGGATCGGGCCTAAACAGGCAGTTGGACATCCCTCGAGGGACCCCAGATTAGAGAGGGTGCAGGCTGGGCTGAGGGACACCGCCACCCACACCCCCCCCCCCCCCCCCGCATGAATTTCGTGCACTGTCCTCTAGTTAATTCATTGTCTCTGAGACATAACTCCCACATCATCTTCTTCAGGAGGCCTTCACCACCCAAATAGATGTGTGTATATCACTACTAAAACAGGAATTTTAGGGGTAAAATAAGACAGGTTTAGGAAATTTTAGAAATTTTGGGAATTAAGGGGACCATGGAGGAAACACAGGGCTGCAGAGCAGCAGAAGGTATATTTCCATAGAATCGGGAAACTGAAAAGCTGCAATGGGTACATTTCCATAGAATGAGGGAGCTGGGAACAGCAAAAGGTCTATATTTACAAAATAAAAGGAAGGAAGCCCTTCATCCAGAAGGAGATGAAGAAAGCCCAAAGGGAATAGGAAAAATAATAAGGAAGGAGGCAGGGAGAACTTCACATGTCCCAAGTGAGCCAAGAAGTTGCTATAGTAACCAGTCTAAGGGAATAGTGACCAATCAGAGGAGATATAAAGGCACAGGGATATGCAGCCTTTATAAGCCATAGGGAAAAGGAACTCAGTGGGACCCTTTCCTCCTCCCCATGTGGGAGTCTATTCTGTGGGATTCTTTCCCTCTCCCCACATAGGAGTCTGTACTTGTTCTTCAATAAATCTCCACCTTTGCTATACTACCCTCTGTCTGTGGATTCATTCTTTGACTCTGGCAGACAAAGAATCTGGGTTCCAGTCCAAAAATTCTGTTTTACTACTACTAAATTTTGTTTTAGAATTGTCTTTCCATGTGTTACTTTGCTTCAGAGAAGAAGAGCTTCTTTAGAATACAGATTGTGCCTTGATTATGGTTACATCTTAACTGTCTACCACAGGGTCTTCATTATAATAGTAGCTCAATTGAATATGTATTAATGAATGAATTTGTTCTTGTATATCTTGGCTCCATCTTAACTTCTCCTAATCCTTACCTCATAGCAGAATTAATATAAGCCATTATCTTACCGAAACTTATAAACTCTGAATTAAAAAAAAAAAAGAAAAAGAAGGAAAAAGAAGACTGTCTTTACAACTGGCATATCATCAGGCCTGGCTTAAAATGCCTAATAGTCATTGAGTGGATGAATATTGATTTAATAACTCTAGAGGTGACAGTGATATAGTCTGTACATAAGGAGTTACATGATTTGGAGTTTCATTGGGTTAGTTGGAGGCTTTAGTAAACCTCAGAAAAAAATGACATCAAAATGTTAACATTATTACATATTAAAATAAAGCATTTTGTTGTTTTATAGAAGATTTGTCAATATTCAGTCAATGTCTACACCCACATAGACAACAATTATTTTTTTATAGCCTGAAAGTTGTGTGATTTAATTGTGTTATATCACTTAATCCTAGTAATTGTATGAAGTTTGTATTATTTTTGTCTTCATCTTGTAGATGAAAAAAAAAATTGAGGCTCTAAGGATTTTAGAGTTACCCCATGCCCACATTTAATGAGTGGGCAAAATTGGAATTCAAACTGATTTATCAGATTTAAAGAAAAAACAAACAAAAAAATCTTAATACCACAACCAATAGCAGTGATTTAGCAATCTACAGATATTTAAGATTTTTAAATAATATTTTATCATATTTATATGTACACATTTTTATCTTCAGAAATTATAAAGAGTAAAGCATGTCTTGAAAAGCACGAGAACTGGAGGTGATATGTTGCACATTGCATTTTCCAAAGATAGCTACAGTTGTAGTTACCTGTCTCACATGTTCTTCTGCAATGGGATCTTGCTACTCCCCATCAAGCTGGGAAGTCCTTTACACTTCCTCTTGAATATGTGCTGGCTTTGGTGACACTTGAAGCCAAAAAAATGTGTCAGGAAGGACTATGACTTCTGAGGCTGGGTCAGAGAAGCCTGGCAGCTTCTTTGGTCTCTTAGACCACTTACCCTCTGGCTATTTCCTCTTCAGATACTCTCTATTGATTCCACACACCTTTTTTTAAAGAGGTTCAAACTACATGAAGACTATCAAGTCAAAACTGAGCTCAGGTATGGAATTATTCCACCAGAAAATATAGATGAATGAAGCAGCTTCCAGACTCTTAGCAAAACTACTCACCTCTAGCCATTTAAGTTTCCCAAGGCCCCAGTACAATAGATAAAGCATCTCCACTCAGACCCACAGAGCTTCTTAGCATAATAAAAAGGCTGCTGTTGGGGAATGATGGGGAGTTGTTACACAGCAGTTATCAGACATCTTAGCACTACCAATTTCATTTTCTATTACTCAAGTTTTAGTGAGGTACCTGAGTTAATCTGACAAAGATCAAAATAACAGTTTGAAATATTCCAAAATTCTAGACATTCCCTAATGAATACTTACCATCACATAAATCTAGTGTCTTGAGTATAAAAATTCCAAAGTTATTTAAATGAATAATGGTAAAAAAAATGACAATGATTGAGTCACTTAAATTGTTGTGTCTTATATAGACAGTAATAAAGAGTTCTTTCATTTCCCCTCTAAACTCCTCAAATGGGAGATTTAACAACTTTACCATGAAAAATTTTATTTATCTTTCCTAGTAACTACCTAAATGGCTAATGACTATTAATAGCTTTATAGATACGGTAATACAGACACAACTTTATAGAAATTGATTTAAATCAGGTTTATAATAATGTAAATAGTAGTACTTGGCTACTGTTTAAAGACCCAAATAATTCAAAGAGGTTATTAGTTAATTAACTGTTACTAGGGAGTGTGTGGTGATTAGTTTTATGTGTCAACTTGACTAGGCTAAGAGTTGTCCAGACAGCTGGAAAAACCTTACTCTGGGTATACTAATATCTGTGAGGGAGTCTGTGGAAGAGACTAGTGTTTGAGTCCATCGGCAGAGTAAAGATGATTGTCTTCACCAATGTATGTGGGCATCATCCAATCTGCTGAGGACATGAATAAAGCAGAAAGGTAGGGGAAGGGCTAATTCATTTGCTCCTCTGAGCTGAGACATTCATCTCTTGCCCTCAGGTTTTCTCAGGCTTTCAGACTCAGACCAAGATTTACTGATTGGCCCTTGATTCTCAGACTTTCGGACATAGACTTATACCGTCAGCTCCCCTGATTCTCCGGCCTTTTGTTTCAGGGTGAATTACATCACCAGCTTTCCTGGTTTTCATGTAGATCTTGGGAATTCTTCGTCTCCAAAATCAGTGAGCAAATTTCAATCTATATATATAAAAGGCTAAGTGACCAACCATCTGTCTGTCTGCCCGTCCACCTACTAGCCAACTGGTACATATGAGGCACACTGGCAATTTAAAAATAAACGTTGACTCGTGCACGTGTGATACATATAAAGCTGTTGCTGGTGCCAATTGCACATGTGTTTTAATTTTACACTATACTATATATACTATTTTGACATGTAATTTTTTGCAGTAATGTAATTACCACACAAATCTTTCTTCTAATTAATTTCCTTTCAACGTGCACGAATCTGTGCACCAGGCCACTAGTAAATAAATAAATAATCTATTGGTTCTGTTTCTCTGGAGAACCCTGACTAATACAAGGTTCTCATGTCAGGTTTCTCATAATAAAACTTCTATATTTCCTTTGCTGTATAATTTTTTCTCTCATGTGGATGATCCCTAAATAAGTTTAGTCATAAACAATGTAGCACAAGTAGGTATAGGTCAGAGGTTATAATCTCCAGCTTCTAATTGTCATCCTTGACTAGAATGAAACATATATTTTTAGTCTCCTTTTTACCCAAACTGATTTAGTAGAGTTATGTATTAAGTGTTGAGGAAAAGGAAAGAGGCTAAAACTTCTAGAAATAAATTTTGACAGTTCAGCTCCCCATATATAAAATACCCTAAAATATGTTTGGTTATAAGTGTCTTTATTATTAGTTGTCATTAACTTTTGAAGATTGTGATATTTTTGTTACATTTTATTCCATATGTTCTTCCACATCAGAACATGTTATATGCTTATATGCATGTATGTGCATATATATTTGTGTGTGGGAATATGTGTATGTGCAAATATTTGTGAATAATTATGAAAAAACATATAGTAGAGTAGCTAATTTATCTCTGTTTTTAGAATTTCATAAAACACATAGAAATAAATATTAAAATCAGAACTGGGAAGTATCAGAATAAATCTATTAAGTTTTATTCTTACCCTTCTTTGTAAAGTGAATGGAAATTTGTTTATATCAACATTTTCTGTATAATTTCACTGCCTAGTACAAAGCAAAAGGAGATATATATATATATATATATATATATATATATATATATATCCAAATGGTAAAACTAATAATTAGATGCCATTCACTTTTGCTTCATATGGCTTCTTGATTCTGAAAGCAACATGAAATTCTTGATGTATCTACTTCTATTTTTCTTTTACTACAAAGAAGTCAGATTAATAAGAGACTTTAGCTGATGGGAATAAATCAACTCCTGGATGTAGTGAATATTCAAATTAAAAGAATAATTTGGCAATTGATCTGCCATAAGGTAAGAAACAAAAACGAACAGGTGAAAATGCAGGGCAAGAAAACAAATTTGTCTTTCTTAAATGCTCACTTTCAAGTGTGTCTGGTTTATAGCCCAGTTTATATCAAAAGGGATCAATTTTTCCCCCTTTTCCCTGTTCTACTTTTGCACTGGTATTGTCTGAATCCCAGAGTGAGCAGCAATACATCATCTTGCTTCAACATCTGCTAGAGCCCCCTCTCTTCCTAATCTGCCCAGATCCCCAAAGCCTTTTCCACCTGCTATAGCGCCAAATGCTCATTATAGCACACAGCTACGCCCTTCACTGTCCTTCCTCCCAGATCCTCAAGGTTAACGTGGAACAATGACTATTATTAAGTGGGGGCTTTGGTCTGCTTTTATAAAGGCAGACTGGGCAAGGATAGAGGGGGAGGGATAGTGGGAGCACTGGGTAGAATGCCAGGAGAGCTGGCAGGAAAGAGCTGCTAGAAAGCTGTGGCCAATTTTCCAGTTGAAACAAGAGTCACTGAACAGAGATGCCCTAGAAATAAATAGCGTCCCTGTTCATTGCTCAGTACAGGCAGAGACCACACCCTTCAGTGGTTTTGTGTCAGGGCACTTTGGGGTATGGTTTTGAGCAGCTAGTGGAGAAAGGGAGATAAAAATGGCCAGTTTGAGGAGGCTGGCAAGTCTAAAAGTTGTGTTTACTGCTTGGCCAAATGTAAATTGCAAGCAGTTGGAAGTTGTTCTCCCTCTTCTTTTTTCTTCAAACTACCAACCTGTTCCTTCTGCTTGTGTCATCAGACCAACCACCAATGGAAAATTTGAGGCACATTGGATCAGACTTCTTAGAAAACAGAGAAAGTCAGAAGTCTCTCTGATAGCCTGTGTTCATCTTCTATTATCATGGGACCTGAAAAAAAATATAGAAAAGAATCTAATCAGGGGGAAAGAGGCAGCTTTAATTTAAATTTCCTGTCTTTAGCAGCTGTGTACCTCACTCCCAGATGCCATGCTTGTTGCAATTTCCTTTTAGTTTTGTAGGAGATATTTTAAGAAGTGTGATGCTGCTTCCTCAGTGACATTTACAAGGATGATCTTGATAAACCACACGAATGCCGGCTGGCCTCTGACAGAGTTGGCTGGCTCTGCCCTGGACACACTCTCCTGTTAACGGACATTAGGCAACATCTCCAACAGAATCAAGACACTCTCTGTTGCTCTTTAATTCCTGGAAAAAGTATAAAACCACAGATTCCCCCAAAGATCACTTGGTAAAATTTTACTTGCCTTTACCACCCTGAACCCCAAGGAAGTGTGTGACTCTTCTAGAGCCACACAATATACTGATTTAAATGAGACACAGGCTACCTAATTCAGTCACTCCAAGAGACTGGAGGAGTTGAATGAGCTCTCATTGATAAAATCAGCTAAGTATAACATTGCCTAGTCTGGATAGAGTAGGAGCCTGTTACTTGCTCTATGAAATGACAGGGCACCCAAACTCAGATTTTATTAATAAGATTGTTGTATTACCCTTTTATTTTTTTTAAATCCAAGTTTGAAAGTTACCACTGATTTTGGTTAGACAGCTTTTTAAAAACATGCAATTAAGAAAGTAGAGAGACACTCTTGAGGGTTAAAAATTCCTTGTTTTCACTTGGGTTAATCGATATTAGATCTGCACTGTGGGTTTTTATAGGATAGAAAATGACTAGTTTTAAATGGTGAATATTTCAGAAATAAATTTTAACAGCTTTATTGATAAAAGTTATATACATTTAAGATGTACAACCTTATGTTTTGATATACACTGTGAAATGGTCACCACAATAAAGCTAATTAAAATATCCACCACCACTTGTGGGTGTAATGAGGTTCCATTTAAGATTTCTCTTCTCAGGAAATTTTAGGTATACAATCTAGTATTGTTAGCTCTGGGCACTATGCTGTGTAGTTGATCTCCAGAACTTTCTCATCTTGCATAATTATAAACTTTGTACCTTTTCACTGACATCAACCCCTTTCCCTCTTTCCATAACCCTTGGCAATCACCATCCTCCTCTCTGTTTCTATGAGTTTGACTATGTTAGATTCCAATATAAGTGAGATCATGCAGTATTTGTCTTTCTGTGTCTTGCATATTTTACTTAGTATAATATTCTCCATCTCTGTTCATGTTGTTGCAAATGACAGGATTTTTTCAAAGACTGAATAATATTCATATTATTTTCTTTATTCATTCATCAGTTGGAGAACGTGTAGGTTGTTTCCATATGTTAGCTATTGTGAATAATTCTGCAATAAACATAAGTATGAAAGTCTTAATCTCAATTTTTCCTAGACATTTTATATATTTATTAGCCTCTATTCCTCTTGTCTTACTACCTCCATTTTGAGACGGAGAGATAGTAAGTAAATGATAACATGGACTATTTTATGTGGGTATAGCTTTATATGAAAGTAATAAAATTGGGGGAAATAGATTTTATTGGGGTGGGGTGGGCTGATCGGGGGAAGGATGGCCAGGAGGAGGGGCCACAGGTGGTTGCCCAGCCCCACACCCTGGTCTAACTCCCAGTTGAACTCCCGGTAGAGGGGACAATTTGCATATTAGCCTTTTATTATATAGGATAAATACCCCAAATCGGGGAATCAATGACTCTATCTTAATCAGTTTGGGCTGCCATAATGAAATGCCATAGACTGGGTGGCTTAACAAGATAAATTTATTTTCCCCCATTTCTGGAGGCTAGAAATCTGAGATCAGGAAAGCAGCATGGCCAGGTTCTGTTGAGAGTGCTTTCTGATGTGCAGATGACTACCTCCTTACTGCATTCTCCATGGTGAAGAGAGATTATAAACTCTCTGGTGATTCTTCTTATGAAGGCACTAATCCCACGACCTCATCAAAACCTAATTATGCTCCAGGGCCCCATCCCAAATCCTGTCACATTGGGAGTTGGGGCTTCAAAATATGAACTTAGGGGACACACAAGCCCCTAACAGATTGTTGTTTCAAAATTTAATACCTGATTTCATCAGCTTGATGGCAAAGTTTTCAATAGAACCAGTAAGTTTTGATCCCCAAGATTCCACATCCTAAGACATTCTGTCATTACAACTACAACTTTTGAATTTGATCAGTTACATACATTATTTTAACAAAATTTTCCTTTTTCCTTCAGTCCCTTCAGACTACTTCTCCAATGGAATGTTATGCACAATTACTGTCTGACACACATTCTGACCTTCTCTCTCTTTTTTTAAAAAAATCTTTCTTTAGCCAGTATTATCCCTTCTACCCATCAACTCACTCCCCATCTAATGCTCACCTCATCCTACTCAGCTTTAGTCAATATAGACTGAGTCTTCCTTTAGCAACCAAAAAGGTTGCCTTTGATTTAAACTTCTTACTAGAACATCTCAGGTTACTTTTTTCTTCTTCTCAGAACTCTGCATTAATCTCAGGGAAGCAGTGTAAATTTTTTGACCATTTCTCCTTTCCATTTAACTCCGCTTTCCTGACACTGTCTCTCCAAAGTCTCCTCCAGTGCCTTTCACCAAGCCTTCTCGAGTTTCTCCTGCACCTACAAATCTAAATCTAGTCCTCTTCCCTTTCCTACCTATTCCCTCTGCTTTTAGTGATACCATCCACTTACAAAAGTTTTACTTTCACCTCTATGAAGATGACATGTAAGTCTTTTTATTTACTCAAATGTTGCAACTCCTTAATGGTGCAGACCTTAAGATTCAGGGTGTCATCAGGAGCCCACACCTGGGAGAGGAGCGGGCCTGGGAAAGGAGAACTTGCGAGGGACAGGGCAGCGAGGAGGGGGCACGGCGATTTGATTGGTGACAGAACACTATGTAATAAAAACAATTCTCTCTGACAAACTTCTTAGCTGATTCATGATCTGGCCACTTCATTTTGACACTTGAACTGCTTCTTCCAGCGCTGCTGCTTCTCCCCATATCTCTGTATCACAATCCCACCGCTGTAGCGGTTCCCCTTCTCCAGGTGCTCTTTGGATACCTCCTAAAATAGTATGCGTATTGTTGATTTCACCATCTTTATGTTCTTTCCTACCTATCTCTATGTCTTGTGTTAGTAGTTTCTCTCTCTGCCAGTGATCCAAGTTCGAATCTTCTCAATTTCCCTACATTCTCCCACATTCACATATGTTTAGTGGTCATTGCAACCTCTGATTCCCCTTAGAATTTCCCTTGCACTCAGCAAGGGAAATGCATTTTATTTCTTATTGTCATTACTCTGTTCACACTTTTATTTGACTTTTCCCACATTATCATACTCTGTCTCCAAATGATGCATTTACTTCTGATTATCCAATCTTGCCTGTTCACTGCTCATTACTACCTTCAAGTTCATCACTGTTAAGCATTCCTTTCTCATATCTTTATCCTCTTCCATGGATTCTCATTGTCTATCAAACCCTCAGGCTACACCTTGGCTTTCAAGGCCTTCTGCAAATCAGGTTGAACCTAATTTTTATGGTTCACCTAAAGCCTCCTTCAGTCTTCCTACACTGTTACAGTTAAATCACACCACTGTTGAATGAATTTGGTTAATCACACCTTGGAGATGCAGCTGCCTTCATGTGGTCAAGAGGCTTTTCCACTTTTCCCACTTGTTGAAATGTTTTTTTGTGTGTGTGTTTTTTTCCCCCAAAGGTCAACCTAGATGTCAACCTTATTTGAAATCTTCCCAGTTTCTACCTGCCTGAATTTTTATAGTTACACACACACACACACACACACACACACTTTTAAACTTTGCTTCCTTACTGTATTCAGCCTTGTGCTATAGTTGTTTGTACCCCCTCCTTTTCTCCTCTAACATATTTCTCCAGAATCAGATCTTATTTGTATCTTCCTCCTTCTTCATCACCAAACAAAATTGCCTGGCTCCACTAACTTCTGTTCAAATAATGTAGATTAATCTTGATATAATTTAAATCAATGTAGAATAAAATAATTAAATTACTATTAAGAAAAATTTTGGACTTTTATTACTGATGTTTTTTAGGTGATTGACTATTTAAAATAATCATGACACTCTTAATGGTTAGAGGAAGCAACCTTTAGTTTTTTTTAATACATTTTGTTGGTTGAATGACATTATATGGGCAGCTGCATCCTTCTGTTTTCTAAAAACCTCCATGTTTGCATGTGAGATGGGTAACTGTAACTTTGCTTGACTGTACATATCTACATATCTGAATTAGGAGGAATGAAAGTTTGAATAGGAAAAATAGGTTTTTTTAAAATAAGAATTTATGTTGGATAATAATTTTTGTCAAGAAATAATAGAACTTTAAAAGAACAAGTAATAAAATATTTCTGCTATTTAAAAATAATTTAATGAGCTCTATAGAAGGCATAGTTCTGAGTTGTTTTTTTAAATTTAGATATGGGAAATAACATTGTTACTATCAGAACTAATTTCCTAATAGACACTACAAAGTATTTCTTGTCTCATCATTCCACCACAATCTAAGGATTTTCCAAGTTCTATCTGTAAAGTTTTGGGTTAAAAAGTACATTAAAACCTTATTAAGAAAAGCCAGTTATTTGAAGGTATTTGGGAGCCACATCACCAGCAAAACTCACATCATAAAAGTCTATA
Source organism: Corynorhinus townsendii (assembly GCA_026230045.1). NCBI lineage: Eukaryota > Metazoa > Chordata > Mammalia > Chiroptera > Vespertilionidae > Corynorhinus > Corynorhinus townsendii. Next base: position 23,995,071 of record JAPDVU010000012.1, on the reverse strand, counting down.
TTTAGTCATTTTTTAAAAGAGAAGCTGGATGGTGTGATGGCAGCTGTGGGTGGCCATGCTTGGGAGATCCCATGAAAGGCCTCGGTCTGCTGCAGGAGGTTTCAGTATGGGTGACAGGATATTTCCATGTGTGCTTCTTTCAGTTGATACCTTCCGGCAAAGCTTCCTGTGTGCTGCAAGAGCACACACCTACACCACCCACAGCACAGTTTCTTGATTTGAATTAGGTTTCATGGAGTGTGGGTCGTTTCAGAGTTTGACTTGATGCGCAAATGTCCGAGAATGTAGTGAAGACCTAATTATTGAGTTCAAATATTCTCATTATTACCAAAAAATAAGAGTTTTCACAAAGATAGAAAAATCTATAGAACTTAAATATATGACTTTAGATCCTTAAGTTGGAATCTAACTTTGTGATTTTTGCAGATGAGGACACAGAGACTGAGGAAGGTCAGTAACTTGCCCAAGGTAGAATCACAAGGTGAATATAGGTTTTCTGACTTCTAGATATTCAAACTTAGTTTTCTCTAAAGAAAACTATCTCCTTAATATTACGAACTTGAATGTTGTATTTAATACAGATAGTGAAACTACTCCCCACCCCCCAGATCCTTTTCAAAAGAGCAGATTGAAAGAGCAAGAAAATGTATGACCAACTAAAATGGGCCATAATTTGGTTACATATAATTTAGTTCTTAGGAGCTACAAAAGATGTATATATATATATAATTTATAAATGCTAAAATTATAACTGATAAAATATATTTAAATTGCCTTTGGAAGTTATTGGGATAAGCTTCACACAACTATAAAATGTCCTAAAAATTTTGGCAACTTGTTTTTTCTTATGTTATTTTTCCTAATGAACTCATGCAGGGTGAAAAGAGTTAGTGGAAATTATCTTTGTCATACACTTCAAAAGGCAGAAAGAAAAATTGGAAAAAGGTAGATTTAAGTTATTTGTATATGTCTCCTATGTGATTTTGTTAAACCATCCTTAGTCCACCTGAGATAAATCATTACATTCCTACTTTAATACAAAAAATGTCAAGTGATTTTAAAGTTCATTGTTACCTTAATTTGTGCATAAATTCCTGACTCAAAGGGAATTTTAGAATGAATAGTGGAATCTGTAATTGAAATTCATTTCAGTCAGTAACTCAAGACAAAATTGAGATTATCTTGCTAATACTTTAGCTGTCCCAACAATGATCAACATTTGTTAAGAAATTGGTGATTTTCTGAGTTAGGCCTATATCAAGTCACCACAATGATTACCTGTTTGGAGTCTAAGTCTTTGTTTGTTTAGGGGAAATGTATATACACACTTCAACTGCTGATAGCTCAATTTTGAAAATGAAATGTATTTTAATAAACACTGCCTTTATATTATTCAAAGTGTGTGTATACATTTTTTGGGACACTCTATGTATATGGTATACTCTAAGAATAAGAGTCCAGAGTTTCAAATATAATCACAAGATATTTCTGAGAAGTTGCAATCAAATATCTCACTAGCCTAATTAGCTGGGATAAATGGAAAGTTCTAGAAACGATATTCAATATAAACTGGAGTGGGGAATAATTAGAGGGAGAGGAAGGGTGATTATGATAAAGCATAAAAGCCTGAAGATTGAGCTGTGGAAATGGGACAAAGTATTATTGTGAAAGAATAGTTAATAGTTAATGGAGATGCAGAACAATATGAGAAAAGAATGATTAAATATATAGTAAGTGTAGACCTAGAAAATACTAAAGATGAAAGTCTTTATAGTTAAGCAGCTAGGAATGCTTATTATACAGCTTGATTCTTGTAGAATGTTAGGGAATTAGATTTTCTTCTCAATATCATGGTACAAATAAGAAAAACAAGATACAAGGAGAGTACAGAAGTGTTCACAATAAAAATTTACAAGGTCTCATTCAACTAATTCATAGAACTCAATAATCCTCACATACTTTTAGCTATTACTCCCTCATCCCTGTGCACCCACACCCACACACACCTGCTACCACTAATTTCATTGCAGGCATCCGGAAGGATAAATTCAATAACCAGAGCTTTTTCAAGTCTCAAGACAATCAAACTGCTCTCCAAGACATGTGAAATGATACCTACACTATGAAGCATTATAGATCTTAAATATCTGGCCCTTAAATTGAGCAAATTAATAAATTACATCTCAGTAATCTTGATGATGATATAAAATAATCCATTAGACCAAATGTTTTTTGCCTATTTGATACTTACTCCTTTTTGAGTCAAGATCTGTATCTTGAGCAAGGCAAGATTTTCACCCCCACCTTCCTCTCAAAGGAATATATGGGTGCATCAAACGATTTTTCTAAAGAAAAAAGAATTCCCCAAATACGGTATAATTGCAAACTTCATTGTGCTTCTGGATTACATTTGTTAAATTCAGAAGAAGAGGGGCACTTGGCACTTGTGTGTTATTGGAAATTCCCCAAACACAGACAACAAAAGCTCAGTCAGTTTAATCAAATTATCAGCTTTTCCTCAGTCTGTGTTTAGTCTGTGTTTGTCTAATGTCCGGGTGCATATTTTCTACTTAAGAAAATCAATAAATCTGCTGCTTTAAAAAAAGGCACATTTGAAATGCAGTATACAGCGTATTGCACTATCTGATCCAGCAATCTGTCTGCCTCTGCCCCACAGAAGGAAGGAACAAGAAATATGCCTGACAAGCTTGTGAGATGGTTTAGGAACTCCTGTAGGAAGGGGAGAAAATGATGCCATTGAGACGTGCACACCATTCTCTTCTGATGGAGACGTACAGCGTGAGATGTGTACCTAAAGCTGCTTTCTGACGTTTATAATGTCTTTAAGTATCATGAGCTGGACTAATGTGATCTTAGCAATGAAGTCACTAAATTAGGTTGCTTAGAAAGGAGTCTTGTAATATTCTTTCACTGACATAATTGTTACTTCTCTGTTTAGTTTGAGGTCTGACAGCATCTCATCCTTTATTATTTGCTTTGTAGTGTAAATATTTGAGCTGTCAGTCTAATGTATGATACTCCATGTCTCCAACTGAGGGAAGTGACCATTTTACTCCAGGGGCAGTTCCTTACGTTCAAGTAGCTCTCAGGTTCGCTGTGAGTATCTCTTTATTTGCAGCAATACTTTACATGTAAACAAGCACAAACAAGGTGTTTATGTAAATCACCTTAGATAGTAATACTTTTGATAAATAAGTAGTTTATATTTGTTCTATAAAGATCACCTCACTGATAAAAACAAATCAAAGTTCAGGCTTTTCTTAGACCCAAACAGAAAAATACAGAATTTTGATGGTAAAAACTCGGTGCATTCATTTCTGTGGATGAGTTCTGACTGTGTTATAATTGGTGCATGTTCTTACCTAGAAAAGTAGATCTATATTAAATAAAATTTGAAAGGAAATAAGGAAGAGAGACTTTTTGGAAATAAGATGAATTTTTTCCTATTGATTGAGACATCTATAATAATAAAAACATAATATGGTAATTAGACCGGACATCCTTCTGGATGACCTTCTGGACAAAGCTGGGGCTGCCAGGGAAGCCCGGGTCCTGGGTGCCAGAGGGAAGCTAGTGCCGTCAGCTGGGGGAAGAAAGGCCTGTTCTTGCACAAATTTTGTGCATTAGGCCTCTAGTATAAACATAACAGAAAATAGATGCTACTCTTCTTACTAACAATCTACAAATAATAAATTATTAAACATGTTATTATATTAGTGCTTTTTCTACCATAATACTTGCTCACCATTAATCCTTAAAGTGCACTTTTTATGATAGAAGTCTTTCCTCTCATAACTTGCATTGATACTTCTAAATAAGTTAGTTGATTTTGAGTAATGATAATATTTTGGGTTTGATTGCTAAGGAAATTTTGTTTACTCTTTCTCCTTCCGTGTTTTCTTTGGCAGTGAGAAGATATGGGAAAATAGTGAAATTTACACTCCAATGAATTTGTCAAATATTAATAATTGTCCAAGTAATTCATGACACTTTTATTGATGTGTGTTTATACTCATAGGGGACAATAAGAAACAAGTATTGGGGAAGGAATAGAAAGGCCACTTAAAACAGCTTCCCAAAATAGCCCTCAATAAAGAAAAATTTTGATTAGCTGACTCCCTTTCCCCCCACAATATTTGATAGCAAATGTTTGCTTTATTGTAAAAATACAAAAGTCACCATCATTAAGTGACTTTCTTGCTTCTTTCTAATGGCTCTGGGGGAATACTTTCATGTTTGGTACACATCTCTCTCTGAATCCAGTTTGCTGTTTTCCCCACTATTGTTTGCGTGAAGAATTTTCAGTCAGGGTAAAAAAGGTGTTGCTTGTGCAGAGAATCAGTTTAGTGGAGCAAGCTAATAGGCTGACCAGTCATTAACTAAAACACAGCTGGGAAGAGGCTATAATCCCCCAATTTCCTTCACAAATGCAGTAAATAAATATTCAAATGAAGCAGTGCACACATTTGCATATGTGTTAAACAAAAGCCCAGCTGAAGATTTGGCTTAAAAGCTCTGCTAATGTTTTCCCCTTTTCTACCTATAATTCCTCTACCTGTATTTCACAAATGTCCCCATACTTCTTCCAAAATAGAAGTCCCTTTTACTTCAAGAAGTATTTTAGAAATCTCTTTTGCTGACCTCCATTAGCTATTTCATTGAACCCATTTTTAATAGGAATAAAAACCAGCTATCAAATTAAGTCCATTTCCTCTTCTGTAGATATTTTAAATTTGAGTATCTTCAATGTGTAATATGGCTTTGATACTCTGTGCTTTTGGTTTGTGAATAGCACTGGATTTTGAACCACAGAGCAAGAAATACTTAGGAAATAAAACTCTGAGGCTTGACCTTAATATAATAATTTGTTAACCCCCTGAGCTTTAGGAATCAGAGTCATATCAGCTTCCTAAATTCTTTAGTCTGTCTTCTGAGATTTTAAGATAAGTGATGTAACATAGGATGCTGTTCGGTTAATTATTCCTCAGAATGAGCCTCGGTATTGTTACAAATTCCCCATTCTTCCTTTTCTTTCCCTTTCCTGCTCTTATTCCATGATTGTAATTTCTAGAGTCAGATTCTAGGGCACACCTGACCTTAGGCTCTTCCAGGTTGCTTATCCTGAAGCACTGTGGGCCCTCCCAAGGTGATGAAATATAATTAGAAGAAAAGGAGATCATTCAGTGAGGAGCCTAAGGTAGGACACAAGGGGTTACTTTCTGGGGGGAAAAATAGATTGCCCAAAATAAAAAAATAAAAAATTAAGTGATTCTGAAAAGAAAAAGAGTTCTGCAGTTAAAGAAAGAAGCAAATGAAAAATTACCAAGGTAAAATTGACTTTCACTTGTTTTCAACATTGTCTGTGACCAGCAGTTTTGCCTCACTCCTTTCCCCAGAGGAGAAAGAAAAATAAGGCAGCAGCCAAAACCCCAGGAGGTTCCTAGGTTAAAGTGAATTTGTGCTTTCTTTTCTAGTTGTAGGCTGTGGACTATACTTACTATGTATATATATGAAGACATATACAATGGTATATACATATATTACATATGTATATATAAAATATATGAATATGTAATCTTACTGACTCCTAGCAAAGTGAGGTGTGGATTTCAAAGCTGTGAATCTTAGAAGGAAAGGGGCTAGTTCTGGAAACACTAAATCAGAATGTGGGCTTCCAATATTATAATTTTAACTAAGTAATAGAGGGATTATTTTTGCCAAGCTGTACTTACATGCATGCGAGTAATAGACAGAATAGCTGATAAAAGTCAGCTATCCCTACTGGTGCCTTGTTAGTTATTTGCAAGGCAGCACCCTGACGTGTTCTAATTCTGCTGTTCTGAGGAGCAAGTGTAGCTTAAACAATAAAGCTTTCCAGAGTTGAGATAATAAAATATTTTCCCCCTTCTCATTCAATCACGTTTACAAAGCATACTTGTAGGGACAAAGTCACTATGATATAAATGATAATGCTTTGTATTTTTAACAAAACCATGTCAGTATATTTTGTATTATCCTTTTTTTTTTACAAGTGAAAATTCTTTTTTCTTGAAGAAAATGAAAGCTTTTATACTAGGAGGCTGTTTCAAACATGCTCTAGCTGATATTATCAAAGTACAAAAGGGCACTTTTAAGAATCAAGTTGTGTGAATTGTATAGAGTATCTATGAACATTACAGGTTGGAGCAAAAGTAGTTTTACAGTTGTGAGTACACGAAACACAGTTTACTCTTGTATTATTATCTATTAATTATTGTATTCCTTTTCATAGAGATAACTATAAACCTAGTTTTGCCCTACTCTGTATTTTGAAGAGCCTTTAAAGTTTTCATATAAAACATAGAAAATAACCATAAGGATAACTCTGGTTTTTATCTGTTTTATTTTTCATTTTTTTAATTGACGATTGTTAAAATGTGTTTTTTCTGTTCAAGCCTTATTGGACAAGTTACCTTATTTGATCACAAAAAGGCTTGACAAGATGAAGTGCTCAGAGGAAAACCTATTGAACTTAAAGACAGCTTCTTTTTATTTATTTGCCTCCTATTACATTTGAACTTTTCATTAGCAAGTGGCACACCCCCATTTTGTTTTATTATCCTCAAAGCTTCTGAAAGTGTAACTAAAAAAAGTTCTACTAAACCCCGATAGTGGAAACACTAAATCAGAATGTGGGCTTCCAATATTATAATTTTAACTAAGTAATAGAGGGATTATATTTACCCACAGCCACCTTAGTGTAGCTCCTCCATACATTAATTAATATTTGACAATTCCTTAGGAAAAATAATACTATCTTTTCCCATTTGTATAGTAGGTAAACTATATTTTTATTTATTTATTTTTTGTTAATCCTCACTTGAGGATATTTTTTCCATTGATTTTTAGAGAGAGTGGAAGAGAGGGGGTGAGACAGAGAGAAACATTGATGTGAGAGACACATCAATTGGTTACCCCCCTGCACACACCCGGACTGGGCCTGGGGACTGAGCCTGGAACCGAGGTGAGGTGCGTGCCCTTGCCTGGAATTGAACCTACCACTCTTTAGTCCTCTGGCAGAAGCTCTAGCCACTGAGAAAACTGGCCAGGGCAGTAAACTACATTTTTAAAATAACTTTCAAAAGAATTATCTCTTTTGATTTTCATACATTACTTTTGTTGCTGTTATTGTTATGTTGGTTGATTCAAGCACAAAAAGTTATTTTTATAATCACTTTTTTCCATTTTTTTCTTTTCATTATTGTGAAGGCTCTAAGTCATGTATAATTGTGGTGTTGTTTGTTGGGATTTGAGCTTCCTAATCAGCTGCATGTCAGAGACTCTGGAACTCATGCGAGTAATCACAAGCTATGAAGTAACAAAAACTAGCAGAGCGAGGGCGAGCATTTCAGTCATCATGGCAGGGAGGTTTTTATCAGCTATTCTGTCTGAGCAAACGCAGTGTGTTCAGCAGTCCAGACTGAGGTCACAGCTGCCCCAGAATTTGGGCGGTTGGGGATATTTTGGGATGCTTTCATTAGAAGGTACAGAGTACAGTTAAGAAACAGGCTTGGGGCATAGCATATGATTATGGCAAGACGGGCTGACCACTGGGAAATTGCTGAGCTAACAGGCTGGGGTGTCAGGCTGACCTCCCCTGGGGCCAAGTCCACAGAGAGCCACCACCCAGCACACCTTCTGAGGGGTAATCTGAAGCACTCAGTGTTCTAAATACTCATCTGAGCAACAGATGTTTTTGTAAGACAAAAGTATTGTGCATGTTCAAAGGCTCTGTTTGTGAATCTTCTTGCCTTTCTATTTTTAAAGGTGCTTGGATCCAAAAAAAAAAAAAAAATATTCCTTATATTTACTTTAGAATGATCCAGCATCCTTGCTGCCTGTTCCACTGGTGGTGGAGGGTGGTGGAGGGTGGTGGAGGGTGGTGGGTGTGTGTTGGGAGGTGGGGTGAAGGGGGGTTGCAGAAGAGTTCTAACCACAATGCAAGAGTCACACACTGAACAGGCTGAAAGCTCCCCAGAGCTTGTTCACAAAACCATTATATAAAGCAGATCTTTTTTAGACTTCTTATATTTAATGATGGTTAATGCTTCTGGATAAAATCTTTCCAATTTCAATTTGTGGTTAACAAAATATTTCTCTCTTGTGTTTCTTGCTTCTTATAACACCTAAACTTGATGGTTTATTTTTCTCCTGATTTTCAAGCAGCCTATTTATACAAAGCATGGAAGAGAGTTAAAGTGAGAGAGAATTTAGAGGTGTCACTTGATAACCATGACAACTCAGAAGGCAATAAGAAGAAATTTGGAATCTAATATTTATTTTATGAGAAATAGAAAACTTGGCAATTGAAGCAACAGTCCTCTGTTACCTGGCATAGTCAAAGCATGGTTGAAGCAGAATAAATCTGAAGAAAATGGAAAAATGTTAATTTTATAACTTGGGAAGGAAAAAATACATAGAAAATTCACTAATGTCACTTTTTATCATCTCACAACATCTCAAAAGTCTTTCTATTTTAAAATACAATTATTTCCACTGATACCCCTGCCCATCCTATCTTCACCTCACTTCCTCTCCCATTTCCAATACATACAAAACATTCCTTTGTGAGGTTTTGATTGGGCAGTGGTGTATGCTTTCTTAAAATAAAAGGAAAACAATGAAATACAATGCTAAGCAAGATAAATTAATTATGATAGACTAAAACAAATCTTGTGGAAGCATTATTGTTAGGGTGTCAGGGGCTTCAATTTAATTCAGCATGATTTAAGAAGACCCCAGAGCTTGTGTGAATCAAAATTTATATTTCAAGTTTGGATGCTTAAGAAGGAAAAGGTGTGTTATATATCAAAAGGACAGACTAAGCTCAGATCAGAAGTGATTGTCAGGTTTCTGCTAAAAAGGCAACAGATCAAAAAAAGTAAAATTAAAGTTTCTACAGAGAAAGGAAATCTGTAAAAATATCAAGTCTACTTACCCTGTTTGTCTTCATTTGTAGGCATGTGTGTGTGCTTGCATGTGTGTGTGTATTCGTGTGCATACTTTTTCTGGCCACACATTTGCTTCTTCTCTAATTTATTTCATCTCTTATTGTTTCTTTCCCTTTCCTTAAAAAATATATCTTAAGGTCTTCTTCAGCAATTCCAGGCCATCTGTCCTCACTATACTAAATAAGCATTCATGGACACATGGCTCCCTCCTCCAGACTGACAAAAGCTCTTTAGTACAGCTAAGAGAAAATGACCCAACAGTGGTAAAGATGCCTAAAAATATTTAAAGTGAAAAAAATTAAGACTCACCAACTTTCTCTTTACTTGACTCCCCCTTTTTTCTTAAGTTTATTTTATGTTTTACCATTGGAATCTGCCCTAACAGAATGCATTTGCATAATTGCCTGCCAAATTAGATATAAGCTTAATTTTAAAGGTAAAGAATCCTTATATCAGAAGAAAGAAATTAATTAAAAAACAATCTTTAACTTCCTTTTAAGCGAGGGTTGCATATATTCCTGTGTATAATTGGAAAATATTTAAAAGCTAGAAAGGCGGTTATGTTAAGAAGTATTTGAAATTCCCACTTCTGTAGTAACTATAAGAGGGTCGGTATATATATATATTTTTAGCAGTTTAATAAGGTTGCACCCAATGAGCAGATATGGTTTCAAATAACTTACATAAATTGTAAGGCACTAAGGGCATATAATTTTAAAAGAAGTAGTATTAACATTTTACATAAAAGACTGACTCTTATTCCTTTCCAGTTGACCAATCTTTGATTTTTTTTGCATATAGAAAATTGACTTATTTAATTCCCAAAGAATACTATTTTCTTGTATAGTTTGTTAGTTTATTAAAGCATTTTATCTAATGAAAAATATTTTAATTGGATGTAAATTATCACTTTATTTTTTCACAACAGATGCTGTGTGAATTACATGAACTTATATGAATTTCTGAGCTACTCATAAGTATTCAGAAAACTGTTAAAACCTGTTAACTGAATAGAAGATATTTCTATCCTCTTTATAGGCTAAACTACTTGCTTATGTAAAAATTATTGGGCATTTTCCTCCTGAAACTTAAGTAATTATGTATAAACAAGTGTTTCTTTATTCTTACATCTATGCTATATATGCTTACACCTATACTAAGTATAGCCCAAAGTGATGTCTTCTAGAACTTAGGTCACAAAATAACTGAACACTACCTGTCATATACTTTATGTTAAAAGAAAAACTTTGCTCAACATTGCCACTATCTGTGGACAATTATAAATCTTTCCTCAGCATGCTTTTGGCTTAACTCCAGTTATTACTATTTAATTTGCTAAAAAAAATATGTTTCTTTAAATAGCCTACAATAAAAGTTTTTAGCATATTTCTAGAAATAAATGAATAACATTTTAAGTGGTCCTTAAATTATGATGGCACAAACAGAGCAGCCGTCTGGTTGATACAACAAAATGGAAGTCAGACACCCGAGAAATTATCTTCTCATCTGTTTGACACACAAAGATTTCCAGTTTTACAAGCCCTCTTTTAGAAATGCATAGTATAGTGTATACGCTGTTAAAACTGGTCTTTTTAGAGCATGTGTGTGTGTGTCTAGGGGGGAAGAGGCGATGAGGTGGGGAAGAAGGAACTGAATTTAGGTAGTGATGAATTTCATTGAGCAGTAGGTGTTCATCAGTGTGTATCTTAGAGTGCTCAGTGTTTTTTTTATAGAATGTTTTCCCCCTTCAAAAACACACACACACAAAATTAGTGGGTGTTCAGTGGGCTCTTTTGTTGTTCAATCTATTAATTAGAATTTTGCAACAAATCTTAAATGAGGAACCAAGTATGGTACAAAGGTCTACTTTAAAATCTAAAAAATGTGAATGCCAAATCAAAGTCAAAGTTATAAACATGGGTGGAAACATACCAAAAGATTTTCTATTTGAAAAGAATAACACTGCACCCTCTGAGAAGCATAAAGCTAGGATTAGAGACATGTCCAGGATCTGATTCAGGAAGGAAGCAGAATCAAAGCAGTAGAAATGTATATAAGACTAGAGGCCCAGTGCATGAAATTCATGCACAGATAGGGTCCCTAGGCCTGGCCAGCGATCAGGGCCGATTGAGGCTTTCTGGCTGCCAGCCAGGGCCTTCCTTCATTCCACACCGCCCCCAGGTGGTCAGCACTCATCATAGCAAGCAATCGAACTCCCGGTCTCCTGGACGAACTCCTGAGGGGACACTTTGCATATTAGCTTTTTACATAGATAGATAGCAGATAAAATGCCCACAAATTCATGGTTTCACTTTTGCTGATGGGGAGAAAGCAAATTATATTTCTAACTCAGGGTTTTCCAAATCCTGGATAAGTGGGTAGAGATCAAGGAACTGTTTCATCTCTAATATACCAAATCATTTGGGGGGGGGGGAGGGGCGAGGGAGGAAGAAAAGGGGTTGGGCAGAGAGACCAGGGAATAGAAACATCTAGCTCTGAAGCTGAGCTGAAAGTCGGTCCAGCCCTCTTTAAGTATAACTTAAGCTACAGCTAACAGTATAAGGCATTTCTTGTATGTTTTGGGGTCCTATTAGTGAAGTTTTCTTCAGTATTTTTTTTCAATTTACTTTGTCAAATTCGTGATGAATATCAATAAATGAAGAATTTGAATCATACATCTTCTGTAAATTTTAAGTTAATTTCATAAGAGGAGAATAATTGGCCAAGTACTTGTAGATAATCCATTTGAAAATAATCCCTAATGTAGTGAAGCAGCAGTTGCACTCTCTGGGAAGAATATAGCATAATGGAATAATACAGACATTCAAATAAAAACCTAAATTATATATTTTACTCCATTTCTTACCATGTCAAATTGCTTACCTCCCTGATCCTTGGCTTCCTCCTCTGTAATCAGTAAACAATAATTGCTTCATCATGGACTAATTCTGAATACGAAATATAATAATATATGTAAAGTGTCCAAAAGAAGTTTGGACTCATACTGGGTGCTCATAAAAAGTAAAGTCCGCAGAGGGCCCAGCATGTAGTAATCACTCAATAAATGCCAGCAATTGTTAATAGCAAAAAAAAAAAAAAAAAAGTAAAGTACCTCTCCTCTGCCTACCTGGACCTGGACCATCTAATGACATATGACCAGTTTAGTCACCAGAAGAATGATTGTTCAGGAATTTTCTGCAACAATATTGGGATATTTTTAGTATTGACATCAGCAGTCTTCTTGATAAAGCCTGAGATCAATGTGAAGTGGATTTTCATAGTTCAAAGTTGTATGTGGGTAACTCCGGCAGGGGATTCTTTTAAAAAATCCCCTATTGAGAGCTATAACTACCATGAGTTCTACTAAAGAAGATATTAATATTATTCTTTTATCAATAATTTCCCCAAGTTCATGCATATACAGTTCCAATCCATGGATTCATAAAGAGGAAAATATGAGTATGGAATATGATCCATGAAAATAATAATTAGAGTTATAATATTGTCACAAATTTTATAAATATAAAGGTTGAGGTAAATGAGGGACTTTTATTTTTTTACAAAATAATTGCTGGACTTATCTTTCAACATTTGATAATAAAAATAAATTTAAATGATTTTAAATTGAGATATTTGTAGTATCCATTTTAATCGATGAATAAATAATAAATCATCTACATAAAAACAGTTTTGAAATTAATAGATCTATTTAATTGGGGGACATATTAGCTAATTTCTAGATAATTATTTTTAACCTATGCAATAATGCATGTTTGTTATGTTTAGAATGGGTATATATGATGCAGATAGAACTGACAACTAGTAAATCTTGAACAAAACCATTACTTTACAGAAAAAAATAACACTTTGCAAATGAGAAAAGTAAACTTTTCAAATAAATTACACCACACCATAATGCTTCATAAAATTTTAAAATTTCCTTTCTGTGGCTTGAGAAAAAGAATGTACTTCTAGTCAATGATATATAGAGTATACTTTGTCTCTATTTAGATATTTCTGAAAGTCATCATGGCCTTCTTCCAAGTAAGTCTGTAAGTGTGGAGTTTTACTTTAGTAATTTTGGAGAAAGTATGAATAAATATAGTAGTGATATTTATTATAATTAAAAATTTGTAAAGGTTCATTTTAAACTGATTGCACTGTATTTTTTAACTTTAAACATATGAACATGTATGCGTGCACACACACCCTCCTCATTATTTACTATTTAACTATATTCACAAAAACACTAGTCAAGCTCTTGTTCTAGGCTGATCTCAGAAATGAGCAGAGAGACATAGTAGGGTTGCTTTAAAGTTAAGTGTGTTCTATTTTACCTGTATTACAAAGGGTCCAAACATTTTTGGAGCCTAGAAATGTCTAATGGAACTGATATCACTTAACAAAGATTCTATAAGGCTAACATCAAACTTTGCTTTCCACTTACAGCAGAAATAGTTAAAATTGCTGTGGAAACAGAATCTATTACACAAAATACTAATGCTTACTTTCTTTTGTTGCCAGATAGGAGAATGAACACTGCCTAAGTAAAGGAGAGGGAAAGTGGTTGTAGGGAAAAGATAAGCTGTAAGGGTATGAAAGGAAAAGGTAATAGAAAGGAAAAGGTAATAAAAAGGAAAATGAAAGGGGTCTGGTTGACAATGAAAATTATTTCATAAAACTGTGGTTGGATGTACAAGACAACAAATTAAAGAAATTATTTCTTATTAGTTCAGACAGTAAAGCAGTCAATCTGGATTGATCTAAGTATATATTTAAGTTTCTGTCTGAAGAACATAGTTTAACCATAAATTCAAAATCCTACAATCTAGACAAGATAGAAACAGTTGATCTTATATTGGTGAAGAGAGTTATGCACTGCCTTCATTTTAGCCTCTGATTCTGCAAAAAGATAAAGAATGGTGTTCTCCCATTCCCTCTCCTATGTATGTGTGTGTGTGTGTGTGTGTGTGTGTGTGTGTGTGTGTGTATTTTTGATTGAACCTTAAATTTACACAATGTTACATGCCAAATATATTTCAATAATGAATGGTGTTCTTTAAATTTCTACAAATCACACTGTGAGTGTAATCAGGGTAGGCTGGGTTATACTGAGAGAACAGCTCCAGCATTGCAGTAGACTAGCACGCAAAAGGGTATTTCTTACTCATTTTACATGTTCATAACAAGACAACTGGGAACTCTGTTCCACACCATCTCACTCCAGGCTGCCGAGGCTTCTGTCATCTGGAAAGGGCTGGTTGTCTTGGTGGTAGAAAGGAGCAACAGCAAATTAAATTTTTCTTTAAGAGGCTTCATCTTGAAATGACACATGTCACTTCTCACATTTTAGTAACCAAGGCAAGTCAGAAGGAAATAAAATAGGCTTCATGTCATGAGGACAAGAAAATGCAATTTGACCATGTGACCAAAAGAAAAGATAGCAGTGGCCAGTCACAAGAGACAATACAACCAGTGGGAAGGCTGAGTGGTCAGTTTTGTCTATTTTCATTTTGTTTATAATCCCTGTCATTCTAATGATTATGGAGAAACCCACATTGATTAATGTGGTCAAAATTAGTGAACAATTTTCCTTCATTGTTTCATTTCAGACAAAAATATAGTTCCCTATATTATTCTCAGAGATTCATTTCCCTGAAAAGTTTTTCTTTCCCACAAAACATCAGCCACTAGGAAATTGTTGGATTTGTAAAAACACAACTATTTTAATAAATACCCTAGCAGCTCAGTATATGAGTTGCAATATGCTCGCATAGCAGTGCTGTGCACATCATCTTCTTAGTTCATTTCATATGCTCTCTTTCTGTCTTGTCAAGGCCCCTGCTTCATCCAAAAATGTCCTTGGATTGACATTGCCATTATGGCTCCAGTTGTTATTGCTGTGCTGTTGCCAAGGCAGCCAAAATATAGACCTGGATTCCAAGTAGTAACTGGGTGGGTAAGAGGGTAGTCACTTCCACTCTCATGAATACAGCTGCTTGAATGTGACAAATACCATTATCATCATGGGTCTTATTACCTCAGACCACAAGGTGCGAGCTGAACAAATGCTCGGTTTTAACTGTCCACTTCTTGAACGTGTCACATTTTTCTTTGGATCTTTGGGTTGTTGTAACAGCTGTTTGTAAACATTGTAAAGTCCACATTAGGTACAGAATGGGTAGGAATATTTTGACCCAATGTCTGCCCTCTGAACCATCAGAAGTAATGCAGCCTGTCTGCTGACACTTAAAGCAATAGATTTAAATAGCAACCAGGATCAACTTCCAGTTGAATAAGTCAATAGGAATTTTCAGTTTCTGACTCCATCTGGGTCAGTTTTCTTTCATCAGCTGGCCTGAGGACGTCCAAGGGTGTTCCAACTATAAATGAAAAACGGGTAGCAAATAGGTATTTCCAGCAAGATTGTGTCTGAACAATATTTTAACTAAGAGACTAGTGTATCTATCCTCTTCAATAGTTAAAGTTACTAGTGCTTGTTGAATGGCAATCCTCTTTTTTTAAGCACAGGGACATGAGAAGCTTTAGAATTTCATGCTCTGATCTCTTTCATTCTGAAAATACCCCATGCTATTTTTTGTAGTGGTAATGAATTAGATATTTCTAGTGCTTGCCTGGGTAAGCACTCATGAGGGCTGTTGTAATAAATAAATAGTAAAAGCACATTGCTCTGATAATAGCGACTTTCATTGAATGATGTGAATGTGCTGTGCAAAAGAGTGATACAGAATGCTTAGAAAGGCTTTTATTAGCAGAAATGTAATGCAATTTTAAATGGAACAGTAAGGCAGTGTGTAGACTCTCTGACATTGTGTGTACAGTATCATTGGTAATTTTGGACACCTAGGATCTCAACCCAAGCACTTGAGAAGCTAAGAACAATTCTCATGTGAAAATGCACTTATAGAATATTGACTATTATGAGAAATCTTGTCCTAGGGATTTCTAGATTTTGTAAACACCACATATTTGCCAATAAATTGTATTAGACAGTCATCTTTGAAAGCACCCAAACGATATATAACCAATTGAAATTTTATTTAGGATTAAAAATAAGATTCTCACAATCATCATCATATTCTTTAGCATATGCTTCACAGAATAATTAGGTATATATTTAGCCATGATCCCCAAAAGTTGAAGTTTTCCATCAAGTTTGCTTAAAAACAGAAAACTCTCTACTATCATCTATCTAAAGTGTTATAACAATAAATAAAGAAAGATTTATTTCTAAAATAAGGACTTTCTTGAAGAAAATTAACCTTCATATTAAAAATATACCTGTGCCCTGGCCAGTGGCTCAGTTGGTTGGAGCATTGTCTCTTACACCAACACATGGCAGGTTTGAGTCCCAGTCAGGATGCATACCCAGGTTGTGGGTTAGATCTCCTGTCAGGGTGCTATAAGTGATTGATGTTTCTCTCTCACATAAATGTTTCTCTATCTCTCTCTAAAATCAATAAAAAAATGCAATATATATATACACAGAGAGAGAGAGAGAGAGAGAGAGAGAGAGAGAGAGAGGTAATATGCAAATTGACTATCACACTCTTGCACAAGATGGCCGCCCCCATGTGGTCACAAGATGGCTGCCCCTGTATGGTCACAAGATGGTCACGTCCATGTTGTCACAAGATGGCTTTCCCCATGTCAGCACAAGATGGCTGCCCCCATGTGGTCACAAGATGGCCGTGCCCATGTGATCACAAGATGGCAGCCCCATGTCATCACAAGATGGCCACCACAAGATGGCTGTCAGGGGAGGGCAGTTAGGGGCAACCAGGCCAGCGGGGGAGAGCAGTTGGGGGTGACTGGGCCTGCAGGGGAGGGAGGAAAGTGGGAGGGGACCAGGCCTGCAGGGGAGGGCAGTTAGGGGCAACCAGGCCAGCAGGGGAGAACAGTTGGGGGCAATCGGCTGGCAGGGGAGCAGTTAGACATTGATTAGGCTGGCAGGGGAGTGGTTAGGGGGTGATCAGGCTGGCAGGCAGAAGTGGTTAGGGGCAATCAGTCATGCTGGCAGGCAGGTGAGCGGTTGGGAGCCAGCAGTCCAGGATTGTGAGAGGATGCAGGCTGGGCTGAGGGACACCCCCTCTTGTGCATACCCCCCATATATATTTGGGTCATAAATTAGGATTCAATACATAAATACCAAGGTAAGGTAACTTAGGTGCATGCTGGGTAACAGGACAAAATCAGATTTAAGTTTACTATGGATATCTAAGACTTAACTGAATCTGGGAAATAAGGTTTCATTTTAAGGTGCAGGAAAATCCTTTTAATATGTTCTTTTCATGTGATGTTTGGAAAATTGAGGTATGTTCTAGTCTTCACATGTACACACAAGGAGAAGCTCAAAACGAAACAGGCAAAGTTGTGTTCCACCCTTTTATAGTGTGATGATGCTTGTGAGGTTTCTCGTTTTTTGGTGTGTTTTTTTTCTCACATTTTGCCTGAAATAAAGATGAAACCTTCAATGGGCCTGCATCCTGAATTTCTTTATGAAATAAAATTGTGAAATGGAGGTTAGAAATAGTGCTTAAGATCTCTTATGTCTGTTCTGTCAGGAAGAGTATTCTTTGTTAAGGCTGGTCCTTAATAAATGGGAAAAGTATATTTTTGCTCTATTCTACATTTCTTTGTATTATGCTAGTATATATTCCTAGTATATTTTAAGATTTTAATCCCATTCCAAAGCCTTCAGGAGCCCACAATTTTGTGCCCCTCGGAATGTAGGATTTTTAGGAAGTTCTCTCTCTCTCTCTCTCTCTCTCTCTCTCTCTCTCTCTCTCTCTCTATATATATATATATATATATATATATATATATTATTTACTCTCATTTATTATTACAAATTTTCTAGACTAGAGTCTCAGTGCTGTGAACTATAATGTGTTAAGGATATCACTATGGTAAACATCTTATATAACATGTAAGCAAATACCCATCCTATCAAGGGATTTGTTCAGATAATTTTCTGTAGAAATAATGTTTAACTGTTTTTATGTATTGTATTTTACATTTAATACCCCTGCTCCTTTCCTGGCTGTCCCTTTTCCTGGTCAGAAATGTCAATCTCCTAGAACAGCTGATCTCAGCTTTGCTAATAGGAAACAGAGTACTAATTTCCACTATTTTCTGAAAGTGAGAATGACTGTTAATCCCCTAAACTCCCAAAGGTTGAGAGTGGGTAGTTGCTACCCAAATAAATCACGAAATTGCAGAATCTTAACACAACACAATAAGCCAAAGTAAAAAATGTTCAGATAATATGTAAGAATTTATTTTTCAGCCAACACATGGGCATATCATTCCAGTCTAAACTTTTGTTTTGGGGTCTCTTTATCTATAATGCTCATGATTTGGGCACCTTTTCCATTTTTAACCCTTTGCACCATAGAATATCTAAAAAGTTCTGTTCATCTTCACTGTACTTCCCATTACGGAAGCTGTAAAGCTTTGGTGTGTGGGAAAGTGTGGCAGGAAAGAAGGTATTGCGTACATCAACTTAGTGTAAATCAGAAACCCTGGGTATTTGCATTCAACTGGGGACTTTCTGGGGATAGCGCCTTAACTGGAACTGCGAGCGAGCCATTCGAGCTCTGTGGAAGGCTGTTGAGAAAATATTGAAGTCCCTCGAATCATGCTGAACCTCAACCATACCACTTTTTCTTTGGTAACTCCAATAATCGTTTTGCCAATTTTTAAGTGAAATAGGTGAAGTTTAAAAACCAGAATCCTAACTTTCTAACCATGGTCCTATTGCTCACTAATCCTGTGTTTTGGGGTAACACTTCATCTCTGTGGGTCTCAGTTCTGTCATGAATCAAATAGGATTATGATTCTAGTTATGACTTCAAAGGGTGCTGGTGGAGATACATGGACTGGACTATTAGATGCTAACATGCTTAGACAAAGTCAGGAGCATTATGCCAATTTAAACTATTTCAATTATCAAACACTGTAAGATGAAACAAATTGCAGCCTTAAAATATTTTCTCTAGCTCTATATTAGCACTAATTTCTTCTAGGAATCAAGATCAAGATTTAGGGAAGTCAAATGTCACTACTTTCTTAAAACTGATATTAATATGCAGCTTTGATTTTATAAAGTAATTGTTGGGATACATTTCTACAATTGCATGTTCTTTGCCTTTCATAATTCTAGGAAACTCAATAAATTTCTCAGGATTATTCAATAACTGAGACAAAGTAGTATTTTTCTCCCTTTTAGATTTTTTTCTTTTATATTTAAGGTGCAAGTGTTATTCTAAGTAAGGGTTTAAAGATATTTGAACATATTTAATAAATTAAAATAAAACTAAATTAAAAATAAAGTTTTAATTTTATATTATAGAACTCATTTATTAGAGTTTGCAATTTTATTTTGGAAGCCAAAAAACAGCTTTGGTAATTTCAAGATGAAATTGAGGCAATATTACAGAGGATTGGATCCTGTATAAAAATGAAATGGAGACAATATTCTACCTTCTTGTCATTGTCTTGTTCATGTTTATCCACAGTCCATGAAGCATTAGGAAATACAAGCCATAATGTAGTCCCTTCTACTTCACCCCAAAATATGGTGTAGTGCAAAACCAAACCCTGTATGTTTTCATAGATGGTAAATGCACAGACTTGGTTTATAATGTGTCATATGCATAATTGATGGCTTTATTTGATAAAAATCTGAATTATTTCAATTTTAATACTAGTATTCCAAAATATTTCACAATGGATCTTATTCACTCTAAAAATGTAAAACATTATATTATTTTACCAATTAGGAACAGATTTTAAATATATTTCAATAATGAATATTTATTATGTTACATATATTGGTATATCCATATAGAATTCTATGAAGCATGTGCAT
Organism: Corynorhinus townsendii; assembly: GCA_026230045.1. Classification (NCBI taxonomy): domain Eukaryota; kingdom Metazoa; phylum Chordata; class Mammalia; order Chiroptera; family Vespertilionidae; genus Corynorhinus; species Corynorhinus townsendii. The sequence goes on along the minus strand of JAPDVU010000012.1, from coordinate 23,975,166 downwards.
GTATAATTAATAATCTTAAACATTCTCAATATTGTTCTTTCACAGTCAATTTTTTCCAGAATGTATGTTAATATTTTGCTTTAAAATTATTTTTATCCTCTTTATCTATGAAGGGCTTAGTAAAACTCTATAAAATATCCAAACACTTAATACACCCTGATTATTAGACATTATTATACATTAAGTTAACTTGGGTACCAAAGCCAAATACTCAGGAATTTAACAGTCCGGAAGCCACCTTTGAATCAGTGCATTGTTCACTTAAGCAGAAAGCAGACTGGACAAGGGGTCATGATGTCCCTTGCTAAATAACTGCCCAGGGAGTCAGAGAAAAATCCACTGACCTCCAAAATGAAAGTAATTATGGTTAAAGGGTTATTCAGAAATCTGGATGTCACCTTCACTCCTGATTCTTCCTCACCCCACTTCTAATCAATGTAAAAGTCTATCTCTTAAACATCTTATATTCATGAGTTTCCTTTAGCTCAGTCTCTCCAGTCACCATTATTTCTCCCTTGAATCACTAAAACAGTTTTCTAAATATAGTTTCTTATAATCTAGTGACCCTAAAATTAATTTTTCATATTACAGTAAATATAATCTTCCAGAAATTCAAATTGTATCAAATCTTTCCCCTAGTGAAAAGTCTACTATACCATTTTCCTTAGTCTAAGGACAAATGAATTGGTACATTTTGTTTGTTTATATTTGACCTTGTCTTTCAGATGGTTGGCTTTCCTCAACTTTCTCAAAACTCTTGGAGGTAGTTATACTTCTACATGATGGACTGTATTGAATAGTAAAGGTAGCTGGCATATATTCTATTTGCTCTTGTTTAGGATTGTTTCCCCAAAAGCCTCTCATGTGAGCGAGAAGGCTGAAAGTTCCCTTGTAGGTAGGTAGGGGAAGTTGGGGGAATGTTTTGACAGCTATTTTCTTTCAAGTACCCATGGGAAAAAGCAGGTTACAGAACAGGAACCTCCTACAGGCCTACTATATTTATTACTAAAAGAAAATGCTTTTCTGCCTGTCATCTTAAACATATATATATATATATATTTACGTCTGTGTGGTAGACTAGAGTTTCCCTGAGGTCTGTGTGACTTCTCTCTTAGACAACTTTCTTAGGAACATCATCCAGGTACCCACTTGATTTTGAGAACAGCTCTTGGGTTTTGGCCACAGAACAAGAGCCTTTGCTATCAAACCACAGTTCTATTTACACCTGTCTAGGGGGTGGGGGGCCAAGAGTTAAATTTTCCTAGTTGTTTGGAAAGTAGATTCCTAAATAATGACCCAGGATTGCCCCCAGCCTATCCCTGCCCTCTATATTTGTTGATTCACCTTGGAGATCTCTGGCAACTTTTGTTAAATTTTATCGTTAATTTTCCTACTACTCTTTGGTGTACTATCTTCTGAAAATTTTTATAGAAATTTAATTCACTGATATACTTTTCTTGTTTTCCAAAGTGTTATGGTGTCATTAATTTTAACTTAGTTTTTCTTTATGCAAGGCTCTGCGAAAGAAAATATAGACAGATTTTAGTTTAGTAGATCATTTTAAATAGGAGATTAATTTTACCTTTAATTTTTTTGAAAAGTAATTTGAATAAATCAATAATTAGATAATTATAGGAAACACAGCTTTAAACACTGTTCTAAAAACCTTTAAGAATTTAAAAACATTTTTGTTAAATTACAAATATTTTATTCATTCTTTTTAAAGAAGACTCTTTAGTATCAATTTATAAAACTTCATTATTTGACCATATCAAAAATTGTCTTAATAAAAGATTCTGTTTTCCAATTCAGACAGACAATATCTTAAGAAATTTGAATTAGTTAATTATAAAATATCAATAATGATATGGAAATCAGTCAAACTGATAAATAGTGAATATACCATTTTGATGCTAAAATGTTATGGATGATATTCAGGCCATTTTTATTATTTAAACAAATCTTATTTATTATGCCAACGCTTAGCCAATCTTGTTCTTTTTATCACAGTATGATTTTCAATAACCATATTTTCTTAAATCAATTGAATTTATAATAATGGGATTAACTAAATTCTATGCCTCTTTGAATTCTCCTAACAACTAGATTATTGATAAATGACTTAGTGAAGATTTGAAAACCATCATAAAATCCTCTTAGGAACTTGGTTATTTTAAGGGATCCATGAGGATAGAAAGGAGGAACAAAAATAATAAAACATATGGAGTCTTTCATCTCAAATTGGCTACAAATAGTATTGATGGACACCAAATATTTAATTCTTACTGAAATATAGCCTTAGAAATTAGTCTGCAGGGCATACATACATTTCATACAGAAATTCCTTTAAGTCTGTCTGAGAGGTAGCCCATGGGACCAGCACAAATGGTTCTGTGGTAGGAAATTCTACTCTTAACTAAACCTTAAATAAAATTATACTGTTGTTAAACTGATTGCTCAAGACAGTGATTCCTTTGGAACGATCCTTAGTTCAATCTGCTCTCTACTTCTTTCTGTGTGTTTTTAAAATTATCTTCAGTACACTTTTATTTCCCTGATGTTCATATTTTTCATCTCTATCTACTCTGTCTCTTCTGTTCTCTCCAAGATTACATCCTCTTTGTCCAAGACCTATCAGTGGTTATCTTGCCCTCCACAGAGATCTGTACATATCAGAAACCACCTTATTCTATTACCCTTCTCTCTATGATTAACTTTTATTCCATCACCATTTATTATCAGAAGCAATTATAGATTTGGTTAGATGTTTCATTCATGAAACTTTAGCTTTGTACACTAAAATTCCAAATGGTGGAGGGTAAAATGGTGATAATAATTTAAATTACTCAAGATAAAAATTTTCTGAAAGTAATTATTATTTTTGTTACTGGTCTATCTGATAAAAATATCTTGCAAATTTTACATATAATTATAAATGGTCTATGTCTTTTATCTTGATGAGAAATACTTTTGTATAAAAAGTAGTTCATATAGTATATAGTCAAGTAATTTACAACAAAGAAGCTAATATGTACAATGTGAAAAAGACAGTCTTTTCAATAAATCGTGTTGGAAAATTGGATAGACATATGCAAAAGGGTGAAACTGGACTATTATCTTGTACCATATACAAAAATTAACACAAAATGGATTATAGATTTGAACATAAAATCTGAAACCATAAAACTTCTAGGAGAAAACATAGACAGTCAGCTTCTTGACATAGGTCTTGGATATTTTGAATTTCACACCAAGATTAAAAGCAACAACAACAAAAATAAACAAACAAGACTACATCAAACAAATGTTTCTACACAGCAAAGGAAACCATAAACAAAATAAAAAGGCAATTTACTCAGTCAGAGAAACTATTTGCAAGTCATAAATCTGACCAGAGGTTAATACCCAAATTACATAAAGAGCTCATACATATATATATATATATATATATATATATATATATATACACACACACACACACACACACACACACACATATATATATACACAAAAAATTAACAGAAAAATCTAAATAAATATTTTTGCAAAGAAACATAGAGGTGGTAAGCAGGTACATATAAAAATGCTCTATATAATTGATCATCAGAGAAATACAAATCAAAACCAAAATGAAATATTATCTCATATGTGTTAGAATGGCTATTCTAAAAAACACAAGATATGACAAGTGTTGGCAAGGCTATAGAGAAAGGAAATCCTCATGCACTGTTGGTGGGAATGTAATTTGGTGCAACCACTATGGAAAACAGTATGAAGGTTATTAAAAAATAAAAATATGACGACCACAGGATCTACTTCTGGGTATTTACCCAAAGAAAATGAAAACATGAACTTGAAGAGTTATATGCACTCTCATGTTCATTGCAGTATTATTTATAACTAGAGGCCTGGTGCATGAAAATTCATGCACTGGATGGGGTGGGGTCCCTCAGCCCAGCCTGCCCCCTCTCACAGTCTGGGAGCCCTGAGAGGCAGGAGGCAACTTGGCGATCATGGGAAGACAATGCCCCCATCACACCTCTGCTGCTGCCACTGCTGGCAGCACAAGCCTTGCCTGGCCCTGGTTACCTGAGCCTCAGGCGGCCCTGTGTGGCTGGGCAGCTGCCATCCGAGGCTTGCCTGTGCCTTGGTCGCTTGGGGGGCTGAGGAGACTGGGGGACTCTGGAGGCAGGCGCACGGAGCAGCTGGACCTGCCTGGGGGTGGGCCCAGCTGTGCCACATGCTTGTCACCCAGCAGGACTGAGGGGACTGGGTGCTTCCATCTTGTGGCTGTGGGCGCCACCATCTTTGAGGGTGTGGAAGTCAATTAGCATATTCCTCCTTATTGGCTGTGGGCACCACCATCTTTGTGAGGGTGTGATAGTCAATTAGCATATCCCTCTTTATTAGCTAGGATATCCTAGATATGGTAGCAACCTAAGTATCCTTCCATGGATGAATGACTAAAGAAATTGTGGTATATAATGAAATATCATTCATCTATAAAAAATAAGGAAATCTTGCCATTTGTGACAACATGGGTATATTTTGAGGTCATTATGCTAAATGAGACAAGTCAGACAGAGAAAGACTAATATTATATAATCTCTCTGCTTTGTGGAATCTATAAAAAACGAATCTATAATAATAAAAGTGCAATATGCTAATTAGACCAGATATCCTTCCAGACAACCTTTGGACAAAGCCAGGGCTGTGAGGGAAGCCTGGGTCCTGGGTGCCAGAGGGAAGCCAGTGCCAGCAGCCGGGGGAAGGAAGGCCTACTCTTGCATGAATTTCATGCATTGGGCCTCTAGTAAATAAATAAATCCCAAGTTCATATATGGTTGCCAGAGGTAGGAGGAGGGAGTGGGGTGAACTTATTTTTTAAGTTTAAATAAATAAATTTAAGTTTTTATTATTTTTATTTTTAATATAGTTTTTATTGATTTCAGAGAGGAAGGAGAGGGAGAGATAGGAACACAGCTGTCAGAGAGAATCATTGATTAGCTGTCTCCTGCATGCCCCCTACTGCGGATCGAGCCAGCAACACAGGCATGTGCCCTTGACCAGAGCTGAGCCTGGGACCCTTCAGTCCACAGGTTGATGCTCTATCCACTGAAAACTGGCTAGGGCTATATAGAAGTTTTTAAAAATGAGAAAATGAGAGTATGATATAGAAGAAAGAACATGACTTTAAGTTCAAGCTGGAAGAATGTTATATATTGCTACTTCTTTTCTCTCCTATGAGCCTATGGCTGAAAAACTTAAAACTAAATAAATAAATACAAAATAGGTAACATTGTTAGAAAACAAAGAGTGGACCAGAAATTTTGAAGAATTTCTAAATAAGAGCGGGCTATTGAAATCAGATTGTTGGAGAAGCAGAGGAAATTTTTATGTAAGACATCAGGGCCCAGTGTGTATCCAGAGAGGAACCCTGGAGAAATTCTAACCTCAGGACTAACAGTTGAAAAAAGCAATTGAAAAAGAATATTCTTATTTCTCTGTAGAGGCCCACAGATCTGGAAGAAGCTGGTGTTGAAATAAAGTTAAGGTCAAATTCTTTGGATTCAACATCTGTGATATGGACGCTGGTAAAGATCACGATATTAAGGATGAGAAAATAGTCTGAATGTAGAGTTTTTCAGACTAATAATCACAGCAAAGTTTAACATCCTGATTCTCTGCTTAAAGGAGATGATGACTCATTAATTATACAGAGCAACTCTGAATAGTTTTCACACATTTTTTATTCTAATCCATTTTCCCCCTAAGTGAGGAATGAACACAAAATGTAGAGAAACTTCTTTCTTACAAAAAGAAAGGAAGAAAGATTAGAAAGAAGGAAGAAAAGAAGTAGGAGGTGGGAGGAAGTAAAAAAAGGAAAGAGAACATCTACTTATATAATTAAATTGTAAAAATACTAGCCCTACTGTTAAATAATCCTATTTTGAAGGTGACCTTTTGGTCAGTTTATTAGTTGAACATTTAAAAGTTTAACTAGATAGGAAATAAGATAACTATGTTTTACAAGGAGGAAGGATGATATTCAGAATTGTATTCTAGGCACTATTTCCAAATAATTTGTTGATAATTCTGATAGGTGCCATGAAAAAAGAGGTAAAATTAACCACAGAAAAAGCTGCCTTGACTTTATGAAATGCTGATGTTCCTGGAGGCTTCTCACAGCAGCAGACTGTTTGGTGCAGGGCAAGGACATTTTCTGGTTATGACTGACTAGAAAGGGGTCACTTTACCAAGCTAGGGTAGGGATATGAACAGTCATCTTGTATTGCAAGGTATTCTGTATTCTTATGTAAAGGTGCATTAAGAAACAAACATCCAAGGAAGAACTAAAACCTATCCTCCTCAGACTATTCCAGAAAATTCAAGAAGAAGGAACACTTCCAAGCTCTTTCTATGAGGCCAGCATTACCCTAATACCAAACCAGATAAAGATAACACAGTGAAAGAGAATTACAGGTCAATATCCCTTATGAACATAGATGCCAAAATCCTCAACAAAATTCTATCAAATTGAATCCAGCAGTACATCAGAAAGATTATACACCATGACCAAGTAGGATTTATCCCAGGGATGCAAGGATGGTACAATATTCGCAAATCAATAAACATGATACATCACGTAAACAAATTGAGAGATAAAAATCACATAGTCATATCAATTGATGCAGAAAAAGCATTTGACAAAATCCAACACCCTTTCTTGATAAAAGCTCTCAGCAAGGTGGGAATAGAAGGACATACCTGAACATAATAAAAGCCATATATGACAAACCCACAGCCAACATCATACTCAATGGGCAAAAACTAAAACCATTTCCCCTAAGAACAGAAATGAGACAGGGATGCCCATTCTCACCACTCCTGTTCAATATAGTGCTGGAAGTACTAGCCATTGCAATCAGACAAGAAGAAGAAATAAAAGGCATCCAAATTGGAAAAGAAGAACTAAAACTGTCCTTATTTGTAGATGACACGATACTGTACATAGAAAACCCTAAAGACTCCATAAAAAATTATTAGACTTAATAAATGAATTTGGTAATGTAGCAGGATACAAAATTAATGCCAAGAAATCTATGGCATTTCTATACACGAATAATGAACTTACAGAAAGAGTGACTAAAAAAGCAATCCCATTTACCATCGAACCAAAAAAATTAAGATACCTAGGAATAAACTAAAGAGGTAAAAGACCTATACATAGAAAACTACATGACACTGAAAAAAGAGATAGAGGAAGACATAAACAGATGGAAGAACATACCATGTTCATGGATTGGTAGAATCAACATCATCAAAATGTCCATACTACCCAAAGCAATCTATAAATTCAATGCACTTCCCATTAAAATACCAACGACATCTTTCACAGACCTAGAACGAACTTTCCAAAAATTTATCTGGAATAAAAAAAGAACCCGAATAGCTACTGCAATCCAGAGAAAGAAGAACAAAGTAGGTGGGATCTCAATACCAGATATCAAGCTGTATTACAAAGCAACTGTTCTTAAAACAGCCTGGTACTGGCTCAAGAACAGACATATAGATCAATGGAATAGAATAGAGAACCCAGAAATTGACCCAAATCAGTATGATCAATTAATATTTGACAAAGGAGGCACGAACATACAATGGAGTCAAGACAGTCTCTTCAACAAATGGTGTTGAGAAAATTGGACAGATACATGCAAAAAAATGAAGCTAGATCACCAACTTACACCATACACAAAAATAAACTGAAAATGGATAAAGGACTTAAACATAAGATGGGAAACCATGAAAATACTAGAGGAATCCACAGGCAGCAAAATCTCAGACATAAGCCAAAAGAACTTCTTCACTGATACTGCTCCTAGGGCAATGGAAGCTAAAGAGAAAATAAACAAATGGGACTACATCAAAATAAAAAGCTTTTGCACAGCAAAGAAAACCATCAATAAAACAACAAGAAAGCCCACTGCATGGGAGAACATATTTGCCAATGATATCAATGATAAGCGTTTAACCTCCAACATATACCGAGAACTCATACAACTTAACAAAAAGAAGATAAACAACCCAATAAAAAAATGGGCAACTGATCTAAATAGATACTTTTCGAAAGGAGACAGAAGGCAGGCCAAGAGACATATGAAAACCTGCTCACAGTCACTAATCATCAGAGAGATGCAAATCAAAACAACGAGGTACCATCTCACACCTGTCAGAATGGCTATTATCAACAAATCAACAAATGACAAGTGTTGGCGAGGATGTGGAGAAAAAGGAACTCTTTTGCACTGCTAGTGGGAATGCAGACTGGTGCAGCCACTGTGGAGAACATTATGGGGCTTCCTCAAAAAACTAAAAATGGAACTCCCATTTGACCCAGTGATCCCACTCCTAGGAATATATCCCAAGAATCTAGAAACACTAATCAGAAAGGATATATACACCCCTATGTTCATAGCAGCACAATTCACCATAGCTAAGATTTGGAAACAGCCTAAATGCAACTTCAGCAGATGAATGGATTAAAAAACTGTGGTATATCTATACAATGGAATACTACGCTGCGGTAAAAAAGGAGTTCCTACCATTTGCAACAATATGGTTGGAGATGGAGAATATTATGTTAAGTGAAATAAGCCAGGCAGAGAAAGATAAATATCACATGATCTCGCTCATTTGTGGAATATAATGAATGGCATAGACTGATGAACGAGAATAGATCCAGAGGCTGAGAAACGTCAATCAGAACATCATACCTCAGGTAAGGTAGGGGAGGGTGGGGGTAAGGTGGAGAGATCAACCAAGGGACTTGTATGCATGCATATGAACCTAATCAATGGACACAGACAACAAGGGGGCGGGGCATAAGTGGGGAGTGCGGGGTTATGGGGCAATAAGGACACATATGTAAAAAATAAAAATTAAAACAAAATTAATTAAAAATTATAAAATAAAATTAAAATACTAAATCTAATCAATACTAGTGGTCACCATAACCTTAAGAAAAATTGTTTCATGTGACAAAATTTTTTAAATAAAACTCTCTGTAGCCTGAAAATTATTTTGGAAGGAAACAAAGAGAAGTTTCCTTCAAAAGTCATAAGGATTGTAATTGAAAGTCAATATATTTGGCCTCTTGAACTAAAATAAGTAATTTGTGTTTTTGCCTCCCTGACAAAGTTTATATAAAGCTACAAAAAGAAATTGACAGCCAGTTTGAAATGGAATTGCCAGGGCCTAGAGCAAAGAATATCCTTAATGATATTATTCTACAATGTCATTATAATTTTAGATATTTTACAACAGCATTTTGTACAATTATCCCAAACAAACTTACAAAGTAATTCTTTGAACGGTTGGCAGCAATAAAAAAAAAAAAAAGGACATGAAAGGATTTAATCCCTTGCAGAAGGAATTAAGGCACTGGGCAGGCACTTGAGCATCCTATATTGGCCCCTCTTGCCTTTTGTGCCAAGAGGGACCCTCTTCTCACAATCCAATTGCCCTCAGCTGTTACCTGAGCTTTCTGTTCATGCTGAGCTTGAAGCCTCGTGGGGGCTGGTACCATGGATCTGTCTCACAACCAATTGTGTGAGCTGGGCCCTCACTGGAGAAGAAACCCGAGTTCCCCGAGATATGTGATCAGCACCAGGACCCTGCCAGCAGGCCAGGGGTTCCCAAGGCAGGTGCTGGGTGTGGAGGCCACGGGGGCATAGGCTACCAAGGAGACAGAACTGAACCTCACACCACCCTGCTTGGCCCCGGAGGATGGCTGGTGAGCCAGAGACGGGTAAGATTCCTCAAGGAAGGAACAACCTAAGACAGGCACAGTCGCAGAGGGGCCATCAGGAGAGAACTTGGGGGGGCAACAGAAGTGGGGCACAGACCCTCACCCTCCCAACATTGCAGGGGCTTGAACCCTCGCCCCTTCTGAAGGAGGTCTCCTGCCCCCACGGCTGCTTCGCGCTTCCCACACCCAGCTCAGATCGGGACCCAGGCAACAGAAAGAGACTTGGCCCAGCTCACTTCGAGATACAGGTGACAGACAGAGACTTGGCCCAGCTCAGATCGGAACCCAGGTAACAGACAAGAGACTTGGCGGACAGCAGCTGCCCTATATCTACATTCAGCCTAGCATCAGGAATGCTCAGCGCCCAGTCAAGAATGCAAATAATCCTTCCCACTAATATTTACAGGGTAAACTAAGATTGTTGGTAGAGTATTAAATTTGACAGTAAAATAGTAATCAAGTTTTCAGATTAATTTAAATAGGCTAATTGAAATAAGTGAATATTCAAGTAAATTTAATTGTACTGGACAAAAAGCTGTTCTTAAGGTAATAACTAAAATTTCTATTGGTAGTTCATCTCATGGTAAAATTCCTGAGCATGCAATGAACCTAAAGCAGTCATATTTTTGGGCAAAAAAAAAAAAAAAAAAATTAAAGTTATCAAGACTGCATTATAAAATTTACAAAAACCTCCATTAATAAAAAAAAAAGGGGAGGGGGAATAGTAGGGTAATATCATGTAAGGAAAAATATCCTATAAGTAAATTACATCTAGAAAATTTTTACTTTACAAAATTAATTTTCATTTGTAATGCTAAGAGCAATACGGCCATGAAAAACACACATGGTGCCTAAATAAGACAAAGGAAAATTGTTTGGGCAAAAATAAAAAGGATCCCAAATCAATTATATAGAAAAGATTCCTTTATTAACTTGTGGTCAAGAATATGTTTGTATATTTTCAGAAAACAACTCCAAGATCATGTGGATTCCTGCAACAGAGAGGAATTGACAGGTGTGCTCCAACCACTAAGACAAGAGGAAAAAACAGTCCAGAGATGGAACTGACAATGCCTTGCCATGCGAGCAGTCAGCAGCTGTGCACCGCTGCAGGTTGCCTAGGACCAAACCAGAGATGGTCGGACCTACATTGCCACCATGTGCCCACCATCCAGATATCATTGCTGACATGTACACATAACGAACTGTTAGACATTGAAACGGGGACTCAGAACTGTTGGACATTGAAATTGGGACTCAAACATTTTTTTTGTTGTTTTGTTATTATATGTTTATTTCTAGTCTGCAAAGGCAAAAATTTTTAAAGGAACGAAATGGTGGGAAAAAGATACAGAGGCAATGAAGCATTGAACAGACTGTCAAACTACATTGGGAAGACAGGGGAGGTTGGGCGAGGGGGGCTGTAAGATACCAACCAAAGGACTTGTATGCATGCATATAAGCACAACCAATGGATACAAGAAACTGGGTGGGGGGGGGGGGAGGGCAGGCAGGTGAAGGCATGTACTGGGGGGTAGGGGAGTTCAATGGAGGGGGGAAAAAAAAGAAGACATATGTACTATTTGTAATACTTAAAACAATAAAAAAATAGATTTTTATGAATACATACAAGAGTTTTAGAAGATATAAATGTCTCCCTTAGTTATCCCTAAAATAGCCATTAAATCCTATCTAACAAAAGAGTGGTATGCAAATTGACCATACCTCTGCTCCACCCACAAGCCATGCCCACCAGCGAATCAGGTGTGAGTATGCAAATTAACCCAACCAAGATGGCTGCAGACACAGAGCAAACAGGAGGCTTGGGTTTCTCCAGCCATGGAGGAAGCCAAACTTTCTGCACACCATGGTGGGCCCAGGCCTCCACTCAAGGCTATAAAGTTTTAATTATAGAAGATAAATAAATCCCGGATACCAGAGCCTCCACTTGGGTTTCCAGGGGGCATGGCCGGCCTGCAAACCACCACAGGCTCCTCACCCAGGCCACACCACACCCCAAGGGAACCCCCACCCTGTTCTGGGACACCCTTCAGGGCAAACCAGCTGGCTCCCACCCATGCACCAGTCCTCTATCCTACCTAATAAAAGAGTAATATGCAAATTGACCATCACTCTAACACAAAAGATGGCTTCCCCTTTGTGGTCAAAGATCCTGCCGCCATGTGGACACAAGATGGCCACAACAAGATGGCCAGCAGGGGAGGGCAGTTGGGAGGGACCAGGCCTGCAAGGGAGGGGAGTTGGGGGCAATCAAGCCTGCAGGGGAGGGCAGTTATGGGTGACCAGGCAGACAGAGGAGGAAGTTGAGGGCGACCAGGCCTGCAGGGAAGGGCAGTTGCGGGGGACCAGGCCTGCGGGGGACCAGGCCTGCAGGGGAGGGCAGTTAGGGGTGACTAGGGGACCAGGCCTGCAGGGGAGGGCAGTTAGGGGTGACTAGGCCTTCAGGGGAGGGCAGTTAGGAGCAATCAGGCTGGCAGGGGAGCAGTTAGACATCAATCAGGCTGGCTGGGGAGTGGTTAGGGTTTGATTAGGCTGGCAGGCAGAAGCGGTTAGGGGCAATCAGGAAGGCAGGATGGTGAGCAGTTGGAAGCCAGCAGTCCTGGATTGTGAAAGAGATGTCTGACTGCACATTTAGGCCTAATCCTACTGGGATAAGGCCTAAACAGGCAGCCGGACATCCCTCGAGGTGTCCCAGATTGGAGAGGGTGCAGGCTGGGCTGAGGGACACCCCCCCATGCACGAATTTTGTGCACCAGGCCTCTTGTTATTAAATAAAGAAAAATAATTCTCAATTATTGCTTATAAGAGTAACGGGGGGAAAAATCAAGTTCCCAAGTTTTATAAGATGTGCTCTCACCTCATTGGTTAGGACCCATGAATGCATTTTTCTCTGTCAGATTCCTAGGCAGCTCTTCTGGAGAGGTATGCTGCCAGAAGTCAGTGTAGCAAACCAGGGAGGAAAGAACTGCAAATACTGTGGCTATAGCTTGGATTAACTGCATTTGGCTCAGTAGGATACACCTACTGCATGCAGTATAGGAAATATAACATTAAGAATGGCCTCAACATCCCAGCCCCTATAATGTCACCACAAAAAAAAGAAGAATAGATGCAAAAATTGGCTGAATGCTTATAGCTAACAATAAAATATCGCATATTTCAAAATTTGATGAGGATAGATCTCATGTTATATGTTCTTACCTTAAAAGTAAAACTATCCAAAACTGGTTTGGCTCATTGGATAGAGCATCGGCCTGCGAACTGAAGGGTCCCGGGTTCGATTCTGGTCAAGGGCATGTGCCTTGGTTGCGGGCACATTCCCCATGGGGGGTGTGTAGGAGACGGCTGATCGATGTTTCTCTCTCATTGATGTTTCTAGCTCTCTATCCCTCTTCCTTCCTCTCCATAAAAAATCAATAAAATATATTTTAAAAAAATTTAAAACTAAACAAAACCAATGGACACAAGGAAACCTTTGAAGGTGATGGATTTTTTTTTTTATTACTTTGATTGTGGCGATAGTATCATGGGTGTATGCATAGGCCCAAACTCAACAAATTACAGATATTAAGCATGTGCAGTTTTTTATATACCAATTATATCTCCATAAAGTAGGGAAAAATGGCCTAAATTCTAAATCCAATTCTGAGGGTCTAAGAAAGAGGGCAGGCATGAAATGCTCATCTCCAGTTGACAGTCCTCATTTTCAAATAGAGTAGATGTACGCTGCTGTTAAGTGGAGCCAACCTGTAGTGTGCAGAGTATGGGAAGGGGAATGAAAGCATCTCTTCAAGATAGTATGTTCTCTAGTCCCAAAGCCATATAATATACATCCTGCTAATCATTCTGCTCTGGATATAAAACCCACACATAAGAGCAAAAGTTTCAGCAGCAAAGAAATAAAATAGAATCTTCCCTTTGACCCTTGAAGTCATAGCTGGATCTTGGAATGTTTCTTCTAGCAATGGCATCACTAGGACTTCACCTAATACCAACAGAGCTGTAAAGGGAGCACTGGTCACAGTACCTCAAATCTGCTTCCACGTAGCCTTTGTCTCTAAGGATTAGCCACATAATCATAAATAACTGACTTAATAAAGTTTTAAAGAACTGAGTAAAAAAACAAACAAACAAACAAAACTAAACAGTTGACAGGAGAAAAAATACCTGTGCCATCCCTGATATAGAACCTCAGCATGAAAGTAGGTGCTAAAAACAGCTGCTACTCTTTTGCAAGGAATAGAAGAAAGCAGAGTAGCTGGAAACAAAAACGGAACTGATTAAATCTTATTAAAGAACAATTCAAGTCAATTGTTGAAAGTAATGAAGTAGTGAAAATCAATGGTTCAGATAATCGTTCATAAAACAGGGAACAACTGAGAAACGTGAAATTTGGTAGAGATCATTCATTTTCCACAATAAAAAAGAAAAAAATAACAGGATAATAATCTAATCCAGATCCTATGTCATGGACATTGTATATATCATTTTATTAAACTTCGTATTTGCCTATCCCCACTTACTAGAAAAATGAGCACACTCTCAGAGGTAAGTCATTTTCCCAAGATCATATAAAGGGCATTTGTTGGTTTTGACTTTAATGCTACCATGGTTTCTTTTTCTGGCATTTAATATTTATTTTTTAAGGCTACTCTACTAAACTGAAAAAAAATCAGATAATTGATTTTATACTTCGTGGAAAACAAAATTTTAAGGGGTGTGTGTGTGTGTCTGTGTGTGTGTGTGATAAGCTTCTTGACTAAAGAATTTCAATTGTATATTATTATTTGCTTAAATCTTTCTGAGAAACAGAAATTAACAATTGGTACACGTTTTTAATAGACATACACTTCAACGTGATTTGTGAGAAACTATCTCTAGGATTATTTGCTTTTGTTTTTTAACCTCAGAAGCATGATATACAAAGAGGAAAATAGCTTGGAATAAATAATAGGCTCTTCAGTTTACACACAAACTTTATGATCCAATCTAAATTATACTTTAGATAGAAATCTTTCACTTTTATAAAAGTAACTATTTGAAATCTTTTAAGAAATTATTCTCTTCAAACATTTTGAAACAAAAATTTGCCTTTTGATAGGAACTATGTGTTTTATTATAAAGATGGAACATGATGTTCTGGCTTACATATTCTCTGCAGAAGGAGGTCCTTTTTTGTACTGAATTTTTAGCATATAGTAAAGATCCAGATTGTAAAAAATTAATTTCAGGCATGACAGACTGGGAGTATATATTGAACAGATCTGGGAACAGAAATGATGCAAATGCTTTCCTTCCAGCTTCTGAAAGTTATATAATAAACCAGAATTTCAGGATAGACTTGTGTTTGAGTGAAGTATGGACTCTCAGTCAAAGGAGAGTACCATAATGACTTGTGAGCAGTTTCCCACAAGTGGTAGTTCCATTGACATTGACTGTAGATATCATTAGAGCTATACACCAGGATACGCCCATATATTCTGATTATTAGTGATAGTAACAGAACTGTGAGAGATAACATTTCTCCTGAATGAGCTAGAGTAGTAAAGGAAATTGACTTTTGAAAGGAAGAAGACCAGCGATGCATTAAAAGCCAGATATAAAAATCAATGAAATTGTTTTAACTCTTCGCTATGTTGAATACTTTATTACGTTTTAAAGTATTACATTCTTTGTTGGGTAACAATGGTCATGGTAACATTTACATTGCCTTTACATTGACTTATGTATTATTTAGTGTTTCTGCCTCAAACAATCGTGTTAAATAGGCTGATGAAGAATATTTGAAATATTTGTGCTTTCCTACTAAACTGTTTGAAATATGACAGTTGCATATAGTTCAACTGAATAGTGCTAAATATTTGTCATTTTGAGTTTTACAATAATGCTTTTTTTTAAATTGTGTTTATTGGGCTGACATTGGTTAACAAAACCATACAAATTTTAAGTGTGCAACTCAACATCATCTGCATATAATGTTTTTGATGAATGATATATCTATATTTAGAAAACCTAAAGAAATACTAGAAATTCTAATACATGAAGGAATGAGTTTACTTATATTTATATACATATAACTAGAATTAAGAATATAAATGTAATTACTATTAATGGTACAGGTATGTGGACTTTTAGAAAGATTCTGTGAAACCAATCAGTTTACAACTTGTCTACAAATTTAATTCAATGCTATTCAACAAATGTTTATCAAGAGCCTATTATATTCTAGATGTCCCCTCAATCCCCTAAAAATAGACATGATAAATCACATCCTTCTAGAAGCATAAACAAAATGATGTGGGAATGTACAGGGACCTAAAATACCTGAAACATCAGGGAAGACTGTTGTAGGATTGGCATTTGGATGGTACTGTTAAAAAAGGTCAAGAATTTAACATGGAACCCTATGGTGGACAGAATTCTAGGATGAAAGTCAGTGTAAGCCTACATTCATAAAACTACCTTTAAAAAATTCAACAACGTCATTAGCTCACTTTTACTCAATAAGTAGAAGGCAAATGATGTATAAGAAGAGGAAGGGATAATCAGTTATCCAAACACTCAGAAGACCCTATAGCAGCCAGGGATCGTGAATGAAGAGCTAGTGCAAAATATATTTCCATTTCTATCTCTATTTTTAATCTAGCATCTGTTTTTCTATTTATTTCTATTTTACTAGTAATTATTATATACTAAAGGCCCGACACACAAAATTCGTGCGTGGGTACAGTCCCTAGGCCTGGCCTGTGTCCACAACCGGCACCGCCCCCGCCACCACCCACCCCAGTTCCCCCTTCGCCATCGGGTAATTGGTGCTTGGTGGCCAGGGGAAGGGACTGAGAGGTTGGCTGTTCCTGCCTGCTCGCTGACCCCGCCCCACCCCCGCAGCGGGTGGCCATCAGGCCATTGGAGCCCGCAGGCTGGGGAAAGGAACCAAGAGGTGGTCAGTGCGCCTCATAGTGACTGGTCCAGCGGTTGTTCTGGTCATTCTGCTGTTAGGGTCAATTTGCATATTACCCTTTTATTATATAGGACAGAGGCCTGGTGCACAGGTGGGGGCTGGCTGGCTTGCCTTGAAGGGGGTCCCTGATCAGGGTGGGGACCCTGCTGGTGTTGGGGCTACCCTGGGCGAGGGGCCACTGGCGGTTTGCAGGCTGGCCACGCCCCCAGCTTTGTCAGGAAGGACGTCTAGAAGACGTCCAGTCTAATTAGCATATTACCCTTTTATTAGTATAGATAAGATATATACCTATTTTTATTCTATGATAGTGGTACAACTGTGTGAGTGTGTGTATGTGTATATGTGTTTACAAAAGTCTGCTGTTCTTAAAATACCAGCTTTAAATGTTATGCCCAAAGCATTTATAATCCATTAAAGTTCACTCTGTGAAATACTTTAATAGAAATTTTCCAGAGTGACCTTGCCAAAACTCATATCATTATGATAGTGTATAGGTAAAATTCTATGCCACAGATTCCCCCTTTTGTATAAATTCTCATCTTTCTTATGATCTCAAAGAAGTCACTCCAAAGGGTAAAATTTGTTATAAAAAAGCCAGTTCAAAAGAATAAAGATAAATGAGGAGAAATGTGAGATATTAATAATTTTATTATAATCACCTTTTATATTAAGGAAAGTTAAAAAAAAAAAAAAAGAAGAATGAGTGAAGTTGTGTGTATGTATAATTGGTTAAATTGCTTCTGTGATCTGCTTAAAACCAAAGTATTTTAAATATTTTTAATCATAGGTATGTATTTTTATATTTATTTTTAATTAATTAATTAATTAAAATCCTCATCCAAGGATATTTTCCCATTAATCTTTAGAGAGAGTGGAAGAGAAAGGGAAAGACAGAGAGAAATATCGGTGTGAGATTGGTTGTCTCCTGCACAGTCTCGACCAGGGCTCAGGCTGAGAAGGAGCATCCACCTTGACTGGGACCCTTTGGTCCACAGGCCAATGCTCTATTCACTGAGTCAAACCCGTTAAGTCATAGATATGTATTTTTAAATTTGAAAATATGTATAAAACCTTAAATTCTTATTGTTTCCTTATTTTCAGTAGACTTCCCTAAATAATTAATATGTCTTCCTCACTGATTATATTTTAATTTCTCTAGTGTGATTTAAGTAGATGTAAGCTGATGTCTTTATTTCAATATAAACACTGATTTCCTTTTTTTTAAAAAAACACCCTCTTATTGCTTATAATTTTATTTTATTTCAGATGGAATAGTTAATTGGTATATACTATTCAATGGTGATAAACTACATACCTGTTCTTTTTTTTTAATAAATCTTTATTGTTCAGATTATTACAGGTGTTCCTCTTTTTTTTCCCCCATAGCTCCCCTCCAGCTGATTCCCCACCCCACCCCATGCCCTTACCCCCTGCCACTATCTTCATCCATAGGAGTAAGATTTTTGTCCAATCTCTTCCCGCACCCCTCACACTTGCTTCCCCTGAGAATCGTCCACATCCCTGATTCCATTATATTCACCAGTCCATTCTGTTCTTCAGATTTTTTATTCACTTGATTTTTAGATTCACTTGTTGGTAGGTATGTATTTGATGTCATTTTGTTGTTCATAATTTTTATCTTTACCTTTTTTTTCTTCTTCCTCTTCTTAAAGAATACCCTTCAGCATTTCGTGTAATCCTGGTTTGGTGGTGATGAACTCCTTTAGCTTTTTCTTGTCTGTGAAGCTCTTTATCTGACCTTCAACTCTGAATGATAGCTTTGCTGGGTAGAGTAATCTTGGTTGTAGGTTCTTGCTGTTCATCACTTTGAATATTTCTTGCCACTCTCTTCTGGCCTGCATAGTTTCTGTTGAGAAATCAGCTGACAGTCGTATGGGTGCTCCCTTGTAGGTAATTAACTGTTTTTCTCTTGCTGCTTTTAATATTCTCTCTTTGTCTTTTGCCCTTGGCATTTTAATTATGATGTGTCTTGGTGTGGTCCTCTTTGGATTCCTCTTGTATGGGGTTCTGTGCACTTCCTGCACTTGTAAGTCTATTTCTTTCACCAGGTAGGGTAAGTTTTCTGTCATTATTTCTTCTAATAGGTTTTCAATATTTTGCTCTCTCCCTTCTTCTGGCACCCCAAAAATTCGGATGTTGGTTCGCTTAAAGTTGTCCCAGAGGCTCCTTACACTATCTTCATATTTTTGGATTCTTTTTTCTTTTTGTTTTTCTGGTTGGATGTTTTTTGTTTCCACATATTTCAGATCTTTGGTTTGATTCTTGGGGTACGTTGATCTACAGTTGAGTTTCTGTATATTCTTTATTTCAGACAGTGTATGCTTCATTTCTGACTGATCCTTTTCCATTTTTTTGGCATTCTCATTAAGCTCCTTGAAGGTCTCATCAAGTTTCTCAGCAGTTTTAAGAAGATTCTTGAGTAACCTTATACATGTGGTTCTGAACTCTATGTCATGCAGTAGTTTGCTTTCCTCCGTTTCTTTCATTCGTGACATGTTTCTTTGTCTCCACATTTTGGCTACTTCCCTGTGTTGATGGAGAAGCTTTGTGTGGTAGGTGATCTATAGGGGGCAGTAGCTCAGCCTCCTCAATTACATGAGGTGGAGGCTCTTGGTACACCTCTTTGTGGGCTGAGTGCAAAGTCTTGGTGTAGTTAAGCCTGAATTGCTGTTGGTACACTGGGAGGAATTGACCTCCAGGCCAATTAGCTGTGAGCACTTGCTGTGTCTATAATGGAAGAACTGCTGCGCTGAAGACACGCTTATGGGACAAGACTTGTTTCAGTGGGGCTTTGGTGCTCACTGAGTCTGCCTCTTGAATGTGTCACTTATGGATGTGAGGAGTTGAAATCTGGTGTCTCACACTGACCACTAGGTACACTGGCTTCTGGATCTCCAATGGGGTGCAGGTCAGCTACTGTCTGAGGCCACCCAGCAGGAGCTACAGTGAGAGCTACAGTTTTCTCATCTTTGCTTGTGGTTTGGAGGTTTTGGAGCTGTCTGACCCGGGCTGCAAGTTTGCTAGGTTAAGCTGCTATAGGGCAGGGCTTTCTTATGCAAAAGCCGCTGCTTAGAGCTTGGGTGGGTTTGTAGGTTGTGCAGGGCGGGGTCTCAGGGTGTCACTAGGCTAGGGCGTGGCAAACAGCAATGGCTGCTAGTTAGCCGGCTCTGAGTCCCTGTTGGCAGTCCCGTGCCCCAGTGCTGTAAACAATTATTCCTGCGCGCAGCTCTGCAAGCAAACCACCCTCACTGGCAGACAGTCCAGCTTCTCCCCGTAGGAGTTTGGGTCCCCCACGTCTCCCCAGAAACTGTATTTCAGAGTAATTGGGGGCTTGTCTCCCTTTGGTTTGAAAAAAGCAACACCTGCCGCCAGCCCGGATCACGCGCCTCCATACCTCAGCTTTTCAGCGCTCGTGCACGTCTCAATGCTCTTTTCTCTTTCCTTCTAGTTGTAGAACTTCCACTCAGCCAGCTTTCCCGTGGTTCTGGGTGATAGACGTTTTTTCTTTTAGTTGTATTTTTGAAATTGTTGCGGGAGGCAGCAGTTTAGGTGTTTACCTATGCCGCCATCTTGGATTCTCCCCATACCTGTTCTTGAATGCCTTTCTCCTTCTCTACTTATAATATACCTTCTCTACTTACACTATACCATTCTCATGTCTTTCTCCTTCTCTACTTACAATATAACATTCTCAATATACTTCCTCTTACAAAAAGCACTCCTGTATATGCTCATATCTCATTGTTTGCTTATACAATACCTCCTCCAAGAAGTCTCTCCAAAAATAAAACAACAAAAAAAGTATTAACAATAGTAGATCTCTTACTGCTTTTGTATGGCATACACTGACCTAACTGCTTTTCATCTCTTATCTTTTTAAAACTTTCATAAATCCCCTGTGGGGAGTATTGTCAATTCCATTTACAGATGAGGAAACTGCGGGTCAGCGTGGTTCAAGTACATTCAGGTGTTTCAGATTCCAAGAGCAGTATGCTCTTCGTGTATTTTTATCTTGTTCTTTTACTTATGTGTTTGTACAAATATGTGTGTGTGCAAATATATACTTTATGTATATATGAACATGTGTATATGTGTGCAAGTATGTATGTATGTTTTATATAAAAATAAATAAATAAATAAACAAACAAATAAATAAATAAATAAATATTACAATTAGTCTTTTACGTTACCCGCAGATTGAATCATAAGGTGGATCATAAGAGTTGTATGCAAAGTCTTTGCAAAGTCTTCATGGGGTTTTTGCAGTTCCTTCATTAACACAGTACCTGGCACATAATATTACTCAATAAATTATTATTGATTGAATAAATAAAACATCACTCAATTTGTGTAAAGAATTGTACTGAATATAGTTAAAAATGCCTTACAGTCTTATAATATTTTCATTCCCTAATGCCCTCACAGCTGCTTTTCACCAAGAAAGTGTTTTTTATTCATACCACTTTTCCCTCTATATTTTTAAGTTTGTTTTAAGGAAATTTGCTTTATTACTAAGAATATTATGTTCTGAAAGTGTCAAGTTGATTTTGAATAGTAAAAATGATTATAGATTAACAATTTTATCACATATCACCTTTAATATATATTGGGAAAAGTAAGAAAAATATCTTTAGGGATTTTCTTTTTCAGTTGATACTAATTAGATTTTTTTAAACCAAGTATAAATCTCACACTGTTCTGGCTTGATAGTGCCAAGTGATAATCTGATGTGACATACATTTCCTATAGCAATAACATTTTGGCAGATAAACTCCCCAATGAGGAACAACCATTTCTATGCTTAGATGAATTTTTTGATAGAACGCAAATGCAAAAAAAAGTAACAGGATTTAAAAAATACTTCATAGTATAATGAATTCTCTTTCCATGTTTATTTCAAGTGACTAAATCCATAGAGGGTGAAAACATTGAGCATACAATAAACAACGCATCATAGATTCCTCATTGTTCTTGGAAGGTTGATAGAATAACTGAGTATTATTTACACTGAAATTCATTCCTAGAAATCTTGTATCTTTCCCCTTCATTATGCAATGCTGTCTTGGACCTGGGAATCTAGAAATGTGGAAATTATAACACTTTGACATACCATGTAAATGAGGTATCGCTGTAACATGCCATTTAAATAAAGTTTGGAACAAACATTCAGGAGGGAAGTTTGGGAAACTTATAACGAGATTACCTCCTAACTTTTTTTATGAGAGTATTCTTGTATTCCCCCCCAGCCATCTTTTAATTCCAATGAGAAGGCACAGTGTGCCAATTTAGGTCTCTAGCAGCAAAGCCACACACTGCATTATTGTGGCAATTAGTCGGGAGCTGAGCTTGTCTCTTGAGCCTCTCATTTTCTTTACATGGCTGATATTTGACTTGGAGGATCCTTGTCTTTCTGACGGAAATACCTATATGGGATATTACTAGTCTCAATCAACAAGCTATTTCCCATCATTAGTATACGACAGGTGGTAAAAGTTTCCACATTAGTCTATGCACTTTATTCATTTTCTACATGCCATAATCATGATTAATTGCAAGACCTGGACAACTGGATGTCTGTGGAAAGCTTTAGGAGAGATCCGATTTAAAAGCTTCTTGTATAAACATAAGCTTATTTTTAACAAATCTTTATTGTTGAAAGCATTACATATGTCACCTTTTTTCTCCCATTTGACCCCTTATAGCCCGTCTCCACTCCCATGCCCTAGGCCTCCACCACCCTATTGTGTGTGTTCATGGGTTATGCATATATGCATACAAGTTCTTTGGTTGATCCCTTCCCATCCACCTATCCACCCCTGCCTCCCACCTGAGATTCCACAGTCTGTCTCATGCTTCTGTATCTCTGGATCTATTTTGTTCTCTGGAACAGTTTATTTTGTTTATTAGATACCACATATGAGTGAGGTCGTGTTATACTTGTCTTTCTCTGATAGGCTTATTTCACTTAGCATAACATTCTCCAGGCTTATTTTTAAAAGATCATGGCATTGCAGCACAAATGACTGGCCACAGTGGGCACTCTCTCTGTAGACCTGGGGAAAAAAAGTGACAGATATAAAGATAGCTCATCCTTGGAAATTAAATCAATATCTTTAGATCTATATTATTCTTAGGGAAGTTTATTTGTTAATGAGTTAAAGACAAAAACTATTTAGAAATAAATAGAATGTGGGTTACAAGTGTAATTAAAAATTCAGACTCCCTTACTTTACAATCTCTGCCAGACAGACAAGATCTCGCCCCAAATATGTATTGATTGAATCGTATCTTCATCTTCTTACGATTCAAGAGCTGTTAGCAACAGGTGTCATAAAGACCTACTCTAGTGCCCATCTCAGCGTCCAGGTGGTGGCACCCAGAACTATACATTTTTTACATTTTCTAGTCACATCTCCCTTCTCTTCAGTTATTTCCTTTTACTGCTTTTTCTGCAACCCCTATATAAATAAGTATTTAATGTGAAATCTTTCTGAATAAACACACACACACACACACACATATGTGTGTGTATATATATATATAACATTGTTCATATATATGAAACAAGTTCCATCACGATAAAGACCAAAGAGAGCAAAGAACTACCCACAGAAGAATCTGGCCAAGGAAACCCAGACAGTGCCTCTGTCCAGAAAAGCCAAGGCATGTCCTCTGAGACTATTTCAGTCATCATGTTTGCTCTAAATAGCCTTCTGAAGAATTTCCCAAGGAGATTTCTTCCCAGGGCACTTGGGAAAGGTTCCTTCCATTAGGGTGGGCTTTTGGGAAGGAGTGGATGAAAGAGACCATTAGGTCAGGTTACTAAAGATAGCCTGCCATATACTTTCATCCTGATGGAAAAATAATGAAACTGGAAAGCGTTTGAATAGCCGTAGGAAGTTTTCAAATTCAAGTCTGGTCTTCCCATTGCCAATACATATTTACATCGGATTATAGAAGCTTATAGTTTATAAATAGCCTACCTTCTAATGTTTTCATTCCCAAAACAATTTCCCAAAATAGTACTCTATCATTTTTGAAATTTGTGACCTTTCTTATTTACAAAAATAGAGGAGAAAAGGCAAATTATGATCATTTCCATAGCTCTTAGGTATCTTCAATGTAGAAAGTCACTTGTCAGTTTTATTGGCCCAGTATTTTGAATTAATGAGTCATTTTTGGAGAAAAGCAAGAATCTAAGTTTAGTCTCCATTTGTGCTCTTTGCCAGTTTCCAGCAGAGCTGGCTGAGAGAAAGATGAAGGGTGCAGATTTAAGTGCAGAGTGGACAGGTGAAGTGGTTGCAGTTTCTTAACAGAGTTCATAAAAAACATATCTTAATTTCATATACTTAATTACCTTGACAAATATAGACTTAATTATGCCTGGTTATTTGGTTTATTGAAATGCATTAAATGTTCACATATATTTAAATGAAATATTGATCTGTGGTAATATCAACTAAATCTAATTTTTAGCTGTTTATTTTTTATTTTACTTATTTATCTCCCATCAGAGATTACATTCGATTCAGCAGCTTTTTATTGTTTTGTGTGCCTATGTTCAAAATGTTTGAGTACTTTTATATCAGGTCATTGCTATTTTCAAATGTGGAAATGTATCCTTTCTAACTGTCTCCTGATTTCTGAACATATGTAAACTTAGATACTTCACATTAAACACACTTTCCAATAAGAGATTTTAAAATTATAACATTCCTTTAGTCTACAATGGTCATATTTTTATATATTTCCTGGTGGCAAGGGAAAATAATGTTTTTCTCCACAAATGTCCACAAAGAAAGTATTGGTTCTCTTTTGTGGTAGTTTGAATCTAAGCAAAACTTAACGGAAAGTGGTTTCTAGATTTTTTCCCCCATTGACTAGATGTTATGGGTTTAGTGGAACCACTGACATATTATGTAATAATTTTGTCTAATTTTTTAAGTGAAATTTTACTTTTAAGTCCAAAGTCCTGAATACATTTTATTTTTATAATCTCTTGCCTATGTGTACTAGGGAACCATTTCATTATACCTTACATTTATTTGTTTACATTTATTTTTATTTTTTCATAAAAATACTATCCCCTTAAACGATGATGAATTAATTCTAAAGCCTTTCCATTAAGATCAGCAAAGCCCACCCCAGAAGCCACATCTTTTGCTTCTTTACCTTTAACAGCTCAGGAAAACATGTTTTCTAAGTATTATCTGAAATTTGATGAAGATTAGATCATCTCTGACTTTTTTATTTTGATGAACTTTAATTAATGAAATCACTATCATTTTAGCCTCCTGATAAGCTAATATTGTAAAAAGAAGGAATTAAGATATAAGACCTTTAGAGATCTTGACTTTTACAAATTTCACCTTAAAATAAAATGAAACATAGATTTTAATAGCTGTTACCAGTCTATATTTATGGCAGTTTATTCTAAGAAGAGATTAGGAATTGTGAATCAGAAAGTGTTAATAATTACTATTGTGATGCTTTTCCATTAAACCAAGTATATACATGAAAACCATGTAACTTTAGTACTAATTATATAGAATAAAGAAATCAATTGAAATAGTTGATTTTTAAATAAATATAATCAGTTGAAAATCAATTTAAAAGCATATAATGAATATGACTAACTGGGAAAATGTGTACAACAAATATGATAAGCAAAAAGTTAAAATTCTATGACACAAAGAACTAATTGATTAACATGAAAAATGCTAACATTCTGGAAAAACAGGTAATTTATAAAAAAAGAATCACACATACGTGCTCTAAATAGCCTTCTGAAGGGAACACATAAAAATTTTTTAAAAAATGTGCAGAAGAGAAGTATTCCTTGGGGAGCGAGGGGGGAAGGTAGAAGACATTTTCAACATAGTTATATCATTTTCTTTCAAGAATAAATAAGTCAATAAATGAAGCTAAAATTGTAAAATTGTTAACACTGGTCAAATTTTTCCCGTGGGTTAAGGGAGGTTTATTATTGTCTGTACCTTTCTTATGTTACAAATCATTTGTAATTTGAAAAAATTTTTTCAGAAAATTTACAAAAGAAATTATAAAAATGACCAATAATAAATAAAATAATCATTAATGAGTTTTTCAACACTGCAAGTAATCAAAAATTCAATTAAAGGAATGATAAAAATAGGCAAAAATGTTATGTGAGATTTTTAAAATGCAGGATACTCAATGTTAGCATGGGTATGATGACAAAGTCACATTCATACAATGCTGTGGAAGCGTAAATTGGTGTAACCTTTCTGAAAATCTATTTGGCAGTAGGTATAAAGAACATGGAAATGTTCAGCTCATTTTGATCCAGTAATTCCATTTCTGGGAATCTAGCCTAACGACAAAAGACAAATGTGAAAAAATATATAAGCACAAATATGTTGATCACTTATTCATTTATCTGTTTAATGAATATTTATAGAACTTCCACTATGTGTCTGACATTGTATTAGCCACTAAATCTGTAATAGGTATTGAGACAGACAAGGTTTCCATAGAGTTTTTTTTAAATTGATGCATCTATACTAATAAAAGTGTAATATGCTAATTAGACCGGACATCTTCTGGACCTCCTTCTGGACAAAGCCATGGTGTCAGGGGCTGAGGCAGAGGCACTTAGGGGTGATCAGGTCAGCATGGGAGGGCAGTTAGGGGCTATCAGGCTGGCAGGGGGGGCAGTTAAGGGTGTACAGGCTGGCAAGGGAGGGCAGTTAGGGGATGATCAGGCCAGCAGGGGAGCAGTTAGGGAGTGATCAGGCCAGCAGAGGAGGGCAGTTAGGGGCTATCAGGCTGACAGAGGAGGGCAGTTAGAGGCTATCAGGCTGGCAGGGGAGCAGTTAGGGGCATCAGGCCAGCAGACATAGATGGTTAGGGACTATCAGGCTGACAGGGGAACAGTTAGGGGCATCAGGCCACAGGCAGAAGCAGTTAGGGGTTATCAGGCAGACAGGCAGGTGACTGGTTAGGAGCCAGTGGTCCCGGATTGTGAGAGAGGTGTCTGACTGCCAGTTTAGGCCTGATCCCAAGGGGTCCTGGATTGGAGGGGTGCATGCTGGGCTGAGGGGACCCCCATGCATGAATTTTGTGCACTGGGCCTCTAGTTTCCTAATAACATGGGATTGAATACAAATGAACAATTCAACAACAGTGGAGATACTATATTTATATATACTTATATGTATATGTATATATGTCAATAAAAATTATAATTTTTATGGCAAATAATCACATTTATAGAACAGTTACCATGTAATAGGACCTATTTTAATCATGACTACATGTATCATCTCATTTAAACCTCACAATACTCTCACGAGCTAGTATTTTAATTTCTTATTCTTGCTATAACAAATTACTATAACCCTAGTGGTTTAAATTAGCACAAGTTTTCTCTCTTAAGAGTTTTGGAGGTCAAAAATCCAAAATGTGTCTGATTGGGCTAAACTCACAATGTCGTCAGGACTATGTTTCTTCTGTAAAATTTAGGGAATAATTTATTTTTCCCCCTATTCTAGATTATTTCTAGCCTTCTTTCCTCAGTTTGAGGTTACATTTCTCCATCTCCAAGCCAGGAAGTTCAGGCTGAGTACTTCTCACACTGCCACAACTGTAGTTCTGTCTCCCCTGCCTCTTCTACTCAAAGAATTCTTGTGGTTATATTGAGTTCACCTGGACAATTCAGGTGATTCACAAACTTAATATCATCTTCAATCTTAATTCACCTTTACCAGGGAATCTAACATTTTCACAGGTCTAGGGATTAGGCTATCGTTGGAAGGCTTTATTCTACCTAACACAGGCAGATTCTATTGTTTACCCTCCTTTTAGATAAAGTAAATGGAAGGAAGCAATAATAGTGACAATATTAGTGACAAATCTAGTATTCAAACCTAGCTAAGCAACCCAAACCTGAGCCCTTAATCACTGTGTTGTATTTCATAAGCAAATTGCTGATGCTAAATTCCTATGAAATATTTTAAAGATAAGAATCTATTGAATGTCAATAGAATTTCCCTTTTAGCAGTGAGCATAAGGGTAATCTTATTCTGCTTCTTTATATGTTTTCATAATTTTAACATTTTCTTCAGTGACTATGCTCATGCACTGTTCGTTTGTAAACTTTGTCAACCTGGGAAGTATGTTTCTCGGAAGCCCCTTCCCTGTGTGGTTCTGATTTAGCTGACCAAAAATGATGTTGTGTGTGTCCTGGAAGGCAGAAGCAAAGTACAATTATTACACCTTAATGATCATCAGTCCAAGACAATGAGAGATAGAGCTGCAGGTGGTTTCTAGTTGTTCCTCTCTCTTCTGCTCTCTGTGTGTAGCACTCCTTCCCCAGTGACAAATCTACTGGCTAACATCAGCCTCAGGCTCATCACCAGATGCTTTGCTGTGAACTCGCAGAAACAATAGTCATGAAACGCCAATACCCTCCCAAGGATTTCTACACCTGCCTCCCTTCATGACCCTAATTCTACAGCTGGATGGTGCATACTTCCAGATTTCAACGCATGAGCCAAAATCATTCACCTGTCAGGGATGGCTAGTGTTCTCTGCTGCTTTGCCTCTTTTATTTGGGCTTTTATATTCCTAGCTCCTCTCATAATTATGTAATTTTTAATTCCTATAATAAATTTCTTTTTTCTAACACACACGGTGCTTCTGCATTCTTGATTGAACATGAATGACACAGTTACCAGGTTGTTCTGTCATAAAAGCACAAACATGTGGCACTTCCTTTGAGACTGGTGATAGAAAGAAGCTAGCTGCAAGGGCACTGAGTAATCTGTTCTTGGAGACTTGAAGAACAATCTAGAAATTACTATTGGAAGCTGGAGGAAAGGGGCCTCAGGTTATTTATTGGCAGAAATATGAACCTTACCTGTGGTAATGTGGAAAGTAGCTGAGGCAAAAATGGGATTATGGAAGCTTTTAGCCAAAAGTAAGCTCTAAAGTCCTCAGGAACAGAAACACCATGATCTCTGTGAATTCCCCAAGCACCTGTCAGACTTTGGAAATTATAGAAGCTCAATAATTTTGTTGAATAAATTATTGGGATGAGTTTCCAATTTCTGTGTATTATGTTGTTGAAGAGAAAGCATTTGGTTATCTTGTGTTCTAGAATAATAATTTGATAGTGTGTTTTTTTTTTTTAATTTCTGTGGGGTTCAGAGAAGCTTGCATATAAAGCCATTGTGATGGTTTTAGATAAAGTAACGCTAAAAGCATAAATTATTATTATATGAAAAAGAGGACAAAATTCACTGATATTTCTCATGCAGCAATGATTTTGCCATGTACCTAGGGCAAATAGCTTCAGCATGAAAGTCCATTTACTTTGTCCAAGATATTTTGATAGGTTCTGCAATTTCTCATGATGTTACAAATTACAATGTTTATAACCATCAGCATCTGACCTGATGAGGTAAATGAGAACAAGAGAGAGAGAGAGAGAGAGAGAGAGAAAGAAAATCTAATTCAGAATAGAGCTATAAAAACAAAAAAAAAATTAGAATAAGGTCCTTTATGTCACTTAGACAAATTGTTACACCCTGTTATGCTCTACATCATAGATTTCCAACACATTCACAACTTGAATGTGTCATATGGGTGCAAGCTATTTCTCATCCTCCCACTCATACTTCCTTCCTAATAGCAAGTTCTTCCAAAATATCTTGTTAGCAAGCCTTTGCTGCTGCTTGAAGACAAACTTGATTCTGAAACCTTTTGCTCTCTGCAAAAGAAAGAAAAATAATCTTGTTGTATTTCCAGTGTTAGAATATAAATCAGTATCATAGATAATTTTTTATTTGATGAGTGTTTAAATTAAATACGTACCTGTAGCCCAGCCAATGTAGCTCAGTAGTTGAGCATCAGCCTATGAACCAGGAAGTCACAATTCAATTCTTGGTCAGGGCACATCCTGGGTTACAGGTTCAATCCCCAGTGTGAGGCATACAGGAGGCAGCCAATCAATGATGTTCTCATCATTGATGTTTCTCTCTCTCTCTCTCTTCCTCCTTGAAATAAAAAAAATATTTTTAAAATATGTACATGTAAAACACAATGCCTATTCTTGAAAAGATTTGAATTGTAGAATGAATTCTGCATAGATATGAAACACTCCTCGAATTCTTGGTTTACCTGATGTTTTTAGATCATTTTATTCTTACAATCTATTTGTATATGCCTAGGTAAGCAAAACTATTAAGAATTGTGATGCATTCAACATACTTTAGAGAAAAATCTTAATGTAGTTAATAAAGCCATATTTATTTATATCAAAAATTGGTTAAAAAAAAAAACTCACCAGCCACAATTCCCTGGAAAATTGCAAAAAGCTTATGATGAAACTTCATCCTAGAAACTGGACATGGCTTATCCTGGCCACTGCTGAGGTCTCAGAAAAATCCATAACTTTGCCCTGAAACTGCTAGCCAAGGGAAATTCTCTTCCAAGTCAGCCTTCATTTCCGATAGGTTAGTGTTTGACCCCAGTGTCTAGCTCAGATAGGTGACTAAGGATTAAAGGTTGGAACCAATAAACCACCACCATAGCGCTGACCGATCCCACACTCTTGAGCTGCAAAACTGGAGCTGGAAATTCCAATGCAAAGGCACCAGCTAGCTGGAAGTAGGGCATGCATTTGTGGTATTCACAAAATCTTTGGCCCACAAAGAAATGATAGTTAAGGGACAGGAAAATAATCATTCTTTTATAAACACACATTTATGCTTTTCCATAAAATTACTTAGTTCCTGTGTGTTGGTGAACTAAAAAGGAGCCAATGGAAATCTTGTGATTGAAGGTGAAAGTCAATGAAATGAGCAAGGTTATGAAATCAGTGGGAAGAGATAGTAATACCTGTATATGTAAAGGCATAATTTGGAAAGGCTAAAAGTATCCTTTTTCTGAAGCAAGAGGGGAGGAGGTCTGGCTGAGTCAAAAATAAATTTTAACATGAAGAGAAGGAAATTTGAAGGCGCTCACAGAAGCTAATGCTGACATCAATAAAGAAGTGGTTATTAGTAGAACAAAGGGAAGGTAGGGCATGATTTTGGGGTTTGAGGATGTTAGAAAACATCGAATGACAATGTAACAAGTTTGAATCATATGAAGTCAAATCAGATGTTGTGTGAACTGTAGGCTCCATTAAAGTGGGTCAAGATATATAGAATATAGTAGACAAGGTTGGTTAATTTTAGATTTAAAATTTTCTCAAAGCTTATAAGCTTGAAAGTCAAGTTGGAGAAAATAGTTAGTGGAATTCTGTTCAAGACTAGGGAGATAGAGATTCTGGCCTGGTAGAGGATAATGGGTATTACCAGTTAAAAGGATTGAGGAGGTCATTTTAAAATTTTCAGCATTTCATGATAAGAAAAAAACAAACAATAGGCTTCATACTTTTGCATAAGCAAGTAATGAGTTCAACATTTTTTTTTCAGATGTTTATTCCAACACTGAGCCTCAGGTCCTCCCTGATGTTAAGTCCATATGTAATCTCCGGCAAATCTGTAAGCTTCAATCTAACCCTGACAATCACCCAATTTTGATATCCACCCTATCATTGGAATTCAATTCTTAGGTCTCTGTCCCATTCCTGATATATGAATGATCCTTCTCTTGAATGACCGTTACTTATTCATTTCAAGAAGAAGGTAAATGTTAGGGACAGAATACACTGTAGGGTTAGAGGTTAGAGGTGAATGTCAGCAGTGAGGTGATAGATGAACAAAGGCATTAGATTGGATGACAAAAGAGATTGGTTACCTGCTAAACAAGTGAATATTTATAAAAGCAATCCTGTCCATACTGTAAATTAAATTTATTTTAGAAAAATGAAACATATATAGACATTAAACATTTACATATTAAAGTAATCAAGTAAATTTTCAGGTATCTATGGGAATCTAGCAAGTTATTTATAACATTACACATGATTGGCTATGGGGTTTTGGCTGGGCAGGGTGGCAAGTCAAACCATAAAGCAAATGATGTACACAAGAGGCTCTGTGAAATTATTTGGAACAATAGCATAGAATTGCCAATTAGAAGAAAGGCATGCACTGGCTTTCTTATGAGTTGCTCCCTATGAGGGTTCTTGAAGAGAAGGATAAAATTAAAGGTAGAGTCAAATTCCTATAAAGGCATAATAATGGAAAAGTGTTGGATGGTGCTGAAAAGTGAATTCATAAGATCAGGGGGAAAGATGAGAGTAAAGTGGGAGTCAAGTTGAAGTGTATCTCAGTTGGGACTTTAATAGTAATCCACACATCAGAGAGTAAAGCAAATTATATTTAACTTTCACCTTTGATGATCACTGGAGTAAGGCATTAACATATTGGAGTTGGGGTATAAACTAGAAGGACATAGTAAAACAGGAAACAGGATATGCAGTCTTTTGCTGTTGACAGAATTTGTAGCTTTTTGAAACCACAAAGGCCTGACTGGGGACTGGGATGTTGGTGTGATCTTGTAAACTTGCTTCCTCTGCTTGGTTCTGTTGCTGATAACAGCTTCATGTTGGAAGGGCAGTTGTTGGAAGATTGTTCCTCATCACACGTGCCTTCTGCATGCTGAGCTCTGCTCTGAAAACAGAGGATATTGGTGCAAGTGATCCTAGGCCTCCATGCTCCAGGAATAATGTTTAAATGACTAAGCCATGTGAAGTTAAATTGACAGTTTATTGGTAAGTGAAGATTTGCAAACTATAGCATTATATCACGTTATAGAAATCAGAGCCTGAAATAGGACAATATTGCACAACTGCTGACTCAGGAGGCCTTCAACTATTTCCTTCCACTAAATAGAAAAAGAAACGTCTAGTTTTCATCCTTAAACCAAATCACACATTGTAGGAATGCCTTTCAGACTGATCATTCTGCTCCTCTTTTGTTTCAGAGCTTCACATTACGGTGCAATCTAAGAGTACTGGATAGGAAGCTGAGTCTTTATACTCTTAAATTATTAAATGATCAAATTTTTCTATGTCACAATGACATCAGTAATGGGATAATCCCTATAACTTTATCAGGGTCAACATGATCATATTTCCATGTTAGAAAGTGAATGTTAACACTAGGATGGGGGGGTGGATTAGTAGGAGCTATGGGAAGAACAGATTAGAAATAAATCAAGAAACTCTTGTCCTAATCTAGTAAAAACTGATGGTCTATAAAGAGAATATATTTAGGAAAATACAAATTTGTTGACTAATGGGACATGAAGGAAGAGATGAAACAGAGAGAGGAAGGTAACTTGGATGAAATCAGGATCTCTGGTTTAGGTGGAGGTACCCTTCCTGAGATAAGGAAAATAAGAAGGTAAGCATGTGTGAGCAGGAGAAAGATACCAACTTCATTTTGGGCATGTGATTTTGGATATTCAACACTAAACAGGTTGTAGATATCCAGCAGAGTATACATAATTGGTGAAGTTGTGGGTCGCTCAGAAAAAAGACAGAGAAGAGGCCCAAACAACATATTTTAATTAATTTTAACATGTTTGAAATTTAAGCTGTAGTTGAAGAAGGAGCAGAAACTATCTTTATATAAAACCTCATTTGAAAATGAAATTATTCTATGCAGGCAATTGGTATTTAATGAATTAGTTTTCTCACAGCTGTCTGTACATTTAAATGCTTAGTTACCAGAGGAAGAGGGGCAAGTTGTACCTGTTCATGTGTGTCTGTCCATGTGCACATGTGAGAGTGTGCAACAGAAAACACTGTGCTATATATGAATATGTGTTTATACAATTTTTGTGTGAATAAATACATATGAAATACTAATAACTGGTTCTTAAGGGCTAAGATGAACACTAGTTTTTGAAGGATGAGGAAGGAAATGTTTGTTATGTGGGTCTGAGTACTTTCCTTATAGTTCTGCTTCTGGCTTTAAACATGAAGCCACCCTAAGAATCCCTATTCAATAATATGAAGGTTAGACAGTATGCCTTTCCAGGGATAGATTTTGTCAACAGCAAATAACTCTTAAAGAATTCAATTATAAATTCTAGTTCATAAGTTTTAACTAGTGGGAAACACAAGTTTCAAAAATTTGATGAATTTTGCATGAGCTTAATGTGTCAATTTTTAATAAATTGGATAACTTAGTACTAAAATTATATTTAAAAAACTATCATTTTTGTTAGACATATTTGTATCTATGATCCTTATATATATTAAACTGACATTTTATATAAGCATAGTTTTTCTATCATCCTTTTCCTAAGCCTAAACCATTTATTGAGTTTTATGCTTGAAATTGCCTAAAGCCAATTTAGAATTCTTCTCTAAAGAAATAAACTTTCTAATGTTAACCAATTGAATATTTAAGTAATGTAAGAGTTTTAGAAATTCAAATAAATGACAACATATTTGTCTCTTTTTCCTAAATTTATAAATAATTGAGAACTGACAAGCAGAACTTAAAACTTTATTATTGATAAAGTCTATCAGAGAGAATGACTTTGGATCTGTGACCAAATGAATTAGATAAGTGAATTAATCAGATTTGAATTGGTAAGAATAGATGTCCTACAGGGAACTTCTCAAGAGGTTCACTATAATGTGGAAAGCAGAAAACAGTACCTGCATCAGACAGACAGTTTGGCCCTGAAAAAGGGCCAGAGTTAAGTTCAGTCAACTGTTCCCTCCAATTTATCCTCAGTCCATTCTCAATGGAGAGGGGAGAATGGTGGAAGTGTTCTTGTTACTTATCCAATACTAGAGGCCCTATCACAAAATTTGTGCAAGAGTAGGTCTCCTTCCCCCAGCTGCTGGCACTGGCTTCCCTCTGGCACCTGGGACCTGGGCTTCCCTCACAGCCCCGGCTTTGTCCAGAAGGACGTCGTCTAATTAGCACATTAAGCTTTTATTGTTGTAGATTATTGTAGATAATAAAAGGCTAATATGCAAATTGACCAAATGGTGGAACGATCAGTCCCTATGATGCACACTGACCACTAGGGGCAGATGCTTAACACAGGAGCTGCCCTTTGGTGGTCAGTGCACTCCCACAGGGGAGAGCACTGCTCAGCCAGAAGCTGTCTAACAGCTCATTTCTCCTATGAATGCTATTAAATTTAATATCACTAGTACTATGTGGAACTTGAAAATCTACCCCAGAGAAAAGAAAAATGCCATGAACATCTTGGTTTTGTGATTGAATCACACAACTAACATAAATTTATGGTGCTAAAAATGCAGTATTGTGATGGATCAGTGCATTGGCCTTATTAACATTTTTATTTAAATTAAAAATGTTCAGAAGATTGCTTTGGTTTTTTTGTCACTATAATTAATACAGAAATTTAGAAGAATCAAATGATCACATGCCTTCATATTTTATGAAAGTGGAGATAACATCTGATTGTTTTTGTCACCAATGTATTCTTTATGCTGAACACACAATAAGAGTAAAATAAAGTTTTATTGAAATACTAGAGGCCTGGTGCATGAAAATTCATGCACTGGACCGGGGCGGGAGGGGAGGGCTCTCTCAGCACAGCCTGCCCCCTCTCACAGTGTGGGAGCCCTCAGGGGTGGGAGGCAACTTGGCAATCAGGGGAAGGCAATGCCCCATCACACCTTTGCTGCTGCCACTGCTGGCAGTGCAAGCCTCAGCCGGCCCTGGTTACCTGAGCCTCGGGCATCCCTGGGTGGCTAGGCAGCTGCCATCTGAGGCTTGCCTGTGCCTCGGGCTGGCCCTGGGAGGCTGGGGGGCTGAGGGGACTGGGGGACTCCGGAGGCAGGCGCGTGGATGGCCAGACCCACCTGGGGGTGGGCCTGGCTCTGCCGTGTGCCTGCCACCCTGGCGGGGCTAACGGGACTGGGTGCTGCCATCTTGTGGCTGTGGGCGCCACCATCTTTGAGGGTGTGGCAGTCAATTTGCATATTCCCTCCTTATTGGCTGTGGGTGCCGCCATCTTTGTGAGGGTGTGATGGTCAATTAACATACTCCCTATTTATTAGATAGGATATGAATAGTTTCAGATACTGGAAATAGCTGAGAATATAAAGAATCTCAGCCTTAGTCTTCTTAGGAGGTCTTAATAATTTGTAATGGGGCTGAAGATTGTTGATCTTTTCAAGAAAATGTTAACTATTGAGGTCTTTTTCATGTTCAATCATATCTAAAGGTGCCAGAATTTTATGAAACATTTTGAAAGTACTTTTACTAAATAGAATAAATTTGGCTTTAACATATAAAATGGTGTCTTATAAACTTCTCTCATTTAGGTTTTAAAGGATATTTTAAATAGATTTAGGAGTGTGGTCATAACCCTTATAAACATCAATTGAATGAACTCTTGACCCACTCTGGTGGGGAATAGAGCAATTTTCATCTGTACTTTAATTTTCTGGATTGGCAATGAGCAATAAGATAAAGTGAATAAGAAAGGCAATACTGGCTGATCTAGGTTCTGAGGTTAGGAACAGATAATATGATTAGTGAATATAAATCAGGGCAGGTGAAATAGACAAAAGGAATTAAGGGGTACACACTTCCAGTTGTAAAATAAGTCATGAGGATATAGTGTAGAGCTGTGGTCGGCAAACTGTGGCTTGCAAGCCACATGCAGCTCTTTGGCCCCGTGAGTGTGGCTCTTCCACAAAATACCACGGCCTGGGCAAGTCTATTTTGAAGAAGTGGTGTTAGAAGAAGTTTAAGTTTAAAAAATTTGTCTCTCAAAAGAAATTTCAATCGTTGTACTGTTGATATTTTGCTCTGTTGACTAATGAGTTTGCCGACCACTGGTGTAGAGCATAGGGAATATAGTGAATTTTATATAATGATAGATGATAGGGGCAAGATTTATTGTGGGGATCATTTAGTAATTTATATAAATATTGAATCACTATGATGTACATCTAAAACTAATAGGGTATTGTATGTCGATTAAAAATCATAATAACTAATATACAATAGTAAATAGTAAAACCAGGATTGAAAGTCAGTTAGCTGGTGCAAGAACTTGTGTTGCTAACCACTACTAGTATAACATGTTGTACTCGGCATTTGTTATTTACTTAGTACTTATTTCCATCATCTTTTTAATCTATAAAGGTAGGAAGCCCCCCAATTTAATATATATATGGCCATGGAGTAATTTTCAATTTTAAACAATTAAAAAATGGGACAAATTCTGTAGCAAAATAGTGAGCAATGGGATTCAAATCTCAGTTTCTTTGCATTTGAGCTCTGTAGTTTTATGAAGTTAAACTTTTTTTTTTTTTTTTTACCTAAGCTACATTATTTATAAAATGAGGATGAGACTAGCACTATTTCCTAGGGGCTATTGTGAGAATTAAGTAAAATTATTTAAATAAGGACTAGTACTATGCCTGGCATGTGGTAGGTGCCCCATAAATAGCAGCACCCCTTTTTGTTCCTGGAAATTTGGGAAATTGTGAAAGAAACCAGCTTAGATTCTCCTGCTAGGAAAGCACTTAAAAGGACATGATGCTAGGCAAACTTATGAAAGTTTTATACTCTTTAGGATCTTTGAGCAAAATGCTAAAGCAATCATATAAAACTTTTAATTTGAATAGAAATAGTAATCAGGGCAATGCACTGATCCATAACAATATCGCCTTGTAGCATCTACTGAGTTGTGTTTGGGAAAAGTGAGAGCTGAAGAGTTTCTCAAGGACCTTACTTTCTCCAGCCAAGTCTAAGGGTCTGACTGGTGTGGGGTAGATAGGGAAATACCATCACTGAAGATCTCTGAGACAGTCTGAGTGTAGGGGCAAGGTCTTTCTTCTAACAAGCTCTCCAGCAGATTATTATGGGCAATAAAGCTTAAGATGTGCTGGTCTCTGAAATAATTTTTCTAAGTCCTGAATAACCTTTTTTTAAGGTCAGAGAAGATACTTGCTGAGTTCACCATTAGAAAGGCAGCATTGTCTTCTCATTTCTCCCCCTAGGGCACAATATTCATATGGGAATCATCCTATATAGTAAAATCCTAATATGCAAATTGTCCCCCTCCACTGGGAGTTGGACCAGGAGTTCGACCCAGGGGTGGGGCTGGCCAGCTAACTGGCCCCTCCCCCCAGCTGGCCCTGCCCCGGCTGGCAGCAGTGGTGACAGGCAGATAGGGAAGGGAGGCCCCAGCCAGCAGCTGGCAGCCACTAGGGATCCTACCCATGCATGAATTTTGTGCACTAGGCCTCTAGTCCCTATATATAAAAGGCTAATATGCTAAGTGTCCAACCATCCAATTGGTCATATGACACACATTGACCACCAGGGGACAGACACTCAACACAGAAGCTGCCAAGCTGCAGTGACTTGGCAATGGTGGTTCTCGGATGATGCATCCCAAAACCAGAGAGGAGGGAAACCAATTCCACGAGGGGCTGCCTGATTCCAACTTCAGCCGTGGGTTATATTGTTGCTGGAGCACTGTCGGCCCGGAATCTGGTTTACTGCCCATTTGCATTTGCATTCCACACGCTGTACAACAGCAACTTTACAGAGTGCCCTCTCACACTCCAGGACCCCTCAGGGGATGTAGGTTTTAGCCCAATCCCTGCAGGCCAGGCCAAGGGACCCCACCTGCCGGAGGGACCCTGCTCAATCCGCAGATGCTGGTGAGGGACCGAAGGAACTTGGCTTCAGCATGTGTCTGGTCCATCTCACCCAGTCTGAGAGCCTCACATTACCTTTTTTTTTTTTTTTCCATCTCCCCAGATTTTTCCTCTTGTGTAACTGGGGAAGAAAGTTTAGGGAAAACTGAGTTGAATGCCAAAGTGGTTACAAACCATAAGCTAAAGGCTCAGATTAGGCTAGGTTTAAATCAAAATGAACTTGATTTAAAAATAGAGTCGTTGAGTTTGATGTGGGCTGAGGATTCTTGCCTTGTCTTCATTTCCAGCAGAAGGTACTTTTCTTGTGTAATTGATGGATAGGCTTTGTGACTTGCAGATTTCCTTCTATTTTTTAACTGTTGGTTTAGCTGTTACTATTTTACCAATTCCCAGATCCATTCTCATGCCATCAATAATGCCAGAGAGCAGCTGTGTTAAAACTGAGACTGTCGCCTGACTTTACCAGTCTTTGAGGTCACCATCTATAAGTAGTTCAAAGGGATTCTGCTCCCTTTAAGGTCTGATGTTTCCCCCACCTGTTACACTTAGGGCACTTCCCAACTTCATTTGCTAATATAACCCTTCTACATTCATTTCTTGGTATGTTTTATTCTTTTTTCCCCAATTTATATTGCCATTTTTGTGTATTATTTATCTAAACTAAGCTCGCTGATTAAAATTTCTTTCTGAGATTACATCATGCACCCCTAATTTTTATATGACTCTCATCTAATGGATCAGCCAATAACCTTCTCCTGCCTTGTAAAGATCAACCCTGGAGGCTTTTCTTTCCCAGCTATTCTGATGTATTTCAGTCTATAGGTAAGTTTTAAATTGTCAGCATTTTAAGATTTCCAAGTTTTGTTTCTTATGAGGGAATAAAAAAAGAGCTAGGAACACTAAGAACACATAAGAACAAACAAGTAAGTAGTTTTTATTTTGTATAAAATATGGCACCAAAGACCTGATCTGGTGTCCATGAGTTTGATATCAATTATGACATTTTGATGTTCTAAATCAAAGATGTGGCTAAGATCATAGTTACTATGGAGACTTCAAAAAGAATGGCTAACCTTCAGTGAGTTCTTTGTAGCATCAATGAAAGACATAAAAAGAAAGGCATTGAAGAGGCCCAATATTTTACTCAGAGAATTTCTTTCTACTAAGAATTTGTGAGGTCCAGGTTTATAGTCTTTTGTGCTTGATACTTTTGCATTTTTACTTGTCTAATATTAATATCACATGAAATTGTTTTCTAAATCATCCTTTTCTCAAATTAAATCCTTATGAGTCCAGGATCCATGCAGAAGTTGGTGAGGAGTGGGTAGAGGGCTTTGTCTCTTGTCCTCCACATGTGCCAGTCAAAAGAACCTAAGCTTTAGGTTACTCATGATCAGTGGTGTCTAGGGCAGCAATTAACCTTAGTGCTACCAGCTCTCCTGGATTCATGCCCATGTTTCATTTCTGTCCCTAGAGCACTTGAATTTCCCTTCCTTACTTGGAAATCAACTTCATTGTTAACAAAAATATCTATGTATCTATATATGTGTGTATATAGTCACACAGACAGACACAAATAATTATTTAGGTGTGTACAAGAAGAGCTTTAGTTCTGTCTGCCATAACACCAGAAATGGACATCCTTCATTTAAATATCTTTTTGATACATCAATTCCAATGATCTCCACTGCCTCATTCAGGTTCTCATTTGTTTCCCTGCCTCTTTCTTCCTTTCAAAAATTTCTACTACAGCCTGAGCATCTGTTCTGAAACACAGATCTGTTGGTGTCACTCCCCAGTGTTCTGAGCTAGAACTAGATTATTTAATATGGCCCAGTGCTCTGAATGACTTAAACTATTTATCTCTCCATATATTCCTGCCTTACATGAACACCTAGTCAACTCCAGAATGTTTGAGTCTGCTATATAAGTTGCTGCTGCCTTTTAGGAGGAATTTTTTATCTGCGCTTTATAAATATTATTTTAGCTGATCCTTACAAAATCTTATTTAAGTATTATTATCGTCTTTTTACAGGGAGAAATAGAAAGGGTAAGCGACTTATCCAAAGTCACAGAGCTATTAATTGGAGGACTTGAGATCCAATCCCATGTTTGGCTGACTTCAAAGATCCTTATATTAATTTCTGATCCTCTTATACTTCGTTTCTTAATTCTTGGGCTTTTGTTCCTCTTCCTAGAACACATCTAGTTCTTCCTTCTCCATCATGCCTTTTTTATCCATCAGATCTTACTTGTTTAAGTGCCCTTTTTAATGTGCCTTTTTACTCTGTCATATCTCATCAGTTTCTTATTCTTCTGCATTTCCCTTTAGACTCTAAGCTATGTGACAGCAGAGACCAAATTTACCTTGTTCTCAGTGGCCTCTTTAAAATCATGATACATACTTTCTAAAAAATCCCTCATATACCAGCTCCAAAAATTCTGATATAACTTAAGAAAAGGGTTTTTGTTTCCTGGTAAATTAAAGCATGGAGACTTTTATTTATTTATTTTTTTTCAGTTCAGGAGAATCAATTTAAAGAGAGTTCTGACTTGATTTTCTGTTGTTAGGATAAAGTTGCTTCCCATGCTCAAAATTTTATAAATATAAAAATGGAAGTTATGTATTAAGAACAAGTTACTTAATAAGCCCATACTGTGGTTGTTTAATTGCATGTTGGGCAAGATTTCCAACCTTTGTTATTTTCTGAGAGAAATATGAATTCCATATAAAGAAAATCTAAGCATTATATTCTGCTTTTGAATCTTCACAGGATCTATTGCTGTTCACACTATTGCTTGATTAAGATTCAGATAAATGTGATTAATGCATTCTTGCCACTTTTATGAGAATAAATATGTATTTTCATCAGAAAAATATACAAATGTTTGTTAATCTCTTTTAGACATTAGTACTTCATTTGCATTTTATTTTGAAAATTTTTTCATATTATGTACTGCTTCCCACATAAAATGTACAATACTGGATGGAATTTTCCTTTAGAATTTAAGAAACATTTTTCTTAAATAAAAGCAGTTAAAAAGATACAACCAAATTTACAAATTCTTTTTCACTTTCATTGTTTTTCTTTCTAGTAAATTGAGGATATATATATAATCTCAGACCCAGAAATTCACTTCTAATTATATATCCTACAAAAAGGCATACTTAGACATACTAGAATACATATGTGAAAATGCCAAAGCATCCTTATTTATAATAGCCAAAAACTACAAGCAATTAAAATATTCATCAGCAATAGAATGGGAAAGTAAGTTAAGGTATACTCACATAATGGATTACTAAAAACAACTAAAAGGAATAAACTACAGCTATACCTAGCAAGTTCTTTAATAAGCCCATACAATGGAATTATAAAGTTCACAGCAGGCAAAATTGAATTATATTACTAAGTGTTATATTTTTCAGGTGGTAAAACTATAAAAAAAAAAAAGCCAGGAAATTTATTACTGTAAACATCTGGATAGAGTGGGAGAGAAGGCATTATAATTGGGTAGCTGTTGGCAAAGTTCTATTTTGTAACCTGGTGGTAGTTACATAGATGTTTGCTTATTATAACACATTAAATTGTGCACTTATGTTTTCTATACTTTTCTTTATGTTTTCATATTTCACAATAAAAGGAGGATGGGACTACAATAAAATTTCATTTCTGTTTGCTTTAAGCACAGAGCATTATTGAAAGATGAAGTAGACTTTTCTATCAGCATGTTAGTTCCTACTCGCTGCCAGGAAAGAAATAACTTTATTGAGGGGAAAAAAGATATAGTTTGTTTTGGCTAAAGAAGAGTCAACTTTTTTCATTAGCAGGTTGTATAAAACACTGTGTTTTCCATTTATGGCAATAGGCTGGGTTGAGCAAGTAAATTTTTTTTTCCCTATGAATAGTGGTCAGTTTTGCAAAATAAGGCTGTAGAGTAGAGCTTTGTTTTTATACAAAGCTAACATGAATACTCGTTTTAATGCCTGATATTCCTTTTGTTATTATTATGTTCTAAGGAAATCTGTAATTCCTTCAAACATGAGGAGAAGCAGTTTTGACATCCTTATTTCATCAGCCATTGAGTACATAGAATAAGTTATAGAAGAGTCATAATCATGTATGAATGATGTGGTGGAAACCTTGTACTGCTTCTTGCTTTTTTGTAGGATTGAAGAACAAACCTATTAACCTGTTAAATAAGTACTAACTAACCAGCAACTCTGTTGTAGTTCACAGTGCTTAGACATAGGAATATAAATTAAAGATGATATGCTTTCTCTCCTTAAC
Organism: Corynorhinus townsendii; assembly: GCA_026230045.1. Taxonomy (NCBI): domain Eukaryota; kingdom Metazoa; phylum Chordata; class Mammalia; order Chiroptera; family Vespertilionidae; genus Corynorhinus; species Corynorhinus townsendii. The sequence goes on along the minus strand of JAPDVU010000012.1, from coordinate 23,932,450 downwards.
TTGGTAAATATATTTGTTTCAAATCAATGAGGCTTTGTAAATTTTAATATTTTAGCTGTGGTTCATTCAACTGTTCCGATTTATTTAAAAGAAGCATATTGTGGACTCCATTAAATTTTAACTATTTCCTACATCTATCAGAATGATAACTTTCTTACTCAATAACAGATGTCTGAAATGATTAGTCCCTTAGTTTACATTAATCTGAATGACAAAAATGTGTTGGGACATCTGAAATAGTGGCAACAATAAAAATAAAGAGAAAAATGTTTTTAGATAAGAAAAACAAAAGGACATGATTTAAAAGGTATTTAGGAAGTTTGGCTGGAAGGAGAAAAGGAAATTGTATATTTAGTTTTGGACATGTAGCTTTTTGATAGCTGTGGGACATCCAAGTAGAGATGTTGGATAGTAAGTTAAATATATAGGACTGACTGAAGTTCATAAAAAAGACAGTGTTGATTTATTTATTCCTTGAATTGGATTTTTCCACATGGATATGATAAATGAAGCTACAAGCATATAGATAGTAAGTAAAGCTACAAATGATATTCATCAGGTAGAATGTATAAAATGATAAGAGTCAGGGGCCAAGAGATAGCTCCGAAGACACTAATATTTAAGGAAATTTCAATGTCAAAAAAACCAACAATAACAACAACAACAAACAGAAATTGTATTATTAAGACAAGGAAACTGTGTTTAAAGAGGAGGAATTAGTCAGCAGTATTGAGTCCTATAAGTGAAATAAAGCAAAAGTGAATTTAGAAACAAAGTATTCATTGATGACCTTAACAGGAACAGTTTCAGGAAATTCTTGGTGGTGGTTTCCAGATTGCAATGGGTTGAGGAATGTACAGTAAGTGAGGGAAGGGTGAAATAATGACTCCAGGCTACTTATTTTTCAAAAGGAATAGATAGACAGTAGCTAAAGACTGACTTGAGGATGGTGTTTTGAAAATTGTAGTGACTTAGGAAGAGTGAAATTATATTATTTGAGAAAAAGCCAGTTAAAAAGATAGGAATTGCAAAAAATAAAAAAGAAAGACAGGATTTTCAAGGAACAATGGCTCTTTGAAATTCCAAAAAGGGGGTTGGGGGTGGGGTTGGGAAGAATTCACAATACAGGTCAAAGATTGGCCTTATGCATAAGGAATAACATTACATTTGTGGTGGAAGAGTTAGAAGCAGTGGGGGCTGATGTCCATTTGCTTGTACTGCTCAGATTATGGCTTTGTGTGTGTGTGTTTTGGGAGAGGGGAGTGGAGGAGATAATAAACTGAGAGTAAAAAGGTAGCTAGAGCTAATAACTACCTTTTATTTTAATAATGGGGAAGAGACCTAGGGAACTAAGAAAAAATTGACCTAATCTTGAGGCTTATTTCAGGAAGGTATGCTATAGAATAAAAATTTGGCAAGGACTTTGAAGCAAAAAAGAGGTTGAAGTGGTGGACCAGGGAGTCAAACTTACTCAGGAATTAGATTGGGCTGATAGAGACACACAATTTTTAGGTTTAGGGTTTAAAGGTCTTAATTAGTTTGGAGAATGTGGATGACTGAATGAGACTTAGAAGGCTAATAATTTATTGTTAGAGAGAGAGATTTAAAATTTTAGAGATGTACCAGTTCTAGGTGATAACAAGTTTGAAATGTGTGCACAGTAATGGGTGGTCAAAATGGAGAGTGAGCAAATCTACCACATTGGCTCTCAGTCTTTTATATATAGGTTTTTCACATTTTTATCTCAAAGTATTTGTTGGTCCCTTTTACCTTCATCTATAATATACAATTATTTCTTTACCTGTCTATTCAAAATCTACTCAACTTCCTGAGTCAAGACGAACCTCATTCAAGCCTTGTCTCATTACCTCACTCCACTGGGATTACTTCCTATTGTGAATGCACAACATTTCCCTCAGTGGCCCATATGAGTTACCAGGATGTGCTACAAAAGCTGCATTTCCTACCATTTCTGTTGTTTGGACCAGCATCTCTTTGCTGATGCCTCTGCCTGTCTAGGAAACCTGACACCATTTCTCTGTCTAGCCCGATGAGCTCTCTAAGCTAGATGCCCTCTCCTCTGTTCTAGTTCCCTACGCGTACATCAATTTTAGCACTGACTGCATTGCGTTCACATTAAACTTTTATGTTTTATTTCTTATAAGCTTATATACCTTTTAAACAGTTTTTAAATATTATTTATTCTAGTGCCAAGTACTATGACTGGTACAGAACAGGTATTCAATATACATTTACAAAGTAAAGCCATGTTCGGTCACTCAGTGGCTATGTGACTTGGACAAGGGAAGTGAGCTTTCCCAGACTCTGTCTTCTCTGGAAAGAGAGAGGACAGCCACAGAGATGTTGAAAAGTTAGGTGAGCTGCTAAGTGGAGGGGAAGCCTCCAGTCCAGTGTGTGGCAGGTAGAAAACTAAAGTGAATGTTTCCAACTTAATTTTAGTCTGCTTTATGCCACTTGGTATTTTGTAACTGATATTTGATTATACCTACTCTTATTGGACATTTTTACAAGAATATCTTAACTATATGATCTCTATCCTCAAATTTCAAGTATATTGGCTGGATATTTTATACTATCTAGCATATATTTTGTATATGAATACATACTTATGAATAATAATTATTAAACATTACCAAGAAAATGAGCTACTTCCATAGATTCTGTTGATGTCCTGGCTCTGAGACAAATGATATAGGATGATTAAAATGTTTCTTCTTAAAGGACAGAGCTACATATAAATATAACTGTATTCAATGACACAATTCAACCATAATCAACCACTAACTAAATAGGGTTTGAAAGAATGAATTAAAATTTGTATACCGTAAGCAGAATACTGTTTTCATTCAGTGACTACAAGCCAAACTGTATAAAGTCTGGTCTGTGTCGTTTGTGGTGCAGGAAAATTCTAATCTGGGCTACTCACCACACAAGCAGACAGGAACAGCCACATGAATTGAATGACATCAGATATGCAAATGCTTATAAAACACCTGAATCATTAAATCCCTTTTCTCCATTTTTATAGGAATGTTCTGGCATTAGGCAGACATAGCATTCAGCTGCACATTATGTTGAAAATTAAAATAGACAAAATGCCTTGATATGACCTACATCAAATAGTGTTGTTTTTCTCATACAAATGTATATAATTTTTCATTAAAATTGTACATTCAACTATTCAGGGATTTCCTGGTGAAGGCAGCAATGCCTATCTCTATAATTTATATCTTATTATACAGACAGAAACTGAAGCAAGAAAAGAATGTCACAGAATAACTTAAGAGTGAATGTATAGAAACATTCTTGTTTCTCAGTTCTAACCACTCAGAAAGGAGGCAGGCACAGTCCTCACCCATCAAGTCCATTCCTCTATTCTGACAATATAATATGACACTGATCAGGAAGTTTTGAGTAATATGCATGTCACAACCTCAGAGTGGAGAGCTGATTTGACTTGTCTGTTTGTTTGTACATATTTTGAATTTTTTAAAATGACACAATACAACTTGAAAAAGAAATATTTGATTGCAGGAGTTCATATGTACTCTTTAGATGTTTTCATAAACCTTCTTCATCTATATTTTCAGCAATTTTTCTTGGACGCCTAACAAATACTGAAAATGGTTTGCCTCTCCCACTTACCCTTTCATAAACGTTCGTGACACAATCCTGTGTAATTTGACACCTTGGAAATTTAAACAGTCTCAGAATCTTTTGGACCTTCTAGCCATCATCAATTCACATAGTGTGCCGTAAATCCAGCTCGAAATAAACAACACAGATGGAATCGAAGCTTATAGTACAATGTCAGCAGTATCCACAGATTGACAGAGCTAGTTAGGCTGCCAGATGCACAGAATGTTGTTTTATCCACTTGTTCTTTATAACTGGACTTGATGGAGTACATCAGTGTCAAACTCCTTGCTGGTTTCCACACGCACACGCACAGAAACACACCCGCATAAACACGCACATTCCTGTGCTCTATATCAACGGCGCCATCTGCTCTCAGCTTTACATGTGGTAGCTAACTAACTATCCTACTGTGCCTGGGTCTCACCGACTGCTTTCCCTGGAAACAAATGACAACAGTTTTTATCTTGTGCCCTCCTTGGCATTATAAAATAAGGCTCTTAACATTTCCATATGCATATATTTTACATGCATTTTTAAAAAATTCTGTTCTCTGTTTTATTTACTGATTCCCTAGAGAATGGCAATATCTCTTTTTATATCTCTCCTAAATTGAGATTTTGCCTATGAAACTTCATATACTGAGATTGTTTCTTCTTTACATAAAAGCAATGTATATATAAAAGTCACGGACCCTGAGACCAGTTTGTTCTCAACACACTACTTTGTAGGTTACTTCATATTACTTGGAAATGTAAAACAATGTGGGGGTTCACTAGGGCAAGACATCCACTCCCTTCCATTATCCTTCTGTAAAATTCCACTGGAAATAATGGCCATGCTGGAAATGTTAAGATGAGGGAGCAGTACAAACATTTAATATTTTCATACCTAAGTATGAAAGTTCATGGGGTTATTATTCTGTTCCCAAAAGCAGAACTTTTGCCTTGACCTCTTTGCCATATCATGTGAGATATAGACCTATAGCAAGATATGAAAAGAGATAATCACCTTTTAACTGTAAAATTCAATTGTAATGTCTTTTCAAAGCAATACATCCATATTAACTGGGAGTATGAAATGTCTTAAGAAAGATGTAGGAAAGGAAATGGCTAAAAGATGACCCCGGCTCTGGCCATACCAAATATCTCTTCTTGACCCATTTCCACGTCTGGCACCTGTCTCTATGACAATCTCTGCAGAAGATCTACGGAAATTATCCTTACCTTCTGGTAACTAGGTAACATAATCTCCTGGAGGCTAGCTAATTACAGCCCACCATAACCCCTCATACAGTAACTGTTAAATTTTTCATTTCTTTCAAATTATTATGGATCAGTGGAGAGGGTATTGATTTGATTCATTAACGGAATCCCAGTCTGTTCCAAGGTTAATGATTACATGTGTCTCAATTACATCCTTAACAGGTTATACTGTATGATTTGTTTTAACTGCTTTGTGCATTGTGCATCTTCCTCAGCTGAAAAGGCTCTTAGCACTTTAGGATTTAACATTTCTTTCTTCTCCTCTTCCTAAAACAATGAACTGCTTTGATGGAACATATCGAGGCAGGACAAAAACAAATTGAAAAGGCTTTTTGCAGAACTCTCTGAGAATCATAACAGCACCGTTTATGTTAGTCAGGTAAGTAGTCTGCAATTCATTCATATTTAAAATGTTTATGTGTGTGGAGCAGGAGGTTGATCATTTCTCTTGGTATTTTAAACCGCCCTTCTTAAGTAGGAGGCACTTTTTTTAAAAAAAAACTTTGACCTTGGAAAAGTAGAAGTCAAATGTGTATTTAAAAATTACCTGTATTCCCTTTAACAGAAGCCAGACACATTTTAACTGCTGTAAAGAACCAAAAGAAATTTACATAATTCAAAATACCATCTTCATGGGACATTTTTTAAGGTAATAGTAAGTAAATGATTAGCAGGTACACTTTGCATATTGGCCATGGATAGTGTGGCAGGAGGATAGAGAGACCCACTGCAGGGACCCCAGGCCAGAGAACACATCTGTCAATTAGAAGACAGCATGGTGACTTTGACAAGCAGACACTTATTTATTCTAGTCCTTCTAATTCCTTTGTCTAACCCTTGCTACTGTTTCCAACCCTACTTGCCCCTCTATATTCAAGCCAAGCAAACTTCCACTGTCTCCTGAACTAGAATTGCGGAATCTAGGGACAGACTTAATCTTGCTTTTTTTAAAGGAAGCTCTGCCTCTCGCACATTGTATTTGAAGTCCATAGCAGGAGCTACGTTTTAATGAATGGCATCACTTTTCCTATCCACTTGTATTCTGAACAAGCTAAGCACCAGACTCCCTTCCTTTCTGGAACCCCCAAGATTCTGACACAGTCTGGGGACTCAGAAGCCAAATGGGAATCATCAGGAGGAGAGACTTCAGTTATACAATCCATTAAATAAAACAATAGAGCCTGCAGCTGAGCTATTAAAAAGAGTAGAGCAATTTTTATTTCAATGGCTACATTTTATTTCCTCTTCTGAGTGACTGTTAACAAAGGGCCGCTGAAAGGACTGGATAAAAAGCAGGCGTCAGATGCAGGATCCATGAGTTAAACAACATTATTAGATACAATTTCATAAAATCTAGTTGCTTTTTTGCTACTAGAAATCATGTCCTTTTGTCAACTTGTGGTCACATCAGCACTTCTGCTGATATAATTTGCTCCAGCTGCAGAGCATAGCTGGCCTGCAAATCAAGAACCAGAATGAGGACAGGCAGGAATAACTCAATGGCTTGGATAATGTGCAAATCACTACACTTCTTGCTATTAGTCTACTTTTTCCCCCAGAATATTTGGAAGAGGAAAGATTTATCCTTTTTATCTTTAGCAAAGCAGCCAATCAGCCACCCTCTTAGGAACTGGTATGTGGGGTTATCTTCTGAAGCCTTGCCCCTCTCTGCAGGGATGCTCTGTAATCCTGGCATTATGTATTTAAGACAGCAACACTGTACTCCCTTAGCCCATGGTAAAACTGACCCTCTGAACACCTAATGTCAAAGAGCTCCTGGTTTTGTTCACATCCCCTAAAAGAAGTTCCTCCTTAGATTTAAAAATATTCCTCAGCACATCTATTAATCACTTTTGGATTTCAAGTGCTTCTATCTGACCTGGAATGTGTACATTTACAAAATAATATACATCATTCTCATGTCAACAAACTGTTATAAATGCCTCAATTCCAGACACAAAAAGATCCAGTCAACAATGAAATAAAATACTACTTATTGACTTAGGCATGAGTAAAAATGTTGGAGGCTTAACTGGTCATTCAGCATCAAGCTTCAGACAGCTCTTTCTGCTTGATTAGAAACTCTATTGATTTACATTGGAATCAATTAGAATTGGATCCCAACCATTTCAAATTCAGCTATAATTGAATACTCAACCATCACTCACGTATGAAAGAGAAATTTCTAAATAAAAGCAAAGCCCAAGTACTCTTGCATAGCTGAGGAAATCATTATATCTGGTGAGCAAATAAGAGAGAACAAACAATAGCTTATACAGCTGGAACAGCTGAATCAGTGTCCCTGATAACAAGAACAGCTTATCGAGTGTGCAGAGGCAGCACCAGCCTGTTCACCAATGCAAGGAGCTGATATTCTCTCTTCACGCCATGGCAGCCTTCCAGTGCCAGGTGCAATCATAACTGCAAACACGTTACATAATCTGTCACCTTCTGAAATTCATTGCTGCAGCAAGAATCCACATACTATGTATGCTATGGTTGTAGTATTTTCCCGTTTTCTTTATAAACTGACCTGGGATATTTTATGACTACCATTGTTTTAGAGAGGACAAAGAGAAGTCATGTGCCATGTACCTGTGGCACCAAATGTGTTTTCCTTTGGCAGAATTGCAGGGGGGGGGTGGGGGGGAGGGCGCAGATCTGTCCCACGTTACTTTCTTTTCTTCTTTAATAGCACATTGAAGAGGTGAATTTATCAAAACTCATAGGTCTGTTTCGTTCTTAGATTAGAATTAACATAATAACCCTTTCTGAATGGTATGTGGATAATTTCTTTGCATCCTGAATGTTTTTGAAGTTTTCCCTTGCTAGCTACTGGCTAGTGAAGCTCATAGGCTCGAGTCTATAGAAGTGAATTTTAATTTCTGGTTGGAGTTAATGAGAACTGATCATTCGCATTTTTCAGATGTATAATAGGCACACTGTTATTGTTGCTCACTCTGGGAGTGTGACAAAATTATGGCTTGTTTAAAATAGAATCATATTTTATTATGATATTGACTAGCAAATGCACTGTTTAACTATTATATCAAGCAACTATCTTTATTCAAATAAGTGAAAAAGGAAATGAACAAATTGCAAGATTTTGTACCCCTTTGGGAAAATAAAAGCACCTGTTAACAGAAGAAAAAGGTTTTGCAAAGTGAAATTTGACATCTGTAATCACATTCTTGCAGTTCTGCCCTTAACTGGCACCCATACAGGTGGAACTAGATGCAAAAGGTCATACAAAGGAAGGAAGCCTGAAATCTATGAGGTGGCTCTTTAATGAGAATCAGTTCTTCTATGGTTCTATGTTTGTTCATACCCCAGAACAAGCCCTTCTTTTATCATCATTAAACCATAAACTTGTTGTAGTAGTGAGCAAAATGTGTGGGGCATTTTTAAAATGAAATGCTCACAGACATGCTTTTAGGCCATCTAATTGCTGCTTCTTTGTCAGACTTAGATGCTCCTCTGGTAGTCTGGGTAAGAAATAGTAACAAAAACCAAACAATACAAAAGTGTTTCAGGCTCTATCTATCATTTTTTAAAAGGGGAAATTTACTCTGTCCACATTGAATTAGAAAGAAGCTATTCTTTCTAAAGCTTCTCTTTGTTTATCATGTGGATTGCTTCTGTTGTAAAAGTCACAAATCATGCAGAAGAATATATATGACATTGAAAAGCTACTACTGTATCAATAATTTGCTTAACAGTATGGTTTCAAAATCATTGTAGTTGGAAGTTGAATCATCCCACAAATATGCACAGAATCTTTCTAAACATTGAAAATACTGCTATTTAGGTCTGTTTCATGAGGTGTTTACCTAGTAAGGGGAAGCTAAGTTAAAGTATTTTCATCCCACTGGATCCAAAGAATCATAGTTCAAATATTAATATCCAACACCTTACCAGCTTGTGTGCTATTTTGTCAGTTGCTTTTGTTGGCAGTTGGCCTTCCTTGTAAAAGATAAAGATTTCTGCAACAAAATCTCTGCATAGATTTTAATCTTACTGCATTTTCTTCCAAGTCTTTATAAGCCATATTCTGTTATATATGTCATAGAGTACCAGATGATGATGGGAGAGAGAAGGCCACATTGGAATATTTTTTAATATTTGAGGGTTAACAGAGGCAGCAAACCTTAATGTATCACAAAACTATTCAGGCAAATTTAATTATAGAAGTAAGTTTAAATGAATAAAAAAATAAGGTAAAAGAAGAAAGAAAAGAAACAAACAAACAAGTATGGAGGGAGGGAGATAAAGAGAGGGAGTAGGGAAAACATAAAACCTTGAAACAATTTCTGTCACTTTATCTGCTGTTTTGTCTGCTTTAAACAGATTAGTGAGTCACTCTCTTTTCATTTTGTTTTATAGAAAATTCTGTTGACTTGAAATACTATTGCCAACATAGACAGCAATACCACAAGTATAGTTTAATGACAGAAATATTTAAAACAAAAAACAAAAATCATTTCAGAGCTGTTCATGTTATTGAAGATGCCTGAATGTTCACAAAACATTTCCAAGGACTCATGAGGGTCTAGGAGCCAGTTGCTTTTCTGTGCACTCCAGTCAGCTCTGCTTTGATATGCAGGGTCATGCAGTCTTCGCTTAGACAGACGATAAATGAAACCAGTGATGGTGATTGTTTTCCATTTTTGACGTGGGTTTTTCTTGGAACAACATGAATTTGTATATTTATAGAAAATTCACACACAAAATAATTTATGAGTACTATGTGGTGGTGTCATTTCATAGATCATGAATCTAACGATTCTAATGCATGTGCTTGTTATTTGTTGTCAGTGGTGCTTGTTTTCAAGTTTGGATTGCAAACTTCATAAAATGGGGCTAACTGAATTAGTACTCAATTGACTTGGGATAGAGCATGTGCTCCATGAAGCAAGTGTTTATGGAAAATGTTGGTTCCCCTGCTGGATTATGAGGCTGACTAAGTCACAGATTGTGTCCTGCTTAGATATGCATGTCCTGGTGAACAGCAGAGTTCTTGAACATAGCAGAATGAGTGAACATTTGCAGAGTTAAAGTGGAATCTGTGGTGGCAACATGGCAGTTATTTGACAATTCACTGAAACAAACATACCTGATAAATAGGCAAATCTAGCATCAAATGGATTAAAGAGAGTTCATACCTTTTTAAAATATATATATTTTTTATTGATTTTTTCAGAGAGGAAGGGAGAGGGATAGAGTTAGAAACATCAATGAGAGAGAAACATCGATCAGCTGCTTCCTGAACACCCCCTACTAGGGATGTGCCCACAACCAAGGTACATGCCCTTGACCGGAATCAAACCTGGGGCCCTTCAGTCCGCAGGCCGATGCTCTATCCACTGAGCCAAACCGGTTAGGGTGAGTTCATACCTATATGTTAATAGATACTAATTTTCTTTCCACTTTACATTTTCAGGTATTTGTGTACTTTCAATGATCAGAGCCCTTCTAGTGATAATAAAATTGTCATCCGTTGGATGTCACCCTGTCCGAGGCACTATGGTTGATCTTTTATACACATTATTTTACTTCTTGTTACACCAACTCTTTGAAATAATTATGTTTTTAATGAGGAGACCAAAACCCAGGGACATGTTGAATGACCACTCACAGTGTGTAGTTCGCTAAAAATGGCCTCCCAAAAGATAACATGACCTAAGTTTTAGAATCTATGAATGGTACCTTATATGGCAAAACAACATAAAAGGATATTTGCAGATTTGGTGTGGTTAAGTTAAGGATGTTGAGATGTAGAAATTATTCTGTATTATCCAGATTGGGCCTAAATACAATGACACGTAGCCTTAAAAAGGGACACAGAAAGAGACTTTATACAAGAGGGAGGATAGGAGGGAAGGAGAGGCAATGGGCAAGTAAAGATGGAGGCAGAGATTGGAATGATGCAGCCACATGCCAAGGAATGCCAACAGCCACAGGAAGATGTAAGAGGGAGGGGACAGATTCCCGTAGAGTCTCCAGACTCCAAAGTATTACAGTCCTACTGACAGGTTGATTTTGGCCCAGCAATACTGATATCAGAGTTTAGGCCTCCAAATCAGTGAGAAATTAAGTTTCTATGATGCTCAGCCAGCAAGGTTGTAGTAATGTGTTCCAGCAGCCTTGAGCAACTAAGACATAGTTACAGCATTTTGGCAGTAACGATATTAGAATCTGAGCAAAGTACGAGTTACAAATGGCCACAGATTTAGTAGCTTAAAACATCACCTGATTATTATCTCACAGTTCTACAAGTCGGACGTTCAGGGGGGCTCAACTGGGATGTTTCGCTTAGGATCTCACCCGGAGGAAGTCAACATATTGGCCACACTGGAATCTTACTTAGAGGCTCTGGGGGAATCACCTGGATACATTTGGCCCACCTGGATAATCTCCCCATTTTAAGGTCACCTCATTAGTAATCTTTGCCATGTGACATAATCACCAGGAAGTGACACTGAGACAGAGGTCATGGATGCCGACTCAAGCAGGTCTCATGACTCAGAAGCCCAGGCTCTTTTATCTGTCATACTGCACTGCCTTCCACAGCACTACGTCTCCAGAGGACTTGGGAGAAAACCCACAAAAGCTCACTAATGAATATAATGTTTGTGTGAGGAACCTGTCACTGGAGCCAACATCTCTTTGCACCTATTTCTAAGTACAGTAGTCATGGTAACTTGTAGCACTAGTTCATGTCTTAATCCATGAAATCTTTCCCACTTTCCTGACTGAAAATCAACACAAGCAGTAGGGTGACTCTTGGAGGAAGAGCCAGGAGGAGAGTTGACAAGGTGGAAGATAGGATTGAGGGAGATAGCTGGGTATTTGCCAAGGCACCCACAAAAGTAAGATAGATAGTGGCCCCCAGTTAATAGCCTGGTCAGATTCCTCGATCTTCTTTACCCAGGATGTGTGCTCCACCTTTTGCACATTTTGCTTGTAACATTTCTCAGAGGATTTCCCTGCGATTACTGAAGTCACTTTCCTTTTGTGGGGAGCTGCCTGGAAGTGCCTAGGAGTTTGTCTCCCTGGAGTGACTCATAGACTGTCCATAAATTGATACAAAGCCCAGTTGCCTTGAGACATGACAAACTCTTGCCGTTTACACTGTACAGCTTTTTCTGGAATCTGGCTGAGCCTGGAATTTCACCTGATAGTGCCTCTTTTCTTAGTTCTCCTCCTTCCCCATTCTGAACTCCATTAACAGTTTCTCCTGGGAGCACTGCCTTAATAAATCACTTGCACTTGAATCTTTGGCTCAGGATTTCCTTCTGGGATGACCTAACCTAAGACATGAAATGCATTGGGAGCACTTTTCTGGAGCCAGAAGCATGATGGGCTGTAAAAGTCTCTACCTGGCAGGAGTGGAAATTGTCCAGGCTGTTCTGTACAGGCAGTGAATACAGCCTGGTCATTACTTGGGAGTCAGGTTCTCTTTTGTCAACCGGATGCCTCTCCCTTGAGTGAGAATGTGTGCTCAACACACAGGCTATTTGGCCTTTCTTAGCAAGTGCTATTGAAAATCTTCCCTTGAAGAGTAGAACTCAAAGACTTCTCTGGCACCTCTGGGGAAAAACAAACAAACACACACACACACACAACACCACCTTTGTCCTTGACTGGCCACTTTTTGTATCACATTGCCTCCAACTGCATATAGCTCTCTTCTGGCTCAGACTTGCTATTTCCCAACGTGTATACATGTGATGAATGATTAATTTTAAGTGTAGGTAGAAACTACAATAGTGAGTACATAAATTCAAGGCTGAATGAGTTTACGAGGAGTGTTTTCAACATTATCCTAGTTACTTCAAATCTGCAGTTGATTCGTGAATGTGAGTACAGAATACAAGATGATGATTCAAAGGTGAATCCACTGAGTATTCTTAACTGCACATTCAGGGACAAGCAGAATCAGGATTCAAGACGAGAGCTAGTATAGAAGAGAGCAGGATGTGTAAAATGATGACGGGGTTTCTCTCATTAGAAAATACACAGGGATTGTAGTTACTAAAGCATACAGGAGGACCCACCAGCTATATTTGGTGAGGGTTTTAAGATTTTCATCCTGGCACCCTAATGTCTCTTAAATTAAAAACAAAAGCAAAGAAAAACCTTTTACATGGCAAAAGGGATTTCATGGATGTAATTAAGGTTTCTAATCAGTTGACCTTAAATTTAGGGGATTATACTAATAGAACTAACCTAATCATATGATCCCGTTTAAAATGTCCCAGATATCTACAGCCTGTTCGTCTGGGACCTGTCTTCATACAGCGATTCGTGAGCACAAGAAGGTTGGTCTAAAGCTTTCAAGGCCATTCTTTGGACCAGCTCAGTTCCACAGAATGGGTTTATTACCTGAGGAGTAGTATTTTATCACTGTGTTGCCCAAAGTAGGTTATCATTGTATACTAGTTAATTGAATGAAAGAATGGGCTATATATTCACCCACATTTTCAATAATTGTTTTTTGCATAAAATTTCACCCCCTAAAGAGTGCTGGGGGAAGCCCACTACACACAAGGATGGGCAAAAAGAAAAGCTAATTCTATTTAGTAAATACGTGAAAATACCACACTCTAATAGCAACTTGTGAATGTCCTAAGAGTTCACTGCAGGTTGCCAAGGCAATCTCCTAATGGGAACCTCTCCTTTGTGGAGGGTGGGGAATATGAGAATACTGACATCATTCTAGAAACCTTGGGAAGGTCCAGAAATGTGCCCCTGTACAGCTCATATTTACCAATTTTTTTTATGTCACACCTTCCAGTAAAATGCATGAAACTGCAAAAAAAAGTTATAAAATGAAGTCTTTTTTATAAAATCAGTGAAGTAAATCATAATAAAATTACTGGAATTATAGTGTGTTAATTATTAAATAGTATTAAGTAACTTTTGACTAAATCTTCTAAGTACTTATCATCATAAAGATTCACATTTTCTGTACTACATCATCATTTGAACATTAGGCAAGGAAAACTCTCGGAGTTCAAAGTTTACAGTTTGGTTTTAATGAATTTAACCAGAACTGATAATAAATGTAATTTAATGGAATAGGCTCTGATTAGAAGTCAATATATCTGCCCAGGCCCTTTACTTACCCTTAGGCTTAGTTGAGTAATTTTAATAATTTATTTTAATTTATTCATATTAAATTATGCTAGTATATTGGCTTAGGGACTACATTGCAGTGGAACACTAGAAAAGCCATGTTTGTCAGACATTAAATTTTAGTGGTATGATTATATTTCCACACTATTTATGCAATCTATTCATTTAGTTAATTATTTCATTGGTTCATTTTGTTTTTCCCTTTTGTCCCTATCACCTTATATAGATCTGCTTGTTTGTATGTAAACTCTTAAAATGCTTATTATCTATATGCCTATATTATTAATTTATATAAATTGAATTGTATTTCACCTTTTATTGTGTGTATGTTTTTTTAGGTTTGGCACTGTTTTTATGATCCATCTACTTTGTTAATTGTTCATTTAGTCAGCTATTTATAACAGCTGCATAGTACTCCATAGTATGTATCTGTCACATTTTGCATACATCCACTCCCCTGTGATGGACACCCAGGTGTCGCAAACTGTGATAAAAACAATGCTGCAATCAACACTTCAGAAATGCCCCTGTGACCATTTGCTTAGAGGATAAGCCCAGCAGCATACTTACTGGATCCTATTATATTTGTATATTTAATTTGACTAAGTGCTGCCAGATTGCATTTCAGAATGGCTGTGCCAGCCTACAGACTGAGGGTCCTGGATTCCTCTATCCCCACCAGTGCTTGGCATTATCCAGCATTTTAATTTTTACCAGTCAAGTGTGTTTATATATATATGTGTGTGTGTGTGTGTGTGTGTGTGTGTGTGTGTGTGTGTGTGTATAAAATTATATATATAATAATTATATATAATTTCCATTTATTTGATTACTAGTGAGATGAGGATATTTTATATATTTTTAACCTTTTAGGTTTCTTTTTTTGTAAATTGTCTATTTTCATCCTGTGCCCACTTTTCCTTTGAGGTCTCTCTCTTTTCCTTGGTGATTTTTAGAGTCCCTGAATAATATTCTCGATAGAATATTATTCTATATAGAATAATATTCTTGATAGTAATTGCTGGACTGTTTTTAAAAGTGCAATTATTTTGGACCCTTCTGTAATGTGTCTTGATTTTTGTTCAAGGTGTTTTCCAGCTGAACAAAACTTTATTTTGATGTATATAATCAATATAGCCTATTTTTTCTTTAAGGTATGTCATTTTAAAGTTTTATTTAAGAAGTCCTACCATGTTATTATAAAGCAAAGGCATTCCACCATAATTCTTCTATTAAATTTATAGTTTTATCTTTCAGATATCATCTTGAATCCACTATCTATATACACTACATCTAATAGAGAATAAAATATTTTATGCAGGTTTATACTGATTTTGTAATATATATTTTTTCAAATAAAAGTTAAATATACCTGTTACTTGTATTAGAAAAGTTTTGAATAATTCGGCAGCAGTTTTGTACTATTTTGTAGCATAATTTACCTGTAATATTTAACGGTAATAACTTTTAACTCATAATTCTCTAATTTTCTTTTTGCCCTATTCTTGCTTCATTACTATGTCCTGAAAGTCAATCATCCTTTAGGAATATGCAACTACCCGCTAGGTGCTTTACTTGTAGCCTTACCCGCCTTATGCCTAGAACACTGTGAAAGATTCCTGACAGGCTACTAAACCCAATTTTAAGGACCCTCTCCAGCAGCTTTCTCTTTCATTGTGTTTACCTCCCAGCCCCAGCTTACAGTATTTGAGTTTCTATTGACGTAAGTAGTGGTCATCTAAGGATGCCTTTTCACACACTTACTTATTCTCTTATATATTTTCCTTTGCATATCTTGCATACTTACATATTTTTACTTTGCATTTTTGTACAAAACATAAACTTTGTGTTGCATATCTATAAGGATAGGATATTTGAAAGTCAATAATTCCAAGATTCTTTAAATTAAACTTTAGTTTTCTGAAACCATAAACTCAAGTAAAGGTGATTTCTTTTAGGTAACAACCATGCCTTATACAAATCAAGGAATGTCTGACTGAATGATGAAGAGCTAGGGTCACAAGGAATACTTGGCTAGTAGGTGAGTAGGGACACGAAAACAGGCCTCTTTTGCTCTTAGCTCAAGGCACCCATGCATCACTTTCCTTCTGAGTAATAGTCACCTTCCCCAGCCAGCTGGCTTCTGAGTCAAGCCCTGGCAAGGAAACTAGACTGCTATGTAGGACAATTAAAAGTTCTAGTAGCTTTTTAAGACTGATAGCTTAAAAAGCTATCATGATAGCTCTAATGCCTTGGTTTAATTTCCTTCATCTCCTACTACATTATAGATCAGCAATTTTCAACTTTTTTCATCTCCTGGCACACATAAATTAATTCTGCGATATACCAAAAAATATATATTTTTTGCTGGTCTGACAAAAACACTTAGCACTTTCATTCATTCACACAGACAGCTATCATTGTGTTGCCTATTGTCATTTTTTTATTAGACAATCTAAGAGAAAAGAGGTCAGTGCTCCTGACTAAATAGGCATTACATGTTTCAAAAATTCTTACAGTATACCAGTGTCTCTTGCAGCACACCAATTGAAAATCGCTGTTGTAGATAATGTTCTTTTTCTATCCAGTCAATTAATTTGCTTTTTCTTACATGAGTCATTTCTTTTTTCCTGAAACCTTTACACTCCCACTTTTTCTTTGGTTTCCTCTCTCCTTTCTTCCTTTTGCTTTTTCTTCTTTCATTTAATACATATCAATTGCACTTTTGTATTGGTGAGTACTGCTAGGATCTAGTGAGTAAAAGCAAAGGACACTGCTAAACATTCTATAAAGTACAAGACAACCCCTACAACAAGGAATTGTTCAGCTGAAAAGATCAATACCAAGGTTGAGAAATCCAACTCAGTCTTTTTAGGTTATGTGATTAAGTTTCCTTTTTTTAAAACTAGCTTTTTATTTTTGAGATAACTTTAGATGAGTCAAATATGAAGAACAGACATATTAGTGATATGGCTCCTTCCTTCTCAAAGAAATTTGCAGTCAAATATTCTAGTTAGACTTTATTTGTAGTTTAAATCAGCATCACAAACTATTTTTTTAAATTTAAATAGCCAGATGACAAAAAATTTCAGGCTTTCCGTGCCAATTTCTCAACTCCATTTATTCAAAAGAATAAATAGACAAAATGTAAATAAATGGACATGACTGTGTTCCACAAAAGATTATTTAAAAAAACAAATTGATAGGTCATATTTGACTGGGACATAGTTTGTCAACCTCTAGTTTGAAGATACATTTAATTAACAAGTGAAGCAATATATGAGATATAAAGAAAGTGATATAGGAACCAAGAAGCCTCCCTCCCTTTCTATCAATTCATTATCTATCACTTTATTGATGCCCTTTGCTATATTTACTTTAGGCATATTTTCCTAATGTAATTCTGTTTCTTCGTTGATATTTTATATTACTTACATATAATTAGTGAAGAGTCCCACCACTAGATTATGAAATTGTGTTGAACTATCTTAATGGCATATAATGAGCCATATATTGGACTTAGATTTTTTTTTGCCATAGCTTTCTCTATAAATAGATTTAATACTATATCATCATTTTTCTTAGAGAATTAGAACATTTTCCTACTCAGCTAAAAACATTGGGAATCTAAAATCAGTTACTGTGAACATTTCAGCCTTAAATTATAGAAGACAATCTCTGAGAGAACATGGAAACAAATTAACCAGTATGCTAAGGTATGGAGAGTTAATGCAAAGATATATTCAAAAGGAAAAATATGCCTATTATTCTTTGCTATATATGAATTTAATGTTTCTTGAAATTTTGTTATGAGGAAAGTGCATTAGGGAGAGCTTCTCATCATATTAGTATTAAGGTTAAAGATCAATAGTAATAGCAGCATAATGGTTTTCAACTGGGGTGATTTTTACCCTTCAAGGGGACATTTGGCAATGGCTGGACACGTTTTTGGTTGTCACAAATAAGGGCAGTACTACTAGGATCTAGTGGGTAAATGCAAAGGACGCTACTAAACATTCTATAAGGTACAAGACAACCACCACAAGAAGGAATGATTCAGCTGAAAAGGTCAATACCAAGGCTGAGAATTCCACTTCAGTCTTTTTAGGTTTTGTTTTAAGTTTCTTTTCTTTTTCTAAACCAACTTATTTTGAGATAACTTTAGATTTACTATATACAGTTGTAAGTATATATACTCTTTACCTAGTTGCCACTAAGGATAATACCTTGGAAAACTGGAGTTCAAAATCACAACCAGGATATTGACATTGACATAGTCAAAATACAAAACATGACTATTACCACAAGAATTTCTCATGTGCCCTTTTATAGCCACACCTACTTCCCTCCAACCCAAGGTCATGTGTTGTATACTGCCATTCATATGACAAGTCCAGTGTGTTCATATCCAGAGGCAGAAAATAGAGTATTGGTCACCAGGTCTAGAGGGAGAAAAACATGGGAGGGTGATGGCAAATGGGTGTAGGGATTCTTTCTGAAATGGGGGAAAATGTTGTAGGATTAGATTTTAGTCATTATCATACAACTTTGAAAAATATACTAAAAGCCACTAAACTCTATTACTTGAATTATATATCTTAAAGTTGTTCCATTTTTTTTTTAAAGATAAACTGTCATATTTGTGTTTGCTAATATTTGTTGGGAATATTTGCCTCTTTGTTCATTACAAATATTTGTATATTTTCTCCAGGTATTTTCTGCATCTGTTTTTGCTATCAGGGTAATGCTGCCCTCATAAAATAAGTTGGGAAGTGCTTCTCTTAAAAAAAAAATGAACTTATTGGGGTTACATTGGTTAATAAAGTTATATAGGCTTAAGTTGTACAATTCTATAGTACATCATCTGTATATTGTATTCTGTGTTCACCACCCCAAATCATGTTTCATTCCATCACCAATTATGCCCTCTTTATCCTCCCCTGTCTTCCCCCAACCCCATATTTCTCTGTTAAAAATTTCTCTGTTAAAAACCATAAAGTTTTCTGTATATGAAATGGTTTTGTTTTTTTGAAATTATATTAATAAATTTGGTGTCATTTTTTCTTTAAATATTTGCTAGAATTTTCCAGTAAAACCATCTGGACCTGGAGATATCTTCTTCAAGAAAGTTTAATTATGAATTCAATTTTTTAAGTCCCTCAGCCTGGCTTGCGGGATCAGGCTGAAACTGGCTCTCCAACATCCCTCGAGAGGTCCTGGATTGTGAGAGGGCACAGGCCAGGCCAGGGGACCCCACTGGTAAACGATCGGGGCCAGGCAGGGACTCAGGAGATTGGCCAGTGGGAAGGGACCATGGAAGGGCTCCAGGGAGTGTCCAGCCCTTCTGGCTCAGTTCTGATTGGCTGGACCCCAACAGCAAGCTAACCTACCAGTCAGAGTATCTGCCCCCCTGCTGGTCAGTGCACATCATAGTGACTGGTCGACTGTCTGCTCCCTGGTCATCAGTGCATGCCATAGCAAACAGTTGAGCGACCTTAGCATATCATTAGCATATTACGCTTTGATTGGTTGAATGGACAACCAGATGACCAGACACTTAGCACATTAAGCTTTTATTATATAGGATTTCAGTTATCTGTTTTATCTCTGGTGAGTTTTGAGCATTCTTTTCAAATATCAGAGAAATGCTTTTCAAGTAACTGTTCCAATTAATTGAGATTAGCAAATTAAGTACATAGAGCTGTTTTTAATATTTCCTTATTTTTAATATAATAATGGAATTATTATTATGAATAGTAATAGAAAATAATGCAGTATGTGTAGTTATAGCCTATCTTCATTTCTAATAATCATGTAGAAATCTTATTTTTCTTGATCTGTCTTGTTCAAGGTCTGTCAATTTTATTGATCTAAAGAACAAGTATAGAGTCTCATTAACTTTCTATATTGTTTCATGTTTTCAATTTCATTTATTTCTGCTTTTATATTTATTATTTCTATCATTAATTTTTTCTTCTTCTTGTTTGGGATTAATTTTGTTACTTTTTTCTAATTTCTTTAAACAGAAACTTAGATTGTTGATTTGGGGTATTTCTTCTATCTATCTATCATTTCTATTTTATCATTTAAATATGCCACCAAGCACTGTTTTAGCTACTTAGCATACATTTTGATAGGCAATATTTTCATTTTTATTTGGGTCAAAATAGTTTCCTATTTGACTTAAGACCTCTTTGACATATGGATTATTTAGAAGTGTTATTTAATGTCCAGGTGTTTGAATATTTTCCATTTATTCCTAATTTAATTTCATTATGTTAGAGAACATACTTTGTATGATTTAATTCCTTTTAAAAGGGTTAACATTTGTTTTATGTCATAAGGTGGTTTATTCAAGTGAATGCTCAGGTATTAAGAAGAATGTGTACTCTTCTACTGTTGAATAGACTGTTCTATAAATGTATATTAGACCCAACTGATTATTATCTGTCTAGACCTACATTTCTTTATGTTTCCCTGATTGATGCTTACTGAATTTATTAAAGCTATAGATTTCTATCTTTCACCAAATTTGAAAAGTGTTAGCCATTATTTTTTCAAATATTTTCCTCACCACATTATTGTTAAAGGGACTCCAATGTCATGAATAAAACTTTTTGTATTGTTCCAAGGATCCCTGGGGTTATGATAATTATTTTAAAAATTGATTTTCTCTTTATACATGAAATGTGTAATTTCTAATGATATCACCAAATTTATTGATAGGTTCTTTTGTCATTCTTATTCTATTTTAAAACCCATCCAGTGAGCTTTGTTATTCCCGATAGTTTTAATACTAAAGTTGGTATTTGGTGGTTGTTTGGAATTTCTATTGCTTTGCTGATATATTCTATCTTCACATTCATTTCAAGAGTGTTTGCCCTTCCCTCTTGCATCATTTTCATCATAGCTGCTTCAAAGTCATTGTCAAATAATTTTGGCTTCTATGTCATCTGTTTGTTGGTGTCTGCTGATTTTCTTCTTCCGTGACATTTGAAATTTTCCTGGTTCTTCCTAAGCTGAGAAATTCTGTAATCTGTTCTGAATATTTTAAATATTATGTTATGATAGTCTGGGTCTTTGTTAAATCCTTAGGAGAATGTTAATATTTTGTTTAGCCAGGCAATCAACTCAGTTGGATTCAGGCCACAAGTTCTGACTAGCCTTTTGAGGGTTGTGGTTTTACTGTCAGTTCCATTTTCAAAGCCTTTGAAATGCTATTTATATCTGTCCTGTGTTTGCTACACCCAGTGGCCAGTCTGAGATTGGTGGTAGTCTATGTCTTATTTCAGGTCCCTGAGATCTTAGTATCATGTTTAGGGTCAGGCCCATGTATATAAAGCTCAGGAGTGAGCTTAAGAGCATAAACAATTTCATGGATCTCTCTAAATTCCTCCCTCTCCATTGATATCCACAGTACCCTCTGGCCAGAAAGCTGGGAATTTATTGATCCTTCTCTGTTGTGCACATTACATTACTGTGCCCTCATGCAGGGCCAAGGAGCAGGACAGAGAGAGGAAAACTAAACAAGAGTTTGTCCAACACACATGGGATTACAGATCCCAGAGCAAGAGAGGAAGGTTATCCTCCCTCAGCGTAGTAGAGGTGTGGCCTTCCCTCCACTGTGACACTGCTGCTAATAGGACACTCCCTTTCTACCCCTCAAGCCTGAACTAGAGGTTTGCTTTTAGAGCTCTGTGATCATGCTGACACCCACTTCCAAGTTTTAGGATGAGTTGCGTCCAGACCTGGGGTGACTGGAAATAAGGGGCGGGGGCGGGGGGGGGAAAGGTAAACTTACTGCCAATTTGGTTGTACTTCAAAATGCTGGTCTTCTCCAATTGGTCTGCTATTTACTCTTCATAGTTGTCAGATGTCTGCTCAATGCTTTTTTGCTAGGATTTATAACTACATTTAGAGACAAATGGTAAAGTGTGCTTACTGTCTAATCTAATATAAAAAACATGGTTAAGTTCGAGAAAAACATTACAACCATGCTATAAATAATAAGCTATACTAATAAAAGGATAATATGCAATTTGGTCATGAAGCCCTCACAGTAACAACCAAACAGCAGGCTGTGTGGGGTGACAAGGCCCGCAGGGGGTTAGCGAGGGGCGACCAAATGACTGACTAGCAGGCTGCGTGGGGTGACCAGGCTGGCAGGTGGGTTAGGAAGGGACAACCAAACCACTGAGCAGCAGGCTGCATGGGGCGACCAGGCTGGTAGGGGGGTTAGCGAGGGGCAACCAAACGACTGACCAGCAGGCTGCATGGGGTGACCAGGCCAGCAGGGGGGTTAGTGAGGGATGACCAAATGTCTGACCAGCAGACTGCATGGGGTGACCAGGCCAGCAGGGAGGTCAGTGAGGGGGGCCAGGCCAGCAGAGGGGGACAGTGAGGGGCGACCAGGCCAGCAGGGCAGGGCAGTTGGGGGTGACCAGGCTGGCAGGGCAGGCAGTGATGGGTGACCAGGACAGCAGAGGGGAATATTGAGGGGCAACCAGGCTGGTGGGGGGGAGGGGCAGTTGGGGGTGACCAGGCTGGGTTAACCAGGCTGGTGGAGGGGCAGTTGGGGATGACCAGGCCAGTGGGGTGGGGGGGAGTTGTTGGCGACCAGGCTGGCAGGGGGGTCAGTTAGGGGTGATCAGGCTGCGGGGGGGGGGGGGGGGGGGAGGGCAGTTAGGGTCGATCAGGCAGGCAGGCAGGTTAGCAATTAGGAGCCAGCAGTCTCGGATTGTGAGAGGGATGTCCAACTGCAGGTGTCCAACTGCTGGTTTCGGCCCAGTTCCTGGGATCGGGCTGAAACCATCAGTCGGACATCCCCAAAGGGTCCCAGATTAGAGAGGGTCAAGGCTGGGCTGAGGGGACACCCCCTCCCCCGTGCACAAATTTCATGCACTGGGCCTCTAGTAAAAATATAATTATACTCAGTTCCAACTCAGTCATTCAATTCAAGAAACATTTATAGAAAAGTTCCTGCAAGCCAGGCAGTTGAGTAGGCACTACAAGGTACAGTACTATTTCATATGGTGTCAGAGACAAATCAGTTGTATGCCAGTGCAGAAGCCAAGGTATAATAGATTACTGGTGGTAAGCATGAAAATTGCTTTACTTGGAAAGATCCAACCATATTCATCTTACCTAATTATAGACTTGTATTCTTAACTCAGTAGGCAGTTTTGTTTATAATATTTGGGAAAAATTATTATTTTGACAGACTGATAAGCTATTTCTTTAAAAGTCTGTTAGGCTTATTTTTTTCATCAAATTATTGAAAAGTATCTGTTTTTTCCCTCTCTAGTCCATGGCTCTCTTATGGTTTCAATTATATATTCAGTAGCTTTCTTCTCCAGGAGTGGGTAATTGAGACACTCTTTTGTCATATCACTAAATATTATATTCTTGAAGCATTTTTAATATTATTAATTGGTTTATTTACCATTTTTGTGAGAAACATTATCAAATTCAACATGTGAGCAGGCTTTATTAGCCATGCCTATAAAAATCAGACTGCAGATAAACAAAAGCCTTAAGAAGACTTCTTATGGGAAGCAACAAAGATTTCCCTTCTTATCAGTACTAGTATATTTAAAGATGAATTGGAGAAACACAGTAACATTAAATAACTTGGTGTTATTGCTAAGTTTGGCAGCATTAAAATGAAACTCTGTCCAGAGTAAGTATATCAGAATATGCAAATACAAAAGTCTAGGCATGCTTTAAACATAAGATATACATGCCTGTTACTAAGTAGCTCATTGAAGTGATAAATGCCATTCACCATAAATAAAAGGTAAAACTTTCCCCAAACTCTTCTCTGGAGTGAAAAGACACTAGAGTCAGATGGCTCACAATAAAATTCTGGCTCATACTCATTCTGTCTTTGGAATCTTGGCAAGTTACATTGTTCTCTAAATCTGGTTTTGTTTTCTCTGTCTATAAGTGGGGATAATAATGTAATTTACTTTATAAAGTTACTATGAGGGTAAAATAACGTAAGAGGACGATGTATTGAGTAGCGCAAAATACTTGGTAAATGACTGCTATAATTATCACTAATGGAGTTATCCAATATAACTCAGTATTTTTTGTCAAAAAAGGATAATAAATCTTGAAGTGGCAAAGACATCCTCTGGGGCAGTGGTCGGCAAACTGCGGCTCGCGAGCCGCAGTTTGCCGCTCTGTTGACTAATGAGTTTGCTGACCACTGTCATATACTACCCTTTACCTCTTTGCACACAATATGCCACAATTGCCTAATCCTCACAGCTTCCAACTACACGGTAACATTTAGTCTAGTCCAGTGGTCGGCAAACTCATTAGTCAACAGAGCGGCAAACCGTGGCTCGCGAGCCGCATGTGGTTTGCAGACCACTGCTCTGGGGGATATCTCTCAGTCTCCTATCTGGCAAAGTGTTTTATTTTTCTATTTTTAAAAAACATCTTTCTCATCCTCATGGAATAAGATCTGTGTGGATTTAAGGTTTTCATAATTCCCTCAATTAGAAGATACGCCATCCCAGTGAAGTTTGTCCATTCATACTACTCTGATAATGCATGTTTATCCCATTTTTTCACTCATTTACTCAATTGACATTAATTGAGGCTACCAAATGCCAGTCACTATGCAGAGCACTGTGAATTAAAAAGATAATAACAGCACCTGTCTTTGAAGGGCACCCAATCATTAGCAGAAAGATAAACATTGACATTAAAATTTCAGGGGTGTGCTGAAGTCATCTTGTATCAGCTCATGAGAACCAACTACTAAAATTCCAGGAATTTTGCATGCTGGTCATTAAACACTTACATGACTAAAATTTAAATGATATAAATTAATTCAATAAATTAAAATGCAGGTAATAATCAAAACTCATCACTTTATCATTATTTTACTGCATTTACAATTATATATTATACTATAGGCTTGTTGCACACATGGGTACGATCCCGAGGCCTGGCAGGCCATCAGGGCCAATTGAGCCTTCCAGCTGCCAGCCAGAGTCTTTCTTCGTTCTGCGTCGCCCCCTGGTGGTCAGTGCACATCATAGTGAGCAATTGAACTCCCAGTCTCCTGGTTGAACTCTCCAGGGGACACTTTGCATATTAATTAGCCTTTTATATATATAGATGTATTGCTTTTATATTATGGAAATCTAACATAATGCGCTACCACCCATCTCTTTCCAATTCCATCCTTCATGATTACTGCTTTAGTCACTTAAAATAAGCCATAGTAGAGTATTTACAACATGGAAATGGGCAAACATTACAAATTAGGACTTTTCCCCCTAGAGTTGTGTTTGTTAAACAGTTACCACCATTGCAATTCACTTAACTATGACACACTGTGATGTATTCATCATCAGAGAGATATGCATAAGATGCGCTAGCAATACATATGAATTGATCAATGAATCCTTAACTTTAATTAACTAGTTAGAAGTTGAGACTATTTTGATATTGGGGAACAAGTAAGAAATTAGCCCAGGGCTCAAATTTTCTTTCACTTTCAAAAGAAACTTCCTGAGAACAGAAGGAAAACTATCTTCTAATTCCTTTGGTTTCTTGATTGCTTCCATCCTTCAGTTCACTTTGCATGTGAATACATAGTTTTATAGCAGAATTCCACAAAAATTTAGAAATAAATCCTTAGGGTTATTGATGGAATTATTCTGTGTTACCTCTATTCTCTCAATCACTCATTGGATTCCCACCTTTGGGAGCAAGCTGCCAAGGATACTTTATAAAATTGGCCTGAGAAACAATGTAATAACCTGCCAGAAAAGCATCCTAGTGCATCCATGTATTCCAAAATGCTCTCAAGAATATTAACTCACCCTGACCAGTTTGGATCAGTGGATAGAGTGTCATTCTGCAGACTGAAAGGTCCCAGGTTTGATTCTGGTCAAGGGCATGTACCTGGGTTGCGGGCACATCCCCAGCAGGAGGTGTGCAGGAGGCAGCTGATCGATGTTTCTTTCTCACTGATGTTTCTAACTCTCTATCCCTCTTCCTTCTCTCTATAAAAAATCAATAAAATATATATTTTTTAAAAAGAATGTTAACCCATGATATGATCAAAATCTAGACCTTTCTCCAAGCAAGAATTTACTCCTTGGTGGTCTTTTACTGATCTTCAGGAACTCTAAAGCACTTAGAGAACTTAGAGGGATTACTGTAGGAAAAGTATGACTAATAGAAAAATTAGAACCTAATATACTTATCCAGAGAGTAAACCCTCTTGTTAACCAGTCTCTTCACTTTGGTTTAGCTTTACTTAGCATTTCCATGGCTTCCCTTCTCAGCAAACATCCTGATTTCTCATATCACCCTTCATTTATATAGGGTAAAATCTAATGATTATTTTATGTTCAGTGAAATGAAGAATAAACAAACAAACAAAAAAGAGTTTTAGTCAATGGCTTTTTCTTTTAGATGAAAATATGTTTTAAATAGAACCAATCTCTATTTTTTGAGATTTGCCACCTAATAATGAATAATAGTTAGTTGAGATTTTACTTATATTAGTACTAGAATTCACTCATTGAACTTTCTTGAATAAAAATAAAATCATAGAATTAGGAATTATGCTCAAGAAAGAGAATTTTATAAATGATGAAGCAACTTGTCCTTATGATTACATTTAATTCTGGGCCTTTGGTTTAAAAAAACTGCCTATATTATCTCTGTATTGGAAATTGATATAGTAGAATATGCTAGTTTCTTTTATTTCTTTATAAGCCCACATCTTTCTCAATCATATATATATATATATATATATATATATATATATTTCTGTATGTATATACATATATGTGTGTATATATATATATATGAAAGTACACTTTATTTTTTATTCAATTGTTACTTTAGCAGTGTCTGCAATTAGGAACCAGCTCACTAAATGAACTGTAATTATTGCAAATTGTGGTAAGCACCAGTAATTAAAATGTTGCAGTAATGCTGACCAGCTTTGCTAGATGCCCTTTGAGAGTAGCATAAAATGATATTATGTCTTTAACTGGTGTTTGTATTACAGATGAGAAAACCTGGAAATGCATGCCTTTAGAATCTTTTGGCTAAGTCTTTAGAGCATAATATAAAGTGGGGATTAGCAGTTATCCAGTGAATTCAAACTGGGAAGATAGTCAATTTGGTTAATTCCATAGTGAATGTGGCTTTTTCTTTTAAATGTGCAATCTTCAGGACATAAACATACATGGCTTCCCCATGAGGGGAAAATGAACAATAAACTCTAATCTTTTCTTTGTGTTTGCGGGATACTAATAGTGAGCCTTCTGGGTACAAAAGCAAGACAGAACTCCTTCAATACCCACCCATCTTTTGAGGATTCTTACCCAGCTGCTACCCCCAGTGAACTCTCCAGCTGTGCAGTCATTTGGCAGAGTGCACTGTTATGCATAACTTAAACTGTGTGTGTGTGACTCCAATACAACTGGTGAATACAGATTGTCCACACAAAAAACAACTCCCTATTTCCAAGTGAAAAACAATGGAATCAATGATTTAATAGTTATGAAAAAGACCTAAATTCAGTTTTGCATTGACTGAATCCATCCATCAATATATTAATTTTTTTTCTTTTTTTTTAACTTTGCTCAAGGTGATCCAAAAAATACCATCTGATTTACCAAAGGTTGTGACTTAGAGAAAGTTATGGTAATGCAGGTGAAAATGTAAAGAAATACATATAACTTTGCATAAATAGTACTAACAAACAGGTTCTATGTTCCATAAGATTTCAGTACAATGGAGTTCCCTAAGGTCCTCAGAGAATTATAGAGGATTGGATTAAAGGAAAATATGGCCATGTAATAAGGTGAAGGACAGACATTTGCTACTCTAACATGCTGAAAATAATCTGCTCTCCAAAAACACTTCCATTGCAAAATCCATGGGAAGTACATTTGGTCCTGGCTATGACAGATTATTGGATAATGGAATAATTCTTATACTATAAACAACTGTGAATCTAGGCACCAAACAAAAACCAGACTGTACAACAGACAGTGTAAGGGGTTTGATCCTTGAGAAAAGGAAATTGTGCAAAGCTAGCTTTGCATTCACCCCAGCAATCTGCCTGGGGGCATTTTTCAAAATGTACCACAGGGCACTAGAATCCAAATTTAGAGCCCTCGTCTCCCCAAGCAGAGGAAAGAGAGATGGGTCAGGCCTTCCAAGGTGGCAAGAATTGAAAGAGTGGGGTAGCAGAAAGCAGGGAGCAGCATAGAGAAGGAACCCCAGACAACTGCATAGGGTTCTGTTTTTGTCTTTGGCCAAATAGTAAGCTGTGCATACATAGGGTAAAATGAGACCCAGAAAACTATAGTAAGGGACTGGGAAATGAATGGAAACTATAGAGAGTACCCAGTGCTAGAAGACTTCGGAGTTTCAGCCAGTCAGAGTGGAGACATGTGTCTGAAAATCCTAGTCATTTAGTTGAAACCATAGAAAGGCCATAGCTTAAAAATAGGACAAGATTAGGACCATTTCAACAAAGTCTAAAACTGAGCCTCCACAGAATTAGTTTGAGCTACCAGCAATTTAATGCCTGCTAGAATAAATCTCAACATTTTTAAGAGACAGCATAATTTAGATTTTAAATAATATAATGGTCACAGTGCCCAAAATTCAATCAAACTTTACTGGATATAGAAAGAAGAAATTTAAAATGTGATTTATAACTAGGAGAATGAGTGAACAGAAACAAACACAGATGTGACACAGATGTTGGAATTAGCACACAGTGACTTTAAAATGGTTATTGTAAATATATTCATGGATTTCAAGATAAAGGTTATGTGTGAAAAGATGAAAAATCTCAACAGAGAAATATAAACTATGAAAAATAGAAAATTTTAAACTAAAAATAATATAATTGAAATAAACATCCTAAATGCATAAGCTTAAAAGTAGGTCAGGCATTTAAAAACTCAGTTAATAAAAACTATCCAAATTGAAGCACAGAGAGAAAAATGACTGAAACTCTGACTTTTGGCACAGTATCAGGTGGTCTCATATGCATATGATAAGACAGGAGATAGTAAACAGCAAAAGAAACCTATGGAGAAAGTAACTGAGCAGTGGTCCCTCTTTGTGGGAGGAATTGACTGGGCAGGGTCATGAGGGAACTTTTGGGGCAGATAGAAAAGTCCTATAATTTGATAAGTGTGTGGGTCAGAAAGTTGTATCTGTCACATCTCATTACATTAAGCTCTTATGATCTGTACTTTTCATTGTTTATAAATTATAGTTCAATAAAAAGGGGGAAAAAACCAATGATCAGTCAGTATGATTAAGCACCAAAATACTGGCAATCACGTCATAATTTGTGCAATCTTATTTATCATTAGCTGTCAGTATGACAAATTATTAGTTTCATCCTCTCCTCACCTCTTCTCTCCTCTCTCTCTCCCCTCCCCTCCCTTTCCCTCCATTCCCCTTACACCTCTCCCCACCTCTCCCCTCTACTTCCCTCCCTTTCCCTCTTCTTCTTCCTTTCTCTCTCTCTCTCTCTTTTTCTCTCTCCTTTTTTTGGAGTCTCTTTAGGTGATCCTTTTCTTCACCCCACTGTTAAATATTCATGTTTCTAAGTTTCTATAGTTAGATTTCCTTGTTTACCATTTTATAGATTCTTTTAGGACCAAAATATAATTGATATAGTGCAGTTGTTCAGTGTTGAATGGATGGATGGATGGATAGATGGATAAATAATGAGTACTCTCTTCTTTACATTAATTCAGTTTATGTGTCAGATAGTCTTCCAGGGGCTGAAGATACAGCTGTGAACAAAGCAGAAAAATGTTCTGTTTTATAGTATTCACATATTCTAGGAATTTATCCACTTCTTCCAGATTGTCCAATTTGCTGGCATATAGTTGTTCACAATAAAATAATCTCAGATAAACAATCTCACTTTACACTTAGTGTTCATATTTTATT
This sequence comes from Corynorhinus townsendii, assembly GCA_026230045.1. NCBI lineage: Eukaryota > Metazoa > Chordata > Mammalia > Chiroptera > Vespertilionidae > Corynorhinus > Corynorhinus townsendii. The sequence continues at coordinate 23,902,421 of JAPDVU010000012.1, read as the reverse complement.
TATGGTCAAGTCTTGGTTCACTACCAGGTTCAGGCTCACATAATTTCTCAAATAGGAGCATACCTACCTCAAATTTGCACCTTCTAAGTCACTGCCAAAGCAAAATTGCTAATATCTACATCTGATTTGTTACTCCTATATGGCATCTTTTTGAAACTTAATACCCATAAGTTTAGATACACTTTTTGACATATTCAATCACATCTCTACCTTAATATCTTATTCTCTAGTTATATAAAAACATTTTCTATTCACCTCTCTTACTGTATGTTTTTGCATAAGTGATTCATTAATATCCTATCTCTTCCCACTCTCTACCTCAATGTCTTCTTGAAGAATTCTCCTTATTCAGTCTTCATAGCTGCTTAAGAGATTTCTTGACCACCTTGACAGAGTTAAAGTTTTCTTCTCCAAGTTTCTTTTCAACAATCCCCTAGTTACTTGTGTATACATTTTTATCTGTAAACTATAAACAGAGCATACTGTGGACATATAAGAAAGGATATAGTTAAAAATTAGTGGTCTAATACCAAATGAGGCACTGGTGGTCAAAAAGATTCTATTCAGAAGGGAGCAGACAGAAGAGTAAGATGTATATAAATAGAAGTGCAACCCAGTGTTCAGTAATACAATTGCCAGGGACAATTACCAGCGACCAAATCCATAGCCATCAGACTGGATTCCATTCACACCCAGATCCCACAAGCAATTGTATCTTTCTGGGGCTAAGTGTAGTTTAAAATGGGTTGTCAACCAATAGCCAGCTAACCAAAATTTACACAGAGATAGTTAATGCTTTAAAATACAGGAACTGGAGTACATTTTTGCCCTCAAAACACACACAAAATTGTTCTGGCTGGTGTGGATTAGTTGGTTGAAGTATTGTCCCAGACACAGGTCAGGAAATATACCCAGGTTGTGGGTTCTATCCCTGGTAGGGTTGCATACAGGAGGCAACCAATCAATGCTTTTTTTTTTTCACATCAAAGTTCCTCTCTTTCTCTCCTCCTCTCCCTTCCTCTCTCTAAAATCAATAAGAACATATCCTTGAGTGGATGATTAAAACACACACACACACACACACACACACACACACACACACACACACACACACAAATTATGACAAATTTGAATTCTCTTCAATCCTTAGTAGACTAGAATAATGCTGTTTTCATTTAATCGACTGCATGGTAAGGGCAGCTAATGTGGGCTGGTTTAGGAGCATAGACAGATACCTTCTCTCAAAGGTGCTTGTTATATTTGTTATATGTCTGTTTCTCCTTTTAGGCAGTAAAGTCCTCTAAGGCTCTGCTAAGTTCTTTTCCGTATCTACTATTATACATGGCCGATTATAGGCACTAAAAATTCTCTTTTAATAATAAATTAACAGTTTTCAGTGAGTAGAGCAGTATTCACACAAAGCATTCTTTAGTCCTTGAGCCTGCTTTCTTTGTTTGGGATTGTGATGGATTTTGTTGCCATGAGAACATTTTGCCAATTAAAATTTTGTGAAGAAAATAATTTAAAGATGTCACATCCAATATCAAACAAATAGATCAGCTTAAAATGAAAAAAATAAGTTTTGTATTGCATAGATAAATAATCCTTTGTTCTATATTTTTCATTTCATAACTGATTACTTCAATATCATTTATAATTCTTATCCAAGTATATAAAGTGGTTCTTTGCCCTTGATCAGTAGAATGGACTTCCAAGATATTTCAAGGCATTTTGTCCATGCTGTTCTGTGGAACACTGATTCAAGTGGATATTAACAGATGCACCATGAAAGAATATGTATAGGTTTTAGAAGCACAGCCATCCTGATCTCTCTCTCTCTAGAAGATTCACAATACGTATTAATATATTAAGATAGTCTTATGGGGAGAGAGGGAGATTTTTAACACACAGATCACCAGACAGTTTATCACAAAACACTTACTTTAGGAAAAATTAATAACATTTGGGGCAGTGCTTCCTGAGGGTAAACATTTAAGAGGTTTTTTCCTAAAGAATAATAATTGTCTTCTTTAGAAAGACATGGAACCAAATTTAGTAAAAGTCTAATAGGTTTTGGGGTCAGAAGTCATAGATTCAAATCATCTAAACCAGTTAAGACTGTCATTTTGCGAAAGTTTTTTAACCTCTCTGAAGTTTATAAAGACTGTCTCACAGTTATAACAAGATGCTCAAAAATACTATTTTATTTTTCTTGCTTCACAGTCCCCTCCTATATTGTGAAGATGGAGTAAGTGCTGGACCATGAGCCCAGCTGGGGTGATGACTCTTTAAACAAGTGGTAGGCCTGGCTGGTAGCACCTGTGCTTCTGGGGAGCCAGGTGGGTAGTGATATTGAGACAGGGCAGAAGACAAGTGGGGAAGTGGTTGTTCCACCCACACATTCTCACGTGTTGCAAAATGCAGCTGGTGAGTATTCTCTCAAGAGAAGGCCACTTGCATACCAATGAAAATAACTCCTAGGTTGGTTTGGCCCTTGTGCCTTCATTACTGACCCCTAGGCTGGGGGGGGTCACCAAAGAGGAAGCTCATTGCTTCCCCATGAAACAATCATTAAATCTGCCAGAAGAGTTAAGGTCAATAATTTTCAAGTATTATACCTGGAGGTTTCTTTAGGCTATAAACTCTATATCATCTATAACATTTTTCCCCTGTATTAAATTATCCAAGGACGCCCTAACTGGATTGGCTCAGTGGATAGAGTGTCAGCCTGTGGACTGAAGGGTCCCAGGTTTGATTCCGGTCAAGAGCATGTAACTTGGTTGTGGGCACTTCCCCAGTGGGGGGTGTGCAGGAGGCAGTTGATCCATGTCTCTCTCTTATTGATGTTTCTGGCTCTCTATCCCTCTCTCTTCCTTTCTGTAAATAATCAGTAAAATATATTTTTAAAAATTATCCAAGGATTTTTGAATTTCATAAATTTATTAACAGATATGTTTTCCCAAAAATTTTAAACAGTGAAGTTTTAAACTAAGAGCCTTTTGTATCAGTTTCTACATTTTACTTTGTCTTAAGAAATGACTAGCATGGAAAAGGGTAACCTGATCAGAATGGAGCTTATTCTCCCTGAGACTAAATACCAACACACTGTAAGCCCTCTCCCCATCCCACCCAACCCCTGTGCCCCATCCCTAGCCCATGGCGAAGTATAAGCCAGAGCACATACCATGTAAGTTGTTTTGCTTTAGGAAAAATTCCCCTTAATCAACTTTCCTTACAAATCGAACATGCCTTCATAAAAATCACAGCAAATTGCAGAATTTGTTGTGATCTTTATGAGGATCCTGCAGAAGACTGAAAATTAAATGTTTAATAATAACACCATGTTTTTCTCTTGAAAGTCTGGAGTAATGACATAACTTATATATTTCTAGGGAGTAATTCTGTAGTCAAACCCAATGTCAGATAATTGTGGCTAGTAGGGTGGGATGGATGCCTGGACTGGGGAGGCACATAGCAAGGTCTACAAAAGGAAAGGTAAACCAGCAACCTTGCTCACCACTTATCTCTCTTTTTTCTCCCTCCTTCTCTTCTTTCCTTCCCTTCCTTCTTTCCTTTCCTCCTCTCTCCCTCCCTTTCCTTCCTTCCTTCCTTCTTTTCCCTTCCTTCCTTTTTCCTCCCTCCCTCCCTCCCTCCCTCCCTCCCTCCCTCCCTCCCTCCCTCCCTCCCTCCTTCCCTTCCTTCCTTCCTTCCTTCCTTCCTTCCTTCCTTCCTTCCTTCCTTCCTTCCTTCCTTCCTTCCTTCCTTCCTTCCTTCCTTCCTTCCTCTCTCTCTCTTTCTCTTTTCTTTTTTCCCTTTGGGTAATGAGAATATGAAATAGTTCCAAATGGTTAGCAAGTGGCCAGACTCAAACCAGTTGCTAAGCCTGCTGGCATCCAAGAACCTGCTTAGTGGTGACATCCAAATACAGATCCCCACAGTCCTGCTTTCTGGTGAAACTGGGGAGAACAAACCAACAATAGAGAAATGAGTACTGTAATTTATCTTGGAGGCCATTTAGGTTGTTTATCCTAAACTACATTTTGATTCCAGTTACAGTTTAATTATGAGTATTTGTTCTCTAACAGAGACTAAACAAAGGGTAACTATTTTCTTTTATCTTTTTCTTTGTTATGAAAATTTCAGTTTCATGTTTGCCTCTCCTCTCTTCAAATAGTGTCTCATGCCATGTAAACGTATTCAGCTCAATTTCTTCCCATTCAGATGAAGTCTCAAACTAACAATAAGAAATAGCAGAAGTTTTTACATACAAGGAATGTGTGATTTAATAACACCTTATGTATTTCTTTAACCTTTTATCCCATATATCTGACAAGTCTTTTCTGTTATAAAAGAGACACCACCAAGTATCTCTGGGCATCAAACTCTTGGCATAATTTTCAGAGTAAAGGAAACTCAGAGGCTAGATGTCCCTCTTCAGAAGTGACTGGCAAGCTGTTTTTGTTTTTGATCATGAAATGGGAAGTTAAAAGCCATAGCAGGAGTGCGGGTTACACTTGTTTTCTTCTGTGTGCCTCGCACAGCTCCTGTGCCAGGTCAGTGGTGACTGGGATTTGCTTTGTCTCAGAGCCCATACTCTATTTACAGAACACGTTCTGTATCTGTTTTTTGCAATTGCTCAAAGCTTACTTTCATCACATAATTTTTATCAAATATACTGCTGAAGACATTTTCTTATACACTTTACACTGTATTTGCTGTTACTTCCTGTGGTGGGAGATTGTTCTTCTGTATCTCTGCTGTAGATGAGCACCCTTAATTATCTCTTGGTTCACCTAAATGTAGTAACAAAGAATATTTGATAAGCACTCTTTTTTGGCAAAATAAAAAAAGAAAAAGACATTTGCAAATTGGATTGAAGCTGAAACCAAATTCTACATTGCTAAAAACAAAAATAATAATAATAAATTTTAAAGATATACACATCATTGTAAAAATTTAAACTCATTTATTATATAGATGTTTAATACTTTTAATATTTAATTCACTCTTCCTATCACAGGAGTAATACATTTTCATTGATTCCATCTATCACTTGCATTATTGATCAGCTTTTTTTAAAAAATTAACCTTTCTTTATCTATTTTTTGAGTAAATTATTTGGTTTTGACCAATTCTCCTCAAAGACCTTATTTCCATTGCAATCTGTATTTTGAAGTGTCTTGCTTTTTATTTTGTCACAAAAGGTTTTCATATTTCAGTTCAGATCAACTAGGGTTGACACATGATTTCAACAAAACTTTCAAGCACAGTTGATAAGAATTTATTGAATAAAAAAGAAATGAGCACAGTTTAAGCCTAGCAAGGATACTCTCCATTTCGTTCTACTTGGAACAGTCAATGTAGAGTGTAGTAAGTTGGCTTTATTTTTCAATAATTCATTTTTGAAAACAAAAGTCATCTTTGGTCTTTGAACAATGAATGGTAGTTTAAAATATGTACACATTCAATGTTAAATTCCTAATGATCCAAATTCAACCTGTTCTGTCCATAGTCTACATATTGCACATAATACCACAGGTTATTAGGTAATGGATTGAGGGCATTGACTTTGGATTTGCAAAATTCTCGATTCAAATCTTGATTTAGTCATTTATTACCTGTGAGATTTTTTACATCATTAAAGTGTTTTAGTTCCATTTTTCAAACTCTAAAATAGAATTAATAATAACTTATAGTTTTAGCATAAGTATTGTAAAACATAAATTTATAAACACATATAATTTATAAATTAGGTATATGCGAAAAACATGTGAAGCATGATAATTATGGTTATTATTAATATTATTTCCATGCAATAATTTGACACAGAAATTAAAACAAAATGTTCAATACATTTGAATATTTAAAACAACTTTTCTACAGAAATGAATTTGTAACTTAGCAAAAGATGTTATTCTACCAAGAAAGTGAACATCCTACTTCGACACTGACTTCTTAAAAACTGTATTTAAAGGAAGGCTTTTTGTTCTATGGTGACAGCTATAAAATTTTAATATCATCATTAAAAGAAGGAGCTTTCTCATGATTTCTCAACTTGAAACATTTAAAGCACCACAGGACAAAGCTTTTAAAAGAAGTTACTGTTACAGATATCTAAGGGCTCCTGTGTCCACATTTGAGACTTCATAGATATTGTCCACATTGAAAAAAACAAAGCTGATTTCTTCTATAAAGTTATATAACTTGTAATTTGAAATATAATTATATTTTTCCTCAAGACATTTCAGGATTTAAAAAGAAAGATTGAGTCTACTTTGAGATTATAAGAAAAACAAACACTATTGAATAACTTTCTCAAAGCTTATTTTTTAATAAATTCCTTTGCATTTACTCAGTGTAGGTACATTCCACCCACATGGTTATGAGCTCATCTAGATTTAATTTTTTTTAGACATTAAAAATATTTTATTGCTTTTTTAGAGAGGGGGAAGGAAGAGAGAGAGAGAGAAACATCTATGTGAGAGTAATCAGCGATCGTCTGCCTCCTATACACCCCCTACTGAGGAAGGGCCTATAACTTGGGCATGTGCCTGACCGGGAATAGACCCAGCAACCTTTCTGTGCATGGAAACGATGCCCAACCAACTGGGCCACATCGTCCAGGGCTTATGAGCTCATATATATTTAGAACTCTGCCATTTGATTTGCATTAGGAATAGACACAGATCAGTAGAAGATAATAGAATCCAAACAAGTCAGGAGAAGGTCAAAATGAAGACCTGGCATTGGAGAATCTTAAAATCTGATTGCAATGCAACATACTTAAATAGATCATATTTATTTGCTGTAAATAAATTTTATAGAAAAAGAGCTCATGATCTGGACCATCTGGTTCAAAAGTGAATATTTGGTGACTCTAAGTGCAGCAAACATTTATTAGGTGCCCACTGGGAACTAGGCAAGGTACTGGCGACTAAACAATGAGTAGAATACAGATACCTGTCCTTATTGACATCACCATCTCTGGAGACAGATGCATAGCAAATATTTGGCACATGCAGATTGTTACTATGGAGAATGTACATGGTCCATGGAGACACAGTGGAGATTATGCACCCCAGACCCTCCTAAAGTAGTCTATTGGAAAATTCTTGGAGGAGGAGATATGGTCAGGAGTGACATGTGGGCAAAGAAGGTACAAGGCCACAACTTGCTCACTGAAGGATAAAGGTTGCTTTAGTGATGAGCTTCTTTTTACTTTCTATGAGAAATAGAGATCAAAATCCAAGTAATGTTGACTTTAACATGGCAGGTAAGTGACTGAGCCTATGTAAATTTAGATAAAATTGAAAGGAAAATCTCAAGTGGATACTAGGTTACCTTTACTTTTCCAGATTGTGCTTTTGCTGCTTTTCCAACATGGGTTTGAAAACAGATTTTTGAAGCATTGATCTGTTCAGTATCTCTTGGTTTATCTCACACTTTGAGCTAAGAGATTTTGTAAAAAGTTCACATGTTTCTGCTGCTTCTAATTCCTTGCCTCAGTTTATTGCACCTAGAAACTCTCTTCTTTCTTTTCATATGTAATGAATGAGATATATTTATCATTTATAAATAAAATGATCTCTGATGAAATTTATGTATTTTAAAATGTATCTTAGTGGGAAGGCATTTGAAGTTTATTTTTACCCTCCCAAAGAACTATAATGGTAGCAATTTGACTACATGTAGAACTCATTTTCTGCTGCCAAACCCTTGCAGTCTCCTCAAATTGTCAACAGGAAGTGGGAGTTCCTTGACCACAAAACCTTTGGAATTGTTAGTATTTTGATAATACAGTGAATGGGATTTCCTAATGTCTCTTCTCAAAGTTTGGCAACTGGGGTGGTGACCAGAGAATTCCTGATGCTGAGCCCTCAGCACTGGATCATGTTTCCTGTTCATTATTCTATAGACTTGTGTTGGTAGTTTTAAAGTTCTGATACAAACAACATCTGTTAAAACTGTTTTTACCAATTGAAAAACATTGCTCACTGACTGTTGAGGTGGGCTTTATTGATGAGATCATGTTCATTTTTGTTATTCTTGGATCATGCTAATTTGTTCTCAATATAATGTACTCAGAGAGTTTTCTTGACTGAATGCAAAATAATCATGAAATGTATTAATTAGTATTAGCCATACACTCCAACAAATAGACTGCTGTAATCTTGGACAACTAAGCAGGTACATAAAAACTGTATCAGTTTGGGTCCTCTAGAAACATTTATGAAGACAGAATAAGAACTGCAAACAACTTGTTGGGGAAAATGCCTGTGAAAGATAAAGGGGAGAGTGAGCAGAAAGGCAGGGAAGGCTTTTAGACTGTGAGGAAGGTAGGACACTGTAAAAGAAGAGGGGGGCGAATATCAGGCTTGAGTAAAATGATCCTCAAACCACTGTCCAACTCAAAGTTTTAGCGGGGACAATGGGTAGCCCCAGAACAGAATAAAATTTAACCATTAGTGGGGGCTGCCTTGGGCAAACAAGGCTGCAGTCCAGTTTCCCAACAGTGCTCTGTCATTGACTGATACAAGTTCAGCCAGAACACATGAATGTTGAGGTGGATCCTAAATATGTGGCAGCGGGTGCTTTATTAAGAGAGACCCTGAGGGCAGTGCTGCACACACTGGACTTTCACAATATTTTTCTCCCTATCATGGAAGTCTCACCAAAAAAAAAAAATTATATGGGAGAAATTTTAAATACCATTACACTATCATAAATTACAGCAGTAGTTTGTTTATTTATTTATTTATTTTTATTTTTTTAAATTTCTTTATTGATTAAGGTATCACATATTTGTCCTCATCCCCCCATTCCCATCCCAAACCCCTCCCCATGCATGCCCCCACCCCCCTGTTGTCCGTGACCACTGGTTAGGCTTATATGCATGCATACACATCCCTTGGTTGATCTCTCCCCCATAGTTTAAGTAATTTTGAGAAAACAGTGACTTCACATTTATAAAAAGAGATTAATTTTAAAGTCCCATTAAAAAAGTCCTGCTAAAAATTATTTAAGATTGATATTTTTACCTTAAAATATTTTAGAGTCATTTAATTTTTTCAACACTAACATGAAGTTTGCAAAGATAAAGACATTTTATTTGAAAAAATTTAGGATTTTATTTCATCATTGTTTTAGAAAGAACTATCTTGCCATTTGTGACAACATAGATGGACCTTGTGGGCAATATACTTTGTGAAATAAATCAGAAACAGACAAGTACCATATGATGTCACTTATATATGGAATATTAAAAAACATAAAATAAAATAAATAAGCTTATAGATACAGAGAACAGATTGGTGGTTGCCAGAGGTGGAGGAAAAGGGGTGGGAAAGATATGAGATGGTTGAAGGTAGTCAAAAGGTACAAACTTCCAATTATAAAATAAATAATTCATGGGGGGGTATATGTACAGGTGGTGACTAGAATTAATGCCATAAAGTATATTTGAAAGTTGTTAAGTGACTAGTTCTAAGAAATTTTCATCACAAGAAAAATATTTGTAATTATGCGTGGTGGTAATATTAACAAACGTTGTTGTGGTAAGCATTTCACAATATATACAAATATCAAATAATTATGTAATACACCTGAAATTTGTACTATGTCACATATCAGTTATATCTAAATAAAAAAGAATAGCTAAGAGTATCACAGTTATGAAAAATGTTTGAACAATATTGAAAAACGTTTAAGTCATATGAAAATTATATAAAGAAAAACTAGGCATGGAGTTTTATATATCCTGTCCTACTTGGAGTTGTCAACTGTACCTAATGGTACCAGAACATCTTGATAAAAGATAAAAACAAAACAACACAAAAATACATGACCCTTCCTATACAATATACAAAGTATGTAACAAAGCATGGTTTAGAAGAAAGGCTAGTAACTGAAGAAAATATCTAAGACTAGTATTAAGGTAAATAAAATAATGAAAAACAGTTTGAAAAGGCCCTTCCTATTGCTAAATATATACACCAACACTTTTAATACTATTTATCCCAGAGTAGTAGGATTATATTTGTTTGCTTGGGTTTTATATTTGTAAATGTTCTACAGCAAAATTGTATTTTATAATTCTGAGCAACAATATCTATCCACTTTTAGAGTAAAGAATAATCAGTAAACAGGTTCATACACACATGCTCACACATGCACATGTACTACCACTAATACTTGCAACACAAAAAGCAACAAGTCCACAGGAGAAAGATATTTGACATACACATTTCTTGCACCATATAATTACATTATATAACCAAAAACTAGCAGGTAGACACATATGTCTGTGCATCCAGTTTTATTTTGATGAAGATTCCAGCTGCCTGAGACCATTACTCTTTATCCACAAAAATATAACCTTCCTTTCATATCGAAGTGTCCTGGCACCTTTTTCTCCCTCTACCTTTTGTCTCTGATTTTACAAACTCCTCAAACTTTTAATGCATTTCAACAATGAACAATAACATGTAAGACAGGCAAACCATCATGTTAATGATAGTCTATGGTCATATTATTTGGGGCATTGTTAAATATGTTAAACATTTTAATGGTTATCTATAAAAATAGGGAAAATGTTCAATACTTGTCTTTATCACACCTTGTGTCGTTATCTTGGTAATTTCTGGTTCAGCTGGACATGGGAGCCCATAAACCAGTTGTTTTTGTTGTTGTTAACATCCTCAAGTTCAAATCCTTACATCACCTGGCAGTTCAGTCATCCATTACTGCCGCCACATCTTTGACAAAATCATCTTCAGAAGTGTTGCACTTTTGAAATATTCAATTTTTATCTGTCACTTTTTCAGGACAGTCTCCAGTATTCAGAAATAAAAAAAGGCTTAGGGAAAAATCAAATTCATATATGTCTTAACACTCTTAAAAGCTATGAGAAAGAATAGATAAATTACTTACAAAGAAATGACAATTAAACTGACAGCATCAATAGACACCAGAAACAAATGGAATAGTGTTTTCAAAGTGCTAGGGGAAAATGATTGTCAAATTATACTCCCATGCTCAGAATTAATGAGTGAAGGTGAAATAATGATACTTTTAGACTTACAAAGCCTGAGAGTTATTCTGCTCATAAACCCTTACTAAATGAACTACCATATATCACTGGATTTAAGAGGTCATCAGTTGTATATGCACCATAAAAGAAAAATGCTGTTAATTAAACAACAATATGCCCTCAGTTGTAAAGTGCATCTTAATTATAGAGATGTTAACAATATGAAAACCTGTATCTTAGAAAGAATTAAATGAAAATGAATACTGCATAAAGAAGAAAGGAACCCAGAAGGTAGGGATAAGATGTAAGAATAAAATAGTGAGCAAAGAAACTAGTATGCATATTTATAAATACAAGTAAAACCTGACAATGGCTAATAATAACTAATGGTGTGACTTCAAAACAAGATTGGGTTAAAATGCCAATCAACAGTAAAATGGAAGATAGGAAAAACATCATGTTAATGATAGTCTACAGTCCTTATATTATTTTGGGGAAAGGTTAGCAACCCTTTTGGGCAGTGTTAAATATATTAAACATTTTCATGGTTATCTATAAAAAGTAGGAAAAATGTTTAATATTCAAACAGGTAAAGCAAAAATATAGAAATCTTTATTCATATAACAGAATACAATAGAGCATTTAAAATTTATGACATATCTTTTTATAAATTTACTAGAGGCCCGGTGCATGAAATTTGTGTGTGGGTATGGTCCCTAGGCCTGGCCTGTGATCAGGGCCATCTTCCCTGGCTGCCTGCAGGGAAGCCACCCACCCCCAGTTCCCTGTTCCCCATTGGGCGATCGGAGCCTGCCAGCTGGGGAGAGGGACTGAGAGGTGGTCAGTGTGCCTCATAGTGACTGGTTGAGCGGACATTCTGGTCATTCCACTGTTAGCATTAATTTGCATATTACCCTTTTATTATATAAGATGTAAATCTCAAAAAATAATGATGAATGAAAAAAGCAAGTGGTAGTATAAAACTTATAGCATAAATCTAAAATTAAAAAGATAGATTACAGTAATATTATAGATTATATATAAACCATATTTGTCTGTGTGTATGTATGTGTGTGTATGTGTGTGTGTGTGTGTGTGTATTAAACATATGAAAACATTTAATGGAAGATTTTCACCATATCTATAAATGTGATGGTCTTCAAAGAGGGAGGGAGAGAAAAAACACTGGGAGACAGGGGGAGAGGAAAGGAAGATAGTTGAGTGAGGATGCAAATTCAAGACAGTAGCACCAACCTACCTTTATAACGATTATTTCCATTGTGAAAGGCTGGGAAATTTTGATGGATACACTTCCTTAATGGAACAAAATTAGGATAAATGTTGATGTATAAATACATAAAAAGTTGGGGATTATATCATCATTGCATTCTTTGAAAGACTATACCAAGAACCAGCTAATATATTTGTCATCTCTGATCAATTAATTTGATGAATACAGTTTGTATAATTCTGGTATGAAAATATCTGGATAAATACTGTAGTTTCACTTAACAGGAATATTGAGGTTCGTAGGCTGTTTCAGTCTCATAAAAATGGGCAAAATGAATGATTAAGAAGTGAATAGAGTAGGCAGATCACTTCTGTAAGATTATGAAGATCCAAATATACATTTCTAGTGATGTTCCATTATGGAAATAATCCCGTTGAAATATGAGTCAATAAACTTGTCTAGAATATTACAGATTATTTATTTGACTGATGTGATTCTTCTTATCTGTGGGTTCTGACTACCACTATTTGCTGAGTCAGGCAAGAAAAAATTTTTCAAGTATATTTAAGATTGGTAATCTGTGACACGTTCAAAATACACAGTGGCTTTTTTTGCTCAGTGCTGTATTTTATATTGGTATCTGACTTTTAAAGAACAACACATGGCTCTCTTTTTTGAGAACACTCTAATAGTGGGGTTACTTGGGGATGAGGAGAAAGTAGCTCTCTTCTAACTCCACTTTCAAATTTTCAGCATAGCAAGTATTTCTTTTTCTTTTATCTGGGCTTTTAAATGTGGATTTAAGACAAAATCCACATCTGGACAAAACAGAAAGTTGGGAAACTTCTAGGAGGAAATGATAAGTAATAAATGGTGAGGTTTTTCTTACATCTGTTACCTATGTGGAAGCTATAATATTTCTGAGTGGTGATAAAAACGCTAATTTAGATGTTTCCATTTATATCCCACTGACCACCTATGGACTTACATGGGAGAGGAGGATCTGATAAAATGAAAATATGGTCTAAATATGTATCAGTACTATAATTGCAAATGCCAACACACAAGCACCTTTCCATATTTTACCTTATTTACATATGTGTAAATATTTGAAAAATAATTAAATTCATTATTTTTATATGCAAAAAGTTGTATCAGTTAGTAAATAGAGGAAGAATTTCTTTTTAATGCCAGTTTGGTGGAATCACTTCTAGCATTCTGCCTTATAGGGAGAACACCTAAATTGTAATTCTTTTATACATCAATGAATTAAACAACATGTATCTTACTTTGGATTTAGTTCTTGCTAAAACTAAATAATATTTTGTTATAATAGTACTTAATTTCATTTTTCTCCTAGTTATTTCAGTGATTCTAGTTTTTCATTTAGGGTAATTATATGTATTTTGTTATAAATACTAGTAAATGCACTTAAGTAAAAAAAAAGCAAGTCAATTTTTAAAAATATTGGAAGTTCTATTTTTTATAAGAAAATGTCACAATTTTGATAGAAGAATGTCTGAAATCTGGTACCACATTATAGTGAGTGTTAAGTAACAATATAGCATGTATTGACAAAGTAAATAAATGCCTTTTATATCAACAAATGGAAGTGAAGAGTTATCCCCCAAACAATACCTGAACACTTGAGTTTTAATATCCTATATAATTTTGTGCAGGGGTGTGCATGTGTGAGTGTGAATATGAGTGTGTGTGTGTGTTAGTTGCTGGCACTGGGCAAACTCCTCAGTCTTCCATTTCCTTTGTGAGCTACGGTACTTTTTGCTTTATAGTCCCTAAGAAGTAGAAAATGTATGCTAATACATTTAACTGGGCGGGTGAGGATAAACACCTTCAGAGAACATGTGCAAAGCCCATGGGCAGAGTAGGAGCAAGTATAAAATGTATAAAGGAAAATTTGCAGAGGCAGTAAGAATCCTCTCCTCTCCTATTTGGAAAAGGACTCTGGTGCAGAGTTTCTCCTTTCATTGCTGGCTGGTTCCATTTAAAGGGCCCATGTGTTTTTGGAATCTGAAACTCAGAGTAAGGTCAAACATGCTGTAATTAGGGTACTCATCTTTAGGAATGGACAAGGATTTGGGTAGGTTTCAAAAAGCATTATAAATGATGAAGGAATCACAAGTTCATTAAGTTAGTTGTTGCGGTAACCTTTGGACTGAACAATTTATAACAGCCCCAGTTCAAAATCAGCAAAATTCAGAATTATTCAAGCTTTCTACATAACAGGAACTCAGCTTGCGCCAATAATAAACAGACACACATGAAGGAAAATTCCACTGACCTTCTCTTCACCCCCACCTCTGAGGTCTAATTGCCATCAGAAGTAGTGTCAAAACAGAACACATACCTTTAGTCTCTGCAGTTTGGAAGAGCAGAGAGGTCAATTTTTTGCTTTTAAGTAACCCAGAATATGATTAAAGTTAAATTATTGCATAATGATGAGCCAAATATTGTAAATAACATTTTTTATATGCAGAAAAATTAAACACAAGTGTTGGTGGAACAATAAATGTAATTGTCTTTGTATACTTTGAATGGTGGTCAAGGTAATCAATAGTAGTGAGATATATTGATCTGTGGGGGATTAGAAGAGAGAAAAAGAGATAGTTTTAGCTGGTGGGAGTAGAGAAAAACAAACTCTTATTCACTATGTTTAAGAAATTTAGCAATATCTATCAAAATTTAATTTTTTTAAACCTTACCCAAGGATATGTTTTTATTGATTTTAGAGAGAGAAGAAGAGGGAGGGAGGGAGAGAGAGAGAGAGAGAAACATCAATCGGCTGCCTCTCATCCATGACCCAACTGGAGATTGAACCCACAACCAATTACAACTTTTTTGTGTATGGTACAACACTCCAACCAGCTGTGCCACCTGGCCAGAGCATCTATCAGAATTTAAATTGCAGATACCACTGAGCCCAGTTATCCCACTTTTAATAATTTATACCTAATGAAATGTAGAGTAATATATGTATAAGAATGATTCTTAGAGCATTGTTTGTAACAATCACACACATAAACACCTAGGAACAACTAGATATCCATTAATGACCGACTGGATAAACAAGCTATGGTTAGCCATTCTTAACTACTATGCAACTGTAAAAACTAGCAAAGAAAACAAAACAAAACAAAAAATTAGTAAGGTAAATACATATGTAAGCACATAGAAAAATTCCATGATATAACCTGTATCAATAAATGAGTAAAAAATGTGTCTCATAAACAAGCAAAAATTTATGTGTATATACAGTTGACCCTTGAACAGCACAGGCATTGGGGGAGCCAATTCCCCACACAGTTGAACATAACATGTAACTTTTGATTCCTATAGTTGACAGGAAGCCTTACCAATAACATCAACAGTTGATGAATACATATTTTGTATGTTATATGTATTATATACTGTATTCTTACAATAAAGTAAGCTCGAGAAAATATAATGTTATTAAGAAAATCATAAGGGAAATGTAATACAGTTATTGCTTTTATTGACAAAAATCCACCTATAAGTGGACCCATGCAATTTAAATATTTGCTGTTCATGGGTCGGCTATACATATTTACACATATATGTCTTTATCTTTATCTATTTTTTTGTTCTGCTTATATTTTAAAAATGTTAAATCATCTGGAATGCTATTCACCAAACAATTGGCATCAGTGAGAGGTGACTCTCATGACTTCTTGGGCAGAGCTGCCCATGGGAGAGTGATAACAGAGCAGAACATGGCAGGATGGTTTGTAGCTCTTGGGAGATATTCATGTAGATTTCAAGATACAATGAGTAAGATGTTTTAGATGCAAAAATCCTATGTCAGCAAAGGAGGGAGTAAATACCATGATGTTGGTATTGCTTAAATGTCACTACATGCAATATAATAAACCTAGAAAATTTAAGTTACCATTTTGTTTTTTAAATTCTTATTTTATTTTTCTATCACAATTTATCTCCTCTCTATCCTCTTCCACCTCCTCCAACCACCATCCCCTCACAGTCACCACACTGTTGTCTATATCCATGAGTTCTCTCTCTTTTTTATTTTTTTGCTCACATTGAAAAACAAAAGCAAACACAGTTTTTTTTTGTGTTTTTTTTTTTTTTTCATTTACTGGTTTGATACCAAATAACAAATGAAAGAATTATATGAGAAGGTCTGTACAGGAGTGAAGTTTGAGAAATTGTGTTCATCCATAGGACACTCAAATGTTAATAAGACTAATGCTAATAACAGGCATTTTTATAGTGCCGATGATTGACAAAATATGTTCACACAACAGTGTCTTGCTCATAGTCAAATGTCTTAAAATTAAATGGTTTATCTACTTCATTAGTGTTCCACCAAGTTAGATGCATATCATGCATATATGGAAAGGAAAAAAGAAATATGTATTTTATAATTTTGACTTGAAATGAGTGTACCAAAATACTGCAGCATGGTGTAAAGTCAGGGAGGAATACTTTAGTCATACATTAAGATTAAAAACAAAAAATCTAAATGAATGAATGTGAGTTTTCTAACACAAGGGTGATTTTGAAAAGTACAAAGCATGGTTACACCCAGGTCCTCAAAGGAAAATTACAGCAGATTTTTCAAATATTTATAAGCCTGAATCTATACTATATTTTAAAGAATAAAGCCAAATATCATTTCAAATGTAAACTAAGATTTTTCTAGATTGGGAGTTTTAACTGTACTTCCAGGCCTTCATTCTGGGGAGGGAGGAGGAGGAGGGGAAGTAAATGAAGACTCAGAAAAGTATTTGAATTAATTTTCTTGTTTGAATTAGAATCTGAAAACAAAAGACCTAGTAGAGGAGGAAGTAAAAGGAAAGAGGAAGAGGAAAATAGGTGGGTGGTTGTTTTCAAGAATATCAAAGAACCATTTCAATATCTATTGTAAATGTTTATTTCAAATTGAAAGTGGTATAGAGAGGAAGTTTATAAAGAATTCAGGGGAAAGAATTCATTCAACCCATGAGTTTCCTTAGTCTACCAAATAGAATTTTATTCTTCTTCTTTTGTTTGCATACAATGTTATTTTAGGAATTCTATTTTCTTTTTAAAAAACAAAAATTAAAAGCAATAGAATTAAAGGCAGTACTGACTTCTTAAGTTTCTCCTAATCCATAGATGTTCTCTTTAGGGGAAAGGACTATTTATATGTAGTATCTGTTCAATATTTGTTTCTTAAGGAAAAGAGCAGTAATAACAACAGAAGTAAAACTGATTGTCAATTTTGTTAGAACGCTTCCAGCAAAATGAGCTTTGTGTCTATCTAGGTAACATTAAATCCACTGACAATTTAAGTAAATTCTAGTAACAAAACAAAGTATTTGTTCTATCAAATAACCAGAATTGAAGAAAGAAAATAATTGAATTAGTAGAGATTTCACTCAAACCAATTGATTCAATAGTTTTATTTAGATGACCTGGTAATTTTGGTTCACCCTAATAAGAGCACATTTTACTCTAGGCAGAATTAGAAAGTAAAAAAAAGTAAAAAAATAAAAAATTCTCAGAAGCAAAAATAGTTCACTTGGGCCAAATCTTATTATAGTGAATTTCTGGGGGGTGTATAAATTATTTTGTAGAACAGTAGTAAACCAATACATTATATATTATTCTAAATGGGTCATCAGTGTTTAGAAATGGATTTTCTAAATAGAAAATATGTGATATTTTTGGGGGGAAAGAACTTTTATATAGAGCTTCAATTTTTATGATTAGAAAATAAGTTGCTAATGTGGCTTTTTTCCCCCTAATATAAACACAGGAAGTGAAGAAAGCCCGTATAGTCACTCGCATTGCTCTTTAATTGATTCACTGATGGGTTGCTACATGATCCAAACAATCAATTACAATTCCTTTTAGGAATTTGTACCAAGGGAATAATTTTTGTTTTAGCCTAATTCAATATCTTCAACATCTTTCATTTAAATTCAGAGTAATAATATAATTTTTTCTTTCTGTACTTTTTGCTTGTTTTTACATAAAATAAAGAATTATTCAAATAGGTCAATATCTACAACTTATGCATGGTTCCCAGGACTTGAAACTCTGTAATATATCTCTCTGACACCACAACTTGATAAAGAAAGTGTTTAATAAATTTGTCTAAATCTAGGAAAAATGTTTGCAAGGCTTAAAAATATCACCACAATTTTTTTTTCTTTACTATACTAACTAATTATTTTATTTTTATTATTTTTATTTTTGTTAATCCTCACCCGAGGATTTTTTTTTAATCCTCACCCGAGGATATTTTTGTTTTTTTTATTTTTGTTAATCCTCACCCGAGGATATTTTCCCATTGACTTTTAGGGAGAGTGGAGGAGAGAGGGAAAGACAGACAGAAATATAAATAGGAGAGAAACACATCAATTGGTTGCCTCCTGCACAAGTCCCCACCAGGGCCTGGGCCTGGAAGGAGCCTGCAGCCAAGGTACATGTGAATAGACTCCAGGACCCTTAGGTCTGTAGGCCTTCTCTCTATCCACCCTTCCAAACAGGCTAGGGCCGACTAATTATTTTAAACAATCCCTCAAAGAGTGCCTATTACCTTTTATAAATATTCTAGGTATAAAGAAGATGGAGATAAAAGACACAGTCTATGCTCTCAAGGATCACACAGACTAGAGCAGACCGACGTAATATAATATGAGGTGAAGCCCTGCTCTATAGTGCCCTAAGTGCTATGATAGAGACATGTTTCGGTGTCCAGAAGAGGGGCAACAAACTCTGGTGTTAGATGTAGAACATGAAAAAGGAAAAGTGTATGTTTTTAAATGAAATTTAAACTGCGTCTTGAAGGCGAAGAAAGCCAGGCAGACAAAGAGGAGATGTTATTCAAGGCCTAGAGATGTAAAACGGTAGGGAATGACAAATTGTTTTATTTTGTTAAGAGGGGACATATTTAGAAGCTGCAGCAGGTAAACTAAATAGGTAGCAAAGGTGAAATTATGTAGGGCCATCTCTGCTGAGCTAAGAACATTTTATTTTATTCTAAAAATTATAGAGAACCTTCAACGGCTTTAGGGGGTGACATGAGCAGCTGTGCATTTGGGGGAATGCACTATGGCAGGAGTGTGCCAACTGGTACAGATGTGTTTGATGAGCAGCAGAAAAATTAGTTAGGGGCCTCTTTGCAATAATTTAGATTTAGAAATAGACTAATGACATTGGGAGAAGAGCAAGAAATAAATCTGAGATATTTAAGTAGCCTGTGTACCAAGGCTTAGTAATTGGAGGTTGAGGGAAAGCTACTATATAGGATTAGACCAAGGTGTCTTCTTTGGGAGAATGGATGCAAGTGCTATAGCTTCCATTGCTTGCCATCATTACTTTTTCTATAAGGCTATCCCCCATCAATTTATCCCATTAATATCACACTCCCCTTGCCCTCACCAATGAACAGCTGGAAAGATAAAGTGCCATGAACTATTCTACTCCATTCCAGCTAACTATGTACTCTTCACTAATGTTTCACTGGTTACTATGTTGAGAGACTTTTTATTTACCTACCATTCTTAAATGTATTAAAAATTCTCTACTGATAGAAAAAACAACAAGTGAGGAAGTGTATTGTATGGACCTATCACAGTGAAAATTTTATAATAACATAATGATAGATACAGCAGAAAATTGAGATAGTAAAGTACATTGTACAAATTTTCTAGAAATTCCAAATAAGCAGATATCCAGATAACAAACTAAATTTTTTCTTCTTCATTGATAAAACTAGAAATTTAGGACACATATTCTCTGATATACTTGATAAATGTTGACTATTTCACATGTATTTTAATTCCCTAAGGGCTATGTACCAAGAAAAAATTGTTATGCCTGGTGCAAATGCTAAAGGACACTATTTTATCAGTAGAACTTCACCTTATTTTTTTTTAAATCTTTTACCTAACAGTCTTCTATATGCTACATTATGCTAGTCAATTCAATTCTATACTATTCTATATAGTAGTGTAGCTGTTGGTAAGAATATGGTCATTGTAGTAGAGGTTATTAATTTCTCATATCCTTTCTACTGTTTTTTTTTTCTTTTGTAAAAGACCCTTCCTGAATAGTTACCCAACTATTTTCTCCATTACCTAGCATCCTTTCCATCTACTGGCATCTTATAACTAAGTTGTTTTCAGTAGGATATGAGTACAAATATGTACAATTTTCAGATCTTGTCCTTAAAAATAATTTATTTTAGTCACTTCTTTTTCTTCTCCCATTGGTTGGCAAAAGGCAAGAATGGGAAATTTGTTTGGACTTAGAGATAGAGGCTATGAGATAAAGCAATGTCAACCCACCAGCCTGGATACTGGATAACTATGTCCAGTCTTCTACACTGACCATTATCTCCTGCAGACTTATAGGAAAGAAAGAAATACACACCTGCCTTCTTTAAGGCATTATATATTTTGTCTCTCTAGTGAAGAACTTATTCTGTATCCAGACTCATCCTAGTGATACTGACAACAAGGTTTTCAGTCCCAGTGTAACACAGCCAGTGATCTTCACACACAAGCAACTGTATCTAACATGTCATAATTTTTTTTCTTTTTTTGGCAAAGGAACTGGTCAGGATTGGGGACAGAGGAATGAGGAATGTGCAGAAAGATCATAGCAAAGTGATTCACCCAGACTGGAAAAATAATGATGAATCACTGTTCTTGTTCCAACTTTTCTCCCACTGGCCACTCCCAAACTCTCTCTGACTCCAAGCTTAACATTCAGGAATTGAGTATCTGTAAGATGGACCATCAAAACAATATTCTAACTGGAATTTGAGATTGGCTCAGGCCTCTTATTACATTGACAATGACCCACAGTGTAACCACCCTATAATTGACGAACCACTAAGGATGTATGTATCAAAAAAACACTAAATCGGCATACCTTCTTGCACTTAATGAAACCTACAAACAGATATGGCTGTCAGCAGCTTGATCATTTGGACTTTTCTTTCAGAAGAAAAAGTTTTTATTCATTTTCACTTCTTGCCTCCTACCAATTACATTTGGATTTTATACCTTAGACTATGACATCTTCTAAAAACTAAAATGTAAAGGTTTGGGTGGTATTATTCATCAGTTTGCTTAAAGTGCATTTGAATTCATATTTATAGCATCATGCAAATATAAATATGAAGTAAGAATAAACACTGTGCCATAAAGTATTTCATTCCAAAAGTCTGTGGAAACCTTTAGAAGTGGGCAATAGAAAAATCACACTGCCTGATTTTATTTATGACCTATTCCTTGAGGCGTGGGCAGACCAGAAATTTTGTGCATTTCTTCAGAAGTCCCCTACATCTGGGAG
Organism: Corynorhinus townsendii; assembly: GCA_026230045.1. Lineage (NCBI taxonomy): Eukaryota > Metazoa > Chordata > Mammalia > Chiroptera > Vespertilionidae > Corynorhinus > Corynorhinus townsendii. Next base: position 23,880,810 of record JAPDVU010000012.1, on the reverse strand, counting down.
TAGGACAAGGTGTGAAACTGAGAGTAAAGTCTCTCCATAATGTGGTTGACAGGGGAATGTGAACTAGTGTAACACAGATGATTTTTCCCTTAGCTCACAGAACCTTCAGAGCTACCAAACAACTCATACCAGAACTCCTTCCAAAGTGCTGGAATTAGACATCTCTGCAAAAGTTGAGTTGAAGTGTATGCCTTGGAAGGTTAATGTCGACTTTAACTATAACAAAGAAACTGTAATAGAATATAACTGAGTAAAGCATGCAAAGAAAATTCTACTACTTCCAGAAGCAGAATGAGTTAATATATTTGGGTAATTCATCACTGGTTTTACTGAGACTTAAAAAAAGGTCTGCGAAATAATATGACTTTTCATAGTGGAAGAAATAAGCACTGGTTGCTAACGCTTTAAAGACTTATTGATGACTTATCTATCAATTTCAAATAAGTATAAATATAAAAATATCCTTATCCACACACACAATATATTCTTGCATCACTTAAGATTTATTTGAAGTGAATTCCTTTAGTTTCTCCATCCATGTTTCCCTTATTCTATTTTGGAGTGGCTTTCAAAATATTATTGAGTGATTTACTTAGAATTCAGAATTTCACTAAAGTTAAAATTTATTTTGTTACCTTTTGTATAAGTGAGGTGGTAGGCTAAGGAGAGAAATATAAAATACTACTATATTTAGAAAATATCTTTTGAAAATTTCACTTTTTTTCAGAAAAAAAAATCTTTATTAAAGGGTCACCACATGAAATTATAGGGAAAGAGCTACAGGGCAAAATGAAGTAGTTAGTAGTAGGTATAGTTTTATTCGTCCTAAATGACTACCAATTTAGGGGGAAATTTTACTTTCATTTGGTTTGAATTGAGTATCAGGAATTATAAATAAACAAGCCCATTTGCCTAGGAGAACAGATAGCAAAATAAATTAATATATCCAGAAACTGAGTGATAAAAACTAATTCTTACTTACAGAACATGTTTTCCAAAAAATCTAAAAATATTTACAATGACCCTCTTTACTTGGAAAGCCCTTCATCTAGATGACAAGAACTCAGCCTAAATTAAATATACAATATTGATGTCTCTTAATATAGAATCATCCTTTGTTGGCATGCAAACAAAAGACAGGAAAGAAAGAAGTGAAATATAACATGGAATACTATTATTTGGATTGTTTTTGGAAATCTACAGATGTGTCAATACCAAATTTAAGAATAAAATATTCTTGAAACTTATTGAAAGACACATAAGTCATTCAATGTAGTAAGCTAGGGTTAAAAAAGATTAGGAAAGGTCCATATTTTCCTCCTAATAAATGAATGTTTCAACATAGCTCTAGGATTCCCTTGCCTGATAAATGAACACACTATAACATCGATAAGAATTACTTCAAGCACTACAAATATCTTAGTATGAGAGACACATTTATTATACCAGTACACTATATACAAGGATGGGAAAAAGTAGGTTTATAGTTGTGAGTATGCAAAACAGTTTATTTTTGTATTATTAATTTATTAGTTATTGTAAACCTATTTTATTAATTACTTTAAATCTATTTTTGCCCTTCCCTGAATAGTAGCAGTTCTCACACTTAGCTGTGTAGAATAGTCCCTTGTTGTATCATTACTTTCCATCTGCCCTTCCCCTACATCTTCATCTTTACCTTGTCCTGGACCCCAGGAGGATAACCCCATATAGTGCACCATCTGGGTCCCCTTGCCCACTGGTTTCTCCCAGGATTCAGCCAATGAGAGGCATTTGAGTGGAGACAAGTGGACAGGAGCAGAGCGGTCAGAGTATTTTTTCTTAGTCTTTTTCTGTTTGGAAATCACATCTCTACCAGTAGTTTTATCCTCCTGTGACTACAGCTCCTGCTAGGAGACCAAATGGATCCCAGATGTTACTAATTTCTGGCCACCTTCTCTTTAACACTGGGTTTGTTGCATTAAACTTGCTCACACTTTTGCAAGTTGTCCCTTCACTCAAGTCTCTATTTGAATCATTTTTTCTGGGATGCTGATCAATATTCATATGTGAAGAGATTATTTTTTAAAATACATTTTTTATTGATTTCAGAGGGGAAAGGAGAGGGAGAGAGAGTTAGAAAGATCAATGATGAGAGAGAATCATTGATCGGCTGGCTGCCTCCAGCACACCCCCCACAGGGAATTGAACCCTGTCCTCCTGGTTCATAGGTCAACTTTCAACCACTGAGCTACGTGGGCGGGGAAGAAATTATTTTTAAATACTAATGTTCAGACCTCACTCCAGATCAGTAAAATCAGAGACCTTGGATGTAGGTCCCAGGTAGAAGTACTTTATAAAAATACTTTTTGGTAGATTATAGATAAAGTTCAAACATTTTATATCTCATTCAAGGCTATGTGTAATCTGACACCAATCAATCTCTTCAGACAAGCAAATGTTACAAGAGAAAATGCCCCACAATAAGACTTGGCTAGATAATAATTTTGTTAATTCACTAATTTAAAGAAACATAAACAAGTATAAGTAAATATAATACAAACAGTACCCACTGCTTACATACTAAAAAAAAAAAAAAAAAAAAAAAAAAAAAATTCTTCCCAAAAGAATAATCAGAGAAAAAATCTTCCCAAAAGAAACAATAATAAGAGTTAGGACAAATTGTTGGCCAAAAGCTTTTGAATAGAGGTGACTAATTTAGAGTTAATGAAATATGTTACAAAGGGAGGATCTTTCAAGGTGTCATATGCTTCTTAGGTATCTCATACCCTTGAAAGGTAAAGGCTCAAAACATTTTTTACATAATTTTCAGCCCGGTATATTTCTCTTTTCATATAATCAGTTATTAAGAAGTCTCACATTGGACTTCAGTATTCTTTCACTTGCCTTGATTACCATTGGTTTACATGTCAACAAGCAGAGAAATAACTGATGAACAAAACAGAGCCAGAGTCGTGGATACATAGCACAGATTGACAGATGCCAGAGGGGAGGTGGTGGAGGTGGGGGGGGAGAGAATGGGATGAAAGAATGAAAGAAGGTGAAGAGAATAGCTAAAGAACATATATGCATAACCCATGGACAAAGACAACAATGAGGTTAGGGCCAGAGGGAGGGGAGGGTGTTGTCTGGGTGGAAGGGGTTTAAGCAGGGGAAAATGGAGACATCTGTAATAATGTCAATAATAAAAAATTCTTGAAAAGAGAAATGGACCACTAAGTTGGTTGCCAGGGTCAAAAGAAGAGATACCATCCCTCTCCAATTACACAGGAACTGATGTAAATTAAGTTTGGAGTGACATAATGGTTAGTATCTTTAGCCATTTACAGATCTAGGATTCTAGGATTCTTTCAAGTCTTGATTGTTTGATAAATAACTTCTTCCCTTCTGTCTGTCATAAAGGCCTGTTTCAACTCTTCTGATCTCAGCTAGGTGGCCACTATTAACTGCTGTTGGGGAGCATTATCAAATCAGCAGGTCAACCCAATCTTTTAAAAAAAGAACAATTTATTCCATAGTCAGAGCACCAACTACAGGCAACCAGAGCAGCATAAGTTTGATGTCTGGAGGTGGTCATTAAAACAGGGCTTTACTGGATGTGGTCTTTAGTTGAGTCAGTAACATCACTGGTAAATGAAATGATAAATGTGCATTTGTGTCAGTTGTATAATTTATTTGTTCCAGATCTATATACAGAATAGCTGCTTGGGGATTGCATATTTGATTGTAGTTTGTTCTGGCACCATTGTCTTTATCTGTGTTTGATTTAGGGTGGGGCAGAGAATAGGATGGGGTGATGACAGCTATGAATAACTACCTAGAGCTCAGCATCTAATATCACCATTGGTTTTTATTGTTCATAGATAGAACAGATCTAAGCAGAAGAGCTCTGTACTTTAATTTCAAGCCTGAAAGAGGCAAATGAATGTCAGTTTTAGTTATAGGACTTGCCAGAAGAACTAAATTATTCCAGTTAGTGAGATATTTTTCAGAGAGGCCATATATTGCATAAAGGAGAACAAGACGGTAATGTTTGATTAATTAGGCCTGAAATTTTTAACCTTACCCAGTTTGATCAAGTGTAAAAATGTAAAACACTTCTCAGGAAAAGAATTATTTTGATTCATAAAAAATCTTTCCTCTAACATGAAGCTTATAGTTTTCTATTCATCAGGATTATTAACTTGTCATCATCAGTACCCAATGGTGAGTCAGCCAGGGACTTCGAGGTGACTAAAATATTCTTTGATGATTTGGGTTCCTCTGGGTAGGACCAGATGTGTAGAAAAAGACAAACAAAAAAAACAAAGCAGAACTGTGTTCTCTCTCCAATCAGTTCCAAAGTCCAAATCTAGTGCTTAAGGAAGGTTGTGTCCTGTGGAAAGATGCTTTTTCATGCTAGACTTACTGTTTAGTACACAGGAAGATTACAAATCCGTGTGAACGAGCAGTGAAAAAAAATGTTTCTCAGTCAGTCAGAATGTATGTTTATTCTACAATCAAGACACTTGAGCCACCTTAGAATGAAACACAATCGTAGCAGGTATTGTGGGTCTTGGAAGGGATTGTAGGACTATGTCATTAGAAAACTATATATATTTTTTCACTCCTTGAATTCTTTAACAACAACAACAAAAAAAGGCCTTTTGGCAGAGAGAAGAATAGTATGTCTTCTAAACACCAAAAAATTCTCTCAGAGGCCTTTCCAAGATGTTTTGGATGGCTCTCTGCCTCTTGCTCTCTGGCAGCCCGTTCTTCCATCAGTGTTTGTAGAAGGTCAATAAACCCCGTGCAGGCGGGCGCTGTGGCATGCATGTGTGAGAAAACCTGCCGTTGTTGCGGTAAATGCAGTGTCCACAAATTCATTAGGAATGCATTTGTTCCTGGAAGTGCTAGCTATTCCGGTAACTGGCTGCCGCCAATGTTTTTAACTATATTCTTTACTTTCATGCAGACATTACAGGGCAGAAAACCAGTCTTCTGTTCTCACTGCCTGCATCAATTTGTAGTCCGTTACTTGATCGGCTCGTTTTACCTTTCTTCTCATGTAAAGGGCAGTCTGGGACACTGTAGTTATGTCTGGGCCTTCTTATTAGACTTTATGATGAAAAGGGGCTCTCTAGAGTAAGGAAAATTCTGAATCTACTTATTCGGCTCTAAAGGAAATAACGGCTGTGAGAAAGAGCTGAAAAATTGTAGGCAGCATGAAAATTGGAGGAAAATAACAACTTCCACCTTCCACATTTTCTCAGACCCAACAGAAAAGATTGTATTTTGTGATTTCACTAACATGTTAATATTTATTTTATTAAGGATCCTTCCTTTTCTCTCTGAGAGAATGACAAAATGTCTTCATTCTTTCTAAGCAACACTTTTGTAAGTTAGCCCTTCTGAATGTCAATAATACTAATACTACCTGGAATCTATAAAGGGAACTTGGAATAGGCAAAATGAAGTTGTGTGTGAAAATGGCGAGGGCTGTACAGGCACACACACCAAACCAATATTGCTGCTTTTAACCTGATCTGACTGCCAAGATGACAGGAAAAAAAAAAAAACACAAAAAAAACCCACTCAATAAACATAGGATCACTGCCTTTTTCTTAGAAGACTGCTTTGGCTTTCTTGAAATAATGTCACCTTTAGGGGGTGACAGCCTTGAACTTCCTGTGATAACGGTATCTGACATAACATGACTTCAGCTTACTTGTAACTGGCATGTTAGAACTCATAAGTGCGAGGCCCTTCCATCACGAATGAAACACATCTGTCCAGGAAATACACTTCACTGTGCCAAAATGCTTTTAGTGGATCTGCCCCCTGAGTGCCCTCTCAAACTACAATTCCCTGTCAGCAAGTACCTTGTAATTCCTTTCCTTTTATGTTGATGAAAGTCTTGATCTATTATGCCAATACTGCATACTTTCCACAGTCTCTCAGAAACTATTACTCAGTAATGTACATAGGAGATTGGGCACTGTTACTTAGACAACCAGCCTCAGCTAAGAGCATCAGCCCTTGTAAAAACAAACAAACAAACAAACAAACCAGCAACAGTAGCTAGATGAACAGACTTTCTAATGTGGCTGAAGTTCTACTTTGGGGGAAAAAGAGGGGAAAGGGGGTGGGAGAGGAAAAGAGCAGGAGAGAGGGGAAAGAGGAAGGGGAAGGGAAGGGAGGGGATGAAAGGCCACTAATGATATTAGACACTGAAAAAATAATGCACTGCTTTTAGAGGGAGCCAAAAGGAGTCAAGGAAGTATTCGCCTTGCTTCATTTTCCAACCTAGTGGGTTTTAACTGTATTGAATGAGTTCAGGTTAGGCTAAATCAGAACTGGACGCCCCCCCTGGGGTTCCACTTACATTAGCAGTAGCAACAGAGCCTCAGAATGAAACCTGGGTAACCCCTACCCTTATGATTTCTTGAGAAAATCTTAGGAGCTCAGGTCTTCTCTGTGCTTTAGGTTACTCAGGCATTAGTAAGTGCCTCATGTTCACAGTCCCTCTGAAGAGCAAAGTTCAGGAGTTTGGCCCAGAGAAGATTCACAGGAAGGGATCCAGGTTCAAACCTGCACTGATGTTCACCCAGACCATAAAATCAGGAAAAAAAAAATAAAGTAGATTCAGGAGATAAATATTTTGAAAATCATGTAACCCACTGTAGTTTATTATTTTGATAATTTCTAGATGAATCAAGGTCTCATTAGCTGTTGAGAATGTATTGAGTGATGTGTCAGCCACCATGTTGGGCGCTGAGACTGCAGAGTAAGTAATAACTAACACATCAGATGATGCTAACTTCTTGCCAGGAAATGTTCTAAATGCTTTAAAAATATTAACTCATTCAGTCTCCACAATGACCTTCAGAGAGAGGAATTACTGTTATACCAATTTTACAGGTGAGGAAACTGACTCAGAGAGGTTGAACAACTTGTACCAGAGTATAGAACTAGTAGGTGTCAGAGTAGTGACTCAAACCAGGCAGCCAGGCTCTGAGTCCATACTCCTAACTAACCTCACTGTGCTCTCACATTCCATGATCATTAAACACAAACAGAAGCACTATTGGTAAAAATGACCACTAAGGTCACAGCACATGATGATAAAAGCAAGAAGGCAGTCCATCTACTACTTCTGAATCCCTGACCACTTGTGGTTAGGCCTCTGAAACATAGCCAAAGGAGAGCTGAGAAATGTCCATCAGCTCTTCTATAGCTCAAGCTATCCTGGACAAAATCCAGCCCTTTGAATGTGGCTTCTTTAGGTTAATTATTTAATCTTTTGTTCTTGAACTATTCGATGAAAACAAAACAAATTCTCATGTCTCAAATTCCCTAAACTGATTTCTCAGATCCTATATTTTATATCCAGGACTTACTCAAAAGGAAGATGACATTATTGAAGGCACCACTAAAGTTCCATCAGCATATTTTTTTTCTTTTCTCATGAGATGGCACACTGAAGAAACTGGCCTTATTATACAAGTCCTCAAGAGCTGCAAAAGTTTCAAGTCATGGTCCTCAGTGGATATTTCTCAACGAATAATACAGGATTTGCACTAGACCTTTTAGCTTACATATCCCAGGCATCAGGAGAAGAGGATAATAAATCCCAGGGCATACGTATACTTTATATTTTAAACTCCATTTTTATATGATTGTTTAATATTTATAGACAAGCACTATTTGTTGGAGGCCCAAGTTGGCCAAACAATTATAGTAATTTCTCTCAGTAGGAGCTTTGATTTATAAAAATAACTTGGAAAATAATTTGTAAATGATGTTCTTAAGTGATCAGCAAGCCATCTAAGGAAATATTGAAATTGGTATACTCTTTTAAAGGAGGAGAACACAAGTTCCCAATACAATCTCTTATATAAAAGGTCCATGGCCATCACGCCTTAATGCCATCACCACCAAACGAGCAGTGGCTCTTGCTGCGGGCTGGACAAGAGCTACTAGTGATGGAGACCTACATGTGGCAGAGGGCTACGAGCTGTGGAGGGCAGGGCAGCGAGCTACAAGCGGCCAGCTGAGGCAAGTGGAAGTGCGCTGGGCCTCTAGTTTATTCTAAGACAAAGTTGTAGGTGGAAAACATTCTTAATATTACCGTTTGGGCAGATATCCTGTCTAATAAGAGAGTAATATGCAAATTGACCATAACTCCAACACTCAAGATGGCTGCCCCCATGTGGTCAAAGATGGCTGCCCCCTTGAGGACACAAGATGGCCACCACAAGATGGCCATCAGGGGAGGGTAGTTGGGAGGGACCAGGCCTGCAAAGGAGGGCAGTTGTGGGCAAACAGGCCAGGAGGGGAGGAGCGGTTGGGGGGAACTAGGCCTGCAAGGGAGGGCAGTTGGGGGTGACCAGGCCGGCAGAGAAGGGAAGTTGGGGAGGACCAGGCCTGCAGGGAAGGGCAGTTGGGGGTGACCATGCCTGCAGGGAAGAACAGTTAGGGGTGACCAGGCCTTCAGGGGAGGGCAGTTAAGGGTGACCAGGCTGGCAGAGCAGGGAAGTTGGTGGCGACTGGGCCTGCAGGGAAGGGCAGTTGGGTCAGACCCAGGCCTGCAGGGGAGGGCATTTAGGGGCAATCAGGCTGGCAGGGGAGCAGTTAGGCATCAATCAGGCTGGCAGGGGAGTGGTTAGAGGGTGATCAGGCTGGCAGGCAGAAGTGGTTAGGGGCAATCAGGAAAGCAGGCAGGCGAGCAGTTGGGAGCCAGCAGTCCTGGATTGTGAGAGGGATGTCCAACTGCCCATCTGACTGGCAGTCGGACATCCCTCGAGGGGTCCCAGATTGGACAGGGTGCAGGTTGCGCTGAGGGACACACACCCCTGTGCACAAATTTCATGCACTGGGCCTCTAGTAACAAATAGAAAAGCACTTCATTTAAAACATGTCACTGAAGGAATGACTTAATTATTAATTTTGGTTTCTGAATCATGTGTTCAAGCTTTGTAACCTTTTGGTTTAAAAAAAAAAGCTCTCATTTATATTGTAGTTTAAGGGCTGTTTTTAATACTTGGAAAAAAGGAAGCCAAATAATTAAGTCACCACCTCTATCATAAAGTAAGACATGACCCATTTCTTTATTATGTAACTAATTCTTTTATCTATTTAATTCAAATATGTGTAAGTACATATGTTACTAGATATACAGTTATGTATGTGATCTGTAGTGATACAGACTATTACAACCCAGGGTCCTATTCTAAGCTCTGCAGGTTGAATAAGGCATAGTCTGAGAACTTTAGAAATTTACAGCTTAGAAGGAAAAATATAAGATGTATAAGAGAAACATAAAAGAAGTGAGTGATACTAGTTGATAATTTCGACTATGTATTTGAAAAATTCAAAAGAAAGAATGGTCATTTATTCTGAGACATTGAAAGGCTTCATGGAGACAATGCACCTGCGAAGGGCTTTGAGCAATGATGGTAGCAGTGCACTTGGGTAGAGGTCCCAGGAAGGAGAGAAATAGGTCAAGGCATGTACATGAGGAAGAAACAACCCAAAAGCCAAAAATTAATCATGGCATCAATAGGAAAGACAATAGAGAGACAAATTTAACTGGAGCATAGAGTGTCCTAAAAGGTTAAGGCAAGAAAGGTGCATTAAACATCAAAATAAAGAGTTAGCTTGGATTTCACCTCAGGTGATAGAAGACGTTTTGAAGACAGTCAATGAGTAATTGGAATTACTCTTTATGTATGTCAGACAATGACTTGCAAGATGGATAAATTAGATGAAAGTGTAGAGATAGTAAACCAAGAGTGTTTGGCAGGGATGAACTGAGGTAATATGATGAACCCACAGAGCTTAGCAGGGCAACAGAAAGAATCATGCAAGACAGGATTTGTGATTCATTGCTGAGGAAGAGATTCTAGACTCTATTATCTGATTGCATTTTCAACATGGCTTAAGAACTTTAAATTCCTAAGACTTTTTTTAAGCCTTGATGAGTAGGAGGAACATCTCAAGCAGTATTGGTGCAAAAAAAAGGAGCCTAATATTAAGCATCTATTTATCACAGGCTGCAGGCAGTTTAACATGTGTGAGGCTGTGAAAAGAGAACTTGTCAAACCCCCAAGCATGTTCACTAAAGGTAAATCTATAACTTCAAATCCCCAGAGCAGATGCATTTTCTATGACCAGGATTCTTACTAAAAATATCCTCCAGGACTTTTGTGTTGTTTTTTATTTTTGTTTGTTTGTTCCAGATGAATGTGCTACTTGGGTAAATGTACTTTTAAGTTAGAGATGCTACTATTGTTACTTAGATGTGTTCTTTTTATTTGAGAGTGTTACTTCCTCTGGCATGAGTGTTCCCCTAATAACACTAGCATGTTCTGCACTCTCCCAGAGTTTTGGGGGAAGAGAGTTAAAGCCAACACTGACAAGCCTGGTGCCTTTCCAAGTTAAGGTCAGAGAGAGCAGCATTATGTTGTGCCATTCTCATCAATAATCTCAACTGAGCAGACCACGATGGTCACTTGCTGCTGTCACTTCTGAGTGATTGACAGCTATATCACTCAGTTCTGTGCTCTGATTCCAGTGTGGTGAAGTACAAATGCAGGTGACTTTGTATCCCACAGACTTGGACTCTAATTCCATTTTCATCATGTTGGTCACATACTCATTTAACCTAAGGTGGAATAATTTCTACTTTAAATATCTAGGCTTTATCAATTCTACCATAGGGAGTTATTTGGTTATATAAACTTAATTTGAATTTTTGGTGACTATCAAAATGCACATTCAAAAGTAGAGCTATTCCTTCTTGCTCTTCATCCTAATAATTAATAATAGTTAATTTATCCACACATATCACATTGGTAATAGATTTGATGTTTCCATTGATTGATTAAAAATTATACTTGAGTATATCTTAAATTCTAAGCAATGTAGCCAGTTCCGATGACTCAGAAGAACTATAAATAACAGATTTATCCTTAATTGCTTTGTTATCTAGACATATAAACAGAAAAGCATACTCTTTTGGAGAATCTTTTTGTCCACAACCTTGAGAAGATGCCTTATCTGTTCAAGTTTTCTGTGAAGTTTTAAGACAATATAGGTTACTTGGTAACATAAACTCATGAATGAACTTTCTAAATATTATTTATCTGAGCTTTTTTGATAGCCTTTAGCCAGATTTCTCATGCTTTATTTATTTGCTCTTAGAAATTCTCCTAAAATTTAAATATCCATTCCTGGAAAGTTGTTTGTGGGTTTGTATGTTCCCATTGACATGTAGGGGAGATAAATAGATATACAAATAAGAGACAAAGCTAGTCTGATATCATGTGTTTAAAAAGATTTTCTGCTTTGTGCATGGAGTGAATTAACAGCATGATCATAATCTCTAACTATTTAATTAGAATGAAATATAGAGCTTCTTCAGGAGTAAAAATTTCTAGTCACAACTGAAATTTTGGCAAGGACTCAAGACAGCTCAGCAAAGGACTGGTCAGTATGCCATGTATGAAATCAAAATTAAAATGGAGCTAGACCTCTATCTTAACCAAAAAAAAAAAAAAATCTACTTTAAGGCCTTGTTCCTGTGGCACTTTGTCTAAACTTAGGGACTCAAGATATTACACTCAAAAGTCATATTTTTATCATTAATTATTTATATGTAATGCTTATCTTACAGCTAATGGGTTTGGTTTAAGTAATTATAAAACATTCTTTTTTGACCTTTACTTTTTTATAAAGAATTAGAGCTGAGAATATTGAATGGTTTAGGGCAGTGGTCACCAAACTGCGGCTCACAAGCCACATGCGGCTTTTTGGCCCCTTGAATTTTTAGCAAAGGCCAGCTTAGGAGTACCCTAGTTAAATTAATAACAATGTACCTACCTATATAGTTTAAGTTTTAAACATTTGGCTCTCAAAAGGCATTTCAGTCGTTGTACTGTTGATATTTGGCTCTGTTGACTAACGAGTGCCGACCACTGGTTTAGGGGTACAACCAGGAAGTGACTTTATTGTTCTTTAGCCATTGCCTTTTAATATATCCTGATAAATCTACATTCTGTGCTTCTTAACAACAACTTGGGAGTTACTTAGATTTTCAATCACACACATTATGATGATAATGATGGAGATAATGCTGGAAAGAGAGGGTTGATAGATGATAGGTAGGTAGGTAGGTAGATAGATAGATAGATATTGAACTTTTAAAAATCCAGCTTCTACTAATTAAAAGTATCAATCTCATGACTTTTTTCCTTACTCTCTTAAGTATTAGATTTCCTGCAAAGATAATGATTAAACTTCAGGGCACTGAACATTCAGGGACCACTTATAAAGTCTGTACATATTTTATTTGTAATTCTGTATTCTAATTTTTTAAGAGGGTTCCCTGAATTGCATAAGGCCCAACAAAAACTAAATTATCCTATCCAGGCAAGTTAGACATGAATGACGTGTTGGAAGGAGGTGGGGAAGCTAGTCTCTGTCACTCACTTCTCCAGACTTAGAGCAGAAGCAGGTGGCTTAGGAGAAAGAAGCACTTAATGGCAACTGTTGCTACTTCAGTCTTGGCTGTAGATGTCCTTTCTGAGATAATCATGTACACACTAGCCATTTGTTGGGTAGACTTACCTGACATGGGCAATGCTCTCTCTACATGATCTCAAATGACTTCCTACAAATCATCTCTCCCCTAGTTCCTGGCTCCAAAAGTCCATACCATAGCCTCTTCTACACAACTGTCGGGCCAGCCTTTTGGGTAGGGGACCTTTAGATAGATCAAGTCTCATCACCTGTATGGCACCTCCCTGACTCACAAAAATTCTCCACGGCCTTGCCTAATAGTGTCTGTATAGGATGTATGGCTGTTGCCTTACCTCTCCTTGTCATCTCTCCAATTGTCCTCTCCATCTACTAAGATAACATCAAGGGGCTGATCAGCCTGCATGCTGCATAGGGAAATATATACCCAGTAAATGAAATGCCAGGCTCTCCCTCTTAATCCCCTTCCTAACAAGATTAATTTCTTTGGCGCTCCTTTCACTTGACTGAGTGAGGAAAGAAAATGTAATTTCTCTCCATACTAAACACTTCTATTCTCACAAGTTTTACTACTTCAACCCCTCTTCTTGAATATGTAGTCTTATCTTTATAAAACCTGGTTGGAGTAATAGGGGTGAATGGGAAGGACAAATTTGACTGCTTTTTAGGGTGTCTTAGAGATGGGGTTTGGTAGCTACCTGTTTCATTTGTTAGACTATCATGTTGTTTACCATTTCTCAGCTTTGAGGTTTTAACTAAAATGCTGAGATGATAGGAAGAGTTTCATTCAAATGCTCATTATAAAAGTCTTTTAAAAATAAAATTTTTATTAAAAAGTTTATAAATCTTTAAAAACATATACCATAGTGGGGCTCAGTTGGCAGCAAGCATGAGACTCACTCAGCCACTTACTGATTAACACGTTATGGATGCCAATGAGTGCCTTCACTATATCAGATACTCTGAGTAACACACATTTCTTTGTCCATCCACATGGGTCATCCAATTCCTCTGTCCAGTCTCACCTGCCCTCTGAAGGTAAAAGTATAGAAGGGACTCTGCTAAGTGAAACGTTGTGCTTTGCTGCCTGAATTGGTGTAAATGAAGCTGGTAACTAAAACCAGCACTATAGAAAGAGGAGTTATGGGTGAAGGTGGAGAAGTGTCACTTGTACCATCATTATGATAATGACCAACACTCTCATATAGAAAGATGCACAAATATAATTTTTTCATTCAGTCATTGAAAAATTAGTTTTCTAAACATTTCCTCTGTACCAGATTCTATGCTCATATTATTCCTCAATAGCAATTTAAACCATTATTTATGATTAACACTCACACATGATTTTTAATATATAACAAATATCACACTTCTTGTATCATCAATGGTGGGCATAAAGAGCAGAACTGGACCAGTTCTGTGTGCATACTATCTGGGAGTTACACAAAGTACAGCATTAGGAAACTGGAACAATACAATGAGTATCAAATATTTCAAATAACTCTTTCTCTGTAATAATTGTGATGGAAATTTCATCTGTTGCTCCAACACCTGGCTGTTCACATATATGACACTGTCTTTAATTTCAGAAGCAATTTTGTTAGTGGCAGTTTCCTTTAAAACTCTACTGCTAGACATAAACAAAAAACAACCATTTTTTTTGCCCTTTTACTTTATTGGGGCTGCACTCAAGTATAAAAACAAAATGCACTGAATAATCAAGGTGAAAGTCTGGAGTATGTTTTAGGATTTTTTTTTTATTCTTTTAAGTATTACAAATAGTAGTACATATGTCTCCTTTTTTTTCCCCCCATTGACTTCCCCCCGACCTCCCCTACCCCCCAGTACATGCCTTTACCTGCCCGCCCTCCCCCCCGCCCCAGTGTCTTGTATCCATTGGTTGTGCTTATATGCATGCGTACAAGTCCTTCGGTTGGTCTCTTACAGCCCCCCTCGCCCAACCTCCCCTGTCTTCCCAATGTAGTTTGACAGTCTGTTCAATGCTTCTTTGCCTCTGTATCTTTTTCCCACCATTTCGTTCCTTTAAAAAGTTTTGCCTGTGCAGACTAGAAATAAACATATAATAACAAAACAAAACAAAACAAAAAAATGTTTGAGTCCCAATTTCAATGTCCAACAGTTCTGAGTCCCCGTTTCAATGTCCAACAGTTCCTTATGTGTACATGTCAGCAATGATATCTGGATGGTGGGCACATGGTGGCAATGCAGGTCTGACCCTCTCTGGTTTGGTCCTAGGTAACCTGCAGCGGTGCACAGCTGCTGACTGCTCGCGTGGCAAGGCTTTGTCAGTGTCTTCCATCTCTGGACTGTTTTTTCCTCTTGTCTTCGTGGTTGGAGCACACCTCTCTGTTGCAGGAATCCACCTGGTCTTGGGGTTGTTTTCTGAAAATATACAAATATATTCTCGACCACAAGTTAATAAAGGAATCTTTTCTATATAATTGATTTGGGATCCTTTTTATTTTTGTTCAAATGATTTTCTTTTGTCTTATATAGACACCATGTGTGTTTTTAATGGCCGTCTTGCTGTTAGCATTGCAAATGAAACTTAATTTGGTAAAGTAAAAATTTTCTAGATGTAATTTACTTATAGGATATTTTCCCTTGCATGATATTGCCTTACTATCCCCCCTTTTTTTTATTAATGGAGTTTTTTGTAAATTTTATAATGCAGACTTGATAACTTTAACTTAAATTTTTTTTTTTTTTTGCCCCAAAATATGACTGCTTTAGGTTCATTGCATATTCAGGAATTTTACCATGAGATGAACTACCAATAGAAATTTTAGTTATTACTTTAAGCTTTTTGTCCAGTACAATTAAATTTACTTGAATATTCACTTATTTCAATTAGCCTATTTAAATTAATCTGAAAACTTGATTACTATTTTACTGTCAAATTTAATACTCTACCAACAATCTTAGTTTACCCTGTAAATATTAGTGGGAAGGATTATTTGCATTCTTGAGCGGGCCCTGAGCATTCCAGATGCTAGGCTGAATTTAGATATAGGGCAGCTGCTGTCGGCCAAGTCTCTTGTCTGTTACCTGGGTCCCTATCTGAGCTGGGCCAAGTCTCTCTGTCACCTGTATCTTGATATGAGCTGGGCCAAGTCTCTTTCTGTTGCCTGGGTCCCGATCTGAGCTGGGTATGGGAAGCGCAAAGCAGCCATGGGGGCAGGAGACCTCCTTCAGAAGGGGCGAGGGTTCAAGCCCCTGCAATGTTGGGGGTGTGAGGGTCTGTGCCCCACTTCTGTTGCCCCCCCAAGTTCTCTCCTGATGGCCCCTCTGCGACTGTGCCTGTCTTAGGTTGTTCCTTCCTTGAGGAATCTTACCCGTCTCTGGCTAACCAGCCATCCTCCGGGGCCAAGCAGGGTGGTGTGAGGTTCAGTTCTGTCTCCTTGGTAGCCTATGCTCCCGTGGCCTCCACACTCAGCACCTGCCTTGGGAACCCCTGGCCTGCTGGCAGGGTCCCGGTGCTGATCACATATCTCGGGGAACTCGGGTTTCTTCTCCAGTGAGGGCCCAGCTCACACAATTGGGTGTGAGACAGATCCATGGTATCAGCCCCCACGAGGCTTCAAGCACAGCATGAACAGAAAGCTCAGGTAACAGCTGAGGGCAATTGGATTGTGAGAAGAGGGTCCCTCTTGGCACAAAAGGCAAGAGGGGCCAATATAGGATGCTCAAGTGCCTTCCCAGTGCCTTAATTCCTTCTGCAGGGGATTAAATCTTTTCATGTCCTTTTTTTTTTTATTATTGCTGCCAACCATTCAAAGAATTAGTTTGTAAGTTTGTTTGGGATAATTGTAAAATATGCTGTAGTAAAATATCTAAAATTATAATGACATTGTAGAATAATATCATGTAAGGATATTCTTTGCCCTAGGCCCTGGCAATTCCCTTTCAAACTGGCCGTCAATTTCTTTTTGTAGCTTTATATAAACTTTGTCAGGGAGGCAAAAACACAAATTGCTTACTTTAGTTCAAGAGGCCAAATATATTGACTTTCAATTACAATCCTTATGACTTTTGAAGTAAACTTCTCTTTGTTTCCTTCTAAAATAGTTTTGAGTCTACAGAGAGTTTCATTTAAAAATTTTTGTCACATGAAACAATTTCTCTTAAGGTTATGGTGACCACTAGTATTGATTAGATTTAGTATTTTATTTTTATTTTATAATTTTTTAATTAATTTTTTAAATTTTTATTTTTTACATATGTGTCCTTATTTCCCCATAACCCCCCACTCCCCACTTATGCCCTTCCCCCTTGTTGTCTGTGTCCATTGATTAGGTTCATATGCATGCATACAAGTCCCTTGGTTGATCTCTCCACCTTACCCCCACCCTCCCCTACCTTACCTGAGGTATGATGTTCTGATCGCCGTTTCTCAGCCTCTGGATCTGTTCTTGTTCATCAGTCTGTGCCATTCATTATATTCCACAAATGAAAAAATATTAAGTTGCTTAATGTATTACTCAGTATTTGTTAACTTAGGGAGAAGAGGGGTAGTTCAAGACAGTGTTATAGTGATGAAGGCAAGAAAAAAATATGTTTATAAAAAGAGGACTTCCATGTGATGAAATTTGCTGACCTCAGTGAATACAGTGATAACACCATGGGCTTAAGATAGTTAAAAAGAAACTACAGAGTAATATTTTTGTAAATACAAAAGAATTAAGTAAATTATATTATCAGTAAACTAGAGGCCTGGTGCAGGAAATTCATGCATGGGGGATGGGAGGGTGTCCCTCAGCCTGGCCTGCACCCTCTCCAATCCGGGACCCCTCAGGGAATGTCTGACTGCCAGTTTAGGCCCAATCCCACTCAGACATCCCTCTCACAATCCAGGACCACTGGCTCCTAACTGCTCACCTGCCTACTGGCCTGATCACCCTAAGAGCTCTCCCCTGCTGGACTGATCCCCCTAACTCAGTGGGACCTTTGGAAAACACAGATATTTACATTATGATTCATAACAGTAGTAAAATTACAGTTATGAAGTAGCAACAAAAATAATTTTATGGTTGGGGGTCACCACAACATGAGGAACTGTATTAAAGGGTCATGGCATTAGAAAGGTTGAGAACCAGTGCCCTAACTGCTCTCTCCTTCCAGCCTGATCACCCCTAACAGCCTCTGCCTCGGCCCTGCCACCATGGCTTTGTCTGGAAGGACGTCTGGAAGGTCGTGCAGAAGATGTCTGGTCTAATTAGTATATTACCCTTTTATTAGTATAAATAATTTTAGATTTGTTTTTAAGGCTTTCCAAGGGAACAATGTTGCTTATCACTCTGTAGCTAGCCAAACACATTAAGCTGACTTTCTAATGTCATGTGCAGATTTCCCTCCTCATGACAACTATGATTTTGAAACCAAGAAACTTTAGTTTGTCCTTCAAGAAAAGTGATTTATAGAAGTTGGTGTGAAGGGAAAAAAAGGAACCCTCCTTTACCCAAAAAGGAGAGGAAAACCTTGCCCAAGGCAGCATTGTGACATTGCCAATGTGAGAGGATTGTGAAATCCTGGGTGTATGTTTTTGTGGTGATGTCTGAAAGTGCTGGTTACTGTACTGATGTCTCGCTATCATGCATGTCTATTTCTGGATTTACTTCCTTATAATTGCTAATAAAAGCGGGGAAATGAGCAGAGCACTGCGTAAGTCTCTAATTATTCTGTAGTTTTCATTGATATATGGCTCCTTCTGAAAGTTGCAAAATAATCCTCTTCCACTTTTAAGAAAGAAAATAAATAATTCTATTTTTCTAATTAAAGAAATATGCCATGTTAGTTACGGTTATTTAGCCTTTTGTCCTATACTAGTATACTATCCATTTCTCCATTCCTCTAACCCTGCGCATCCATTCGAACCAGTTTCTGACTATTCATGTGCATTTTGCAAATAATCAACAGGTTGAATCAGAATAACTGAGCAAAATCAGGGTAAGCCTAATAGTAGCCAAGCTTTAAAATAAAACCAGAACATGCAACTCAGAATATGGTACTAGTTCTTCATCTTACGGATGTTCCCAGCCATTAGTCAGTGTGGGCTATGAAGCTAGTATGTGTGGGTTAGATGGTTAAACATTTGGCAAGAGTGATAGGCTTTTTTCCCCAAAACACTCTTTCTATTACCTATATCACTTCATGTTTTACAGAATGCACAGAAAACTGCTCATTTCTTATTTGCCGTAATAGCAAGCTTTTAGTGAGCCTTAAATTAGAAACAGAATGGCCTCCCTCTTCTGATGGCATTTTAGGTTTACAAAACACATGTTAGAAAACAAGTGTCTGGCTTTAGTTACTTGCTAGCTAAGTGTTGTCACCTCATGAAACAAAATTTACCAATGATTTCTGTCATGGCACACCATGCAAGGACCAACCAGACAGAAAAAACAGCTTCCCTGACCATGAAAGGGACACAGCAGAAATGCTGTCATGATATTTATAACCCACCTACTCAGAAGACCAATTGAGAAACTCCATATGGACTCCAGTTTGTCACTATCCCACAAAACTGCAATTTCAAACTAAGAATTTTTGGAGAAATATAAAACTTTGCAGATATTTATTTTTATAGTTCTAGACAGTTTATTCTCATATAGTTCTTCTCATCCTACCCATTCTCCTTTTGTTGACATATTAGGCAAAGGAAATATATTCTTAGAATTCCTTGAATGCCTTTAGAAGACTAGAAGGCCAGGTA
Organism: Corynorhinus townsendii; assembly: GCA_026230045.1. NCBI lineage: Eukaryota > Metazoa > Chordata > Mammalia > Chiroptera > Vespertilionidae > Corynorhinus > Corynorhinus townsendii. The sequence goes on along the minus strand of JAPDVU010000012.1, from coordinate 23,861,558 downwards.
TAAGTGGGCGGGGGTGGGGGGTGCATAGGGGAAAGGGGTAAAAGGATGCTACCAAATAGCTCTCAGGTGCATTAATGAGAAAAAGAGTGTCTCTATAAGACAACAAGAAAAAGATGCTAACCTGCATGGAGGTAGATTGGCTGATTTGAATTATAATAGATGACTGAAACCCCTTCCTCTCACTTCTCAACTTTGGCCAAATGACAGGTGGTACAAGTCCAGTTCCCCAGTAAGTTCCTGTAAACAAAACTACTTATTTATAGATAGCTTCTCAGTACTGTTTTCAGGAGCCCAGTCAGACTGCAACTCAGACCCACCTATCCACTGCAAAGAAAACAAAGACATAAAATTCTGTCTTCAAAAATCTGCTTTACAACTGGAGCCAGGTAATCTGATGCTCTATGTATTTAGACCATCAGACTCATGATTAAGAACTGATGTCAAACAAACAAATGGAAAACAAAGAAGCCCCTGAACCTCTGCTTTGGAACAAAAAGAAAACTGGGCTGACATCATGGAAATTTGCCAACAGAGCTAAGCAAAACTTGATGTCTCTACTTCTCCTTTCTATTCTTTTTTCTTTCTGTTGGGCATTCATAGGAACCAGCCTTGATAGCAAAATCTCTGAGCGTTAGTATACATCATAAAGTGGAGAATTGAGATTACTGAAATACTGATGGCTTTCAAGAAATACTTTCCCTTATATATTTATATGTCAGTCAACTTAAAACAATAATAATAATTAAGACAAGGATGCTTTCTTTATACATATATTGTTTTTTAAATGTACTTTCATTTATTCTTATAATTTAGTTATTATATGTGCAGATATGTACAAATGAACTCAGCATCTATTTCATAAGGTAAATTCTCCAGTTGTTTTAATCCAGACTTATAGAAAATAATAGGAAGAAGTATAGCTGCTTAGAAGGATTAACACTATAGCAGTATTTAATATAACGAGTAAATAAAATTATTTCACACATTCACCAATTTTTATGCATCAATTGTCAAATTCAAGGCATCTTGTTTGTTTAGAAGTGTATACAATTCAAAGGAACATAAATACAGTCTTACTCTTTGGGAACTAAATTTCACCAAAGAAATAAACTACAAGTACCATTAAAGCAGAGATATATTTTCTCATTGCTGGCACACAATAGACACTTATTATGTACTAGAGGCCTGGTGCATAAAATTTGTGCACAGGGGTGTGTATCCCTCAGCCCAGCCTGCACCCTCTCCAATCTGGGACATCCCTCTCACAATCCAGGACTGCTGGCTCCCAACTGTTCTCCTCCCTGCGTTCATGATTGCCCCAAACCATTTCTGCCTGCCAGCCTGATCACCCCCTAACCATTCTCCTGCCAGCCTGATTGATACCTAACTGCTCCCCTGCCAGCCTGTTTGCCCCTAACTGCCCTCCCCTGAAGGCCTGGTCACCCTTAACTGCCCTCCCCTCCAGGCCTAGTCACCCCTTACTGCCCTCCCCTACATGCCTGGTTCCCCGCAACTGCTCTCCCCTGCAGGCCTGGATCCCCCCCAACTGCCTTTCCCTGCAGGCCCGGTCACCCCCAACTTCCCTCCTCTGCCAGCCTGGTCACCCTTAACTGCCTTCCCCTGCAGGCCTGGTCCCTCCTAACTGCCCTCCCCTGCTGGCCTGATTGCCCACAACTGCCCTCCCCTGCAGGACTGGTCCCTCACAACTGCCCTCCCCTGCTGGCCATCTTTAACTACATGGGGGTAGCCATATTGTGTGTTGGAGTGATGGTCAATTTGCATATTATTCTTTTATTAGATAGGATCAGATAGGATAGAGGCCTGGTGCATGAGTGGGGGCTGGCTGGTTTGCCCTGAAGGGTATCTGGATCAGGGTGGGGGTTCCCTTGGGGCATGGGACGGCCTGGGCAAGGGGCCTGTGGTGGTTTGCAGGCTGGTCACACCCCCAAGAAGAGGCCCTGGTATCTGGGATTTATTTATCTTCTATAATTGAAACTTTGTAGCCTTGAGTGGAGGCCTGGGCCCAACAGGGTGTGCTGAAAGCTTGGCTTCCTCCATTGCCAGGGAAACCCAAGCCTCCTGCTCTCTCTGTGGCTGCAGCCATCTAGGTTGGGTTAATTTGCATACTTGCTCCTGATTGGCTGGTGGGCGTGGCTTATGGTGTAATGGAGTGATAGTTAATTTGCATATTGCTCTTTTATTAGATAGGATTGAATGAGTAAGTATCTAAAATATAAAATCAAATAATTCCAGAGTAATGCATGATTAAATGCTATGCAATTTCAGTGAAGAATTCATGGAGTTGTATGAACTAATAAGAATTTAAATTAGTAAATAGTTCAAAATGGGAAATCATTTGGTAGAAAGAAATAAGAAAGGAAGTCTCAGGCAGAGAGGAAAGAAAGCTAGACCATTTTGGCAATGGGATAGAACATAGCATGCCAATAAATGGCATCCAGGGGATCAATCTAGTATGAGTAGGTGGGAAAGTAATAATAAAAGAAAATGGATTAGAGACTTATTACAAAGGCGTTGGCTGTTATGTTGAGGACTTCAGAACTTATTCTGGATCAGTGGGCTCTAGTTCTCCCAGAGTGCTAAATGTGTTAGGATTTTATAAATTAAATACATTAGATTATTTAGTTATCTATATATCTAGATACATATATACATTACATGTAGAAACTTTTAAGTATTCTATAACTACTATACTTTTTAACAAAACATTACAAATATAATGAAATAATTATTTTATATTTATTTAATACTAGGAGTCCAGTGTACGATTCGAAATTGTGTGGTGCCGCCCACCCTTGAGCACCAGTCCGGTCCTGCCTCGCTCCCCAGGCCCCACAGCAGCCACGGCTGCTGCCAATCCAGCCCTGCCTCACTCCCCAGGCCCTGCAGCAGCTGTGGTCACTTCCAGTCTGGCCCTTCCTTACTCTCAGGCCCTTGAAGCAGCCATGGCTGCTGCTGATCAGGCTCTCCCCCAGCGCAGGTGCTTGGAGGCCTCTGCTGCCCTGTCGCCCGCCCCTGACGCTGCATGCACAACCTCCTCCTAATCAGTTGACCTATTATGGGGTCCTGGTTAATTAGCATATTTCTCTATTATATATACATATGTAGATAAGTCATCTATGTCCCCTGATAAATTGAAAACTCTAGGACAGCGGAAAAGCTGTCATTTTTGTTGTCTCTATATTATAAGTGACTAGTGAAGCAATTGGCACAAAAGAAATGTTCATTAATTATTTGTTTGATGAAGGAATAAACTGAGCAGTTAGTTGATTGACTTATCAAATTTATTTTGAAGTGTGAATACACTAATCTGGAATCACCAAACATCCTCCACATTTCCTACTAGAGATTGACCATCTATTTACTATTTTCTTATGAACGTAAACTTTCAATCTTGAAATTATCAATGACAGACTCCATATCTCAAGAAAAGGTGAAAGAAACAAGACTGTCTCATCTTGAAGTATAACTGAAACTTTCTTAATGTAATTTCACATTTCTACAAACTGAGGAAACTGCTGGTCTACCTTGGGCAGTGTTTGTTACCCCACTCCCAACCCCACAGAAGATGGGTTAACAAAAGAATAAAGAATTTAATTTTTCATTTCTTTATTAAAAAGTTTCTCAAAGTAGGTTCCTTAGAACCTAGGTGTCCCCAGTAGAACCTTTAGTGTCTTTCATAGTATGAGGGCTAGAAAGAGAAGTCAGACTTGGGGGACACACACTGCTACTTCAATCGGTCATCCCCAATTTTCTCTATGAATATAAGGTACTTTTATGAGATGCTGTTTGGAAAAAAGAGATTCAGGAAATTAAAACAGTATTTTAAAAAACACTTATTTAAAGTTGTTTAAATCCTGAAGAAACCCAATAGTTCCAATTAATTGCTATGTAAAATGCTATGACTTAATGTCTTTTTAAAATTATTTTGATTTGATCGTATTAGAGCACATCCACCCTTTCTTCAATGGTATTGCTGCTAAATCCAGAATAAAATAAATAAATAAAACTATTACTTTATCCAAAGAGTAGTTTTACCCTTACTCATTTTGGGTGGGGTTTTTTTTGTTTTTGTTTTTTTTTTCCTGTTTGTCTTTTTAGACATACTCCTCCCTTCTATTTTCTATTTATTACATGGACTGCTTTATTGTTGGCTTCTGGTTGAGGTCAACCAAAGGAAGGCACTGGAAGGAGATTAGAGCATGGGAGGAGAAAGAGGTCATGGTTTACTTTCAACTCCCTGTCTGCCTTGGTGCTGCATCTCTGACAGGAGCTGTATCTCTCCATGGCTCCCATAGACAGACCCTTCTCCACAGTTCCAGTTCTCTCTGAACTCTGGAAGCACAGTATCCTTCCCTTCAGCTCCAGAGGGCAACCACTTCCCACTGGTCTAGTCTCTGGGTCCTGGCCAGCCTTTGTCTCCTTATTCCTTTATATCTCTGTAACTAATACCTTGTCTATTTATTTGAGCCATCTGGTGAATTATGTCTTCCACCATGACCTTAACTGACACAAAAGTTAAGCCTTTTAAAATAGCAAGATCGAAAATACAGAAAATAAAAATTCTGGTTATAAAGTGTCATAATATTGACTTCATTTATCATGTTTCCAATGTATCATACCATATAATTTTGCCAAAACAATAGCTACCTTATTCTTATAGACTATGAGCAAATAAAATTTATAGAGAAGTAATTTAGATGTCATATCAATAAATGTCCAGTAAAAATTCTTACTTCATTGAAAATGAAGGTTTGGAACTTTCTACTTTCTGCCTTCATGCAAGACAATAGGTGATTAGGTCACATAATTAATTTCACATATCCAAGGAAGATTCAGGAAATGTCCCTGAAAAAAATCCAAAGAGTAAAATTTATGCCTATGCACATTTTTTATACATTTTCTACACAAAAGCAAACTATAATATTGTCAGAGTCCTAAGAGATGAGTTAATGACTAGTAGTAGCAAAATATTTTTATCTAGGTGTGTGTCAGTTACTGCTTGAATTTCAATGAAAAGCATAGCTGGTAAACACCTTGATAAACATAACTAGCATTTAACTGTAAAATGTATTGTCTCTAGAAACCCTAAGGGGGAAAAATTGATGACATGAACATGAAGAAACTTTACCAAGACTAAATAAATAGAGAACATTACTATATATTTTGAACATATTCTTGAAAAGAGATCATAGAGAGAAAGTTTCCATAGAGCTTTTTTGAGAACATTGACTGGTTATTTTTATATAGCTATAAAAAAAATAGCATGCCTCTTGACAAAGGAATGAAGAGAAAATTCTTGTGATGAGTTTTAAGAAAACCTCATTTTGAGAAAAACATTCAACAAGTCACTCTATTACATTAGGCATCTTAAAGGAATATGTACAAAAGAAAATAGGTATTAAAAACAAAGGTGATATTTAAATATGTATGGGTAGTTAACTAATTATGGCACACCCATCTCTGAAATAAGAACGAAGTCTCATCTAGATTTACATTAGTGAATGTTCAGGACATCATCTCAAATCAAAGAATTAAAGAAAACTAGATTATTGGCTTCTGTCTGTCTTGAATTTACAGAATCTATAGGAAAGAATACAAAACATAACAAAAGAACACTCCTACAAAGACAGTGTAAGGCAATTTTTGTTTCTGTCAAGTAGAATCACAGTACTAAAACAACAAAATGTTCCTGTGGTTTCTTTAGTGATTCACGTGAAAGTTGGCTATGATTACAAAAAACTTATGGAAAGTAGCAGTATCCCTCCCACAGACTACCCACACCAAAGAGACAGAGCTGGGGTCAAAGATGAACTTGCTGCCCCCAAGTATGTATGGCACAATGTCCAGACCACCATGAATCTATGGGTAGTGTTTGTAATATGAGATGGGAGACTGCTTATCCTACAGATGTCACCAAATTCAGAGAAGCAACAGTGGGAAATGAAATTACATTTTAAGTCAAATTTGCAATTTGGGGCACTAAGAAGATTGATAAAGGAAAGAAGAAGAGCTCTTACATGAAAAACAAAATACTTCTTAAAATAAAATTATTTACAGAAATCTCCTGAGATATTAAAACCATGGTGCCATTTTGCAATTTGATACAGCTATGTTCTTCTAATCTTGCAGTAATATTTTTCATATATATGATAAATTCATTAAGGTCATCTATGCTACTTGTTCATTATAACATGATCCCTAGGTACTTTTAATCTGGCTTCTACCATCAGAAAGCAATTGAAAATCCCTAGAAAAGTATTCAAATTTTCTTTATAATATTCAGCATGATTTACCACCACTTCCATCTTATAATGTTTCCTCCATTGGGATTCATGACACAGAGGCTTTGGTTTTCCTCTTACCTCCCCAACTATACTTCTACTGACAACTTTCCTCTGCTAATCTCCCAGATGTCAAAACGCCTACAGAACAGACTTTTTAATTGGAGAGTCAAATCACATTTTGGGTGTTGAGACATGAGAGGAAGTGCTTTGCTTTACATTATCAGAACTCCATCGTCAAACAATTCCTCAACTTATCATTGAGATAATTTCCTCAGGTTAGAAAAGTAAAACAATGCTTATAATGTTCTTATTTGAGTAGTTTGCTTGCTTTGTTGTAGTGTGTGTGCACAAAAACAGTAATGGGCAGCCATGGCTGTTATGGCTTAGTTGGTTGGAGGATAGTCCTGTACACTGAAAGGTTGAACATTTATGGCTTCAGTTCCTCCTTAGGGCACATACCCAGGTTGCAGGTTCAATCCCCTGTCAGGGAATGTGTGGAAGGCAACCAACTGATATTTTACTCCCACATGGATTTCTCTCTCTCTCTTCTCTTTCTAAAGTCAGTAAAAACATGTCCTCAGATGAGGAATTTTTTAAAATTAAATTAAAACAGTAATGGGTAGACTCAGGCACACTTCAGACTATGTCTATAATGCATACATTTATGTACAGTTACAGATTAAGCGGTAACATGGGGATTTGTTGAATATGATAGGAATAGTATTTACTCTCTACGAGTTTTTAATTTCTGACCTAAAAAATCATTAAGGAAGAGTACAAGATTAGTGAAATATTATGATTATCAGATGTCATCATTCTCAGCACACAGGCTTGTCTTGCTAGACTAGCTAGCATATATTTTATGGATGACTTTGATATTGGTTCATGTAGGTATTTTTTTCATACTAAGAGAAAACATAAAATATTGTCCTAAGTTACTTTACCACCCAGTTATAGCTGTCATCAGCTACACACTTGTCTATATGCTTTGAAAGTTACTATGAACACTGGTCCTGCATCTCCTGCTCTTCCTGGGGGCTTTCTAGTTCCTGAGTGAAGCCACTGAGTGTGTGCTGTTATACGAAATGCTATGTTATTAGAAGGAACCAATTGATCATGAACACATGGGTCCCTTAGAGGTTCAGAAATTTGTTTAGCTCAGACAGGAAGTGAGAGAATCGACTGAAGCATGCCTCCTGACAGACAACAGGTGTAGTTACGTACCTTTAGCCATCATGAACTATTAAGCTAAAAATGTTTAAAACTAAAGGCTTATGTTAAATCAGATAATAGCTGCACTTTCATTTTTATATAAATAAGTAGTTTGGTAGCAACCAATATTTTAAGGAAAATTATCAAAGAAAACATTGAATTAGAAAAAAAGAATATCTATATTCCCCAGTGGATTGGGAAAATATTAACTTTAACAGTAAAACATATTAATGTAGCTTCAGAAAAACTTTCTAGAAAGAAGCTTGCAAACTTAGATCACAGAGTAATAAAGCCATAGACTATAAAATATGACACATGGCTTATACATTATTTATTCTAACCCTTTAATTTTTCAGATGTGAAAAATGAGGCTCAGATAATTTAGGTGAATTTCCAGATTATATAACTAGAAAGAACAGAAACAGGACTCAAGAACATGGGTATTCTGATTCCTCATTCAGCACAGTTTTCTTTACTCAGCAGTCTTTGCTGCCTTCTACTTACATGGAATTTTTTTTTTTTTTCTGAAAACATCCAAAAAGTATGAAATGAATTTCAGGTTTCATAGTAAAAAAAAAAAAAAATTTTGAAGTTTTGAATTGTCTATACTAGATACTTGATTTACTATCATATTTTCCTGACTCTTAGCAGTTGTCCCAATAAATTTTATTGAAAGGAAATAAAAAGTGTTGCTCAGTAATTACCTTTAAAATTCAGTGGCTTGAAATACTTTAGGATTTTACTAAAAATTACTTAAACAAAACTCTTTTAATAGCTTTCAAAAACACCACTTGAACAAATAATTCATTGAGCTATTATGTGACCTACATGCTAACAGTAAATATTTAGTATTCAAGAGGCAATAATTTAAGTTGAAATTATAAATGTATTTTAGAAAATCTGATTCCTTGCAATTTGGTGTCCATTAATTTCACCATTTTTGTTTGTTGCAAATACCCCAGAGTTAATGGTAGTATTCACAAACTTATTTACTTGCAGTTCTGCCTTTCCTTGAGGCATTTCTAAGTGCCCGAAACTATTAATAAGGATGAATAAATAGACACAAATGAGCTTCTTTTCAGTCATTTACAATTTAGTCCACTATGTGCTAATCCTGTGTCCTCCGTTAATCAACCCCAAAACACAAGTCTTCCACTGTGCTCAGTAGAGATGAGGCATATGTGGTGGAATTCAGTCAAAATATTAATTTAGACATTTGAGAACCATCACCTTCTTGAGAAAAATATCAGGTAAAATACAGTGATTTTCAGCCAAGCTAAATTCCCATGTCCATGAATTGCACAACCCTATTAAAGTCAGTAAGTGTCAAAGTTTTGAGCTATGGACTAGACAACATTGCCCAATAACCACAATTAGGGTTTCCAGCATCTGCTGTTCCTCTTTTACAAATCTGAATTCTTTTTCCTATGCTATCTCTAATATACATTATTCATGCTGATGTTGAAATACTGACAATTTATGGGGAGACTTCAGGAGTTTGTGTAGCACTGGAAATCACTGCCCAATAACAGAAGGGAAGCTTACCCCAGGAAATTATATCATAAGCATTCCTAAAACCCCATTTTATAATGATGTGCTTTAAAAAAATTATACAATAGTATTAAATCTTTGGTTTGTTCCAAACTCTAAAACTAGATTTTAGCCCTCAGTATCACAATAGTATTAAATCTTTGGTTTGTTCCAAACTCTAAACTAGATTTTAGGCCTCTGAGAGAAAGACAGAGAGATGAAAGTTCACACAACATGTAAATTATCCATACAAATAGGTAACAGCTCTCAGGTCTTTAGCCTGAAGAAAAAAAAAAGAAAAGAAAACAGTGAGAATCAAAAAGTGGAACTGAAACAAAAGTTGTAATACATTTCTCTTTATTAAAAACATTTGTTTGGTTTTTATGGAAATCTGAGTTTTAATGAAACTCTAAATATTATGGTTTTGTGAAAAATGTCTTCTCTGATTTAGGAATCAATCATGTTTTTTGGTCACCAAGAAGAATATTAGATGTGGAAAGGACCAATTTTGCAGGGCAAACTGAAGTTTGGAGCAAAACACATTTTTTTTTTTTAATTAAGGAAAGATTATATAATTACTTGTTAGTATTATACATTCAATTAATATTTGCAAATATGCAAAACTCCTTTTAGAACAGATAAGAAGTCCAGGTACAGGTTATCATTTCTTTTGGTTAAGTACTGCATGTACAACTTTCATCATTCTGAAAAAATGACAGATTGTCCTATGCAGAATCCAAGATCTCTGGCTGAACCAAAGGAATCTCCATAATGCATTTTCTTGTGGCTGGTAGCAAATGAACTTTTGGCTTGAGGGAAAAGTTGACTTGTTGATTCACTGATTTATTACTAAATCTAACTCCCAGGGCATCTCTGAAAATATTTTTAACATGAAGTTAGGAAAGTTTAGAAGGCATTCTAACGTTTTCATCCACTCCTATGCAGGCCACATTTGTTTTCTGCATAATCCTTTTCCTCTCTTAACAACAGCTGTAGCACTGTTTAGCGCCCATTAGTCTAATGCTATTCTTAACTAAAATTACTAAATTGCCTCTAAAGGAAGCACTGGAGGGGGCCAAAGAGTACATCAGTGCAGCGCCTTCCATTGACCTGCCCAACATCTTATTCATTCAGTACTTACTAATATACACATACTTAGAGTAATCAGATAATCAACCAACCTAAAAGCTCATTTGATAATCTACTATATGTAAGGCATTGTAGTAGGCAGTTTTGGGGGGATACTGAGAAATATGTTACGGACAGGATTTAACATTACTACTTTGGCTACCCCCAAACAATAGTCATGGGTTCATGACGCATAGCAATTTGTAATTTTGCTGAGGCATGAAGTTGAATTACACGTGGCAAGAGGCAGGTCTCTAGTAGGAATCCTTTAACAAAAGTGAATTTGAATGACTGGCCCACATATCTTCTCACAGTGGTTTAGGTATTCTCTACTTGTGGTCAAGTTACTAAGTAGTAATTCTCATGACATGATAAAAACCTATTTTCTTTGTGAATCCTCTTCCTGAAAATAAAGGCAGCTGCTAGTTCTGGTGATAAAAGTAAAGTGGGAGCAAAACTGTTCAAGAAAGTGACGGTTCTAACCCAGAAAACAGAAGTTTTATGGAGACAATTACATGCTAAACTGATATTCATGAATTTGAGGCTGTAGTATCCCTCATGAATATTGAGGGCCTACCATATAAAATAAAGTCCTTATCGTCAAAGAACATTTAGAAAAACATAAAATTCATTGCCATAGTTATCTTCTTACAAGCCATGTTGTCTTTAGATCATTGCAAATATAAATGCCGTTTTTATTATATTGTAGAATAAGACATCCATCTTATTTATATCTTCCTAATATTGTGCACAAAATCAGCACAGTGTCTACTGTTCCACTACACAAGATTTGAGGCCTGACCAAAACTACAGTTGTTATATTTTGAGGAGTTTGTGGGGTTTTTTTTTCTGTTTTTTTTTTTTTGTGTGTGTGTGTGTGTGTGTGTGTGTGTGTGTGTGTGTGTGTGTGTTTTGTTTGTTTGTTTGGTTTTAGGTCCTAGCTAATATGGTAGCTTGAATCGGGATACCTATTCTAATTAATTGCAGCAACACGCCATATAGACTCGGACTAAAACAATTCCATAGGGGAAGTGGGATTTGATATATTTTTTCAAGTTGGCTTAAACATTTTTTTTTTTTCTGGAAGGTAAGCCTAGAAACAGTTTTCGAAGCCCAGGACATGATGTTACACAATGGAAGTATATGGGGTATCTTGGCCACCTGTCCTTAGTGAAGATCAAGCCCCATCATTTCAGCTTTTGTCAGCTGTTGTTTTACACCCTCCTTTCTTCCTGCTGCTGGTTGAATATCTAGCCTCCCAGGGTCTCCTATCCTTAGGCTGCTCCTGTTTGTGTTCTTGCTCTTGGTATTTTCACTGTATGCAGGCTGTTTGTGTCCTTTCTTTAACTTGTAAAAATAAGATTGAAAAATCCAATGCTTGACTTCTTGAATGTAAAGCTTCCTCTTTCCCTGGACAAGTGCACAATAGAATGGGGAGAAATGGGGATAAAGGAAATAGGGAAGAAACAGATCATTTATCTCTTAAAGTTTGCAAAGTACTTTTTGAGAATGAGAATTCTTTGTATTTTTAAAATTTTCCCCACCCATTAGCCTCAACACTGCATTGCTGCTATACTTACACCTCGCTCGTTATGTATTTACTTTTTATATAACTAAGCAGCACCCTGTCATAAATGAAATATTCATGCAAAAAAAAAAAACCTGCTCAAATGCATTTATAAAAAGAACATATAAAAACTACCATCTGCTCCCATTCCTCACAAGCCCTTAGATACCCAGTGTAAGCCCTCTGATTCCACAGAGAGGTAAGGCAACATGTCTATGATGTATTCCTGAAAGCCAAACCTTCAGATTTTGTATTAAGATGGATCTATGAGCTCCGTCCATCGAAATATTTAGATCAACGTTGATGGGCTTAGATATTGCACATAATGAATTCATATGCTAGCATATTGTAATGGGTAGCCAGACCCGGTCAGGTTGTGCTGATATGAGCTGAAATTCTTCTGGGAAGTTGTAAAAGCATTTTGTAGTCAATTGATAACATAGTGCTTTGTGATATGCCTTCCTTTAAGGAAAGTTGTCTAGATATCCCAGGACTCTAAGCTGATGTGTGGGCACTTGGATACTTTTTTTATTTTTAACTCAGATAAGAAAGCTAGGACTACTTCTGATATACTCAGGACATTTTACTACATACCCTTCGAGTATCACTATTGCTACACATAAGATACATGATTTTCTCAGTAGTTCAATTTGTTCCAAATGGTAAGTTGCACCTTTGTAAGTTCTATGAACACTAAAGAAATTCTCCCTTTCTGTACCCTTCCTTCCCCATCCAACACATTCCTCCTTTCCTCGATGTTCAGTGTGTCAGCCTATGGTGGTTGATACCAATTCAATGCCAACAGTAATCCCCAATTTGGGGTATGGTGAGAAAGGAAACTTTATTCAGTTCAAAAGAGTTCAATTGTGATGCAGCATGGCTGTGAAAACAGCATGGCTGTATGGCAGACCCAGGGCCAAGATGGCTAAACAGCTGTGCCCTGATCCTCCCTGGTGTGCTCTGCTCTGCTCCCTGTGGGGCTGCTTTGCACTGTGCTGGTCTGCCTCTTTCTGCTCTGCTCTGCACCAGTGTGCTCTGACCTACGCTGCCCTGCTGGGCTCCGGGAAGACATGTTCAGTGTTTTGGCTCAGTCAAGGAAACACAGTCTGCAGTCTTTCGTGGAAAGAGAAAGTGTGCTTCCAGAGCCAGAGAGGAGCTGGCTTATATAGACACAAATTCTAGCCCCTGGTCCCTGATTGGTCTGTCATGCAAATGAGGACTCCAAATTGTCACAGTTTGATTGATCCAAAAGGCACTGTCCTGATTGGTCATAATAGAGCTGCTCTGGTTGGTTGGAGCTGTGCAACTCTGATTAGGTGGGGAAAGCCTCAGTCCTGTGGTTGACATAAGGATTCCTGGAACTCCTTTATAAAGGCTGGCTCAGCTGGCAGAAATACAGCTCAAGTCAGCAGTTCAGTGTAGAGGCAGGTAGTTCAGTGCAGGCTTCTCCATGAAGTACAGTTTATATGAGGCCCCTGTGTAGAAATGGCTGCTAGGCTCTGAGTATTTTTTTTTTTTAATTTAAGCCCAATTAGCCACAGGGAGCCCTTCTTAGTAGGTATCTTCTATCTCAGGATCCACAAGTTCTATCCACTGTTAACTCTAATTATGAAATTTTTATGTTTTTCCCTGAGTCAATTAGAATTAAGTTTGCCTGCAAGTGACCATAAAGCAAAATAGCAATGGATTAACAAGAAAAACAATTATTTTTCTCTCATAGGGAAGCTATCAAGAGGCAGGCATTCCAGAAGTAACATAATGGTTCCAGAATTATCAGAAGACAACGCTCCTCTTTGTTGCTGCTTCACTGCCCTTAGTGCATTAATTTATGGTTAAAGATGATACTGTTCATTCATTTCATTCACTCCACATATCAAGAAGAAGTTCTGCTCCTTGTTTTCTTAATAAGACTTCTGGGAAGTACCACGCACTTTGAATATACATTTTTAAACATTATTTAGTCACATTGACAAATCTTGCTGCAAATTATGCTGGAAAAGATAGTCTTTTAGGTTAATACATTGCCACCTGAAGTAGATTCAGGTTCTTGCACTCGGGAAAAGGGGAGAAGTGATGTTGGGATAGACAACCCATAGCCTCTGCTTCACTTCACTGGCTCAATCATAACTTGCTGTTAATATCATTTGTTCAGGTTTAAATTTCTATTGTCTTAATTGGCTAAGTAACCCAAGTGTTCATTATTCAATAATAAAATTATAGATAACATAAAAATAGATAGGAAGGAAGTCTGGGGTACTTCAGTAAGGCACTTGGCTCATTGTTATACTTTGTTTTTGTGTAAAGGAAGTTCTAAGACTGTCTTGAAATAATTGACCATACTTAATTGCTTAAATGAATATAGATTCAGGCCTATAATTCCATGGCCAAAACTCTTGCTTTCTTTCTTCATCAGTAGAATGACCATATATTTTATGAACCAAATAAAGCACATTTCAGAGTGTGAAGGGGGAGGTGACTGGAGTGTATGGTCAGTCACCTAACTCATCTTCCATACTAGATCCCTTCACAGACCTTGTATAGATGTCATTTGAGGACAATATTGGTAATTATGTCATGGCTGCTGGAATATTTATTAACTTAATAGTATAATTAAATGTGCTTAGAGTAGTACCTGGCATACAGTGAAAGCTTTTTAGGAGTTTGCTATTTACAACCTATAGGTGGATACAAAATATGAAACTCATCTCTATACATAGATGGAATCAAACTTAAGCTCAAAACTGAAATCATCTTCTATAACAACATGTACTTTTTCATAACATCTCAGTCTTTAAGTACATCACTTTCTCCCATGTATCTGGCTTCTAAATACTCTACATTCTTTCTTCCCTTTTTCTTCTCCCTCACATTTGAAAATATTCAATTTTCCTTCCAAAATTCATTTACTTTTTTCTCTTCCCACTACTATTTGCCTAACTCAGACTCTTTTTTTCTCCTTGCCCAAATAATTCCAATAACTTTCCTAACTTGTCTTTGTACCTCCAGGCTTATCCCTTCAAAACCATTGTCATACAGTTTATACGATATCCACGTTAAAATCCTGCTATGGATCCTCTTGCCCAAAATAATCTCTAACCATCCTAACACTTAACAATTTTACAATAAGGTTCCAACCTACCTTTCCATTCTCATCTTCCTGCACTCTCATGCCCCAGAAAAAACAACAGAGAATTAACTGTGCATTTTGGCATCTTAATATTTTTCCCATGCTCTTCCAACTAAAAGGAATGTTCTGTGCTCTCCATTTTCTGAATATCACACGTTGCGTATTTTGAAGGTCCAGCAGAGATGCAAATTTCTACATGAAACTTTTTTCTGAGTTATAAGTACTCTTTCCTTCCTTGGAGGTTCTGTGTCTTGTACATGTGTGATAGCTCACAACATTGCCCTCTAGGTTATAGTTTCTTATTCATACCTCCTCGAAGTCTTAATCCACATGTCTTTCATTTTTGCACTTCTTAGTTGAGTCCCTCCTCTTACACACAGAGCACTCCTGGGCCGTTTAATATGATTGTGAATTTTTTGCACTCTTCTAAGGAGTGGGCCTATGTTAGCTAAAATCTAGCCCATCCTCTGCCTGTCAAGCTATGTGACACTGTCTGTGTCACTATAGAGGGAAGCTTTTTTCTAATCAGTCAACCCAGAGCGGGCCAACAGAGCTGCCTCATTCTTTTACTCCCTCCAGTAGGCAAGCCCTGCACACTATAGGAGGAGCACCTCTTTCTAACTTATAAATAGGAGCAGTTTCAACTAGCAGTATCCCTGGACACTCATAATAGGTTCTTTAAAAAAAAAAATCAAGATTGTCACAGACTTGTGACAGAAGATGTTATTAAAGCCATAGCATGAAAATTAAACCTCACAGACTCGAGTTCCTCTGCTGTGGACACCCTCCTTCACCAAGCAGATCACCCGGGATAGTGATGATTAACAAGAGGGTGACATGATCATGCAAGCAACTGCATCTCATGGTTGTAAAGTGTCTGAGTTACTTGGGACAGGACCAGATATAGCAGCAAAAAGATCCAAGACTATATAATGGCTCAACCATGAGTGAAGTTTATCTCCAGCTCACATCATATTCCAAAGAGGGTGTTCTTGGTTGGCAGGCAGCTCTCCCTCACATGGTGATTCTGTGATAAATTTGCAAGGTAGATAAGGAAGGACATTTTGCAGAAAGACATAACGCATGAAAAATCATAGCAGGTTTACAGAATTGCAAATAGTTTCATCTGGCTAATGCACTAGTAGCATGAGGGAGTGTGGCAAAAGATGAAGCTGGCAAGATAGTCAGGGCCCAGAATGTGAATCTGTTTGAAAGTCCTGAAATAAATTGGCCTTTGTCCTTCAAGAGATAAGAAGCCACTGGAGTTTGTTTCTTGCTTTATTGTTGTTGTCATTATTGTTTTTTCATATCAGGGTGGTTAATGTAATTTAATAAGAATGTTGAAAATTAGCACTGGCAGGAGTATGTAAGCTGATTTGAATCACTGTGAACAGAAAGGCTGAATCACCATGGCCAAAACAATATTCCAAAAAAGATGATGAAAGTTCATAATAAGGCCATGGCAGTGGTGATGGAGTAGAAGGGAGAAACAAAAGAGCAAGTTAAGAAGCAGGTTAGAGTAGGCTTGGTGCTTGTTTAAAATTCAAGAGATTAGAAAGAAAAAGTTGAATAAACCCAGCTTTCTGGCTGAATTGAAGTCTGTGTCTGTGCCTACAAAAACTCAAAAGTTATTCATTTGTACTTTAACACTGAATTTAGTTGTGCTAGCTAATAAGCTTTTTTTTTTTTTTTTTGGTCACTGGTGAACAAATTGAATGAGAATAAATGCCTTTTCTACTACTAATCCCCATGTGGATAAGACCCATCAAGCTGGGATGTAAGAATCCGTCACATTGTCATACTAAAGTGCCCCAGATTCCTGTTGGTTAAGTAAGAAAATAATTGGCAAGAATGGTTGCCTGACCTAAACATCACCAAAAAGAAACAGACTGGAACCTCAAAATAAAGTTGCCTTTGCCTATTCTGATGTTGCTATCCATTATTCATTGCCTGCCTTTGTTTTTTAAACTATTTGGAATCTGAAAATTTGCAGTCGTCAATAAAAATCAGCACATGTTAGAGTACTTGCCCGTATGGCTTCTGAGCATTATAAAGTGTAGGAACAACCATGGATACTTGCACTTGCTGCTCTCTTTTCTCTTTTGCTGAAAAGGCAGACTGGCCTCTTGAATCTATCTCCCAGGGATTAAAGAAAATTGGAAATGGTTTGACTCTTCACTGAATCTTCACAGACATATGAGGCTGGCTGAGGATGGCACTCTGAGTTGAATTGGCACCACTCTGCAGCATTGGAATGGTATTTTTGACAGGGTTGGATGGCATATGTAGTTTTGTGTATTGTTCTGGTCTTCTTAAATCAAGTTGCCCAATTTAAGTCAAACAAATGTTCTCCATTCTCCACTGTCCCTTCATATCACACCAGTCCTTTGTTTGGTCAAATCATAATTCCCTGACCCTGTTCTGCAAATTTTCCATGGTGCTGAAAACACTTTCATTTTAATACAATAATACACTCAAGAATACTTTAAATGATTCAATATTTTTATTTATTTTAATTTTATTATTCCTATGGTAACTGTTTACATTTTTGTTGTGTAAATGAGTAAAAATTTATTGACTTGCATAAAATAAGTGAGGATAATTGAAAAAAAACAATGGTTCTCAGATCTTATGTAAGTTTTTAGATTGCTTTAATTTCTCAAAGATAATTTACCCACATTAAGTTATATCCAACATTTAATCAAAGAATGTCTAACTGACTTTTGTGCAAGAGAAGAGAGCGGCTTGTAAAGAACATTGAGTGCTGGGCATCTCCTGCAACATGACCAGCAGGCAAGACCTCCAACTACTTCTGGGTTATTCTTTTTTTTTTTTTTAAATAAATCTTTATTGTTCAGATTATTACAGGTGTTCCTCTTTTATTTTTCCCCATAGCTCCCCTCCACCTGATTTCCCACCCCACCCCATGCCCTTACCCCCCACCACTGTCTTCATCCATAGGAGTAAGATTTTTGTCCATTCTCTTCCTGCACCCCTCACACCTGCTTCCCCTGAGAATCGTCAGTCCACTCCCTTTCTATGTCCCTGATTCTATTATATTCACCAGTCTATTCTGTTCTTTAGATTTTTCATTCACTTGATTTTTAGATTCACTTGTTGGTAGGTATGTATTTGATGTCATTTTGTTGTTCATAATTTTTATCTTTACCTTTTTCTTCTTCTTCCTCTTCTTAAAGAATACCCTTCAGCATTTCGTGTAATCCTGGTTTGGTGGTGATGAACTCCTTTAGCTTTTTCTTGTCTGTGAAGCTCTTTATCTGACCTTCAACTCTGAATGATAGCTTTGCTGGGTAGAGTAATCTTGGTTGTAGGTTCTTACTGTTCATCACTTTGAATATTTCTTGCCACTCCCTTCTGGCCTGCATAGTTTCTGTTGAGAAATCAGCTGACAGTTGTATGGGTACTCCCTTGTAGGTAATTAACTGTTTTTCTCTTGCTGCTTTTAATATTCTCTCTTTGTCTTTTGTCCTTGGCATTTTAATTATGATGTGTCTTGGTGTGGTCTTCTTTGGATTCCTCTTGTATGGGGTTCAGTGCGCTTCCTGAACTTGTAAGTTTATTTCTTTCACCAGGTAGGGAAAGTTTTCTGTCATTATTTCTTCTAATAGGTTTTCAATATTTTGCTCTCTCCCTTCTTCTGGCACCCCAAAAATTCGGATGTTGATTCGCCTGAAGTTGTCCCAGAGGCTCCTTACACTATCTTCATATTTTTGGATTCTTTTTTCTTTTTGTTTTTCTGGTTGGATGTTTTTTGTTTCCACATATTTCAGATCTTTGGTTTGATTCTTGGGGTACGTTGATCTACAATTGAGTTTCTGTATATTCTTTATTTTAGACAGTGTATGCTTCATATCTGACTGGTCCTTTTCCATTTTTTTGGCATTCTCATTAAGGTCCTTGAAGGTCTCACTAGGCTCCTCAGAAGTGTCATCAAGTTTCTCAGCGGTTTTTAGAAGATTCTTGAGTAACCTTATACATGTGGTTCTGAACTCTATGTCATCCAGTAGTTTGCTTTCCTCCATTTCTTTCATTCGTGACATGTTTCTTTGTTTCTGCATTTTGGCTGCTTCCCTGTGTTGATGGAGTAGCTTTGTGTGGTAGGTGACCTATAGGGGGCAGTAGCTCAGCCTCCCCAATCTCCTGATGTGGACGCTCTTGGTACACCCCTTTGTGGGCTGAGTGCAAAGTCTTGGTGTAGTTAAGCCTTAATTGCTGTTGGTATGCTTGGAGGAATTGACCTCGAGGCCACTTAGCTGGGAGCACTCCCTGTGTCTATAAGGGAAGAACTGCTGCGCTGAAGACACGCTTATGGGGCAGGACTTGTTTCAGTGGGGCTTTGGTGCTCATTGAGTCTGCCTCTTGAATGTGTCACTTATGGATGTGAGGAGTTGAAATCTGGTGTCTCACACTGACCACTAGGTACACTGGCTTCTGGATCTCCAATGGGGTGCAGGTCAGCTACTGTCTGAGGCCACTCAGCAGGAGCTACAGTGAGAGCTGCAGTCTTCTCCCTTTGCTTGGGGTTTGGAGGTTTTGGAGCTGTCTGACCCAGGCTGCAAGTTTGCTAGGTTAAGCTGCGATAGGGTAGGCCTTTCTTATGCTAACTCCGCTGCTTGGAGCTTGGGTGGGTTTGTAGGTTGTGCAGGGCGGGGCCTCAGGGTGTCACTAGGTTAGGGCGTGGCAAACAGCAGTGGCTGCTAGTTAGCCGGCTCTGCATCCCCAATGGCATCAGCGAGTCCCGTGCCCCAGTGCAGTAAACAATTATTCCTGCGCGCAGCTCTGCAAGCAAGCCACCCTCACTGACAGACAGTCCAGCTTCTCCCCGTAGGAGTTTGGGTCCCCTGCGTCTCCTCAGAGACTGGTTTTCAGAGTAATCGGGGGCTTGTCTCCGTTCGGGTTGGAAAAAGCAAAGCACCCAGTCGCCCGCCGCCAGCCCAGATCACGCGCCTCCGTACCTCAGCTTTTCAGCGCTCGTGCACATCTCAATGCTCTTTTCTCTTTCCTTCTAGTTGTAGAACTTCCACTCAGCCAGCTTTCCTGTGGTTCTGGGTGATAGACGTTTTGTCTTTTAGTTGCAGTTTAAGTTGTTGTGGGAGGCAGCAGTTTAGGTGTTTACCTACGCCGCCATCTTGGATTCTCTCTCTGACTGGGTTATTCTTTATTGGAATCAGATTTACAAATTTGAGGATGATATGGATATGTTTGTCTTATAATTTTAATCTTTTATCTCATAAAGACACCCAACTATTGTCACTGCTTATCCAGATTATTTCTAAGATTTTCTGCCAAATACTCAAATGCAAGTCCATGGTCATGTGTGTTCCTGGACCTTCTCCTGTGCTCCTGGCTCTCACACCCCAAGGCCTACCAGGAACATTTTTGGAAAGATTGGGCTCATGACTGATAATTCCCAGTGTGGCACAACAAGGGCAATAGCTGCATCTGGATGGTGACATGGAGTGATTTATCTAAGTTATTGACATTTCACAATCTTACCAGGTGGGCGGCATCTAAGGGTACCTGAAGTCATACAGGAAGGCAGGCCATATGACATAAATAATATCTGGACATACAACATATTCACACTGATGATCTAGATATTTGTAGAGTTTCAAATTGGGGAAGAGTAAAGTTCTGATCAAGAAATTAAAACAATGAAATGGCTGAAGTTGATGTATATTGTGAATGTTGGTGACCTTCCCTCAAATTTCTAAGCCTTAATGTGATGGTATTAGAAGGTAGAGTGTTTGGGCAGTGATTAGGTCACATGGTTAAGCCTCCATGATGGGATTAGCACCCTTATAAAAGAGACCCCAGAGAGCTCTCTCACCCCTTCTGCCATGTGAGGACATAGTGAGAAGACAGTTGCTTCAGAAGCAGGAAGAGGGTCTTCATTAGACACGGGATAGGCTAGAGCTTTGATCTTGGACTTCCCAGCCTCCAAAACTGTGAGAGAGAAATGTTTGTGGTTTAAGCCACCCAGACTATGGTATTGTTACTATAGCAGCTTGAATGGAAAAGGACAGTTGGTATTAAAATCTCTGGGGACCTGGCTGGGTAGCTCAGTTGTGTAAAGCATCATTCCAATACACCATGATTGTATTGCAGGTTCGATCCCTGGTCAGAGAACATACAAGAATCAATCAATAAGTGCATAAATAAGTGGAACAACAAACACCTCTCTCTCTCTCTCTCTCTCTCTCTCTCTCTCTCTCTTCCTCTCCCCTCTCTCTAAAATCAATAAAAACAAAACAAACAAACAAACAAACAAACACTACAAAACAAAACCCTGGGAAACACCCTAACTGGAACCCCTTCCCTGGATATTTTGTTATGTTTCTATTAGGAAACCCAAACCTCAGACTTCAAAGCCTTCAATTACTTTATATTTCCTGGTGGGGCCCCACCCAGCTGTCCCATCACACCACAGCTTTGTCAGAATCTTTAGGCATTGCTCAGCACATCTTGACCCCGTAAGAGGATAAATTGTGCCTGTGGGCTATTTACATAACCAAGCTCTGTCTTATCTTAATGCTCCTTGCTGCTCTCTGGCCTCCAGCCGTTTGCTTCAGGTGATTCTTGATGTCACCTTCCTTTTCCAGGTCTCCCTCTGAGCCCTGACCCTTGGACAGTTCTGAGAACATTAGCCTCCTTCCATCCTGTTTTAATATGTGCACTCTTTCCAGCGTCTTAGGTCACCAAGAGAAGTAGGTGGGGGAAGGAAGCGGCTTGTTTGTTTTTCATTCAGGCTCCAGGTCTGGGCCTTTGGAAACAGATGAAAATTCTTCACAGTCACTGGATCAGCCTGTTTGGCCTCAGATAAACCTCCTTGGATCTGAGAAATAAGCCTTTTCTTCATTTTTAAAGTTTAGATTTCTTTTCTGTGGTCAGTGTTGTTTAGCTTCATTTTCTTCTCTTTATTCCTCTCTTTGCTTTTATTCCTTCTCCGCTGCTCTGCTGCCAGCCCCTGCCAAGTTTCTTTATCATCTGTCTCTACAGCCAGCATAACTTTCTGAGCCAACGGTGTCAAAGCAGAATGCATATGGGTACTGTCAATCTCACGTGGTGTGTCTTAGAAGTAATTTCTGATGCCTAGCAGATATTTAACCCATGAGCAGAGTAAAATCCCAGTGGCCCTGCAGTCTCTAAATTAAAGTGCTCGCTCCTTAACTCTCTATTCCCTCTCCTGCTATTTTAGCTCCCAGAGACCTCGGGGTCTGCCTGGAGGCAATGTGTGCCTGCCACCTTGTTCCCAGCTTGTTACCTAGCTTTCTTCTAGGTCTTGGGCCCATCTCTGCAATCCAGCCTCACTTTTTGTCAGCTCTTGTTAATCCCTTGCTTCCTACCTCCTCAGTCACCATTTGCTCTGGCCCTGCTCTAAACCAGAGGCTATCTTTGAACCCAGAAATGGCAGTCATGTCAGAAAACTCTCTAGCAATCCTTGTGCACACCACACTGGCACTTATATCTCCTGGGACCCAACAAGAGCGTGGACAATATTCTCTGGACACCTTGCCTTCACCCTAGCCAGGTGATCCAGCCAACCTAGCCTCCCCTTTGCCTTCGGAAATGAGATGGTGTGACTCAAGCTCACTCTCCCCACAGAGGACCCCCATATTAATTAGTCAAGCCAAAGCCCGCAGGTTATGTTATCCTTGCATCCCATCTAGATCCCATTTATTCTCTCTGCTGATTCACTTTTCTTTAGATAGGAGCTGGAAACCTGTTTATTTCTTCTTTACTCTTAGTATCTCTTTAAAATGCACCCTCCCAGCTCCCCTTACCACACAGCACAATCCAGCTCAGTAGAGAAATATTGCAGAAACCTCTATTTGACTGTTGTTGAATAACTTCACTATGACTTTGGAAGATGTTTTGTCTCCTCAGAGCTCAAACCAGACCTACTAGTAAGTACAGTTGGTATTTATTGACTACTCACTATTTGCTAGTCACTGGTCTCCATAATTCAGTACTTGTTTAACCTTTGCAACATCCATATGAGGCAGATACCATTTTCACCCCACATAGACTTGGAGAGATTAAGTAATTTTCCTTGGGTCAGCCAGATAAGTGATAGAGTTGAGATCTAGAACCAGAGTTCTTGCTTTTATCTAGGGTTACACTCAGTATAGCCTTTTAAGTCCCATTTAGGTATCAGTTTCCCAGAAGATAATTATTTTACTTGTCCACCAAAGATTTTCTGAGCACTTGGTGACAATGACTGCACTAAGCCCTGGGGACATATGAGTTAACTAAAGAGGAGGAGCCACTCAGAAACAGTTGTGCTCAGGTATAGATGTGGCTGTCCTAGTTTAAGCACCATCTCACCCCAAAGGAGCTGATCACTGCCTGGAGAAAGGTTAGGATCTTCCAAGGCAGGCTCAAATCACAGATGGCTATATTGTTGTCCTCTGTGGCTAGGCATTCAACACAGTTTCTACATTGATCATGAATGGGGCGTTTTAAGTTAATCCACTGAGAATATGGAATGACAGAACCAGAAAGAAAATTGAGGTCATCTGGCTTAATGGTTTTGCTTTAGAAATGGAAAAAAAAAAAAAAAGATAAATAACATGCTGAGAAGTTAACTTTTTCAAGGTGACATGGATGTGTAGTGAAAGGATCATTTCCTAAATACAGTTGTCCCCATTCCCCATCTGGTACATTCACTCAGGTATCACAGAGTCTCCTGGGGAAAGGGTGGGGTGCTTGTTGAAGCCAAACTTACCATGGCTACAGGCAAGAATCTCAAGAATGCAAATCAATTTCTCAGAACAAAGCTCCTTCATTTAAGCCATTGCCCATAAAACAGTTCTTCTAGAGTTTTGTTTTTTGTTTTTTGTTTTTGTTTTTAAATGGTATCTAACAACTGGGTAACTTTGTAGATTTGTAGGACTAGCACATGCTACTACTGATTGTAGGTAATTGTGTGTGATCTTAGTACTGTCTCCTGTTAGAAGTGGGGAAAAATAAAAAACATAGAGAACTCCATCTTTCCTATGGAGGCAGTTTATTAATGGACTAGAGGCCTGATGCATGAAATTCATGCAAGAGTAGGCTTTCCTTCCCATGGCTGCCGGCACCAGCTTCCCCCTGGCATGTGGGACCGGGCTTCCCTCACAGCCCCGGCTTCATCTGGGAGGCTATTGGTCTAATTAGCATATTACGCTTTTATTATTATAGATATCACCACTGATTTCTGTCTCTTTATGAGACCCTTTCATCCTTTCCCATCTAGGCCACATTCTTGGGTTTTCTTTGCCACTGAGGATATTAGGTTACTCATTTCCATATGTTTGACACTTTCTCCTTTCATCAGTTTACCACTTTTGCAGGTTATCCTGATGTTTAAGAGTATAATCGTCTCCTCGCCTCTGCCACCCACCCGCCGTGGTGTGAGGTTAGTTGCTTTGTTTTTTCCTTCTGACATACTTGCGTTGTGCTATATTTAATTCCAGAACATTAGCATGAATATCCAGCCGAACAAGTGAGGTTGCCGCTGTGCATTACTTCCGCCGGGTACAGTAGGGGTTTATTCTGCTAATTCCTTTTGGGCATAAGGAAACAGATGCAAACACAATAAGAAAAGGACTGAAATTTCTCTCCACAGTATATTGAATACAAATCTTTATAAGGAGTTTATGTGCATGATTTTATTCTTTTGCTTTTGTACCTACTTTTTGCCTTTGCTTTTGGCTGGCACACAAAGCAACTTACAAAAAGAGTGGCTGACAAAATAAAAGAATATTCCCTTAAAAAGAACTTGCTCTTAACATAAAAAGAAACATAGGAGATCAGCAACATAGAGCATTTTTATAAGATTCCCAACTGCCTAGAACAATACTTAGTACATAGTGGATACTCAAAAAAAAAAAAGATTTAATAATTAATCAGATATGATTTCTTCCCTCTGACTGGGCTCCCTTTGGCTGGATAGGAATTTAACCTATGCTGAGAAAGGAACAACTGAGAGCCAGAAAGAGAGTATATATAGGCATTGCAGGCTATTGATTTATTTGCCCAATTTCCTTTTTTCTTTTCTTCCTTTTTAACTTTTCATCTATGAAATCTTCTCCCATTCCCCCTCCTCCTCATTATTCTCCTCTCTTAATATGTGTCTCTTATTTGAATTTTTTTAAATTAATTTATTTAAGCACTTGGACCACAGTAGCGTTTTTTAAAACATTCAATAAATCACAGCCCCATTAGAATAACAATAACAAAAAAGTGTGTTGAAGGTTTGTTATCCAAGTAAAAAAAGCAACTTTTTGTCGTGGTTTAACTGTTTTTGTGAGAAAGGGACTCACAAAAAGCAGTATTTTTTTGCTTCTCAGCCTTTTGGCTAAGATCAAGTGAAAAAGCAGTATTTATTCGATTCTTGGGTGGTCAAAATTTATTTAATGAATATGTTAACTATGTAAGGCAGATTATAATTGTATTCGATTAACGATATAGGTACTATTTGTGAGCGAGGCAGAATCACTCAAAAGTAAAAGAATAAGGTGAAAAAAAGAGACAAGTAGCATGAGAGGAAAGTGGGCCTGAGACTGAAAAAATGCATGGAAAGCTAATGGCTACAAAAAAGAGGATCTCTACGGTACCCTCAAAGGTCTCTCTGTGGAAATGTTAGGTGGAGAGCACACCAAATGTGGAGAGTGGTGTTCCTCTCTGAGTCCCATCCATGAGAACACAGGGGCTGTTCTCTTCATGCCCCGGATCCCATCCACGCATCGTACTTCATCCTCTTGGTCCTTCAGCTTCTTCAGACAAGAAGCCAACTAAAGCTACTGTGAGGTTTCTAGAATGATGTCCAAAGTTAAAGAGTTCTATAGAAGCATTTCTGCCTAATGTAATTGAAAGGTCATTCAACTTAGAAAGAACCTATCCCCTACAAAAAAGTCCAGCTGGAATCAATAGTGTACATGTACAGTGACACAGAGCTGATGGCATTCTAACTGGTCAGTGCTGTTGCTTTGTTTATAAATATTTGAGAGTCACTAGCTACCTTGGGATAGTAACTGGAAAAAAAATGAAGATATTATTTTAGATTGCATGTACCTCTAATTTCTTTAAATACATCAGTGTAAGCAAGTTGGTTCATTCATTCATTTATTCATTCAACCAATATTTATTGAGTGCTTACTATTGTCAGGCAATATTCTAAGCAATGGGAAATAATTTTTGAGTAAAACTGGCAGCCTGATCTAAGTGTACTTTTAGACCATTCATTAAAAAATTGTATTTTGTTCTGTTTTTAATAGGGAGCAAATGAAGAGTTTTAAACAGGGAGTACTGTAGTTATGTTTCTACTTTGAAATATCACTCTGATACCCAGATGTAGTTAAAGACTAGTCAAAATGCTGTGCAATCATATAGGTAAGATTGATGATCACTAACCAAACCTGCAACAAAGACAGGTACTAAAAAATGCAAATAACAGGACATGAGAACACGTTCATTGTTGAGAGTTAGATGAGAAGAGGGGCATAGGATGATTTCTCAGGTTCCTGAATGTGATATGTGGAATATTTGGGCTTACTTCCGAAGAAGTGATCTTGTCAAGGAGGAGAGATGACCATGATAGGAAGGAGAAGGAGAAGAGTAGCATGCTGAAGGGAGAATTATGAGAAACAGAAAGAGTAGAAGGAAGGCTGAAGAAGATATGCAGCAGAAGAAGCTGACAGGGTATGGTCAAAGGGTTAGGAGGAACATCTGGGAAGCACATTGAAGTTTTGAGTGAGTCAAAGTGGAGACTGAAAAGAAGTGTAGACAGAAAGTGTAGACTCTATTTTTAAGACATTAAAATAGGAGACAACATGATATGGTGGGAAATGGGAAGGGTTTGGAGTCCAACTGATAAGAAATTACAATAGCTGTCAGTCACTTATTTGCTCTAAGATCTTGGGAAAGTTACTCATTCCCAGATTTTTTTTTTATTCTATAAAGTCGAGATGATATATTGTACATACTATTATTTTGAGTAGTAAAGGTTATGATAAGTTTAATGTCTAGCACTATGCCAGAAAAGCCCTTCACTGATTCCTTTCCCTTTAGCTTTACCCTCCTCCAGGCCATCAACTTCTGGGCTCAAAAAAGAGATTAGATTAGATCAGCACCCTGCGTGTCATCCCTCATGGTATGCCTTTACCTGCAGAACAGGGACCCCAGGTGGTCTGATCCTTGCTTACCTATTTAGCCCCATCTCTCATCACTTCGGCACCTCACTCTAGCTACACCATATTTAATGCTCTTTCGTACCTTCAAGTCTGAACAAACACCTTCCCTTTCCAAATTTTTCTCACCTAGTTCTCTGACTACATAACTCTTTATCAACTTTTCGAAACTTTAGTTCAAGAACCTTGTTCTTCATGTAGGTGTCTCTACACTGTACTAATCCCCAGCATTAATCAGACCAAAATCTTTTTTCTTGTTGCCATAATTTTTGTAGGTTTTCCAATCATACTTTTTGTTTGTTTTTTAAGCAACATTTTAACTATTTGTTTATATGTTTATGTTTCCCCAACCCAATGGTGAGTTTATGTAGTAGATGCTCAATAAATGTCTATTTTTTGACTACATGGTTTTAGTGTAAGGCCCTGGCTGCCACAGGTGAAGCATGCCCTTCATTAAATACTTTAAACTTAGATAAACTTAGGACAGCAGTTTCTTGGGAGTCTTGTGGTCAATTGCCTACTCTGAGGCTAGATTTAGATTTGAGGTTCAGTATATTATTACTGTACTGACAATATCCAGGCTCTAAATTCACATCCTTTGTTTTCAGCCCAAAGTTCTAATCTAGTCTGGAAATGATAAGTAGTTTGAGAGAGGGAGAGAAGGCATAGTGCGGAATTATGAACATGGATGCTGGAGTGGGACCACCCAGATTCAAACCCCTTTTGCTGGTCTGGGCTACTTAACCCCTCCATTATTCAGCTTCTTCATTTATAAAGCAGTGCTGACAATAATGGAACAGATCTCCTAGAGATGTTATGAGAAATGAATGAGTTAATACAAATGAAGGGATCGAGTGAGTTAATACATAATGGTAAATTTTAGCATCTATGACTTGTGACTTCTTTTAAGGATGTCAGTAGCTGAAGTTATACATGTCCATAGACTACTTTGTGCATATACACAGTTAGCAGGATAAGCACCATATGCCAACAGAATTTCATGAGCGTTCCAAGGGAGATCCAGATCCTATATTTGCCCTGAAATCAACATGTGCTCCCTATCATCTTTCTGTCTGAGTTTCTTCTCCACCAAACGGTTCTTTCACAACAAGCACTCAAGGAGGAACGAAGGCAGAGCAGCGCATTCTAGGGTGAGGCTCTGTTTTTAAACAAGATATTTAAAAATAATAGATACTAGTGATGCCAACCAACAAATATTCTTTAAATACCCACTATAGTTGAGGCACGTTTTCAGGCACAATGAGGCCAATCCCTTTTATCCAAGGCTATTAAATGTCCCCTAAAACCATGGAAATGTCCCATGATTTTTTGCCTTAAAAGATCCTTTTACTAGAACAAAGAAAAATCTGAGGTTGTTTTTTTAACCTGCCTTGTGCTTTTTTTATTTACTAGTTCTAAAATAGCACTCTTACCAATGTTTGTAGGCACTACAATGATAGCTGCTATATAAGTACAGGGATAGAGAACAAGAGAGGAGGTGGAGATAATTAACTAAATTGTATAGACTTTCTTTAAGAAACAGAAGAGAAGTTCTCCATAATTTTATTCCTATCTCCAAAGAGGCAGAAAAGGGTGTTCTGAGAGAGACGTCCTTACACTCAGTCCTAGAGCACAATGTTCATTTTAAGACAGTCTGTCCTCCGATTGAGACATTGGTAGCTGAAGCAACTTCCACCTGTCAATCTTATGTAAACCCTTGCTGATTGGCTACTACTGGCTATGGGTGGATCCCAAACCTTAATAAAAGGTATTGCAAGGCCAGACAGAATGAGTAGTAGTCCTCCCACTAGAGGTGGACTCCCGCCTGGCCCCCAATATCGCCAAATTAATATTTTTCTAGTCTCTTTCATTTGTATGCGGCCTCCTCCAGAACCCGAACCCTGAACCTGAAACCTGAACCACGCAGGATGTGAAAGGGGTTCCTGCAAGAGTCCACTAGATTTTTCCACCTGACTGTGCAACGCAATCCAATTTCCCTACTGCTTTTCCCCTTCTATGTAAATAGCTTCTTTATAAATGGGAAAATGGAGAGCAAGCCTTTCAAACAGTTGTCATAAATTAGAATAAATTGCATTAATTAAAAATGTAAAACTAGAAGAGCCAGGAGAACATGCAACATATTTTCCTCAAATAACACTGTGAACAAGCACAAGTGTATACTTTGGGCATATGTATATCTTTCCTCTGACTGACAGCCTGAAGGATAGTCCATGTGATTTTTGTGTTGCTGAGGTGGAAACAATCTTTATTTGGATTGAATAGCAGAGTAAACAGGAATGAATAAGAGACACAAAAGTTGACAGTACAGATGGTTTTCTGATTCATTTTTTAAAAATGTATGCCTTATCAATTAAAGGTGCACTTGCTTTTTGTTCTAATCAACTGTCCTAAAGTCTTTTCATGGTTGTATAACAAAAAAATTAGAGGTGATCAGTAAATTTTGCCCTGGGCTAAAAAATGCCACACAGGCTATATGTAGCATTAAAAGTTTATCTTCTCTATCTTTTGTCTGTAAAAATTAACACATTTTGTAGTGTAGTTATGTAAGTCATTAAGAAAACTAAAAACCTCAGTGATAAAAAAAATTTTAAATGAGGATACACACACACTCACACACACACACCTACACTATGGCAGGAAAGTGCAAAAGAGTTTGATGATTCAAGGAAAACACAAAATTGTGTGCCAAATCATCTGGTCTCCAGAGATAAAGAACTTGATTAAACTATAATTACACCTACCTGTATGCAGCATACACCTGCGTACCTGAGTGCCTTCTTTCTAGAATTGGGAGAACATTTTCCTTCCCACACAGTCATCTGGTTCTGTTATCCGAATGAACTGCCTAGAGTACCATGAGAAAGGGACTACATAAACATCCAATCTTCTGTCAACAAGGCCCCCCTACCCAATTCAGAGGAGCCTGGGCTATTTTGATAGAATTACCAAGTTGACGACAATAATGTCAACATGTAAAATAAAACAGCACTGACTGTCTACTTACTCAGCATTTTTATTTAATATAATTATGACATTGAATCATGATTTGTCTTTTAATCTGTGTCCAATAGTGCCTTTATCCCCAACATTTTTTGAACACAGAATGTGGGGCAGTTAAAAGGTCTAATTGAGGACTCTTAAGAGATGATGAGTAGCCAAACATGCAAGTTTGACTTTCAGGCTCGTCCTTGATTCTGCTGGCTCTTCTGCCTGTCTTGAAAAGTCCAGTTATGGCTCTCGAGGGTGCTCTAATCTGGAACAATTCCCACAAAACAATCAATGGTGTATCATCATTTCTTTCCCTTTCCCAGAGAACAGGATGCACAGAAAATAATGCACATGTAGTAAAGAGTTTGAAAGCCTAATGCACATAGGAAACTTGCCGCCTCTCCAAATCAGCACATCAGGCCACCAGATACCAGTCTCAGGCAGGAGTTAGTCATCATTTTCTTACACGAGCCATGCACTTCTCCCAGGATTGATGCATCTTCTTTCCTTCTACATAAAGAATTAGCTGAATAAAGTAAAACTACGTGGACTCTGGGGCTGCAGATGGCTGACCAGCTGTTTCTGGGTGACTCCCCATGAATCAGTGCCTCATCTGAGCTTTAGTGCTTCCATGTTTTGGGGGCAAAATATTCTGCATTTTGGAAAACTAGTTCATGGAAAATAATACAGCAAACTAACATTTATAGAAAACCACAGTAATCTTGTAACAAATGTCCTAAATTATGTACTCAAAAGCAGATCCAATTTTACCCAAAGTTCTCTGTGTGCAGAGCCTCTAGCACCCTTTTTGTTGTTTATAACTCTGGCTCCTCCTAACCCCCAACCCCAATGCCTCTTTTAAAATGATACACCACTTTATACAATATACTTCACAGAAGACAAAGTTTTGGTTTGAAGAAGAGACAAGGGGATTTAAACAACCTCACTTTTCTATCCCTTTTGGAAATTCATCATACATATTCTCCTTTAGTTTGATGGTCAGATTCGTGCTGCTTTTGAAAGCCTCCTGATTCCCTTTTGAACACTATTTACTTGTCAGCATTAAGTGCAATGTTGTTTGTATTGATGAAATAAAAGTAGAATGCAACTTTAGATTCGGACCTCTCTTACACATCTTCAAGGCTGAAGTTTCTAGCAAGGCAAGTGTTTCATTGGCTGTCCCTTCAATTTTAGATGATCATTTGATGTAAATATATCTAAGAGGATATATTTTGAAAAACAGAAGAGCAGAGATAGCTCCAATGCCTATCATGGGGGGGGCCATTTTACATGATGGGAGAGTAGGAAAGTTTCTGTGATCATTTTTATTCTACGAACACCATTCTTTTGGGTGAGAGAGTCAAATGCTATTAACCACACATGCTGCATGCATACCAGCACGAGCCAGAGGAATGCAGATTTCTGTATCTGAGAGCAGCTGCTAAGTGAAATGGAACATCCAACAGATGGTTACATAGTCATTGTTGGGGGAAGATGAGAGGGGAGCTATTTTGGTTTTTCTGGTGTGTATGTATGTGTGTGGGTGTGCGTGCTTAATAGGATGTGTTCCCCACTACCTGGATATCTCTGTTGTTATCAAGGGCTTTTATTCACTTTGAATCTTTGAATTAGAATAAGCCTTCGAGATCATTTTGTCATTTGACATGTAATGGAGAAAGAGAGAGAAGATCGAGGACACATTGCTTGTTAGAACAAGACCAGAGCTCTTTCTTTAGTCATACTACACAGAAGTCATGCATTCTGATTACTTGAGTATTGGGACTTAGCACCAATACCAAAGCTCAAGACAAAGGAAACACTACAGCAGTTGCAGTTTCATAGTTTGAAAAGAACACGTGTATTGTTTTCTTGAATGCCTTATGGTGGAAGAATTCTCATGTTGGAAGAAAGAACTAAGATATTCAAGCAAAGTCATGCAGGGTCTCTATTATATGTGTTATTAGACTTTTGGAACAACCGGCCCTAATTTAAATAACATGCTATAAAATAAAAAGATTCTATAGTGGTTTCATATTCCAGAACAAGGAGTTAAACTTACAAGTCAAAGCTTTCAAAGGTCATGCGTGATTAAGAGGCCAACAGAAAAGTTGTAGGGTCCCAAACTGCCCTGCCTGCAAAGGGTCACCATCCTCGTTCTGACAGGAGCTTTGGGTCAGTTTTACAGTCACATGGCTCACCCATTGGTTCGTGTATTTTTTTTTCCAGAAATAGAATCAATAGAGAACAGACAAACCCACAGTTGCCAGTTTGTACAGTCTTGTGGTTTCTGTCGGGGCTACAGGCTCGAGCAGGTCTACCAGATAATGAAGGCACACTATTTCAGTTCCTGTGGGTCCGGAGAGCCTCAGCAGAGTTCTGGTTTCAAACAAATGAATAACAAATTAAAAGGTACAGTAAAATAAGGGGGTGGTTAAAATATATTAACTAAAATCAATGGAAGAGAAATGCAGTTAAAACCCGTATTCTCAGCAATAGTCGGTGATGTATTTTGTTGCTCTCTTAAAATTTATGTTAAAAGCCTCTTAACAGAAAGTCAATATATTTGGATGGTTGAGCAAGTGTATCATCCTGTCCTGGCGGTTGCATTAAATATGACGCAGAGGCTCCATTCCCTGCAGGAAATGAACGCAGGTCTATCCAACGGAAGTCCCACCTCAAGGAGACCAGACTTTTCCCCCAAAACAGCCTGTGGAAACAAGCTGAGTGTCATGCTCCCCTCCCCTGCCTAGGTTCCCCACTGACGTCAATGAGAGTCCTGGAAATGAAGTGGGATCAGAATACCAGAAGCATAGACTAATAATAGAGCAAAAATGGAGAGCAGATGGAAAATAGAGCGTCTCGATAAAGTGTGACCTAATGTTATAAATTTGTGCAGGGAAACAAATCAACAACAGCAAAGCAACAAGGCCTGTAAACAGACACTGGTGCTAAAATTCAGGAATATGGCTCACTAGGAAGAACACCTAGATACTTAGAAAACTTCCAGAAAAAAAGATTGAAAAAATAAACAGGAGAACAAGCAAAATGAATTTTTGGATGAGTTTGAAACTCCACTAGTAAACGTGCCTAGGGGTAAAAATGACACAAAACCAGAAGTAGGATGCTAGAAACAGATAATGAGCAGTTTCTTTTACTTGTGATTTGTACAAACTTTTATCTCATCTATCTTCATCCCTGCTGCACAATCTGCTGTCCGCCTGGATGAGGAGTGCTGGAGAACACAGGTACGGACACTGAGCATGGTGGTGAAAATGGGTGAACTACGGGCCCAAAGTAAATGTTTTTGTATAGGAGCTCTGTCACACCCACAGCTCCAAGAAATGCTCTCACAGTATATTCACTGTGTGTGTGTGTCTGTGTGTGTACCTGTGCATGTATGTAGTCAAAGCCACAAAGGCTACATTTATCTCTTAGTATGGCTATGACCTCTTCTGATTTTTTGCTAACTGTGTATCCATTTTGTCAGAAAAAATAAGATTTTTAGATCTACTGGATAGACTTATAAACATATATTATTTTTGATATGGATAAAGAAGTCTCAAAGTTGTTGAGATGGTGATATGAAGAGAAACCTCTATTTCGGTCTCTACTTGTCCTATCTAGAAATCATCAAGCTGTCCTATTTGATAAACACCCTGCATTTTCTAAGACTGGGCTATTGATTGGGGAAAACTAATGAGGAAAAGTTTTAAAACAGAGCTACATTTTCACACTTTCTTTTTTTTGTTGTTGTTCAACCACTGATTGAATTAAGAAAGAAAGCCTTGTTGTTGTTTCTTAATTTCCCTTTTTTGGCTTATCATTCTAATGGTTCTTGGGCTCTGTCTCTAACACAAAAGAAATCTTGTTTCTTCAGGTAACCCTCTAAGTTCTGCCCTCCTCAACCTCTTTGTCTAGTTATCATTTTTCTTTGAGTCTGAGTCTCACTCTGCCTGATCTTTTGAACTTGATATTTCAGACTCTGCCTCACTCCCAGGAGAGCTCCCTCACCTTGGATTTCAACCAAAGACTCCCTCTGCTTCTCACCCTGTGGCTGAGGGTGAGCCCAGCCCATGCATTGCCAGGCTTCTAGATGCCCAGTCTGACAGAGTCCCAGGCCTCCTGCCACCACCTACCACCCCCAGGAGAAAATATTGGACCCTATCTCTGCTTGGCAGGCCCTCAACTAGATAGATCACAGGGAACTATTCTAAAATAATACATGATACATGAATGCATGAGATGAGAAACATAAGAGTCACAGAATTTTAGACATAGAGGACATCTAGAAATCATTCATTTTATAGTAGAGGAAATGGGTACTCAAACCCAGTCAATAATCCAGAGTTCCTGTAAGTAGAGAGTGACATAATGTACATAAAATGCTCTATAAACTATATAGCACTATATTGTGTGCATTAAAAAGTCAGTGTTTGTCTTCTAGGTAATATGTTTGAGAGTCATTCTAGAAATGCTGCCATTACTCAAAATGTTTTAAATCTCTTTTTTAAAAATGTCATTTCAGGCAGTTAAGATTGTCATTGTATAGTCACATCTCTCTCTTACCAGGAAAGGTATTATCCAGGACTCAGACATTCATCTCATATTTGAGCTTCAATGTCTTTGAAGGCAGAACCCATGTCTGTCTTGCTCCTTGCTCCTGGTATACTGCCTGCCACTTAGCAAGCACCTGATAATTATTTGTTCAATGAATTTTAAAAGAAATATCAAACCCACCCTCAGAGAATGATGATTTGCATGATTGATAGGCAAAGGCTCTAAAGACATTTTCAAAAGAGAATTTCCCAAATAAAATTATTTTTTATCTATAACATTGTTTTTGGAATAAGTTCAAGGTTACTAATTGGGAGGGGACAACATTCCTTGTATCTACACATCTGTGTTCTTGCTGACCTGCTTACCATGGTAGAATTTATTTTTATCTCACCTTTCAAAAATAAAAAAAAAACAAGGCAGATTGAAACAACAACAAAAAGAAATTCATAATAACAATAATGTTAATAAGAAGCATATTACTATAATCATGTCTCAGATATGCACAGCAAAAAGCAGCCCACAGGGTGGGTTCCTTATGTGTGGTTAGCTAAGGAGTGACAGTAAGTAACAAGAAATAGAGAACAAATGAGACTCACCCAGTCTCAAGCACATGTCTGCCTGCCATCTGGCCCTTGTTCCCCGTTGAGTAAAAGAGTTACTTACAGCTAGTAAGAACGCAGTCATAAGGAAACATTCTGAGCAAACTGGGGTGACAAGATTCCCAGTTGGTAATAAGTGCCCATGAAGAAAGGCATCTGCAGGTGCCATGATAACCAATCATCAGTGTTGTTAGCACTAACAGGTCGAGTCAATTTCGAGGATTCTATGTGACACATAAAAGTGAGAACAGTCCCTCTCCAGTGAACTGATATTTAAATGCGCTTGAAGAGGAAAAAAGGAACAGAATACTGAGATGCAAGGCATATTAATCACAAGACAAAGCTCTCCACCTTTTTCGCATGAGAGTTACTCTCAGAAGTGATGTTAGAATTTTACAATTATTTTAAAATGAATTAGGCACCTACACAAAAATCCAATTCACACCACAAAAGTAATGAATTTTCTCCCATATTTCAACTAGTTCCAGGCTAAAGCATCCTGATCAGGTTATGGCTCAGGGCATGCATTAGTAATTGCTCAGTAAACATATTTTTCTGTTCTTTTTACTGCTCCCTGAAACATCAGATTAAGAAAATTCATGTAAGTCCAGCTAAAAGCAAAGCAAAATGTGGTACTTCATAAAAATGAAACCAAGGAGTGCTCAGAAGAAGAAGTAGAGAATGCTGAATTTCTCAGCCGGCCACCAGCTTGCTCATTCGGGAGCCACTCTGGTTTTGATGAGAACCAGAGCATGGATGTCATTGGTGATGTGGGGCATCCACAAGAACAAATGTTACTTTTTTTTCTTTTCTAGAAATCAGCGCCATAATTAAAATAAGGAAAGATTCCTTGAATTCTGAAGTAGCTGTAAATCTGAGCCGTGTCCTGTAGCTAAGGAGGTAATATCAAAGGCCGCTTCGGTAGAGAATTCATGTTCTAGCATCACTCCCTGAAATCTCATCCCAAGCCCTAACCACAAGGCGGGGTTCCAGTATAATCTCCATGGAGCATGAAGAGTAAATTTCTGCAAATCTAATTCTATAACTACACAGGTTACTAAAGTCCAAATTGTGAGCTTAACTTGTGAAGATTGTCAAGGAACTGACTCTTTCCAACTTTATCTTCTAGCAGGGGTCCTCAAACTACGGCCCGCAGGCCACATGCGGCCTGCTGAGGACATTTATCCAGCCCACAGGGTGCTGCTGCCTGTCCTGCTTAGCAGCCGACTCGTCCCAGGCCCGCAGTGCTCACAGGAATTTGTTCATAGTTTTTTTTTTTAAAACTATAGTCCGGCCCTCCAACAGTCTGAGGGACAGTGAACTGGCCCCCTGTTTAAAAAGTTTGAGGACCCCTGTATCTACAGCCTTTCCAGGTACTCCCTAAGCTCCAGGAGTAATGAATTAATTAAGGTCCAGAATCCAGGATTTCAACATGTTCACTTATGCCTCTGAGGAACATATACTTTCTTTCCTTATTCCCTAGAAAACTACTATTAATTCTTTAAGACACAGACTTTCATCTTCTTTTGAGGTCTTTTTGCCATGATTCTCACTTTCACCCCCTAACCATGAAGACTCAAGTACTGCTATATGCAATTCTAAAAAATATGGTATATCCTCAACCATTTTGACTCTGCCATTTTGACTTTGAGGGCATTTTGATCCCACTGGTATAATAACCTTGAGTTTCACTCCCAAAGGGACAGAGAGCATGAGTGTATATCGAACTAGTCTAGAGTATATCCCCATGGCTGTTTTCTACCCATCCCACAGGATAATCAGCTGCTTGAAGAAGATTGTATTTTAATCAGCATATAGTCTGCTTGGGCTGCCATAACAAAATACCGCAGACTGGGTGGCTTAAACAACAGAAATGTATCTCCTCACAGTTCTGGAGATTAGAAGTCCATGTGTGAGGTGCCAGATGATTTAGTTTCTGGAGAGGTTCTCTTCCTAGCATGTAGACAGCTGCCTTCTTGCTAGGTCTTCACTTGGCCTTTCCTTAGTACCTGCACACCAGGGAGAGGGAGGGAGGGGGAGGGGGAGAGAGAGAGAGAGAGAGAGAGAGAGAGAGAGAGAGAGAGAGAGAGGAAGGACGAGGGAGGGGAGTGCTAGCTCTCTGGTGTTTGTTTTTCTAGACACTAATCCTTTCATTTTAGGGTCCTACCCTTATGACCTCACTTAACCTTCATTATGTCCTGAGAGCCATGATATAGGGTAGGGGAGGACACAAACATTGTTTATAACAATGAATTTGTGGATGATACAACATTTAGTTTATACCAGTCACGTTGTGTTCCCAATTTCCAACGTAGTCCTTGTAATGTCTGTAAACATTTGTGATATGATAAAGTGCTACACCATGTAAAGGGAGAATGAGTAAAACTGGTTAACTCATTAATCAATCAAAAAATACTTATTTAGTGTGCACCATATGCAAATCTCTGTTATAAAACATGCCAGTGTTCTTAAGGAATTCACAATCAAATTATCTAATTGAGAATTTAAACACAAATATGTGCCAAATAAGTGGTTTGAATCACAAGCAATCATAAAGTAGAGCAAAGAGCACTAGATTTGGAGTCAGGAAACATGGGTTAAAAATCCAGCACTGCAACTTACCATCTCCATGAACTTAAAGCAAGCAGCCTGATTTCCCTAAGTTTCAGTGTTCTTTTCTATTACATGGTGCCATAATATCTAAACGAAGGATGAAATGAGAGAGAGAATGCACATGCACTTTGAAAATGCTACCACCACATCACGAGGAAACAGAGATGTGGGCAAGCCCTCACACAAGGCTCCTTTGACAGGATCCTTGGTCCATTCCTCTTCCTAAGTGGGAAGGGCAGCTTTTCTGTAGGGCTTTGCCTCCCTACAAGGCTGTATTAGCCACACTTGTGCATGCCTAGTTATCACCACTCTCAGGACTCCACAGGTTCTGCTGGTGCCCCACCAGAAAAGGAAGAACTCTGGCTTATTTTCTACATTTGCTTTCTTGCATAAAAGAGAACCAGAATGCTTCAATTCTGAATCATAGAGAAGTTGTGGTAAAAAGCAAAATGAGAAATTCTTCACAAGCCAATGCCACATGGGTTCCTTCAAGGCTGTATGCACTCTCACTGAAGCCCTCAAGTACTAACATTTCAGTTAAGGCTGAAATGGCCAAGAGTGATAAGCATGGAGGCCACCAGAGGGTGAAAGTTCTTATTAAAAATCCAGGAAATATGTTATCATGTGCTATCAACAGAGAGAGAATTGCCTGTCAATGATGAAACATTCACTTTGTTGCCAGTGCCAGGAGGGGAAATTGACCTTGACCAATTGCTAATTATTGCTTCACCTTCCAATCAGCAGCTATCAGATCACATTCCTCAATCTTAAACAAGAGTGGGATATTTGCAGAGTTTGTAGAAGCAAATAGAGTCCAGGTGGAGCTGCAGAGGGAAAATGAGAAAAATGGCTCCTCACCAGAAACCAGAGATGAGCAGGGGAGGACAGATTCAGACACCCCAGGAACCCAAACCCCTTGCTGAGAAGTAGCTTGTATTTTTTGCACATGCACACACATACGCACACGCACACGCACATGCACACGCACACTCTCCACAAGCATGTTATTTATTTATTTATTTTTAAACAGCCTCAGTTCCTACTGACGCTGGCAATGCTCTTCATTTCCATTACATGTCGAAGAAAAGAGTTGAGGGGTGGAGAGTAAGGATTGTAAGAAAGATTTCTTGATTAATTCAAAGCCAGGCTCCAGAATTGACTTTGTATTTATCCTTTATCATATATCAAAAGCAACAAAACACCACAGCTAAAGAAATAGACACTGAAAACTTAAATTGAAACTGTAACTGAAGCATCCTGGAGTGACAAATATGGCTTTTAATGTGTAATTTATTTTCTTTATCAAGTGTAAAGGTGTCAATGCATATAAAAAATATTCGCTTGAGTTGCTAGCAAAACACTAAAGCAAAAGCATAAAGGAGCCCTCCCAGCTACAGGAAATGTAAGTCACTTGTCCATTCACTGAGCGGTCAGAACATGCTTTACAAATCTCTCATGTATCTGCCTCCACGCTCTTCACAAAGTAGCTCACACAGACAGAGGCATTTTTTCCCCTTCTTAATCACGTACCTTTTAAGATTCATAATTTGGGATGAGCAAAAGGCTCGGCAGGAGGTGGGAATGAATTAAAAACCATAAAATTGATGCTATCACTCTGATTGACATACCAGTAGAGCAGCACACATTTCCTGTTTGTCAGGAATGAAAGGTGTTCACATTCTGTAATAATACCTAATAATGTTTTGGAAAGACAAACTGCTGTCTGACTACATTTTAGCAAGATGGATTTTTTTTTTTCCTTTCTGTCAGCACTGAAATCAGAAGCTCGAGTATATATTACAATCCTCTATAAAGGATGACCTAGATATTTAATAGCTGCAGCTATTCCAGTTCACTACCTGGACCTCCCCAGGTCTCTGAGGCTATATTCTAGCTTGCCCCGAAATCACCATTACCCCTTAAGACTAATTCAAGAGAGTGTCCCGGGAGCTAGCTGTCCAGAACTAAGGGAAGAGAGTATCCTTTGCTACTTAGAGCTGTCTCATCACAAAATTGGTCAACCCTCTACCTAGAGGTTTGTCTAGTCTGACAATTAACATGCTGTGCAGGATAATAAAGAGAGTCTTGTACATGGGGGTCAGGAGGCCTGAATCCTTCTAGCTTCCATGCCAGTCTGTAACCATGAGCAAGCCATTTAGTCCACATTTCAATGCCATCACAGTTAAAACAGAGACGCTTCCATTTGCCTCAACTACCTGAAGGAGTTGTTGGAAACATAGAAGCAAAATAATAGTTTTATAACTGCCACATAGATTCTAAATATGATTTTATGTTAATTAAATAAAGGATTGGGGGACTGTTGAAAGACATTTATTTATGGGATGGCCATTTAGCAAAAGGATGAGGAAGAATGGATAAAGTACTAGATCTTATATGACAGGACATCAGAAAAAAATCAGATATAGTCACTCAAGAATTTAGCTTATGGTAAACTTGGAGCCAAAGATGTAGTCCTCTCCTTACTGTCCTGCCACTGCCACTTATATTCCTACACAATATTGATTATGGGCACTAATTACCTCAGGTTTTGAAAGTTAAAAATATCTGGGAGAAAGGAGAATAAAATAAAGAGATTAAACAAAAAATTTCAGGAAGGAAACAGAACAGACATGTTTGTGTTAAATATTTCAATGGCACATTTTCATATTTTAATCTCTGGGATTCTGCTATTTCTTCAGAAGTTTTCAAGAAAACAAAAATGTAAAATCAATGCTACAATCATTGCCTAATAATACCAAGTTGCAATAGTCAGGCACTAGAGTCTGAACAAGCCTTTGTCTCCAGAATTGTAAACACCAGTTTGGATGCTTCGGGAAGCCTATGGAAAACTAGCCCAAATGAAAAGGGGAGGGTGTTACGGAGACCCTGCTCTTGGTAACAATACAGTCGCATGGGGATCAAAAGCGCTTTTGAATACAATTTATTGCTGTTGTTTTTTGCTAAGTCAAATAAAGGCTTTAAACAAAAACAGGTTTCAAGCCTTCTGCTTATAATTGCACTTCATGTGACTTGACAATGCTGATTTCTATTGAATTTTTAAAATCCATGTTTGGTAAAAAGAAAAGGCTTTTCTATGAGTTCTTCAAAGTCACTGCTGGTAAATTCAGCTTGTTGGTACACATGCTAACAGACACAGTGCAAATGAAACTGGAAAAAAGCTCAGCAAAGTCACTTTTGGTCCCTCCTAACCCTGCAGGAGTTAGGATGCAATTCTTCCAGGATTTGAGTGCATTTAAATCCTGGCTGAATTAATTTTATATTCACTAAAAGTAAAATTAAAGACAGAATGTGTGGATCACGTCCTCATATTCTCCAAGTGGCAGTTCCCAGACTGCTGGTTTCTTCAGTTGGATTGACGAAAACTGAAACAAAGCAATAGCGAAAGGGATCATGAGTGCTGTCAGCTGAAATCTACCTAAATCCCCACAGCAAAATGTAATCTGGAAGAAACAGGAGGGTCCTTGCAGGTTAGGTTATGCAATATCCATCCCTCTACTTGCTCAGTTCCCCAAATGCACTGACAAAAAAAATAATGTTAAGTATTCAGGCCAGAGATATGTATCAGAAGGGTGTGATTTACCTGGCCATATACCTCAGGGCAAGCCTCACAGGAAAATATAGGTATAAATATACATACGTTGTATTTATAAACGTTCTATAAAATCAGACTGGCGTTAGTTAAATGGCAGAAAAAGCAATGCGAGTATTGTTTGGAGGGTAGCCTGCTCCAAGTTCTGATTATAACTCGCTTCCCAAAGAAGGAGCCGCCCACAAGCTTAGAAGACAGATGAGAAGATCATCAGCGCAGATTTGCTGTGAACAGCTCGGTTCAGCTCTGTCCCTGCCAGACTCGGGGCCACACACACCCTCCCAAGATGGCTAGAGATTTACAAAAAGAGCACCCATTTCTTGCTCCAGTTTTGGCAAAGGCAGAGGGTGGTTTCGTCTCGGGGTAACTTGAGGCTTACCTGTAGAGCTGAGAACTGCCCTCAACAGCAAAATTGCCACCATCCTTATTACACCTAACATTTGCATTATCTCATCTGGTCTTCATAATAATCTCATGAAGTAAATACTATAATTACCCAAATTTCACAGAAGAGAAAACTGAGGCTAAAATGTGCCCCTGGTTACAGAGATGGTGAGTGCCAGAGGTAGGACTTGACTTTAAACAACTTCACTCTTTTAGAGTTTTACTTCTTATACCCTTTAGAGTAGTTTATCGACTACAAAAAAAACAACCATAAAGTAGGCTTTTAAAAATCCTACTCCACTTACAAAACTCTTCCTATTTATTCATTAATTTTATATCTATATCTATATCTATCTATATCTATCTTTCTATCTATCTATCATCTATCTATCTATCTATCTATCTATCTATCTATCTATCTATCTATCATCTATCATCTATCTATCTATATTTGGTTAGCCCTTGCAGAGTGCCAGGAACTGTTTGAAGCATTAAGAATTCAGCAGTGGACAAGACAAATTCTCTACCTGTGTAGAGTTTATATTCTATATTCCATACACATAACCTCATTTATTCTTTACTATAAGCACATAAGTCTGGGGCCATTAACATCACCCCATTTTTAGATAAGGGAGCCATTGCTCAGAGAAGTGAAGTAACTTCCCAAGGCCACAAAGCTGATAAGTAGGAAAGACAGGTTTGCCCCTGGCATTCTGACTGCTAATCCTATATTCTTTTCAAAATAAGCCACAGGGATGTAATGTGCAGCAGCACAGGGAATATAGTCAATAATCTATATATATAAAAGGCTAAGCAACCTTCTGACCCTCCAACTGGCCAGGAGGTATGATGCGTACTGACCACCAGGGGGCAGACACTCAACACATGAGCTGCCAAGCTGGGGCGACTTGGCAGTGGTGGTTCTCAAGTGACGCACCCGGAACCAGAAAGGAGGGAGCCCGATTCTGGGATGCGTCACCTGAGAACTGCCTTCTTGCAATCGTGACCCCTCAGGGGATGTAGGAGAGCCAGTTTCAGCCCAACCCCCACAGGCCAGGCCAAGGGACCCACCTGCCAGAGGGACCCCACTCACGCCGCAGATGACCTTCAAGCCACAGCGCCACCCCAGGTATGTCGGCCGGGGAGGGACTGCGAGAGGTTGGCTCCAGGACTCACCCAGCCTGTCTTGCCCACTCCCGCCCACCAGTCACCTTCTAATTAATTTTCTTTCAATGTACATGAATTCGTGCACCGGGGCACTAGTATGATTATTACTATGTATGGTGATGGGTGGTTACTAAATTTATTATGGTGATCACTTTATAAGGTACATAAATGTTGAATCATTATGTTGTACACCTGACGCTCATGTAGTCCTGTTAACCATCCCAAGATAGCTTTCAGAAGCTTGGGCAGAATGGTTGTACTGCCAGGATAGGAAATATGACCAAGTTGGTTCTCTTCTTCCTAATTTTTGCCTCTCTTCCTCACTTTTCAGTCCTTATTTCTTTCATGCATCAGGTGTCACTGTCTTCTAGTTGTCCATAGTCTCCCTCACCCCCACCAAACCTGTTCTGCTTTCCTCTCCAGTGTCTTATAAATCTCTTCTTCTGTCCTTCACTCCTTCCCTTCCAAACCTCAGGGTCACTCTTAGCTCCCACTCTTCACTTCACAGAGTAGGCCTGACATGCTGTGAAAAATGACCCAAATGGGAGTCCCTTCTATCATCATATCAGAAAAACCTGTTCCTAGTAAATCACAAATTTTATTTCTTAGAATTTCTTGAGTGAGTTTTCCCATGGAAACAGTCTCCCATGTGGCAGTTATATTCTTTAGTATTTACTGCAGGTACATCTGGGCTAAATATGTTCGTAAAGGCTGGCCAGCAGAATTTAA
The DNA here is from genome assembly GCA_026230045.1 of Corynorhinus townsendii. Classification (NCBI taxonomy): domain Eukaryota; kingdom Metazoa; phylum Chordata; class Mammalia; order Chiroptera; family Vespertilionidae; genus Corynorhinus; species Corynorhinus townsendii. Next base: position 23,817,827 of record JAPDVU010000012.1, on the reverse strand, counting down.
CAGTGGATAATATGCTTTGAATTCCAATCAACCCAACTACAAGTGACCTCTGGCAAAGATTTCCTTCGTAACACATTCCCTGTCTTCACTATCACTCACAATAAAAAATGGAAAGAAGTAAAAAATAAAATTTAAAAATAAGTGATTTCTTAGAATTAGAGAGATAGGGCCAAATGATATTAAACACAATAGAAAAATAAATAATTTAAATTTATGGGTAGCAATAGTGGAGGTTGTAGGAGGTAAAAGATAAATGTTTCTGGCTTTAGAGAATTTCAAACTGTGAATGCAAATGACATTCAAGAACCTCCTCAATCTGATCCTAATTTTTCCATTAGCTTTGAGTCCCATGAGAGTAAAGAACACATCTGATTTTGCTCAACATTATATCAGCAGCACTTAGCACGGGGCCTGAGACATAGTAGGCACTTAATAAGTGATTACTGAATGAAAGAATGTCATCCTAGATATCTCCAGCCACCACCACCACCACCCTCCCCCCACCATCTGCTTTCCAAGCAGCAATGCTCAGGGTTGATTAGCATTCTCTAAACAAGGCTGGGTTTTCACATTGAGCTTTTCCCTCAGGCAGTAGCCTCTACCTCTATTGTCTTTCCTCCCTCCTCTCCAGACCTGTTGAAATGGAATTCTTTAAGATCTAGGTCAAAAATTGTATCTGTTGCCCTGACCAGTGTGGCCCCGTTGGTTGGAGTGTCATCCAATATACCAGTAGATGATGGTTTGATTCTGGTCAGGACACATACCCAAGTTGTCCCAAGTCCTGGGTTCAAACCCCCCACTGGGATGCATATGGGAGGCAACAGTTCAATCTCTCTCTCTCTGAAGAATATGTTACAGACTGTGGGGAGTGTGGGGTGGAAAGAGATTATTATACATATATGCTATAGCCATGGACAGATAATAATGCAGGGAAGGACTGGGGAGAGGATGGGAATGGAGTGGAGGGGGACAATGGAGGAAAAAATGGGAACATCTGTAATACTGTCAAGATAATCCTATATAATCCTATATAATAAAGAGGTAATATGCAAATTGACCATCACTCCAACACACAAGATGGCCATTTCCATGTGGTCACAAGATGGCCACCACAAGATGGCCGGCAGGGGAGGGCAGTTGAGAGGTACCAGGCCTGAAAGGGAGGGCAGTTGGGGGCAACCAGGTCTGCAGGGGAAGGCAGTTGGGGGGAACCCAGGCCTGCAGGGGAGGGCAGTTGGGGGTAACCAGGCCAGCAGGGGAGGGCAATTAGGGGCAATTGGGCCAGCAGGGGAGGACAGTTAGGGGCAATTGGGCTGGCAGGGGAGCAGTTAGGAGCAATCAGGCCTGCAGGGGAGGGCAGTTGGGGGCGACCAAGCCTGCAGGTTAAGGCAGTTAGGGGTGACCAGCCCAGCAAGGGAGAGCAGTTAGGGGTGACTGGGCCAGCAGGGGAGGGCAGTTGGGGGTGAGCAGGCCTATAGGAGAGGACAGTTAGTGGTGACCAGGCCAACAGGGGAGGGCAGTTAGGGGCAACTGGGCTGGCAGGGGAGCAGTTAGGCATCGATCAGGCTGGCAGGGGAGTGGTTAGGGGTTGATCAGGCTGGCAGGCAGAAGCGGTTAGGGGCAATCAGGCAGGCAAACAGGCGAGCAGTTGGGAGCCAGCGGTCCTGGATTGTAAGAGGGATGTCCAACTGCCCGTTTAGGCCTGATCCCACCAGGCAGTCAGACATCCCTCAAGGGGTCTCAAATTGGAAAAGGTGCAGGCTGGGCTTAGGGACACACCCCACCCTGTGCATGAATTTTGTGCACCGGGCCTCTAGTTTTTTAATAAAGTATCTGTTATATTTCTCCTAACCTGGATCCCAGGCCTGAATGAAGCAGCTTTGTTGGGTGGGTGTTCGGCAGAGGTTGGGCAGAGGCTTCTTGCCCACCTTAGACCCAGGTATTGAGCATGTTCCAACACAGAGGTTGTGATTGTACTAGCTGGTGGAAAAGGGAGATTAACCACACCACCCTACCAGCCACACATTATTATTTCACTATGGGAGCCTGACAATTAGTAGCTGGTCCTGGACCTGAGGAGGAAAGCATTCTGGTTTCCTTTAAGAACACTTTACAACTTTCCCCATAGTTTCTGAAGACTCTCTAGGAGCAAGGGGGCTTATACTTGTCATCTTAGCCTCTGACTTTGCCCAAAGGTTTACTGAACTGACTTGAGAGAGGGAAAGTAACATTTCATTTCACACAAAAAGGAAGATAATCCCATATCCAAATTTACCTGGACAAATCAGAAATTGGACTATATAACACCAATTCCTTTTATCCCCCTGAGATTGCCATGCATCTTACTCAAGAAAAGAAATTTTACAATTTTACTATGCTACTCATAAATGCTTTTCTGCCAGATCAATAGAAAGCCTTTAGAATCTGAATTTATAAACTCATTCTGAGATATGGTCTTCTGCAAAGGATTGGATACTGTTTAAATATAATGATGATCAAACCATTCATAGCCATTGTTACTATGTGCAAAGTATAAAAATATCAGGTAACACTAAATGTTCATTTCTCAATTTAGCCCTCAACTTAGCCCTGCCCAAGACCACTGTAGACAGTTGCTTATCTACAGAGGTAGCTGAAATCCAGTCTTCACTCTGGTTGCCAAACCACATATTCTGGCATGGGGTTGGTTGTATCCAACCAGGGGAAGTGGCACCTTTTTTCCTAATTCTCACAACATACCTTCTTGGCCCTGCCCCTTGTTCCACACATACCTCCTAAGTTGCATTGGCCCATCTGTAACTTCTTTTCCTTTCCCAGAGTCACCACTCTCCAACTGAACATATCTTAAGTTTCATAAAGATGCTGGAATAGAGGGAAAAGGGCACACCATGTGATTTCCCAAGAGCCAATATTTCCCAAAAGATGGTTCTGGCTAAGGGGACACAAACACTCTAACTCCAACAGATAACCTGTCCAAATTCTCTTTTCATAACACAATGTAGCTATATTCAATATAAAACAGGTAGAGTGAGAATTGAATGTGATATACAGAGCAGAATTTTAGTCATGATACATGAGTTAAACAAGAAAAGAATCAAAACCACCTTTTTTATTTTATTGTCAGCAATTTTACCAAATACATCATTTATTTAAAAGGTGGCAACTCTTTGAAATGAGTTCTCAACTTCTCATAAAAGTTTAGATTGTCCCTACCTTCTTAGTCAACTAATAGAGATTATTTTTATTGCTACAAGCCATCCATGTTGTTTTTAATAACATGCCATTAATCATGATTAAATTGTGTAGGCTGAAAAATCACTAATAATTGCAGCAGAAAAAAACAGGTGTAAAAATGTTTTTCACATAGAAAAAACTTGTGTGGATTTTCTATAGAACCAGCAATAGGAAATGATAAAATTTATATTTTTATCCTTATAAGAATCTATATAGGTTTACCTAAAAGCGAGGAATAAAGTCAATTACTTTACTATTTAAAATAGATTTTGCTTTTGACAAGTATACAGATCATAATGGAACTGTGCCTTTGAGCTCTTTAATTGTGACAACTCTGAGACTCTCCTTGGTAAAGCAGATCATGCTGCTCCCGTTATCTCTCCAATCTGTTCTCAAATGGAATCATGCTCATGTTTCCAAGGCAGAGAAAGCACCAAGAGGTGAGCTTCTGTTAGCTCCTGCTATGGACTGAATTTTGCCCACCTCCTGCCCCCAATTAATATGTAGAGGCTCACAATGTGATTGTATCTGGAAATAGGGCCTTTCAGAAGGTGATGAAGGTTGAATTAAGGTCCTAGGGGTGGAGCACTGACCCAATAGAACTGGCACTGTTTTAAGGAAGGAGAGACATCAGAGTGCTTTGGCATCTGTAAGCCAGGACTCATGAGAGCTTGACCAAGCTGGAACCCTGATCTTGTACTTCCAGCCTCCAAAACTGTGGGAAAATACATTTCTGTTGTTTTAAGTCACCAAGCCTATGATATCTTGTTATGGCAGCCTGAGCTGACTAATACAGCCCCTTAAGCAACCTAATTAAAACTAATCATTATTATTAATTTTTTTTGGAAAAATAGTAAAAATAAATGTTTTAGAAGATTTTTTAAATTGTAATTTTATACAAAAAGTGAGTGAAATAAGCCCATCAGAGAAAGATAAGTACCATATGATTTCATTCATATGTGGAATTTAATGAGCAAACTGAACTAACAAGCAAAATAGAGACAGATTAGAGCAGGCAGACAGCTCTGATGGGTGTGTATTAGGGAGGGTTGATATAGGGATCAAGAAAGAACTCATGGACATGGACAACAATGTGGTGATTGTAGGGAGGAGGGGGTGGGTGGAGGTGGGTGGAGGTGGAGGAGGGTATAGGAGGGAAAAATGGTGATGGGAAAAAATACTAGTAAATTTAATTTAAAAATTAAATTAATAAAAAATTGATTTGTAATAACTTTTCTTTTTATTGATTTCTAATAAATTTTCTAAGTAAATTTGTGGGTTTTTTTGCTATGCAACCATAGCTTCAAAAGAAAGACTCTTGCTTATGCCTAACAGATTGTTACTCTAAAATTCCTCTTATTTGGATATCCCAGAGCCACCACTGCCCAAGTCCCAACACAAATGCCACTGGTTTTCTTATACTTTCCTGATATATCCTCCTTCTACTCTAGCACAATATTTAAATTTAAAATGTCTATGTCATTTATCATATCACCTTGTAATTCTGTGCCTTGTGCACATGCCTCTCCTCCACTAGAAGACACACATGCTAAGAATAGGGTTCAGGCTATCCTTTTGGATTTCCCCAATGTTCATCACACTCTTTTGCCAGTGGTGCATATATATTCAGTAAATGTATGAAAGAATAAATAAACTATTGATGGATGGATAAATGAATGAAGAAATTGATCAATAATTTATTAATAAATAAGTATTAAAAATTACCATTTTGCTTCATCAATTTTCTATGGCATCCAGAAGAATTACCTTCCCACCATAATGCCTCCCCTTGATGCCACATTTCTGAAAGAAAAATAATTAATAAAAAGGTAAAAGGTAGTAGTCCTTAGTTGCAGTGCATTCTATTGGTTAGGCATAGTACCTTTGTACTTATTCCTTACTACTTTTAAGTTTCACTACCCCCATTTTTATGACAAGAAAACTGAGTCTCTGTGAGGTTAAGCAATGCTTCCATACCCGTACAGCTAATAAAAAGCAAAGCTACAATTGAAAACCAATACCAAATTCAGGCTCAATACCACATACTAAATTGTCTTTCTTTCTCTATGGCTTTCTCTTGACTTTTTGCTTTAGCTTTTTGTAAAAAAAAAAAAAAAAAAAGAGGTACTAGTAGTTCAAGATATTTTCTGAAGCCATTTAATATAGCCATGTTACTGGACCCAATTTGGAGGATGAGGTGAGGTGTTCATTATTTCCCAGCATTTTTTCATTTTCCAGTTAGGTTCTGATATCTCAAGGGACTCCAGAGATGCAAAGCAAAGGAGTCAGGTTCTTTCCAATATGATCTCATCCATATTGCTACTCCCCAAAGTATAAAACTTAGGGGAGAACATGTTATGTTATGTTCAGGCAAATTTGAGTTACAACCCAGTCCTGGCATTCATTAGCTATGTACTAGTATAGTTAAGTAATCTGTCTCAGTTTCCATATTAAATAATGTTCATGAACTCAGACATATCTGAACATATGGCCAAGACTAAGAAGAGAGATCCATTAGGGATTAAGTTGCATGAGAGATGGAAAAAGCCCCTTGGTCAATGTGGCAGACTGGCTAAAAACTCACCACTTCTTCCTTTTGGGCACTCAGGAAACTACACTTCCCAGCATCCTTTGCAATTAAATTGGTGCCATGTCATGAAAGTAATGTTCAACACTTCCAGTCATGGACATAAATTGCATCATGTGATCTTCCTCTCTCTTTGCTGCTCCACCAACTAAATATAGATAGTAGAGCAGTGGGTTCTGAAGAGGCCTTAGAAAGTGGCCCCACCACATTGGGATTCCAGAATCATGGAATGGGAAGCTGCCTGGCACACAGAGTGTGATATTAGCCAAAAGAAAAACCTTTACTGGGTAAAGTCACTAAGACTCCAAGGTTGTTTGTTATAGCACCTGGCACTAGTTACTTGACTCATACAGTTTCTCAAGTTAGCAAATTTGAATTCAGGGCGAAAATAATGGGTCATCAAAAAAAAAAAAAAAAGAAAAGGGATGATTTGTTATTCTGTGACTGATAAGCACTGCTCAGCATATTTTCTGGGCTGCTTCCCTTATCACCCTATCCCTACTCTACCACACTTCAGCTGGTACTAAGGCCACAGGAGGGGCTATCAGGAAGATCCTTCTCATTAGAATCTCCACAGGACACTAAAAATGCAAAGCGGTATTGCTTTGTGGTCTGTGTAACAGAAGGAAGGTCGGGGATATATCCTCTCTTTGACTAGAAAATGGTTGGAGAGCAGAACAGAGGAGCCTAACATGTCAGAGGCAGAAAATGTCACACTAGTTACCCAGGGAGCAAGCAGCCCAGTCAGAAGTGAGAGGAGACCACAGCAAATTGAAACCTCAACGAAGGTTCAGCACCCCCAGACACCAGCATAGTTAGGTGGGGCAGAATTAAAATAAAAGAGCTCAGGTTTTAATGCCCATTTTTCCCCCTTCCTTGTTTCCCTTTTATGTGCACTGCCCTCATTAAAAGCATCCCAACTTTCTGACGAATGCCTTTGAGTTGCACGATGATTTTACACTTCCCTGTAAAGGAGAATATCGGCATTACACATTGAGTGAGGGACACGCTGGGATTGCTGTCCATCCTCCAGTGAACTGCAGGATAATCCCGTTAACCTTTCTAACAGGAGGTCATTAAACAATTCTGAAAGCTGTTTCCTCTCACATCAGAACTGCATGTGAAATCTGATCTAGTGTTTTTAATATAGCTGTTCAGCTGCACAGACAGCCCTTCACATGTTTTAGATGGTCTTTTCTTATGCTTCCCTTATCTGCTGAGTGCTATTAGCCTTTCTCTCATTTAGGTGTTATCCTATCTACCTGGTCCCTGCCCCCCGCAAGCCCCCCACCATGATTTCAACATTTAACACATTTCTTCCAATAGGATAGCCCCCATTTTCTCATTCCCTTTGATGCTTTGTTTATCACTTGTGCCAATCCATGTTTCATTCATTTCAACATATCACCTTCCTGTGCATGTCTTCTAAAATTCATTGTAATTGGTATTTTGTTCTTTGTGCTGCTTAGCTATTTTCATGAACTTAACAATTTATATTAAACCTAATTTATTTCTGTATTTCACTCACAATCTCTCTTTTTATCCCCAAAGACATTTTACCTCCCAGTTTTCTTCTTCCTTCCTTCTCTTTTTTTCTCCAGTGAAGTATGCTAACAGCCACGTGATGTCAGAATTTGTGCCTGAATACATTTTCGAGAACAAGCATGTTTTCCATATTTATCTTCTTGATCATGTAGTCCTTCAATTCAGTTTGAAAGCCTAATTTCCTTTTGGATCTCAAGAAGCACTAATTTTTTACCTTACATGTAAAGTGAAAACTTACATTTTTAACCATATTTAAGAAAGTAGGTAAAATTGAAATGTGCTTCTGGTGGCTTAAATAACACAAAATGGATTCCTCATCTCTGGAGAAGATTCCATAATAAAACCCTATCATTGAATCAGCAATGCAAACATCAAGAAAGTCAATTTCAGGGCTGTCATGTTAGGGCACTTGACATGTTTAAGAAATCTCTTTGCAAACGGGGGCCTACTTATCATTGGATGAAGGACACGGATTTAATCTCCAGGGGTGACTGAACCCAGTGTCTGGGGTTCTTCCAAAGATTTAAAGTCATTTCCAAATGTTTTTGATGCAGCACCACCCCAAAAGGATTTTGGCAAGTGTGTTTCCCTTCATTTTAAAACCCAAGCGTATTACAAGGGAAATGCAATCCATATGTCTTTGATTCATTTACACTTAAATCATCTAAATGCCATTGTGCAAGAGCTATTTGATGTACAAGAAGCCTGTGAGCCTGTTGTATAAGCCTTTTTAAGCCTTATTTCTTTGAATCAGAGAGTCATGTTTTGCCGGCCTAAACAGAGAACTTGAACTGGGAAAAGCTCAAGTTCACTTCTAAACTGAAAACCTGCAAAGTTTTGCGTGGCTTCTGTACTTAGCAATATGTTTCCCTTTGCCCAAAGCTCACAAACACCCAGCATTTCTCTTCTCTGTCTCACATGTAGTGAGAACAGGGTAAATCAATTTTTGAATCACATTTTACTTGTAAAATTCACATTTTGAACCTCAGTTATCTCCCAGGCACTGCCAGAAGTTAAAATAGCAACACTTGAAAATTAGGCTTTTGCTCTAAAAGGGCAAAACAGTCTATAAAGTACATAAATTACTGCTTCTGTACATTTATTTGTTTGACAGGTTTAAGATATAAGTGTGGCTTACATATGGATTTTCAGGATGCCAGATTGGATGCTCCATGAGCTACAGTCACAAATGTAACCTCTTTTTTTAAGACTTATGTTTGGGAGAATAGAATTGGAACAATCTCGCTGTTCTGCACAAATCTAATTGCTGTGTCAAAACAGCAATGGAATATGATGAACATTTGCATTTTTCTCATTTACTGCCCTTTTCTATGGCTTTAATCATATTCACATCCATGGTCAAGAAGAAAGTATGTTAAACTATTTGCTCCCTTGCTCCCTGACACTTTAAAATTTTCTCATGAGTTATAAACTAATACTTTTGGGACTAAAACTGTGAACCACTAATCAGGTGTTTGGAGAAACCCAAGTGATTAACACTGATTGCTATGGACATAGAAACATGTCTTGAGAATGGGTAAATCTTTCTCAAGCAAAAGTACTAATTATCTTCAAATGTGTGATTCCTTTGTTTTTATTTAGACACAGCTTAGAGGTTGCTTTTCAGTGAGAAGGAAGAAATAATGATGGTGTGATTGTCTGAAGAGAAACAATATTTTAAATTTACATTTGAAGCTTAGGGAGTAGAGATGAATATAAAAAGAAAGAAATCCAGGTGAACCTAATTATTTTTTGTGTGTTCTCTGTAGTTCACATATATGATAGACTATCATGTTTGTGTAATCAAAAGGATTTTAAAATTTAAGTTTGGAAAAAAAGGAATTGGGCACTAAACCTAGCAAACGCTTAATTATGCTGAGATAATTAGATAGCAGAAAGTGTTGGATTTAGTTCTTTTTCATAGTTTTCATTAACTACCAAGTCTTCATGATTCTCTGCAGGCAGAAATTATTAGCATTCTATTCTTAGAAGAATGGTACACAACTGACAAAGAATTAGAGTTTCAAAGAGTATGACAGAAACCTTTATATTGAACTATCCACATATTTTCTTTAAAAAATAGATTTTTTTCTATTAAAAATTTTGTATTACAAAGTTTCAAATTCTAAATCAAATTTAAAAATATGTAGTTTAAAAGTTTAGCAGACAATCATAACAAAACCATATTTTCTAGTATCAATTTAATAAAAAGCAAAGAACTTGTGTTTTTATGATTTTGCTGCCAAAATCACCAAATTGAACTACAGGGTATTGATTATGATTGTGCAATAGGTCAATAATTCTGATTTTGGTCAAAACAACTAGTGTTGTATTGTAAAATTCCCTCAAGTATTATGAGATTAAACTTGAGTTCAGGTGGACATTTAAAAATGTTAAGAACCAAAGTTCATCAGTACTTCTGCCCCTGACCTGCTGCTCTCCACACTCATCTCTTCTTGCTCTAGAGAAATTCTCTTCCTTCTATAAACACAAAAACCTTGTCAGCCCTCATGTGTCACCTCAGCATGATTTACTGACTATCTGGGAAACCCATCTGATGTAAGGCATTATTGACCTCACCTAGTGGGTGAGATTGATCAGCTCACTCTGAATGCAATAGAAGTTTCAAACTTAAAGGAAACACCGACCGCGGAGGTTGGACTATAATCGGAAGCCTTGCAGTTATAAGAAGACACTAATCAGAGTAAATTCCAACTCTGAGAATTCTAGTTCTTATTTCAAATGGATCAGAAAATATCTTTATAATGTCCCCTTGACACATATTTACCTCCTACAAACACACACCTACACACATTTACATAAGTACAGTACATATACCCATACATTTATATATATACACACACACATGCAAATACATACCCTGCAAACCATATTTGTCTAAAAGCATGATTTTATATCCAAATAAAATTTAGAGTCTCAAATATACCCCAACTGTACATGTTGAAAGCTTGGTGGGCAGAATCCTTTCAAAGGCAAACCATAAGAATTTATGAAATATTTTATACAAAAACATCAAATTGGTTCTTATTTTATCTAAATCTATTTACTCACTCCTCACTTAAGCAGCCATACAATCTGTTTGTTATATAATGATCAAGAGTCAATGGTATAAAATGGGGCAGATAGTCCTGGGCAGTGTCTTGAGATTCAGACTTAATCATTATAAAATCTTAAACTGAAACTTTAAATGTTTGCTTGTGAGGAAAATAATTAATTACTAATGTTTACCCTTATTTCAAAAGACTCTGATCTTCAAAATTGTCATTCAATACTATCATAGACAGAATAATGGCCCCCAAAGACTTTCACATCCTGATTCCTGGAACCTATGAATATGCTAATTTATGTGGCAAAGGGAATTTTACAGATATTAATAAGGATCATGAGATGAATTAAGCAGTGATCCCAATATAAATAGAAGAGTTCTTACTGGAGGGTCATATAAAGAAAGATGTGAGAATGGAAGCAGAGATTGAAGTGATGCACTTTGAAGGGCCATGAACCAAAGATGCAGATTGCTTCATGAAGCTAGACAAGACAAGGAGGTAAATTCACCCTAGAGCTTCCAGAAGGAACACAGTTCTGCTAACACCTTATTATTAGCCTGTAAGACCTATTTTAGATTTTTTACTTCCAGAACTGTAAAACAATAAATTAGTTTTGAGCCACTAAGTTTGTAATAATTTGTTACAGCAGCAATAGGAATGCACTTTTAAAATAACTATATTAGTACTTGATGTATTAATTTAAAACTTTGCTATGCACTTTGCTTTAAACAAATATATACACAAGCTTCATTGTGCAAAAGGATACTTCATAGGATTCCCAAAACTATAGTTCTCCCAATCCATATGAAAATCTACATAATTGATTGTTCATAAAATATGATATATTGCAATACATAAATTTTCATGACAGTTTTCAGGAACATATCAATTTGGTTGAAGGATGTAGTGCTAATTACAATCCTTTCCCCCATAATTATCTTTCATTTTTCTAAAGACTAAAGTTCATACATCCCTATTTATCAGTTAGCATTATATTTTTCTTGGTTAAATTGATTTAGTATTCATATTTTATAACACCAAGTACCAAAAAGAAGTCCCTGTCTATTTCTACTCATCCTTTGTCCCTAAAGGCCTAGCATCAAAGTAAGTTGGACCTGAAGTTTGGAAGTTTGGGGTCAGTCAGTTATATCCATGACACCCATCCCTGTAATTGACCACCCTCACTCAAGCATTTTGCTCCATCCTCTTCACTGTGAAAAGTTCAAGGATTTGCAATTTGATCAAGGAAGAGGCAGGGCCATGAAAGGCAGTGATACCTAAGCTCTGGTGAGTGATGTCTGGCCAGAATTATATGAGGGGGACATCTTCCACTGAGAGATCTTCCAGAGTCAGTGACAGGAGTCCACCATCCAGAATGGGAGTAAATCAAGAAACCTCCTGGAAGAGCAGGGGAAACCATAAGGGGGGCTTGCATGTCAACATGATGGCATACAGCAGCAAAGAGAGAAGTCTCTGGGTAGAGAGTTCCGAAGAGCAAAGCCCTTTTGGGTTCTTTCTAGCTGCAGGGTTTGTATTGTCTATAGTTAGCAGACTTTGGGTGTAGTTTCACAGGATATGTAAAGTAGTTTCTAAATGGCCAAAAATATGTTTATGTGGATTATATTTAATGCAATCAGTTGTGTAAGAATTTGAAGTAGGTGCTGGCAAGCTTTGGGCTAGTGGTCCTAACCTGCTCTAAAGAAAGAACATGGAAACCACAGGGGCCATCTTTGGCCATTTATATGGCATCTGCTCTGTTCTTTCTTTCACCTTCCCAATTCCTCTTCTTTTTTTGAACTAATCTCAGGACAAAACATATTACATCTTCAGCCTCTTTGCAGAACATAAAATGTTTCTTCCACCTCCTTGCTTCAATCCAGACTGATTTTTCCCCAATGGCAGTACTATTCCTTCTGTACTTTTGAATAAAGATCTTTCATTCTCTTGCAACTCAGTATCATGAATCTGGAGGAGATGCCTACACCCTCCTCCTTAGTTTGACCCTCCTATCCAGAAAGTTCAGGTTTCTCCAAAAAGAGCTTTTTATGCTTACACCCTAGGTTTTCTTTTTTTAAATTTATCCTACCAAAGATCAGTTTACTTGTTCACAAAACACATCCTTCTTTTATGTCATCTGTTGGCCTCTAGGTTACAGACCCATATTCATTGTTGTTGTCCCCTGGACCACAGCTTCTTTCTGCCTGAATGCTTGTTATTATCCTGAACAACTTCAATGGCAATGTGTAAGAACTCTCCAATACCCTTCCACATCCATCAATAATACCTTCAATTCCAGAGGGCTTGACCTCCACCCTTCTCCCCTAGCTCATTTTTATGTCTCCTCCTGGACCTTCTCGGGAACAAAAACATCTCGCTTTAGAAATCAGATATTCTCTTCTGCCTTTCTGCTTCCCTTCTAGAACCTTTCTTTACAACTGCCCTTCTGTACTGTAGAGTACTTAGAATACCTTGCAACTCCATGTTATTTCTTAATTTCCTCATTTCCTTCCCTTCATAGATTCACAAACATCCTCAACTGGTTTGCAACTATATGCTTTTGTCATACATTTTAACTTTGGATCAACCTTTGGACTCTGAGGCTGAGTTGGATTGAAAAAAAAATACAATTCTGTAGACTGAGATTGCTAAATGATTATTCCCTTCAACTACAGCTTGCCTCTCTCCATTGCTCATAAAGGTTTTTATGTATCTTCTTCTAGTTTCCACTCCCATTTCCCTCAATAGCAATTCAAAATATTTGTCAGTCTACTCAAAACCCCCAACAAAACTCCTATTTTTATTCTCCATAGTAAATGTCAACCTTTTCTTCAGAGATAAAATTGGGATCCCCAATTTAGCTTCAAAATCTTCTTGCACTCCTGTCCTGTTGATCTCCATTTGTGGTCTTCAGCTATTCAGTCATCCAGTCAGAAAATGAAATGATATTGTCAATATCTTCAACTCCATTACCCACTATAAGCAAGCTATCACCATATATTTCTCAATTTTTTCTCAGAAATGTCTTCTTTTTTATCATCTAAATATTTTAGCCTGGCTGGTGTTGCTCAGTAGATTGAGAGTTGTTCCCAGGACCAAGAGGTCCCTGATTCAATTCCCAGTCAGGGCACATGACCAGATTGTGGGCTTAATCCCCAGTGGGAGGGGGGGGGTGTAGGAGGCAGTCAATCAATGCTTCACTGATGTTTTTATCTCTCTCTTCCTCTCTATCTAAAAATCAATAAAAAAAATATTTTAAATGTTTATTTTATTCTTTTGTATACCTCCCATGTTACTTCCAAGTAACTCCATGTTACTTTAAAACCCAATTGTCTCTTTCTTAAGCTTTGAAAATATCTTCTAATGGTGCTAGATTAAATTTAAGACATCATTTATTCCACAGGATAAAACACCCTACACTGATATTTAGAATGTTGGTGGACATTGCCCAGGTGTTTAACTTGGGGAAATGGTGATTTCCAGGAAATTTATTAAAGAAAGATGGTACAGGGGTGAGGAAAAGTAGGTTCACAATTGTTCGTAAGGGAAAAGACATGCAGGTTATGATTATTACAATAGCTTTATTAGCGCAAAAGAGTGTCACAATGGCACAGCGCACTTAGGTACAATCTCGTAAGTGCTCAAATTGCCAGCCTTCATTATTACATTCTTTAGTCTACTTGCTAAACAAATCTGTTTTGTGTACTCACAACTATAAACCTACTTTTGCCCTGTCCTATATGTCTCATTCTTGCTCCTGAACTATAAAATCCCCACAAGATAGGGTCTGTGCCTAGCCCAACATTGTACCATAGTACCAGGTACTGAAGAAGTATCTAGTAAATTTTGGTAGAGAAGGGAAGAAGAAAGGAAGCAGAGAATGATAGGACTTTACTACTTTAACTTTCTTCTTGTCAAATATTTTGTGGACATCCTTTAAAATATTTTACTTAAAAAGATCTCCAGACTATCTATATTACTGTTACCAAAGGGCAATGGTCAAATATACCATTTATGGAAATGAAGAATTAAAAGAGTTTTAATAGCAGTGCCATCAATTTCAGAGTGAGAAGAGTGAGAATGAGACAGATTCATAATTAATTTATTCTATATTTATACCATAGCAGCTAGGATCTGCTAACTATATGTATATATACATTAGAATATATAAATATACATATATCATACATATATATATATATATATCCAACCTTATGCATAATGTGAAGAATAAAACACCTCACCCATAAATAGGTAATAAAACAAGCCAGCAAAAAAAAAAAAAAAAAAAAAAAAAAATCTATCTCTAAGCGATTAGCATACACTCTGATTTGATTTATGTATTAATTGATTTTTTTAAAATTATGTATTCAAAGGTTAATAAACTGTGTATTCTGACCTCTAGGATCTAAATGCACAGCAATAGAGATTAATGGTTATCTCAGAATAAGGAACAGTGGGAAATTAGGGCAGAGGAAGAATTTATCTTCCTGGAAAGATTAGGAAACACTTCATTGAGGAGATGATAGCTATTCTGGGAATTAAGGATAAGCAGGATCTGAATAAGGGAAGAAGAGAACAACAAATACTTGAAGTTTCATAAGCAATAGTTCACAGGGGGATGATGCTGAAAATGGTTATTGATAACTGTGGTGCTCACTCGTGCTGTTCACTAATATCTGACTTTCTTCTCCTTGTGCTATGTGGTAGGTTTGCATTTCTTACTTTCTCCCATGGTTAGTTGGAGCCAAATGACTAATTCTAATTCTGGCCAGTGGGTTGTGAGCTGAAGTGACATATGTTACTTCTATGCCATAATATTCAATTGCCAGTATAAGGTCCTCTAAAGCTCTTTCTACTCTTTCCCATACAATGGAGACCAGCGACATCTATGATGGTGGCTACTGCCTCGCTGGTGTGCTCACTGGATTGAATGTTGTCCCATGTACCAAGTGGTCATCTGTTTGATTCCTGGTCAGGGCACATGCCCAAATTGTGGGCTCAATCCCCAATAGGGGGCATGCAGGAGGCAGCTGATTGATGTCTCTCTGACCCATGTTTATATCTCTCCTTATCCCTCTCTTTCTAAAAAAATTAATACAAAACATATTTTAAAATAAGTTGGTGGCTACTAACTTAGGGTGGGTCTTTGAGTGACAGCAAGAAACATTATTGCTGACTTGAAATGCCTATATAATGTGTGAAAAATAAATTTTGTTAATTTAAAACACTGAAATTTTCGAGTATTTTGTAACCACATTTTAACCTAGACTACACAGACAATTGCAGAAATGAGACTCCATTTGATAGACATATGTAACATATTAAATGGAAAAGTGATAGATAAGTTTGGGGGTGGGGGGAAAACAAGTTGATTTGTGGAAAAACATGAATTCCAGTTTAGATAGTTTGGACTTTATTTTATAAAGTAGAGATGTTAAAAACTTTCAAACAAGGGAATGTTCTGAACAGAATTGTGTTTTAGAAAATTTAATCAAGCAGGATAGAAGATGCCTAGAAAGCAGAAAGTCACTTAGAAGCAGGGAAATAAGTTATATTATCATGAAAAGCCTAGAAGTCACGGGGTTTAAACTAGGGTAGTGGCAGTGGGAACCAATTTGGCAGGATGAATAGAACAGTAATTTGCTGGTCCTGGCAACTGATGAGGCCCAAGAGACTTATACATTATTCTAAGAGTTTGAGCCTGAGTGATTGCCATTGCCACTGAAATAGTGAGTAAGCAGAGAAATAAACACATTTGAGAGAAAAAAGTGCAAATTTGGGTTAAGCATGAAACCCAGCAGGCAATGCCCAGCGGACAACTAGAAAACAAACCGAATATATATTTGACACTCATTTGGGAAACCTATATAACTTTATTCACCGATGTCACCAATACATTTCATATATTTTCTAAGAAAGGAAGTGCAATATTTTGGTCAAGTGAAAGGAAAAGGAGCCAGACCTCTTGGATACAGATCATAGCTATGACACATACAACAAATTAACTTCGTAATCTTAGAAATTTAGGTAATCTTGTTATAATTCCATTTATTCATCTATAAAATGGCTATGATAAAACTAATGGTGATAATAATACTATTGATAATGGTGATAATGGTACATATGATTTTGATAACAGAATCTCCTTCAGGATTGTGAAATTTTAATTAATAAACATAAGCTACTTTTAACAGTATTGGTACATATTAAATAATCCATATGTATTTTAGACTGTTATGTATGCTAGCTATCATCATTAGTTATGTGTTTTATTTTGTTTTGTTTTCATTGGAGAGTATTGGTGTTTTTTTGTTTTTTGTGGGTTTTGTTCTTTTTTTTTTGTCCTCGATGGGCTTACTCCTCATAAGCCATACATTGATACTTGGCTGTTTGGAAGATAGTTAAGGATAGACTCTGTAATCATGCAATAAACTTATACTTGCCCAAATAAGAAATTACTCCTAAGCCTATCTACATTAGCACAGTGATTAAACCTCAAAAATATTTATATTCTCTCATGCATTAAAAATGAAATATACTATTAAGTATTTACTACATATATATATATATATATATATATATATATATATATGCAGACACTGTTCAAGGTCTTTTGGAATATAGTAATGAACATAACTTGCAATGTCTTTGTTCTCATGGAGTTTTTATTTCTTGCACACTTGCTAAATGAACAAAATATATGCTAAATTTTGGTGTAAATAAACATGGCAGACTGTTTCTAATAAACATATGACTTAAATATAAATCAAATTAAAATCCCCATAGTTTTGAAACTGAGTACATTCTCTTACGCTAAAACTCAGCACAGGTGACCACTTCTCCCATCTTGAATCACTTTTTATCATGTGATTTTCTTGATATCACTACTGACGTTTAACCTCTTTTTGGCATAGATTCAGTTACTCTCTAAATGTTGGCCTGTCCAAAGGCTTCAACCTGCTGCTTCTCTCTATTTATAATCACTCTTTATTTTTCCTCATCTAATCTGTAACTTTCAAATTTGTATCTTCAATTTTAACCTCTTTCTTGAAATTCCCATTTTTTTATCAACTGCCTGTTCATTATTCCCATTGCACATCTCTTAGCTTCTTAAATGTAACATAAAGCAGAACTCCTATTCCATCTCCTCAATCTGTTCTTACAGCTCAGTAAGTAGCATTATGATTTGTACAGTTGCATAAAGCAGAAGTGTTGATGTCATTCTTAAAAATTTGTTTTTCTCCTTTTCCTTATCCTATTCTCCCTTCAAAATATAACCTGAACTTAATCTCATTTTACCACCTCCGCAACTACCATTCTATTGCAACTCACCTTTATCTCTCTTCTAAACTACAATAGACTCATAACTTACCTCATAACTTCCACTCTTCCCCACACAGTAGCCAGGAGAAACTTTTAAAATCTCAATCATACCACATTTTATTATTAACCCATCTAAACTCTTTCCAAGGTTTTCCAACATACTGAGAATTTAATTAAAATTCCCAATCCTTGTCTTCATCATGTAGCTATTTTCTATTTTTCCAATATCATCTCCTATTATGTCTCCTTCCTTCATACATGTTACAATTTATCCAGTGTCCTCTTATAACTGCTTTCATACATCAAGTCTTGTACAAACCTCAGTACCTTAATGCTTGCTGTTCTCTTTGTGTAGAACAAATCTTTGATCTTCCAATACCTTGCTCCTTCATTTTATTCAACTTAGAAATTCCCTGACCAACATGTCTTTGATATTTCCCCTTTCATTTGTAATTCCTTTACATTAATTGACTTTTATTAATTTACAAGTAGAAATTACATTAAATATTTTATTTCACTAATTTGGTTTTTATTCCCGTCCTTGTCACTGGTATGTAAGTTCTATCCAGGCAAGAAATTAGTGTCTAAAATATTTCTACACTTAGTAATAGATTATGTTAAATTGGTGAGTAAATTCATGACTAGATTGATAAAAAAATGCTCTTTTCCCCCAGATTTTTTCAGATATTTCAGATTCAAGATTTTATTCCCCCTTTGGAATTGAATTTTATCTTAATCATATCTTCATTTATTTATATTTATATGGCAGACGTGGACATAGTTAAGAAGTATTCTGCTTCAGAAATTTAAAGGTCATAAATAAACACTGAATATCAAAGGCTTTGTGTTTTCCTGTAAGATTGAAATTGGTTGACTTAGCCAAGAGGAGTATGAATTTGAGGGTCAGTTGCCCAAAATTTTCAAAACTAATAACTGTTATGAAGTAAGATGCTTTAATGGTAGAAGAAGAAACAGTTGTTTAGCTCTATCATTAACTTTTATTTAATAATTTTTAACTGTCTATTTCTATTTATATGAATAGATTGTTTTCAATTAATTTTAGTGCCTCAATATGTCCATCCTATTCTCTGTATTTGCATAACTTATTCTTGAACTGCTATCTTAGTTTTCACTCTCTTATTTCAAAATGAAGTTTTCTTTGCGTCTTTATACTTCTTACTGAATATGAGTCTTTGATGTTTGTCTTTCCTATTAGACTGCAAGCTCTGTGAGGATATAGACACTATCTATTCAAGTGATGTATCCTTGTTACCTGGTTCAGATGTATTCTTTCCCGCAGTAAATCTTTTAAGCTTCATCAAGCTTTTAAGCTACTAACCATTTTCTCTTCAAATATTTCTTGTGCTTCATATACATACTACCATCTTACTCTTGTGGCTCCAATTACATATATGTTAGTGTGTCTGATGGTGTCCTATTGTTTGTTTGTTTTTTCTTCTGTGTGTTTCAGTTTGGATTTTGTATTGACCTCTGGTTCTCATTTTCTGTCTTCTTCTATGTCCAACCTACATGTGTATCCATCAAATGAGTTATTAATTTCAGATAATACTTTTTATTTCTTGAAGGTTCATTAGATATTTTAAAAAATGTATCTTTGTTGTTGAAAGTATTACAGATGTCCCCTTTGTTTTATTTTGTTTTCTTTTCCCATTGACCCCTTCCACCCTACACCCACCCTCCCAGGCCTTCACCACACTATTGTCTGTGTCCTTGGGGTTTGCATATATGCATATAAGTTCCCCAGTTAATGGTTCATCTCTTCCCACCCACCCCTACCCCCATCTATCCTCTGAAATTAGTCAGTCTATTCCATGCTTCTATGTCTCTGCATCTACTTTGTTCATCAGTTTATTTTGTCCATGAGATTCTACATGTGAGTGAGATCATATGATACTTTTTCTCTGACTGGCTTATTCAATGGAAGATTGAACACATCCTTGAATAACGAATATTAATAGAATCAAAAATATTTTATTATATTTTATAAAGTATATTATAGAATATTACTAAAACAACATTTTTGTTGGATAATAGCCAGAAATATTTTATCTACCACAATACTGACAAGTCAACTACTTGTCTAACTCAGCTACCTATTTAAACTCAAATTGTTTGATCTCAGAAAGAAAATGAAGAAAAGGAGGGGTGAATGAGTCACCTTTCATGCCACGAATGATTTATATTCCTCTCCCCTTAACTAACAAAGATACCAAGTTTGAGGTATTTTCTTCAATTACCATCTACCAGAAAGATTTCAATCACCTTTTAAAATAAACTTTATTTTTTCATCTTTCCAGCAATAGAATATCAGCATTGAAATTTCAGAAAATAGTTTAATTAAGAAAGTAAAATCACCCATAATTCCATATCCAAAGTTGATTGCTGTTAGCCTTCTTGTGTATTTTCTGCTACTCTCTAACAAATGCATTAATCATACAAATTTATTAGACAATGCTTGGCCTACATTTTTTTCTTTATGTGAATTACATATTTTAAAAAGCATTTTCCAATGCTGTAAATCTCACTTTAATGAATTATATTGCATCATGTAGATATACCATAATTTATTTACCATTTTTCTAATTTTGTTCCCAATTTTTCACTATTGCATTATTTGGAACCGGAATTCAGTAAAATTATCCTCTTGAGATCCATAAATTTAAGACTTCATGTTTTTCTTTCTACTACCCTTGAAGATAAATTAAATGTTAGCATTATTTCTGCTTTGAATTTTATGTTTAAACAATCTATTTTTGAAGCTGATTTTCATTTCAAAAAACTTTCTAATTTCTTCTTCCTTTAAACATAAAAGATAGCATCTAGACATACTGTTTTGTAATATTTTTTTCAGGTATAACAGTATATGCCTATGTAATATTTCCATTTCAGCATTTCAGTATGTAGAATGTTTCTCCTTCTCCCCCCCCCGCTCCACAAATGCCTATAATTGCATTGTATGAATGTACCATAATGTATTTAGCTTGTGTCTTATTGATGGAAATTGCTTTATGCTCGTCTTTGTTACAGCAACCAATGCCACAATAAGTAACCTTGTAAACTTACATGTTAATGTGCACACATATGTCTGTAGGACAGATTCCCAGAAATATTACTGTTCAGTAAAGATATAATTACATTTGTAACATGTATTTACATCTTGAATTTGTATTCACACACACACACACACATACACACACACACCTGGGGAAGTATACAAAAATAGTGAGCAAGTGATTCACTTGTGTGGAAAGAGGGCATGAGCTAAGTGGTTAGGAAATAGCATGCAATTAAAATTTTGCATATTTCACATTTTTATAATTTGTATGTTTATTTTGGACCTTGTATGCCACATTTTTGGAAAGTAAATTTTAAATGCCCACCCATCAGTATCACCCAATAGCTCTAACTCTTTATTCTCTCAGGATAGATATTTAAAGACTGTTACAAAACCCATACCCACACTGGACACATTTGCAGCCCCTGTGCTCTAATTCACTGAGTTTGGTGCCATTTAGAAATGTAAAAAGGCATTACCAATTCAGACAGGATATGGAAATGGCTAGACTGAACCATCGGAGGGTCTGGAACACTAATTCCAAGGCTTAGCCCACAAAGAGCCCCCAGTTGTTACAACAGTTTTCAAAAGAAATCACCACTGAGAACATTTCCCAATGGTGCCAATCCCTATGAGAGTATTCAACAATATAATGTGAGAACTGGTTCCCCAACCCCTCAAGTATGGAATATAACCATTTAAAAATAGCTCCTTATTTCATAGTTTAGGATACTCTAGGCAGAGCATCAAGTGTTTCCACAGTGAAAACATTGATCTTTCTGGGAAGAATGTCCTCCATACAGTGATCCCTCTGCATTAATAACAAATGGGGGGCGGGCGGGGAGATGTGCAAAATTTAAAGACAAGGATGGTTCCTTGGTATGTTCCTTAAAGGAGAATGCTCTCGTATTAAACCTGTTATATGCATATTGACAGGTGATTTTTTTTTTTATATCCATGCTTATTGACCACCCTAGAGTAAATAGGACAATTTTTCTGGATATGATTAAAAATTTTATCATTCTTTACTAAATGCATTTTTTGATACTAATGCCCACCCAAATTGGAAGAAAAACAATGTGAAATAGCATTCAATGCTTATCTAAGTTGAGTCCTTAATCATAAAGCTTTAGCTCAGCATGAGCTCTTAGTTTACATTGAAGGAGGAAAGAAGGTTTTAGTTTTTTGCAGCATATATATTTCTAGTACTCCTCTCTGATTTTTATGGCCAATTCTGTCTTCATGCTTTCTTAATCTTGAAGCTTTTTCAAGGCACCATACTGTGCCAAATGTACAGTGATTATGTAATGTGGACAAAAATCCAGTGGGAAATGTGTAAAGCAAATCAAAATCATTCCACTTAAGACCTCTTACAGTCATTTGATCTAATGATGTTCACTAGAGCTTGATGTACTAAAAGGCAGTCACTGCGAGAACATACGGTTTGCATCAACATGTGAATTTTCAGTGAAACTGGGATCATTGAGGTCTCTCGAAGACTGTTTTACATAGAAAATAATATCTATAGAAAAACAAATCCCATGACAAAACTTTCTGAATCACTGAATTTTATGCCACTTCCTATGAAAAAAAATCTCTCTCTCTCTCTCTCTCTCTTTCTATATATATATATATATATATATATATATATATATATATATATATCAAGGTAGTATCTTACATGAATGGGAAAGAGATAAAGAAAGCCATTGATTATCCACATTGTAAGTATGGTTTATCTGAATTTTGGAAAAAGAGTAAATTTCCATCTAGTTTGCTACTTGTAGTTTCAATATTAAGCTATAAAATATTTCCTCATTCCTCTTATGTTCTAGCCTTTAGGTTTTTCAAGGTTCATCAATATTGTATATTTCTTTTTTTTAATATATTTTATTGATTTTTACAGAGAGAAAGAGAGACAGAGAGAGAGAGAGTCAGAAACATCGATGAGAGAGAAACATCGATCAGCTGCCTCCTGCACGCCCCCCACTGGGGATGTGCCCGCAACCCAGGTACATGCCCTTGACTGGAATCGAACCTGGGACCCTTCAGTCCGCAGGCCGACGCTCTATCCACTGAGCCAAACCGGTTTTGGCAATATTGTATATTTCGGGATTAAAAAATACATGCAAGAATTCTAGTTTCAATTCAGACATGTAAGGACCTTGGAAGTATGGGGGTTCAGAACAAGCCACTCCAAGATGTCTCAGTGGTATGCAGATTACTTTGAGCTAAAGTTCATTTTAGCTTCAGGTTCAAGAGAAACTTCAGCTCTTCCCTTTAACCTTGCCAATAAGAGATTATCAGAGATAACTTCTTTTGACCTATCTACCCAGCAGGGCAAGCTTCTATTTACTGAATGTCTGCTTTTCTTTTCCCTCAATGACCTTTGAAGCCCCCAAGGTACATTGTCTCATCCTTACCTCAAGAGGTCTTCTATATTTCATTTCCCTTGCTATCCCTGAACCTCTCATGTAAGTAGGGTCTCTGACTCTCTCATGTGTGTGGGGTTCCCATTCATAAGTATGTATTAAATTTGATTATTTTTTTCTTGCTAATCTCCAGTCTATTTAATTATTAGAACAGCCAGAAGAACCTTGAGGGTAGAGGAGAGTTTGTTCTTCCTCCAAAGAAGTCATTACTCATGTCTTTGTAACAATAAAAAGCTGAATAAACTGAAAAGCAATGGTTCTTGGATCACAGAGGACTGAGGTGGCAGGCAGACTGCCACCCAGAAATCCAGAGAGACAGGCAAGTTCAGAGTCACAGCCAAGACCTGCCTGCCTGGAGCAGAAGCCACTGGAGCCATAAACTGGTAGAAACACTTAAATAGTAATTTTGACAAATTGCTGGAGGCCCAGTGGACTAGTGTGAAAATAAGAAACTCTAAGGGGCCACAGTCTTTTGGGACCCCACTCTTTTGTGGTTTTACCTCCAGGAACCTCACCAGATTCTCACTGTGAGGATCCAAGAAACATTCCTCAGGGCTCTGGCAAGAAGAGAAGAATAATCATTGTGAAGCACATCCAGACCTCTCTCCATAACAAAGGCCTACAATCCAGGGTGTCTGTAGCTCATCCCAAAGGAGGAAAGGGAATTCCTTCAACTCTAGCACTCTCCAGTCTTCAGTTCTGCCTAAGAAAACAAAAACAAAAAACAGGAATCAGAGAGTCAAGGATATATAATAGGGAGAGACAGGGATAGGAGGCAGGGGAAAAGCCATGCCACTGGAAAAACACTTGTAAAGTGTTCACAGCCTAAAACACAGGCTGACTAAAAGATTCAGCTTTAATTATAACATTATAGAAGTCTTCCCTTCCCCCATGCCTTACGACATCAACAGGTTACACTAAAAGAACTACAAGATGCTCAGTCTTTCTGAGGAGTACTTAGAGAAGCCCAAAGGCAAAGGGTAAATAAAACAAGTACACTGGAGGAATATGAAGCTGCAGGCACCTGAGTTATAGCCAACATAAACAAAGATCAACTCTTAGCCAGATTGGATAAATCTTCACATTAAAGTCCTATTTACCTGTTTCTATTACCCAGTGTATCACGGTTTTCAACAAAAAGACAAGAAAAAACACTGTCTAAAGAGACAAAGCAAGCATCAGTACCAGATTTAGAATAATTCACTCATGTTGTAATTATTAGACAAGGAATTTAAAATAACTAAGATTAATATGTTAGGGCTTTAATGGAAAAAAGTAGACAACATACAAGAACAAATGTGTAATTAGGATGAATAGATTAACAACATGTGGTATATACATTCAATGGAACATCATTAGATCATAAAAACGAATGAGGTACTGATACATGGTACAACACAGATGAACTTTGAAACATGGTGCTTAATGGAAAAATAAATCAGACAAAAAGGTGACATCTTGTATGGTCACATTTATATGAATTTTCCAAATAGAGGTAGAAAGTAGGTTAGTAAATGCTGAAAGTCGGGGGTGTGGGGGAGGCGGAGAGGGGATAAAGGATGCCTATTGATGAGTGCAAGTTTTCCTTTATGATGCTGAAGATGTTCTAAAAGATGATAGTAATGGATGTACAGCCTCTTGAATATACCAAAACCCACTAATTTGTACACTTTAAAGTGGTGAATTTTATGACATGTGAATTAGCTCTCTCTTATACTAGTCAAAAACATGGCAGAAAGTAGACGATACATTCAGATGGTTTAATTGAAGATAATTTAATAAAGGGACTATTAAGCAACAGGAATAAAGGGGGTGGGGGAGGGAGAAAGAGAAATGTTTTGAAGTTAGCAATGGTGGGGAAGTATTATCATCCTGGGACTGAAGAAACAAGGAAAAGGGTGAATTCCAAGAACTTGGAAAAAGCTGTAGGAGAGGGCCACACAATAAAAGCTGGACCTTTAGTAGAGGTTCCCTGATCCTGCCAAACCATCCCCAAGAGAGGAGGGAGCATGGGCGATAACTACCCCAACCACTTTCTCATCCCCTCCCCACTGCTGATCTTCTACCAGTGCCTACCCAACTGATCACTCCCAATAGAAGCTAAGAGGTAGGGAAGCCCATCTAATGCAGTCAACAGAAGTTGGCACCCTGGGGCATAGAGCTAAGAGGGAGAAGGACATCCATTACATCCAAAGGGGGGCTAAGAGAAGATATAGTTGAATCCTTCTAATTCCTATCTGAAGAACGAGTGCTGTGTAAGGGGGAGCAAGAGTTGCATAGTAAGAACCACAGGAGCAACATCAGAACTCCAGGGTGATGATGATGGTGCCTTGAACTGGAATGACAGTAATAAAAATTAAAGATAAAGAGAAACCTTAGATGTCTTCCTAATCTTTAAAACAATATCTAGGAAGAAAAGGTGCAGTAAGTTGTAAATCACAGATCAGAAATGTCAAATAAGCTAATTTTCCAATGTTTAGACCCATATCTAAGTTTGACCAGTTCATTTGAAGCCCTAGTTCAATGTCCTCCACAGTAAAAATACTTTGTGGAAAGATGAGGCCCCAGAGAAATGTGATATTAGTTGGCCACCCAAATCAGGCTTCCTTTGCTACTGGGACTATAGTCTTGAGAGGCTGAGTCTACAGTGGCTGAGAAGAGCAGTGATTTATCTGAAGGGATTTTTTTTCTCTCAAAGATTTTGGAACAGGAAGTAGCCTTCCAATAACTTAGTCTTGCCTTAATTTTAAATGAGGAAATTGAGGCCCCGTAAATTGGTTTGCCTTGCCTACCCAAGGTTGTTTAATGGGCAAATGGCACAGCCGGCCCTGGAGTCCAGATGGACCTGTTGCTAGGCTGAAGTGCTTTCAGTCATATTTTCTAACTGTGAGGCATCCAACTGACATGCTTTGTCTTTCCACAACCTCCTTGTTATAAAGGTGATCCCAACCTTGACAGTGTTCTTTTGGTCTTGAATCCAGCTGCACTGGAAGAGGAAAGAAGGGCACACAGTTTAATGTTAGATTAGTAGTGAAAGGATTTCCAAAATAATGTTAGTGGCATAACTTAGTGGTTAAGAATGATGTTTTTAGGTGTCATTTTCAGAAACAAAATATTTGTTTTGCACCCAATTATGCTTCAGCATGTCAGATTGTATTACTCATGTAGTTTTATCTTCTAATATCACAGTTATAGCTGAATATGGTAAATGCAGTCTTCTGGAGGGAAAAGGCAACTTGTGATTTAACTTTGCTTTCACATATGGCACACACATTGTGGTATCAGTGCAACAGGAAAAGAGTGAAGAAAATGATGAAACCTCCAGAGAAATATGAGGCTGGGCTCCTTTGTGGTCAAAACTGAAAGTGCCACCTGAAAAATGTATCTCACGAGTCAGCTATATTTGTAATTTGGATCATGACTTTGCTTATCTCACCTGGTGGTCAGGAGAACCTTGAGAGTCTAAGATTATGTCCAAAACTGCAAGGTGAGAGTTACCTTTTGTCCCCTCTCTATTTTTGTAACATTTAGATTTCATTTGATTGTCAAATTTATAGGTTATTCATTTCACTTTGAGGTACCTAATATATATAAAGTAATCAAAGTGGACAGACCACTTTTAGGATGTTCAGGATCTCAATAAAAATATTTGAAGGCCTCTATCTATATAAACAACTTGAATCACCCTAAATCAGCAGTCCTAAGTCACCAAACTCTGAAAAAGAAATTCTAATCTGGCCAATGGGGGTGATCCATTTGCCAGGCCTCCCTCCAGGGGCCCCAGGAAGACCTCCTACATACAAGTTCCCAAGCTACTTCAGCAATGGGTTGACTAAGGCAGAAAGGGCTGAATAGGTTGGAGAGCCCCCATAGAGGTGAAATAGGGACAAGGCCCATTCACATTCCCCTTTAGGCTTGGGTTTAGGCAGGGGCCAGATAGCAGAGGGGGACTTAATAAATACCAAGGAGAATACTCCAAAGGTAGATCTTCTAAGTTTACCAGGGCCTTGCTTTCCAGAGCCTGAAAGAAGTTCTGAGAATGCACATAAGCTCTGGTGTCAAGGACCTCATCATATCATGGACCTTCCCATCTAATGGGAAAGGCAGACATTGCCCAAGTCTATCCAAGTGAAATTATTATTATTAAAGATGATGTTGGTATGCTCTGGGGTTCTCTAGCTCAGGCTGGAAAGAAATAAACATTTTCCCTGAGGAAAATATCCTTAGATGAGATGCAAGTTTGGGCATGAGCTTGGTAATAAATGGAGACATAATGTGTTTTATTTTGATTTTCAGAAAGCATGTGTGAGGGCCCTGAGTAGGGACATCAGAATGGTTACCAGGAACTAAAAATCTAGAATCAATGGAAATCAGAGTCAGGTATGCTGACTACTACTGAGCAAGAGTAAATTATGGCAATCCTTCCTGTTTTTGTGTGTGTGTTGTTTTTTTTTTTAAATCATTTTCTAGGACCTGAATACTCAAAGTGGAAAAAATGGTGCAGTGGTATTAGCATTGACTAGAAACTTGCTAGAAATGCAGAATCTCAAACCCCATCCCTGACTTACTTCATCAGAATTTGCATTTAACAAGTTCCACCAGTGATCCATATAGATATTAAAGTTTGAGAAACACTGGTCTATGCTACTGAATTCCTTAAGGCACTGTAACATAATTAGGAAGTTAGTACCCAAACTATCTTTGCTGTACTTGAACCTCATAAGGAGGGAGTTCACTATAGCTGTATGATAATGTAAAATCTATTTGGAAGATCTGATTCCCATGGGAATATATGAATCCATATTTATATAAACCAGGTTAGAATGAAAAGTTGCAATTTCCCACAAAGAAAAGCTCTTCTTCAGCTTGGACTATGGTAGTGACAGTAGTTGGGAACTGATATTCCTTGCCCTCTCAAACACTGCCTAGAAACTTGAAATTCAGCACTGCATTCATGTGTATCTCACATTCAGAATTATATATGCATTTAAAACACAGTGTTACTCTCTTGAGGTTAATATGTCATTTCAACATTATTTTAAGACCAACTCCTCCAGGAACCAAGTTAGTTAACTAAGCAAATTATATTGCTATCTATAATAATAAAAGCATAATATGCTAATTAGACTGGACATCCTTCCAGACGACCTTCCAGATGAAGCCGGGGCTGCAAGGGGAGCCTGGGTCCTGGGTGCCTGCTGGTGGCCAGAGGGAAGCCCAGGTCCCGGGTGCCAGAGGGAAGCCGGTGCCAGCAGCTGGAGGAAGGAAGGCCTACTCTTGCATGAATTTTGTGCATCGGGCCTCTAGTGTTTTTATAAAACAGAATAAAAAGTATCTATGTGCATGAAAATGCCACAAAAGTATAATTTCCATTAATTCCAGGAGAAAAATCTATATGAAATGCAGCACCAAAAAAATAAGAGGAGTTGCAATTCTTAAAAATGAAAATATGTAAAAAGACAAACAATAGGTGTTATATTAAAAATTCAGACTTTTTTGCTTTTATTAATGTAAGATAAAAATCCAGCTCTAAAAAATAATTTAACAAAACTCATATACCTATTTGTTTTACTTTTTTATTTTTTCATCATAAATGTATTTGTTTTTAAAAACATCACATTGAAATGTTATTTATCTTTTTTTCTTTATTGATTAAGGTATTACATATGTGCCATTATCCCCCATTGCTTCCCCTCCCCCACTCATGCTCTCACCCCACTAGTGTCTATGTCCATTGGTTATGCTTATATGCATGCATACAAGTCCTTTGGTTTATCTCTTACCCTCCTCCCTACCCTCCCCGGCCTTCCCTCTGAGATTTGACAGTCTGATCGATGCTTCACTGTCTCTGGAGCTCTTTTTGTTCATCAGTTTATGTCGTTCATTATATTCCACAAATGAGTGAGATCATGTGATATTTATCTTTCTCTGACTGGCTTAATTTCACTTAGCATAACTCTCTCCATGTTTTTAATGTTTATTTTTCAAATAATAAATACATATCCTATCTAATAAAAGAGTAATATGCAAATTGACCATCACTCCAACACACAAGATGGCTGTCCCCATGTGGTCAAAGATGGCTGCCCCCATGTGAACACAAGATGGCTGCTACAAGATGGCCAGCAGAGGAGGGAAGTTGGGAGGGATCAGGCCTGCAGGGGAGGGCAGTTAGGGGTGACCAGGCCAGCAAAGGAGGGAACTTGGGGTCGACCGGGCCTGCAGGGAAGGGAAGTTGGGGGGGACCCAGGCCTTCCAGGGAGAGCAGTTGGGGGAGACCAGGCCTGCAGGGGAGGGCAGTTAGGGGTGACCAGGCCTGCAGGGGAGGGCAGTAAGGGGCAAACAGACTGGCAGGGGGAGCAGTTAGGCATCAATCAGGCTGGCAGGGGAATGGTTAGGGGGTGATTAGGATGGCAGGCAGAAGTGGTTAGGGATAGTTGGGAGCCAGCAGTCCTGGATTGTGAGAGGGATATCCGATTGCCCATTTAGGGCAGTCAGACATCCCTCTAGGGGTCCCAGATTGGAGAGGGTGCTTGCAGGCTGGGCTGGAATTTCATGCACCCTGTGCACAAATTTCATGCACCAGGCCTCTAGTCTATATATATATAAAAGGGTAATATGCTAAGTGTCCATCCAGGTAATGACATCATGTAGGGGCTTCCTCTCCCTAGTGACTATCCTCCTTGCAGTTTCTTCAGCCCAGGAACATGACTTGATTTATAGCCAGGTGCAAACATTTCACACTTTAACCAAATGTCTGTGAAGCATTTTCCTGTGCCTCATTTCATTTGACCCTCAAAGAAGTCCTGGAGTAGGTAGATAGGTGATTCGGTAAGTCCTATTTTCTTTTCATTAGCCAGAAAATGGAGATTTAGAAAGCTTAGAAACTTGACTTGACTGAAAAGAAGTAAGAAATGGTGGACCTTGAAAATGACTTCAGGTTTTCTCATTGCATAGAATATAGTAAAACACTGCTGTAGTTAAATATTTTACCCTTTGTTCTCCCTGAATGATCTATAATAATAATCTGCTTCATGTTGATATTTACTGCTGTGTTGCTGACAATTAACTGAAAGAGAAGTTTCTGTGTTTCACTGGGCTGGAAAACGTTTAGCAAAATCAGAAAGCAGGTCTAATTAAGCAAGTTTATTCTACCCTATCCTATATAATAAAGAGCTAATATGCAAATGGTTGTCACGCCCTCACACCCTCATGCCCTTGCACTGGGGACGTGAGGCTGCATCCCCTGCCCTGCCACTGGGACCAGGGGACCTGAGGACATGCTCCCACCACCCCGCACTGAAGCTGGGGAACCTGAGGCCGGTCCAGGGAACCTGAGGCCATGCCCCCCGCCCTGGTGCTGGGCTGGAGACCTGAGGCTGTGCCCCCCGACCAGCGCCAAGCCAGGGGACCTGAGGCTGGGCCCCCCACCCAGTGGGGCTTGATGGGGGACCTGAAGCTGTGCCCCTGCCCTGTGGGGCTTGACGGGGGTGGGGCCAGCTGGGTATGGGTCTTGCACAATTTTGAGGCACACACAGGTGAGTGGGGACTTGACTCTGGGTCCTGCAGCAGGCCCCAGACTCTGACAGAAGGGATATTTTCATATACATCTTACTAATTTTCTTGCATCTCTGACACTTTTATTATAAAGAAAGGGCAAATAGCAATATTAAAATATTTCTTCAAATTAATTCCCCTTTAATGTGCATGAATTTCATGCACTGGGTCATTAGTATATAAATAATCAAGAAAAACCTCTAAAAGTCATGTAAGATTTCTCTTGATGATTAAATAAGTAACTTAAATTTTTAAGATTTTTTTTTAGACAATGTGTTTTCTTAACTCCCATATTTAACATGTAAGATACACACACACATATACACACATAAACACACAAAAAGAAAATGAGCATAGTTGATAGAAAGTAATGACACAGTGAAGAGTTATAAGAGCCCAGTGATTTCAATGAGCTAGAAAGGATTTTAGGATAATTTAGGGTTATGTTTTAGTGAGAGGTAATAATCTTAAATATCTATACATATTATTAAGCATACCTGTTCTTATAAAAATATTTTATTTTGAGAAAATTTAATGATTTTTCTAAGATAAACTGATTCTTGTTTCAAAAAGTCTGTGAGATAATACATGGAATACAGTTATGACAAACCGTACCTGATATAAACACTCAATAAACGTTAGCTATGTTATTATTATCTTATTTTGTCAATATAATTTAACTAAAATGACCAATTATCAATAAAAGAAATGTTAAGTTCTATCTCCCATTCAATCTTTAAATAACTTCATGTCATCCCATCCCATTCAATAATTTTCTGATTTCTTGGCTAAATTAAAATCCAGGCAATAAGTATACATATACATATATATTGAGCCCTAAGAATGTTCTTGTCATAATGATTCTTGTTAGGTAAGCTTTCAGGTTTTCTATTTTATCCTTTAATCTTTTTTAACAAGTGGCCATTTATTAATTTGTGAAAAATAATTGTTACTATCGCTTTAATAGATAATGATAATGGCAGCCTATGTCTTTCCCTCATGGTATATAAGCATTTAAATAGGGACCAAGGTAGTTATCTTGTTAAAATTTCACACAGATCTGTTCCTTGAAAAAAATACCATTTAATTGTGCTTCCCATCTTGCTATGGCTGGTGCTGGGGCTACCCATGTTTTACAGAACTTAAGTTACAAAACGCAGATCACATTTGAGTGCTTCTTCTTAAATGCTTAATGGGAAACAGAAAACCACTGTAATGCTACACTAACTTATAAGGTCTGTGGCTTCACTCACAGAAATCAGCCTGGCTTCCAGCTGGCACAGAGCCCACAGTTCAAACTACATCCAAGATAGAAAAACCCCTGAGAGGCAAAAAAATATGACAGAGGAGTTCAAATAGTTTTCCTTTTATCTACTGAGCTACATGAAGTATGACATGCTTAAGAATTCTTCGAGGAAAAGTTTCTATGTAAAGGTTATCATTAAATAAAGTAATGACAACCATAAAGAACTGAGTGACCCTTAAGCATAATATTGAAAGACAATGGAATAATAATGATACCAATTGAGGAGAAAATTGACGTAAGAAAATGGTCTGATGGACAAGAAATGAGTGAAGAATTATAATAAAGTTTCACTGCTGTGGATCTGAGAAACTTCTAACACAACCCGGTCATGTAGAGCTAAGTAATATTTGTATTGCTCCTCTTCAGTCTTCCTTCTACAACCCTCAAATAGGAAAACTGCCTAAGATTATGTAAAACATACAGAGGAAAAAAAAAGGTATTAGTTCAATTGCCCACGCTAATGAGTTGGGAATTGCTACTCCAAGAAGCATGTTGTTGAGAAGAAGGGCAAGGTCATCTCAGTGAGAAAAGGAGGACTATGATCCATTAGTGTTCATTATCATGGACTAAGGCAGAACGAGACTAAAGAGGAATTCATTATAATGTCTAATGCTGCCATAGATGGAGCATTGCTGAAACCATATAGAGTCAGTATGAATATTAATCAATCTGAGGTTTTACAAAATATAATTTTTATTTCAAAATTAACCATTTATTTTAAGATAGACAATTTAATTTTTTTCCTGACAGGTACTA
This sequence comes from Corynorhinus townsendii, assembly GCA_026230045.1. Taxonomy (NCBI): domain Eukaryota; kingdom Metazoa; phylum Chordata; class Mammalia; order Chiroptera; family Vespertilionidae; genus Corynorhinus; species Corynorhinus townsendii. The sequence goes on along the minus strand of JAPDVU010000012.1, from coordinate 23,784,943 downwards.
TACATTTCCTCTTTAATCCTGAAATCTATTTTCTTCTTTCTTCCATTTAAAAGTATATATCCAGTGACTACATCATCAAATTCATTGGTCTTTTCTTAAGATTTGGCCTTTGGCATTGCTGAGATTTTTAGTAACTTTGAAATCCATTACATGGAACTCTCTCTTCCCTTATCCTTCTGTTGTTTGATCCCGTTGGTTATCTTTTGTCTTGGCTTCTAAATTATTAGCTTCTCCCTAGTAACTCAGGCTACACACAATTTTTCTCTGTTCCTAGCTGTCCTGTTCCTTATGTCTCACTGATCTTATTAAAACATGTATTTCATCATGCTGCCTTTTTACTCAAAAGCCTTGTTACTTTTATGAGATAAAGGTCAAACACCTTAGCCTGGACCATTAGATTCTTGTACTAGCAAGCTCCTATAACAATCCTTTCAGTGGCTTATCCCAGTAGAAATTTATTTTTCACTCATGTAAATTTTAGTTGAAAGTAGGGAAGGGCCCCTGTTCCATGTAGTCTCTCAGGAACACAGGCAGGTGGAAGTACTGCGATTTTCTACTGGGACATGAAGTCAAATCAGCGAAAGGGAAAGAGAAAAAGTGGAGGATTACACAGGAGGTTTTATGAGTCAGGCCTCCCATCCACATTCTATTGGCCAGAATCAGTCATGTAGCCAAAATAGTTGTAAAAGAGTTTGGAAAATGTATCCAGGAGCAAAACAAAATGGAATTTTTGAATAACAATGAGATTATTGTCACAATTCTGCAGTAATCTATTACAAACTAACTTCCAAAAAATTTTCAAGTCTCCATAAAATACAGCTGATCCTACCAATTCATTTTTTTTCTGGCTATGCTCTGCCTATTTACACTGTTTTTCAGGAAATAAGGCTACCCTTCACTTTAACTGGTCTCTCCCTTCTCCATACATCTAAACTCTATACACCTTTCAGAATTTGGTTTAAGTTTCACATGATCTGTGAAGCTTCCCTAACTTTTCCATAACCTCTGCTTCCTCAAACTAGATAACTTGCTAATAAATTATTTTATTATTTATTGGCAGATGTTTCTCCAAATATTAGGAGGTATGGTAACAAGACCGTGTGTGCACGCCAAGTTCATGGCATGAACTGCGGAATTACCTGGACCAAAAGGTATTGCACATTTTATAGGACCCAAAAGGAAGACTGGTTTGTTTCAAAGTAAGCCAACTGAACACATTTCTGTGCATTTGTGGAAGTCCACACCCACACTGAATATGTAACTCCACAACTTTTGGAGTATCTGCCTATTTCATGATTCAACAGTTCCTTATCCTCTGGAAACCTCTTTCTATTGGCAGTAGTGTACCCCAACTCTCATTCAGTACAGAGTGACTCCCTTCTTCCTTTCCTACAGCTATTAGATGCTAAGCTATTTCAAATAGGCTAGACAATGGACAAAGGGCAAGTGCCTTCAAAGTGGCAAAACAGAGAAAGCCAGCCTTTGGTGTTACTGTTATTGAGCCTCTGGACAGTGTTCAAGGGTCCTTAATAGGCATCTTCATAGGTTGCTTCAACCAAAATACAGTGGTTACCAGGCCAGGCAGACCCAGAATTCTTGTGACTGTTCTCCTCACTTGCTATAGACATAGAAATTATAACTATTGTTAACTCCCAGGTGAGTTTCCTATCAGAAGAATTCCAAATGCTACATGTAAATTGAATTTTTATCCTTGGAAAAGTAGCACTTCTCCACTTAGCTCAATGCTTCTCAGGTTGGGATGGCAAGCAATAAGTATTTGAGAATGAAAACTTTTTTCTCTCTATTTTTCAATTTACTGTGATAACTAATATGTGAAAGAGAAAAAAAGGACATCTCCATGTTCATATGTTAGTTAGAAATAGCAATATTGACAAGATCAAGTAACTGTTTCAATCATTAAATAATTACAGATGCTATAGAATTTTGCAATGGAATAAAATACCAAGCAAATGCCAAAATTCTGTGTTAGTAAGTCACTGCCTTAAACATATGGAAATTTAATTTAAGACAAATGCCTGAGAGGCATCTAATCATAGAAACAATAGTAGTATCTAATGCATAAACAGTAGTAGGCAGGAAAAAATAAAACATACATAATTGCTTAACTGTGTATTACATGAATAAACATAAATATTTTTGACTTTTAAAGAATTTTTGTATTATCTAAGAAGTTTGCAGGAGTGCCAATAGCTAGTTCAAAGAAGGAAACAGTTATTTATAATTCTGTGGAAAAATTAATGTCAGAAGTACTTATACATTCTCTGGGGATGTAATAAAACATGCCCCACTCAGTTGGCCTCTTCCTCTCCAGCTGGAAGGACAAAACAATGCAGTAAATATGTTGAAATTTTATTTAAAAGAAAGTGAAACTCATATATAATATCCTGGTACTATGTTAGTTACATGTCCAAGGCAAGAGAAAACCTCAGAAGCCTTGAATAATACAACTGTGTTAATTATTTCAACAAACATTTGTTTACTACCAATTTTGGGCCACATGTAGGATGCTGTGGATTCTAAGGTAAATTAAATGATCTCAGAAAGATTTGGAAACTCAAACCTACTTCATTTTGGATAATTAGGACCTCTACCAAAGAGGATGAAAAATTAATAATAATGAGTAATACAGGGTCCCTGGTATCCCAATATAAAACCTATTCTTAGCCTCCAAATATCTTACAGGGCATAACCTCTTGGTCTTCTGGCAGAACTGTGCAGATAAAGATGAAGGAAATCCAACTCATGTCTGAAAAGAGTGTTTTATCACAATGGTACTATCTATTTGTCTCTCCTCACTATGTTAAGTGCAACTTTACCAAAAAGCTCATAAGATATGACGATTACTCTCTCAAAACCTACCTAAGGCTCCAATCTATACTGAGATAATGTGGGCTAGCTCTTGTCAGAAAATATTTGTCATGGGGAAAATAGACAACTATGGGAATAAAACAAGATATATAATGGTGTGCTAAGTGGAAAGATAAACAAAAGTTAAGGGGGAAAATGTAGGTTAAGATTTTTAAAAAAATTACAGTACCAAACAAATAATGGACGGTCAATTTATTATAATAAATATATTAAATTATAAAGACAATGCCTTCCTGTTTAACAGGACTCAGCAAACTATGACCCAAAAGCCTAGTCTGGCACTAGTGCCTGCCTCCCAGAAGTTTTATAAATAAAGTTTTATTGGAACACAATCATACTCATTTGTTTACATAATCTACGGTGGTATTTCAGCTAAAGTGGTAGAGATGAGTTGTTGCTACAGAGAGCAAATGACCAATAAAACCTAAAATATTTAGTGCATGGCTTTTTTATTGAAAAAATTTGTTAACCCCTGATACAGAATTAGAAACTTTCTCATCTTCATTGCCAAACCTACCGAGTGTTCCATCCCACTCCAATCTATTTTTCCTCATTATTCCAAACTTGGGATTGCCTTTAAGTATTCTCTCTGATGTCTTCTTGTAGGCCCTGACTGGCTAAAATTTATTCTATATTGGGCCCAGTAAGGAGTCTGGAGAAAGCATTTTTTTAATGCTTTCTTGAATGAATTTATGGAATTGTTGCCTTTTCCTGAAGTTTGTACTGGAAGTTTGTACTGAAGCAATTTCTTGGAAGAATTTTGTGGAAGCAATAGAAGCAATGGTATATACTACATGAAAAGCAAAATGAGGAAGGTGAGATTACCCAGAATCCTCAGGACTTTGAGGAAGCTGAGGGAAAGAGAAGAAAGTATTAGGAGTATAGATAAAAACTGAAGATTTATAACAAATGTAAGACACCTATGAATCCTAACGATGGGTCTGATTCTATGATTGAGATCTAATGGAAAGCTTCAGTAAATTTATAAGTAAGTCTTGATATTCAATTCTCCCTGTTGTTTATAGTTTCATAGATATCAAACTAATGGAAGGAAGTTTTAAATGTCTGTTAAAGGGCGCATATTTATAGGAGGATTAGGGAAAAGATTAAGTAAACAAGAAAGGGGATATATGTTTTACAAACATTAACTGAATATAAACTACATTCAGGAAAGTCCAATAGTTGTTAAAAATAAAAAAGCTCAATTGCTACTTTTAGGAAGCTTAGAATCTACAGAAGCTAGAACAAATAACTGCCCCCATCCCTACCTTCACTGAGTTTTATAATAACAGAGATCAAAGTCTGTTTTTCCTAAGGATACATACAACATTCCCCTCTCACATATTCAACCTGAAGCAACATTTCCATCAGGCACATTATATAATAACTGATAGTTATTGCCGGGCACCATGCTAGTGCTTTCTTTGCATTAAATCATTTAATCTTTGGCAGAAGTCTGTTTGGGTGTTATGATTATTGCACTTCATCACAGTATTGATTGTTAGACATGACACCATGTTATGTACCACCAAGGGAAAACGAGTTGTTACTAATTAAATCATGATATTCCATCAATTGCAAGACTCAACCTGATTTCAGAAGAGTTATGTAAAAATTTATACTGCTTAGATACAATTAATGATGTTATTAACCCTATTTTTCAGGTGAGAAAACCAGAGCACAAATAGGTAAATTGTCTTGCCTAAGGTCACTTAGCTAGAAAGTGGCAAAATAGTCCATGACCTTAAACACTGAGCTCCACAGCATATGACAGAAAACTGGATGTAGCATATTGGAATCCTTAAGAAACATAAAGGTACTGGTTATAGGTGAAAATAGCAGGAAGCAAAGTCACAGGAAATATAGTAGCTGCCACAAAGAAGTCTTTTTCTTCCTGTGCCCTATGAATTCTTTCTCCTGTACAATCTCCTGTTATTTCAATAGTATTTGGGTTACTCATACCTCCCCTTCACTACATTATAATCATGACATGAGAGAGATCAGTTGAGAGCAAGAGGGGAAGGCCAGTCCATAAATATGTGTTTATTTAGAACACGTTGGTAAAATACTAGTAAGTATCATATATATAGGATTTCCATAAGGCAAAAGCCTGCATGGATATATGTGACACTAACATTTATAATATTTTAAGTGCCAAGGTATACATTTACTTATTTCTATTATATAAAATACAGAATTATAAATTGCATGTTTTAGTGGAGATACGATTCTGTTTGCAAAAGCACTTTAGAAACGAGTGTTAAGTAATATAGGGAGCACCCGTATGTCCCAATGACTTAGGTTGTTATCTACAGGGAAGAATAAGAGCCACAAAACTGTGAACTACCAAAGGGTCAAAACTGTAGGTTGTCTAGCACTTAGTACAGTACCTTCCACAAGTCAAAGAGGGTGCAATTTTGTGTGTGTGTTTTTTAAAGGAAATTCATGACTTTTTATACATTCATTACAAAAGCAAACTCTTTGTTCATTCAATAAGACCTGTGTTTAATAAAAAATAATATATATAAGAGTCCCAGTGCATGAAATTCATGCATGGGGGTTGGGGGGGGGGGAGGGTTTATCCCTCAGCCCAGCCTGCTCCCTCTCCAATCTGGGACCCCTCGGGGGATGTCTGACTGCCGGTTTAGGCCCAATCCCTGTCCCTGTGGGATCGGGCCTAAACCATCAGTCAGACATCCCTCTCACAATCCAGGACTGCTGGCTCCCAACCACTCACAGGCCTGCCTGCCTGATCACCCCCTAACCACTCCCCTGCCAACCTGGTCACCCCCAACTGCCCTCCCCTGCCAACCATCTTGTGGTTGGCCATCTTTGACCACATGGGGGTGGCCATTTGTGTGAGGGCGTGAGGGTCAATTTGCATATTACCTCTTTATTATATAGGATTATATAGGATATCTCTCACTTATATGGTTTTGACTGAATATGACTTCTCAATATGAAGCACAGGATTTCCAGTGTGTGAGACCGAAGAAAATATTCAACTCTTTATGACTCTAATGGGCTGGAAAAGGAGAGAACTTTTATGTATTCCAGATAGCCTTAGCAATCAGAGGATAGGCTACTAGTATATGCTTTGTAAACCTGCTTTTGAGACAGTAGAACAAGAGATAGAACTTTGCAATTCATTATTTGCTACTGACCCTCACTTGGTCATTAATAACAATGCCTCTTGAAGTGAGGCTTTAAGGTTTTGGTTTTGTTTTGTTTTTGAGATCTACTTTGGATGAGACCAAGGCCATTCTAGAGCATATGTTTTGGCTTACCCAGACTCAAAAAATTTGACCTCAAAATAAAACCTCATTGCTTTGCATCATGTTCAAACTGAATTTTCCTTTATAAAGCCAGAGTCTATTTCATTCTAATTGCAGTTATTTTGTCCTATCTCATCCCCTATAATCAAAGTATCATTTTAAAATGTTAAGAAACTATAGATGTCAAGGGTAATTGGAAATGATACAAAATGTAACAATTTGATCTTTCATGAGTTAGTCTTCATATCAAAATATAAACTAAAAAGAGATTTTATATCTGGCATACTCAGGATGTAATGCTAGCAAATAACTGGAATGAAAGAAGAAAAGTGGCAAAGCACAGAAGGGGAAAAATTAAAAGTCTGTGTAGAACAATGATTGTTTACTTTAAATGCAAGGGATATTCTTTTGAAGTGAATATTGTGCTAAGTGTTAAGCCAAAACCAAAATTATATGAATGGAAAGAAAGTAAAGGCTTTGAGTCCCCAATGGATTTTTTAAATTCCTGTGGAAAGTTTGATGGGCTGTCTTTCTTCTTATAAATAAACTATTGTGGTTTAAAGACATGTCTTGCGTCTTGGTTTATTTAATTCTGAATAGCAGAAAGAAAGAGTCACTTGGTGGGTAATACACAATATATTGGCATTCAAAGTAAATACAACAGATCATGTTTAAATTAAAAAGGGTCTGCTTCAGAAGCAAAGCCAAAAGGCAATATAAAAAAAAGGCATTGTGGTTGTGAAGAAAATCCAAGCTCTATAAAAATAATTTAAACTAAATTATGGCAAAAGAAATTCCTCATTGAGCAGATGAACTCAGCCTAGTTAGTTTTATTTCAATATCATTAAACACTTTCTGTTATTCAAGACGGCAGAATGTATAGTCCGATTTTAAAAGTCATTAGAAGAAAGCCAGTTGTTGGTTGTATATTACCATCTAATTCTAAACTCCAAAAATTTCCTCATAATTTTATTGACTTATATCCAGGCAACTTGTGATAAAATTGGCTAAGAAATAGACATAACATACAATTTTTTTTTAATTTTCAGAAAAACACATTTTTTATTTTTCTGGTTATAAAGCCTTTGGCTATATGTTAATTCTAAATGAATCTTTTTGCCAATGGTCCTTGGAAAAATAGATGTGTGAGAAAAAGTTTCCAGTGATCTTAGTTTGACCTCACCTGAGCATTCATATATAGGTAAGATATATGTGAATTGGAGATGTTTAAAACTACAAAAAATAAATCTGTGAAAACAAGAGGGGATTTTAAATCCTCGAAAAATAAAGACAAATTTAACTGATTCCTGGAAAATTATATTTCCAAATGTATACCAATTTTGAAAGCCTAATAGAATCAGTGCTCTACACCTATCCCTATGGGTTCACAGCCCTCTATTCACTATTTATAATCTGGCGGGGGAGGGAGGGGCTGCATAGGACAGGATAAATAGGAGAGAAAAACTACACCCACACAGAAACAAAACTAGACCACCATTCAATAATTTTAAATTTCACTGGATAAAAAGGTACAATATGTATATTTGTAACTTATTTACAGCTACTCTCCTGAACAAGCATTTTCAGCTATTTTCCCCCCTCTCTCCTCCAATTTACAAGGTGTATAAATTAGAAGCAATCTATCCCCATAGAAGAAACTATTCTGTTTTATCTTTTGAAGAGTTTGAATTCACAGTCTTTAAATATTTTCTAGTGTTGGAAATTAACATGTTAATGTCTGTAATATGTCAAGCTAACTTTTTCCGATGTTTAACACATTCACTCCAAAAGGAAGTTTCCAAAAGTGTGCTCAGGAAGACTAACTGCATTAGAATCAAAAGGACACATCCTGAAAATACAGATTCTGGGGCTGCAGCCCAACCCTGCAGAGTCAGAACCTCAGCAAACGGGGTCTACATTTTTTATAAGTACCCCACCTGATTCTGACGGGTATTCCATTTGGAGAATCCTATCTAATAAAGAGGGAATATGCTAATTGACCATCACTCCATCACAAAGATGGCTGCACCCACAGCTGAAGCCAAGTTCCCATAAGGAGCCTTAACTAGCAATCAGTAGGGACCTGAGGCTACGCCCTCCTCTGCCCCCATAGGGCTTGACAGGGGACCTCAGGCCATATCCCCCACCTGGCGGGGCTTGACGGGGGATCTCAAGGCATGCCCCCCAACCTGGTCTGGGCTGGGGGACCTCAGGCCATGCCCCTCGTCCTGGCGCCGGGCCAGGGGACCTGAGATTACGTCCCCTGCCCAGCAGGGCTTGAGGAGGGTGGGACTAGCCAGGTCTGGATCTAGCCTAATGGGGGCAGGGGGCCAGCTGGGTCTGGGTCTCATGCGATTTTGAGGTGCATGTGGGTGGGCGGGGACTTGACTCTGGGTCTCCTGGTGCGCCCCAGACTCTGACAGGAGGAAGGTTTTCATATACATTTTACTAATTTTCTTTCATCTCTTACACTTCTATTATAGAGAAAGGGCAAATAGCAATATTAAATTATTTCCTCTAATTAATCCCCTTTTAATGTGCATGAATTTTGTGCACTGGGCCACTAGTCACTTATGAGTCATTTAAGGGTCACAAAGAATGAGGAAATGAAGGAATAAACAAAAGCTAATTTTGTGCATGTTTATAACAGAACAAGAAAAAGAGTATGTAAAAGTTATTCAAAGTACTGGAGAGGTCATAAATTAGGGCTAACAGATGCAGTATTAGAGTTCCAATTAGAGATAGAATGTCAATAGGAAGATGATAAAAAGACAGAGACATAGATGAATAATACTGATACATCAAGGCCAGTAGATAGCTAAGTAAAAAACACATGTACATAAAGTGGGATGCATTCCCTCTTCTTGCTTGTTCACATTATTTTAATTATGCAATCACTGATATCTTGCAGATATTGTGAGATTTTGTCATAAAAATGTTTATTTTATTAAGACAAAGTTCCTTGTGTTGTATGTACTGATTTGGGGCACTGAATTATAAACTCTACTTTTTAATATAGAGATTTACTGGGTGCCCCATGGTCAGAGGATAGTTTTAAGATATTACATGAAATAAGAAATCACTCCTTAAACTTTCCTGACTTAGAAACCCAACAGTTAGACATTTTTTAAGTGAACTTAGAATGAGCTGAAGTAATGAAGAGACACCATATATAATGTTTAAGATTTATATGGAATATTAATAATAAAATTATAGCTTTACCTTGGGGCATATTTATCAAAAAATTAATAATTTTATTCAAAATATAATTATATTTTAAGCTATATTTAAAAATAATTTTTCATCAAGCAGTAAAGATTTACATTGACTTGCCACCTAACATGTTCAAAAACCATATTTGGATGAACTAATAAGCTAATGAACAGCTAGGAGACCCACACACCAGTTCATGCAAATTTAACATTTACCATTTAAGAGAGATGAAAAGTCATTAGGCATTTTAGTGCTTTAACTAATCTCCTTTAAATTGTATGCACTAATATAGTTAAATAGTCTTCCAAGATTTCATGGAAACTTTAAATTTCCTGATAATTTGCCACTACTCATCCCTGTGTCAAGATTATCAATACTCTAAATAAAAAACAAAGTGTAAAACCATTTGGCTGCAGAGGTGACGGAATCCTGAAGACATAGGCTCTAGTGGCACACTGTTGGACTGGAAGCCTGACTTCCACTTCATTACATCTTCATGTGATGGAGAGGAATGGATTTGCTTGGCTAGGCTATTATCTCTTCTATAAAATGGAAATGATGGTGGCAACCATAAGATGACATGGAGATCTAAAGAGATAATTCACCCCCCAGTGCAGAACAATGCCAATAACTGTTTTTATAATTGTTTTTCTACCCAGTTTTTATTTTTGTCACAGCAAGCTTACTTTTCTTATTGTTTGCCCTCAATTTAATTTGAAAGTATAAATTATAGTTATAGTAATATAATGCTTTTAACTGATATATATGTGTGTATATATGTTACGAATGTTTTTGTGTATGTGTATGTATATATAGATAGATAGATGATAGATAGATAGATGCTGTAATATAAGATTGTCTTTGATTAAAATGTCCAGTTGTTCAATAAAGTTTGAAAGCCAACATAATACTATTTACCAGCCTGAGTGGCATAGTTCAGTGGCTGAGCATCAACCTGTGAAGCAGAATGTCACAGTTTGATTCCTGGTCAGAGCACGTGCCCGAGCTGTGGGCTGGATGCCCAGTGGGGGGCATGCAGGAGGCAGGTGATCAATGATTCTCTCTCATCATTGATGTTTCTATCTCTCTCTCCCTCTCCCTTGCTCTCTAAAATCAATAAAAATATAAAAAATTAGTATTTACCAGAATTAAGAATTTTAAAAAAGAGAATGCAAAGTGTGCCTATCCACTTACAGGTTTTATCTAATATGACTTATAGTAATTCTGTAAAGTATGCATTATTTTTATTCTCATTTACAGGTGAGAAATGTGAGCCTCAAAGAACTTGCCCACAGCCACAGAGCCAGAAAAGGGAAGATCTATGATTAAAAACATTTTTACTCAAACACCTATGGTTTTTATATTACATATACTGCTTTACATTAGTGCAAGATTTTTAGCAGCTAAAACATTTAAACAACCTGGATTGAGCACACTACCTTTAGATGCAGGTAATGGGTGAACCAAAACAATAAAGGGTGTTCAGGAAAACCAGTGGAGAGGACAGAGACTAAGCTGATGAATGGCTGAGAGCTGCATTTTCTGGCCAAACTGACCCTTTACTCTCCATCACATTCTCAGATGATTTCTCCATGGTGTATATTTCCTTAAATGACTGCTGTCTACCGCTTCTTAAATCCATGCAGTAGCCATCCTGGAGAAGAATGCCTGACATGAAACAGCTGCAAGGGTTCAGATGCCCCTGTCAATCTCATTTGTCATTTTCCATCAAAGCCATCTTGGTCCGACAGGTATTGTTAGTTCGGGCCTACTTAGTTGGCTGAATCACCGTGACCTTTCTTTTTATGGCAATCTGTTCCAACGGCTTCTCCTGCCCTGTAACTTCCATGCACACTGCTATTCGACAACCCCTATTTCAGACAGCTCCTTAGGAGAGAGGTTTTCTGAATAGTGTTCTACAAACAAATGCAGTTCTCTAATTTTTAAAATATGGCTCACCAATAGTAACTCTTGGTGGTAAGCTATTTGCAAGTCTCATCCAGAGAAAAGTTTTAATTACTGTGGTGCGAGAATCAGAATTATGTTGTGTTGCTTATGAATACATAGTCGGTTCTAGCATAGGAAGCTTAGAAACTCCCTTTACTTGGATAAGTGTGTTTCTACCATTTCTGATTTGGGTGTTTTTTTTTTTTACTGCCTACCACAGGAAGCTAAAATTGCTGCAATTTCCAGGGTCAGATGGGGAGAAAAGTCCTGGATGAAATTTAGACAGAACCACACACTTCCCTTCCCCAAACCCCCCAAGATGTGGCCCCTGGAAAAGGCCTTTCATAAAGAGGACCTATCAGTTAAACGTCTCCTCTGTGGGCAGATCTGGCTCCGGCCATGTCTAAAGGTGTATAAAGAGAGTGGAAGTTTTTACAGCAATTGCCCAAAATTGTGTTTTAATTTCCATACACGCATTTGGAATCTTATGTTATTTTTAGTTTTTGCCATCACTGTTCAAACAAAACAGCAGGTTAAAACTTTTTCCCCCCTCAAATCATATAAAAACCTCATATAACAAAAGTCCAGCACTATTTTAGACCAAGTAAATATAGACAAGTAGACCTTAGACCTCCTCTTGTCTTTTTGGCTCTGCTTCAGTTTGAACTAAGAGAAGTCTTTCTAGGGGGAAAAAAAGGAAAATTATAATTCTTAAAATGAGACTAAATTTAGGAGACCTAACAAGCTATAGTCCTGCATTTGGTTGCTTTAAAGTCCAGGAGAACTACCTGTAAAATTTAAGACATTTAGGTACCATGTCCTTTATACTTGTTTTCATTTTTAGGACAGCACATGTGGGTGTGTATTCTGACAGCATGTTTTAAAATAATAACCAGGGAGACTAATTCAGTCCTATATTCACATAATCAGTGAACATTTATTAAATGTCCATTATGTGTAGAGCCTTAGGCTGAGTTGGGAGGAAAACATGTCTTCTTCCAGACCTGGTCCTCAATGAGTCATAGTCTAGAAGGGAGATCAAACTATAAACAAATCATTACAACACAATGTAGAGAGTGTTGACAAGTGTATGCATGAAGTGCAATGAGAACACTGAAGAATGAGCAACTGGCCATGCAGGATGTAAAAGAAAAGCAATAAGGAAACTCTTTACCAAAGAAGGGGTGTTTTAGCTGAGTTGTTTGGTTAAAAGTGGGTCAGAGTATTCCAGAAGATAAACAGGCAAAGGACCAAAGAGAATAAAGCATATATTACATTCAGACAACCAGAGCCAATTATGCTAGATTTCAGGATGGATTTTAAAAGTAGGAAAAGGCCAACATTTCCTGATGACTTCTGACAAATTTGAGCATTATCTTGGAAGCACTGGGGAGCTGTGCTCAAGGAACTAAAAATGTTTTAAAACTGCGTAAATTATTACTCTACTTAAGATGCCTAATTGTTGGGGAAGAACACATTCATTGACTTGTTTATTCAGAAAGACTTACTGAGCACCTAATATGTGTTTTGTACTGAAGTAGACCCTGGGGCATAGCAATAAACAAGACAAATTCCCTGCCCTCATGGAGCTTATAATCCTACTAGAGGCCTGGTGCACAAAATTTGTGCATGGGCGGGGGGGGAGTGTCCCTCAGCCCAGCCTGCACCCTCTCCAATCTGGGACCCCTTGAGGGATGTCCGACTGCCCATTTAGGCCTGATCCAGAACAGCTGGCTCCCAACTACTTGCCTGCCTGCCTTCCTGATTGTCCCTAACTGCTTCTGCCTGCCAGCCTGATCACCCCTACCCACTCCCTTGCCAGCCTGATTGATGCCTAACTGCTCCCCTGCCAGCCTGGTATCCCCCAACTGCTCTCCCTTGCAGGCCTGGGTCCCCTCCAACTACCCTCCCTTGCAGGCCTGGTCCCTCCCAACTGCCCTCCTCTTCTGGCCATCTTGTGGTGGTCATCTTGTGTCAACATGCGGGCAGCCATCTTGTGTGTTGGAGTGATGGTCAATCTGCATATTACTCTTTTATTGGATCGGATAATGGTCTGGTGCACAGGTGAGGCCAGCTGGTTTGCCTTGAAGGGTGTCCTGGATCAGGGTGGGGGTTCCCTTGGGGTGTGGGGCAGCCTGGGTGAGGGGCCTGTGGTGGTTTGTAGGCTGGCCGCACTCCCTGGCAATCCAAGTGGAGGCCTTGGTATCTGGGATTTATTTATCTTCTACAATTGAAACTTTGTAGCCTGGAGGGGAGCCAGGCCTTCTGCTCGCTCCCTGGCGGCAGCCATTTCTGTTGGGACTTATTTATCTTCTATAATTGAAACTTTGTAACCTTAAGCGGAGGCCAAAGCAGGCCAGGGCTGCAGAAGCTTGGCTTCCTCCATTGCCAGGGGCAACCCTAGCCTCCTGCTCTTTCCAGCTCCATGGCTTCCGCCATTTTTGTTGGGATTTATTTATCTTCTATAATTGAAACTTTGTAGCCTGGAGTGGAGGCCTGGGCCTACAAGGGCAGGCAGAAAGCTTGGCTTCCTCCATTGCCGGGGAGACCCAAGCCTCCCTCCTGCTCTCTGTGGCCGCAGCCATCTTGGTTGGGTTTATTTGCATATCCAGTCCTGATTGGCTGGTGGGCATGGCTTGTGGGTGTAGCGGAGGTACAGTCAATTTGCATATTACTTGTTCATTAGATAGGATATAATAAAAGGCTAATATACAAATTGACCAAACAGTGGAATCACCAGTCACTATGATGCACAGGGAGCAGATGCTCAAGCAGGAGCTGCGCCCTGGTGGTCAGTGCACTCCCACAGGAGGAGTGCTGCTCAGTCAGAAGCTGGGCTCATGGCTGGCGAGCACAGGCACAGTGGTGGGAGCCGCTCCTGCCTCCACAGCATTGCTAAGGTCATCCCCTGGGGGTCCCAGACTGTGAGAGGGCGCAGGCCAGGCTGAGGGAATCCCTCCACCCCCCAGTGCACAAATGTTGTGCACTGGGCCTCTAGTCCTGGTATAACTAATAAACGACTAAGCAAATGAATAACTATGTATCTTCAGAAAGTGATGAGCATAATGGAGAGTAAGAAGATAAGATGAGTGCACATAGTGGCCTGGAAAGGAGTGAAATTCACAGTCAGTGTTTCAGAGGAATATTCACTAAAGCTTCTTGATGACTTTATATTAATATCTACCACAGTTTCAGTCAGACTTTCTCTCCTTTTCTCACCTAATAAACTGAAATAACAGCTCTACTCCCTTCTTTACTGTTCTTATGAATCAACTCTTAAGATTCCAGCTTGATTTTCAGAATCAGGTTCATCTTCCTGATTCTTATTATAAAGAAACTATGAATTGATTTAAAATTAAATAAATTGCCCTGGAAATTGAAAACACATGTAACACTTTTCAAAATATTAAAAGTTTTCAAACAAAGGAAGTAGTAAAAGTCTTGCTTTAGTAAATTTTAATATTTCTTTTGCTCTCTGAGGAAGACTACACATTTTGGATTGTGTAAAGGATGGAATGTAGTTTTTAAATGTGATTTATTTTACTCTGGAATCTAACAGCACCTGCCTTGTTTTCTCTGGAATCCTTTCAAGCACCTTCTCAAGTAAGCATTACATTTGCCTAGAGGGAACTGAATATGAGTTTAGCTGAATGTAACCATAAAAATGAAAAGAATGTTTTGCCATATATTGTGTATTGTACTGTATTGAGTATGTATTAATTATAAAAATTGTCAAAAATGTTATCAGTGTTTAATGAATATATTGAGGAATAATCAGCCCAATTAATTATAAAAGTATCTAAAGATAGGTATGCTTGGATGCTTGATTGTCATCTTGCCACAAGAGAATCTACAAAATTGTCTCTATTTAAAGATCCTTCAAAACATTTTAAAAGAATTTTATTTTAAAATATTGGTTCCCATCAGATTAAGGAAATATATACATATGTATCTTATAAACATATCCACATATGTGTGTGTAGTTCAATCATGGTTTTTCAATGCCACTTTTCTATAGAATCTTGGTTTGTCTACACTGCACCCAAAACTATATAGATTTAGGTAAGGGCCAGAGATTACTTACAGGTCACAGAAGTGTTTGTTTTCTAGTATTCTTGATCATCAGTAGTCTCTGTGTACCTTATTAAATTTATCACAGAGCATTGGGACTTACATGAAACTACAATTTTCCGTTCCTACTGCATTTACAGAATGCCCCCAAATAATTCCATTGTCTAAACCTTAACTTGTAAAGATGAAGCTGCAGTAAAAGTATTTGATCCAAGAGCTCCTGTGGTATTATTTTTTAAAAATATATGTTTTACCGATTTCAGAGAGGAAGAGAGAGGGAGAGAGAGAGAGATAGAAACATCAGTGATGAGAAAGAATCATTGATTGGCCCCACACTGTGGACTGAGCCTGCAGCCTGAGCACATGCCCCAACCTGGAATCAAATCATGACCTCCTGGTTCATAGGTCAATACTCCACCACTGAGCCACACCAGCTGGGCTCCTGTGGCATTCTTAAGCACACTATTCTTCTTGATGCATCCCTTTTCTTGGTTTCCATGATAACATTCTTGTGGGCTTTTCTGATTTTCTTACAAATTCTCTGGATGCTTAGTTCTGTCTCTTTAATTACCTTCCTTTCCTCATTCAGAACTTAAATATCAATGTTCCACAGGGTCCTGTCCAACACACTTTACTCTTTGTTAGTAGCTATATACCAACAATTACATTTTAAGATCTATGCCAGGTAAAAGAATATAGATACAACGGAGAGAATGGGAAGTCAGTTTCAGTATAGACTGTGCTCAAGGTGAGCTTGTAATATGGTTCAGCCAAGTAGATTATCAAGTTCATCCAAGGTTCTTACTGTATCAGAATCTTTAAATTATTTGCCCAAGTTATATAGAGAGACCATACCTGAAGACTATGCTTCACTACATAGTTATGACATCTTAGGAACATATTCAATAAAATCTAATCCTGCATTTCACTGTTATTCCACAGATTCAGCTATGTACGAAGTCTGTGATAGCTAGAACATTTTTTACTCCATCATAAAACCCCTCAGATAGGAGAAAAACAACATTTGAGGACAAATAGCTTGGAATTTTGGTGTAAACACATTTGGGTCTTATACATACCCTGCTTCCTCTTACAAACAAGTGAGTGAGTTTGACTTTTTTTTTTTTTTTTTTTTTTACATCTTCAGGAGTAACAGGTATGTAAGTTGCCAATTTTAATACCTGAAAAAGAGTTGATTTTTTTTTTTGTAGGTTTAGGTTACATCTTTACTCAGGATTTACAGTACTTGGATATAAGGATACTGTATAGCACAAACACAATTTTAGTCCCATATACGCACTAACCACAGAGAATTATAATAATAATATGCTTCTTTTCAAAATTAAAATGCGAATTTTTATGCCTGAATTGATCATATACAATTCTACTTATGTGGAACCTATATCCTTGAGTATCAGATAAGACAAAATATTTAAGGCCTTTAAATTAGAAAAAAAATGCCCTGGCCAGGTAGCTCAGTTGGTTAGAGCAGTGTCCTGATACTCCAGGGTTTGAGTTTGATTCCCAGACAGGGGATATATAAGAATCAACCAATGAGTACAAGAATGAGTGGAACAATAAATCTCTCTCTCTCTCTCTCTCTCTCTCTCTAATCCATAATTTTTTTTAAATGGGGAAAAATTAGGAAAAAAACTGTGATTTCTAATTATGAAGTATCTTATAGTTTAAATTAAGATGTTCTTTTTCCTTTAGTAACATTTTTATTTTATAATTCCAAAACAGAAACAACCCATGGATAACTGTTAAATAATTATTTTTAGTTGATAACATCTGGGGAAAGGTAATATATTGTCATTGGTACACAAAAATATGTAGTTCTCTCATCAATATTAAGGGATTCATACATTTATACTGCTATATTCTGGAAAGAAATCAGAAACACTATATTATAATTCATTACAACTTCAAACATAAAATAATGTTGAGTAATTATTCATACTTTATTTTGCTCTATATTAATTTTCAGATAAATAGATGCACATATATGTATATATGCATATATGTATATATCATAGCTTAAAAAATAATTATTTTTAAAATTATAGGTGTTATTGTATCCAACTGCAGTTTATAAAACTTTGTTTCTATTTCCAAATAATATATATACAAATGAACATTTGGCACTTTATCAGTTTTTAGTATGGTTATTTTAGATCAGGGATTAAACGTGAAGATATGTTTTCAGAAATCACATTTTTAGTAAGTTGTTTTTCCTCCATACACTCTAAATTTTAAGAGAATATAAATTATTATTAGATTGCTAGTTGCCTTGGCTATTACATTTTTAAGCATTTCACATGATATACTTTGCAAGCAATACATGTATACAATTTGATAATAATAAAATCGTAATTTATTTTCATTAGATGCACCTTTGAAGTGTTTACTAAAGCACTGGGTTATTATCAGTATTCTGTCATATTATTATAGTAGATTAGGGTTTCTCTATTTTGGTACTAATGACACTTTGGATCATATAAAGTTTTGTTTTGGAGTATGTCCTATATATTATTGGGTACTTAGCAGCAGAGTTGGCCATTTCCAGTATATTCCAGTAACACACCCAGTCATGTCAATTAAACATGTCTCCAGACAGTGCCAAATGTCCTCTGGGGACAAAATCACCTCAGGTTGAGAATCACTGTACTATAAAGTGTTAAGTGATATTGTAAAAAGTCTAAATGCCTAAACCAGTTTTACTAAGGCAACATTTGTATTTGAGGGGGGAAAAAAGTGAGACACTTAAACCCATAAAAACAACTTGGAAATGTAGCATATTAAAAGGTCTTTTTTTAATTTTCCTCCTCAATCCAGACAAAAAGCCACACCAGAAGTTAAAGCAAAACATCCTGATTAGATTAGCACCAGCTTCACTGGTGGCCAGCAATTCCCTGCCTTGCAGGGTGTGGCAAGAAAAGAAAGTTACTCCTCTTCAGGGGCTGCCTGCCTGCAACAGCCTTTATTTGGGCAGTAGCCTGAAGCAACCCATCCTTTATTGGAACCATGATTGATGCAAGTTTATTGTTTTCCTTTGTGGAACCTCTAGGACACAATGTTTATTGTTCATTTCCTCTGCACAGGGTCTGCCTATGCAGTCTAAGTGATGCAGTGTCCAAGCTTGGGTTTGGCAACCTCCAGCCTCTAAACTCAATCCCGTAGGGATAGTACTGGTGAATGCCAGGCCTGGCTTAACGTTTAAGAATTTTCTTGGCCAAATAACATAGCATACATGGTTTAACCAGATGTTAGGAGTTAGTCCCAGCGACCCAATCCTTCTCTAGATTGGAGGAAAAACACAACCACAAATCTCCTACTCTTCCTGATGTCCTTCAAGGTCCTGCCCTCAACATGTTGGCACTGTGTCAAGAATTCTGTACTGGGGATCCTTACAAGTTGTATGCTGCCCAAGGACAATGACCCTGTCTCACTTTAAATCAGGTGCTCTAGAAGCATACGGTGACTTGACTTGTGTTCCAGGTGGAAACTACACAATCTATATCCCACTAGAACATGCCATCTCTATTTTTTGAGTCTTCACATATATTTTGAGTAAAATACAATGGCCACCCATGTCACACCTTTTTCTGCTATTTTTACATACTGAATACTAGTAAATTGGTAAAATTCCCAGCAATTGCACATCATCCGCACAGATCATATACACCCCGAAACCTCCCTATGAACCCTAAGTGTCAATGGTAATGGAATGCAGCTGAGCTTATCTAAGCTTCACTAGCTTTAAAGTTCTTGAGCCTTCCTCTTAACCTACCCACCCCATTCTGGCCCCTTCTAACGTTTGCTCAACTCTGAAGCTGGCTTATTCAGGCAATGGAGAATCAGAAAGTCAGGTCATGAACAGACTCTGCTAGTATGTTTGTACCGAGGTTGTGTAATGTGAGTCCCTAGTACCACCCCATGTGTCTGGCTCCAAACCCCAAAATACTATCAGCAACAAGCAACCAGTTGGCAACCATATCTTTCTAACTTGCATGTACTAGTAAACATGCACCTATTTAAAACCCACATATCACATTTCTCTGCCCACTGAGGTAAGGATGCCTTTTTTGTCTTGAGTTTCTAGTAATAACCTAAAATATGGTGGGCAGCTTATGATCATATCCACAAGTGCTTTCTTAAGAGGTTTCCTGACACCAGGGCTTCCAATTTCTGTATTTTTAAATTCACTTGCACATTAAAACCCAATACCTCTGGTATTAAAAAGCAAGTGTGCTCAATAAAACAAAAATACACTCTGCCCATGAACAAGGAGATGGTTGAACTTGTTTCAGTGTCAAAATGTCATCGGTGCTGGTAATTTTTTTTTAATTCTCTAAAAAATTGTTTCTCTTCATCTGTTAAAAAAGTTAAAGCGAACTGAAAACTCTTTGGGAATGCAAACCCTGTGTGATTGACAGTGACAAGCACACATACCTTGAAAGCTCCACTATAATGCTTATACTTAAAAACAAATACTGTGGCATCTGAAAAGTAGCCTCGTCAGCCATACAGCCTTGTACCTGGCATCTTGTAAATTAATCTGGGTGTTTATGCTGTAGATCATCATGATGAACATATTGCTATAGCAACATGCATTTCTTCCATTTTTTCCCTGCTAATTACACTAACATCACCATTAGCTACTAAATCTTTGAATTACTAATGAATGTGTGTGAAAAGCAATGTCTTGAAAACACTCTTTCAATGTGTACTTATCCAAAAGTAAGGGAAAAAAAGATGTATATAATTTGATTATTTTTATTTGTTGTTAATCTTGTCAATATAGAGTTAATCCATATTTACATTTGAATATGTTGAAGGATTTGGGAGGTGTCTCTATAGAACAACATAATTCTCAATGAGAGAGAGCCTGGTGATTCCAGGTAAAGTTCTTTCCTCCAATGCTTACTACCACACCATCTTTATCATTTAATTAATATTTGATCACAAGGAAGTATTATTTAAACCCATAAACTTCTCAGGCTCCTAAGTTTCTATAACTCAAGCACCAATATTATAAATATTCATATCTATTTAAATTAAGCCTTTTGGTAGAGCCTCTAATGAAACAACAGAGATTTTAGTTGATATATAGCACATAGTTAAGACACTTCTAGAAAATTCATGTTCATTAACACTGTAAGGATAAAGAAAGACTCATCCGAGGTAATTTTCCAAATCGTTACATCTTGAAAAGACTCTGTTTAGTATTCATCTCAGTTGCATATTGAGTGTGTTTGGGAAAAGCTTTCACTCTTTCAGACCATCAGCATTCTATATAGGTCACAGGAACATACTTTTTAGTCATCTATTTGCTGTAAATTATTAGTGCTTACACTAAATATGTCCACACATAGCCAAGCTCTTTGGGCCCTAAAGCTTAGCTCAAATCATTAGTAAAAATGAAAATTTCTAAGAAGACCCAAGTAGGGTGAAAATAGAGGTTTTCACTTAATAAATATTGAAAATCAGAAAAACTCAAACAGGGAACAAAAGGTTGGTGAGAATGATAGCTAGATTCCCCTGGTTAAATAAATCACACCAATAAAACCTGTTGATCATTTGGTGGCTGTTTCAGCCAGACATTCATGGTGAGAATTATGAATATGTAAAACTGCTTTCACATCTTTCAATGTTCATGTGCAGGAATGAGAAGAGAATGTCTGTCATGTAGCAACAGAAAATTAATATAGTAAATTAACTATCAAGAAAATAATCATAAAAATTATCAATTACTATTCTATTCATTTGTTGAGGTCAATGTTATTATTTCTTTTGCTATTTATTCCAGAATCGCTAAAATAATACTGAAAAATTTGCAATGATGGTTTCATCATACACATGTGTTCTCCAACAAGACTTTTCTCAATTGGGTGCTGTGATACCTCTTTCTTTCTACAGGGCTGGGAGGAGAATCCAGAAAGATTTACCTCTTATAATCAAAACATTCATGATTGTTACTTTTGGGACATAAGTTCAGTAGAAATCTTTGAGGTTAGAATGGAGGGCACAGTGCGTCTCAGCTATCTTTCCCTGCAAGATGGAGCATTCAGATCAGTTTGCTGCTGAGAGGGTTATTTTGCATCTATTACAGGTCTCACACACCCCTCAGTCTCTCCCAGCCAGGACATGAAGAAGCTGGTGTAAGTGTGAATATATTTGATGGAAGTTATTTGAGGATAAATAATTCAAAATATTACTCAACAACTGTGTATTCATAATGCATATGTAAGGAATTTATCAAAGGAAAGGTTAGAAAAATGAGTACTGCTTGGCCAATCTATTCGTCTTGACAGAAAAAAAAAATCAGCTCTACTAGTGGGATGGTATTTAGAAGAAATAAGTACAAATTTGGCTTTTAAAAGTGTGGTGAACAAAAAAAAAAGTATGTGTTTGTGTAAACATGGAAAGGTGTAAGCAAATATATAACAATCCCACTGGATTAAAAAAGAAAGGAGCAGGTTTTTAATGTTTTCTACACACAATTTTATTACTTAATCTCTTATAAAACAAGCATGAACTCCTCTTTTAATTTTTTTTAAATAATGCAAATATACTGTTAAAAAGGAGTCTTCTATCTGATAAGAAAGGACATTAGATATTAGATGTAGAAATAAACTGTTTTCTCTTTTACTTATTTATCAAGAATTTTCCATTTAGAAGATAGACCTATGCCTGAAATATTTTTAATAAAGGAAAATAATTTGAAAGCTTTACAGAGGAAGACTTTTTCTTTAGAAAATTTGTAAAAATCAAATTGCTTTCTAACTGAGACCATGAATGGCAAGTTGCAGCTGAGAGTGAATTTTTAATACTTAGTTAAAAGTCCTTGGTAATGGAGGTTTATTATATAACTATTAACAAATCCTTAATTATGTCAGTGTTTGCAACAAGTCCAACTGCATTATCCCAGTGGTTCAGCACCTTTGTATATATTACGTCTATCTGATTCAATTAGACCTCCAACATAATCAATACAGAAAAGACTAAAACAATTAGTTTCCTTTTCACACTCCCAAAGTTAGTTAGAGAATAGCTTGGAAATAACTCTTTATTCTCCACAATTTGGATTGTATGGGCTTCCAGTACCCAGGAGGTTTCCAACATGGCTCATGCAATAGTTATCATTGTGTAATTTAAGTTCATTCATACTAATTTTGGTGTTTTAGTGGGTGGGAACATAATGCAAAGAGCTCTTTTAAGAATACTAAATGAGAAAATACATTTCCAATTTTTTGAGCAACAAGAACTATTACAAATGTTAGACAATGATTAAAGTATCTCTGCTCTATCTTTCTAGAAAAACAAAAACTAGACTTGCCAGTTATTTCTTTACTGAGTCCAACTATGGTTTGATTGAACCTAATTTTTTTTATTGTTCTGTTTTTGGCCAAAATACTATATCCTGCAAATCTGTTTTTACCATAAAAACAAATATAACCATTCAAATATTTAAATATAAATAAAACCTCATTAAAATTCTGTACAGAAAACCATAGTCCCAGTGAACACGCAAAAACCCAAGGATGCTTTATTTAGAGACCCCCTGAAATGTATCCTCCAAAATGTGTTTTGAATTCACATCAGGCCAACTTTTGTCAATTTATAACAGACAAACTTTTGTCAACAACATCTTCTTTATACCAACTATTCACTAGTTAAGGAGGTAGAGCAATTCGATTCCTGAATAATAGGTTGTGATTGGGGTCCCTGCTGCATAGTGCAAGAGCACTAG
The DNA here is from genome assembly GCA_026230045.1 of Corynorhinus townsendii. Taxonomy (NCBI): domain Eukaryota; kingdom Metazoa; phylum Chordata; class Mammalia; order Chiroptera; family Vespertilionidae; genus Corynorhinus; species Corynorhinus townsendii. Next base: position 23,761,795 of record JAPDVU010000012.1, on the reverse strand, counting down.
CTGAGGAATCCAGGATCCCAGCTATGACAACTAACTGCGTGACCTCAGTCAAGGAGAGAGACAAGCTCTTTTCTCTTGGATCAGATGTAGATAACTATGCTTTTCTTATCTCAAGAAATCACAAAAGGACTCCAGTGAGATAACATTAGCATCCTCATCTTTTCTATTCAGAATGATTTACTAGAATTTATAATGTGTTGCTGCCCTTTAACCTACTTGTATGTTTATCTTCTCCACTACTTTATACATTCTTCTAATGCTTGTTTTGAGCCCTTTTTTCTTTATATCCTAATTATTGAAGGATCATAATACATGTTTGTGAAGTGAAACATTTCTTGTAAAAAGTAAAGCACCATATACATGCAACATGTTGGGTATGATTTTGCTTTAGTATTGACAATAGGAGTCAGTCTAATGATGAAAGTCCCTTTGTGAGGTGGTCATTTCACTAATAAGGGCATTGAGTTTGGAACTGATAGGATTGACATTTTTCTGAATTCATCCCTATAACCAAGGCTATCATCTACTAAGCCCTGGCTTCCTCATGAACAAGTTCCTAATAAAACAACTAATCTTTTTAGTTTTTATTTCCTATCTTGCACTGAAAGAAGAACATTCAATGGTATTATTACTAAGCTGTAGATTTTCTTAAATAAGGTTCCCAAATACATCTACAAAAATCTCTTCATTTTAAGGGATAGTTTGCACAAACATGGGCTCTTTATTCTCAAACAACAAAAAAGAAAAACTCCACATTTCCAGCAAAATATATAACAAACGTTAGAAAAAGAGCCTCTTTTTACTTTCATATACAAAAAGAAATCTATTTCAAAAAAAAAAACCACATAGATACCTGTAGTCTAGCATTACATAAACATTAAAATGGTTTCTTCACTTTTTTATAATAATAAAAATTATCTTAGCTAGGTAAAAATTTCAAAAGCTATTGGCCAGGGGAGAATCCAAGATGGCGGCGTAGGTAAACACCTAAACTGCTGTCTCGCGCACCAATTTCAAAACTACAGCTAAAAGATAAAACGTCTATCACCCAGAACCACGGGAAAGCTGGCTGAGTGGAAGTTCTACAACTAGAAGGAAAGAGAAAAGAGCATTGAGATGTGCACGAGTGCTGAAAAGCTGAGGTACGGAGGCGCGTGATCCAGGCTGGCTGTGGGCATTGCTTTTTTCAACCCGAAGGGAGACAAGCCCCCGATTACTCTGAAATACAGTTTCTGGGGAGACACGGGGGACCCAACTACTACAGGGAGAAGCTGGACTGTCTGCCAGTGAGGGTGGCTTGCTTGAGGAGCTGCACACAGGAATAATTGTTTATGGCACTGGGGCATGGGACTTGCGGATGCCGTTGGGGACACAGAGCCGGCTAACTACCAGCCATCGCTGTTTGCCACGCCCTAGCCTAGTGACACCCTGAGACCCCACCCTGCACAACCTACAAACCCACCCAAGCTCCAAGCAGCAGCGTTAGCATAAGAAAGCCCTGCCCTATCGCAGCTTAACCTAGCAAACTTGCAGCCCAGGTCAGACAGCTCCAAAACCTCCAAACCCCAAGCAAAGAGGAGAAAACTGTAGCTCTCACTGTAGCTCCTGCTGGGTGGCCTCAGACAGTAGCTGACTTGCACCCCATTGGAGATCCAGAAGCCAGTGTACCTAGTGGTCAGTGTGAGACACCAGATTTCAACTTCTCACATCCATAAGTGACACATTCAAGAGGCAGACTCAGTGAGCACCAAAGCCCCACTGAAAGAAGTCCTGCTCCATAAGCGTGTCTTCAGCGCAGCAGTTCTTCCATTATAGACACAGCAAGTGCTCACAGCTAATTGGCCTAGAGGTCAATTCTTCCCAGCGTACCAACAGCGATTAAGGCTTAACTACACCAAGACTTTGCACTCAGCCCACAAAGGGGTGTACCAAGAGCATCCACCTCATGTAATTGAGGAGGCTGAGCTACTGCCCCCTATAGATCACCTACCACACAAAGCTACTCCAACAACACAGGGAAGCAGCCAAAATGAGGAAACAAAGAAACATCTCACGAATGAAAGAAACGGAGGAAAGCAAACTACTGGACAACATAGAGTTCAGAACCACATTTATAAGGTTACTCAAGAATCTTCTAAAATCCACTGAGAAACTTGATGAGACCTTTAAGGATATTAATGAGAATGCCAAAAAAATGGAAAAGGATCAGTCAGAAATGAAGCATACACTGTCTGAAATAAAGAACATACAGAAATTAAAATTTTAATTAAAAATCATAATTAAAAATCAAAGTGATGAACAGCAAGAACCTACAACCAAGATTACTCTACCCAGCAAAGCTATCATTCAGAGTTGAAGGTCAGATAAAGAGCTTCACAGACAAGAAAAAGCTAAAGGAGTTCATCACCACCAAACCAGGATTACATGAAATGCTGAAGGGTATTCTTTAAGAAGAGGAAGAAGAAGAAAAAAGTAAAGATAAAAATTATGAACAACAAAATGACATCAAATACATACCTACCAACAAGTGAATCTAAAAATCAAGTGAATAAAAAATCTAAAGAACAGAATGGACTGGTGAATATAATAGAATCAGGGACATAGAAAGGGAGTGGACTGACAATTCTCAGGGGAAGCAGGTGTGAGGGGTGCAGGAAGAGATTGGACAAAAATCTTACTCCTATGGATGAAGACAGTGGCGGGGGGTAAGGGCATGGGGTGGGGTGGGGAATCAGGTGGAGGGGAGCTATGGGGGGAAAAAAGAGGAACACCTGTAATAATCTGAACAATAAAGATTTATTAAAAAAAAAAAAAGAAAAAAAAGCTATTGGCCAGGATCTATCAATTTCTGGAATTACTCACATAGTATATAAGAGAATACCATAGTAATAGGAGACCAAAATATCAGGTTGAAAGTCAATGGATGTAAATAAAATTATTCTATTTCAGTTATTTTTTAAAAATTCCTCCAGCAAAACCAAACATTCTTTAGATTAAAAAAAGATAATTTAGAAAAATAATAATTTTCATACCATTTGTGTCTGGCCAACAAATAAAAACAAATGATTTAAAAATCAATATAGTGATTGAGAAATGTGTTTAAAAAAATACAAAGCTTGGTCCCAATTCCACTTCTTAATCTTTAATATAAAGTCCTGATTTAGCATTCCAAGTTACTTATTTCCGTTTTATCTTTTTTATTGCATGATCTAATATTTTCAGATTTCATCAGGATATCTTTGCCACACCATTTTTCAAGTGTAAAATTGAAGAAAGAGAATTCGAGTGACTTGATTAAGATCAAATAGTAAATTCATGACAGAGTTGCCAATGCACTAGAATTCTAGTGTCAAAATTGCCCGTTACCACCTCAGGTATAATATTCATGCTACTTATATGTCAATAAGTAGCTGTTGAACAGAAAAAAAATGAATATTATAAGCTACATATTTTAACTGAATACATTTGGAAATATGTCTGCGCTGTTCTATTCAGAGAGAGAAAGAGAGACAACTTTAAAGCTGGTACACTAATTTTTAGGAGAGAAAACATTTCAGTTATACTTCATGAAATCAAATTGCTTCTCTATTAAAAGGTCACTTTTGTAAAAGAAATGTTTAGCTTTAATGTTGCAAATATGGGAAATTGCAATGTAGATTATAAAATATTATTTTATAGAAACTATTTGTTTTGAACTTCCCAAATCTAAAGTATGATTAATTGATAATTACTGGTATTCCTTGCTACTTTAGACAAAGGTCAAGAGAGAGAAGACCAACTGATAAGCAAATCAGATGAGTAGGAAGGAAAAGAGGTAGTTCAGCTAACTCACAAAAATATTCAATATCGAAATAGGAGTGTTCTAAACTTGCCATCGAAGATTTCCTTCTTTAAATACTTTCCATCAAGGAACCTATTTTTTGAAAGATCAACTTTATGGCACAAAATATGCTTAGTTAGTTTTTAATAATAATGGGGTAAATCTTATTCTGCACTGAGTTGATATAATTACAGCCAAAAGCAAAGGCCCTAATTATCCTCCATAGTTTTATCAAGGGTAAATATATACTTTGTCTTAGGTGTATTGAAGCAGAGAAAGGCTCACCCTGGGATGTCTAAGGATTAATATTGTGAACTATTACATTAGGGAATCCAGTTTTTCCTCTACACCCCAATGTCAATAATTCCCTTCTATTTTGAATACTCCTGATGTTGAGAATTATGGTGAATTTATCTATTATACTCTTCAGTACTCAACTATCAGGAAGTCCTGCTTAATCTATCTCTATAGAATATCTCTAAATTTTCTATTTCTCTCTGTTTCATCTCTGGCCTTTTCTGTTCAAGGCATCGTCATCTTCTTTTTATGGCCCACCGTAACAGCCACCAGCCAGGGTTCCCTGCTTTCATCTTCCTCTACCTAAAATTTACTCTCTACAAAATATTTAGAGGTTTGTTTCTTTTTTTAATGTGTCAAACAGATCATGGTGCCCACCTATTTTAAGTTCTTTAGTGTAGAGAGAGAAAAAAAAGAATCCTTTCCATGACCTTCAAGATGCTATAATGATCTGACCCATTTCCTCCTCTCCATCTTCACTTTAAAACCACTCTTTCCTAGACACTGGTCATCAGCCTCATTATGTTTCTATACTTTCCTCAAATATGTCACATACATTCCTTGTACTTGTTGTCATCTCTATCCAAAATTCCCTTCTCTCTGACCTTCCCATGGCTAGTCCTCCTCACCACTCAGATCTCACTTCAAATGGCACGTGTTCATAGAGGTCTTCCCTAATTTGTCACAATGCTTTCACACATCTAACATATACATTATTTTACATTTTTATCACAATCTTAATTCATCATATTTATTCATCTGTTTACTTCTAAAAAATTCCTAAAATGTAGTGTAAGCTCTTTGACAATGAGGACTGGCACATAGTATACATTCAATAAGTAGCTGTTGAACAGAAAAAAAAATGAATATTATAAGCTACATATTTTAACTGAATACATTTGGAAATATGTCTGATTCCCTCTATTAAATGTGTTATTCATATTCATTATGGATGTTCATCTTTGTTCTCTTTTTTTCCTGCACATAGTAGATAATTAATTATTTGAGTGAATGAATTAAAAAGTATCATTTTAGTTTCATCAGAGACTTCTGTGCTAGGACACAATGATGCACTCTAGGTAACTGTGGAGAGGAAAGTTTGTAAGTGGAGGAATAAGAAGGAAATTAAGAATTAATCCTTTCCCAGCCATTCTTGCTCAGTGGTTGAGCATCAACCCATGAGTCAGGAAGTCACGGTTGGATTCCTGGTCAGGGCACATGCCCGGGTTTCGAGCTTAATCACCAGTAGGGGATGTACAGTAGGCAGCCAATCAATGATGAGAAAATCATTGATGTTTCTATATCTCCCTCTCCCGTCCTCTCTCTCTAATATCAATAAGAACATTTTTTTAAAAAGAACTAATTCTTGCCTTCTACCTAGAAAATACATGGAAACAATAAACTATAACACAAAATAGAGTGAAATAAATACATCTAGATGATGGGAATTAAGATCAGAGAAGAAAACTGATTGTGAAGATGAATTAGTCCAAGGCATATGTAAGGATACAACAAAAAATAAAATTGAGCAGAAATAAGAAACACTTAAAACAAGAAGAAGAAACTATGAATCTTCCTTCTGTTTAGATGTCATTTCCTCCAAGAGGCTTTCTCCTTTCCTGGAAGAATTGCTTAGAGTACCCAATAGAACCCCTTACTAGAGAATCTACTCTATTGAATTGGAATTGCCGGTTTACCAGTTTGATTTTTCCATTGTCTCTAAGCTCCAGAAAGGAAGTTCTGTGGGTAACTTACTCACCATTTTATCCCCAGCTTCTAGCAAAGTACTTAAATCATGAAAAGGGCTCAATAAATGGTTATAGAAAGCAATGACAAAAGAATAGAAGGTAGGAGGAAGGTAGGAGAAAGGAGCAAGGGGGATGCAAACCAGTCTCTTTCCTACTCTGTACGGTCCCTCCCCACACGGCAGTGGGGTGAGCAGCATCTTCTCTGCTGCCCACCACTTGAAAACCTGGATATGGTCCACCAAGTGAATGTAGTTGGCAAAATAAACTATTTGCACATTGAGTAAGTCAAATTCATAATAACAAAAAATAAAGCTAGTTCCAACAGTTGTATTTATAGGTTATATCTTTTACAGGCTGTAATTGAAGAAACATTTTAAACATTTATCCAGATTTCAAAAGCATGTATTAGTCATTGATTTAATATATTCCCATACATGTGTTCAATATTTAGGCAATTTACTATTTTTATCTTAATTAAGGCATCTTTTTTAACTCGCAGCAAGAGAAATCATATGTATTGCCATTCATAGTCAGACCTCTAAACTCTATTAACTTCACTTGTTTGACCAGGTGGGTTCTTATCATTCTGTAATGAGGGTATTTGAAGATATAAATGTATATGGCACCTTATTTGAAATTATTCATATATATAATGTTTGAAACAATCAGGAAATGGTATGAGAGAAGATATAAATGTATATGGCACCTTATTTGAAATTATTCATATATATAATGTTTGAAACAATCAGGAAATGGTATGAGAGAAGTTTCAACGCTATCTTATTTGTTTTTCAGTCTATTATTTTGCACTGGGACAAGGTCATTCAGAAAAACTAAATTGAGTCTACATATGAAATAGCCTGCCTGTCCTTCTTTAACAAGGAAACCATCCTGATCTTCAGTTTCGCCATTTGTTTCGGAAGAACTGTGCTGCACAGCGAAAATGGCTCTTTAGACAACACAAGAATGGGCAGCTAGCTGCAGTTTTAAAACCATATCTACAAAACACTTCCTATTTAACAAATCAATAACTTCATTAATATCAGTTTCTTCAGTTATAAAACGAATCTTTTAAGTGGAAACAAGCAATGAATAATTAACATAAATATATTTTTAAATCTACTTTTTTACATTAGCATTTTTACTTTTAAGTGATAGTTTTAATTTGGAATAATGTGAACCACATTATCAATTTAATGCATTTGTGGCACACAATTTATCACAAGTAACTTTAAGAATTTTTGAAATAAAAGTGAGGTGTTAACTGCCCTCAGAGGCATTTCTAAAGGGGTCTCAGAATATATCCAGATATAGTGAAGTGTGTCTAGGCCATTCAATTTTTATATCCAATGAATATTTAAATTCAATTTATATTTACAAAAATATAACCAGTCTTCTAAGACCTGTACTATGCTTTCTGCTTATTGATGGAATAAATTAATTTTAAGAACAGTTGTTTAACCACTCAGGTTCTTTGTCCTACTGCATGGGGGAGGAAAGGCAGCAGTATGGGAAAGAGTGAGCACAGAATTTTGGGTCAGAGTTCCCAGCGTTGAGTCCTAGGTCCACCCTTTACTACCTGTGCAATCTTGAGAGATTCATTTCCTGTGTCTGAGGGTCTTGAAACTCTTAGTTTCTTTGTCAGCACACAGGGTTAAGAAAGTACATAGCATTATAACCTAACTGATTGCAGTGAAAATATTACCTAAGGAGCAGTGTGTGGAGTGCTATATAAATGCTCATTATTACTTTTCCATAATATTTATAATATTTCAAATTCATTCTTATTATGGCAAATGTTTTAAACCTTCCAGATTCAAGTTATTTATGTATTTTTAACAAGCTTTCTGATTGGAGGTTAGAGTATCTGCACGAAGTTGAATGCTCTCCGAGAAAAACAAAATCATCTTGTACAGCCTCCTTATGCTGAGTCTTTTTCTTGACACTGACAAATCTCTGGTTGCCAAAGTGTACACAAGATTAATGCACTTGGGCAAAATAATAACATAATAGAAGCATCTCACTTTGGATGGTGCCTAGCAGGCCCTCAATATAATGGTCGAATGAACCTTCTCTAGGGATAAGATGAAGGTCTTTTTTTGGTCAAGGCTTTCATGGGAAGACAATTTATCAGTCAATTTCCCCCAAGTTAATTTTTAATCCAATTTCCCTGACAATATCCTAATAAATAAGAATGGTTTTGTATTAATATCCCTGAAGCCCCATAGCAAGCCAAACTTTGCAACACAATCAGCTATTAGGGGCCACATTTTCCTCTTAAAAGTCAAAGGACCTAAATAGACACTTTTCGAAAGAGGACATACAGAAGGCTGAGAGACATATGAAAACATGCTCAAAGTCACTAATCATCCGAGAGATGCAAATCAAAACAACAATGCGGTACCATCTTACACCTGTCAGAATGGCTAACATCAACAAATCAACAAACGACAAGTGTTGGCGAGGATGCGGAGAGAAAGGAACTCTTTTGCACTGCTGGTGGGAATGCAGACTGGTGCAGCCACTGTGGAGAACAGTATGGAGTTTCCTCAAAAAACTAAAAATGGAACTCCCATTTGACCCAGTGATCCCACTTCTAGGACTATATTCCAAGAAACCAGAAACACCAAACAGAAAGGATATATGCATCCCCATGTTCATATCAGCACAATTTACCATAGCTAAGATTTGGAAACAGCCTAAGTGCCCATCAGCAGATGAGTGGATTACAAAACAGTGGTACATCTACACAATGGAATACTATGCTGCTATAAAAAAGAAAGAACTTTTACCATTTGCAGCAGCATGGATGAAACTGGAGAGCATTATGCTAAGCAAAATAAGCCAGTCGGAGAAAGAGAAATATCACATGATCTCACTCATATGTGGGATATAATGATCAACACAATTTGATGAAAAAGAATAGATCCAAAACAAATGGCAGTGGAGGTGGGGTGGGGGTTAGAGAGCAACCAAAGGACTTGTATGCATGCATATTAGCATAATCAAGGGACACAGACACTGGGGCAGTGGGGGCTTGCCCAGGGTGGGAATGGTGGGGGAGGGGCAATTGGGGAAAAAGGAGACATGTAAAACTTTAGACAATAAAAAAAAAAAAAGTCAACTTGTCTACCCTGGTTGGTACAGCTCAGTGTTAGAGCGTCAGCACATGAATTGAAGGGATGCAGGTTCCATTCCCAGCACCAGTTGGGGCATGTGCAGGAGGCAACCAATTGATCTTTCTCCCCACCTCTCCCTTCTTCCCACTCTCTCTAAAAGTCAGTGGAAAAGATATCCTTGGGTGAGGATTAACCAAAAAAAAATGTTTTAAAGGTCAACTCGTCTAAATATATTGGCACTACTAGGTATCTGGTTATAACTTTGCTAAACAGTTCAAATGTAGTAGTCTTTTACATATCATTATAATAACATAGAAAAAAATGTGTTTGTGTGGTAAATCATTGAGCATACTTTCCCCTAGCAGATTTTGGAATTCTCCTAAAATAATAACATGAAGAGCCATGGAAGATGATTGAGATAGCTAGCAGACCAGAGTTGGCACTAGTGAATGCCAACTAATACAATTTTTATGGAGCAAATATATTCTTTGACTGTTTTTGAAAATGAATTGCAGAAACTGAAATATAATTCCTTTTTAGGCAATTTTTGTAGCTCTTAAGATATTTAGAAAGACAAGAAAAAGCTCTCTGACATCTGGGCTTTCCCTACCTTCCTATCAGTTCCAGGGGCTGCTGCTTTGCCCTCATTGACCGTGTGCTTCTTATTTGGTCCAGTGTCTGAGAGCTGCTTTTCCTACTTAAAAAGTATGTCAGCTACCCTGCTTTCATAGTGTCTCTCCCATCATTAGTCCCTGCCTTACATAGCTCTGTGTTTTTATGGTTCTAACAGTTGTGTATATTTCTTACTCAGACTGTTAAAAAAGAACAGAGGTTTAGCAGACTGTGGCAATGGGAAAAGAGCCTGAAAATTACAGGGGTAGAAGTTGAAAACACTGTATGTTGTTTTTATGAAAATACAAATTGCTAAGAACAAATTGTAAAATGCAGATATATCTTAAACAGATATATATTAAATGTTGGCAGATACGCATGGTTCATCATTATTTTCACATTCAATTATATTAATGGAAGTGGTTTTCATATTCATTAGATTCCATATGTAGTCTGAAAGACCCATGCATATGGAAAACGGAAATAAATCTTGCTAGCTCCTGGAAAGAAATAAACAGTGTTTTGTTCTGGTGTTGGTATTGTTGTTGTCCAGGTTGGTGGTGATGGTGAGGTAATTTTTGTTTCTGTTTTTTTCATTAGACATGAATGTGCTGCAGAATTAGATGTAAACTGAATTCCAAACATACTGTTGGATTGAAATAACCTGTTGGTTATCTGTCTAGATTTTTACTTATGTAAATATATCATTGGTACTTTAAATTATTTGGAAATTGAGTTAAATATAGTAAAGTCAATACGAAAGGCAAACTATACTCACAAGAGATATTAAAAATATTTATATGTTTCTTTGCAGAATAAATCATAAAAATATGAATATCATTAATATAGCACAATATTTCATGTAGTTCCTACATCAACATCAAATGTCCTACAAAAAGTAAAGTGTCAGACATATCATTTGCCCTAAAAATATTTGTTTTAGTGGCTGTATGCAAGGCTAGATGATTGAATGACTCCCAGTAAAGAAAAAAAAAGCTCAGAGAAATTGACTTGTCAGAGATGGCATACTAATGCATCATAAGATCCTAGCCTTGAACACAGGTATTTTGACTCTAATTTCATTGTGCTTTGACTGCCCTATTATTCTCTTTCCAACAATTGACATTGACTTTCACCTAATCTTCTCTTCTGCTGTGGACCTGAGCTATTCTGGGCAGGTAAAGTCTGATGCCATGTTCAAGTTTATTAACCATATATGGCCATTAATTCATAGCGTTTGCTCTTTGATCTCTGGACAAACTGGACAGTGGGAGACATACTAGGGAAGAGGTGCACTGAAAGCTGTGCAGACAAATTAGAATTAGGAGAGAAGAAAATAGGGAGTACTTTCTGATTTGAGTAGAATCAAAGAAAAATACTGTACTGTATTCACCTTCAGATCATTCTGGGGATTCTACTAAAAGTAGTAATATCATTAGCAATTCTGGTTTTCCTCCTTAAAGAACAAAAAATCTTTGGACCTATTCTGGACGCATGGGTTCTCAACCAGAAAGCTCTGTTTAGTCGGGGTATGGGGTGGTGTAGAATGTAACATTCCAAGTTGCATCCAATTATTATTAAATATTATAAACTTAAGTTTGCAAAAAAATTAATTTAAGCAAAAGTTAGAGTCAATCCAAGGTTATTCCTTCAATAAAAGCACCCTTCATGTACATCTCAATATTGCTGCTCAAGACTTAAAAGTTGAGTGGACTAATCATTGAGATTCTATGAATTGCTTAGAATCCAAAGCTTATCTGGGTGTGTCTAGGGGAAGATGGAAGGCTTGACAACACACCCCTAGACAGATGGATCTAACCTGCTGAAATATTGTGTACATATTTCCAAAAACCTGTAAAAAATGTACGTAGGCATTTACTAGAATCACTGATTTCCCAAAGGGTGAGGAAATGGGAAAGAAGCCACATTTCAATACACTTATTTGTTCTGGACAATTAACCCAACGGACCAAGAGAGATTATTCTTGTATAAGCATCTTGCCAGATATTGGCTGGATTTTAAAAGTAAAGTAAACCTAAATAACTGGGAAATATCACATGCATATGAATTCCAAGTTATATTAATTCCATTTTTGTCAGTGTTCCTTAGGTATGCTCAGAGAGTGATGACATATTTTTTTTTAGTCAAATAAAGAATGTTTTTTCTTAGACAAGGAATTCCATCAGTTCTGAACTTTTACAACTGTGTGCTCTACCTATCATTCTCATATGCTTCCTTAACCAGCAAATGATGTGGTAAAATTGTGGGTAGTGGCAGCATGAAGAACAGAACCATTTTAATTTCTCCCATCTGGCATATTAGCATTAATAAAAGACACTGAAAAAGAGAAGCCTTGAAAGGCTTTCACCTTTTGATTTAACAAGATAATAAGGAAAGCTTGCTATCTGCCACTAAATATAACCGATTAGAATAAGAGTGAGTATAATGTGATGATCACCAAGATTAACCTTTAAGACAATTTTTAAAACCCTGCTGGTTACAATATAATCATGTTAAAACTAGCACTGAAACTGTTGTTGTTGCTTTTTAGTATAAACATAATAGAAAATTTCCCCATTTCATAATAATATAGACTACATAGATTGTTAGAACCAAAATTAAGATACCTATAGCTGCCTTATCCGTCAAACTGACCCTTATGGATCTCCCTCTCTATAGGGTTAGTTGTTATAGTATTACTACTAAATCATTGCATTACTGGCTTAAAATATGTTTGACATAATACTGATTATACATTTCTATATTTATCTGTTTCACCCAGTTTTATTGTTTTTATACCATCATTCTGCTTGCTAACACCTCATAATATTTTTGCATTTACCTTAGGTTTTTGAATGGACAAGGGGAGAGATTTTACTTACCCTGGCAATTTCTCAATTAAAATGAGATTTGGGGTCATATCCTCCTTAATTGGAAAATTACCTAAGTAGTTAGTAGTTAGTTCAAGTTTTTCATAGCTTTGTTGGCTGATCTTTTTTTTTTTTTTTTTTTTTTTTACCATGACTACAGAAGAACATCGTAACTGACAACTACATAGAGTAATAAAATGAACAGCTCACAAAGGAGTTCAACAAATATAATCTCAATTCACTTTCTTCAAGTTACTCTTCACTATGCTTCAGATGAGGTATTTCAGATAGTTATCTTATAGGATAAGAACCAGGCTGGGAATAAAATTTTGTTTATAAATATGCTTGCTTTTACTAATACACATTTATAATAGAGTCAATGAGGTCATCTGCTCATTCTGATATCAAGATGCACCTAGAAAAACAAAGACAGGCCTGGTTACATAGGCGTACCCACGTTAATCACTGTTTTAAGTAAAGGCAGAGTTTTGCTTTGCTTATTTGAGGCAAAATTTGGCAATGTGCTGCATGGGGCTTAGAACTGAGTACTAGAGGATGTTCTTAAGCTATCCTTAGTGCAAATTTTAAGTACCTATAGGGAACTTATTTATATAATGAATCCATAAGCACATAGGGAGTCTATGAAGACTTGTTAGTTTAGTTTTGGCACATATGGCATCCAATCCTAAAGGCCACTTTTGTGTTACAAAGACACTAATAAACCTGTAGCATTCACAGTAGATATATACATGTTGTGTAATCATCTCTACTATATATCCTGTTTAATTTCTCAATTGAAAGCAACTGTGTATATTTAGAAGCCCAAGGCAAAAGCAATACAGACTGAGGAACCATAATGGGAATTCTGTGCACAGAATGAGGGCTGAATGCAGTCCATAGGAGGAATGATAAACCCATGATAATCATGGCAGATTTTTATTTTTAGACAGTCTCAATTGATCAAAATCATTTGCCTAGCAATTTTTTTTATTAAGTAAGCCAATCATAAAAAATTCCCACTCTTTATGGTTGTAAGAATGTGCATGATAGTATGCCTAAACCACTGAAAATTAGGAAAAAATAAACAATCTAATTCTTAATTTTTTCTTCCTATGGAGAAAGCAAGGGATTTTGGACCATGCATAGCATCTAGGAAGAAGCATAATTTCTTATCTACTATGTTAGTATTGTTTTCAGTGATCCCAAAAGTGAGCACATCTCTTTTTTTATTTCTTTTTAAAAATCTAAAAATCATTGAAAGCTGAATTTCAAAGATGCACAGAATGAGCCACATGTGTTAACAGCTATGAGTATTATATGTCAGATGAAAAGATTCACATGTATTAGGAAATCCTTTAATTTTCTTTCTTTCGATTTTTTATTAATAAAGAATACTAAAGCTCCTAAATAGTATATTATTATGTCTTTTTTGAAAAATATAAATATTGTATTTCTTTTGAAGACATGGAATTAAAGTTGGGTAAGAAGCATTGGTAAATATCCTAAAGCTAAAGGATATGAACAAACACTGCTTTCAATATTTCTAAGATATTTTAAATATACCATTGGAAAAGAAATTTGATTACCCTTAAGCTTTCATCTTTTGCAAAGTAAAGAATACTTGATTCAATGTTTTCTAACCAAAATTATTAAAAATTCTTCAAAGGGCACTTATTTTCTATGAATCTGTCCTCATATCAAGTTTTCTAGAAAATTGAAATTCCCTTGATGATGAATTTTCCAAGAATTATACATAACTCTGAGACAGTTTCTACAATGTGGATAAATCACAAAAGTAAATCTGTTTAACAAAGCCACTGGACATGTATGTTTGTCACACTCCATGAATGGCTTTGTTTTGTTTGTTTGTTTTTTATTAATCCTCACCTGAGAATATTATTTTCATTAATTTTTAGAGAGAGTGGAAGGGAAGGAGGGAGGGGGAGAGAGAGAAACATCCATGTGAGAGAGACACATCTATTGGACACATTGATTGGTTTCTGCCAGCATGTGCCTCAACTGAGACTGGGGCTAGATTGAATCTGCAGCCCAGGTACCTGCCCTGGATCAGGAATTGAACCCATGACCCTTCCATGCATGGGTTGGCACTCTGTCCATTGAGGAACACCAGCCAGGGCAGAATGGTTTTGGTTTTGTTGAGAAAATGCTGAACTGTTGAATTCAAGGTTTCCACTTTCATTTCTCCAACCAATGGATATAGATGAATCACTAATAATTCATCACCAATACTGGAAAAGTAATACAGTAAATATTTCACATTAATTCCATATTACCAGTATACATCAACTTTGTAAATGGAAAATAATATAACATCAACTTTGTATATGGAAAGTAATATGAATAACTCCCTTTATATCAAATACACTTCTAAATTTTAATTGAAACATCAACCATACCAAAATGTAAAGCCAACACAAGTCATCTTGAAATAAAAATGAATATATAGCATTAAAAAGTTCATTTGTGTCAGATCTTGGTTTTTAAATACCATACTTCTTAAAGAAAAAGAGGGAGGAAGGACGGAAGGAAGAAAGGAGAAAAAGAGAGAAACCTGGTGTTCTAAGAGAATGGCTAATCCTAGAGCTGAAGTAAGGAAAATATAAGGTAGGCCTGCAGTATCTTGTAGTACTAGAACAAAAAACCTAAAGGCCAAAGCTGGAACAATTTGATCAGTAAAATAATGGAGTATTGAATTACAGCCCAATGTATAAAATAAAATAATCATGCATCACACTGTACTGGTTAATAATGCGGATTTTATAATCAAAGAAAACACGATAATTTCAAGAGAAACATCAAAAGTGCTTTATTCAAAGTAATGTCCATTGCTAGCTACACATTTCCCCCATCTTTCAGGTAATTTGTACTGTCCCAATAGAACTTTTCTTGTTTTGAGGCAAACCATTCAGAGACCCAATTTTCTACTTCTTCCTATGTTGTTTTGTTTTGTTGTTTTTTTTTAAATAAATTGTTATTGTTCAGATTATTACAGGTGTTTCTCTTTTTTCCCCCCATACTCCCTTCCACCTGATTCTCCACCCTACCCCATGCCCTTACCTCCTACCACTGTCTTCATCCATAGCTTTAAGATTTTTGTCTGATCTCTTCCCATACCCCTCACACTCCCCTCCCCCTGAAAATTGTCAGTCCACTCCCTTTCTATGTCACTGATTCTATTATATTCATCAGTCCATTCTGTTAATCAGATTTTTAATTCACTTGATTTTTAGATTCACTTGTTGGTAGGTATGTATTTGTTGTCATTTTGTTGTTCATAATTTTTATCTTTACCTTTTTCTTCTTCTTCCTCTTCTTAAAGAATACCCTTCAGCATTTCATATAATCCTGGTTTGGTGGTGATGAACTCCTTTAGCTTTTTCTTATCTGGGAAGCTCTTTATCTGACCTTCAATTCTGAATGATAGCTTTGCTGGGTAGAATAATCTTGGTTGTAGGTTCTTACTGTTCATCACTTTGAATATTTCTTGCCACTCCCTTCTGGCCTGCATAGTTTTTGTTCAGAAATCAGTTGACAGTCATATGGGTACTCCCTTGTAGGTAACTAACTGTTTTTCTCTTGCTGCTTTTAATATTCTCTCTTTGTCTTTTGCCCTTGGCATTTTAATTATTTGCTGCTCATAAAGTGTGTGTGCCATCCATTGGAACAAACAGTAATCTGAAGGAGCATGGTCTGGTGAATACAGCGGGTGGGTTAATACTTCCCATGCAAGATCTTATAATGTGTCTTTAACTGGGTTTGCAGTGTGTGATCGTGCATTATCATGAAGCAAAATTAGTTTGCTGTGTCTTCTGGTACATTTTGGTCATTTCACAATCAAAGTGTGGTTCAAATGGATCATTTGTTGTCGGTAGCGATCAGTATTAACGGTTTCACCTGGTTTTAGAAGCTCATAATACACCACACCTTCCTGATCCCACCAAATGCACAGCATTGTCTTCTTTCCAAAGCAATTTGGCCTTGCAGTCAATGTTGATGGTTGAACTGGATCAACCCATGATTCTGTGCATTTGGGATTCTCAGAATAAATCTACTTTTCATCGCCAGTCACAATTCTATGCAAAAAAGACTTTCATGCCATTTAATCTTTCTGCAAGTTATTTTTTAGTTTGACACTCATCTTCATCCAATAATGCTTGTAATTGTTGGTCTTTAAACGTTTTTGGTTGACCTGGACGTTCTTTGTCTTTCACATTGAAATCATCACTTTTAAAGCTTTTTAACCAGTGTTCACAAGTATTTTGAGATGGAGTATATTCACCATAAGCTTCCCGAAGTATATGATAACTTTCAGCAGCACTTTTCTTCAAAATAAAGTAATGAATTAAAACTTCCCACAAACGCTATTTTTGGCATAAAATTTGACATTTTTAAGTGTAAAAATATCACCTTCAGCAAATTTGACATATGAAGTTTTGAAGTTTGCTGTTAATACAACAAATAGCATACATATCAAATCACATATATATCAACATATGTGTAACTCCATCTATTGAAAATAATCTGCATTATTAACTGGTACACCTGTAATTAATAAATGATTGAATAAAGTAATTCAACGTAAAAAAGAGACAAATCCTTAAAGAATAATTCCAAATAATATATGTAGATTGTCCCCTCCAAAAGGTAAAGCTTAATTCTCCTTTTCTTGCTTTTTTTCTCTTTTTCCCAACCAAAAGGCACTTTTCTCAAAGCTTTTAAAAAGTCTTCTTGATGTATTTCTTCATAATGAATCTGAGTCTTGCACATCAGTGCTTACCACATAGTAGTTATACAATAAACATGTGTTGGATGAAATTCTTAAATGAATAAAAAGAGGTAAATCTTGATGATTTACCCTCTCCATCAATATGTAGAATGCTAGATGTACTGCCCTAAGTTATAAAACCATTAAATACAACCAATTAACTACTCTCTAAACATTTATAAATGCTAATTTCAAAGTTCAATTAAAAGAGTCAAATTTATACAAAAACCTGCTCTCACATGCTCTTCAAACTTATAAGTGACTTCTTTGTAAAACCAAACCACAATTAGAATGCTTGAAATACACTGTCTGTGTTTGATTACTGTTATCGATTAATGCTGACAACATTCAACAGCAGTGCTTAAATTTCACAGAGTCTAGCAAAGAGAAAAGACTATGTATACATCTGGCTAATTCTCTGAGTTATAAATTTACAATTAAAATTTGACCAAGCTTTAGATACTTAAGAGCTTAATTGACCATGTAATTCCAAAACACGCTACATGGATTCTATTATAGAGAACGCATGGTTATAGGCACGTAGCTTAATGATGACAAATTCTGCACATCAAATTCTACTTTCATTTAATTTTTTTAAAGCTTACCCTTAAATCAGAGACACAATCTTTTAAAACATACCATATGTCTCTTCTTTTGTAGCACATGTTTAAAAGTAGCCTTAATTAGAGCTGGTGCATTGTTTGGTTTCTTCACTGCCACTTCTCTTATTCTGTCCAGCATTACATCTGTTACCCCTTCACCTTTGTGCAAGTTGGAGATCAAGTTAGTAAAGAGAAGGTTCTAGACAATCCAGAAAATCTAAGTGGCTACAATAACGCATCAATTAGAATCAACACCATGTATTTACTATTCCTTTGAAAAAACAACATAAAAGTTCTTATTTTTTGTTCATAGTAGCAAATATTTGTCAGATACAAATGCTCTCTTCATTGGTGACCATAAGGGACCACATTAAATATCCAGAGAAGGGAAATAAGGAATAAAATAATTCCTGAATTGTGACCTTGTATTTCTTATTTTGGTCCAACGAGCCAATAGCTATGGTCCCACAATTACAGGATTCTGAAAACATCTAAGGCTGACAGTCCCGTGTGGAATTGCAAAGTTTATTTTGTTTGCTTCTTTAACATCTGGCTTAATATGTCTCATTCCTTTTCTTCTCATCTAGAAATTTTCAACCCATTGTTTTAATTTAAAATAAAATGATTCCTCTTGCTATAGAAGAATTTATTCAGCCTGGCTTCTTACTAGTAAATAGTGTCTTCTTTTTTCCAAAGCCTTAAATTCTAGCTATACTTGAGTGAGCCTTGGTTCTTCTCCCTTCTTTGCCTTTCTAGACAATCCTATAGACACTAATAAACTCTTTACCTATAACTATTCAAAATGTCATCAGTTCTCTATAACCAATCCCCATCAAGTATGCTTGTGAAAAAAAGTAAAATGTAAACTAGTCACAATATACAACAGTATTTTAGTTGTTTCTTCTTAGACTATATTTAGACAGTAGGAATCACTTTTGAATAACATTGTTCAAAAAACAGTTAGTAAGCACCTGCTATTTTTATCCTAATCCTATAATCATGTTACATGCTGCTAATGAAATCCCTTCCCAACTCTCAAGGTAGCCTTTCAAAACCATCATCAATCTCAGCCATATCAGTGGCCCCACACTTCTCACTTCATATCACTTGCTTCCAGCTAAGCCCAGACATAGAGGCTATTAAGGCTAAACTCCTTTTACCTCAATCTCTCTCTTCTCTCCATAGCTTCAACCTACCTCAAACATGCATCTGTAAATATGTCTATACTGGTACTCCCTCCCTCTTTTCCTTCCTTCCTTCCTTCTTTCCTTGCTTCCTTCCTTCCTTCCTTTTTTCCTTCCTTTTTTCAGATATCAGGTGGGCTCCTTATAAATTAAAATATTGCACTGTCCCTCTGCATTGCTCCATGTATTTTTACTTTCCCCTAATCAGCTTATACTCCTCAGGATAGCTCTTACAAATATTTAACCTCTACATACAATTACCCCCTTCACCTCAATCAATAATAACTCAGACTTCAGGGAGGAAATGACAGATATCTGAAATGAAGTTCAGAGTTTCATACACACACACACACACACACACACACACACACACTTCCCTATTTTGGTACTTATATTTTACTAAACTATTTCTGCTCTAAGGGGGAAAGATATGATTCTTTCCATTCACCTAGAATAGTCATCATATTTCCTGCTACCTTATAAAGAAACCTTATCTTTTTCCTGCATGCTCAAACTCTCTCTACTCTCTCGATTCCTCCCACCTCAAATCCTCTGCTCCCACCGCTCTGCAAAAACAAAGCAAGACAAAAACATTCATCTTGATCCTGAATCTTTTTCAGGTTACAACTATATTACCATTCTTGTTTCCATGACAAAATTTCTCCATCAGATTTTTGGACATCTTTCTTGCCTCCATTCCCTCAATCTAATATCCTTTGAATTTTGCCACACAACTCGACACCTCCTGATCTTGCAAAGGTTAGCAACAACCTCCTAACTGCTGAATCCTCATGAACTCTCTTCTTCCCTCCTGACTCTTCTTCTAAGTCTCCGACTTTATTTTCTTCCTTTGGGTTGTTTTTTTTTTTTTTTCCTACTTCTAGTTTGCCTGCCTCTGAAACTCTTCAAGATTTGATCCTCTTCTCACTTTGTACATTGTCAGGAGCAAGATATTCTGACACAGATATTTTAGAGAAGCCCTTTGACACAAGCCACTTCAACTCTGTGATTTTGATGTTATGGATAATAATCCCTCAAAAAATTAGTAAATGTTAGCTTTTGAGAAATTCTCAATTCTAATCTCCCCCCACACCAAATAGACACAATGTAATTAATTGTGTCATTTGAGAATTCTATGAATGAAAATGGAAGCATTAAATTAATCAGTCAAATGTTTTCTTCACACCCTGGTAATCTAATTTTACTAAATGTCCTCTCTGTGGGATTATGATTTAGAATCTATTCACCAGACTTCATCTGTCTTTGACCTTAAGGCCTATGTTTTTAATACTCTCCTGAACATGTCTACATGTGTAGATGTTCTACTGGTTCCTTTAAATCAACAAATTCTAAATAAAATTCATTTTCTTCTCTTTTTCAGGTTGAGAGTCCCCACTGTATCCCTCTCTTGGTTAACAGCACCAAGATAAGCCCAGTCACCCAAATCAGAAACCCAAGAGCCATCTGTAAATTCACTTTATACCCTTCCCAACAGTCAATGGCTCACTAAATTTAGTCATTTATGCTTCCCTTAAAAGTCTGTCAAATATGCCCCACCTTTCTGTCCTCAGTGTATGGTCACCGTTCAAAGCTCTCAGCATCTTTGAATGTAGCAGGCTCCTAACTGGTTTCTTACTACAATTTGACTATCCTTCAATCCATGTACTATGCCGGAGACAACGTCACAAGAGCAAATATCTGCTTAAAAGTGTAAACAGTTTCCTACAAGCTCTAAGAATATGTTCTCTTTGTCATTTCAGAGTCCTTACTTGCCACTCCCTCACATGCATCCTGAAATATAAGCATTCCAAACTAAGCACAATTCTTTTAAGAAGTACAATCTTAATGGCTCCCTGTCTTTGCAGATGCCATTATTTCTTCCTGCCTGTATCTAATGAACCCCTAATTAGTTCAGTATTCTCATTACACCTTAAATACACTTCAGGAGTACAGGTCTCATACACTACTGCAATCATTTTTTAAAGTGTTTTCATTTCCTTCTGCTAAAGTTGTTTAAGGCATAGTGTCATATTTATATCTGACATCAAGTGCATAGTGGAGTCTGGACATTTGATACTCAAAAATTTTGGTGAATTTTAAATAAAGGCAATCGCTATGCATATTTGGATAGTATAAATTTTTAAAATTGTGTTTATTTTAGAAAATAAAAAGTCCATGGAAGAGAGGGGCAAATGTATGTGTGCTCTTGAATCAAGAGCAAACTTGGATGGTACTAGATTTGGGGCATCAAAAATGAGCTCTTTTAACCACATTCTTATTTTACTACTCTACTTAAGATTAATGTCCCTTAATGTTCTAATATTTTATCTCTGAAGTCAATCACTGGAAATGCAACTTTCTTTTTAAAATTCTCTTTTAAAAACCCATTGACTGCTTCTAAGCAATACAACCATAAAGGGAGAAAATATGAGCAAAGGAACAATCTGATTCTTTAAAAATAATCATGATGAAAGAGTTTTCAATGTGGTTATTAACTCACCCAACAGAGATTGTTCACTAATTTAGGATTTTTTAAAGTTTCAAAGAATTAAGTCTTGCATTACCAAGATTTTGCAAGCATCCAGTTTTTCAATGCTGCAAAATAGACTTGATCAACTGTTTTTCCCCCATAAGGTTCTACTTTAAGACCTCCATATGCTCAGTTTTAATAATCAGCTTCCAAAACCAGGAACCATTCCAAATATGAGTTATGGAAATATTGTGCTTCTTATTAAAGACAACATGAAAAGAAATATCTGAAGCCCAGGTATCAATCTGTAAAACACATAGTGGCAGATCCATGTGAAAGGTTTGTATGAAGAATTACTGCTTAAAATCACTTTTACAGAGGCAATTTAACTCGTTTCACTAGAAGTGAAAATTGCTATGACAAATATGTCACTATGGAGGTCAAATGGTAATTTGCACATGCTAAACAGCTCAGCAGGAAATTACATGTGATCCTCGAAATCACTAGCATTCCCACCAGAAATCATTTTAGAAGACATGGAGGTCACATGGATTGTGTTAGGGATAAAACTCTTTCAAACACATGTTCACCCTCCTCTTGGGAGGAAGAAATTGAAGATATGGAGAGAGGTATGATCAAGTTGTTTCAAGTTGGAGAAATGTAATTTAGTGTAGTTATAGAAAAAGGAACTAGAGAAAAGTGTCATCAGAGACCAATAAAAAATACCTGCTTAACTTACTTGAATCTTTTTATGTTATTTTATCACTTGAATAAAATGCAGTTATGCTCACATATTTTGTTATCAAGAAAAACATGAAAAAAGAGAAAATATTACAGAGAATAATTTAAGTGAGCTTAAAATGAGTTTCTGAGGTATTTTAGCAGATTTACTTCACCTTCATGTACCTCCTACATAATCCCTCTTCTCCTACAAAAACTAAGATTTGAGCTAGTGGTCTGTGCTCCGGTGGTCTGGATGGGTATGCAATGGAAATGGAATGACATTCAGCAGTTTCCTGGATTCTGAACACTGCAATAACATTGCCTTACAGTATTATTGTGGTTCCTTTATTCCAATGATAAAGTCCTGTGAAAAATCTGTCAGGGCAAAAGCCTATGAAAGAAGCAATACTTTTTCTTTTGACAAGGACTGTATCTATAACTATCTCATCTTAAACAGTTTTTATTTCTCATGTCTTTCTTGCAGTCTTTTAAAAAGACTAGAGGCCCGGTGCATGGGGGGGAAGGGCGGTGTCCCTCAGTCCAGCCTGCACCCTCTCCAATATGGGACTCCTCGAGAGATGTCCAACTGACCGTTTAGGCCTTGGTGGGATCAGGCTTAAATGGGCAGTCAGACATCCCTCTCACAATCCAGGACTGCTGGCTCCCAACCGCTCACCTGCCTGCCTTCCTGATTGCCCCTAACTGCTTCTGCCTGCCAGCATGATCACCCCCTAACCACTCCCCTGCTTGATTGATGTCTAACTGCTCCCCTGACAGCCTGATTGCCCCTAACTGCCCTCCCCTGAAGGCCTGGTCACCCCTAACTGCCCTCCCCTGCAGGCCCGGTTGCTCCCAACTTCCCTCCTCTGCCAGCCTGGTCACCCCCAACTGCCCTCCCCTCCAGGCTTGATCACCCCCAACTGCTCTCCCTTGCAGGCCTGGTCCCTCCTAACTGCCCTCCCCTGCTGGCCTGATTGCCCACAACTGCCCTCCCTTACAGGCTTGGTCCTTCCCAACTGCCCTCCCCTGCTGGCCATCTGTGGCGGCCATCTTTGACCACATGTGGGCAGCCATCCTGTGTGTTGGAGTGACAGCCAATTTGCATATTACTCTTTTATTAGATAGGATTCCTGTATCTGGACATATACTCATCCATTAATTTATTCTTAATTGAGCACATATTTTGTCCCAGGTACTGTGCCACAGTTGTAGCCAAGATACATAATCCCTCTTCTCAAGGAGCCTTTGGTTTGATGGGAAATACAAATTATTTAGTATTTCTTCTAAATACTAAAAGAAGAAAATGGTAAGTTGCTACAGGAGCACATAGCATAGTCATCTAGCTCAATTTGAGTGATCAGGAAGACTTCCTAGAGTAAGAGACACCTAAGACCTAAATAGTATGAGCATAGAAGTGGGGAGCAGCAGAATTCTCCAAGCCAAAAAAGTACAGTATAAAATAGCCCAGCATTGATATGCAGCCTAGTTCAATAAAAAAAGCACACACAACTAAATATGTCTTAATACCACTAACGCATGGACTTCACGGAAAACTTCTGAGTAAAAGAGAGGGTGAGTCTTAGGGTTTTTGCACTAAGTACAGCCTTCGGGAGCATAGACAGAATGGTGGATGGTCTTTGCTCCTCCTTCTTGAACCATAACATGGTTAGGAGCTCCCCTTAACATTTGAGTTGTATGGTAACATCAGGAGAGGAAGCAGTGGAGATGCTGATGTTGATCGTGACAATGATGAGGAAGAGGATTTTATTACTCCTCCATAAGGGGAAAGAATAAAAATTTACATTAGAAGATTCAGTGTGGGTAAAAACCCAGATAATTCTGGGTAGGAATCTAATTTTTTTATAGCAACAATAACTATGCCCTTAGATTCCTAGTAGTATAGCTTGGAGACAAAGCTAATATTTGTGTAAACCAAAAATAAATTTAATAGCAGAATACAGGTTGACTCAATGACCTGTCCAAGACTAGAATATGTAAGTGGAATTAGTAATTTGAGTTCAAGCTAAGTACAGCTATTGGCTGAGAGGTGAAATTAGCCTTTAGGTTTTAGTCATTCTATTCCTGTCTCTTTAAGCCTGGGAAGACCCAAGCATATATCCTGTTGGTTCACAAGAACAGCTACTAATTGAAACAACATTCTAGGCACTCCCACTTTCCTCACCTCATTCCATGGCTCTCAATCCAATATTCACTTTCTCATCAAACCGACCTTCTGGTTTCTGATGTCATTATTTGAAAAGCCTTTGACCTCCTCTTTTAGCCCTTTTTTTTTTTTTTACCTTACCTTTCCCATATGGCTTTTGGCTGTCTCCCCTTTCCTGAATGGGTTTGGAGCACAGCTTCTCAGAAACTAACCCTGGTCCCTGGCCACCTAGTGAACATCCAGATGGCTCCTCTTCAGTGCCAGTAGTCAAGGAGTTGGGAAATCATACAATATTTTAGTCAGCATGGTCTAAAGGCATCTAAATAGTGGAAACTAAACACATGAAAAAGTGACCATTTGTGAGAATCCTTGTAAAAAGGCTAACCTATATATGTGATCAATTTGAAAATCTGGGAGATTACAGTAGAGATTCTGCTCATGGTATCACATAATTGCTGTATACTGAAACAAGCTATACCCAGACTGTGTTTTTTGACCAATAAATAGTATTGCACCATAGGGTTTTAAACCAGGAACCTGATACATTTTTAGGTATTTTGGTTAAGAAAAAATATTGGAAGGGAATGAAATCAATAGCTTCATCTAATGGTTTAGAAAGACAATTTCCTCTGGTAAGGACAAGAGAAAGTCTACTTATTGTGGCTGTTAAAACTCAAAGGTTAGATGACTGATATCAGGGCATTGTGTGGAGACTTTTGCAGTTCAGGTTCATGCTACCAAACTCCCTAAATCACTCCAATAAACAGCTGATAAAGAGCCTTAATGGACCTTCCATATCTGTACGGGAACTAGGACATACCCCATGTATGGTTATGAGATTGTTACCTATAAGTCTTTGTTCTGATAACTTAACTTCTTATCAAGTGATGTATTGCAGAAACTGCTTCCAGCTTCTCATCTCTTCTATTACAAGATTTTCCATGCAAAATGTCATATTTAAAAATTCATAACTTAAAATCCTTCTGGTTTATTTTAATGGAGGTTATACATATATTACTAAATTGATTATTTTTATAAATTTATAATTTATAAATTTTACTTTGCATATCAGCAATAACACACACACACACTCATACACACTAGATTTGTCCAGCTTTGGGGCCCTTTAGAAAAGTTATGATAGAGACTGAAGGAGCTCACATATGAACCAAGCATTAACTTTAGAAGGAATGGCAAGTATATCTTAAATGCAGTTTGTAGTGGTGTTTTTCAAATGTGTGTATACATGCTTGTGGCTACAAAACATACATTTTATTAAAATTATTACTGGGGTAATTCACTATTATTGTCCTTTTATTCTAATCAATAAATAATGCACTATTATCTGTGGATAGAAACTTTAGAATTCTTTTTGCCATTAAAAAAAAGGTCCTAAGAGCTGAAACACTTGATAACAATTGCTGTACTGTTCAGAAATTCAAAAAGAACCAGTCTGTAGTGTTGGAAAATTTATGAACTATTTATGTATAATAGACTAAGAAATCTGCTGTTTTTTGTTATGAAATGTCTATAAAGAAAACAGTTGGTTTCATAATGGTGCATATATCCCATGACTTCTAATGACAAGTTGAAATAATTCACACACCCCCAATCTTACAAAGTAAATATACAAATAAAGAGGAAATTATAATTTCAGCCTCTATGGAGTTACATTAGAAATAAATATTGGCTAAGAAACTGATGCATTGTAAGAAGCTGCTAGTCTGCCCATCCAAAGCAAAAATTACTACATTAAAAATTACAGTTTCTAAAACATTTGTTTCTCATCTGGCATTAAATAAAGTTTAATTGCAAGTTGTTTTATGTCATTTTCCCTTGGGATATGTTTTTAAAAAGATACACAGGAGGCTCATATGTATACACATCTCATTATTTCTCAGTAGGATTCATGTTTGTGCCACCTACTCATGATTGGAAGTGCATACGCTAATGTCTCTCTGATTTACTTGTACTGGGCTTTTATAACAATTTAATTCTTACTTTGCTGCATGGTTCTGTAGGCTGTTTCAAAAGAGATTCCAAATTGCCAGAAAAACAAACCACCCAACCCAAAACCCTTAATGACTCTCAACAGTCTCTTTGACATATTTAAGCAAAATATTCTGTTCCCTTCAACAAAAAAAGCACAAAATTTTGGGTTCGGGTTCGAATTACATTTGGCCAGCAGCTGTTTATAAAATTGAGCAGCAAACAGTGCAATAATAACAGATTATATGTGGATTCTATTTCTTTCCTGGACAGCCTGTCTTGTAAATATTTGCTTTTACCATCAGCATACGAGAGGAAAGCATTAGCCTCTCTCCGCAATTTAGAAATGGCTTAAGAGAAATTGTAAAATAATCATGCAACGACCTCCCCACTCCCCCCAATTACCCCTTTTGGTTTCTTTGGTTATCCCCATGCAAAAATATCAAGAAATTCACTACATCTGGCATTGAAAAGAATCTTGTTTAGACCCTTTTTAATGTGCTGAGCAGAAGGCGAAATGAGCTCTGCTTCAGGCCCACAAGGCTGTAGGTCTCTATTGAATATGTTTGAGATCTTAACTTGACTGAGAGCAAAGACTATCTGAAAATATGCACTGCCATGATTCCTGAAAGAAAAATGGGGGCTTTTGATTAGTAGACAAGGGTAGCCACACTGCCTCCTATTTCCTGGTATTTGCTGATTACAGTTAAAACATGTCAGTGGCTTCCTGTTGCTCTTGGGGTTTTGTCTTTAACAGAGCTTGCAAGGCTGGGAGGATCTGTCCCCTTCTCAACTCTTCTCACTCGTCTTCTGGGTACCCTGACTGCTTTTTACTGTCCATCTAGGTGGGCTTCCTGCTGGTTGCTGCTCCTGCGAGAACTGCCGCCCATGGTAGTGCACAGGTGTGTCTTCCACTGGAAGGCCTCCCATGCCTCCTCCTCTTCTACCCAGCTTCCTCCTTCCTTTCTTAATCAGTCCCCCATCACATTCTCCTGTATTCAGCCTGCGGCTCTCTTTTGTGGCACTTAACCCAGTTGTAATATTTGGTTACTTTAGGTCTTTTCCAGTGACTATAGTTTATGAGGCTAGGAACTCTGTTTGTGGTCACCGTGGTAACCTACCAACAGCATGCCTGGTACATACGAAGCCACCCAAATATTTGAAGGATGACTAAAGGAAGGACTCCCACTCTATTACTTTCTATTCCAGAGCTCAGTAAATTTAACAAAACAACCCTCATTTTCTAGTCAACATTCCTCTTCTTTGCAACACAGACTACATCAAGTTATTGTTGGATGGGTACTAGCCATTGTGTTTGTCTACATGGGACATACAAAAACAATATATTACTGACTTATTATGTCCTATGATGTGCCCTGTCTAAGAAAAGTTGCATACAAAAATAAAATCTTTTCTATTCTATTCCAACATTCCATTTGTATAAAATAATCATAAACAACCTCCCAATAAAGGCCACTTTCCCTCAAGGTAATTTAGCAAACAATGATTCTATAGCAACAGGAAAGCACTACATTGTTTTATGAGCCTTGCCTTCATTTCTCCAGGCAGTAATATTGCACTAAATCCTCAGGGCCTCAAGGGGCTCTCTGCCAGCTAGAAACCAGTGATTATAACCTGAAGCTGTGCAAATGCTATCAGAAAAGTCCTGTCAATCCACTTCTCCTAAGTACTTACCTTGGTTAAACTAGCAAAGGCCATCTATTTAAAACAAATAAATAAAATGAAATGAAGCACTAATGCAGTGATCTAATCTAGTGAGGAGAGATTACTTAAGTAATCATTATTTAGGAAAGGCCTCTTTCTGTTCTGGTTTGAATGGACTTGCATTTCTACATGTCACTCTGTCAGCCTTCCTTATTATTGTCACTGCAGTTATCAGCATGTTCCACGCATTTCTATCTTATCTTCTCCCTCCCTCTCCTGGTCCTTACCCATTTGGAACCACTACCTAGGAGCTCTGGCCCTAGAGTGGACTGAGTGGCTGCTTTTCTCAAACCAGCTGGATACAATCAAGAGAACAGAACAGGAGCCCTTTGCCTTTCTCCCTTTGGTGAAGTCTCTTAGAAACTTCTCAATTCACAGGTTATTGTTAATTCCTTGTGTTGTCAACGGGGCAAATCACAGAGACAAAATTGTCTATCAAATATTTTCAAAAAATACTAGCAAACATGGGCTAATAGGTTAAGTAAATTTTAACATATTTAATTTCATTGTCTAAACAATTGGACCTTTCCCACCACATGGGTGTAAGTGAAGTAAAATGGACTATTAGTAAATCACACTGAATCTTGAAGTTGAATAATTCTTTTATCATCTGATTTAGCTTTCACATTTCCTTTCTTCTATAATTGCAGAAAACTGAAACCAAGATGTTGGTATGTTCAGAAAATTTCAAGATGGCCACTGCCATCTAAATTAGAATTTTGGCATGTTTCCAGTTTGTAGAGAGCCTGGGCCCTTTCTTTAATAACAATAATAACAAATGCAAACCTAAAACAGTTTTGGTCTTGCGTTTGCATTCCATCCACCTTCTTTGAAATGTTAAAACATCTGGTTTTAAGAAAAAAAATATCAACTTCAACATGTTTGGAGAGAAAAAGGCAGCCCACAAAATAAATCAGGGTCAAGTGTTGTTATTTCATGGGTAATTATAAGGCAGTCCAATTTATTAGTAAATCTTGCATCATGCCTACTTATAGCCACAATCCTTGCAATTGTTCTTACACTCTCATTGGAAAGTGGTTAAATTATAGGATTTAGAAAATTTTGGGGCTAAATATCATGGAGAAGAATGCCATGTGGTCTCTTCCTACCTTGCTTCCCCAAGTTTTTCATCTTGCAAGTAAAATTGTGTCTTTGTTTAGTTCATTTTTCCAATTAATTCATGAATTTTTACCAGCAGTTACTTGGAAACAAAAAGACGCCCACAATAAATTATTGAGAAGAAAATGCTTGCTGGTTTAATTGAAGAGCAGATGGTTGGCTCAAAGGGTCTCCTTGCTGTGTTTCAGTAGTGCAGCACGGAAGAGGGGGACATGGTGCAGAGATACTGGGAAGCTGACACAAACAACTTGGAGGAGGCTGAGGCTCAGCTTTTGAGAAAGCCACGTACTTTGAGACTTTAATTACAATTCAAGAAGACTCTTCAGCCTCTCTTCTCAAGCAGAAAGGGTGACAAGGCATCTTTAAACAAGTCTTTAAAAAAACATAGACCCTGGGTAAAAACATGGAGTGCAAAGTTTTCAGACCAGGCAATACCAAGACGTCAAGCAAAGTCAGCTTCACTTTTCTCTAATATCACTGCAGATTCGTAGTAGTTTTATACCTTCAGGATATGTTCACTTATTCACCAACTGATGAATGATTTTCTGTTTCTCCAAAGAACTGGAAATGTCAGTTTAACACCAATGAAACAGGTCCATCTCCTAGTGCTCTTTTTTTTCTTTCTTGTTTTTTTTTTTTTTTTTTTTTTTTTTTTTACTAATTTCAGAGAAGAAGAGAGAGTGAGAGAGAAATAGTAACATCAATGATGAGAGAGAATCATTGATCAGCTGTCTCTTGCACACCCCACACTGGGGATTGAGCCAGCAACCTGGGTATGTGCGCTGACCAGGAATCAAACCATGACCTCTTGGTTCATAGGTTGATGCTCAATCACTGAGCCACACCAGCCAGGTGTAAGTTACTTTTTCTTTCCCTGTTTTTACCAGTCACCCAGCTTAAAATATATAGAATATATTGAAGACTGATACCCCAATATAACTGAATTGGCTTAATTATGAAATTCAGGAATTAGATTAGGAAACCATATTTAATGGTTTTCTTTCTGGAAAATTTGTATTTATGAATAAATTGTTTAACCTTTTCCCTCTCTGTCAAATAGATTATATTCAGCATCAAATACAATTTATTCCTGCTATTTAAAAAAAGGAACTTAGACAGTAACCATCTGATGCTAGATATCTGGATGGGATTAAGATATTTGGTTAGATACAAAAGCCAAAACAAGCCCATGT
This sequence comes from Corynorhinus townsendii, assembly GCA_026230045.1. Classification (NCBI taxonomy): domain Eukaryota; kingdom Metazoa; phylum Chordata; class Mammalia; order Chiroptera; family Vespertilionidae; genus Corynorhinus; species Corynorhinus townsendii. Next base: position 23,731,374 of record JAPDVU010000012.1, on the reverse strand, counting down.
GTTTTTTCCAACTCTAAAATTCTACTTATATTTAAAAATAAATTATCTGAAAATTATCTGGACAAATGCCAAAAAATCTAGAAGCGAATAAAATCTGGGTAGATAGTATAAAATATTTAATTAAAAATGTTTATAGTTTTATTCATGAGCCTAATCACTGACCATCAAACAGAAACTACATATTCTTATTTCACTTAGAATTCCAGTAGACTTGGCTATCTCAGTTGGTTCCTATATTGCAGTAATTTATACATAGTGATTAGAAGGGAAAAAATACTTGAGACAGGAATGTCAGTGGAAAAAAAGAAGTGATAGTTGGCAACAATGAAATGGCAGGAAAGCTCTTAAAAAACTCAAGGACGTTATAAAGGGGGGGGGGGGTCTGTTTAATGTGGGATCAAAGGCTACACACCCAAGGGCTATTTATTGTTTTTCAAACACTCCTGGTAATAACAATCACTGTGAAGACTTGTTAAACACTCAGGTTCTCTACTTCTTCTGTTGGGAACTATGATTTAGTGTGTCTGGGTTAGGACCTTTGGATCCATACTTAAATAATTTTAGCAATGTTTGGGAGACCCGGCCTCAAGACTGTAAGAGCTTATAGCCCTAAGACATTGAGAAGAGGCTTTATTATGTGTCACATTCTCTGTTAAATAGTAGTTTAAGCCTGTTATTTAATATTTCTATCAATAGTGGATTGTTTCAAAGGGTAAATATCAGTAAATATAAGATTCATTCCTCTGCTACTGATCATTCTCTGTCAAATTGCTCATTGAGAAAAAGTGGTATGTAGATAGCCATCCTCAATGAAGACAGATGGTGGGGTTTTGAATGACATGATTTGGATTAAGCTTGAATTCCTTACAGGTAGCATTGTTGAATAGAGAGCAAGTACCTATAAAAAACATATTATCTTATTTTATTTGGATTATATTACTAAAAGTTCCTAATAACACCAGTACATGTGTAAAAGAGCAATGTTACTGAATTAAAGTATTTTCTCAGAGTAAGAGAGCCATTTCTATTATAACATTCTGAAGTAGGTAGAATTTCAGCTGACATAACCTTTATTTATATGACTATGGAATTGCTAAAAACATCTTACAAGATTTCATCCCATCTTTCAATGAATATTTTAATTAGTACTGACTTCTCTCAGTCTCCAATCCTGGATCTCCAAGGGGCTTCCATATCCACTTAGATAACCTACCTGTTCAATAGTCTTGGCTTTTAATTCCTTGTCTTCAATGTCAGTGTGATCTTTATCTGTAAGCCACGGCAGCTAACCTATTTCATTGCTGCCCATCAGGTCTTGTTATAATTCCAAACTTCCATGGTATCAAATTAAACCACCCCACTTTGTAATGTTTGGGTTTTGTGCTTCCTGTTGACCCATTTACTTTTTTCTACCACACAATTTCTGGGAAATATGGAAATTTCTCATCCTTTGTCTCTCCCATCTTTCCTTCTGAACAAGTCCACTTTTGTTTTCACATCCTTCCCAACCCAACTTAGATTTGCTGTCTATACCTTTAACTATCTTGCCCTCTTGTCTTTCTAGCACAATTTTTATGAAAAGCCTCAATGCTAAATTCATCTAATTAGGTAAATCCTAGATCAATGCAGTTCCAGAGCTTGTGAAAATTAAATGAACTTGAAGGTATATGCCACTCAATATTTATGATCTCCAAAATCAGTGTCCACCTTGTCATATATAGCTTCTCTGCCCTGTGGGTAAATATATTTAATGAGTTGTACATTCACTGCCTTTATAGCTTACCTTTACTTACACTTGAACTTAAATATCTTGGCTTTGCTTCTAAAACTCTGCTGAATTTGTTCTTGCCAGGTTCACAGATCTATTTCTTTATTATTAACTAGAGGCCTGGTGCACAAAATTAGTGCATGAGGGGGGTTCCCCTCAGCCCAGCCTGCACCCTCTCCAATCCAGGACCTCTCAGGAGTCAGACATACCTCTCACAATCCAGAACCACTGGCTCCTAACTGCTCACCTGCCTACTGGCCTGATTGCCCCTAACTGCCCCTCCTGCTAGCCTGGTCACCCCCAACTGCCACCCCTGCTGGCCTGGTCACCCCACGCAGCCTGTGTTCAGTCGTCCATCTGGTTGTTTTGGTTGTGATGGCCCCTGGCTTTTTATATATTAGGATGAAGGTAGCACCAACACCTGGGCCTTTAGTAAACAGTAGCAGCTTCTAGTGTCTATTACTAAAGGATCTATCTGACTCTTGTTTCATAGAACCCTTGAATCCTTCTTTAATGGATAATGGACAGTTTTCTTATTGTTCTCTATAAGCTCTACAGGCAGTGATTCCCAACTGTGTGACTTGAGGTTTACACACACATACACGTACACATACACATACACATACATATATGAACAGCAGTATTACTGACTCTGCATTTAATTTATATATATGAATTTTATTTGGAAATATTGAATAAATATATAAAGAACTGTAATTGTCATGCAATTCTCTACTTTTAAGAAATGCATACCAGTACACCCAGAAGTTACAAAAAGGATCACCTTATGACTTTTAACCTATACATTGATGCAGTATTTACCACTTAACCATCAGGTTGATGTGTATTGTCAATTTGATGATCATTGATCTACATTGGTATTTTATAATTGAAAATTACTGTATAGTTTTATTAAATTTTTGTCACATATTAAAATTGTATGTTTCCTTATCCCATTTACCATGAGCAATAAATGAAAGGAAGAGTATTTTTAAATGAGTTATGTGGTTTTCAAATCATGTATAAATAAAACTAGTAAGCAAGTAAAAAATCAGAATATTTCAAAATGAAAATGATGAGTCTCAACTTTTTCTTTTTCTTTTTTTTGACACACAAAAAATTAGTTATTCTTGGAACAATTAACTTAAAATTACTCAAAAATTGCAAAATATGAAATTCCAATTATTTTTTGCTACACAGTATTTATATAAAATATGATTCTTATTATATAGCAATATTAAGTAAATATGCTGTTAAAGATTGTTTGATATACTGATATATAAAATGTATTTTGATATTTTACTTACCCATCAAATGTATTTTGATATTTTACTTGCTTTTTGTTATTAATTAAATAAATTATCTGATTTGTTTTGGAATATTACAAAGTTAAAGCAAGAACACTCATGAATAAATTTTGGTCATTTTTGTAGCTTTTAAATTATATATGAGACCATTTTTAAGGGCTTCTTTGATCAAGGTATATAATATATCTTATGACTTCCTTTTAGTGTTCTATTAATATGCTATAACTTAATCACGTTTCAGCAGTCATGTAAATTTGGGATATTCTGCTCAGTATCCTGGCTCCATCAAATCCAGTTAATCCTTTACTAGGTAACATAGTTCTGCCTGAAAGCTTAATTTTCCCAAAGTCTTTATTGCCACACTGGGGAAGCAAGCACTCTTTTCCTATTCCCCAAACCAGTGTTCAAGTCCTGTCTTTCCCTTGACTTTGGATAAAATCTCACATTCCACATTGATGTTCTCCCAGAGTGTGTTTGAGTGAAGTCAATTTTGCTTTTAGATAGTCTAAATTTCAAAATTTAAGAACTTGAGAAAAAAACTATTCATTTTCACTTCATTTCTGCAAATAAAATCCTAGGGATACAATTATTAGAGTTCATAGTTCTCCAAAACATCTATGTAAATTAAACTCTAATGAGGATCTTTAAGTAAATTCATTTTATAGGTGTTTCCTAAAATAATGATTCTTTGGACATATTTTCTTTTAGTATTTAAAATAAAATATTTCCTATACAAAATAACAGTCTTATTTCAGCTTTCTCTTACACTTCCTCCTTTAATATTTAGTGATTTTAGTGTCATGTGAATGTGTGTGTATTCTTTCTAATTATTTTCCATAAAGTTGACATTATATTTATAATGTTTATTAGAACATCTTGCTTTTATATAAAAATCTATGATCAGTAAACTAATTGCAATGCTGCCTATAGAATTAATTCTGGCTTTTTCCCCTTTATTTCCTTTCCTCCTTCCTAGACCTACATGATTTACAGATTCCTTCCTCCTCTCCTTAAACCAAATTGAGATTTAGATCCAGAAAATATTCATATTTTCCATCAATAAGCTTCACATGGACATTTTCTTTTATCTAAGATGCCATTCTCTTTAGTCTTTGTAGTGTACAAGGTGTTACCTAGAAAAGAATTTTGCTCAAATTATCCAAAGCCTACTTCATTTATCAAACTACTGTCCATACTTCAGAAAATAAATAGCAAATTGACCTCATTCATTTTGAATTGATAACTTGGACTAAAAGTCATCAGCTTCAATGCTAAGAGGCAAGGAAAATTCCCACACTCCACAACCAAACCCTGACCTGGGAGATTTGTTCTATGTTCACAGGAAGCCATAAATTGTAGAATACATTCTGCCCTGTTGACTCATAATTTGTAATGGAATAATATAAGGTTTACACAGTTTTGTTCTCCCAAAAGCATCTTAGGGACGCATAAGGCATCTAAAATCCTTCACAAGAAAAATGTATTTTCCCCTGACCCAAAGGCATAGTGCCACTATGTATCAGTAGTTACATTTCCCACAAAATGAGAAAAAATGAGAGAGCAAGAAGGAGGCAGGGAATTGATTTGCAAATGGGAGAAAGTTGATGAACTACAGTGTAGTTGTAATAACTTGCTTGCAATTATTTTTAATTTTGACAACTGTCTTCCAAACACATATCAGAGCAAATTTTCCCAAGAATACATACTGCTCACGAATGTCTTTGAGATATATTCCTGGTTGGGGAAAACAGAAAAGGTAATACCTATCTGAAAAGAGTTTGCCTTTTATAAACACAAGACGTTAGTCACTATTGCCTATACAATCCCCTTGCTAAAATCTTGGGACCTCGTTTTATCTTTACTTTCAACCTTACCCTATAATCCAAAGTTAAATTTTTGTGTCTATCCCCATAAATTCACTATTAACTTTTCATTTCTTTACAACTCCTCTCCATCTGGTCTGGTACAATCCCCCATTATCTTTCATTCCCTCTTACCAGAATTCCCTGTAACCAGCCTCCACCCATCATCCACACTGCTGTAGAAAGTGTTGTTTCAGAAACAAAATTCTCTAATGGTTTCTAATTGCCTATAGGACCAACTAAATTTCTCATAAATGAGGAATGTCATCCTTAGCACTCTAGTCTTTATATCATTTCAGACTCACATCTAGCCAGATTCCTCTCCCATTAATGCTCCCTTCACCCTTTCCCTTCTCCTTCTGGAGGTGTACAATGCACACTTCTACTTCATTGGATCAATTATTACTTTGTGCATATACCTACTGTCATATTCATTGAATTGAATATAAATGTTTATTCCCCCTCAAGAGGAAAAGTTCTTCAAAGTCACATCTGTCTAAATCATCTTTGTATTATATTGCATATGAATCTCTTGTAAATAATCATAGTAAATGTTCAATAAAAAATTAAGGAGTAAATAGAAAATAAAATCCATGTTTAAAAACTATGATGTTGTTGTACATAATAAAACTAATCTTTGAAAATTCTCATCTTCTTTGTCTCTCTCCCCCAACCATCTCTCCACCTTTTCCAGAACATGGTCTCTGGAAGTATGTTCTACCACCACCAAGCTTTAACTTCCACCATTGCTAGCTGAATATTATACTCAACATCCTAAAATATTCCCCCAGTTCCCTTCATTTTGCCCTGAGATTCATTTCTATATAAAGATACAATCTGCACATTAATCAAGTATTTTGCCATTTACATTGATATTTTAAAAATTTCATTTAAACAAAGAAATAGCTTTTCTCCCTATTGATATTGACCTATAGGCTAAAGAATGGCCATTTGTAGAGCCACTTGGCAAGCTTTTAACTATAATAAGCCAACTGAACAAAATAAGGACCGTTAGAATAGACCCATGTAGTAATCAGGTCTGTAAGTTATTTTGTTTTGATGACTATTACAGTTGGAGAAACAGCCAAGTGGCTTTGACTTTAACAGTTTAAGTTATTTCAAGTTTTCCAAATCCTATCAATCAATTGATAGACTAACAGTTCTAGACTTTTTGAATTGTCTTTTCATATTCCAATCAGCCTGTCTATAGAGACCATTTGCACTCATAGGTTCAATACAAAGTTAATAAATGTGCAATTCATTCCATTTCAGATATTAAGTCTATTCTACATTTGTAAACACCAGTGCCACATTGAATTCTGTTGACTTAAAGCATGACCATCACTCTGCTACCACATAATTTTGTTTTCAACTCAGGGAGAACTTCCTTCAATGATGAATAGGAATGTCAGTCACCATAATCAATGGCTTTACCTAATTTACCTACATAAGAATTCTCTCAGATTCTCTATTATCCACTGTGTTTCAAATCATCTGTCAACTCATTTCCTTTTTTATATAATAATATCTACTCAATCTGATTAGGGTCAGAGGTTGAATTCTTTCATTTTTCTTTTCAGTCATTTTAAAATGTGCATTCTGTGGTCTTTACTATGCATTTCAGTTTCACTAACACCCAGCCATTTTCAAATCTTAGAAAATGTCCCTCTTTCATAGATAGGTTTGAAATGCCAATAAATGCGAATACATGAAGAGCTGACTGGAAAAGTATAAAAGATTTTAGCTTGAAGTCTTCATTTTCTCAGAAGGTTGAAGGACTTTTTTTTCTCACAAATTCTGAAACGTAGTCATCCAAGTTAATTAATGGCCAGGACTGGTTAGCTTCCAGGGTCCATGTACCATCCTACCCTCCCCATTCCTGCCCCCCAAGCTGACTGTGGTTAAAGGCAACCACAAGATGCTATCCACCCCTGAGCCCCACACTCTTCCACCACTCTGCAGTTAAAACTATGATCAGCAAACTAAAATTACCATGAGGCTTTTCTTTCTTTTGAGTCATTTAAAACTGGGTAGATCTGTAAATGCATAAGATGTATATATTAGGATATATTAGTATATATGTGCATATACATACCTTATTTTCTGATTGTTGTATAGCTATACGTGTTTATATTCTGCTTTCTTTACTATGATGAATTTAAAAAATGAGATAGATTTGCTGATATGTCATCTCTTCTAAATGCTGCACTGAATTGAAATTCTAAGGTCATAAGTATATCAAGGTATTTTAGTTTGTTTGTTTTTTAAGATCCTGGGTAATTTCTTACTAGCTCTCATTTTCTAAACCTAAAAAGGTTTAGGATTTCTTCCAAAGTTAGATCCTTAAAATCTTCTGCAAAAATTGTAATTGTCATGTCAATGTGCCTTTTCTTTTACATATTATAGAATGAACTTAGTTGAACTCTGAATGAAGTTAAATGTCATGATCAAATTGTTTTATAAACAAAACTTACAAATGAATTTGTAATTGGAGATCATCCAAAATGAAATATGAAATAACTTAGGTTGAAAATCAATGGAAGATGTTTTGGTAAATCTTTCTTTGATCTATTCATTAAGCAACATAAATATTTCAGGGAGATTTATAAATTAGATATGTAACTGAAACAACTATATAGCAAAATTCTGTTTTAGAAAAGTTGAACAATAGTGTTTTAGGAGAGAGATTATTTCTCCATTTATGTAAATAAATGTGAGTAATAATACAAACATTAAGTAATTAGCTAAGATGAGCATATTTTAATGAGAGCTGTGTCCCTACAACAGTAATATACCACTGTGAATTTTCTTTGCCTCTTTCATTTTACCTGAAATTTTGTTTTTTGGTAGTTAGTTTCTGTCATACGTATCAGAATTTCTAGAAAAGAACAAAAACAGTTAACTACTATGCCTTATCATTCACACCAACTATATAATCAATAAAAAAGAACAATATATTTTGGTCCAACCAGGTTAGAAAAGTTTGAGTTTAAAAACATTTGCCTGTTTTATATGAAGTCAAAACACTTCATATACCATGATTTTGAAGCAAAAGACTGTACTCTTTCATTTTGCCCAAAATAAAATAAAGGTAGCTATCTATGTACATGCTGATCAATTAAAAATTGTTAGTTCAATGTCTTTCCAGAGTCAAATGCCACACTGAAACTTTTATTAAAAGGTAAAAATGACAAACCAAGAATCCTTCTGAAAACCTAACAGATATTCTTATGTGACTAAGTCACATAACTCAGGTGCAAACAATTCAAGAAAATTAAAGCATTTTGTGATTCTTCTTTTCATAGATATCTTTGGAGAATCTATATAGAAAAAGAGAATATACTGACTTTTAAAAATAAATTTAAATAGTGTATTCGGGAGAATAAATTATTGTCAATGATCAATTAAAAAAAGTCATAACAAAGAATTAAAATAGTGAAACTTTAATGATTCACTATAAGCACATATGCCAGTAGAACTGCTCTCCTAAGGATCTCAAATGTTCTCCCAAATAATTTTAACTCAAAGATGGGGGCTGTCACAGTTGAGCCAAAACTGTTACTCAAGGCTAAACTGATATGAAACCAGACTCAAAAGACTTTGTTGTCTCAGCATATTTTAAATCTGACAATACATCCCATCCCCCTGGTTCCTTTTCCTTACTAATAATCACTGAGAAGAGTAATTGCCTCTTTCTATTACTACAGTTGCTGATCAGATTCAATGAGTTAATTTTGAGAAGAGCATTTGCCTACTCTATAAATTTCCTATTTCAGCATTATTGGTTACACATTTATACATACACACAAGAACACCCCTCCAAATAATTTATTATTTTACTCCCATAATACCAACAAAAGTCTGACATAATTAAACCCCAAATATAAATCCAAAATATCAATTTCTATCTTTTTAAATTACTTTCTTAAAACCACTAAATATCAACAAAGCTAAGCAGTTCACATGTTTCATTTTTCATCACTTTACTCTCACTCTGGTCAGTAATATAAAATGATAAAACATTGACATGGTGGCCGTGAAGATTGTGACTAAATATTTCACAAGTTGGATACCACTGTCTGAGTAATAATTTAGTAGATTGCATTGCATAGCAAACCTTTTCTACTTTTTTTACATATTGATTATAAGAATTTGGAAAGAATAAAAATCCAAGTAGAATATCTACTATTATAGAAAAAAAATCACTTGTTAATGTCACGAAGGTCACTCTAACTGCTTAATAATAATTGCTTTATAGAACTTATTAATAATTTTAACAAGATAATAGGTTTATAATTTTTTACCAAAATTATTGATGAACATGTTAACCTGAAATTTTATTGTGTCATAATAAATGTCTGTAGATTATGTGTTCAGAAAGGTTAAAAATATATGTTTTTTTAATCTGGCTTCATCTAAGACTCAATTATATAGGGCATATAATAAGTAATTTTTTCTATTGCTATTCCATTAAACATTGATTTCAGATCTTAAAGGTGTTTGACTTATCCATCAAGTCATATCCTTGTCAATAAAGAGTATAACCCCAAATCACTGGAAAACAGTGCTCAAGATTCACTATTTCAGTAAAATCCATTAGTGTACTGTCTACTTGACCAATCCTTTGTTTAAAAAAAATCAGTCTTTTTTCTTGATAAATGTTCCATATTTTATATAGTTAATATTAAGCATATTTTATAGAAAAATAACTCTCTTTATCCCTAACAATGTCTGTTAACAATTGTACTTGCAAACTCTAAAAGAACTCTTAACCATCTAGCCTTTTAAGTTGAATTAAAACCTAATCTGTTGTGCAATTGTGGAAAAGTTATAAAGGTTGTATGATATGACAAATTTTAATACTGCTGGACCAAAAACATTATGATACAAATTGGAAACATTTATAATGCTAACTTTTACAGTGTTGTATTAGTATTGATGGGTTTTCTAAATAATTTGAAATTTTCAAATATGAAATTTAGATATATTAATTGTATAATATTTAAATATCATTCCAAAAATATATTTATGATATAGGGTATAAGAAAAGAAATAAAGAAACATAACTACTTACTACTTTTCATTAAACATCAGTGACAATAGTATGTATATACATCGTATGACACTAAAAGGATGAATTGCTTTTCCCCTGGCCAATGTGCTCAGGGGTTGGAGCGTTAGATTGGCATACTGAAGGGCCATGAGTTCAATTTCTAGTCAAGGGCACATACCTGGGTTGCAGGTTTGATCCCCAAACCCTGGTTGAGGCCCATGCAGGAGGCAATTAATTGATATGTCTCTCACCCTCCCTATTTCCCTTCTACTCTTTCTAGAAAAGCAATGGAAAAAGTGTCCTTACGTAATACTTTTGAATGTATTGCTTTCAAAAAACTATTTCATAATATTATATTAGGTACTGTTTTTCCTTTCACAGAAATCCAGTATATTTTTTGAGAAAATACTGATAACACAGAAACTGACAATAAAAACAAATTTAATCTTTTTGGAATAAGACAGTATGTATGAATTAATAAAGTAAGAATCTTACAAATGTAAACTCTAGACAAGTAATAAACCAGCAGAATTGTTCCCATTGGGAAGGCTCTAATACCTCTCGTTTCATCTACTTTATTTTCAAGATATATAGCATGATTATTTTAAGCTCCATATGGCTTTATGTGTTGCATATATATTTATTAAGCACTTATTTCTTTTGAACATTAGTAGGAGCTAAACCTATCTAAAGATATTTTACTTAAATATTCCAAATCTAAGTAAAGATGGGGCAAAATATCATTTAATAATTCACTTTCTGTGCACATGCATTTTTGTAAACTATAAACAATGAAAATATATGAATGCTTTGGCAGTCTACAAAATTAGACATTACTGTTCATCCCTGTTGCTTTCCTTTTTGGAAGGCAAACACAAAATCACTACAATCAAAAAGCAAAATATGCTCTATTTTAGTGGTTCTTATTTTAGTGTTAAATTTACCAACATAGAGTTTTTACATGAAAATTGTCTTCACTTTTTTCAGAAAGTAACTCTATGCTTTAGATTAAAAAGAGAGTCCATTTAAAGAGTTATGTCAAAGTAGGCATAATAAAAAACATTTAAACTTTTATTGGTATAAGGTATTCCATATTGAAAGCAACAAATGAACAGAAGTCTGTTTCTGCAACCCTGTGAACACACAAGTGCCATGAACCCTGAAGCAGGCTGTATACCCAGCCTTGAGAATTCAATGGGTCTGCCTTCTCAATAAATACTTTCCTTTTAATATCAGTCATATCCAGAAATTACCAATGTACCTTGGTACAAGGCTTCATTTGTTTGCAATCTAGTGTGATATGAAATTATTCCAGGACAGTCTATCTTTCAATATTTGGTACATATTTTTTAACAAGGTGTTTGTGGTTATGTGGAAGAAACATAGCAAGACATTGAGTTCTTAGGAATGAAGACGTAAGAGCCCTCTGAGACAATACTTTTAAATACTTTTATATAGATCAGAATAAATAAATTTGTATCAAAATATAAATAATAGCAGATAAATGGACACATTTAAGAAAATTGTGATTTATCAGACCCATTTGTTGTAATACTTCTTCCAAAGCATAGGGGAAAAAAGTATATTTCTATTGAGAAATCAAATTTTATTTTAAAAAAGCAGTGTGGATGAACTATCTATTTCACATTCGGGTTGCATATTTAATTACTTGATGTTTAAATAATTTAAGTTTGAATTGGGCTTGAACTTTTCATTTCCTAGAACTTCCAGATATATGGCCAGGGGACGTCTGACCCTTGAGTTAATGCATTTCTCTAAAAATCCATGTACCAGAACCTGATTCAGATCTACAAAGGGTCAGCTATGGGAGTTTAAAGCCTAATTCACATTAGAGGTTCTCAAGTAGTGAACTCTCTAAAGGTAAGGATTCTTTAAATTGTCTCAAAATTAAAGATAATTTATAGCCAGGCATTCAAGGCAGAATACTAAGTACATCTTCAGAAAGCAGAGGTTATGACATGGAATAGCTGAAATGTTTTCATTTATTTCCTGCTATAACTCTTATAACACATTAGAATTTAGTTATTACTTATTGCCCCCCTGAACAACTTTCATTGTCTATGAGTGGATTAGTCATTGTGCTGCTCAGAGATATGCATTTGGTCAGAAAAAGAATGTCCTGAATTTAAAAAAATAAAAAAAGACATGATAGCAATTTAAGGTTTGCACATGGTACAGAAGAAAATGGATTAAAGTTGTCTATCCAAACATGACAAATAGAAGGACATATCGGCAGCTTCTTCCACTTTCTTTCTGCCTCCCATTTTGATAGAAGTCAGAAAGAAAAGCTTAGATCAACATTTAGTTGGGTTGAGAGTAACAACTGGTTTGCTTGATGTTCTTAGTAATGTCCTGACTCAATGGAGGTGTTATGTCTGTCTCAGAGCTGAATATTTGCAGCTTGAATGATTCACCAAAATGCAACTGCATTGAGAGGACAAATGCAACCTCTGTATAAGTTTTTTCAACATTTTCTTTACAAGGTAGAGCACTTCTAGGCTTTGACAGTTTTTTGTGTCAGATTTCTTCTTTATCTACACTTAAAAATCTGTGTAAGCAGACCATAGTCATTGAGGTCAAAGATGGTGTATACAAGGTTCAAATCTATAAAATCTGGCAGCAAAATGTAGACAAAACACAAGTATATTAGACCACCTCAGTTAGAATCTTTGTTCCACTGGTAACCCAGGAAAAGTTACATAATCTTCAGTTTCTTCATCTATAGCTTGGGCATAACACAAGTCTTAGGATGGTTAAATGGGTCAATACACTTAAAGCATTCCAAACAGAGCCTGGCATATAATAACTATATAAATAGTTATAATCATCATTACTACTGTCATCATCAATTATTTTCTCAGAAGCTAAATTAAGTATCTAACAGATTATCATAATCTTGTGGGTCCATAGCAATACAACATTTTCAAAATTACCCCTTTTTAAGTACTTTTTTTTCAATTTCAAATACTTTGGTGCATCCAAAGGATGAGCAAATATAGAAAGGAAAAGCAATGTTCGTACCTTAAACAGTATATTAAACAACATCAAAAACCTTTCTGAAGCTTTTGATCACAATTGTTATAGTCATTTTACTTATTTGGAAAACTATTTTATCTAGTAATTAGTCAATATTTTTGTGAGGGAAGTTTCATTTTTTTTCAAAAGTAAGAGAGATTAGGAATAAGAAAAAACAACCACAGTTTCTTCTTGTCATTAGAGGTAATTTAAATAAATAAGTATGCCTGACAAAAATATGTGATTTTTTTATGTGAACACAAGTGTCAGTAAACACAACTTGCTTTAGGACAAATTAAAGAGTTCCTTGAGGTTCAGATTTCCAATCACTATACAAATATACTTCCCAGTGACCAAAATTATTTTCTTTTTTTCACTTCTTTATATGTCTAAGTCATACTTAGCCTTTTTGTTTGTTTGCTTTGTTGTCTATTTATTTGTTAGTTTTTATTTTGTTTTGTTTTGTTTTTAATTTCTTTATTGGTTAAGGTATTACATATGTGCCCTTATTCCCCCATTACCCTCCACCTCCCATTCATGACCCCACCCCCCTTTGTCTGTGTCCATTGATTAGGCTTATATGCATGCATATAAATCCTTTGGTTCATCTATAACCCTTACCCCCACCGTCCCCTACCTTCCTTGAGGTTTGACCTTCTGATTGATGTTTCTCTGTCTCTGGATCTATTTTTGTTCATCAGTTTATATTGTTCATTATATTCCACAAATGAGTGAGATCATGTGATATTTATCTTTCTCTGCCTGGCTTATTTCACTTAGCATAATGTTCTCCATCCCCGTCCATGTTGTTGCAAATGATAAGAACTTCTTTTTTACCGCAGTGTAGTATTCCATTGTATAGATGTATCACAGTTTTTTCATCCACTCATCTGCTCATGGGCACTTAGGCTGTTTCCAAGTCTTAGCTATGGTGAATTGTGCTGCTATGAACATAGGGGTGCATATATTCTTTCTGATTTGTGTTTCTAGTTTCTTGTGATATATTCCTAGAAGTGGAATCACTAGGTCAAATGGGGGTGCCATTTTTAGTATTTTGAGGAAACTCCATACTGTTCTCCACAGTGGCTGCACCAGTCTGCATTCCCACCAGCAGTGCACGAGGGTTCCTTTTTCTCCACATCCTCGCCAGCACTTGTCATTTGTTGATTTGTTGATAATAGCCATTCTGACAGGTGTGAGATGGTAGCGCATTGTTGTTTTGATTTGCATCTCTCTGATGATTAGTGACTTTGAGCAGGTTTTCATATGTCTCTTGGCCTTCCTTCTGTCTTTTTTCAAGAAGTATCTATTTAGGTCAGTTGCCCATTTTTTGATTGGGTTGTTTATCTTCTTTTCGTTAAGCTGCATGAGTTCTCTGTAAATGATGGAGATTAAACCCTTATTGTTGATATCATTGGCAAATATGTTCTCCCATGCAGGGAGCTTTCTTGTTTTATTGATGGTCTCCTTTGCTGTGCAAAAGCTTTTTATTTTTATGTAGTCCCATTTGTTTATTTTCTATTTAGTTTCCATTGCCCTATATGCAGTATCAGTGAAGAAATTGCTTCAGCATATGTCAGAGATTTTTCTGGTTGTAGATGCCGCTAGTATTTTTATGGTTTCTCGTCATATGTTTAAGTCCTTAATCCATTTTGAGTTTATTTTTGTGTATGGTATAAGTTGGTGGTCTAGTTTCATTTTTTGCACGTACCTGTCCAATTTTCCCAACACCATTTATTGAAGAGACTGTCTTGATTCCATTGTATGTTCATGCCTCCTTTGTCAAATATTAATTGAGCATAGTGATTTGGGTTGATTTCTGGGTTCTCTATTCTATTCCATTGATCTATATGTCTGTTCTTGTGCCAATACCAGGCAGTTTTGAGAATAGTGGCTTTGTAATGCAGCTTGATATCTGGTATTGAGATCCCACCTACTTTGTTCTTCTTTCTCAGGATTGCTGTGGCTATTCAGGGTCTTTTTTTATTCCACATGAATTTTTGGAGAGTTCTTTCTAGGTCTGTGAAATATGCCTTTGGTATTTTAACGGGAGAGCTTTGAATTTATAGATTTCTTTGGGTAGTATGGACATTTTAATGATGTTGATTCTACCAATCCATGAACATGGTATGTTCTTCCACCTGTTTACGTCTTCCTCTATCTCTTTTTTCAGTGTCGTGTAGTTTTCCGCATATAGGTCTTTTACCTCCTTAGTTAAGTTTATTCCTAGGTATCTTAATTTTTTTGGTGCGATGGTAAATAGGATTGCTTTTTTAGTCTCTCTTTCTGTAAGTGCACTATTGGTGTATAGAAATGCCATAGATTTCTTGGCATTAATTTTGTATCCTGCTACATTGCCAAATTCATTTATTAAATCTATTAGTTTCTTGATGGAGACTTTTGTTTTTTTTACGTACAATATCATGTCATCTGCAAATAAGGACAGCTTTACTTCTTCTTTTCCAATTTGGATGCCTTTTATTTCTTCTTCTTGTCTAACTGTAATGGCTAATACTTCCAGTACTATGTCGAACAGGAGTGGTGAGAGTGGGCATCCCTGTCTTGTTCCTGTTCTTAGGGGAAATGGTTTTAATTTTTGCCCATTACGTATGATGTTAGCTGTGGGTTTATCATATATAGCTTTTATTATGTTAAGGTATGATCCTTCTATTCCCACCTTGCTGAGAGTTTTTATCAAGAAAGGATGTTGGATTTTTGTCAAATGCTTTTTCTGCATCAATTGATGTGACTATGTGATTTTTTTTCCCCTCAATTTGTTTATGTGTTGTATCATGTTTATTGATTTCTGGATACGGTACCATACTTGCATTCCTGGGATAAATCCTACTTGGTCATGGGGTATGATCTTTCTGATGTACTGCTGGATCAGATTTGCTAGAATTTTGTTGAGGATTTTGGCATTGATGTTCATGAGGGTATATTGGCCTGTAATTCTCTTTCATTGTGTTGTCTTTATCTGGTTTTGGTATTAGGGTGATACAGGCTTCATAGAAGGAGCATGGAAGTGTTCCTTCCTCTTGAATTTTTTGGAATAGCCTGAGGAGGATAGGTTTTAGCTCTTCCTTGAATGTTTGGGAAAACTCCCCTGTGAAGCCATCTGGCCCTGGGCTTTTGTTTGCTGGAAGCTTTTGATGACTGTTTCAATTTCTTCCATAGTTATTGGCCTATTGAGATGTTTAGATTCTTCTTGATTGAGTTTTGGAAGGTTATATTTTTCTAGGAATATGTCCATTTCCTCCAGTTTATCCAGTTTGTTGGAATAGAGTTGTTCAGAATATTTTTTAACAATCCTTTGTATTTTGGTGGGGTCTGTTGTTATTTTACCTCTTTCATTTCTGATTTTGTTTATTTGGATCCTCTCTCTTTGCTTCTTGGTGAGCCTGGCTAGAGGTTGATCAATCTTGTTTATCCTTTCAAAGAATCAGCTCTTGGTTTTGTTGATCTTTTGTATTGTGTTTTTGGTCTCAAATGTCGTTTATCTCCACTCTGATCTTTATTATTTCCTTCCTTCTGCTTACACTGGGCTTTTCTTGTTGGTCTCTTTCTAACTCTTTGAGTTGTAGGGTTAGGTAACTTATTACCATTGTTTCTTGTTTTTTTGCAGTAGGCTTGTAGAGCTATGAACTTCCCTCTCAAGACTGCTTTCACCATGTCCCATAGATTTTAGATTGTTGTGTTTTCATTGTCATTTGTTGCCATGATGTTTTTTATTTCTTTCTTGATCTCTCTGGTTACCCAGTCATTGTTTAATAGCATGCTGTTTAGTCTCCATATGTTTGATTTTTTTTTTGGATTGTTTTTATTGTAATTGATTTCCAGTTTTATGCCACTGTGATCTGAGAAGATGCTTGATATGATTTCTATCTTCTTGAATTTGAAGAGACTTTGCCTAGGACCCAACATATGGTCTATCTTTGAAAATGACCCATGTGCACTTGAGAAGAATGTATATTCTGTGGCTTTGTGGTGAAATGTTCTGAAGATGTTAATTAATTCCATCTGGTCTAGTGAGTCATTTAGGATTGATGTTTCTTTGCTGTTTTTTTTTTGTTTAGAGGATTTTCCCAATGGTGATAGTGGGGTATTAAAGTCTCCTACTATGATTGCATTGCTGTCAATCTCTCCTTTGATATCCTCCAGGAGTTTTTTTATGTATTTGGGTGCTCCTGTATTGGGTGCATATATGTTTACCAGAGTTATTTCTTCTAGTTGGATTGCTTCCTTTAGTATTATTAAGTGACCTTCCTTATCTCTTGTTATGTCCTTCACTTTGAGATCTAAGTTGTCATATATAAGTATTGCTACCCCAGCTCGTTTTCATTTCCATTTGCCTGAAAAACCTTTTTCCATCCCTTCACCCTCAGTCTGTGTGCGTCTTTCTTTCTGAGGTGGGTTTCTTGTAGACAGCAGATATATGGGACATGTTTTCTTTTCCAATCTGTTACCCTATGTCTTTTGATTGGGGCACTTAATCCATTTACATTTAAAGTTATTATTGACCACAAGTTAATAAAAGAATCTTTTCTATATAATTGATTTGGGATCCTTTTTATTTTTGTTCAAACGATTTTCCTTTGTCTTATTTAGACACCATGTGTGTTTTTAATGGCCGTCTTGCTGTTAGCATTGCAAATGAAACTTAATTTGGTAAAGTAAAAATTTTCTAGATGTAATTTACTTATAGGATAATTTTCCTTACATGATATTGCCCTGCTATCCCCCCCCCCTTTTTTTATTAATGGAGGTTTTTGTACTATATTTGTATATTTTCAGAAAACAACCCCAAGACCAGATGGATTCCTGCAACAGAGAGGAATTGACAGGTGTGCTCCAACCATGAAGACAAGAGGAAAAAACAGTCCAGAGATGGAAGATGCTGACAACGCCTTGCCACGCGAGCAGTCAACAGCTGTGCACCGCTGCAGGTTACCTAGGACCAAACCAGAGAGGGTCAGACCTGCATTGCCACCATGTGCCCACCATCCAGATATCATTGCTGACATGTACACATAAGGAACTGTTAGACATTGAAACGGGGACTCAGAACTGTTGGACATTGAAATTGGGACTCAAACATTTTTTTGTTTTGTCTTGTTTTGTTATTATATGTTTATTTCTAGTCTGCAAAGGGAAAACTTTTTAAAGGAAAGAAATGGTGGGAAAAAGATACTGAGGCAAAGAAGCATTGAACAGACTGTCAAACTACATTGGGAAGACAGGGGAGGTTGGGCGAGGGGGGCTGTAAGAGACCAACCAAAGGACTTGTATGCATGCATATAAGCACAACCAATGGATATAGGACACTGGGGCAGGGGGGGGGTAGGCAGGTGAAGGCATGTACTGGGGGGTAGGGAGGTCTGGGGGAGATCAATGGGGGGAAAAAAAGGAGACATATGTACTACTATTTGTAATACTTAAAACAATAAAAATAAATAAATAAATAAAGTTATTATTGATCGGTACTTATTTGTCACCATTTTTATTCTTTTCCCTTGTGTTCCTTCTTCACTTCCTATTTCTTTTTTTTTTACAGCAGACCCTTTAGCATTTCTTGCATTGCTGGTTTGGTGGTAATAAATTCCCTTAGTCCTTTTTTGTCTGTGAAGCTCTTGATTTCACCATCAATTTTGATTGATAGCCTTGCTGGGTACAGTATTCTTGGATTCAGACCCTTCCTTTGCATGACTTTGTATATTTCATTCCATTCCCTCCTGGCCTGATGAGTTTCTGTTGAGAAATCAGTTGCTAGTCTGATGGGGGTTCCTTTGTAGGTAACTTTTTGTCTGTCTCTGGCTGCTTTTAAGGTTCTTACTTTGTCGTTGGTGTTTGCCAATTTAATTATAATGTGCCTTGGCATTGGTCTTTTGGGGTTCATTTTGCTTGGGACTCTGTGAGCTTCTTGGATTTGTGTGGGTTTTTTCTTCCCTATATCAGAGAAATTTTCTGTCATTATTTCTTCAAACAGGTTTTCTATTCCTTGCTCAGTTTCCTCTCCTTCTAGAACTCCAATTATGTGGATGTTATTTTGTTTCATCTTGTCCCAAAGTTCATTTAGGCTCTCCTCCTGCTTTTTAACTTTTTTTTTTTCTTAGAAGCTGCTCTACTTGGGTATTTTTTTTTATCTTGTCTTCTAGCTCACTGATGCGGTCCTCTGCTTCTTTTAGTCTACTCTTGATGCTTTCTATTGAGTTTTTTACAGCAGCAATGTCATTTTTCATTTCTTCTTGGTTCTTCTTCATTTCCTCTTGGTTCTTACTCATATTGTTCAAATTTATCTTCCACTCTTTTCAGCCACCTTATGACCATTTCTCTGAATTCTTTGTCTGGCAGGTTGCTTGCCTCCATTTCATTTACTTCCTTTTCTGGTGATGCCTGCTTTTCTTTCATATGCAGGCTGTTTCTTTGTCTCCCCATGGTCTCTCTTCTCTGGGTGTCTGGTTATGTAGTTCTCTCTCTCCTTATCCCAGGTGAGATCTGACCTTTCCATGGTGGAGTGTAGAGCTCATCTGAATCCACGTGTTTGCGCCAATTGGGGACTGGTGCTCTAGGGTTTGCAGCTGTTTGGTGGGTGTCGCAGTTGTAGATTTTCAGGCTTCCAATAGCATCCACTTTCCCCTTCAAGATAGCCGTCTCCACGTCAGAGCCAGTGGCTCTGGGTGGGAACCCAGTAGCAGTGGGGGTTGCCTGGTCAGGGGAGACCTGTCCAGCAGTCCCCCTCCTTCTCCTGGAGTATAGCTGTCCCTTAACTAACCAACAGAGACTCCCCATGCAACCCTCAGCTGTTCTTTCTACCTGCTCCAGGACAAAGCTCAGGACATATCTGTCTATTTCACCGCCATTTTTTTTCTCCTCTCATACTCAGCCTTGATGGATTATGTTAAATACTATTTTCTTCAAGAAATCCAACACCTCCATCAGAATTAATTAAGTCTCTCTCTCTTCCTTTTCTTCTCTCTCGCTCTCTTCTTTGCAAATCCAGGGTAGAAAGCTTTTATAATTTCCCCCTTATATGTTTGCTTTTATACATCATACCCTCATACTCTTATGTAAGTTACTTGACAACAATTTCTTTCTGAGTCATCTTGGTATGCCTCCACAACAGCAGTTGTCTTTTACATAGTGAACAGAATATATGTTTGTTAGAATAATAAAATTCAGTTAAACTGAAAATCTTAAGTTTTTTAAACCCATGGTTTATGTAAATATTATTGATGAACTGGTACATCAGCAGTAAATGCAATTTTAACAGGCAAAACAAGTATTTCTTTCCTTTTCCAATTGCATATATTCCTATCATAGCTTTTGTTTTTCCTTATAGCCATTTTCAGGGACCTTAAGGACTTCAATGTCTTTAAGGCTCATTACATGTCATTACTATTTCTCTAAATTTCTGCAGAACACATTCAGGTAAGCATACTCATTGGCTGGCTTCCTGTCATAGCTTTTTAAAAAACCAATCAGATATGGCAATACATTTGTCATCCAGTATTCAGGATATCCTAAGATAGACACATATTAGGATGATAATAATAATAGATGGTGTACCAGACACTGTTCTTTATATACATTAACTTATTTAATGTTCACAATACACACATTATGTCATTACAAAAGAAAATGAAGTGTAAAGAGCTTAAGGAAGTTGCTCTAATTCATACAGCTAGTAAGCAGCAGAGTCAGGATTCAACTATAACCAGTCAGGACCCTGAGTCCATGCCCTTAATGCCACTCAACAAAATACAACTCTATTCATATTCTCCCCACCATTCAGACAAAGGCCCGAGTGGAAGGGGTGACCCCTGGTTTGAAAGGATCATGTTCCAGCTCACTCTGGAAGGAACCCTTGAACCCCTTCTCAAGGATGAGTGAAAAGCACTCTAGAGCCTCGAGCAAATGGGACATCTCCACTGGGTATTTTTTAAATGGCATTTATGCAATGAAAATTCTGGTAATACATCTCCAAATGTCATTATATAAGGCTTTTGGTACAGGGAGAGATAGAAAATGACGTGTTTTAAGGGTGCTGCCTTTGTAGTGGCCTCAGAACCAAATTTTCTAAAAAGTAAAGTGGGATATATAGGAAGGCTGGAATCACAAATTCCCTTACTGCACACATCCTGCTGAGAATTACTCTTTGAACAGAATTGTTGCTTAGACTTCAAACCACCACTGTGACCTCAAGAGGTTAACAGAAAAAAGAATGTCTTTGGTTCAGAAACCATAACATGAATATAATGCCATTTAAAGGCTCAAGATTTAGAACCAATGCAGCTTTTTGGAAAAAGTCAGTCAATCCTCTTCTAAAAATGAGGAAAACTCAATGAAGTCTAAGACTTTTAAATCCCAGATTCATATACAGACCTAATATCAGTAAACTATATTTTCCCATAAAAAATAGATTCTATGTTCTTAAACATCATTAAGTAAATCATGTTCTTCAATTGACTGTGTTCATGCCAGACATTTTTGAATTGTGACAGTCAGCTAGTGCTCTGGAGAAAGAGACAGTGAAAAGCAGGGTACATGAAAATGTGTTGGGCCCATGGAGGATACATGATATAGCAATTGGGAAAACCTGAAGAAATTCAGTAGGCAAGCCAAGCAGCCCTTGTTCAAAGCAGTGGATTTAAACTATGTGGCTGGAGATTTGATTGATCAGGGACAGAGTTCTCTTAAGAGAAAGTCCTGGAAAAAAGGCCAGAAGGATCTATATGAGTGTATGATTGAGCGAGGGACACACACACACACACACACACACACACACACACACACACACACATTTAAGGGAGATTCCTAACTCACACCTTACAAGATCACAGCATCTTGTTTTCTGATGATCTCCCTGCCACTCTCCTCTAAGTTCAGTAATTTTTCTCTTCGAGCATCTAATCAAAAGGGATTTTCTCTTCTTTTCCTGAAGTCAGAATGCAGAAATAATAATGGCAGTAGTTATCATTATTGCTATGAAAATAACAGAATGAAAGGTGGTGAGAGAATAGAAGAAAAATATAGTTTTTGTTTGTGTCAGTACTTATAAAATGTATCAAGTTACCATCTCCTCTCAGAGAAACATTAAAATAAGACCTGGCTAGTTTTATCTAGCATTGCCAAATGACCATGTTCATTTATTCTAATACAACATTTTACTAGAATATTTAGTATATAATGACTGAATCTCTAATAGCCATAATAAACATTCGCTCAATACAACAGATGCTCTTAGATTTTCCTTAATGGGCTGATTACTATAAGAGTAACTAGTGTTAGAAAAGAAAAAAATTTCTAGTCTTTTTTTTATGAAAAAACTGTTACTATAACATTTACATGATGTTCAAAGCCTCAAGTGAGTGATTTTATCATTCCAAGCTGTTTAAAATAATCAGCTTCATAAAATTTTAATGACCACCACTTTCTCACTCTGTATTTATAGTGAAGCCTCCTTGCTAATTTATAGAAACAGACTAAATTCTCAAATACTTGCATGATTATATTCTTATATGGTATGAGCTTTGTCCCTTCCTAGTCTCAAATGTGTTCAAATTGGATTTAATCTCATGATACAAACTATATGATCTGTAGACTTTTTTATACAAATTTCAGACTCTATTGAGAACATTTTAAAGTAGTTGATCTTTTTAACCTAATTTAATTAACTTACTAGTATTAAGTTCACTGCAATATAACTTTACTACAGTTCCTTGGGCTAAGAGATTACTGTATAATTTATTGGGATTAAGCCAAGTATAGATAACTAATTGATCATCTATAAGAAGCAAAGTGGAAAAGCATATCCTCTCTGCACAGGTGGATGATAGAATATGTGCCAAATAGTATAACATTCTCCCCACTACTTGGTATTTTAAAGATGCTTTTTGTTGTCAGGTTCCCTGCCAATAGGATACATGGGTCGCATTAGAACCTAGCTGATATTTCAAAGGTGAGTTAATTAGGGGTTGCAGTTTGGAATGTTATCAAGCTGCTGCTCAGATATCTATCTGCTTTTCATACAGGTGTGAAATATTGACAGCAAATTTTAGAAGTGTGATGACATTTTTACCTTCACTTACTTGATTAAATTTTGGTATGGCTCATACTTTAAGGGGAATAGAAACTCTATCTTTATTCACGTAGCTATTTATCATGAGAAGGCACATCGGGGGGTTCAAAAGAAATGCAGTATTAAATCTATTACAAAATATGCTTGAGACCTCATACATATTTCTATTATAGTACAAAGATAGATTTTGAAGCATATCAGTTACAATTAACCATTTATATCGCAGTACCTTTCGTTCAGAGGTTTGAAACTATGATGACACTGAAGGCAGGTCACAATGAAGCTTTGTTAATTTATAAAATTTTATTCACATATGATCACATTTCCTAGATCAATAATAAGTCACTGTAGAGAAAGGATTTCAACTTCAAATATTGTTGTCGTACTATCACATCAGGAGAAGCAAAGACTATAAAGAGGCCCAAATCTTGATGTTATCTGGGAATTTATCTGGGTAAGAATTAGGTGAAAAAACATAGCCACAACACACGGGGAGAAAATTCTATAATATACTTTTTACCATCACACTCTTAGAAGGAGTTCATTTTTTTAAAAATGAGTGTATTATGATTAATGAGCTTTAAATGCTGAATATCTACATATCCTTCTAGAATTGTCCTTTTTTTTCTAAAATACTAGAAGAAAATGCATAATCAAGAGATAGAGCAATTAACTAGGCAAGTTATTTTCTTTCTTTTTCTTTTTTCTTCATCTCTCCCAGTCAAAATCAGACACCAGCTTCAATAGCATGTCCCCATGCCATTTCTTCATTCCTTGGTTTCCTCCCAAAAAAGGGGTACTTTGTTAAATCTAAATCTTATATTTGTAGATTTTTATGAAACTCTTCACATAAGACCTTGAAATATGTTTGCATGTTTCATTTACTTTACTATGAGTGATAGAGATGATGATGGTGATGATAAACATAACAACAGAATTAAGCATAAAATTGTTTTTAAAATTAAACCTAAAAAATCACCTAATTTTGGTCCTTTTAATGAATTTGTGGAAAGTGAATATCTTAATTTGGTCCCACTGAAAGCAGGGCCTGAGACAAGCATATGAGAACATGTAGTTTAATTAGTAGGTCAGCCTAGTAAGCAGATGTGAAGGAGTGCGAGAGGCAAGGAAGTAAAAAAATACAAGTGCAAGACCTTATTAGTGAGCTTGTGTCTGTCAGGGCTCACTTCTGCTGGGAACTCTGGGAAGCATGAATACCTGCCAACACTGTCCACCTGCAGAAGCGAAGATGACTGCTTAAGGGTTGTCTCCAAGGGCAATACATACCTCACCCTTAATACCACACACTTCTGAGCGGTGCTCTTTTCAGGCCATATTTCAGAGACAACCCAGCGGGTAAAAGCTGAAAGACACATAATGTGCTTATGATAGGACACCGTCATTCAGAGAGAAGTCTGGGCTCACAAAGTGCCGCGCAATACAATGGTGCCTACAATCACAGGTGGCCAAGGGAAGTGACTAGGGTTACCAAAGATACTCACTGCTATGATAATTAAATTAATACAAACTACCGGTTACCTACAAACCTTGTTGTTCATTTTTCTTAACTCAGTCTCAATCAAAAAGTAATCAAGCAATGATATCTTTGACTATGTTTATGTAGGACTTCTTGTCCTGTGAGCAAAGAATGATGGTTTATTATTATAAAATTTGGTCTTCTTTAATAAGGTAGCCCAATCTCAGCTCCAATGAAAATTAGAATATACAGTAAAATGGTCAGAATGCACATAGCAGAAAAATCTTTAGAAAAAAAGGTCCAAGAGTTTGTGAATTGTGTTAAGTGAGATTATTGATTGGCAAATATTCACTCCCTTCTCTTTCTACATCTATGGTAAACTGTTACATCTGGCGCCCCTAATGAATCATTCTTCCAGATGTTCAATGTGCCTGTGTAATGGCTCTGTGACTTGTTTTGGTTGGCCAGTGGAACATTACCAACTAAGCTGCAAGCAGAAGCCTGCTAACCATTTGCACATTGGGGCACCTCCTTTTAGGACTCTGCTCCATGAGAGGCAACCATCATACAGACACTATTCCATAAAGACACTCAGTCAAAACTACTACTAAATGAGAAACCCCGGAAGGAGACAAGCCATCTTAGATTTCCTGGCACTAGATCGGCTTGCATCTTAAAGAAGTTACTTAACTAACTCAGTTATACCATGCGAAACAAAAGAACTGCTTATAAAATCATGACAAATAATAAAGCATTTTTGTATAAGCTACTAAATTCAGGCAGTTGTCTATTTGTTTTGTGGGTGGGGTTGTTTGTTGTTGTTGTTTTTAGCAACATATAACTGACACAGAAATTGGTTTCAGAGATGGGATTCTACATAACAAAAACCTAAAATATGTGGCATTGACCTTAGGGACAGGAAGTGAGGAGAGGCCTGAAAGGTGGCAAAGAGTAGAGGCTTGAAAAGCAGGAAGGGTTATCCCAAGTCATCTCCTAAAATCTTCAGAAGTCCATGCCTTTCCGCAGTATCGGCTATCTCTCCGTTGCTGTCCTGTGCCATTGGCCAAGGCACCCTGGACTCTGACCTCACTGCATGATGTGCCCCCATTGTGTCCAGAGGTTCAGGCTGTCCCTTTGGGAGTGTCATATGACTACTGTGCCATGGATATGAGAGCTATCCTCAGGGAGAGCCTGAATTGTGAGGTCCCAGGTCAGCCTTTAATGGGAGACTATTGAAGAAAGTCCCCATGAATCAGTGACCCTGATGATGACTTGGATTTCCTGATATTTCTCACCAAGATTCTCTAGGTGGTGTTTTGTGGATCCCAGAGGGACAGAGAATTGAGAAGGAGGTCCCCACCTGAAGCCTCACCAGGGCTCTTCCCCACTGCCTGCTCAAAGCCTCAGGAACAACTGTTCACTCTGTGCAAAAGACCAGAAGGAAAGCTTGGGGTCCGTTTCAATTGGCTCTGCATCTTGACAATAGTATCCTTAGAGAGCCATCCCTATGTCCTTCTACCAGGCCTGGAATGACTTTAATAACCAAAAGTCTTTTTCTTGAATTTGTAGCTGCTCATCACTTTCCTCTCCACCCATCCATTTAATAAACCTTACAAACCTAAAAAAGGAAGGAAGGGGAAAGAAAGGAAGGAAGGAAGGGAGGAAGGAAGGAAGGAAGGAAGGAAGGAAGGAAGGAAGGAAGGAAGGAAGGAAGGAAGGAAGGAAGGGAGGGAGGGAGAGAGAGAGAGAGAAAGAAAGAAAAGAAAGAAAGAAAGAAAGAAAGAAAGAAAGAAAGAAAGAAAGAAAGAAAGAAAGAAAGAAAGAAAGAAAGAAGGAAAGAAGGAAAGAAGAGAAGTGCTATTGAAGGGTGGAGAAACGGACACCTTTTATTACGCAAAGGTTAATGAGATTGTTGCCTGTGATAACTGGTGATAGAAAATGTATTTAAAGATCTGGTGGATATTTCCTTGTAGAATGTTGAACATGTCAGTTGACTCTATTTAGCCTCCTGATAAAGTATTACAAGAAAGATACAAACTAAAGATAGAATTGGTCAATTTCCAAGCAGAATTTAGAGAAGATTTTTCCAACCCAGAGCTTGATGGGTGGGAAAATGAAACTATTATTTTCAGCCTTTCCAGACAGCAAAAAATTCTCAAGTAAGATATGATCTCAAGGCAAAGATAAAATATAGAGTGCTACCATAAAACATGACTTTGGGGTCAAGATCAAATCAAAGATGAAGGTGCAATGCCCTTTGTTAAGAACTTAAAAGATTTAAGGAAATGTTTTATAGACAAAATTACTTCTAAGAATTTTTAAGGCATTGTTCCATAGCAGGAAGCCTCAATTAGAGAAGGATTGGTCTGGAAGAGATTTATAAATTTGGTTTTTATCTAATGGAGTAAATTATAGTTTGATATATAGAAAACCCATAAGTTGTTTAAAGGAGTTTAATGAACTAATGTCAGAAATAATTCAAAATTAAAAGTTGTCCTGGGTCCCCACCTCTAAAGGCAAGAAATAGGCTGGAAAATTTACTCAACTGCAAACATATGCTACTTATTAAGGAAAAAGAAGGATAAATGAGAGAGAAAAAAATCCAAGAGCTGAGAGGGTAAAATCATGAGCAATGAATTAGAGAACTATTTCCAAGAAGTATAATTAGATTCTACTCAAGGAGAAGTTCCTGAAACCAGAAGAAGGGGAACTAATGATATCTGTCCAGTTGCTATGGACAATCACTATTACATGTCTTCAATTCCTCTCTTATTTAAATGGTAGCCTGTATTGTTTTTATCCTGTTTCAGCATTGAGTATTGGCAGTGTGTGCATCAGATAGTTTGTCTTTTTAGATTACAAGCCTTTGGTACCAGGAAGCCATGTCTGAGAAATAACGTCCTGAGGAACCATAGCCAAGACACCTCATTGTACCTGTACCTGATTTAAATAATTAAAATAATTACATTAGGAAGTTCAAGCCAGAGTTTGATAGCAAAATAGGACTAGGTTTTGGAAGTCTTAGCAAGAAGTGTATTTTGCAAATAGAATGCATGTGAATCATTAAAAACCAGAGTGTGTGTGGTACACGATTACTTTGGGTGGTCCCTCATAAACCACAACTCAGTTGTTTCTTCCTCCTGTATTGTCTCCTATCATATTGACTCTGATTTTAGCCATATGACTTGCTTTGGCAGTAGGACATTACCAACTGTGATGTGAGCAGAAACTCGATTTGCACTTTGGTGCTTGTATCCTTAAAACACTTCCTCTTGAGAATCAGTTGTTTTACTGTAGAGAAGTTCATGCTAACTTACTGAATTATGAGAATCATCTGGTGAAAGGCCATGTAAGCTGAGAGACCATCTTATTTGGTCTAGCCTTATTTCTCAGACATGGCTTCCTGGCAGCTATCTTGCATGGAGCAGTAAAACTGCTCAACTGAACCCAGTCAACATAATTAATCAACATGATTTGTTATACAGTTGGATAATTAAAGCACCATCTTCATGGGAAAACTATTCTCCACCTCATCAAATTTGAATCTGGCCCTGTATTTTTTAAAAAAATATTTTTATTGATTTTTAGAGAGAGAAGAAAGGAGAGGGAGAGAGCGAGAGAGAAATATCAATGTGAGAGCAAAACATCTATCGTCTGCCTCCTGCATGCCTTCTACTGGAGATCAAGCCCACAACCTGGGCATGTGCCCTGACCAGGAATGGAACCAGAAATCTTTCAGTTCATGGGACGATGCCCAACAAACTGAGCCACATCAGCTCGGGCCTGGCCCTGTATCCTGTATTTCCATAGCTAGTAGTCCCCACACCTTCACCAACTTGATGTACTTGGAAATGACAGTGCTAGTTCTTGCTTAGGCTTCAAGAGGCATTGTGTATTTCCATTCACTCCTTTAAAAGCTTCTGACTTACATGAGAAGAACATTTTACAGGTAGTTATTGGCTCTCCAGCTTGGGCTAGGACTAGACTCAGACAAGTAAGATGCTTAGGGCTCAAAATTTCAGAAGGCAGTCACTGTCAGGGTTATACAAATACCATAACTATACTTGAACCACTCTGAAAGTGAGTTCTTCCTTAAATGATGTGCCCTAGGCATCTATCTCTCTAGCCTCACTCTAGTCTTGTTCCTGCTCCAGAATGCAACATGTGAAGCAGACCTGCACTAACTAAACTCTTGCAGGAATGTTAGACAGAAGTAAATGTTTATTCTATATTTCTGACATTTTTGTGGGTGTTTGTTTCACAGCAAGGTGACAATACAATCCTTGATAATCAAACTATGATATTCAGATTCATAACTTCTGCATCTTTATATTTCCATTCTATTATGAACTAAATTGTGTCCCTTCGAAATTCATATGTTGGAGCACGCCACCAATGTGGAAATAATTGGAGGTGGGACCTTTAAGATAATTATCTATACTAATAAAAGGGTAGTATGCTAATGAGACCAGAAGACCTTCTGGGAGACCTTCCAGACATCCTTCCAGACAAAGCCATGGTAGTGGGGCCAAGACAGAGGTGGTTAGGGGCGATCAGGCTGGCAGGGGATAGCCGTTAGGGGAGAGCAGGTCAGCGGGTGGGGGGGGGGCAGTTGGGGGCAAGCAGGCCAGCAGGGGGGGCAGTTGGGAGCAAGCAGGCTTGCAGGGGGGCAGGGGGGGTGATGAGGCCAGTAGAGGAGCAGTTGTGGGCGAGCAGGCTGGCAGGGGGACAGGTGGGAGCAAGCAGGCCAGCAGGGGGGGTAGTTGGGGGCAATCAGGCTGGCAGGAGGGGGCAGGTGGGGGTGGGCAGGCTGGCGGGGGGGGGACAGGTGGGGGTGATCAGGCCAGCAGGCAGAATGGTTAGGAGCAATCAGGCAGGCAGGCAGGTGAGCTGTTAGGAACCAGCAGTCCCGGATTGCAAGAGAGATGTTTAGGCCCGATCCCACTGGGATCCCACTGGGATCGGGCCTAAACCAGCAGTCACACATCCCCCCAAGATTGGAGAGGGTGCAGGCCGGGCTGAAGGCCACTAGTGGTTAAATAATACCCTAATCTGATAGGACTGGCATTCCTATAAGAAGAGAAGAGACATGAGATATCTCTCTCTCCATGCACACACAGTGGAAAGGCCAGTGAGGATATAGTGAGAAGGTGGCTGTCTGCAAGCCAGGAAGAGATGTCTCACAAGAAACCAAATTTTCTAGTAACTTGATCTTTAATCTCTTGCCCAAGATTCAGAACTGTGAGAAAATAATTTTCTGTTGTTTAAGCTACCTGGTCTGTGGTATTTTGTTATCACAGCTCTAGCCAACTAATACACATACCTCGCATGGTGTTTAACACCTTTAGTTTGTTGCCTAAGTGAAAATTTGCCATCTCTTCTTTATCATGAAGTATATCTTACCTTCGCTCCAAAATCCATCATGCCAGTCCACTAGTCATATAATGAAAAGTATATCCTTCAAGTGGCTCATATATTTCTAGATTTTGAATTTTTGTCTTTCTCTCAACCAAACTTCCAGAGATACAACCTGTATTTACATTACTTTTCTGTAATCTGTACCACCTACCCTTTATTCCAGCATCTTTTTAAAATATATTTTTATTGGTTTCAGAGAAGACGGGAGAGGGAGAGAGATAGAAACATCAATGATGAGAGAGAACCACTGATCAGCTGCTTCCTGCATGCCCTACATTGGGGATAGAGCCCACAACCTGGGTATTTGCCCTGACTGGGAATTGAACTGTGACCTCCAGGTTCATAGGTCAAAACTCAACCACTTAGCCACACTGGCCGGGCTACTCTGGTCTTTGCAATTGATCTAGTAAACTCAAATATGGTTGTCTAGGCTTCAAAAATTTCCTAAGATTTTAATCATGATCACGAAAAAGAATACAATTGTTCAAAAAGATAATTATGATGTGGCATAGGGAGATATTATTTGGATTAGGAACCTGGCCACTATACTTAGCATCCTGTCTCTTCAATCTCTGGGGAGACAATCAAATTCTATGTGCCATGATTTTCTTAACTGTCAAAATGAGATGTTGAATTTGTGATTCCTGAAGATACTTCTTTTATCTGTGGTTTATGACTTTATAATTCTAAGTCCTAGGACAAATAATTGCCTGATGATTTGATTTACATCAGACACTGTCATGTTATTTCTTAATGCTTTGCCTTAATCCTATAGTGTATCCCATGATTTTTTACTGTAAATATCTGATGTTCATTTAAAATACATCTATAAATTAAGTCTATTTTTTTTAGAATTTGTGAACATGAGAAAAATGTACATCAGTGCTACATAATTAAGTACCATTTATTTTTGCACTGTTTAAGCAAGCTACAGATATTCAATTGCCATTGAAATATTTTTGTAAACCATGCAACCTTTTACACAAAAGATAATTATGAAATAGCTAACATTCATTTGACCACAACCAATAAATAATTTATGAACTGGGTGTTTGAAATTATGTAAATATTCTAAATACTTTTTGTTGCCTGTACATCTGAGTAAGTATGATTCAGAAGAAAGTGTGCAATGGATTAATAGATTCAACATTGAAGAGATTTGCATTTCTACAGAGTTCTTTTCTTTGCTGGCTCCTACTATCTTTAGTATCATGGCTCAGAAAACAAGCTTGACAATACTGTCTCTAAATGTATTTGAATATCCTGGCATTCCTATTCATCAGCCTCTTTGATGCTTTAAATGTCTTTTGCTTTCTTTCCAGAACTCTTTATGAAGACAGAGAGATATGCTTTTAGTAGAGTATCCAACTATCTTATAATACACACTAAATGGAAGGGAAAATGAGTGTCTTTAAATATTTGATGTATTTATGATAGCCCATAGCAGAATGAGTCCGTTACTATGGAAAAACTGCATACCAGATGCCACATACAACATCACAGAAATGATCAGGAACTGTTGACTTCATAAACTCGCTTTGAAAATGAAAATCTATCGACACCTGTAAATTAATTGGTAGACCGCCCCTATTAACTGCTACATGTATATTGCCTTTGGTAAGACTAGCATCGCATGGAGAAAATGTGTTTAATTTTGAATTATAATCAAGTATAAGAAGTTTTTATTATATATAACACTGTATCATCCAAAATATTTCTTTAAAACTACTAAGAAGCCTAGAAGTCATTTATTTTCATTTCTTTCCACACCTTGGGGTGGGGAGTGGGTGACATTTCTGTTAATAAAAATATTTATGTCTTCAGTTTTTATGATTCCAGTTGATGTTAGTATAGTAAGTGAAGACACTATATTTTTATTGCTAATAAGTATCCTATCATTTCATCAAACACCTTTCTTTATACAGATGCACCTTGTTCTCTGGCCAAATTTCATCACACAATGTAATACATGTATTGACAGATTGGTACCTTGCACTGTTTTATAAATCAAAAGGGTATGAAAAGAATAAAAGGGAACTGTGCTGCACAGAGCTATGGATTGATATGGACACTTGAGTACTTTTTATCCTCAAAAGCCTTTTTCCTGTAGTATTGTCCTATTGCTTAAGAGCTATCTAACATTTTGTGTATATCCAAAAAAGAAAATTTACATCATGTGAGTTAATATCTTCACTAATGTAAATGCTTATTTTCTCAAAAAAATTTTTTTCACATTATCTTTCCTAATCACAAAAGTTCCTAAAGCAACCATTAGGTTTAACTATCCATCCAAACTCAAGTTCTTTTTTTTTTAAGTATATTTTTATTCATTTCAGAGAGGGAGGGAGAGGGAGAGAGAGAGAGAAACATCAGTGATGAGAAAGAATCATTGATCAGCAACCTCCTGCTGGCCCACACTGGGGATCGAGCCTGCAACTGGGGCATGTGCCCTGACCAGGAATCAAACCGTGACCTCCTGGTTCATAGGTCAGTGCTCAACCACTGAGCCACATTGGTTGGGCAGTTCTTCTTTAGTATCTCATTACTGTTTGCCCTGCTCACATCCTCACACATCTTCCCCTTCATCCAATCAACGTTTACTTCCTTTTTTTAGTGTTGACTTTTGTACCTTTCTTCTCTGAAAACACAAACCCACAAACTGCAGACTGAAACCAAGAACTCACTTTCCTTGGCACTGTTGTATGAATAAAACTAATTTATTTTGTTTTTATTTAATGTACTGTCTTTTGTCTTGTGGTTGCACAGCACGAAGTCACATACCTACCCCCAAAAGCGACAGTAGCAATGTTTTCTTAAGTTATGCATAAACAGTGAAGCAAGAGAATATATCAAAAGTCATGCACCCTGAGGATGGCTCACTCTGTTCTACACAGAATTCAGCTGAGATAACTTTAAAACATTCCTTTTCATTTAATACTCTCTTAAAACAGCATAAAGGATAGAGCACTATATAAGCTGCTTACCATTTCTACTGCACATTTTATCAGGAAAGCTATCTATCCCAGATTTCTTCTCTTCAGAAAAATTTTAATGATTCAAGGTCACACCTCTTAAAAAGAATGAGGTCTAGTTTTACATAAGAAGGTCCAACTTGTAGGGTTTTATTTCCTTTTTATGCTGAGACCTCACAAACCGAGGACCACAGTCTTCAAATAACACTTCTTGTTAAAACTGAACTCAGAAAAGAAGGTTATTCTACCTCAAAATTTTAAATAAAGCTTCTACAACAAAGTTCAGTGTTCCAACGCTTTAAATAAATTGGAATTAAAGAAGCACTCCAACACTAAAGTGTTTAAATCAGGTTGCTAATCCCCTTACTCTGGAAACTTGGCCTAGTATTTTGGGGGGAGAACATTGTAGACCTGGGATTACTTCTTAAAGTGGGAGCCTCAGAACACTTGCATCACAATCACCCACAGAGTTTACTGAAAACAGATGCCTGGGCTCATTCCTCTCCAACTGAATCAGAATCTCAACAGGGAAGTCCCAAACCTGCACCCCTGACTTGTTGCTCGGGTGATTCTTGCACACACCACAGTTTGAAAACCACTGTGAGGCTCCACCATTGTTCCCAGAGAAGTCCAGCTTGAACCAGCTCTTCACCTATTAAATTCTTCAACTTTGAGAGATTTGGTGCTTTTACGTTGGACCTCACAGCCATCACTCTGAGGCCAGGTTTATGCAAAGAGGATTAAGTCAGGTCCCTCCAGATATTCAAAACTTTTGTCTCCCTGCTGTCAGCAACCAAGGAAGCTGGCAAACACTGGTCTCTCACAGTAACATTTAGTGCCGGTCAACACATCGTATGGGCTAACATCTGAGCCCAGAAATAGGAAAGGCAAGTATAAATAGATTTGAATTGGGGTTGGACAAGGATTTGGCAGGCAAAAAATGACTGTGTGTTGATGGGGTGGGAAAGGATAGCTGCCAATTCAGGGATCCGTGGTTGAGGAGCTTCCTGACCCCATCCAGCCCAGAAGTTCCTGTGAGCTCTCTGGACTGTGAGCCTTTGGCTATAATGAGGGGGTGCTGCTTTCCCTGGCTTCTTCCATATGCATGTTAGTTATGTTTGGCATTCAGCAGCAGTGTTTGAAGAGTGTCTGGCCCCACCAGCAGCCAGTTGAGCCAGTCAGTGGAAAAAATGACAATGGTATCTGGCATAGAATTCAGGTGTTAAAATACCTTTATTAAAATAGAGGAAGTAGCACCTATTAGGAAGTGACCCCGAGCTACCAAATTTTATTAGCCTGGGAGGAGGTGTTTTTCCTTCTTTGAAGCATACTGTAAATTCCCTTATGTCTTTCATGGCATTTAAAGACAGAAACGGGCACATTCAATTTTTTCAGAATTTCATGCTATATTTATTAAAACTCACTTTGTGTACTATCAGGGAATACAGAGCTGGGACTTGGCACATTTCAGTAAAACTTATTGTACATATTTAGCTAAAAAAAATTTTTTTTGATGCGGGGGAGGAGAGAGAGTCAACACTTTTGGCAATTTCCCATTAGCAGTGCAGGAGGTAAAAGTCAAAAATAAAGCCTGTGGGATAATCTGAGCATGGCATCCATGCTTAAAAGAAATGCCATTTCTCTTTTTCATCCTGAGGTGGGAGAGGAAGCTTGACAGGAGTGAGCAAAACTTCACTCTGTAACATTCGTCTGAAGGCAGCCCTGATGTCAGCAATGAGTACGTTGAGCTGTGGATGAAGTGGGCCATGTCCGCCCGCCACAACTCTACAAAACCGCTTTAAAGTCAGCACGAGGTGCCGGCAGTCCCTTCTCTCAATGAAAAGCATGCTTCTTGATTAAAAATATATGTTTCTACTTTATGCCAAAACAAGAGAGCATTATTTCCAGGATGATCATAGAAACCAAGTTAAATGTGTTTCTTATTTCAAGAGATAAAAAAGTATCACAACTCGGTGAAGAAACATTCAGTGCTGGATGTTGGTTTAATGTAGCTCTACTAAGCACGTGATTTATTTTGAAACACAGTGATGTATGAAAATCTTCAGCATTTTTGACAGAATGAGATTACACATTCATCCTCCTCTATGCTTTAAAGAAAGAAAACCTTGACTTAACCTGCCAATATTATAGATAATATTGGTATGTGTGTGCATTGTAATACTCCTCTGTTATTTCCACTTTCAGAGATAGTAATTCTTGAGCTAATTTCATTCATAAAGGGTTCCCATAGGAGTAAGGTGGATGGTCAAGACAAGATATTGAAGGGAATTTGTACCTTTGTTGGACAAGTTCTTGGATCAGTTTGATTCTCTCCTGTCCATCAGGAGACTCAGGACTATTTGCATGAGGTTGGGGAGAGAATGTGTAGGTGATCCAGACACTCTCTCTCCCAGAGGGTCAACTGTTTTACAAGGGCATCAGGGTCAAAATGGATGCCTCCATTTTCAAGACTACTGTCTGTCCCTAGAAACTAAGTTATTAGATAATATGTTTCCACCCTTTGCCTTCTCTTCTCAGAAATGAAGCAGAGAAGGTAGTATGCAAAATAGACAGAGATATGAGGAGTAACTACAAAACCATATACATAAAGATTTATTGCCCACAGTAGAATGGGGCAACTCCAAAATTTAGGCTACTTGTTTGCTCTAGAACAATATTAAAAAATTGACTATCAATTCCTAGATTTTCAAACTAAAATTTGACCTCATATATGAATGTTTTATCTTCTGTATCACTTAGTAGCCTTTTAAATCAGTTCACATAATTAGAAGCTTACTTATCTGTCATTCTACAAACAGGAAGTCTCTATCAGCAGATACTTCCTGCATTTACTAGTTTGGTTGACCTAGGCTCAAGAGATGTATCTTGAATCATTAAGGTTTAACTTTGTCTAATTTAGATTTAGCATGAAAACACATGCCATAGCAGGAAAATTTCTTGAAAAGTATTAATGCATGAATAATATTCAGAATAAATATTTATTAGTCAAAATACTTGATTAAACAGCATAATGCATAGTAGAGTCATTTCAGACACTACATTTTTCTATACCAATGCACTAAAAAGACAGATGGTAATATTATAATGTGGATCAAAAATAGCTAAATTGTAAAATTATGTGCACAGCCATTAATATGTAAAACTTTAGAAATATGGAATACATTAACTTATTTATTTAGTATCTACTGTGTATGAAAGGGTATCCAAGCATCCCATGGCATTCATTGTTTCTTCCCTCAAGAAACTTATAACACAGATCAGATTTTCATATGGAGGACTAGAGAAAAATACACCACAGAATATACTCTTAGAGAATAAAACATGACTCCTTAGCAATATAAACAATAAGGAATCAGCAGATAGAGTTGTTGATCAAGGAAGCAGAGAAAATCATTCTAGTATTTCAAAAGTAGCAGCTTTCAAATAAACAATACTTATAAATTGTGGTAACTCACGAATATTTACATGTATGCACACTATGCTAATATATTTCAAAATTTTGTACAACCCACTCTTAGTTCAATTTCAGTGCAAAACTATAAGGCTTATGGCATTAGATAGGAATGGCCTTTAAAGTTTCATATCTTAAAAAAATCATAGATATAAAAACCTTACACTTCTCCCTCAACAAAACAGCCAATCTATTTCTTGGACCAAGTACCCTGGGCATGGAAAATTGCTAGACTATTGGTTTGGAGTATTTCTGGGACTGGTGCTGTGCTACCGCTACTACTAACCAGGCATAATTGGCACTGCTAGTTTTTTAGTTATTGTTACAGCTGCTAGGGGTCTTTTAATAGGTTATTTAGAAAAAAGAAAAGAGGACAATTGACCCCGGGTGGTTCTCAAATGGAGCTATTACTGGTTTGTTTTCACAGATTGGCAGTACCCCACGACAGCCAATGTTCAAGAAATAAAATTACAGTTGTATTAACAGCTTCAAATTAGGGGTATTTTTTCAAATCATTGTGTGGGGTTTTAGTGGCGCAAGAATGAGTGGTTTTAATTGGGCCTTCTTCCTTAGAAGCCTTGAGGAAACTCTTCAGCTCAACAACAGAAGGAATGGGGTAGCAAGACAAGAGCCGCAAGGACAAGAGCCACATTATCACTGTATGAAAATTGCTGGTCAGGATCTGACATAATATTTTCATGATTTATTCAAAGACTTAAAATGCTGGGACCTGGTCCTTTGCAACAAAATATATTTTAAAGTAGACAGATCCCATTTTGGGGGGAACTCTTCAGAAGCTGAATTGCCCCAGGTTCCTGCATAATAAAATGATCTGAAAAGTTGACTAGCATATTTTGGCTGTGAGCACCAGAAAATACCACAAACAAAATATTTGTATAGCTTATAAAACACTCAAGCTGAATATTAAAAGCATCTGTTTTCAAGGAATATAATTACAAAGTACTTGAAGTGAATCAGGAGGCAGGATTCACAAAACATTAAACATGTTGTAAACAAGCCATTTGACTCATTCAAATACTATGGGTAATAGATGGACTGCTGATTTACAAAGGGATACTTTCACTGAAGATTCTGACATTAGAAAGCATGATAGCCAGGGTTAAATGCTCCCTGATGTCTTTCTGGGATGAATAATCTGGGCCAGTTACTGAAGCAGTTTGATATTCTTTAGAAAAGAAAATGTGGACAAAGATAATCCAAATATTTAACCTTTTGAGAAAAACGTAATCTGGCCAATCCACGCAGTCAAGACCACTGACGAAGTATGTGGTGATGATGAACATTATAATGAATCACATACCATGAATTATGGCCCACACTTTACCTGTAAAAAGGCATTCACTATCACTCAGGAGTGTAAAATTCAAATGTACTAATATGCAAGGTATTTTTCTGTTGTTTTTACTTGGTCATATCAAAAACAAGAAACTTCACTGTGGACATTATGAAGTCAAATGTAATTCATAATGGTACTGCTGTTTATGAAAAGAGAGCAGAAAGAATCCACTTTCTAAGCTTAAACTGAAACTTCCTTCCTCAAATGTTAAGCTAAAATTATGGGCAAAATTCTTTTCTCACATTTGCATTATGGGACTTAAACCTGTTATTCTTTCCTCCTACAAAACAAGCTCCTGAGAGTCCTACCTACTTATCAGGAGCAAAATATTGGATTTGACATCTGCAATACGCATCTTTCTTGAACTTCATCCCGAGTCAAAATAAAAGCCTATTGTATATTGTCCTCCTGAGGTCTTGGGAAAGTTTATCTATTTAGAGTCTCAAAAATGATACAAATGTTTAGTAAGATAGTCTCTGAAAGCATTAATCCTGTAGAAACTTGTAAATTAAGATTGCTTTACCTCACACAAGGTGCCTAAACTTTGTACTGCTTATAGGAAAAGAAAGCGGAAGAAGATGAAGAAGGAAAGATGCTGAAGAATAAAATATTGTGAAAAGAAAAGGTCGCTAGATATAAAAACTGGACGCTCCCAAAAGCAGTGGGATTCCGAGGTTAGCATATCCTGAAGTTACCATCAAAAGTTCATGGGGAGCAGTGGCTAAAATTGTAAGATTCTAAGACAAGTATTGAAATTTTATGTTCTCTTCTATAAAACTCTCACTTTCCTTTTTTTTCTTCTCATTTGATGTGCTCTATTTTACTGCTGATTGGAGTATTTGACTCTGACAGGTCTCTTCACAGACCAACTGTTAAGCCTGAGGACTTTTAGCAAAGCCACACCAGACCAGCTTGGAGACCCAATGACATCTTTGAACTGTGGCTCTTTTCTCAAACTTGATTAAAGATTTTTATTCTGACTGCCAAAGGAAAAGGGAACCTTTCATGAAAAATGGTGGTTCGTACAGGAGCCATTGATACAGGGAGAAGAGGGACTCAACAAATTAAAGGCTAGCTTCACTGAAAAATAGGGCTGAAAATCACTTTAAAAAATTGCACCATTATAAATCACCATGTAATTAGGCACACGATGTATAAAGTGAGCGTGAAGCATATGGAGAACAATCTTTGTAGATATTGTTAATATGAATCTTAAATGCCACCATAAATGTTTTGCTACCTCAAATTCATAGTGCTATAAAAGTTTGAATCGATGAAATTTCTGCCATTTGAAAAGGAAAAATACATATATCACATCCTATGTTATTTGATGTTCTTTTTACTAAAAGAATACTTTTCTGGTTTTGAAATGCAAGATTTCTGGAAAAAAATGCATTTCCATTGGTCCATTGGTGCTATTTTAGTTACACTATTTTCTCAATTTTGTTAACATACTAGAGGACTGATGCACGGAATTCATGCAAGGGTAGGCCTTCCTTCCCTCTGGCTGCTGGTACCCGGGACCTGGGCTTCCCTTGCAGAGGGAGGCCCTGACCACCTGCTGCAGCCCCCTGGTCAGTGGCCTGGGCCTCCCTCTGCAGAGAGATCATGTGGGGTGACCGGCCTGGGCCTCCCTCTGCAGAGAGATCATGGGGTGATGGCCAGGCCCTGACCAATAGCATCGCACCTGCCTTGGCTGGCCTGGTGCCAGTGGGTGTCATAGTGTGGTCTCGGATGGTCATCCAGATGGTTGTTGTTATTCCGCTGTTCGGCCGTTCAATCGATTTGCATATTATGCTTTTATTATATAGGATAGAATAACAGAAAGAAGAATTTTTTAAAGAAAAACTGCAAACGCTTTCTGTAAAGCACTGCCCTCTGGACTCTGGTAGGCACATCGTTACATATGAACTTACCCTGCTTAGGTCCTGTTCTTTCCTCCTGAGAAACAGCAAGCTTAAAATTTAAAATCTGACCTTGAGATCCAAGAGACTCAACTAATATAGTGAATAATATTTTAAAAATAAGTTAATAAGTTTTCAATGGGATTAGTTATTAAATTCTACCAAATTTTTCAGGAAAGGAGATCTGTTGAATTATTTTATAGATCCCCATTAAATTATTTTCAATATCTCTTGGATATAATTAGATGACGTTTTCATATACTTTGTGATATTTAAATCACATAATTTCTGAAGAGACCATCCAAGCACTCAGGGGAGGGAGGCATTTCTGGGTTCTAAAGCTATCTTTTCATGGCTGCTTAAACTACATAAAGATGAACTTAAAAACACATTATGCTTTTCTCTGTCAGGATTTCAGTGCTTTGAAATCAAAGTTCAGGAAAAGAAATTCCAAAGTTTCCTATAAACTCAGGCATAGATTGTACAACCTGAAACGTGATTTCAAACCCTGTGGAAAATTGTCAGGAGACAGCATGACTTCTTTCCACCTGGGCCATGATTCTAGCACATTGACTCCCCACCCCGGCATGGAAGGCAAACACGTACTATGCTCTCTATCAGTGCCC
This sequence comes from Corynorhinus townsendii, assembly GCA_026230045.1. Taxonomy (NCBI): domain Eukaryota; kingdom Metazoa; phylum Chordata; class Mammalia; order Chiroptera; family Vespertilionidae; genus Corynorhinus; species Corynorhinus townsendii. The sequence continues at coordinate 23,691,044 of JAPDVU010000012.1, read as the reverse complement.
TCGTTTTTCTGATTTTCCCTGTTCCCCATGTTTCAGCCAGTCAAGGTAAGGCACTCTTTCCTTTCCCTTTCCCTTTTCTACAAGTTGTCTTTTCTTTGTTCAGAGAGCAGATATGCTACAACATACTAGATGTTTACTGTGGTTATTCATACGGGCTGGTTTTTTCTTAAGACAAAGAAATAGGTGCTTTTCAAAAGATCCCTATTTCAATCCACCTCCAGTGCTACAAAATGAAATAGAAAAAAATGTTTGTTTTAAATATTGAACAGTTACCAGTAGAACTAAAAATTAAGGCTCAGAAAGAAAAGAGATAGACTAGATAGCATATTGTACCAATATAATTAACTTTAACTTTTAATTATACTTCCATTTGGGAGCCTAACATAGCCATAATGCAACAGTTATCAACCTTTTATGTGCCTGATCTCATTCACTTTGTTATCAGCACTAACTTCAAGATTCTTTGGGATATTGACTTATCGCCTGACACATGAGCTATCTTATCTAGCTTTGTGTCATATGCAGATTTCATCAGCATTACATAAAAATTTTAAATGAAAGGAAGAGAAAAACAGCAAATGGGTTATGCGAATGTATGTGTGTTTACACACTTGTACATGCACACATTCATCTTGAGAACCACTATTTTTAAAAATATTTTTGAGCCAGTTGCTAGAGGACAGGGGTAATTTTATTTTCCTTCCTTTGCTTTTAAAAATATTTAACCTTTGTTATTAAAACAGAGTACAACTGGTTTTCTTTTTTTTTTTTAAGTAAAAAAAGAATTTTCCCTTCAAAGCTGCCATTTTAGAAAGCAATATACTTATCCCAATCATGGTGCCTTGTTTTTCTTTGTTTGCTTCTTTGTTTTTGGACCTGAGGTGCATGTAATTAGATTTATTAATAATTATAGTTGATTTATAATGCACCACTGCCATTTATTTATGCACCACCCTTCTAAATTTTGTCAGTTATTTATTTATTATACTAAAGGCCCGGTACAGGGAATTCCAGCAGGGGTGGGGTCCCTAGGACTGGCCAGTGATCAGGGCCAATCTGTAGGGCGACCAGCAGGACGATTGGGGGGAGGGGGCCGGCCACTGGCACCCACCTTGGCTGGCCTGGCACCACCCCCTCACTGGCCCCATCACCTCCCACACACACACTGCCACCACCATTCAGGGCCTGCGGGCTGGGGGCAGCTCCTGCATTGAGCATCTGCCCCCTGGAGGTCAGTGCATGTCATAGTGACTGGTCATTCCACTGGCCATTCTGCCAATTGGTCAATTTGCATATTAGGCTTTTATTATATAAGATAAATGAAATCTATGAACTCTCTCTTCAAGGCAAGAAATAAAATGTTTTGTTTTATTTTTACATATGTTGAAATGTTCATCTTCCTCTCCAGCCTGACGTATCCTTTTTTCAGAAATCACCCGGATCCTGAATTGTGTCTGACATCCAGTTGCTTTATCACACATGGATGTTCACCTACACAATAGGCTGTTCACTTACACTTAGCTTTGAACTTTATAAACAGGCATCATGCTGCCTGCATCTTTATAGACTTGCTTTTTGCACTCAATATTGTGATCTTAACATTTTTCTATGCATTTCACATACATGATAAACAGAAAGCTTGAACTTTTGTCATCATGGTTTTAAATGATACAGAGTACAATATGGTCTTGAACTTCAGCATGTTAGTTGGATTTTCTCTCTATTTACTGAGATGGAGATGCAGCTTTAGTCACTAAGACCAGTCAAGACCTGGTTTCTCACCGCTTAGAGGCCAGATTTCTATCCACCCCCAAGCTCTGTGACCTTATCACTGAGCACCCATCTGTCTCATACCTAATAACGATACACTGTATTATCTAGGGAAGATGGGACTGTGATATTTAACTCTTCGATCTCTTAAGTGCATTATTTTGTGAGACAGATGTGAAGGGGAAGAGAAATTTGCTTAGAAAGACTTTTAAAAGACACAATTAGCTAGAGACCTCACTCCTCCCCCAGGACTAAAGAAAGACAACATTCCTTGTATACTGCATGAAAAAGAAAAAAAAAAAAGTGCCCTTTTAAAACTTACCATAACTCTATGCACTTTTTAGCTTTCACCTTCCAGGCAACATAATAGCATTCCTTCCCACACGTGTCCACATTATGTCAAATATCGATTTTGGAGCTGGATGAATAAAGTAAAACATTTGTGAAAGAGCAAACTATCCGTCACATCCAGCCAGCCAGATATTATCAAATATCAAGCAGCCAACATTTAGATTCTTTAGTGTTCAATTTGCCAGTAATAGGAGCTCTATGTATTTAAACCCAGACTCTTCTTCTCATTCTTCCTATTTATATTTGAGAAAATTTGTCTGAGAAAAAAATCCTGATATTACTGTCTTCATTTCCTATGAGGTCACTGGCTTCTTTCCTTTCACAAATATTTGTTTAGTATCTACAATGTGCTAGATCCTAAGCATTGTAGTATCTCATTGCATGGTATTATGCTTCAACGCGTTTGGCTTTTTTACTCTAGGAAAGTGATTAGAGAGTCACTGAGAACCAACGCAACAGAAACCGTACCTATAAGAGATAATTATCTAAGACAGCAATAGCTTACTCCCTGTAATTAAGAGTCCCCCCCCCCCCCCATGGTCAGCTATCTTTTCTTCTATTGTATCCCAACTTCTGCACTGATGATGTGAGCTATATTTTTAATATCTCTTGTAATTTAAGTTACTTTGATTTTTTTACTTTTACTCAATTCCACTCATTTAACAACCTTGACTATTCACTTTGCAAATTTGTCTATCCTTTCTTGCTTTGCTGTTTTTATTACTGTCTCTGAAATTTTGACTTACTTATCTTCTGCCACATTTAGAAAAGGCACATAAATCTGGAAAGATAGTTTTTCTTGATGTTTAAGTAAGATCTTGATCTCTGAAGTCACACTACCTGAGTTTGGATTCCAATGAAATTAGTCCAATGAAATTTTAGCAAATAGATTACATTCCCCCTAAATTCACTTATCTTTATTGGTACAACTTAATGAGTATACCTCCATTTTCATTCAAGACATTGAATTTTACAAGGGATTACACATACTTGTCACTGTTCCTTGATGGAACTTGAATATTCATTTGGAAGTTGAGTAGCAATATAAAACAGTACATGACTAAAAGGCAAGTAGTAAGAGTGACCCAGATAGAAACTATCCTGAGATTTCAGGGAAAGGAGAGATCACTCTGGTTAAATGGTCAAGAAGATTTTACTCAAGTGGGGAGGGGGAGATGAGGGTATGGCTGAACTTAGCAGGGAAGATAAGAGCTAAATAGCAGCCAGGACAACTAGAACCTTCATGGTAGGGTAAACAGAAGAAGCACCTGACAAAGGTAGAAGAGACTATGGCCTTTCCCAGAATATTATATGGCCTGATTTACTTAGCTCTCCTCAACAGGGAGATCAGGTTGGAAAAGCATGTTGATGTCTCATGATAGGGAAATTGGGGTGTTTAGTTGAAATATAATAATGTAATTATTATAGAGCAGCAGTCACATTTTTGTATTGATTTAATTGATAAATATATACTGAGTGCCTACTATGTGATCTTTCTAAATGCTAGGAATACAGCATCTTCATGAAATTTATATTCCATTCTCATGACTCAGTGCCTACAGAGGTGTAGGAAGTAATAGGAATTAGCCAAGTAGACAAGATAAGTCACTAGGGACTATGGCATGGTGTGATGATTAATTTTATGTCAATTTGACTGGGCCACAGGGGAGCCAACTATTTGGTCACACATTATTCTGGGTATGTCTGTGAGGGTGTAAGTGGATGATAGTAACCTTTTAATCAGCAGACTGAGTAGATTGTCCTTCCTAATGTGGGTGGGCCTCCTCCAATCAGATTAAAGTTTAAATAGACAAAAAGACTGAGTAAGAGGGAATTCCTACTGCCTGACTGCCTTAGAATTCAGACATGGGTTTTCTTCGGCCTTCACTTCAGATTGAAAGTAAAATATCAGCTCTCCTAGGTCTCGAGCCTTCTAGTTTTTGGACTGAAATTATACCATATATTCTCCTGGGTCTCCAGCTTACCAACTGCAGATCTGGAGACTTGTTAGGTTTCATAATTACATGAGCCAATTCCTTATAATAAATATGTGTGTATAGCATATATATCATGATTTTATTATATATATACATTATCAATATATACACACATCCTATTGGTTCTATTTCTCTGGAGAACACTGACTAATAACAGGCAGGGATCAGAGCAAACTATAAAGTGCATGCCTTGCTCCAGCTGATTGCTTCCATATGAGAATGGGGACCTAACACTGCCAGACCATTTATTTGTCAAAAGAAGCCAAAAATATGGGTTTGTGTGTTTTTTACTATCTCCATTTTTAAATGCGGACAACATAGTTTTGTTATGTTGTGTTTTGTTTTCATTCAAGCAAAACCTCTCTAGAGGTCATAGGTATCCCAAGGCCTCTAGTTCCTCATTTCAGCTCTAGATAATTAAGAATTCATTAAGAGGTGTTTTGTGTTTTTTTTTTTGTAGGATTACTCTCATGTCGGTACAAAATAAGAATTAGAAGAGAGGCATACTAAGGACTCAGAGACCAGTTAAGATATTTTTCTACAATTGACGTTCAAATGATAAAATTCCAGCATAGTATTATAATAGTGAGACTAGAAAGAAAGGAACACTTGATGTGGCGGTGATAAGCAAGGATAAAGGATGAAACCTATTCCAAGACAAGGTTGATGATCGGGCCGTTCACAGAAGTATCCCTTCTCCCACTGTTGCAACAGCTATTTATAAGTTTCTGATTTCACTTCCTTGACATTAAAAGAAAAGCTTATTCTTCCAAATACATATTTTTGAGAAGGTAACACTAATTAATATAGTAGATATACTTCAAAACTCCAATGGCCTAAGAAATAAATGCATTGCTCACTTGGACAACAGTCCTATATAGCTGTAGGGTAGATGTCTTGCCCACAATGATTGCAAGATCTGGACTTCATTCTCTTGAAGCTACATCAGTCAGAGGGCTTCTGAGTCCCTCACTCCAGGTCTGTAGACAGGGAAAGAGCCTGGAATCAAGCAGGGAGTTCTAATGGGCCTAATATGGGAATAAAACACACCACTTTTGCCCATGTTTGATTGAGCAGAATTTAGTCACAGGTCATACCCAAATGCAAGGGAGGAAGAAGAAAGGAATTAGATGAACAAATAAGCAGACTATCACACAAGAGGAATATGTATTTATTCCTTTCAACCCTATTTTCTCAACTATTAGATAAAAAGTTTGGATTTGGTCATTTCTAAGATTCCTTATTTTTTATTAAGTTTTGGTTACTTAATTGATTTATTGACTAGTAGCAGTAGATAATACAGCAGAAGACAGAATTAATTATAGGACAAACATAGAATAATGTCATGTCCTTTCTTAAGACAAAATTTTATAAGATTATTTTAACTGATGGAAAGCAATGTTCAAGTTATATATTTCATGAGATGTTATTAACAATTATCACAACACAGATCACATACAATGGATTGATATCAAATGTTATTTCCTTCCGGTATTTCTAGATAGCCATAGATCTTTCTGTAGTAATGACAATAAGAATATACAAAAGCACCCACCTGGCATGGCTCAGTGGTTGAGCATTGACTTATAAACCAGGAGGTCATGGTTCGATTCCCAGTCAGGGCGTATGTCCGGGTTGTGGGCTCAATCCCCAGTGGGGGTCATGCAGGAAGCAGCCAATCAATGGTTTTCTCTTATCATTGATGTTTCTATCTCTCTTTACCTCTCCCTTCCTCTCTGAAATCAATAAACACATTTTTAAAACATATACAAAAGGATAACATGCTTCTTCAGACTTTTATTTAATTAACACTGAATGGAATTAGAATAAATAAAAGATGAACAGCTCTTTTCATTTTCTTATTCTCTCTTATTCCTAGCAGAAATCATTTATAATTTCAACTTTTCCTGCTTCTTCTCCAAAATCCCAGTTTTAAACCCAATCAAAAGGTGCCAACATATTCTAAAGTGAGAGAATGCTTTGGATTCTGTACTCCTCCTGTCTTCTTCATCTTTAAGAGATTTTAAGCCTTTTCTTTCCCAAGCTGCCAGTTACATTGAATTGTTCTGAAATGTGAATAATTTTTTTGTGTAAATATGAACTTCTATCAACTAAAGCAACAATAAGAACTTCACACTTGTCATTTACTAAAACCTGCCTTTTGAGCCCTGTCAGTCATGTGCCTCTACATGTGTGTTTCTTGGTTGGAGCAGCGTTGTTTTATGGCAGCTTCTGTTTAGGAATTCACGTCGCTACTTGGCATTTATGTAGCTCAGCTGTTAGAGAGTCAGGGTAAAAGGAAAGAAAACACACAGGAGTGAAGGTTTCAGGAGCAAAGAGGGAAATAAGAAAGGGCTTTAGGTTATGAAATAACAATGCCAGCCATGTGGCAGCAGTAAACCACAGGCACACCCCTCGGTTTAGGAAAGACTGTGACAGAACAGATGTAGCTCACACCCATCCTGCTGCTCTGGGTGGCTGACTGCTATTACAAAGGGCAAGTGCTGCATGAAATCTTAGCAGCATGTTCATCTTTCAATATTTTTCATTCCTTACAGCACTGAGCTTGATTACATTGTGTGCCACTGAGCTTAGATGTACTTAAAGCAAAGACAAAGAAACTCTGGAAAAGACAGTCATACAGATGAAAAATTAAGTACTTTGGTTCCTAACCAGAGATAACAGAACTGCATGATTCATAATGTGGGTTCAAATATGCCCAGAAGTTCAGATATTTACCCAACATTTATCTGCATAAAACCATGTACCTCGGGGCTCCAGCATTTTAATGGGAAAATAATAGGAGTCGGCTTTCTCTGGGGTTCTCAAACACTTTGAGCTTCTTATTAGTTTCAAATAACTAGAAACACTGAGTGCAGAGATCTGAGATTCAGAAAGCAAGCTTTTTACACTATTGTAAACAAAGGGTAATGCAAATTAAATTTCACCCCTTTTCCTAATAACTCCAGGAAATACAGGTTTTCACTCTTGTTTAACAAATATCTGCTACTTGTGTTTGCCAAGGAGATAGTGTATATTTCTAAGGGTTCTTTGGAAGATGTAGCTTATAAATAGCAGAAAAGAGGTAAGGTAAAATATTTTTAAAAGTATAGAAGCCAAAAAGCATATTTTCTTTAAAAATCATTGCTTCCACCCTAAAGCTTTTCCGCATCTTTAACAACTTGAGTCTTGCAAATGATGCTTGCTTGCTTATTTATTTATTTATTTATTTTAAATACATTTTTATTGATTTCAGAGAGGAAGGGAGAGGGAGAGAGAGAGATAGAAACATCAATGATGATAGGGAATCATTGCTCGGCTGCCTCCTGCACGCCCTACACAAGGGTATCGAGCCCACAACCCGGGCATGTGCTCTTGGCTGGAATCGAAACTAGGACCCTTCAGTCCTCAGGCTGATACTCTATCCACTAAGCCAAACCGGCTAGGGCACAAGTGATGCATTTTTAGTTTTTTTTTGTGATGTCCAGACTGAAACATATCAATGTTTTATGAATATTTCATTATTGATATACCAGTATTTTTATGTTATCTTAGTAGAAGACCTCTTTATAACAACCAAATGCAAATATGAATAACCAAATGCTATCATCAGAATTTAAGACATTATTTCCAACTTCTTACGCGTGTTCTAGCTTAATTTATGCTCACCCATTTTTAGTTTAAAAAAAAACAAATAAAAGAACCTCAGTCTAATAACTGAAATGTTATACTCATATGGCTAAAATTATCTAACAGTGAATGTATACTGATAGTGCCCCAAAATAAGAATGTTTGTTTGTACACAATGAATAGTATTCTTACATTTAATATCTCTTACATATAATGGAATAAAATTGTCAGTCATGCGTATATACAGCAGTTTTCAAGCACTTATCATTTCTTCCTTTGTAGTCATTTGCCAAACCAGAGACTAAACTGAATTGCCTTGCTTTTCTCTTCCACACTTAAAAACTGTATGTACTTCAACAATTCTTTGAGCCTGAGAACTTTGTTTTAGGAGAACAATTAGTTACCTGAGGCATAGAATGAATCAACTTTTTGCTTCAAAAGTATTCTTAAGGTAACAAAATACAAGATGAGTTGAAAACACTAATTATCAATTAACACCTCAGTTATTCAAAAAGAGGTATGCATTAAATTTGAAATGAGATTAGGACAGGATCTCAAATATTATGCTTTGCACGAATACTACATCTGGCACAAAACTGGGGAATGTGCTGACTTTTTTTGTCTAAGGTGTTCATGTAGTTCTAATCTACTACTGGAAATATCTTCAGGGATTTAATAAATCAATGCTGTATAAAGTTTACAAACTAATGTGAATGTAGTCATATCTTTCTTCTGAAAACTCTGTATGAGCTCATTTTGGCAGTATACATAGGAACAATACCAAGATTAGCTTGGCCTCTGCCCACAGATGACGTTTAAATTTATGAAGTGATCTGTATTTTCCACTGAGAACCAGGGACCACAGGATGGGGGATGGTGGTAGCCACAAAGGGCCACAGTGGAACTCTTGAGTACTAATAGAAATGTTTTATATCAGAATGGCAGTAATAGTGATATGACAGTATACATTTGTCAAGGCTCATCAAATTGCAGTCTTAAAATTGGTAAATTTTATTGTATGTAAGTTACATATCAATAAAGCTGACAAAAAAGTTTTCAAATATTAAAAAATCTTGGCAAGAATTCTGATGCTTTCTGCCATCCCCTACACTAATTGGGGTAATAAAACTTCATGAAAATTTTATGAAAAAAAGACTTTTTGTCTTCGTTCATTTTTGCTTGAGGAATTCAGGCAGGTACAGCAGAATTAACAGGTCTTATCACAAGTCATCAGTCTCTTACATCAAATATAAGTTCACCATATTTATTCACCACATGTGCAATTCAATTAAATATTCATATAAATATTTCAATTAATATCTAGTAGTTGTTCATCACTAACTAAGGCAAATTTTGTGGAAACATGGAGAATGGAATGATCAATGATCAATAATGTGCTGCTCTGAAAAAGCAAACAAAATAATTTGAGGACAATGTCTTTCACCAAGATAAAGATTATTATTCAACTTTTTATCCCCCAGATTTGTTTTCTTTCTCCAACCATTCATTTCATTAAAACTTGAAAAATATATACACATGTTATGCACAGAACATGGGGGTGTGTTTGTCTGTCTCCAGTATACACACTCAGAAGTTTGGTGAAATCAATAATATGGGGAAAAAGTTACTTTTTGTCTTTTCTCCCTCAGACAACTCTTTTTTGGGGCTGTCAATCAAAGGAGGTGGGAAAAATGAAGCTTGAACAGAAAACAAAACTGAAGCTAAAAACAATAGATTAGATTGATTAAACCTACCTTATCAAGTAAGTGTCAATAATAAAGAGCTACTGGGCATCTGCACTGTTTTCCTCTAAGCTTTTAGCCTTACATCCGTAAAACCTCCAGATAACTATCTATCATGGAGTCAAAGTGGCGAACAACTGTGTGGTCCTTTGATAAGGGACAGTGTCACAATTTGTCTCCTTCTCTTCCACAGATCGCCTCTAATGGGGCAAGGCCAGGCCACAACAGCTGCAAATAGCCCAAAGACATTCTTTAGTGTAAAAGAAATTCTCAGGAAATATGTACAACAGGAATCTAAGCAACCTTCAAAAAATTATCTAAACTTAATGCTTATTTACTTGGATGTTTCATGTCAATTGTATTTGTTCTCATCTTTTTAAACTCTACTGCTGATAAGCCAATTTTTTAGTATAATGAATGGTAGGGTTGTAATGCATTTAAAAATGAGATGATGTTAACAATTCTCTGAGAGCCAAAATGAAGCATCTATGTAACTAAGTAATATTTAAAATCTGTGGCTGGACTATATTGACATTTAAGCAATGCCTACCTGGGGTGAAGTTATGCAGTTAGATATGCTATAGAACATCATCTTTTCTGTTAAAAATCGAAGAGATAGTCCATTCTCCCAGAAAATAAAAAATTAACCTAACTAATGAAGAATGCTTAGTGGCATAGAAAATAACAATGTCAGAATACTGGGGTGGGGGGGGGAGAGAAATGACAACATTTTAAAATATGAGTTATGACTATAATTATGTTAATAAATATTCACAGGAAAAAAAGTGGTTGAAAGTTTGCAACATACACCAATTGGTATGTTAGAGTAGTGAGATTACGGACAATAATTTTTGTTCTGTTTTATACATTTTTTCAAAAATTAATTTTTACTTCTTGACTTTTTGTTTCTGTACACATTTGAAAATTGAGCAAGTTTACATTAAGATTCCCTAATACATTGTGTCAACAAATATTAGCTTTAGCGGGGAAAATAGAGTTCTGTATCAGACTAGCAGGGCAGATGTCGTCTCAAGCAAACCTGAAACTATCCTATTGTGGGCAGCAGCTGCCAACCTCTTGAACAGGAAGCAGCTCTATTCAAGGATAGTGAGAAGAAATGCAATCCGGGTGAGTGTTGTGAAGTCTTCTGTTGCTTTGCAGTCTGCAGTGGAATGAAATAAAGTGGAAATGAGGAAAGAGAATCTAAGATTTATATAATCGGTTTAGAACCCCATAGAACACACTGATGTGACCAAGCAAAGGAGTTATTCTGCCTTGACTTGACTACATTTCACCCCTTAAGCTATAGTTTGTATTTTTTTTTTTTGCCTTCCATCTGCTTTGGTGTTCATTTTTGATTGACTTTATATCTATAAAAATATTTACCGAGGAAATATTGAGTTTCCTCAGGCTCTAAACCCCTTCTCTTTAGCCCATATGTATCCCCTAACATTCTCCAGCTAGCATGATGCCTTAAGTACATTCTTTTTTTTATTTTAAAGGCATTTTCATGTATTTTGTTTTTACCAAAATACAAACAACTATCAGAAGTGTATAATTAACTAGTTTAATTTTTAGACATTTATGTTCAGAGTAAACAAGGATATTGGCCAATAGAGAGGATGGGGCAGTAGAGAGGAATAGGAATCACTAAAAGGGAGAAGTTTATGGAAGGAGAAGGGAGGAACCACTCAAAAGAAATTTTACTTTACTTTACTTTACTCATCATTTTATCCTGGGCCAATCCTATTGATCCTGGCTGAGTAAAGTGAATTTTAGAATCTGACCAACATGGATTCAAATCCTGTCTCTACCACTTAGTAATTGTGTGGTTATAAACAAGTTATCTAACCTGTCCTCAATAGTGTGTTTCCTTTCCACTAGGAAAACACTTCAGGGAGATGTTTTGAGTAATAAATGAGGTCATTGCGTATTTAACCAGATATAATAAGAACTTCACAAATGTTAATTAATATTCTTTTTATTTTCCCTTTTTTATTTTCTTCTGCAATTTAGAGATATATGGCCCCCTAAAATAGAAATTTGCAATGTATTTTAAAGCCCCTTGTATAAATCACTAATATCCTCATCCTCATGGTCAAGACTTGGTTTCCAAAGGCCAGGCTAGCTCCTGAGGATTTCATTTTGTTGTGAGAAGATCCAGGTCTGTTTTCTAACTCTGTAAGCAAAGGGAGTGGAAACCCCTCTTGTATGCTTCTTGGATGAGGAATTCAAATGCCTGTTCCATACTAATCTATTTCAGAATGTAATGAGCTCCCCAGAAGTGAGCTGTGTGAGAGTGGAGCACATGCAAAGACCAGTAGAGAAATGACTCTGATCACAAGCCCCCAGGGGATGCCTCTAAAATTCAGGGGGCACAGCAAAGAGCCACGAGAAACCCAGTTATGAGTGTGCAGTGTCAGCTGACTGTCCCAAACCTAAAGGTTTACTCAACCTGAAAAACTGCCAGAGATGCTGATGCTTAATTAGCAACACATATCTTCTGAAAACTGAAAAGCAAAAAGGTTCTAATTGCATTGTCTTTAGTTTGTCAAATACAAACTGTTTGGAAATCCCAAATTCCAAAACATTATGAAAAATTATTTTCAAAGGATGTATGGCGAGACCTAACTAGAGTATAGGCAAGTTGTTTTTTTATTCATTTTAATTTTTTGCCTATAAAAGTCAGAATAAAAACAGTCTAAACAACATTCTGTGGTAAGTAAATAAAATCAGCAGTTTTGCCAATTGAAGATCAGAAAGAGGCCTTTACTAGAACAAAAAAAAGCTACCAGCTATTCTAATTTGATAGAAAAATTAAACTCATATGATGTGTAATAATAATCCATGAGCATGCTCTAACAACATTTAGCATGCAAGCATTATTCCTTAGAGTGTTTTCAAATAAAAACAAATGTGACTCAACTTTGAAACATAGATAATTATGAAATTTGGATCTATTAGACTTACAAAAAGAACAAAATTCCTAAGATAAAAATGGAAGAACTTTCGAGTCTTTGTTTTGCTTTCTATTTCAAAACCCAAAGAGGCAAAAATTATTTTTACAGAGCTTTTTCATCCACGAGGAACACTTCTCTCTCTCTCTCTCTCTCTCTCTCTCTCTCTCTCTCTCTCTCTCTCTCTCACACACACACACACACACACACACACACACACACACACACACACACCAATACATGAATGTATATAGCAGTATCTTACAGGAGTGCTACGCATGAGATATACATGATAAAGCATTGTTATACCCAGAAATATGGCTCTAAAATAGTCATATGTTACTGTTCAATGAGGAGAGTGTTTAGGATAACCCAATTTGAGAAAGCTGTGCTACAAGATCAGATTCTATTTTTAGGCTGGATTTTTCTAGACAGATGTTAAAAACCCATAAAGAGGATTTTAAAAGTGTTATTACCCGTAAGTTATTGCACCCTTAATGTAGTCCGTACTGTGGCAATGGAGCGTCAGGAAAACATCTTTTCTTTCTGTCTCTTTCTCTCTTTAAACTTTATTTATAGCCTCGCAAAAGACTAGCATTCACATAACCCGCCTTTGCAGCGTGCCAGAAGATTAATGATATCGCAGTGTTCTTGAGAACAAAAATGTGTCTACCACTGTGTTGAATAATCTCTCCTTTCACACATTAAAAGTGAGATGAGGCCTACTTTAGAAAGCAAGGACAATGTGTCACAAAGAGTTAGTTGGCTTATAGACATTTCCGTATTGCTATCCTGAATCACAAATTGTTTTTATGCATGTTATCTTCAGAATAAGAAAGCTTTTATCACCATCACTTTTTTTTTCAAAATTACATAGAGACTAAAGATTTGACTTATTCCAGCTTTTTTTTTTTAATCTGTTGTTGGTAAAAATTGAGAATTTAGAGAAAGTTGTTCACTATGACTTCTTTTATCTCTGTTCTCATTAAACTGGCTAACAAAACAAAACTATTTAAAGCTTTTATCACCAATGGTTATAGATTAGTCATTTATGTTAAAGCTACCTTTGCCTAGTTTTAGTAATAACAATAACCCATGCCACTATGTAAAATGCTCAACATGTATTATCTCATTTAATTCTCATGAAAATCCTAAGAGATAGTTATTATTACCCGTATTGGAAGAGGGAATTTATGTTTAGAAATATACATGACTAACCAACCCTAAATCACCCCTCTAACAAGTGACAGAACCACATCTCAAACTCAGGTTTGGGGTAGGGGGCATTCAATGCTATATTCTTAGCCACTATGATATACTGCCTCTTGGGCAATATTCATTTAATATAAAATTTTATTCAGACAGATGATGCTTGCACAATTTCATCGCCAACATTTAGGTGTGCGCTATATGTCAGTCACTGCCATTGGACTTTGGAATTATAAAAGTGCGTAAAACATATGACAAAAGAGATAAGAACATATAATGGGGTAAAAATGGTCTGTGCAAAAAATGATATTGGATAAATGTGACAGATACATGAAGAAAGTATGAAACTAGACCACCTTCTTATACCATATACAAGAATAAACTCAAAATGGATTAAAAACTTAAATGTAAGACTTGAAACCATAAACTCCTTGAAGAAAACATAGACAGGAAAATCTGATATTTCTCTAAGCAATTTTTTCTGACATATCTCCACAGGCAAGGGAAACAAAAGGAAAAAAATAAACAAACTGGACTACATCAAACTAAAAAGTTTTTGTACAGCAGAGGAAACCATCAGCAAAAAGAAAAAATATTTGCAAATCATTTATACTAATAAAAGAGTAATATGCTAATTAGACTGGGAAACCTTCCAGAGATCTTTTGGATGTCCTTCCGGACAAAGCCAGGGGCTTGGTCAGCCTGCAAACCACCTCTAAACAGCCCTCAGCCCCTCGCCCAGACTGGCCACACCCCCAGCGGGGACCCTCACCCCAGTGGGGCTGTGGCCAGCCTGCAAACAGCCCTCAGCCCCTCTCCCAGGCTAGCCCTACTCCCCAAGGGGACCCACACCCTGATCCAGAACCCCCTTCAGGGCAGACCAGCCAGCCCCCACCCATGCACCAGGCCTCTATCTATACTAATAAGAGGGTAATATGCTAATTAGACTGGGAGACCTTCTGGACGTCCTTCAGGACAAAGCTGTAGTGGCAGGGCTGAGGCAGAGGCGGTAAGGGGCAATCAGGCCAGGAGGGGAGGGCAGTTGGGAGCGAGCAGGCTGGTGGGGGGGCAGTTGGGGATGAGCAGGCCGGCAAGGGGGAGGGTAGTTGGGGGCCATCAGGCAGGCAAGCAGGTGAGCTGTTAGGAGCCAGTGGTCTCAGATTGTGAGAGGGATGTCCGACTGCCGGTTTAGGCCCGATACCACAAGGATCAAGCCTAAACCGGCAGTCAGACATCCCCTGAGGGGTCCCAGATTGGAGAGGGTGTAGGCCAGGCTGAGGGACACCCCTCCCCCAACCCCGTGCATCAATTTCATGCTTCAGGCCACTAGTACGTTTTATAAAGGTTTAATAAACAAATTTTAGAAAGAACTCATACAATTTGATACACACACAAAAACAATTCAATTAAAAAATGGGCAGAGGACCTGAATACTCACTTCTCCAAAGGTGGCATACAGATGGCAAATAGACATATGAAAAGGTGCTCAACCTCACTAATCATCAGAGGAATGCAAATTGAAACCACAATGAGATATCACCTCACACCTGTCACAATGGCTATCATCAATAAATCAACAAACGAGTACTGACGAGGGTGTGGAGAAAAGAAAACCCTCATTTACTGTTGGTGGGAATGCAGATTGGTGCAGCCACTATGAAAAAACGGTATGGAAGTTCCTAAAAAATTTTAAAATGGAAGTTCATTATGACCCAGTGATTCTACTCGTGGGTATATATCTAAAGAAACTCAATACATTAATTTGAAAGAAAATATGTACCCCTATGTGCACTGAAGGGGTTGGGGTGCTGGGTGAAAAAGGTGAAGGGATTAAGAAATACAAAGTGGCCTTGGCTGGTTTGGCTCAGTGGATAGAGCATCGGCCTAGGACTGAAAGGTTCCAGGTTCGATTCTAGTCACAGGCAGATGCCCTGGTTGTGGGCTCAATCCTCAGTTGGGGGTGTGCAGGAGGCAACCAATCAATGATTCCCTCTCATCATTGATGTTTCTATCTCTCTCCCTATCCCTTCCTCTTTGAAATGAATAAATATATATTTTTAAAAATATAAATTAGTAGCACAGTCACAAGAATATAAAGTACAGCATAGGGAACATTGTAAATAATATTGTAATAACTATGTAAGGTGAAAAATCAGGGGGCCATTTTGTAAAGTATATGGTTGTGTAACCACTCTGCTGAACCTGAAACTAATATAAAATAATACTGAATGTAAGCTAATTTAAAAATTAATAAAAAGTGGATAAAACAGAACTGGGGCCATAGATCCAACTCAGGCTCTAGTCATTCAGTTTTCTCAATCCATCTGACACCATATGAAACAATAAAATGCACTCACAGCCCTGGCTGGGTGGTTCAGTTGGTTGGATTGTTGTCCTGTACACCAAAAGGTTGCAAGTTTGATTCCCAGTCAGGGCACATACCTAGGTTTCCAGTTGGGTGCCTGGTGGGGTTTTTACAGGAGGCAACCAATCAATGTTTCTCTCACATCAATGTCTTTCTCCCTTCCTCTCTCTCTAAAATTCAATGAGAACATACTCTCAGATGAGAATTTTAAAAAGTGTGCTCACATCTCATATTAAATATAATTCACATAACTACCTATGAGCTGGGTTACATTTGCCTGAGACTATTTTTATGGGTATTTTAACATTTATTATCTTGATGTAGTCAATATACTTATTTTCCAGAGTATCAGACATTTTTTGCCCAGGTCCTCTGCCTATGATACATATTAGTACATTGGCTATAATGAGGAAGATAGAAAAGAAACTAGGAGAGTGACACAATGTGGTAAGTAAATAATACAGATAAGTACAAAGTATTATAGGGGTCAAATAATATCATTTCACAGAGCAAAGAAAATTTGAGGAAAATCTTGAGGTATCAGTAGCACACTCATTTACAAAGTGATTGAGCTACAAAAATATGTGACATGTTCAAGAAATATCAAGTAATAATGTTTGACTTAAGAAGCATATTTGGGCAACATGATAGAGGATAGAGATGGAGAGAGACTTACAGTTCAATGCCTTTTAACTTTTAATATATAAATTATACTAAAAATTGTTTCTTTACTGTACTGAATAGATCAGATTGTTTTTCACTAAACATAATTTAAATTATAATTAATGTTATTCTCAGACATTATTTTTTTGCCAATTTTCCTACAGGAACTAATTACACTATTAATTCAGAACATTTATTCATTAATAAATTTTATAAGTTATTTGAGACTACACTATACATATGTACATATAGTTTGTATGATATATATAGTACAAATATTCATTATATGATATATACATATACATACCATAAATATAGTCTAGACAAAAATAGTAAATAGACAGTATATTTCTGTGTATGTATATATGTATATATTATACATAAATATTATAAAATATATTATAAGATTAATATATATATAATCAAGCAATCAGTATATATATATGCTTTATGTCCATGACCTCAAATTTTTTTGTTACATCATGTAATATGTCCAGCAGAAATGACCAAATTTTATATTTCTCATTTTAAAAATTGAAAAAAAAATACTTTAAAGTCTAAATAGAAATCTTTGAGGATGAAACAATCTTGGGGGGTGGGCACGGTTACCTGGTAATTCTTTTTAAGTAGTTCTTTTCAAAGTATTTAACATGTTAACAGTCTGTCTCTACTAATAAGTTAGTTCACTAGCAGAGGAAAATAAAACAAATAGCTAGGTACATTAATCTCTGAATTAAATATCTTTTAAAATGCCAGAGAGAAGATGTTGTTCTATATTATTCAGTGTTTAGAAATGGGAATACTGAGAATAAAAGCAACTACAATGGTAAACCAACCAAACCGAATAATAGCATCATTAGTTCAAAGCTATTCCATCTGAGAACTCTTGCTCTAAATGGAAATAAAAGATTATGGAATTGGGAGTTTATCATATAACTGAGTTTCACCTTGTGAAGCAGTAGAAAAGAAAAGAATGAACAGGTATTTTAAAGCATAGGCTGAAAAAAATTGGGCCATACAGTGTAAAAAAAATATGAAAAAAGACACAGAGAACTGAGAAAAATTCTCCCTTTCGAACTATAATGATGGAATCCTTTATACCTATATTTACTAAGATAAATTGGCTAAATAAAACACAAAATGCATGACTGATCAGACAAGACTTGGTTTGTTTTCCATGCCTAAATATTGTAATGAGAATGACACCAGGTTTAAATTATGCCGTGTTGTGATATAATTAAAGAGTCATCATCCCGAGGCCACATAATTCTGTGCCTTAAAGTCTTATTCCTGGTAGTGTCCTCTCTGTTTATTTGTATTACTGTTTTAATGAAATTCTTTATTTCCCTTTTCTTAAAAAAAGCAAATTCTTAGTTTTGGTCCATTTTTAAGTTATTCCTTGCTTGAAAATCATAGCCTAATATGCATGCCCTCACATAATATATATCTATCCTCACCAGAGGATATTTTCTCCATTGATTTCTAGAGAAAGTGAAAGGGAGGGAGGAGGTGGGGAGAGACAGAGAAACATTGATGTGAGAGAGCTACATTGATTGGTTGCCTCCCGCACATGCCCCTACTGGGGCTGGGAAACCTGCAACCGAGATACCTGCCCTTGACCAAAAATCAAACCCTCAACTCTTCAGTCCCCCTGCCAGTGCTCTAACCACTGAGAATACCAGTCAGGGCTTTAGTCTATATATTCTAAATAACTAACATTAAGTTAGACGCTGAGAATATAACCTTAAAAAATATAGACATGATCTTTGCCTTGTTGGAATTAAGGTCTAATAAGGGCAGAGACTAACAATTGCAAAGCAGTGTAGTACATGTTATGATGGGAAAAGTAAAGGGGTTGTGAGAAATTACTTAGAGGAATCAATGCCTAGGAAGGCTTCTGGAGGAAGTGAAATCTAAGCTAAGACCTAAAGTATAATTATCAACTGAGTCAGAGAAGGGTGGAGAAATTAGGGCAGTGTTTTAGGCAGAGGAAAAAGCATATGCAGAATGCCAGAAGTAGAAAAGCTTGGATACTATGGTGATGGGGAAATTGAAAAAATAAGTAAAAGTTATTTCATAGGGCATTATATACCACATCAAGAAGACTGAATATTTTTTTAAATTTATTTTTATTGATTTCAGAGAGGAAAGGAGAGGGAGAGAGAGATAGAAACATCAATGAGAGAGCATCATTGATCGGCTGCCTCCTGCACACCCCCCCCCCCCACTGGGGAGTAAGCCCACAACCTGGGCATGTGCCCTTGACTGGATCAAACCCGGGACCCTTCAGTCCGCAGGCCGATGCTCAATCCACTGAGCCAAACTGGCTAGGGTGAGACTGAATATTTTTAAACTGGGAAAGAACATAATTAGATTTGCTTTGTAGAACCAATTTTTATTTTCTATGCAGAGAATTGGAGACAGAATTGGAGGTAGGGAAACCAACCATGAGGTTGTTGTTGATCAGGCAAGAGACAAATTAGGGTAGGAACAAGTAAAGATAAATAAAATTAAGGAAATACTGGTACCTGTATTTAAAATGAAGAGTGTATAAGATTCATATTGTATGTGGGTGAGTCAGGGGGAAATATGGGGGAAAGAAATATAAACCTCAGTTTGATGAGAAACCAGATAAGTGGTGGTACTATTTAAAGGGAATGGGGAACATGGGACAGGGAAGATGACAAGTCCAATTTTGAATATGTTGAGTGTGAGGAACATTTGGGCCATCAGATGTGGATGCCTAGAAACCAGGTGTATATAGAGGTTTGACACTCAAACTGAGGTGTAGGCTAGATATAGAAATTTGGAAGTCATCAGTTTAGAGGTTTTACAATAATTTAAATTCTAAAACCAAATGAGATTGACCAAGGGGAATAGATAGAGTAAGAAGGGTGAAGTGCCAAAGGCTAAGCTCTGATAAAGCCTAACATATGAGGAATGAGAGGAAAAGGAATATTCAAAAAAGGGATTGTGGAAAAGATGGCAGAGAAAATGCTGAAAATAGAACGAGTAGGAAGAGTTTCAGAAACAGGGAGTATTTGACAGTGTCCAATATGTTTGAGAAGTCAAATACAAAGACTAAGATGTGTCCATTCTCTTCATATAGGCCATTGGGTGACATAGAAGATAGACTACTTCTATTAGCATATATGTAATACATATATGTGTATACTAGAAGCCCAGTGCACAAATTGCACTGGGGGGAGGGGAGGCGGGTAGGGGGTACCTCAGCCCAGCCTGTGCCCTTTCGCAGTCCGAGACCCCTTGGGGGATGTCCGCCTGCCAGCTTAGGCCCTATCCCCAGGTCGCAGTCTGGGACCCCTCGCCCCTTACTGCCACTGCACTTGCCAGCCATGAGCCGGTCTTCTGGCTGAGTGGTGCTCCCCCTATGGGAGCACAATGACCACCAGGGGTCAGCTCCTGCATTGAGTATCTTCCCCCTGGTGGTCAATGCACATCATAGTGATTGGTCCTTCCACAGGTCATTCTACTGCTCGGTCTATTTGCATATTAGGGTTTTATTATATAGGATAACTAAATGTAGTTATGTGTATCTTCTCTCTCTCTCTCTCTCTCTCTCTCTCTCTCTCTCTCTCTCTCTCTCACACACACACACACACACACACACACACACACACACTCATTTAATCACCATAATATTATGGGGTAGGTACTAGTATTATGCCTTTTTCAAGATGAGAAAATAGACACAAGGAAGTGTCAGTTTGTTCAAGGTCACACAGCTAGAGAGTGGCAGAGCCAGAAATTGAAATAGAGTGAGGACTTGTGTGGGAGGTGAAGGAGTAAAGGCTAGGAGTGCAGGTAACTCTTTCCAGCAATATCACTGTGGGAAGATTGTCTGCTTACCAGGGCCAAGCTATCTGGAAAATACTACCCAAATTGCAAACTGACTCTCTGACTCTCAAGGGATAACAAATGGCTTTTGAAGAAATCCTTTTGAAAATCCAGTTCTACCTCAGAGGACACACCAGTCTCCAATGAGTGTGATCCAGGCTTTTTATCAAGAGACTCCAGTGGGGACGAGAGCCTACGGTCACTCATGGCCAAGATAAAAAAAAAAAAAAAAAAAAAAAAAAAAAGGCCCGAGAGAAAAGATGACAGTTCCCGAGGCCATGGTGCTTTCTTACCTGGAAAAGGAGGTGCTTGAACACAGCTGTGACCCGCTCACCTCCTGGAATCTAAAGAAGTCTGCCTGGCCAGGACTCCCAGCCTTGGCCGTCAGGTTTTTGGGTTGTCCTCCAAGCACTGTCCCTTTGGAAAGGCTGCTCAGCACACCCACCAAGAATGGTAGCTTCAACCAGTCCAGGCTCATGATGAACCATTTTGAAAAACGTATCTTTTTGAAAGTGAATCTTCCATTAATATACTTTCAGTATTGAAATCACAATGGAGCCAGCAGGCTAAAGATGTTGTTGCTCATTAGGCACCAGCTGCCTGTCACAGGCTGGTGGCTAGCACCAGTCAGGCCCAAGGAGGACATCAGACCAGACCCTCACAGCCCAGAAACTCTCTCACTGAGTTTCTCTTGCAGTCTCACTGTGACGTCTATATGTGCCTTCCTCCTAGTCCTTCAAGCCAGGTACCCTGATGTGTTTTTTATGGAGCCTCTCTTGTCAATTATGAAATACGATGATTAAATTTTAACCCATAACTGTGGAAGGACCAGTTTTAAAAACTGGAGGTTGACCTTTTCCTTCTCCTGGGAACACTCTGGCGCCTTTCCTTTCTTCCTCTTCATTCCTCTCAGGTATGCGTCTCCTAAGCTCTAAGGCAGTGGTCGGCAAACTGCGGCTCACCAGCCACATGCATCTCGCAAGCCGCAGTTTGCCGCTCTGTTGACTAATGAGTTTGCCAACCAC
Organism: Corynorhinus townsendii; assembly: GCA_026230045.1. Taxonomy (NCBI): domain Eukaryota; kingdom Metazoa; phylum Chordata; class Mammalia; order Chiroptera; family Vespertilionidae; genus Corynorhinus; species Corynorhinus townsendii. The sequence continues at coordinate 23,669,477 of JAPDVU010000012.1, read as the reverse complement.
TGCTCTATGGGACCCCAGGAGACTTATAACCAGGAGAGTGGTGGGCAGTGGCAGCTAGTCCCAAGTTTGCACGCTGAATCTGTCTCCAAGGCCACCTTTTTTCTGTGACTTCCCAGAGAGCCACAGCAGCCCCGCCTAGTCTCTCTCCTATGCTTCTTCTCATCTAAGCCCTTCCTTGTTTCACTGTCCCCAGCTTTAATAAACATACTATAAGTAAGTAAATAGATAAAGAAATAATTCCAGTGTGTTTGAGTGATAATGGTAACAACATAGAAAAATTTTTCCAGTGTACCATCTCAAGTTTTGAAAACAATGCATCAGTGTTGCTCCTTAAACCTAATATTCAAGTGTAACTCTGCCTGGAGCTACTTCAAGTATCATTCCAAAAAATTTCTCCCAGTGGATCTACCAAAGTCACTAGAATCTTGAACACTGAGCTTTAATTTATTAGTATGTCTTTATGAGGTACTGGTTATGTACAAGCACTGTCTGTTTAGAGCACTATCCTTCTAAGAAACATCTTTATAAAGCCTGATTTTCAATATGCTCCACCCTGAGAAATGAGTTAAATGCTATTGTCAAACAGTTTTCTTTGTATGGGTGAAACACCACTGACTTATGTGGAAGAGAAGAAATTCCTTCAAAAATTTTATTTCCAAATATTTTGGCAGTTGGGGATGATCAGGCCTGCAGGGGAGGGCAGTTAGGGGCAATTGGGCCAGCAGGGGAGCAGTTAGGCATCGATCAGGCTGGCAGGGGAGTGGTTAAGGGGTGATCAGGCTGCAGGCAGAAGCGGTTAGGGGCAATCAGGAAGGCAGGCAGGTGGGGAGTTGGGAGCCAGCAGTCCTGGATTGTGAGAGGGATGTCCGACTGCCCAAACATCCCTCGAGGGGTCCCAGATTGGAGAGGTGCAGGCTGGGCTGAGGGACACACCCCTCCGTGCATGAATTTTGTGCACCAGGCCTCTAGTCTTATTATAAACCACTAGTGGCCTGGTGATGCATGAAATTCATGCACATTAAAAGGGGATTAATTAGAGGAAATATTTTAATATTGTTTTTTGCCCTTTCTCTATAATAAAGGTATCAGAGATGAAAGAAAATTAGTAAAATGTATCTGAAAATCATCCTCCTCTCAGAGTCTGGGGCACGCCACGGGACCCAGAGTCAAGTCCCTGCCCACCCATGGTGCCTCAAAATCACGTGAGATCCAGACCCTGCTGGTCCCACCCTTATCAAGCCCTGCCAGGCAGGGGGTGCAGCCTCAGGTCTCCCAGCACACCCTCAGGTCCCTCGGCATGGTGCCAGGGCGGGTGGCGCAGCCTGAGGTCCCCTGTCAATCCCCACCAAGGAGGGGACACAGCCTCAGGTTCCCTGCTCCGGCCCAGCACCATACAGCCTCAGGTCCCTGCTGATTGCTCCTTAAGGCTTGTTAAGGGAACTCAGTTTCCCCTGTGGTGGAAGCCATCTTGTGTTACAGAAACACCGCCTCCACTGTGGGTGCTGCCAGCTTTGTGATGGTGTGACAGTCGATTTGCATACTTCCTCATTATTAGATAGGATTGTTGATTGAGAAACCACATTAAAGTATTTGCTATTTACATGATTTACTATTCTGGTGCACATTCAGGTCTAACGTGGAATGAGTAAGAGTATAATTATGAATCCTTTTAAAATCTGATTTAGAAACACAAAATTGTCTCTGTAGTTTTAAAAAAATGTGAAAAAAGACACTTAAGTTAAATTGTGAAAATGAAATAGATCAGCAATTTTGAAAATCTTAGGACACCATCTATTCAATTAACCTAATAATTCCAATTCCAATTTTCAATTTAGTGGTCTGCTTTCTATCTCTTTAGTTTTAAGAAGTTTCATTTCCAAAACAGAAAGCCAATAATGTTTGCAGTTGCCTCAAGATTTTTCTTTGGCCACAATTGCCTATTTTCCATAATTGAATTTCCCATGACAGTTCCATCAATTTTATTGTCAGAATGACTAGCCAAAGATACTATTCTCCCCTCTCCCTTAGGAATGTAAGTGATGCTGAACACAACTAACATGAAATTGGGAAAGACAATGACTTGTTTTTAACCACAAGAGGCATAATAATATTTAGTTGAGCCAAATTTTTTTTAAAAAATAAGTTTATTTCCAATATTCTAATATGTTACATTGGTCATGTCAAAATAAGGTTACTTTGTGCCTAGAACAATCCTGATATTCCTCCAAATCTCACCATTCTACTAAATATGAAGTCTATCATGTCACGTGAGAGACCATGGTGCCCTTCTCCAAGGACAAGAGATGCGTTAGGGTTGTAGCCCTGTGTTTGACCGCAGACCTTATTTTAGCATTGGACCCCTGATTTTCAAAGGTTACCTTTCCCAAATTAAAGGAAGAATGAGACATGAGGGCTCCCCTGTGCTGACTGCACTTTACTTACATAAGATCCTTTAAGTTTCTCAATAAAAAACTGTACTTCCAGGCGATAAATGGGTCAAAGTCACAGAATATTGAAAGTGTGGGAGGGAGGTTGGAAGAGAGAGAGGCTTTCCTTCTTTCTATTTCCAGCATGTGGTGTAACTGGGATATTCACAAGGTTCAACTCTAAAGAAAGATATAAAGTCAGAGAGGATTAGAAAAGTGTTAATATAATAAATGGGAAACCTCTGTGGTTTCTTTCTTTTTATTTCCCTACTACTAAGTATTTTTGGTAATGTTTTCATCACTTTTAACCACCTCTTTCCTCTTTCTTTCTTATTTGTCCTAACCTGTCTCCTCTTATATGTAAAATACTCATCATTGTCACTGTGGTTATGTGGCCCAATGATATCTGTACATAAATCTTTTGATTCAGACAATTACCCTTAGATTCAAGCCTAATAACCCAGTGGACATCAGCTTCATATGAATTCTCCCGACCTAGGACACCTGGAGAATCTCCTTGAGCAGTCCTTACTTTATTTAAAGGACTAGATAAAAATGACCTCCTATACCATTTTTATTCTAGACTCAGGAATCCTCACTGAACACACATTTCTACTCTATTCCCATTCTCCTTTCTCTTCTGGCTGATAAAAGACTGAAGTCCTGGGCCTCAGGCCAAGCAACAGAGGAAAACAAAATAAACACAATGAACACTAAAATGAGAAGAAGAAGGAAGAAACAAGTGTATGTGTTAGTTTTTGATAAATGAGGGCTTGCCAATCTAGTTTTCTTTCATCCAATCTCATCTGCCTTTTTTTAAGTCATTGGAGCGATCTCCTTTTTGCTTTCACAGAAAAATCATCAATGTTATCTATCAGAATCCTAAATTAGCTTTAGTTTTTGTAATAAAAGTTAGCATGAAGACTCTTCTTTTTCCAGAAATAACATATGTAACTAGACATCAGGTACCTTGAAGTCTATATTCTTCACTCATTAAGAACAATTAATAATCCATTTTGGCTTGCAGAAACTAAATGCTCCATCATCAATTTCTTCTTCCATTTTCTAAACATAGGCTCTGAAAGATACTTGGTGAGTGCATTGACTAAGAACCAGTCAGCTGATGCTGACTCTATCATAATGGGGGTTCTGTGCAGCTTCATTACATACTTCCCTTTTTGTTCTGGGTTGCTTTGTCAGTTTATATAAAGCAACTGTTTCCCAACCAACTGCATTATATTGTTGACATCAGTAGCAATATCCGTGTCAGAGACAGGTAGATTTTTGGTGGCTTTGCTCTACATTCTGACACAGATATGGCTTTTTTCTTCTTTGTCATCTTATCAAAAGCATCTTACAACCTAAAAGAAATCCTTAGAAACCAATTAATCCACCCCTCTGTCTTCACACAGCTAAAGGATTATTTTTCATATTTACATTGGAGGTAGTTGAGGCCAAAAGAGGTTAAGGAACTTGCAAGAATGTCTATTTGTTAATAATAAAAGTTATTAATAATAATAACTACTTTCATAGAATTTTAGAGGACTCAATGAGTTAAAAATAGAAAACTCCTAAACAGTGCTTAGTATATTTACTAAATAGTATCTATTTTGATTTATCAATCCTAGTCATTTATATATTAAACTAATTTTCCTTATAGATAGGATGAGATGTATTTAGGAAAAATAAAATAAAGTGCTGTTTTAAACTGAGGTAGTGAACATAAAATATTAACCTAAGGAATTGTAGAGGCTAGATACATAAGCATCTTCATAAGGTGTTATATAAATATAGTGTTAACAATGGACTTGGACAAAAAGCAAAGAAGGTCAATGTGAAGTTCCGAGCTTCTGAGGCTAACAGTAAGAGATGAAAACCTTGCTCTCTTACAAATGTCCTTTGCAGTTATTATCAGATTTACCACAAAGTGACCCACTAGATAGCGATGCAGTTTCTCTTACATAATGGAGGTAGTCTCTCCAAAAATCCCTCACTTCTTCAATGAACCTGTAGGAATGGAGAGAGCTCAGAGACTGAGATGCATGTTGTATAGAAGGGGCAGAATACAGCTGCACTTGCATGCCCAATTATATATATGTTTTAAGCGATGTCTTATGGATAGCAAAGACAATAAGAACAACAAAATATTCATTTTCACCAAAGGAGCCCGAGGCTCAGAGGAGACCACTCCACGTGGGGCTGCTCTGGCCTGGGGGAGGGCAATGTGGCCAGGATGCAGCTACTCCTCTGACCCTTCTAATGCAGTCCGTCTTGGTATCTGTGGTGCAGCAGGGGCCTTTAGCCTCACCCCCATGCTCAGTGATGTCTGGTTCATGAACAGTTGTTAGAGGAGGAGTGAAGTCAGAAAGACCTATGTTGCCATCCTGGTGACATCACTCTCGTTCTCTCAGCAGCATGTGACACAATTGATCTATTTCCTTTCTTTGAAATACTGTCTTCACTAGCATTTAAGACGCCACACTCCTAATCATTTTTATTTGTAACCATTTAACCATCCAGTTGTGACTTACCAGTGCAAGCTTACCCAACCTCTTTCCTTTCAACCCCTAAAGAATAATTTCAATCCAATGACAAAGTTCTTAATTTCTTGGTAAGTGAGAGTCCTCTTGTTGGTGGAATTTGGGTATTTCTACTTTCTGCTAATGCCAGTACCAAATTCCAACAGTTAGCCAGGAACTAACAACGTTCAAGGCTGCCTCTTTCCAAAGAGACCAGGAACATCACAGATGAGCATTCTTTGAAGAATGAAGATTCAGGTTGGTGTTTAACTTTGTTGGAGCTCTTCAGGCCTCCGCTGGTTATGGGTACTGGGCGTAGTGGTGAACTGCTGAGCCCTGGAGATGCCTGTTGCCATCATTCAGATTTTGTATCAGCAACTCTGCATATAGAAGAACAATTCCTACCCTAGCTAAAGCTAGGAAAGTGAGGCATCCAGAGATACTGCCTCCAGCAAAGTAATAAGGCTCCATTAGCTGCTCTGCTGTTACACGTTTTACCACAGATGACTCTTCCTCAGGCTGCCTTCCCGTATGTGGCTCTGTGATAAATTTTATCAGTGGTCAGCGGGACAGGGTTGCAGCCTGGACAGTAGCACAGTGGCTTTTTATCTAGCTTAGTTCCTCCTGCCGTGCCCCCCACCCAAAGCGGTATTTTCTTGGTGTAATTTATGTTGTGGCATTTCTGTCAGTAGATGTGGTGTCAGCAATTTGTTCCTAATGGAAGTTTACATGGAAAAGAGATACTTAGCCACAGAATAAAATTAAGGATGGGCTGAAACTACTAAAAATTGAAATGCAAAGGTGTTTGTGCCTGCTCAGAGCCTTAAAAACATTTTAAACAAGGGTTGTGTTTTGCCAGGAAAGCTTGTTTTCCAAGTCTAAAATACTGGTACAAGTAATAGGTACAGCATGCATCTACTCACAGTTAAAGCTAAAATTGTGTCAGCACTTGTATTAGGAGCTTCTCCATTCTGGAGGCCTTACAGCACAGGCATGAGATTGTAAATTAAAATGGTCTTTACAGTTTTAGAAGCCACAATGCTCAATAAAAATCTGTGGTGTTTGTACCTTAGAAAAATATGTAGGTATGTTATATATTTTTGTGAAGTTAAAAAACAGCCCAGTGCAAATTTGATTGGAGAAATCATTTCACTAAATAAATATGCTGTCCCTTAATAAAAACTTATTATGGTTTCAATAATAAGATTTTCAATTATGCCATTGCAGCATTTAGAGCATTTAGAAATAGCTGCATACCGTATTAAAAATTATGTAGAAGTCCGGCTGGCATGGCTCAGTGGTTGAGAGGTGACCTATGAACCAGGAGATCACAGTTCGATTCCAGTCAGGGCACATGCCCAGGTTGCGGGCTCGATCCCCTTTTGGGGAACACGCAAGAAGCAGCTGATGAATGATTCTCTCTCATCATTGATGTTTCTATCTTTCCCTCTCCTTTCCTCTCTGAAATCAATAAAGATATATTTTTTAAATAAGTAAAAATGAAGTAGAAGTTTTGTTTAGACTTCTTAGCTAAAGGGTCCTGAGATAGCCCAAGCTCTGGAAATATTTAGACTCTGGACTCCTCCATCGTACAAAGGGTTTTTATACACATGGGATCCTCAAGCGCTCTGAGGAACAGCACACAGCAGGAGCGTAGGTAGTGCTCTTCCTACATCTCTCTTCCGTCTCATTCTCTCCTCACACAGAGCACATTGCCCGAGAAGGGAGGAAGAAACAAAGACACTGTGAATCCTCTTGACGGTTTCACTACATTATGATAGGAAGCTTCCAGCCCTTGAATTAACAACAAACAGATTTTACCACTTACATTTTCATGTGTTTTTAAAGTTACTTTAAACATATCTTAATAGCATTTCCCCCCCTGGATTTTTCCCCTAGTTGATCCATTCCTCATATGGTCTGTATCTTTGAGGCGTTGGTAATATTCCGAGCTGCATGTGAAATGAAGGTTATTTTATGCACAAAGATGTTCAGAAAGGAGATTTACTCCTGTGAATGATTCCTGCATTTGAAAATGTGTTCTCAAGTCAAACTGGCAAGAAAGACTTAAGCTCCATTAGTTGAAAAAATTTACCCTTTTGAAATGATTTAAGGGCCTGTCCATAGTAATTTTGATTTTAGATGAATGTTTTGAAACTCAGTTGCTACATCCAAGGTGGATCTACCCAAGTCCCACCACAGACAGCAGAGCAGCACACATAGCTTACACACGCCAAAATGCCAATATATGTATTCAGCTTTGTAAATACACCTTTAAAAATACCTCGCCATATTTAGCCACTCCTAAATATGTATTTACACAAGTCTGCACACTGTAAGTGTTTACCTGGGAGACAGAAAGGTCTCTCTGGTAAATAATATGGGTTTTATAGCCTTTCATGAAGGAATTTTTTGTTTGCTATGTAAAAAAAAAAAAATCAGCTCCTCTCAGTTATAATTTAATAAAATTTTTCTTTCCCTCTAACTTTACTGCATAGCACTTGAGGTAAAGCCTTGCAATGTTTAAAAAAAAAAAAAAAGGCAACACTGGTGTTAACCCTGGGCACAGAGTGGCTTTGATTCATTCTGCTGAAGACTACAGGGTAGAAAACATGGATACGATGTTTGAAAACCAAACAAATAAAAATAACCTGTCAGGTATATTTTAGAGCTATGGCTATCGAGTAATTACCTTTTTTTTTTCCCCAGGTTAAAAAAAAAATCAGAATCTCTAGGAAGAACCAAATGATTTAAACTACTGTTCCCAGAATTTTCTAGATCATTGATTTAATTTTATATTACCTCAGTTTAAGAAGGTTAAACATTTTCAACTGATAGGCAATATTATGCTAAATTAAAGACGTAAAGAAATTTTTATAGAAGAGCAGCATTGCCCAGAATACCAGTCCAAGGATGGGAAATTTTTAGTTCATACTCTAACTTGCAGATACTTGGCCTTGAGCAATTGAGTTGATGTGACTAATACATTTGAATTTATAAGTTAGGTTGTGATCCACCTTAGACTTAATGAATGATGAATATATACTTAGATATAAGGTACCGAATATGAATAGAGAAAAAGATATCTTTTTAAAAAATAAGACACACTTTCCTTTTTTTAAATTGAAAGATACAAGGTGAAATAGAACCTGTTTGGAATTAAAGAGATGTCCCGTTACTGGGGGAGGGGGGGGGGTTCTGACAATTTTTTTCACACCTCATCCCTGTCTTTGCTCTTCCTTTATTAAGATTTTTGAAATCATCTAACATTAAACATGTGGCTCTTGGTTTTTGTGAGCCACTTTAGGGTCCCAGAAATGGATATGGCTTAATTTAGAATCCTTTAAAAAATGTTAAAGGGAGAATCTCTCTGAAAGGATCCCTCTCCTAATCAGCTCACTTCCTCCTAGAAAATAAATGTGCAGGATTTCCAGCAGCTTGTCTCTGGAACCACTGAAGACTTTCCTGTCATCAGTGGAGTTAGAGACCTACCAGAGAAGAACAAAGACAGGCCCCTCACAAGCATCCTAAAGACACTTAATAAATTACAGCTTTATAGTTAAAGGTCTCCTCTTTCTTTGTTCAATGTCTTTCAAAAGTTTTCTCTTTCAGAATCTTTCTGCACATGGGTGTTTGTGCCTGAGTCTGGTTTATATTGAGGAGGTAGGAAGTATGGACATTTTTGACAAGTCCAGATACAAAAACACTGTAGGATTCTTTTCAAGACAGAAACATATCAACTTTTTAAAAAAAATTTATCTTTATTGTTGAAAGTATTACACATGTCCCCCTTTTCACCCCATTGACCTCGTCCACCTCAGTCCCACCCCCCACCCCCAGGCCTTCACTGCACTATTGTCTATGTTCCTGGGTTATGCATATAAGCATATACGTTCTTTGGTTAATCTCTTCTAGCCCCTCTTTCCCCTCTTCCCCCCTGAGATTCGTCAGTCTGTTTCATGCTTCCATGTCTCTGGATCTATTTTGTTCAACAGTTTATTTTGTTAATTAGATTCCACATATAAGTGAGATCAGGTGATACTTCTCTTTCTCTGACTGGCTCATTTTGCTTAGCATAATACTCTCCAGGTCTCCATGCTGTCCATTTTTATAGCTGCATAGTATTCTATTGTGAAAACACATAAACTTTTTAATGGGTCCAATTATGTACCCCGGTATAAAGTGCCTGATGAAATTTGTGAATGCAAAACAGGTGCTTGTATGTCTTTCTATCTCATCTCTCAATACAGCTTGGAAGACATCAAATTTATTGATGTGTGTGTGTGCATGTGTATGTAAGTATTTACATCTCATATTCAGATGTTTTAAAGTACTTTACTTTCAAGTATTTTTCTTCCATTTATTCTTAAAATGTTGAAAGAAACATCCTATTTTAAAAAATTAAAACAATCTTTTAAAGAAGAAAAAAATAATTTGTTTTAACTTTAAATATGCTTGAAATTTAAATACAAAAATATGCTTAATGAACATGAAACTGGGGAGTTGCAACTAGGTCACCAATTCAAATCTGAATACCCTACCGCTGTCTTATCATGAGTATCTAAAATGAATGCAACAAAAAATATCTGATTATATTTCCATACAAATGTTATACCTACTCTGCTAATTGAAATGGAGCATAATGCACTTTTCTTACATTCAATTTACACTTTTGAAAATTATTCTGTAACAACTTACATTTTCACAAAGCGAACAGAAAATTCATTATCATGTCCAATAATATCCTGATGTGCTCCAAAGGACACAAATAATATCTCCCCACCTTCTGAGTATGAACCCACATGATGTAATTCTTTCAGCTCCATCTTAGATTATCACATAGCTATGCATATGACAGCTTAGCAAGATCACTCCTATACAGCAAATCTATCCTGGCCATGGTGAATTATGTCTCAGGGTACTGCAAGAAGGAACAGATGAGTGAAACTGCTGACTCCCACGTTGGAATCATAGTCTGATAGAAGAAGCACTGTTTTCAGTTTCTTAAAACCTCTCAGACATCTGGGGAAATACAATTTCTATTCATCTGCTTTGACCAGTCACTCCACATCTTATCCCCACAAAAACTCAGACACACATTCAGAGTAAGTAACAAACTCTGCTATGCTAAAAATTACCCTCCACCTCCTTGCCTGTTTTCCTGGAAATAATGTGTGCACTTTGACTCTTGTACCTGAGGGTTCTTTCCTGAAGCTCTGACAAGATTTCAGTGTGCTTGGGTTTGGCTGGAGCCTGAAACCTGCATCTGTTGAGATGAGGGGATAGTGGGAAGGGTACTCAGCTAGAATGAAATCTAGTTTGTGTGGCTGCCAAATGTAATTTTAGGTGCATATTCTCTAAAATTCTCAGGGGATAGTGCCACTCTAACATGCACTAGTTAAATCAGTCCTGGATGTACTGTGCTTTGATCTTACTGCTACCTTATAAGACTGCACAGAATTCAGGGAAGAGAATACATGGTCATAGGGGAAATACAAGCATATCCCAGAGATCACAGTTGAAACACTGGGACTACTTTCTACAAAAAGGAGGAATTTGGAATCCCTTTCAAATATCTCAAGAACTGTTAACCAGAAGGTGGAATGTGTATAGAAGTGTCATGGGATAAAGTGTCTGGCTGAACATAAAGAACGTTTTATGAGTTTGTGCTGTCCCAAAAAAGAATGGACCGACTGCCTTGAGAACCAAGGCAGCATCCAGGCAAAGGCTAGATGGCCCCTTGAGAGTTGGGCTAGATGACCTTCAATCCTCTTCCCAATGCTGAAGTTGCATGAATCTACAAAACCGACCCAGCTGAGGAAGTGCCGAGGGCGCTCATTGAGGAGTTTCAGGATAGACAATCATCCCAACTAGTCATATCCTCATTTTGGTCCTTGCTGAGTCCATGATTTCTTCCAAGGAGCCTGAATTCCCTGTGGTGAATGTAATCATAAAAAGAGCCTGGATTCCAGCATCAGAGTACCCTAGTTTACAATCCTGGCTCTACCATGCAGCTACTTGTATAAATTGAGGAGCCCAATGAACCTAAGAATCTCAGTCATAAATATAAGAATTACTCTCATCTCACAGGGAAGTTATGAGCATATAAAATCATCTGTATATTTCCTGGTGTATGCAGTAGGTATTAATTGTTACAGGTCTATAAATACAAGATAGTGAGATACTGTGGCCAAAACAGCTCACTCCTGGACATCCTAGGGGAGAGTTATCATATTGGAGTAAGTTCTGAAGCAGTGAGCTGGGTGATGTATGTCAATTACCTGCTTCTGTAAAGGCTCCCTTTTCCATCAAATTTATGTTAATCTGGAAAAGGAAAAAGACCTACTGTGGAAATTGTGCTATAAACATATAAAATGTAGTAAATGAAATAATAATCACAGTGATGAACTTCATCAAAATTTACGTGAGATGAATAATGCAGAGGCTGAGGGAATTATTCTCTATAGCAGCAGAAATCCTCTACACAGCTCCCTCTTAATCTCAAGATTCCTCCAGTAATACAGAGTCTATCTGATTATTATCACTCCTTTCTCATTTCAAAATCAAATCACCTAAGGTTGGAAGCATTGGTCACAAGGACAAGGAGAAAGGCCTGATTTCTCTTCTAAATGCATACTTTTCACTCTTGGCAAATAATTCCTTAATATTCAAACTGAAAATTGTGATTTTTTTTCAATCAGGAGGGTAATTATTTTCACATATAAATAGTTGGTCAGTTTGATCCAATAAACTGCTGAGTTTATTAACTAGTTATTCTGTATATTATAAGCCTCAGCTACAATTATTATATATAATTAGCTCTGTATTTAATCTACTTTCAGGTATTAAGCCTATATTTAGCTGGTTACTCCTTTGAAAGTAGAATTAAAGATCTTTGATCTGGTCAGCCTTGACCACATGTATGGGAATTTATGACATGAATTTGGAATTTTACCATCTCTTGAAGGACACTAACAGCCATTGGGTTCTTTTCAGTTTAAATAGGAACATACACACATTTACACTGAAAGTGGTATTGGCTACAATTCCTGCTAAAATGGTTTGTGTGCCCAAGAAGGGATGACTAGATTTGTTTGAAACATTTACTCCTAATTTCAATGACTGGTTTCCTCAAATACACAGCTAAGTTAGGCAACCTTTTAAAGAGTTGAAATCCTTCTTGCAATCTGGTTATGATACATGACTTAATGCAGCATCCTAAGATGCTTGACTTTCAACTTGTGAGTGGTTAGTAGTTGGGAGGTCGTATTCCAGGAACACAATTCTCTCACTCCAGTACAAGTGCTCTTGCACAGAGGAGAGGGGGCAAATTATTCAGAGGGGAAGGCTATGGGATAGCCCCTGGCTTCCTGCCCTACCTTCATGTGGCAGTAATTTTCCTACACATGAGGCAGAGGGCCTCTTCTTGACACACACTGTCTGCCTCGCCTCCCACACACAAACCCACAAGAAAGTCTGACCCAGTGCCTATTAAGGAAAAAAGCCCTGACCTGACCACACAGCAATTCTGGAGCATGAGCAGCAGCCACTGCCTTGCTCCTGGCAAGGGTTTCACTGCATCCCGATTGAAAGTGGACCTACTAAAATTCTTTTGTCAGGAGTCCCAGTAGAGTGTTGGCAATTGAGTGCATACTCTCCCCCGTGGTAGGAATGACTATGGAACGGCATGAAATCTATGTGTTGGCAGCAAGAGAACTAAAGAGGAGTTGGCCTGATACTTAACAAGTTACCTGATATGTTGAATCACCTCTAAAAATAAAAACAAGAGATGTAAAGAAAGTTGTGTGTCTCGCAAAAGAATAAGGGTGGTTAGATAAGCTTTTTGCTTACAAAGAATGATTTTAAAACATGCTGAGGATATGAGCAGAGGAAATAAAAATGTAGAATTGTGAACACCTAAGATGTTTTAGCTCATTCAGAATTCAAGGACTGGGGGTTATAGCCAAACCCCACAATAATTTAGTGAGTATTTATTAGTAATCTGTCAAAAACCCCTCTTATCCACTAAGTTATTATAAATTCAATAAATGCCAGTCATTGAACTTAGGTTCTAAACAAACAGAAATATATCCCACCCTTACAAATATATATTCACAGATATCTATAATAATAAAAGCATAATATGCTAATTAGACTGGACAACTGGACATCCTTCTGGACAAAGCTGCGCCAGCTGTAAGGGCCAAGGGCAGGCAGCCGTGGTGGCCACCAGCGGAAGCAGCAGCAGGGTGATGGGGGCAGTGCCTTCCCCTGAACAGCCTGGTCACCTCCGCAGAGGGAGGACTATGGCTTAGGCCTAAACTGTCAGTAGGACATCCCCTGAGGGCTCCCAAACTGTGAGAAGGGGCAGGCCCAGCTGAGAGACCCCCCACCCCCAGTGCACAAATTTTTGAGCACCGGGCCTCTAGTAAGGTATAAACCCTTCAGATAGCAAAGGATAAGTGGTAAGAATTAGAGAAATTTGAGTAAAGGCATTAAAAAGAAAAATAAATATTCTAGAGAATCGTTCAAATATCTTTTTTATTTTTCAAATTTCTCAGTGTGGTAGTGGGTCCGTCTTTTCCCTCTCCACTCTGTTACATTGCCTGATTGGTCAAAGACACTGCCTCAGTTTTCTACAAGGTCAGAATGACTGTTACTTCTCTTTTTCCTAACTAGCTTCTGACCTATTGACCCCAAGACAGGCATAGTCCTAGAATAGATTTGAATTCTAAGTCACACAAATACAATGCTTCTTCCCAAAGGAATGTTTTGGGATTTCTTTCACTGGGACACTGTGCTTTCTCAAAAAACCTAAATGAGTAGAGAGGACAGCTTTGCTCATGGACACCACTACCCGCAGAGAGCACAGATCTTGGGGCTAGAGAGAAGCACTGGGGCAAAGCTTCCATTCTCTGAGATCCTGGTTCAATGTGATAAAGCCACTTCAGTATCTGTCATTAAATTCAATCTCCAACTTTATTTGATTAAAAAAAACAAAACCACGTTGTTTATTAGATTAAAAAAAAACAAAAAACCTGCCAATGCTTCAGGTAATACAGGACAAAGATAAAAAGTGTCTGTATGAGCCATGCAAAGTGGCAAAAATAGAGCGCAAAAATGTGTAAATATTGTCCTTAATATGACCAAGATTTTAAAAGTAAAATGAAGAACCTGTCAATGGGGCTAAAATTGAACCACTCAAACCAGGCTCAATGTTTATAAATGAAGAAGAGCCAAACCAATAATAATATTGTGGCATTGATTCTTTATGGTCTCAGTCACACCCACCTCATCATTTAATATATTTTTTCTCCTAATATGTGTTCAATCCTTTTTGATGGCTTGGCTCAGAGCTTAGATAATGGAGCCAAACCATATCCCTTTGGTTGGTCTCAAGCTTGGCTGGACTTTCAATGACTTCCACTCTCATATTAAGAGCCACTCTCACAAAAGGCTTAATATATAATAAAGCTACCTACCTAACAAGTAATAAGAATCAGCATTTCTGAATTAGTTCTATGAGCCAGTCACTGTGCTTAGGGGTTTACACACAGGATGTCATTTAATCCTCATAAGAACAGGCTGGGGTAGCTAGAATGAGACCCATTTTTCTGATAAGGGAACTGAGGCAGAGAGCTTAGGACTTTCCCAAAGTCACAGAGTTAGCAAACAGTGAAACCTTGTTTCTGTCAACTGCATTTTAACTGTCAGGGTGTTGTTCTGCTATACTTTGAGGCAAATTTCCTGACAAATTAGGATTGCTCCTTGTGGAAATGTAGAAGGCTTCATATTGCTGCAATATGTGAAGGCTGCCAACATTTCCTAAGGGGTCTGCCTGGGAAATAAATTGCTCACTGTCAGATGGCACAGAGATCTGAGTCAGCTCACAAACATGCAATCAATTCCTAACCCCCCACCCTCTGCCGCCACCACCACCAGCAGCAGCAGCAGCATCAGCAGCAAGAAACATTAGGACTGCTGCACACCCACACTGCAAATTATTTTTTGTGATTTGTGTTTTCTCGATTTCTTTTCAAAGGTAGTCGGTGTAGTATGAATGCCCCTATATGCAAATATTGGGGGAGGGGTTACCCGAAGCGTGAGTTACCTCGGGCCAAACCCAAAATAGCCCTGGTCCTCCCACCTCTGAACTTAAAAGCCAGCCCATTCTCCCTTCTCTGCTGCGGTGACTGCAGTGGTCACAGGCCGCACAGCCTGGGTGGTCCACCACGCCCAAGTAACCTTGGCCAGGGAGAACCACATGCCCTGGTTCTGGGGTAGGAAAGGCAGGGGAGAAACAGATAGAGCTGATAAATACACTCTGGCTTCCCCCAACTCCCTCTTGGGGAAAGTCAACTATATACGAGCTGACTGTGCTTACACAAGGCGAAGCTTCTCAACAGTACAGCTCTGTCTTGCGTTGCCTCGGGTTTTTCCTTCCTGACTACCGGTTAGCAACACGGGAGGCCACGTGGCACCTCAGGCTGGTGGGCGGATCATGACACTGGGAGCAAAGAGGCCCATGTTCTGACTCCAACTCAGTCACTCTCAAGCCCAGATGTTCAGCTCTCTGCCCATCCATGCTCTTCATCTGATATTTCTCTGGGCATTGGGTACTGGGGCTTATTTGTTTGTTTATTTCCTGTAGATAGGGCGGGCGGGGGGGGGGGGGGGGGGGGGGGAAGAAAGTATTTCTGCCAAACTTATGCAGGCCCTGACTCTATTAGAAAGCAATCATTTGCAGCAAGCAAGGTTCAGTCCTCGAAAGAATTCAACTAGACGTCAGCTTTCATATCTTTTAGAAGGCTGACAGGAGGGTGGCAGGGAGAACCTAGGCCCCCTCAGGCGCATCCCTTCTCAGAGAGAGGAGGCGATGCACCTTCCCAGAGTCAGGAACGGAGAAGAGCACTGTCCCCATCGTGTAGCGGAGAGCGCTCTTGCTCCAGCCTGTAACAGGGCTCTCATCTGAGCCGCATTTGCCACAAAGCACCGGTAGAAACCGAGAACCACTACCCCTGGGGAAAGACCCTCTTCTTTATGAAACTCATAAAGGAACCAGTCCTAGAAGATGAAAGAATACAAACCTTCCCTCAATTAAATAAAAATGAAAAAAAAAAAACGTGTCTGGATGTGTTAATGCCATAGGCTGCAGGGTTGGGAGAAAGAACTGGAGACTGGCCTTTTTTGTTGCTGTTGTTAACTGGAAAGTCCATTTTCCACCTTTATTCAACAGGCATGAGGAGCAGATCTCATGGCCACAAGTTGTTTTATCTAATTTTTCTCCCTCCTGGTTTTCTTTGTTGTGAGTTCTAAACTGCTTTGTATCCTTCCATCCTTTACAACTACTGAGTCTCTGCTACAGATCTGTAAAAATAAACAGGCCATTGCCAGTCAGTGGCACCACATCCTGTGTTAGCGCTGATGATAAATAGGAGTGAGGCAGGTAGCCCCCAAGCACATCTGGGAAGCATCCTCGCCTCTAAACAGAAGCACACAGCACTCAATTCTAGCCAAAGCTTGTTTGGCCTTGTGGTCTGCTGAGTTGAAATGGTTATGCGATTTTCCCTCTGAATCTAAAGACTATGTTTTTCCTCTGACATTTTTTCTTTTCTAAATTTTGCCATATAAAAATATAACCCCTTGGGGGAAACTATTGGCTTTAGCCATGAATCCCAGGTGTATCCTAATTAGCTTTAAAACTATATATATATATATATATATATATATATATATATATATATATATATATATAAGCTTCACGTTGAAGACAGCTAAAGCAAGGAGCAGCCACAATTTGGGGCTAATTAACTCTTCTGGTGACTGAAAACGATGGTCTCAAAGAGTCTGTGATGATACGATTCTACCCAGGATCATATCTGTTCTTTCAGCTTCTTTTAAATTAATCAGCTTTATAATGATTAGCAACCTGAAATTATTTTTAGCTCTAGTTCTTATTTATTCTTTTCCTTGTCCCAATTTTGTATTCTTCACTTTCTCCCAGATAAACCCTCCAACCTCTGCTTAAAATATAGGAATTTCACCCTAACTGGTCTCAATGGATAGAGCATCGGCCTGCGGACTCAAGGGTCCCAGGTTCGAGTTCGGTCAAGGGCATGTACCTTGGTTGCGGGCACATCCAAGGGGTTGTGCAGGAGGCAGCTGATTGATGTTTCTCTCTCATTGATGTTTCTCTAACTCTCTCCCTCTCCCTTCCTATCTGTAAAAAAATCAATAAAACATATTTTTAAAAATTTAAAAAATAAAATATAGGAATTTCATGAGCAAAAATACACTGAGGGAGTTAGCATGGGGAACAATCCTTCTTTTGCATCCTACATACAGCAGTCTCAGAAACCAGGGCAGACTGATGAAGGGCAAAGAAAGGGAAAAGAACCATGACTCCGCTGTCTCCAAGAACTCTTATTTTGCACCCTAAAATCTTAAGCGGTTCTCTCCCACTTTTCTGAACTGCTCAAGGGAATGCTGCTTCTATTCAGAGTGGTGTCTTGGTAGCTGATCTGCAGTAGAAGGAAAACCACACCTGTGGTTATAAGATGGTCCCAGAAGGGACCAGCTAGAGATGCCTTAATTGTGCGCAGCTGTCCATCCGTCTGGGCTAGCCTGTGACAGTCAGCAAGTGGGCCTGGAAAGTTGCAATAAAAGCACACTAATTTCTACTGAGGTCTCTTCCACCCACCTGTCAGGGAAGGCATCCTTTCATCCAGCTTACAGTGTCCATGGTCTAAAAGGGATATCCAGCAGACTTAGACAAGGAATAAAAATCGTCCATCTTATATTAAGAAAAGAGAATATTGGCCCTGAAATCAAAAGAGCTGACCTCTAATCTAGAGTTTCTCCTTATGAATATTAAATCAGGGGATTGTGAAGGCCCCTTCCCCCTATAAAGGTTCTGTGACAGGATGTGTTCTCACATTCGCTCCTTTGAAGACCAATGGCTGGCTTCTGTGCAGATATAAAGTGGAGGAATCAGACTCGAGGATACCCAGATTCACATTTCATAGGGAATTCTCATAGACACATGTTTACCATTTTTTTTTTCTGGAATCCGGAGAGCTCTTGCAGGTCAATGTGGATTATAAGGCTTACATGAAATAAAATACTATTTTTCTGATACACTGACCACCAGTTAGAAGGTTAAATTGAGATTCCTTTGCAAAGCAATAAAGCAACTCTAAAAGTTTAACTAAGATAATAAATAAATATAACTACAACAATAGAAACACCAAATGAACACTTATTCTGTGCCAGACACTGAGCTCAGGATTTCTACCTGTGTTATCCCGGCTTAGCATTATCAACGCACTCTGTCCTCTCATTCTGTTCTCCAATTATCCCCTCAGGCCTGATGCCATATGTCTACCTGCACAGAGATTTTTGTGTACGGTAATATCTTTGTGCACAAACATACCCAACCAGTCCAAATCTACCCTAAGGACCTCCATAGCCTTCATATCAACACATTACTTTCTGATGGGAGGAAAAGAGCTCCATATTTGTCAAAAAGGAAAGCAGTCTCCGTGTTTGTTTTTTCCTGGTGCACTTCCTTCAAGTCTCTGGAATTATTTTATCTACACAAGGAGTGTTTAAATCAATATCTGCAAAAGCTCTTAAGCTATAATAATCAGGATCTTCAGCACTCAATATATTCTGACAAGCCCTCCCTCCATGTCAAGTGAAGTGGGTTAACTCTTAGGTAAGGATTCTTAAACCCACTCCTTAGCTACTAGTATTTTCAGTAGGAAAGTCCATGATTATTAAGTCAAATGCAAGGGGACAAGCATCCCCAACTATATAGTTTTAATTCCCTTTAAGTCCAACCTACACAAACTTCATCACTCCCTTGTAGTGTTGCTAACTAATGAGTTGAATTTTGGCAGTCCATTAATCCTAATTTTGTAAACATTGATTTTTTTTTTCCTGGGTTTTAAATGGAGCTAAAATTAACATGGTTTTTATTTTGTTTTGTTTCGGTCTTTTTGTGTGTTTTTTTAGTATAACCTCCATTTCAACTTCCTGCTACTGGATATTTTATTACAAGAAACAGCTCTATCCTTGATCAGGGTCTAAAAAGAAGTCAGCAGAGTTCTGGGAATTATGATCCCACCTCTCATCTTGTTTCACACACTTCCCCTGTCCCTTCTGGGACATGGAACCGCCGTTGACTTCTAAGGAAATTCACTTGAGGCTCAATTAAAACTACAGGGCAGAGAGAAGAGGCATGTCCTCACCTTTCCCTCCCCAGTAGTATCTGTTTCCAGGACCAATCCTGTCTAGGAGGACATTTGAGGGCTTGTGGTATACGACTAAACTGGGAGGGTGAACCCAGCACTCACTCATTTGACAACTCCTGGTTCACTTCCACTTCCTCTCTTAAGTACAAATGTCTAAAATTTAAAATTGAAAGGATCTCTGGCACCAAAGGGAGTGCTCATGGCTTCTGATCTTTCCCCAACATTCTCCGGCTTCCTAGCCATTGCCATTTAGCAAAGAGCTTAGAACAGAACAGTTTTATTAGTGTAGAGGACATGAAATGTGAACTACACTCTTTTTATTTAAGCTGAGAAGGTAATTTCACATCACTCATTTCCACATCATGCTCTCTCCTTAGTGTGGTCTCACCTAAAACAAGCTATCTATTCTATCTTTCTTCCTTTTCTTTCTCTGTGATAGCCTATTCCAAAATGCTTTGAGCCTTTCCCCTTATTTTTCTCAAAACTACCGTTAAAGAGCCTCTCTTCCTTTCTCTACTCCCTTTAGTCTGTTGCCATTCCTTCGTATTTCTACTGACAAAATACAAAGCCAGTCTCTAAGCATTATCTGCTCACTTATGACAAACCAAGCAACCATATTTCTTCTTTTGAATCATCCTGACATTTATCACTGTCCTTCGAGATTTTATGTTGCTCACTGAAATTCTAAAAGCAGTCACCAAATCAGTCTTGGGAAAGAAAAAAAAAAAAAAAAAGTTCTCCAGTGCCAAAGGTTGGACTTTTGGTGATGAAGAATAGAGGCCTCGTGGTCAGATCACAAACAGACAGGTAGAAATCTCAGTTCCAGCTTAGTGTCATAAACTATTTGTGCCTCATTTTTCCCCATATACAAATTAAAGATATGATAGTTTTTACTTCTCAGGCTAATTGTGAAGATTAAATGAGAGCCTATGTATAACACTTAGCATAGTACCTGGTACATGGATTCTTAATAAATATTAGCTACAAAACAAAAACATACACAATTATTTATCAAAGATTACATCCTCAGGCCCCAGTTGTAGTTTGAAGATTATTATTCTACTATCCAGTGGTCGGCGGTTTGCCGCTCTGTTGACTAATGAATTTGCCGACCACTGGGATAGGGGCTTAATCACAAGGAACAACAACAGCCTGTAATTATTGGAATTGAGAGTCTAGGTCAGTGGTCGGCAAACTCATTAGCCAACAGAGCGGCAAACCGCGGCTCGCGAGCCACAGTTTGCCGACCACTGTTATACCATTTCATTTTCAGCAGCATTTTATTTTATGGTCTGAGGAATGTGGGAAGGTGTACACAGACGTATATTTGCATTTTGAATTTTTGAATTTTTGAATTTCCCTTTTATTGACCTGCCACCATGTCTGAAATCCAGCAGTAAGTGCCTACATTTTGTGAGATGCTGTCAATCAGACTATGACTGGTAGGAAGAGGTAGGGATCTAGTTCCTGCCCTTTAAAATCTAGCTGGAAGAGAGGATACACACTCAACTGAAAATACCAGCCACACAAGAGCCATCTCACACACCTCTGCTAGTCACTGATTAAATGAGTGGCACAGTTACTGTCAGTTTAGACAACTACTACCTGACATGGCCTAGGAAGAATTCATGGCGTGAGAGAACTAAAGCTTAGCCTTGACGTATGGGCCTGTTTGGATCAGATAAGAGAAGTAGGCTGAGCATTACCAGCAGGGAAATTTCAGAAACAGTGGCCCAGAATAGAGTGGACATAATAGAGTGTGTTCAGTAGACAGTTAGGTTCTGAATTGTGCTAGAGCTAAGTGGGAATATTTCACACCTACTTCCAGTGGAAGATGGAGTAGGACCAGCTTATGCTTAAGTCACTGAGTGTGGGCTTTCACTTTGAATTTCTTATTGTGACTCAGGTATGACAAAGAAGTTTCCTGTAGAAAACTATCTCCTAGCAATTGTCAGTGGTTCATTAGAACTCTTTTGAGGATTCTGAGGCCACTGGCTCAAAGGAAAACAAAGAATGTCTTAATGTCTGCCACGAGAAAGGAGAAAGAGGTGACTTACAGGCTTTAAGTCTGACATTCAGGCAATGTAAACAACGGAGGTCAAGGAAGGCAATTCTATCCAAAGAATGATGCAATAAAAGAGATGTTTTAAAAGTTTAATTTGGCAACAGATCATAGGGTGGGCTGCTGAAAGAAGAGAGGAGGCACGAAAGCCACTTTGGAGGTTTTTGCTGAAACCAAGACAGCAGTAATGCAAACATAAAAGAAGGACACATTTAAAGGAGTGTAAGAACTAATCGATATACTTAACATGACTTCTAAAGAACCTTTAAATTGAGTTAGGGTATTTTTAATAGACTAGTTTTTTTTAGAGCAGTTTTAAATTCATAGCAATATGCAGCAGACAGTAAAGGGTTTCCCATACAGCCTCTGCACCCACACATGCATAGCCTCTCTCATTATTAACATCCCCAACTAGAGTGGCACGTTGGTTACAACTGATGGACCAACACTGACACATCACCAGCACCCAAAGTCCAGAGTTTCCATTAGGATTCACTTTGGAAGCTGTACATTCTATGGGTTTGGACAAATGTATTATGACGTGTATCCTCTATTATAGTATCATACAGCGTAGGTTCACTGCCCTAAAAATATCTGTGCTCTGCCTTTTCCTTCTGCTCTAGCCCCAGGCAACCATTGATCTTTCTACTGTCTCCATAGTTTTATCTTTTCCAGAATATCATATAGTTTGAGTCATATAGTATGTAGCTTTTCAGATTAGCTTCTGTCACTTAGAAATATGCATTTTACTGTCCTCCATTGGAATGAGCTTGGTAGCTCATTTCTTTGTAGAGCTGAATAATGTACCATTGTTTGGATGTACCACAACTTATTTATCCATTCATCTACTGAAGGACACCTTGGATGCTTCCAAGTTTTGGCAATTATGAATAAAGCTGTTACAAACATCCATGTCTTGGTTTTCATATAGACATATGTGTTTTCCTCTTTGGAAAAAATTATCAAGGAACACAATTGTTCAATTATATGATAAGAGGACATTTAGTTTTGTAAGAAAGGGACAACTTGCTCTCCAAAGTGGCTGTACCATTTTACATTCCCACAAGCAATGAATGAGAGTTCCTGCTGTTTCATGTCCTTGCCAGCGTTCGGTGGTGTCAGTGTTTGGATAATTCCACTAGCATGTAGTGGTATCACATTATTGTTTTAATTTGCATTTTCCTGATGACATATGATGTGTTGCAGAGTTAAGACATTTTGATTCTTGAGAAGGGTACCATATTGGCTAGTTTTACATTAGCAATGGTTTATTTTTTCCATGCATGCATTACCAAGCATTGCACTTAACAGACAGCAAGAGGGCATTTGAAATACAATGTAGGTAAGTTCTGAAAAATTATCCATAAGGAAAATTTTGGATAAGGTCTATTCTTAATGTCAGTGAGTATTTTGGTAATCATGGTAAATGCTTCATCCTGGTAAAGCAGAGGCCACCTGGAGGGATTCAATAACCTTGGCAGAGATGTTGGAAAATAGTGAACCTAAACTTCACCTTCTTCATAATTTCAACCAACACCTCTGGCCCTGCTTTAGTTCACCCACTTCTGTCTTCCTATCTTGTGATAAGCTGACTACATGTATAAGGTATATCATGGCAGTTATGCTAGAAAAATAGATACAAGGCTAAAGCCATATCTCATTTTAAAAACAAGTCTCCCAAAAGTCCTCCTGGATGATAGGGCAGAGGTAAAAGGGGAAGACACTGATTATAACCATTGATACTGCAAAATGTATTTATTTGTTAATTTGTTGAGGGGACACTATGTATGAGCTCTGAATTAAAAAACACTTCAAAATTATATAACA
Source organism: Corynorhinus townsendii (assembly GCA_026230045.1). NCBI lineage: Eukaryota > Metazoa > Chordata > Mammalia > Chiroptera > Vespertilionidae > Corynorhinus > Corynorhinus townsendii. The sequence goes on along the minus strand of JAPDVU010000012.1, from coordinate 23,646,388 downwards.
ATGATGTATAACCTCCAGAAATATGCATTCTATGTAGGAGGGGGAAAAAACATGTTTATGAAAATTAAGGAATACATGAGAGGGCACAGGCCATACATAACAAATGTTCCTGCCTTGTATCTCACCAAATAGGCTCCGATATGCTGCAAGTTGGCTGAAGGAAAGTAGGATTTGGGAAACAGGAATAGCCATTCATGTAAGGGCTGAAGCACAGAGATTTCCCAGAGCTAGATGAAAGCTAGGCAAAAGAGAATAACAAATGAGGAGGATCTGTGTGGTGAAGGACTAGCCCTGACTGGGGCTCCCCCCTTTCTGTACAAATGTGTTGATTATGTGAAACCAACTAGGCTGAGGGAAAGATGGTTGGAACATTTCCTTAGACAATGGCCCGATTGAAAGGTCACTTCCTGCCACTTTCCATATCCCTGAGGGGGAATCCCATCCTGGCTCCCAGTACACAGTGATGGCTATGTTGAAAGCCAGGCTTCCAAACAAATGCCTGCCTTGCAGTATTGCAGAATCATAGGCCTCCACTTTGGGGTTTAGAGATGAATTAAAGATTAGTATTCATGCTAAATGTCCACTCAAATATAATGCAATCTGTACAATTTTTCAACTCATAGTCATTGCAAATAGCTGTGAATGTTTTTCTATATTTTGTTGACTCTATGATTTTTCATATCATCTGAGAAACAGAAATTCTTCACTCCCAAATGAGCAACATTTTTAACTCAACCCTGACCCTAACATGATAAAAATCTGTGCCGTTGAAAAGAAACATAAAGTGTTTTGTTGTTCTGTTCTTTCTTTTCCCCTGAAAGCCATCCAAGGGATGAATCCCGTTGCCTGTGTTCACAATGAATATGACATAGAAAGAGCATGGTATTTTAGACAGAGCTTTCAGAAAAATCCATATAAGGGCAAAAAGAAACATTTGATGCTGAATTCTTTCCTAATTTAAGGCATTTTTAGTACAGTTTTTATTTAAAAAGAAAAAAAAAGGAATAAGAATTCCAGGGCAAATGCTCCTGGGATTTCTTGTGGGAGATGAATGTAGTGATGAGCAGACATTGTTCAAGATTGTTCAAGTCATTGAAGGAACCAAAAAAAAAAACTAAATGTCTCCTCTCTGTGCCTAACCAGCACCAGCCTACACAAGGGATCTCATCTCTTCCCCAGCCCACAGTCCACATCCTCAGCTCTTGAATCCCAACATAACTCAATACTCTAGCATATTACACATGTTGGTGTGTTATTTTGAAATTGCTCTGAAGTTACTTAGTGGAAACATTGCATAACCTAATGCAATGCTTATCAAAGCAGATGATCTACATCAGAATCACCTGAGGTTTTATTAAAAGGCAAATTCCTTAGCCCATACCTAGAATTGCTGAATGTGGAATGTCTATGAGAGAGGCCTGGGTATCTGCATTGTTAGAGGCAGTCCTGTGGTTCAGATTCACTTGTAAACAACTCTGGACTTTGAACTCTGGGCTTAGTTCTACTACTGAACATTTGTTGTGGACTCTCAGCCAGTTGCTTAATCTCTGTTTTTTCAACTCCAACATAGTATTATTGTGATGAAATATAAGCAGAAGTACTCAAACATAAAGAAAAATATGCCATGTACCTCTGAATTCCGTAATTAGATTAAAAAGTCTTTGAGATCCAGGGATTTCTTTTTTGTATTTTCCCTATTGGTAATGTCATATTGATAGCTGGATTTTAGTAAACTGTTGTTTAATATACTATACAGCAGAAGACTTGAAAGCATTTCCACCCTGATACTTAGAGAAAGTCAATTAGCCACTAGGAATCTACCTCAATGTAGAATTTACTTTGGTTGAATTTACTATGAACCTGGGTCTTCTCTAGCTGGGACTTAAAGGTTAATAAACTATCAGAATTGATTAAACTTAATAAAACTGTGTTTGCTATTTAACAATGCTTATAAGGTGGACATGTAAGGCCTCCTTCCTAATTTATTTAATTTTCCAGGAGAAAAATAACTCAGGTAACCTAATAAGTCATGTTGAGAACATGATTTTAATGCTTTCTCATATCAATACTTTGAGTACTATTTTACACTCCTATTTTACAAATGAATAAACTGAATCAAAGGGAAGTTAAGTGGCTTTCTCCACAGCCTGATATGTGGTGTATCTAGAAGAGGGGAAGGCCTAAGTGTGGCTGATCACTGGGGCCAGGCAGGGCGAGTGCTGAGACTGCCAGGGAGGACGCTCACTAAGGCCACTCACTTAATGCCTGACCATCGTCCTTCTTTTGGTCGATATATTTATTTCTTTAAATGTGGTTAAGTATTTATTCAGGTTCAGATCCATTTTACAAGTTCTGGAGTCCTTTTATCTTGTAAAGTCAGTGTTTCCCCAAGTCTATTTTATTTGGTAAAAGGATGAGTACTTTTTTCATATAAAGAGTTTTGTATTTATGATCATGGTTATTATAAAAAATATATAACCCATATCCTCAAATCTAATTTCAAAATACTATTCTAAAGATGAGGTTAAATAATTTAAACTGGTTATTTGATATAAAGTTAATTTAATGAAAAGCATGAAATAATAGTTTTGATATTGTGCAGAAATCACCAATATATGGAAGGAATAATAAGGGCAATTGGGGGAAGATTGCTTTAAATTGATTTACCTCTCTCTGTTTCATTTGGAGTTGCTTTTAGAGTTTAACTTTAAGGAAAAAAAAATATTTGTTTCTGTTTTCCAGGTCTTCAGGGGCTGCCTCAAAGTAGCCCCTCAAAAGCCAATAACATATATGTATATCATTCAAAATTATATTGCTGACTATTTAACACCAAACTATACTAAATATACAGTGAAAATAGCTCCATGTATTGACTTATACCTGATTTATACACTGTTCTAGTCATTGCACATATGCTAGTGTTAATTATCAGAACTCCTGTGGGGTAGTTATCATTATCCCCAATTTATAGGTATGCAAACTGAGACCGTGAAAATGCAATAATTACCTAGCAGCCCCCTAACTTACTAATATGGAAACCAAAACTGAAACTCAAATATATCATTCCTCGAAGTGCTTGTTTTTTTCCCAATACATATTGCTTCCCTGTACTAAATTTCTTAAAATATATTACCTAAAATATTTTACAATGTCTTACACAGATAAGTTTCAATGAATATCTATACTAATAAAAGGGTAATATGCTAATTAGAATGGGAGACCTTCCAGGAGACCTTCTGGACAAAGCCATGGTGGCAGGGCCGAGGTAGAGGCGGTTATAGGCCAAGAGGGGAGGGCAGTTGTGGGTGATCAGGCCGGTTGCGGGGGGGGGGGGGGGGGTGGGCATTGGGGGTGATCAGGCCAGTGGGGAGGGGCAGTTGGGGGTGAGCAGGTCATCAGTGGGGGTCAGTTGAAGGTGATCAGGACAGCAGGGGGCAGTTTGGAGTGAGAAGGCCAGCAGGGGGCAGTTGGGGGTGAGCAGGCTGGCAGGCAGAGTGGTTAGGGCAATCAGGCAGGCAGGCAGGTAAAGGTGAACAGTTAGGAGCCAGCAGTCCCAGATTGCAAGAGGGATGTCTGACTGCCGGTTTAGGCCCAATCCCTGTAAACCTGCAGTAGGACATCCTTCGAGGGGTCCCAGATTGGAGAGGGCCAGGCTGAGGGTAACTCCCCACCCATGCACAAATTTTGTGCACCAGGCCACTAGTATTATATAGAAAAGCTATACTATATTACTGTGTCTGTTTGTCTTGAAAAAAAAATTGAGTTTATTGTATTTTGTATGTGTTGGCTTTGAGTCACTATGTTTCTTTTCTCTGAAGCTAATACTTCTTCTACCCATGGAAATGAGAATCTGGCAACTATATGTATACATGAGAGACCATATTGTCCTGAACAGCTAGGGATCTACACCTCTCATAAGTCAGAGTCACTCTGATTGATTTTTCCTGTAAATCTTGACTAAGGACTACTTTGCTAAACAGATAACGGTAAACTGGGGAGCTATGGGACAGTAGATGGGGTGGAGAAGCAGAGAGAGAAGAATGAAGCAAGAGTGCACCTAGAACCAGAGAAATAGCCTGAAAGGAGAGAAAGTGAGAGAGAGAGAGAGAGAGAGAGAGAGAGAGAGAGAGAGAGAGAGAGAGAGAAACATGACCTCTCCTGAGCCTCAGTTATGCATCTCCTACCCATGTGCTCTGTAAAGTATCTGTACAACAAATTCTTGTTTTAATTAAGCTAGTCTGACATGGAGCTCTGTTATTATAACCAAAACTAAGTTAATTAATACAGTCACAATGTTGGAAAGATATTTCTCCTTAAAAACACTTTCCAGTGAGTGGCCCTGAAACATTCAGGTTCATCTGATCATTTACTGGTAGTGACAATATGACAGATTATTTCAGTTAGTTTTAGAAGCCAGTCCATTTGACTACATCGTAATACATACACTAAATATGCAAAGATAAATGATGCAGGTTTTTGGTGAGTTTGATTAAATTACCCAAATATTTTTGTATTATAAAGACATTCAAATGAGAAAATACTACTTTCTCCCCTAAAGAGCAGAATCACAAAAGATGGCCTTTATTGATCCACTAAACATGTTTGTCTCATTTAGCTCCTTTGGTTGCTCCTTCTACTCATCCTGTCTTAACCATTCTTAGTAGAAATTCTGGAATAATTTTTGACCCAGACAAAAGTAGAAGCAGATTTAGCAACCAAAGTATGTATATTACTTAGCATGTGTTAATATGATGGTACATACCAGAGGAACAAAATAAAATCATCACAAGAAATTACTGCAAAACAAAAGCACTCTGTATAATTCGAACTAAGCCTTGTAACTGGTTTAAACAATTTGGTTTTGATTTTATACATCACCAAAGTGAGACATTAAAGAAGAGTCTACACAGAGCACTTTTTTGTTGTTCATCCATGTTTTCCCTTGGGTTTAAGAAATGGGGAGAAAAAACAATGGAAAACCATAGCTTTTTTTTTTTTTCATTGAATTGATTTTTAAAAAATGAGTTTGGAAATTAAAATCAGATTTTTTTTAAGCAAGAAAAAAAATACATCTGAGTAAAGCTCTTATACTAAATGTCTCAGCAGAATGTGGATTAAATTATTGGTTTTAAAACCACCCTTTAAAAATGGCACTGACTCTGGAATGGAAAAATCAGTGGATCCAAAGTAGAACAAGATTTTGACACTAGTAAAATTGAAAGCTAAATTAAAACTTGGTGTAAGTTATTTGAAGATTTAATAATCCTAGGAAAATTCTGCTTATAACATCTTCCTAGCTGAAATTAATATTTTCCTAAGTGTTTGCCTTTAATGATTGTTTCTAATTTATTACAGAAATTCTTTAGGTTATAGCTATTGAAACCTGTAATTTGATCCTCCAAGTAGACTTTTGGGAAGCAAATCCACGTGGGCCTGAGTATCCAATCTCTTGACCTTGGTTTCAGCTGTAAGTTCTTCTTTTCAATGTGTCTGCCCAAGAGAGGAAAGGCCAATCTAGAGCTGTGGGAGGTACCCTTGCTTTGTGAGTCGCCATAAAAGTTGGCAGGTGCTAAAAGATCGAGTGCTATAAGACCACAGCTGAAGTTATAAATACATGTTTTTAGAGAAAAAAATATAGTTAGTAGCATATTAATATTATTGTATGTCATGCTACAGATGAATTTACTTCTACAAAATGAATACCTTGTTGAAAAATGAGCCAGCAGAGGTTGCTTTTGAAAGGAAGAATTAATGCACAAGGTTTACATAGAATATTTTTGTTTGAAACCTAAAAATTCAATGTGCATTACTCATTGAATTCATCAGACCACTCAGAGTTATTATTAGGCACTGTTAATATATTAGTATACAGAAAAGTAATGGGCCAGGCTGGCCCTAAACTGGCAAATAAGCAAGATTCCATGAAGAGCCTATTAGAGACAATATCACCCTAAATCCCCACAAGCAGCACCTTAACCCCTGGTTGATGACAGTGGAAAGATGTAGCTGTTAAAAAGCAAACACTGTTGAGCTCCTATACAAACTCCGCTGCTTACAAGATCCTTCCCCCTACTCCTTTCTTTGGGAATAATTTTCTTTTCTTTTACTCTCAGTTTAAATGTCATCGTTTCTCTGAAGCTTCCCCCCATCAAAATTTTGCCCAATCCCCACTGCAACAGAATTGATAAGTTAATCACATATTCCTCTGTGTTACCATAGCATTGTGCTAATACTTGTAGCACGGCACTTATCATGTTGTGTTATAATTAGCTCTGTGTACCTTGGTCTAGCTTCACGATCCTGGAGACTTTTGAAAGTGGGGACAAGGTGTAATTCATTCAGTGCTTTGTTTATAATAGGTACCATCAGAAACACATGAATAAAATCCTCTTAATAAAAGTATAGTCACACATTCCCTCACTCCTTTTTTTGACAAGTAGTGTCATATAGTGTATATTTGGTATCTTATTCCAAAATATTTTCTCAGACCCATTTCTCAGAAGTAGAGGGTAGAGACCCAGAGGTCACTGGAAATCTTTCAAATGCATGTGATGGATGTGAAGTCTCATTAAATGACAGAAGTACATTTAGTGCCATGCTAGTATCAAGCATGGATGACCATGCTTGTGAGTTCTTGAGCTCTCAGAGTTGGAAGATACTTTATGAATAATCTATTTCAAGTTCAGTGCAAGAATCCCTCTCCCCCTGTTCCTCACAGGTAAAATCTGTCTAGATACAACCAAGGCAGAAATCATCTTCCTCACAGACAGCCTGTTCCATTTCTGAAGAAGTCTGTTTCTTAGAATGCACTTCCGTTTACTGAGCCAAATCAAATTCCCTGAACTTCAAACATTGATCCTGGCTCTCGCCTCTAATGTTTCAAAGATTTAATCTAATCCCTCTTCAAATATTGAAAGGCAGCCATGGTTCCCTCTAGGTATTTTCCACTACAGCCTATAAACCTGACTAAATCTGTATCATCCAGCACACATGTGTCTATTAACCACAAGGACATCACAAGAGATCACTTCAAAGGACCTTTCTCATGTACTAATACCAGTATTTCTTTAACCACCAACTAAATAAGCAATCACTTAATAATTTATTTGGATCTTTGCTCATTTTTGTTTTTATATTCTATATTTCCTTCTGTTATCAGTTACAATTCAACTGGGGAGAAGGGGCTCTAAATATTTTAAATGGGAGAAGAGGACGAACTTATATAAGGAATTGGATACACAGAAGCAGGAAGGCTCACAGACAGAACAGGGAGGGAGCGGTGCAGCACCCTAGGGATTAGAAATAGCAGGAAGTCACTAGGACTCCTAGGCTAGAGGAGAAGAGAGAGAGGACCCTGTGATACCAGGACCAGAAGTTAGGGTCACCTAGAGTAAGGCAACATGAATATATAACAGGAGCTGTAGCTATAGGGAAGACACTACAGGAGACATTTCCAGAGACATTACCTGAGAAACAGAGAAACAGGAAAAATAACCTGCTTTCCCCATCCTGCAGCCCTTTACTCTCCCACTGGGGTTTCCCACTGGCTAAACCCACTGGAGAGAAAGCTGACACAGAAATCTGGAAAAGGCAGCCAGTAGGGGAACTAGAGCAGGGAGGCGTGGAGACGTATGCCTTCCCACACGTCTGCATGACTCTGTAAATATTGCACACTGAATGAACATATCAGTGCTTTTGTTGATTACCTTCATCATGGCACTTACTTTATTATGCTTTGTTTTAGAGGTTGCTCCTCACACAAATGTTTTTCCCGAATCTGAACAAGTCTGACATAACCATGTTATCATCGTTGTTATTACTGCTGTCCTTTTGCCAGTGTTATTACTGTTGTTGTCATTTGCCTCCATAACATTGTGTTGCACACAGAACACTAAATTAATAAAATTATTAATTACTATTCCCCCAAAATAGCTCCTCTTTTATTATCTCTTCCTTGTTTGCTGTTCAATTTTTGCTTCACCATGTTTGCATTATATTTTTCACTTTACAGTTGGTGTTAATAAAAAATTAACTGAAGTTAAATAGATCCAATTTTCCTTCTTAGAGGATTCACTAGACAATAATGTCACTTAACTGATTTTTTTAACAACACACACCCAACTTTGATTGTTGTGAGGAGCACAAAATGTATCATGAAAATGTTCAATGACATTTAAATGATACATATCAAAAGGTCTTTGATATATTTTTAAATAATTCTGTTTTATTTTTTTGAGATTTTATTAAAATAATACACAGTAGCTCTGGCACAAATATTTTGGCATCTAACAGCCAGGTAGCTTTATAAAATCATAAGTCAGCTGGCTGAGTTTATGAATTTAACTAATCTTTCCCCAACAAAATGGCAGACTTTAACCATAACTAGCAGAATTGAACAATAATTGCATCATTTTGTTGATTCAGGATGTATGTCCAAAATAAAAATTTTAATAACAGGCACTAGACTGATCCTCAAGTGGTGACATATAAAACTTGCTATCCCATACAGTAGACACTGGCCATGGAAAGCCACCAAACGCTTGAGATGTGGTTCTAAATTTGCATAAGTTGTAAGCATGAAACATGCACCAAATCTGAAGACAGTATGAAGAACAGAATGCAGAATACCTTATCATGTTAAAATTATAATAGCTTACACAAACCGGGGCCAATAAAAAGTTACTGACATTACTGTCACTGGTTTCCTTTCACTTTTCAAATTGGGGTCCTAAAACATTTAAACATACATAGGTGGCTAACATGTGTGGTTTTCTTCAGATTTCTTTTGGATGGTGCTGGTCTAGAGCAAATGAAGAAATGTCTGCAGAGACAGGACATAGCCAGTTAAGGAGAAGTCATCTCTCCTTTTAATTAGTTTTGGAATAGCGACAGATTTGCTGTCAAACATTTAGGAGACAAGACTATTCTCTTCAGTCAAGCAAAACTCCCACTGTGGTTCCTAAGAGTTCTGCCTGAGTGAAACAAATGAGATTAGGCCCATGGTGTTTACTTTGTACTAAAACATTTTCTTTTTTTCCAAAACTTTCTTAGTACACTGTTGGCTACCAGGCGGTAGACGTACAGAATAGAGAAAGGATGAAAGGACAATAAAGGAACAATTTGAAAGTGTTGTTTTGAAACATGTAACTAGTGCTGTCAGCTGCTGGTTCTTTCCATTTTGTACATTTACATTTCCTGACTGTAGTTTAAGAACATTTCACTGTGTGTTACTATCAATCATCCTTAACCTAGAATTGCACTGTACATTAGTAACAGTTAATTGGCATATTTAAAGTAAATAGCTACTTAGTTTTGTTGTGAAGGTTTTTGCATACAAATCTATAGCACCACACGCTTGTTTCAATAACAAATATCCCTGCCTGTAACATTGCCACTTCTGTCAGTAGATGAATAGAGATACAGTCTCATTGAAATACAGTGTGCACTAGAAAACAGCCCAAATGATGTGCGATGTGTAAGCGGGCACTCTCTGCCCATCAGACAATGGCCAGGCAGAGGGAAGAACACAAAGACACGAAAAGGAGAGGCAATATAAAGTTTTAAAAGGACGGTCAAGAGAGAAAAGGAAAAGGATAAAATGGAAATTATAACTTTGCCTATATATTTTGTATATATTAATGAGCTAAAGGGAGATTATTTAGTAGACATTGTCTTAGTCTCTGCCATTTGTTCAAAGTCCGATTTACATTCAGCAAGCAACATCTTTCCCAAAGCTCAGAAAGTGATGTCTTCCTACTTCCCCTCCCCCTCCAAGTCCAGTAGCAAGTAAAATTGGGCCTTTCCCTTGGGCAGCATGGCTAAAATGGGGACAGGTTGGATATTTGATAAAAGAACATACAAAGACAAGAACTTCTTTACAGCTGTAAATCCACTACACCTATGAATATACTTTTAAAACAAACAATCCACACTTATTTTTGGTGAATTCCAGTGTCTCCTGCACCTAGAGAGAGGAATCTTTACCCGAGTCTCAACATTTCCTTTGCTACCTGCACCAAGAAGTCAAAAGAGAGCATCGTGTGTATGTGTGTGTGTGTGTGTGTGTGTGTGTGTGTGTGTTGAATTAGATGAAGTGCTATCCTTTTCTCTAGCCATAACTCTGCAGTAGGATAAATGGTTGGCCATATGGATCATTATCACAGTCCATAAAAACCCTATAAACAAACCAAAAGCTAAAATTTAACAATATCACTATCAAATAGTACAATGAGAAATCAGAAATCATCGTGGTGTTGTTGTTAGCAATAAAAACCTTATTTCAACTCTATTAAGAGGTTAAAGAGGAAAGAAAAAGTTTTTATGGCAATAACTTCTAGAGAGCTAACCACTAACCCATGTCTAATAGTATTTCTTTAACAACATTAAAATCTGAGATACCAAAAAAGTTTACTTGGCATATCATTTAGATACATCATCAGTAAGCAGTTTTGCTACTTACTTTTATAGGCTAACCTAGTTATAGCATTTTTCAGTTCTTGGAATATGCCAACATCTTCTACAAAGGTAGGAGTGGTCTGAGCAAGTGTCCTTCATCCACCCCCAGGTATTGCATCTACCTTATAAGGAAAAAGGAGAAAATTTGCAAATAGTGGTATCTCAAGCATCAGAAAATGTGAAGAGGGAAACTTCTCTACCTCAGTAAAATTATCATGAAGAATTTCCATTTGTTCTAAATTTCTGATTGTGAACTCTTCAGTTGAGAAGAGTTCTATGGCTCCCTGTGAATTTCAAAATAGATGTTTTGCTATCACTAAGTCAAAACTAAAAATCAAGAGTCCCTAGTGTTTCAGGGCTCTCTTTCCAATGAAACTGTCCTGTGTCTACTGATAGCAACACCATCCAGGCTGATATTGGGCTTGGGGTTACATGCCTCCTCTTGTCTTATGGCCTGTTCAATTCAAGATGTCATCCTATTCCTTCTCCTATGTACTAATTCCGTTATGTCTTCCTTTCCTTCCACAGCACCATTAAAGCTCCTGATCCATGGTTAATGCATAACTAGAGGAGTGCTATAACCTCATCTTCATCAAATTATGAAACCATGGACTCTAAAATGACACCCCCTAAATTCTCTGAACACAGCTGGTGAACATGGTTTTTATTTCCTCCAATCCATCATGGATTGATACTTTGGTAAACTAAAATAAAATAAAGTGAACTGTTGAAAAAGTGATCACATGCTTGTATGTCACAACTATGTCAAATTGTTATAGATGTTTCTAAATGCTGAGTCTCAATTTCTGTGAATGTTCGTCACAGACCTTTATCAGTTTTCTGAGCTAAATCAGTTTGCATACCAACTCTGAGCAGCACCAATGAGTTCCCTTCTGTCAAATCACCATTATTTTCTAGGCTCACCATTTATATGACTTCATGCCAAGTACCAAATGTAAACATAAAACTAAATTGTCTATTTAGATAAGTTGAATCTAGAAAAAAAAGGGGGGGATATTTTTTCTCTTTCATGAAATATTATCTAATTAGGAATGCACATTAGAATTCTGTAAGTAAGATAAAATTGTCCAAGATCTGATGACAAAGAGAGGTACCCGTTCCTTGATCAAAATATGAGCGGGCAAGAGGATCCTGGAAAACATGTGGCTACACGTTTTACAGAGAAGCAGAAAAATCACCCCCCCAAAAAAAATTCCCACCCAAGCTTATTAAATAAAATTTTAAGAATGTTATGTAAAAGGGACATAAAAACTGTATCCAAGTTCTTATCACTAAGATGGCCAAATTCAGTACTGAAAGGCAATAAGAAACAATTTCTTGAAATAACATATTTCTGTACATTATCCCTTTACAGCCAGTAAGTTTTAAAAAATCATCAAACTGTTATTTTTGTGTTATATAAACAAATTATCCAGATGAATATCTGAAATGTTGACCATATTGACTGATGTCAATATGTTGCAGATGAAATGGAATTTTTGGACTGGAACCCAGATTTTTTGTCCGCCGGAGTTGAAGAATGAATCCATGGACAGAGGATAGTATAGCAAAGGTGGAGATTTATTGAAGAACAAGTACAGACTCCCACATGGGGAGAGGGAAAGAGGCACACAGAATGGACTCCCACGTGGGGTGGGGGAAAGAAATGGACTCCCACCGACTTCCTGTTTCCATGGTTTATAAGGCTACAGTTCCTATGCCCTGATATCCCTCTGATTGGTCAATATCCCCTTTTGAAATGGTTATTACAGTAACTACTGAGGCCCTCCTCCCTTTATTGTCCTGCTATTTCTTCTGGGCTTTCTTCCTCCTTCTTTATTTTGTAAATATAAACCTTTTTGGCTACTTCCAGTTCCCTTGTCTTATGGAAATGTATCTGTTGCTGCTCCTTTGTCTTATGGAAATGTAACTGCACCAGGCTCCCTTGTGTTATGGAAATGTACCTTCTCCCAGTCTGCAGTCCTGTGTCTTTCCTTGGACCCCAATTCTAAAAATTTCCCAAGCCTGCCTATATCCCCCTAAAATTCCTGCTTCACAGAGACACAAAGAGATATGTCAGTGAGATACTCACCCTCCAGCTGGGCCTGGGCACATATACCATTTGTCTTATGGACTAAAGCACAGGGATAGCAATACCCTCTCATCCATAGGCTCAGAATCATAATAATCTCCTTCTTTCTGGGTTCCAGTGCTTTAGACAGATTACTTTTCTTACTGTTTCTTCATATACTTTGCAACAGGATCACATTGCATTTTTCTTCAAAACTCTGGCAGATTGTTTGGGCTAGAGATAGATGGAGACAAGAGGCACCATCTGGTGCAAGATCTTTATTCCTTGTTAGCACTACAGGAGTTCTGGTGTTTTACATGGTTCCGGCAGTAGCAACGGTTTTTTAAATGCAGAAACTGAGAAGGTATAAGATGGTCAAACAGCCCTTGACACTGTCTAATCACACCACTGGTTTCATTGGTGTAGAGTTGGGTGTTTTTTTAATTTTTGTTTTTGTTGGTGTGCTTTTTTTCCCAATTCAGACAACCAGTGCCATATGGTTTCATGATTTACAAAGATGGTCCTTGACTATAGATTTGACGATCTCAACACAACTTCCAGGCTTGCCAGAGCTGTGCTACAGCAGAGAGAGCAAATAGCTCATGATATTTCTTCTCTGCCGAATCGCAGATTTAAATTTGATCTGGGATGGAAAAAAAAAAGAACCATGTCCTCTCATATCAGTATCCGTGGTTTTTCTTCATCAGAGGTCAGTGTCTATCCCTGCATCATTGACCCATGGCTTCAGGGACCAAAAGCTCAAACAATGCCCAGGTTGATTCTGTTGACTTAGACTGAATATATACTTTTGTTCTTTACCATAGCTTTCTATCTGTTGGAACTCCAAGCCCATTCTGAAAGTTAGCTAGTATTCTAAAAATCTAGTGACTACTAGAATTTTTTTCACCTTCCACACACAATTACAGTCAGTATTTTCTAATGGTTTTAGCTAAGAGTTGGGAGCCAGGAGATTTGCCTGATGATGCTGAAAAGCTAACTCACAGCTAGTTTGTAAGGATAAGTGAAAAAATGAACTGGAACAGTGCTTTGGAAACAAACTTAAAAAGAAAAATGGTACTTATCTTGACTGCAATCCTATCTAATAATATGCAAATTAACCATCACTCCAACATGAGATGGCTGCCCCCATGTGGTCAAAGATGGCTGCCCCCATGTGGACACAAGATGGCCACCACAAGATGGCCAGCAGGGGAGGGCAGTTGGGAGGGACCAGGCCTGCAGGGGAGGGCAGTTAGGGGTGACCAGGCCAGCAGAGGATGGAAGTTGGGGGTGACTGGGCCTGCAGGGAAGGGCACTTGGGGAGGACCCAGGCATGCAGGGGAGACCAGTAGGGGGAGACCAGGCCTGCAGGGGAGGACAGGTTGGGGGGTATCAGGCCTGCAAGGGGAGGGCAGTTAGGGGTGACCAGGTCTGCAGGGGAAGGCAGGTAGGGGCAATCAGGCTGGCAGGGGAGGAGTTAGGCATAATTAGGCTGGCAGGGGAATGGTTAGGGGTGATCAGGCTGGCAGGCAGAAGTGGTTAGAGGCAATCAGGAAGGCAGGCAGGTGAGCAGTTGGGAGCCAGCAGTCCTGGATTGTGAGAGGGATGTCCGATTGCCCGTTTAGGCCTGATCGGGCCTAAATGGGCAGTCGGATATCTCTCAAGGGGTCCCAGATTGGAGAGGGTGCAGACTGGGCTGAGGGACACACCTCCCCACCCCCACCCCACCCCCCACCCACGTGCACGAATTTCGTACACAGGGCCTCTAGTTCAAGAATAAAATTAAAAGGAAATCCTCACCTATTGGCTTCTGATTTCACAGGGCTACTTGACACTATTGCTGTTGGAAAGTGTTGTCAAAAATTTGAATTCTCTATCTACTTATCTTATTAATGCCACCTTAATCTCTGTGAACTGCTTTGCAATTATCCTATACTGGAATACTCCTTACTCTTTCCTCTCCTCTTGGCCAGTTCCTTTTACTTTTTTGTTAATCTTAAACCCTCACTTCTCTTTCATGCTTTTTGCATATACTTTCTTAGCTCAAGCCTCACTTTTTTTTCCTGATATATTTTTATTGATTTCAGAGAGGACCAGAGAGGAAGAGAGAGAAAAAAACATCATTGATGAGAGAGAATCATTGATTAGCTGCCTCCTGCACACCCCACACTGGGGATCAAGCCCCAAACCCAACCATGTGCCCTTGGCCAGAATTGAACCTGGGACCCTTCATTTTGCAGACCAACGCTCTATTAACTGAGCAAAAGTGTCCAGGCCAAGCCTCACCTTTTTACACAAAAGGATCCATGAATTATGACTTTTTTCTTCTGAGCCCTTTGACCATTTATCCCTTCCATCTACCACTCCCTCCCTGAAAGCTTTCTTTTTTGATATCATGAAATGGTGCAGCTGTAACTTGAAATGAAGAAGGAAAGGAAGAAATAATAGAACATACTTAAGAAAAATAGGGTGCTATGTTGAAGAAAGTAGATGTCAATATGACAACAGTTGGTGGAGATAAACTCAGTATTAATATGGTTGATCCAATATATTTGACACATGGTTGCAATTGTAAAGCATACACACAGCTCAAGTATAAGAAGCTTGGCAGGTGGTTATTCATTGATGCTGTTTCATCAAGAGCTATGCCACAATGGATTCTTTTTATATTTGCCCAAGAGGCAGGGTATTGCCCAAGAGGCAGGGTATCTCACAATGTTTAGGTCACTCTTCTTAAAAGCTAATGATCTGTGAGGAGCCTTATTTTTGTGTTAATAGCAAACAGTCTTCAAAGGAGCTATACCTGTATACTCCTCACACTTCTCAGTTTCAATTTTATAACCGAACTCTGTTTCTTTTGGGAACACATGCCCCCAGAGAAAAAGTGAACAGACACTCTATCTTGATAAACTGGGAGAAACCAATCTCCCTGAGGAAGCTCATGTCTTTTCTTTTCTTTTTTAATTTAAATTCTTTATTATTGAATGTATTACATAAGTCTCCTTTTTTCCCTCATTGACCCTTCCCCAGGAACCTCCAACCCACAGCACATGCCCTCACCACCCCCCACCCCTGTCTGTGTCCATTTGTTATGCTCATATGCATGCATACAAGTCCTTTGGTTGATCTCTTACTCCTTTCACCCCACCTTCCCTCATAGGATGGACAGTCTATTTGATGCTTCTATGACTCTGGTTCTATTTTTGTTCTTCAGTTTATGTTGTTCATTATATCCAACAAATGAGTGAGATCATGTGATATCTATCTTTCTCTGACTAGCTTATTTCTCTTAGCACAATGTTCTCCAGTTTCATCCATGCTGTTGTAAATGATAAGAATTCCTTCTTTTTTACAGTAGTGTAGTATTCCATTGTGTAGATGAACCACAGTTTTTTAATCCACTCATCTACTGATGGACACTTAGGCTGTTTCCAAATCTTAGCTATTGTAAATTGTGCTGCTATGAACATAGGGCAGCATATGTCCTTTCTGATTGGTGTTTCTGTTTTCTTAGGATATATTCCATTTGACCCAGTAATCCCACTTCTAGGAATGTAGCTCATCTCTTTTTAACTCTGCATCTTGCAGGTGAAACTGAAGGGACAGTCCAGGGAAGGACCAACATCCGTGTGCTTTAAATTGTAGTATCTTCCAAAATCCTGTCTTGGGAGATAAATCTGAAGCTAGTGAAAATTTAGGATCCAAATTGCTAACAATAACATCTACAATGGCTCTGCCGTGAATATAAAATAAAGACTACACTTGTCAAATTGGCACTTAGAGTTCTCCCCAATCTGATAGCAACCTATCTTTCCAATGTTTAAGTTGCTATTTTCACTTACTAACCTTCCGTTTCCTTTAGGAAAATCTATTTAGTGTTATTTAAAAACATTATATGGATTCCGTGTCCTACAATTTCATTTATATGTATCTCTTTTTGAGACATCCATCTCCTTACCTTTCAGCTTATCTAAGCAACACCCTCCCTTTAGATTTATCCTGAAGACTCATGTTACCTGTTTCCCTCCCAGCTGCCCCAGACCACAATGAAACCTTTCCTCCCTGATCACTTGGAGAACTGATCTCCCACACTACCCATTAGGCATTATTGTGAGCTATCTTTGTTGCTAGTTAACATACATAGGTCTCATCCTCAATACCAAATTCTACTGTGCCAGGTGCTGTGAATAAGTCCCAGAATGGAAGTTCTCTGGAGGCAAGCACTCATTTATAGGTATACCCTTCACAGAGCTTTGAAAAGGCACTCATTACATTTGTCAATGGTTCATTTTATTGAATCCCTACATTTTAAATGTAAGTGCATAATCAATGTTAAGTCTTCAAGTCCAAATTTCTCTAACTGTTGAGACTTGCCAAATTGAGGCTAGCTTTAAAAAATCATTGCTAAGCATTAATGGAAGCCTGAGATAACACCCTAAAATCCAATTTAGGAAAATACAGATTGAAAGCCTAAGAAATGAAGTAGAAATAAGATTTTAAAATTCCTTTATAAATCTGCAATAATGTATTGTGGTTTTTAAAACATCTTTTTAATATAGCTAAAAGTCTGACCGTTAATGGAATGTTACACAAAGTTTATTTTAAATAAGAGATCTGTAGGATTGTAGGATTTTTTTTTAAATAAAGAGATATCTGTAGGATTGACCCTATCAGGTATTAACAGCAAAAATAAAACATGAAAAACTTGTTGTGTTGAAAAGATGCTGAGACAAACCTGGCCAGTATACTCTCAGCTAAGCTCTAAAAAAAACATTCTTCTGAATATCCTAGGACAATAGAGCATTCTAAAAAGAAGTTGGAACAGTAAATTAGGGAAGTTGACATTGTCTAAAAAAATAAATGCAGTGACAAAGACAAATTTTATACCAGCCGCTATATATATATATATATATATATATATATATATATATATATATATATACATATCTTGCACAAACCTTTTATGTCAAAGTAACCATCCCATTCAGCCAAACAATTATAAATTCAGTAAACAACCAGGTGGATTGACTTCACTTAATTAATTGCTGGTCAATTGAACTGAGTGAATGTTTAGGCATTAATAAATGTTACTCATCACTTAGAGTGGCCTTAGAATTCAAAGAGTTTATAGCTGTAAAAAACATTTTCTAAACTTAATGTGACATACAAAATGTTGTGTCACAGACCACCAGCTGTCCACCAAAGATGTGTGTTCCCCTCCACAGTGCTGGGAAAAAGATGACTCAGTCAGGGACTCCATTTCCCAATCAACCTTGCTTTAGGGTGAGGCCATATAACTAGTTCTTGTCAACAACAACAACAAAAAAGCCTAACTAGTATGAGGTATTGGAGGGATAAAATGGTTAAAAAAGCATTTGTGCTTTCTCCACAATCCCTCTTCCTCTATCTGCCCAGGCTCTTCTCCTTTGCATGCTTTCATCATTGCTCTATTGTGTTCCTTGTGGTTGGGAAATTTTTTTCTCATAAGCTAAGTGTATTAGTCAGCTCAGGCTCTTATAACAAAACTAGAGGCCCAGTGCACAAAATTCATACACACGGAGGGCGAGGGGTGTCCCTCAGCCAGCCTGAGTCCTCTCACAGTCTGGGAGCACAGCGATCAATCGCCCCAAAGGGGTAGACCCTGCCCACCTGCCGCAGCACCACTAAGCACCACTTTTTAGACCATAAAGTAAGATTTTTTTTTACCAAAACCTGATATTTATTAATTTCTATTTGCTTATTTAAAGCTTAAAGCAGTGCTTAGGAAAAAATTGGTCTGGTGAAAATGGAGACCACTATTTATGTATCATAACTCAATATTTGATAATGAAACTAATGATGATGATGATTATAAGAGTGAATGAATGTTTGTTTTAGAAAAGAGATTCTTCAAATGCAATTTGTTAAAATAAATACCATGTTCTAGAGACTTTCTTTTATAGGCTTTCAAAGGGAAGAAATAATTATTCCAATTTAAAACTGAACTAAGCAGCTTAAGAATTTTCTTTAAAACTTTCAGAAAGGGAAAACTGTTTAGGCCTGTTGCAATTTATTCCCCCCAAGGCATTCATTGGTAAGGCCTATAGGGCATTATGATAGCTTTGTGTTAAAGTTACTGCTTTAAACCACAGTCCATCCAAGGAAGGCCCGTGCAGAGCCCTTACTGTTTTCAGTGCCAAGTAACTAATTTAAAATGAATTTGTATGAGTAATTTTCTGCACTGCAGTCTTGTGCAGCCACAGCATTACTCAGAAGCTGGACCTGGAAAAGTATAAAGTTAGGGTCCTGTGAGTGGCAAAGGATGAGACAAACCCAAGGTGTCCATAAGATCTTGAAAATGAAACATACTTTACCTAATTGCTCTACAATTTCTTTTACTTGTTAGCTATAATAGAAGCATTTACAAGACAAAACAGGAAGTAGCTTTAGCAAAAAAATCCCATTTTAAAATTATGAAATAATTGCTTTTCTTTCATTTGAACTGATTTTTTCCTTTATCCACAACCGTGCTGTTATTTGGGGTTTCCAAATTTAATAGTGCTTATGACCATTCTTAATTGCACCATAATGGGTGTTAAGCACAGGACTGTATGCAAACAGACTCGACTTTTCTAGTCTTTGACTGTTCCTTGCCTCTGGCCTCTGTCAGAGAGGCTTGCTAACTGCATCTCAGGGGAGCAATCACATGGCTTGACTCAGCCTGTGGCTCTGACTATTGGGACTTCCTGAAGTCACAACCACTTTGGCATCTAGAACTGGGGCACAGAGTGTCTACTCTTCATAAAATTCAGAGATTGCAAGGGAAGTGGGAAATATGAGAACTGATTAGGGATGCACCTTAAATGGTATCAAGGGAGTCAGTTAGCAATGCAAAATATTAGATAATATAAACATAACATTCACTGCCAGTTGATCACTTATGTGAGCACCATGAAAAACAAAATACAACAGGAAAAAAAAACCTGGGGATCAGCAACAAATACAAGATTTCCTGAAAGATAATTCTGCATAACAGTGCAATTTCACGGGGGAGAAAACGCATAATAAAATGACATGGAGTGATGTGCCAGAAAAATTTGATGTGTCTATTTGTCTTTCTGGAACTTGCTTGGTATTAATCAATTCTAATGGGTGTATCTAGTCCTTTTTATACACACACCCTTCCTTTCTTGCATGTTATTGATTGAGAGGATTTTAAGTTAGAAGATGCAATTATTTTGGCTGTACTTCACCTTCTGTGACTACAATAGAAGATTCCATGCTCACACTTAAGAGTCAAAGTAATTTTAATTCGGTGATTTCTTTTTTAATTATTAATTTTTAAGGAACATAGCATTATGCTTAGCAGAGAATCCCTTTCTTTCTCAGTATTCTGGTGTAGATACTCTTCTGTCAGCCTAGGATTTCAAAAATAAGAGAAAAATTTTTCTTCATAAAAGCCTTGGCCTAATTAACAAGAATGAACTAGATTTTATGATGAACAATTTATAGGCAGTTAATAGAGCTCGTACACAGTAGCCAGGAGCTAGATAATTCATCGTAAAAGGAATCTCAGTTACACTCCTAATCCCCATTCTCTTGATATTGCAACCAACTGCATTTACAATTGCCATTTTTATAAGCCTTTGATTTACTGACAAGTGATGCTGCATTTATAGTCATAATGAAGCTTATAAATGCAATAAACACTTATGTCTCTGCCCACGTGCTTCAAATTTTTTTGGCCAAACAATTTACATTGTTATATCTAAATAAAAATGATTTTTCAAAGATTTCATAAGGATTCCTTAGACTAGCACAATAATAATAAAAATAATAGCAAATTGTTTAACTATCCTAAGTATTTGTTGAAAAGAAACTGATTTATCCCTAAAAGAATAATGCAGCCATTGTAATGAATTACAAATTATAAATACTTTTTAAAATTATGAACATGGTAAAATAACAAATATCCAAACATAATATTTTATAGGTCAGAATTTAAGGTAGGTAAGACTCAGGAGATCATATCATCTACCACTTGGTGTCTTACTGCTGTTTGGTTTTAAAGCAATAGCAAAATATAGCACACATTGTGTGAGCAGAATTGGGTGACTATAGCCTTATACTGCCATGGCATCAGCAACATCTTGTTGATCTGCTGATCTCTAGAGGAGTTCTTGAAGTCCTCAAATTAGATAACACTTCCTCCAGGAAGGTTTCCATGACCACTGGTATCCCTTATATATGCCTTCTGATCACCTTAATCTTCCTCTACCACAAAAGCAAATGCAATTGTGTTTTAATTGCTTGATCAGTATTCACATCCCCCATTGACCATGAGCTCCAGAATGGTGTTCTGACCACTGTATTCTGACTCCAGAGTCAGACACGTTCCTAGAATATAATGTATTTATAAATAAATGATGTTCCCAGTTTCTAAATCCTGTTCATATAAGTGAGCGTAATCATCCTAGTTGTATGATCCAGCAATAAATTGGTCACTAAAATGGATGGTAAATTAGTCTGTATTTTAAAAAATAGAACATTCAAAAGTCATGTCTTATAGAAATACTTTAAAACATCATGTTCTATTCAGATCTTCCACATTTTAAAAGGGACATGTTTCAATTTTTTAAAGTAAAAAAGAAAATAATGAAAATAAGAAATGGCTAGAATAGAAATCCAGACAAGTTCAGAGAAATATGATTGTGTGACCTGAAACAGATGTGTTAACTATTACATGAATCCTGGTCTCCAGGGACACGAGGAAAGTGCTGCCTCTTCCTTGAATGGACAGAGCCATGAGCCATTGTAAAGTTGTTTAAGCCCTATAAGTCACAGCTTCCTGACCTATCAGGCTATGAGATATGAGATTATATGTCTAAGGGTACACTCAACAGTCCATTTTTCAAGTGACTAGGGATTTAATTCTGCCTGCCAGACAACTGATTTTGTATCACTGATCAAATTAGAGCATGTGGTCAATTTCAGTTTATTATCAGTGATAGCCAAATATAAAATATACTTTGCTTTCATTCAGGGTTTCTCATCTCCTATCTAGAGGTTATGAAGATATGTTCTATTATTTTTTACTAGAGGCCTGGTGCACAAAATTCGTGCATGGGGGGGAGGGTGTGTCCCTCAGCCTAGCATGCACCCTCTCCAATCTGGAACCCCTTGAGGGATGTCCGACTGCCATCCTGATGGGATCGGGGCTAAACGGGCAGTCAGACATCCCTCTCACAATCCAGGACTGCTGGCTCCCAACTGCTCGCTTGCCTACCTGCCTGATTGCCCCTAACCACTTCTGCCTTCCAGCCTGATCACCCCCTAACCACTCCCCTGCCAGCCTGATTGACGCCTAACTGCTCCGCTGCCAGCCCAATTGCCCCTAACTGCCCTCCCCTGTTGGCCTGATCATCCCTAACTGCCCTCCCTTGCCAGTCTGGTTGCCCCTAACTACCCTCCCCTGCAGGCATGGTCCCCCCCAACTACCTTCCCCTGCCAGCCCGGTCACCCCTAACTGCCCTCCCCTGCAGGCCTGGTCACCTCTAACTGCCCTCCCCTGCAGGCCTAGTCACCCCTAACTGCCCTCCCCTGCTGGCCTGATTGCCCACAACTTCCTTCCCCTGCCAGCCATCTTGTGGTGGCCATCTTGTGCCCATATGGGGGCATCCATCTTTGACCACATGGGGGTAGGCATCTTGTGTGTTGGAGTGATGGTCAATTTGCATATTACTTTTTTATTAGATAGGCTAGCAAGATACGTTTCTCATAAAAAGGGGAAATGATCCCTTTTCCTCTCCAATTCACCCATCACCACAGAAAAGCTGAGGCCCAAACAGCTGTTCCAGAGGAAGGTTCCTGGCTGCCAAGTCACCCGCAGGAGGACAGCAAGCCCAGCACATTCAGAATGGCTAGAGAGAGAATGCAACTGAACACCTGATAGTTCCCTGACACCTTTTCCAGATTGTTCCCTGTCATGGAAGTGCAGAGACCCACTGTAGAAAATGCCCCTAGCAATGTCTACTAGGCTGCTAGCCCAGCGGAGCTGTGCCAGCCCATGACACCTATGAGAGATGGGACCCTGAGTCAAAATAAAGCAAAAAATATGCTCTCTTTTGTGGTTCCTAATGCCAACTAAAAATAACAGAGAGAGGTGGTTAGTTCAGACCTAAGATTCACCTTGGAGATTTTTCCTAATTGTACATATCCCAAAAAGTGTCTTTTTTCCAAATGGAATTGGTCACTGACATGTGGATGTGCTCCTAATAGCAACATAAAAATATTCCCTGCCTGAAGCATTATAATAAAGTTGTCTTTTTCTATTTCATTGTCTCAGAACATTTAATCAATTGAAATGACATCTGGGGCAGGTCAAAAGAAGCTACTTATATTAATT
The DNA here is from genome assembly GCA_026230045.1 of Corynorhinus townsendii. NCBI lineage: Eukaryota > Metazoa > Chordata > Mammalia > Chiroptera > Vespertilionidae > Corynorhinus > Corynorhinus townsendii. The sequence continues at coordinate 23,623,478 of JAPDVU010000012.1, read as the reverse complement.
TATAATTGTAATAGTCATTAACTTATTGATGACATACTCTTATTGCTTTAACTTATTTTTAGCAGTTTTAGTTTTAGTTTTTAAAATGTTTTCAAACTGTAAAATATCTTGGGAGTCAAAGATAGAGACCTGGACACATTGTGTCTGCAAAAAATTTGGCCTGCCAGTTAGTAGAGTCTCTTATTGCCTAACTAATTTCAAGTGCCTAGGATCATCCTCCTAATAAACTCTGTTCTAATTTTCATAATAATTTTGAAAGTGTATTTCATTCTCCTAAGACAGAACTGGGTATATAGAAGAAGTCCAAATTTTATTAGCTCTTTTCTTTTTCCAGTTCAAGAAAGAATCTATTATCAGGTATTTCCAAATGAGAACATCAATCAATAATCTTCTTCTACCTGCAGTATGATCTCTTCGCTAGTCATAAAATGAAAGCCTTGGCTCCCTATTAAAGAAGGAGTGTGGGGTGTGTGTGTGTGTGTGTGTGTGTGTGTGTGTGTGTGTGTGTGTGTGTTACAGGAGGGAGAGGTGAAATGAAAGAAAAACAGATACTTCCTAGGATGCACAAAATAAGCAGTTATGTCAGTCCATTTACACATAAAACCAGAGTTGCCCCACTCCTTCCCCCTCCCCCACCCTTCTGGGGAAGACCAGCTTCCCAGTCTGTCTTTATCTTCCCTGAGTTTACTAGATTCTGATGATCCTATCTCAATTCTGACAGCAGCAGAGAACTAAGTACTTTACTGACAAGACAAGTCTTGTCCCAGACAGACAATGGGAAGTAGATAACTGTTAAAAACGTTGAATTCCAAACATGGGAAAGAATTAGCTAGACCACTTTGGTAATGAATACTATGAGAAAAGGCATTCCTCAGCACAATGGTGTGTACATGGCAACTGGTTGGGTTCATTTACAGAACATGTTTTACATAAGTTGTGATTAATAGTCTGCATTTTTTTCTGATACTGTCTCCATCTTATTATGAATTTTAGGTCTTAAACAATGGCTGTGTTTTAAATATTTGAGAACATACCAGACAGGCATCCTCCACCCTATTACCCAAAATATTACAAATACTAGCTAACTTGGGGAATCTGCATCCCATATTTCTTCCCCACTGAGCTTATAAAATGTCTGTGCATATACGCATTCACAGGCAAGTTTTCTTGCTGAACGTAAGTATACTCACAAAGTCAGAGTCCCTCTCGTATTTGTGCAGGCAGAAAGTCAGGACAAGGACTAAATTGAAGGTACATTTCAGGGCATCCTGGAATGGCACACCCTCTCTACAGAATGTGGGCCACTCATCTAGACATCCTAGTATTTTGACATAAGCCCTGTCAGATAGAAGTTTCCATGCTACCAGATACACTTCTTTTGAAAATGTCATCCAGGGTAGAAATTGATTTTCTGCCTCAAATGCAGCTGCTACTCTGAGAAACCTCCTATTCTATTAACAGTGTCCCTGTTCCATCTCCGTCGAGACATAAGCCACATGATGGAATTGACAAATTGTAAGAATGCAAAATTCTCACTGATTCATTCATTCAGCAACTGCTTGCCAATCAGGTGCTGGAGATATAGCAATAAACAAGACAGCAAAGGTCCTTGCTGTCATGGAATTACTTTCTATGAATTCAGATAGTGTATTATTATGAGACAATAATATAAAACAGGGTAATTTGCTAGAGAAATACTACTTTGGTTTGGACAAAGGAAACCTCTCTCAAAGTTTTCATACTTGAGCAAATCATACATAATTGCAGCTATTAAATAACCTGGTAGATAGGACACAGGAGTTGGAGACAGAAGACTCCTGTTTCTAATTTCTTAAATGTCTTTAGGCAAGTTCTTGAAAGACTTCTACCTTTTAGCATACAATTGGTAGCCCATTGGGAACATTTCTCATTCTTCCTAAAAGGGTGGATTTGGTTCAACTTGATGAGCTCTTCCATTATGAAGTTTATATCATGACAAAAAACAAACAAACAAACAAACAAAAAAACAAGAACAACAACAAAATACACTACATCTATCTTTTTTAAATATGAAGACTCTAAATCAATGGTTCTCAATTCTGGGTGCACAATAATTTAGAACTCCACCGCTGCTAGCATTGATTTAAATGCTGAAATAAATTATGTGAGATGAACTAGTGGAAGGATTTAGAGGTGTAATCCAAAGGCAGCTAAGAAAAGGGGTTGGCATGGGAGTCTTTTAGGACTGGTGAATCTACCTCTGGATACTCCACTGCCTTATAGGACACCACCTAATAGAAGTAAAAAATTTAAAGCAATTGAACATTTTTGTAGCAGTTTTATCCCAGATGATTTATCCCAGTCTTGGGGTAGGGAAAAAAATCATGAAAATATCATCAAGCACAATTTGGATTGGACATGATATATATGTTTGTGGTGTTACCACATTTGTTACCACATTTTTTTTTCAAATTATGCAACAGAAATCACATTCTCTTGAGGTTAAGTACTACCTTATTTCCTTCAAAAGATTTTAAATTTCACACCTCCACCCACACATTAAAGTAGTAGTCCAGACCAGATGGAGGTTAGTGTTTCAGGTTAGAACGAGCAATTGGCAAAGTACTTTGCTTGTATTGCCCATAACTCTGGCTTTTACCTTTAGGCCTCTCAGTGCTTTGCTTGATTTCTGACCTTAAAGTGCTTTTAAAGTGTTCTAAGACTTACCCTGAGCTACATAATTTTCCATATCACCCCCATGTAGAGTGGCTGGAAAGCAGTGGGTTTTTTGTTTTTTGTTTTTGTTTTGTATTTTTTGGGGTGGGTACATCATTAGAAAAAACCAAGAGTGAATTCAAAGATGAGTCAGGAGCATTTTAATAAATAAACATGTTCACAAGCCAGCACCTTTTCTCATGGGGCTTTCTATCACCCCCACCAAATGCTCATTTCTTCCTTCTGTTCACACCAATTTTACCGAATTTTCAAGGCTCAACTTACCCTCATTCCCCTTTTCCCTTTACCAATCCTCCAGAATGCATAATTTGTATATGTGTATACTATACATCACTGACTTCTCTCTAATTATTTTTTGTGTCTGATTTAATTGAAGTATAAGTCCCTGGAAGATAACAAGCGCATCTTACTCTGCTGTCCCTCAACGACCCCTCTGTAATTAGACTAGAACCAGACACATGATGGGGTCTAGGAAGGTGAGCAATAAATGGGGCTTATTTTGAAGACATCTTCTTGCCTAGGACTGTAGAATTAGAGCTTGACTTAAATCATGGGCTCAGAAAGAAGCAGTAGACTAGACCCAGTCAGCATGTTCCTGGCTAGAAAACAGTAGTTTTGGAGGCAGGAGGAAAGATCTCAGAACCTGAAGAAAGAAATAGATGTGAAGGTTAGTTCAGTCACTCTTCTATGAAATGAACTTGCAGAATTGCAATAGAAACAGATATAATGTGTGTAAAGCAGCTATTCAGTGACTAGTATACAGTAAGTGTTTGGTCAATAATAACTGATGGCCCAATATTGTTTGAAAAAAAGAGAACCTTTAATACATTTTTATCTGGGAGTCCAGGATGAATGAGATATAAAAATTATTGGCAAAACTAAAATCTATGACAAAGATTAACTGCATCAAACTGAACACTTGGATTCAAGTGAAATTTCAATTTGTGTAGAAAGAGAGTTTCTCTTTGGCTTTTCTCTTTTTATCACAGAAATGCATCATTTTTTTCCTTTTGGTTGATCTTATAAAGTGTTAAAGCTTTCATGTTCTAGAAACCACAACAATGTGTTACAAAAGAAGGGACCTAAGATTTAAAATCAGCATGTACATGTAAAAGATTCATTGGAAGAAACTGTGCAAATATCTTCATCTCTACACCTTGTTTTAATCAGTTGCAAAATGAGCATCCTTACTCCACAATGCTCTTGAAAAAAGTTAGAGGATGTATGAAACTTACTAATACCTTGGAGTTGAGATCAGCCAAACAACTCAGCAATCAAGTAAAAATATCCATCGATATTAAATTGCTACTTATTATTTACTACTAGTGGCCCAGTGCACAAAATTTGTGCATTGGGGGAGGGGGGTGTTCCTCAGCCCAGCCTGCACCCTGTCCAATCTGGGACCCCTCAAAGGATGTCCTACTGCCGTTTACAGGGATCAGACTTAAACCGGCAGTCGAACATCCCTTTCACAATCTGGGACTGCTGGCTCCAGCCACTCACCTGCCTGCCTGCCTGCCTGACTGCCCCTAACCACTCTGCCTGCTGGCCTGCTCGCCCCCAACTGCCTCCCCACCACCAGCCTGATCACCCCCAACTGTCCCCCATGCCAGTCTGCTCACCCCCAACTGACTCCTGTTGGCCTGCTCACTCCAAACTGCCCCCACCCGCTGTCCTTCTTACCCCCAACAGCCCCGGCCCCCTGCCAGCCTGATCACCCACAACTGCCATCCCAACCTGGCCTGATCACTCCCCAGCCACTCAAGCTCCCAGCCCCTCCTTTTATTCTTTTTTTTTTTTTTTCAGCACCTCCTTGAACGGAGGTCAGGGCCAGCTGGAAGCAAGTATCTGGGATTTATTTGTCTTCTATAATTGAAACTTGGTAGCCTTGAATGGAGGCCAGGGCTGGCCAGGGCGGGCGGGAAGCTTGGCTTCCTCCATCACCGGGGTAACCCAAGCCTCCTGCTCGCTCCAGCTCCATGGCTGCCACCATCTTTATTGAGTTAATTTGCATGCTCACTCCTGATTGGCAGATGGGCATGGCTTGTGGGCATAGCAGAGGTACAGTCAATTTGCATGTCTCTCTTTTATTAGTGTAGATAAGCAAAGAACCATGGAAGATACAAAAGAAATCAGAACTAGAGAACCCAATCCAGGAAAGCTAGTTGCCAATGGGACTATAATTCACTTAAAAAGGACACAAAACTAAAGAACATAGTGTCAACTGGGAAAATATGGAGCACTATGGGAAAATATTGGGTGATTACACAGAGAGCTTGATCATTATTAACTTCCCGGGTTATCATTCAATGGCCACCTCAACAGAATTCTAACCTACTCTGGAAGCCTTGTGTCACAAGTCTGGTTTGAAATGGTTCAGCCAAGTTGGAACACATGCTATCCACAAACATGTGCTAGACAGTTCCCTTTTCTCTTTGCCTATGTTCCCTCTTTTTTCATCTAACTACTGAACTACCCAGAATCTTTCCTCTTCTTAAAACCCCTTCCACTCATTATCACTCATTCTAAATTTTACTTTTTCTATGAAGCTTTCCTAAGTCTTCAACTGCTCATTTTTCACTTTTGAATACCTCATTTCAGTTTCTTAGTATCTCTCTGTGGCAGTTTGTACATCTACTGACATGTTAACTTTTCCCTCTTGGACTATAAGACAGAAAACTTAACCTCCTTCAACTTGCATCACCCTCAACAACTTGCTCATAGTAAGAATTTACTAACTTTTTAAAAATTGAATTCACTGATAGAATCTGGTTAAGATGCTTTGATTCATGTAATCTTGATTTGGACAAAACAACTGATACTACCTCATTCATTTATTCCTTTAGTTATCAGTGCCTACGTTGTGTCAGCCTATGGGATTCATGTAAGTAAACAGCTGATTGCAAAAGCAGGTGATAGGGCTTTGATTTAAAAAAAAAAAAAGTACAAGGTGTGAGTAGGGGGAATGGAGGTAAATACTTATCTCTCAACACTCTCCAAAGTACTTTTAATGATTAAGAGAAGAATTTTCTCAGTAGGTGATCCATGAATCAGAAAGTTGGCTTTGACATCAACTCTCTCCAAAAAGGTAGAAGTAGAGTGATCCAAACTCAGCCAGAGAAGAGATAAGGAGAAAGGATATGGAAACACTGTCCCCTCCTCTACATACTGAATAATTCTCTCTCAGAGAAAAATATTGGGCAGATTGATAAATATTTTCAACTTCCTAGTAAAACTTCATATTATATACAAGCCATTATTATCGCAATTATATTTTTTATTCTCTCTTTTTTCTTTTTTACTGATTCAGAACAATTGCATCACAGGTAATGCTGAAATATGGCAAACATCTTAGTTCCAGCAGCAATAAACTTAAGGCTGGAACATAATGTCTTTTGTATTACAGATTATGAAAAAGGATTTTATGTAGCAGTTGGTGACAAACTATATTTCTTACAATGTGTAATATTTGCTACATTAATAATTTTATGGTTTTAATTATTGATAAGAACTTAATTGTGTCCCATGCCCCTTTTCTTGCAGCACAATAAAAACTATATATTTTCTTAATTAGGCTTCATTTAAAGACGAGAAGACAATGCTAGAGTGGTTTCTTGCTAATTCACCTATCTATAGCCAGGAGAGAAATAGAATTAGTGCCTTCAGTGTGGTCTAGTTAGAATAAATATCTAACTGTGCTGAAAGTGTCACTTCCCTTTGCACTGTTAACCTCACCCAGAGGCCAGGGAAATACAGCCAACTGAAACTGCACTCTGCAACAAGGGGTGGGTTTCTCTCCTTCTTGGCTCTGGGGAGAAACTTCATTGATTTTAGTAGAGTCGGAAAGGGAAAATTGGGGTCACTTACATGGTTATCATACTGTCTTCCCTCTTTATATTCTCTGCTTTACTAGAAATGTAATCTTAGTCTTTCCTGCTTGATTTCAACATTCTGCCGTGGTACTCCACTTACAGTCACTGGGAATGTTATAACCACTTTATTCTGTGTCCAAATGTTTCAAAACAACTACAAGAAAGGCTAGATGGAAGGAAATGAACACTTTCAAAGCATCTGGTCCAGGTTATACTAGGTGTTTCCAATCAATTATTTCTTTAATCTCCAGGGTTCACAATCTCAAATGCCAACAAGATCAGAAATGAAGAAAGCAGATTGAGCTTGAGAAACAAGGAGCCCTCTGAGCTCAATCTTTGATTTTCCACTTTTGATAGAGAAATGAGTACAGAAAAATGTTTAAGGATAACATTTGTAACATTCTGTAAGAATAACAGATCAAGTGCGCTGGTGATGGATTGCAATTGATGCTGGCTCTCCGCATCAGGCAGGCCATTGGGAGTGACAGAACCTGGGCAGACTGAAGGCACACTATCATCTCAAGCAAGATTCTGCACTCTAGGCTGGTGTTGCCATGCTAATAGCTCTTCCAAATATTCAAGTGAACCTTAAAAGCTTCATTGTCATCTTTATCCATTTTCTATTCTCATGTAAAAGATTATCACAAACTTAGTAGCCTACAACATTATAAACTTATTATTAGTTTTCTTGCTCAGGAGTTTTGAACACAAGTTAGCTGGGTCTTGTGTTCAGTATACTGCCAGGCAAAATGTAGGTGTTGGCAGGGATACAGTCACATCTGAAACTGTAGGGTCTACTTCCAAATTCACTGGTTGATGGTAGAATTCACTTCCTTGCTGTTGGGCAATCAATAGTCTTATTTTCTTGCTAGCTCTTCACTAGGAACTACTCTCAACTTTTAGAGGCTACCCCAGCATCCTTGCCCTGCACTCTTCTCCATAGAAGCTTATTTCTTCCAGGCTAGCTGGGAGAATCTCTGACCTCTTATACTGTATATTTTTTTATTTTTTAACACATTTTTATTGATTTCAGAGAGGAAGGGAGAGGGAGAGAGAGATAGAAATATCAATGATGAAAGAGAATCATTGATTGGCTGCCTCCTGCAAACCCCACAATGGGGATTGAGCCCACAACCTGGGCATGTGCACTGACCAGGAATCAAACCATGATCTCCTGATTCATGGGTCGACGCTCAACCACTGAGCCACGCTGGCCAGGATCTGACCTCTTTTAAAAGAGCTCACTTGAGTATGTCAAGATAGTATTATCCCCATCTTGATTAAATCAAAGTGAAATTATTAGAGACCCAACTACATCTTCAAAATCCCTTCTGCCATATAATATATCATACTCACAAGTCCTGATCCTACTCAAAGAGGGGATTATAGGGGAGGAAATCTTGAGGCTATCTTGGAATTCTAGCTGCTACAGCACCTTTTCTCAGGCTTCTCACTGAAGCATATTGAATACTTTAACTCCCTTTCATTTTCTACAACTGCTTTTGACCTCTTGGCTTTATCTTATCACATTATCTCATTGGTCTAATGTCATCTACATTGAGTGCCTGTCATGATTTTTAAAACTTCAGTATTGGAGCCTTTTCCCTGCCATTGCTAAGTATAGTAAATAGTTGTCACAAATGAATTTGCACAAAAGCTGACTGTGATGTCAATAACAGGTATAGCTTTTATAACTGTAATGTAGGTTGATTCTTGAAATTCTGAATTTAGTGTTAGTACACTCTATTCAAAGGGACTTACTCTCTTGATACATAGAGAAAATTCAAACTTCAAAGCATTTTAGAAAATGACAGGCATCTGAAAGTCCCATTTTTATTCCAATGAAAATACCTTTTAAAATTTCCCACAAAATGTAAAGGAACTTTAAAAAATAAGGGTAATAAAAAGTGCTATTATTCTCAGTAAGAAAAGTCTTAACCATGTGATTTAAGGAAATCTCTAAGCATTTCCTTGGGCAATTGCAAGGTAAATTCAGTTCTCACAATGAAGGAAAAATGTTTTGAGGAATTTTCTAGGATTTCTTTTTAGCTTGTTTGCTTCTTGTCTATATAAATCTTTTATATCATTTTTAAGGGCAAACTATAAGAAATATTTATGTTTGGAGAAGAAATCCATCTATAGGAATTCAGATTTAATTTTAAAAACAGGTAAACAATCCTATATACAAAATCAATGATTTCCCCCAGGTGCTTTTTGCAAATAAATAAAAACAAATCAGCTCAGGTTCTCTCATTTGTTGCTTGAACACTAAAGAGCAATGCATTGAGATTTTAAAGAGCAGTTGTATTTATTTTGCACTCTACAAATCATGTACAATAATTCATGATTTAGAAAAGACTATTGAGCTTCCCAACTATTCTCCTTTAAGAGTGGCAGTTGAAACAAACAATCAGTTCACTTCATGCATGGAAGAGAATTCTCCAAACTCTTCTCCTTAAACAAATCTTCAATCAGGTAAATGACAACTTTGTTTAAAGGAGAAGTATTCTGTACTTTGCTAGTTCATATTGATGAATCTCTCAATCTAAATTTTAAAATCTGTGTGTCAACTAAATGGCGATAAGTGGATGGACATACTTTTTATAGTATAAAGATTAACTAGATCAATTCAACCAAATGCCAATATTTCACCCCATCTGATTTTCAATGCAGCGTGTTGATATATACTTATAGGAAATGTAGCTTGAGAAGACTTTTAGAGTTGCACAAATGTAATCTTGGAAGTTTAATCTGATAAATAATAATTTCTGGGCACTTTTTTATTATACCAAGGATAATTTTTGAAAACTTGTGATAAGTTTGTTGTGATTATTTGATAAAAGTAATACAGACTAGAGAGAATGTGAAATTAGTTATAGCAACAACAAAAAAGCATTCATTTAAAAGCACTTTCTTGGTTTTTTTTAAAATTATATTTAAAAATAAAAGCAAAGCTAAATTTAGCTCCTGATTTACCTTCTCAGACTTGATAAGTGAATAGAGAAATTTCTACATGCCATAATTTGAGAAGCATTGAGCACCTTCAATTGGCCTTGCCTTGATCCTGGTGACTAAGACTTCAAGACTTTAGTTTAAAGGCATTGGCAATCACCAGTTAAAGGCAGATCCCAGGAAGAATTCATAAGACCCAATATAACACTATTCTTGTTTTTTTAAAACATATTTTATTGATTTCTTTAAATAAATGTTTATTGTTCAGATTTTTAAAAAAGGCAGAAGTTATCTGAAAGATAACTTCTTTCAGATGAAATGAATCTGAAAGATAAATTGTGGCTTCTAATGAGTCCTTAGCAGAAGAAGAGCCAGAGAAGTTGCATTTGAAGTGGATAGGGAAAAGAAAAGTCATCTACTAAAACATTCCAGCACAATCACCACCCAGTGAGTATCTGTTGAGTTGGATCAGCTTGAAGAGAAAGCATCAGACATTTCCTCTGGGACCCTGTCAGAGAGAAATGCTTTGTAGCTGGATCTCAAGGGAAACTGAAGGCCAGAGGAAAGGAAATGAACAGTTAGAGAACATAAACTACAAAAAGAGGTAAAGAGAGTATCCACAACCATAGCTAAATATTTAAAGTACATTAGGGGTGATATTGTGTAACTACTACCCAGAGATTTGGCTCTCTTCCTAGAGTAAAAAATTTAATCTCTTCCTATTTATCTGATTCATTCATTTTTGAAACCCATAAATTGACACCTACAATTCAAACAAAAAATTTACAGAAGATTTTCATATATCTAGGTAGCTTGTAAGTGTAATTTTAATATCATTTACCTGAATCAGATTAACAAAAATTCCCCAGTTTGTAATTATAGAACATTTGAGCTCTGATAGAAAATTAAACTATTGGTTTGCAACATGAACAATGAGCACCAAGTAAAAGATTAAGCTAATATTGCACTTGTCAGATTTACAGTATCACTTCCAAACTGGCCAAAGCTTGAATTTGAATCTGCAATAAAGTCCTTATAACGGAATATATCTTTAATTTTGCTATGTGTTTATTTTATTCAAGATTATGTATATTCCAAAGTTTAATTTTAAACTTATAATCATTGTTTAATTTTCCCCAATAGTGTATTGATGAGTTTCTGCCTGTGAATTGGCAAAATGGTGATGTTTTTTTCCTCCATTTATGTTGTGCCCCTCAATAATTTTTCAACACCGCTCTGTTTCTGAGAGCTCTAGGTTTTGTTTTGTTTTTTAATTTATTTCTTGTAGAAGAGACGAGGCTTGTTTGCAAAATGAACAAGATCTAAGGGTTTGTAAATGGGGAACTGAGCAATTATTTTAATATTTCCACCAACAGTTTTTAGAGACTAGGATTACCATATTACTGTGTTTAATCAGAGGAGTTTATCACAGAAGCTCCGATATGAATGCCAAAACATTGCTTATGGTGCAGAGTTGCCTATTATTATCTAGAATATGTAGAGTTCAAAGGAAAGACCCATAAAAAGTCAGGGACTTCTGGATAGTACTTCAAATATGTCTAAATCTCTACTTAAGTGAATGATCATGCTTCCTTGATTCAAGATACCCATCTTTCACAATTATAGTTTTTGAAATCAGGAAGTGACCTGTAATCAATGGTGATTCTTAAATGATCAGTGGTTCTTTAGACTTGAGAAAACAAGTAATCCCAACAAATAAATAAAGGGCTAAATATAAAAAGAGTAAAACCTATGAGAGAACCAATATTTGCCTTAATATTGAAAAACCTTAGCAAATGAGGAAAAACAGAAAAGGGACAATTTTGTACCATAGTAGCAATCTTAACTATTAGACACTAAATCTATGTTAAAGAGCTTATGGACTACTGCTCCACATTAAATTTAGTATCCTTGTGGGGGAGAAAACTGTGTGTGCATGTGCATGTGTATGTGCGTGTGTGTAGTTTCCACATAATTCAAAGCACATTAAAGGCCTCAAGACCACATCTACAATATGACAATTAGTTTTTTCATAAAAGGTAAATGATTACATGTGGCTAAGAGTGGTGATAGCAAAAGGACTATTTTTCATTGAAAAGTTGTAATTTGACCTGTTTTGACACATTAAGGAGGAAGTTTCCAATCTAAACCTTTTTCTTAATTCATGAGTCAATCAAATGATTCTAACTGGGGTTCTAATTGAGCATTTTAGCAATAGAAGGAGACTCAAAGGTTATCTATAATATCTAGATCATTTTACAGACTTCTCAGAGAAGTTTTAAGAAAGAAGAACTCCATTCTACCAGAAGATTCCAAATTGTTCTTTGTGTTCCTCTGATCACTGTGCACAGATACATAGTCTATATGGCTTTTGTAGCAGATCTGGCAATACTGGCATTAAAATACAGCATGGTGAGCAATCATGGAAGTCTTTAATAAGTTATAATCATATATCATTTGTCTCATACAATAAATTTCATTTCATTCTCTAACTTCATAGAAGAGGAAGATAACATCTGGGAAGGCAAAAGAGCCAATCACATGCTGGTCAGTACAGGCTCAGGACTGGAACACAAATTCTCTGACTCCATCTCCACTGCTTTTTCATGACACCACATGGCTTCATCATGAATTATGTCCAGGAAATGGAAAGATGCAAAGGAGAAATCTCTTGTAGGAAATCTACAAGATACTTGTCTGTAGGCCTGGCTAATTTTTTCTCCTGGCCCTACTCAATGGTCAATGGACCCTCTCCTCTTGCTCTATCAAATTATACTATCAGAACAGGTTTCACACATGAGCTTGTTTATTCTTTACAGCAACTTTATTTGGTGGGCATTAGTATTAATATTGCCAATTCAAGATATAAAAGTGAAGGATGCTTGAGGATTGAGCTATACAGTTTATCAGTCAGTGAAAAGAAAGGATACAAGCTCAGAACTGTCAGAATTTGAGCACCTTTTTTTAAGCATTCAGCACTATCTAGAACACAGAATGTGTACAATAAATGTGAGCTACATGAAAATAATGAAGAAAGGAAAGGAAATTAGAAGGGAGGGAAAAAGAAAAGAAGGGAGGGAGGGAAGGAAGGAAGGAAGGAAGGAAGGAAGGAAGGAAGGAAGGAAGGAAGGAAGGAAGGAAGGAAGGAAGGAAGGAAGGAATTTAAACATGTTGTAAATATTTAAATGTAACATGTACACAAATAACTTGTTTGTAGGTAAACGTCTTTTCTGCCTGATAACTTTCTCTCTCATCTTTGTGTCTTTTCCATCTCAGCACAGTACTACAATACTTTTTACAAAAAAGAAAAAATGATACCACTTTCTTGATAGAGTCCTTTCAGGGAATAAAACTCTGTGGGACACCATGAGTGAGAAATTATGCTCAGTAGTCAGTAGCTTAGAGTCAGACAGGATCCAGGGTTACCGAACACAGTGAGAACAGAGGAGAGGGAGAAGACAAGTTGATGCAAGGGGAATGATCCAAAAAGGCAGACAAAACAATAATGAGGTCCATTTGAGGAAGATAAAGCAAAAGGTCAGACGCTGGAAGGATGAGGACCAGAAGGCTTGATTAAAATGGGTTCAAGACCTCAGAAGGAGTCACAGTGATGCCTTATGTGGTCCTGGTAGAGAGTGCCTGATGACTTAAAGAAACTAGACAGTTACCTACATTATATTTCTCAACTGATATACTATGTAGTCTATGATGTCACTCTCCACAATGCAGCCAATGAGACAACTGGCGGTAGTACGCCATCTCAGACATCTGTGGTCAACTCCAATTATTTTCTTGTTTCTGCTAATTTGTATCCAAACTCAATTTTTAGAAAATTTGACAATGCATTTATTGGGCAAACATGTGGATTTTTAGAATTCTAAAATTGAGTTGCATATTGTCCTCATTTTAATAAAAAATATATTTCAAAGAAAATGTTAAAAGGGTTATAGTAAGTTTCCCTCTTAAAATCTCCAATAACTAATTTTAACAATTACTTTCATATTGTTCCCAGTTGGGCATTTTATTTAGCTCAAAAAAAGCAATAACTAGAATATTTCTCTTCTAATAATGTCAGGAAGTTTCTGCTATTACCTAAAATGAAAATATTTCACTAATGTAATTTCCCTCTTCATTATACAGCATAAAGATCAAAAGCCATAAAAATTATTATTTTGTTGATGAATTCAATCTTCCTATTTCAGAAAAAAGGAAGTAAAGAATGAAACTATTTCTCAACATCCAAACCAGTTTGCTTTTGAATTTTGCATATGCAGACAAATAACTGTTGGCTGTTTTACTGGTTTGAATAACCCAACAAAGTACAAGGAAATCTAACTTAAACCTTAGAATCCACATCTGCTTATGCTAGAATGAAAACCCATCTGAGAATCAATGAAGCACATGGAGAGGGTCTAATTAAATCCCTTTGCCATTTCCTTTAAAACTGTCAAATTCAGATTGTAATTGTGTATTCATTCACCTCCAGTGGTGCAGTGGTAATTTTAGAAGTGGGAATATTTAAGCAATAAGATCCAACAGGGTGTGTTTTGCTAGAGTATCAACAAGACTGGATAGTTCTTAGGTAAGCAGCCAATAGTCTGAAAACAAAACGTTACCTAAATAGTAAGTGAATCACAAGACCCTCTACAAGTATATAACTGCACTAAGGACAGACTTAATTCTGTATTGGGAGTGAAAACTTGTAAGAGATCATAAAAATTTTCTAACATACTAAAGGACGATAAAACAAAACACTGGCACATTAAGTCAAAGTGATAATATATTCAACAAATTAAAAACCAAACTTCCAAGATATCTGGCTTTTGAGGTCACAATAAAATTCCAAACACTTGTTCTGCCTTCCTATAATCCTCTTCCTTCTCCAGTCTAATTTTGCTGTTCCTTAAACAACTCCCAACTAAAATCTAATTGAATAAGTATGAGAGAAATATATGATCTTCAACTTGTTGTTTGGGTACATTTTACTCATTTGACGGGACAATAATACTGTAAGGATGGGGACACAGATTTAAAACGTATATAGCTAAGACCCAAAATTACCCAGGATGCTTTTTTGAACTATGGTGAAGAAAGGCAACCAAATTATATAGCTAATTCACTGGCTTCATGAAGATAACAGTCTGAGTTAAAGGGCCATGAAGGTATCTCCAGTTCTCAACAGAAATATATTTATGCTCTTGCTTCTTAGGCTGTTAGCATGATAGCATTCTAACAATCTACACATAAAAAAATTCCTCCTTTCACTCAACTTGTCTCATTTTATACCCTTCCATTCTCCTCTACACCCAATTCCAAAAATAAACACATCTGTGAGAGCTGGTGTCTGGCTGCTCTGCAGATAAAACCCAGGCAGGAAAGATCATCAAGGTGGTGCAACAACAGAGAAAAACAAAAACTCAGAGCTCTCCCCCCTCCTTATGCCAACCCCCTCTCTCCACAAATGTATCTTAGAAAGTTTTCTTTAGTCAAGCTAGGTCACTCTCCAAGGTCACTGTGTACAAATATAACAACCTCAGAGAAAATTAAAAGGCGTTTCCATTGTCCTGCATGTCTAGGATGTCCTTCAGGGAATAATTCAGATAAGCAATGTTGACAGTAAAAATGAAATAAAATAAAACTGAATATCACTTCTGTATAAAGAACTTTGGAAAACTGAGTAGAACTAGAGGTCACAATCAAGAGAGAAATAACTGGATAATGGGAGGGCACTCTTCCCACCTCCTTTCTACTTTGCTTAAGCCCATTCAACTTCTGGTGTCTGGAGATCAAGAAAAGGGAAGAAGTGAATGTTTAGAAGAATAAAAGTCTACTGCCTTGCTCAAATAAATTTACCTTTTCTTATCTGTCTCTCTTAGAATATAAAATCTACTCACACCATCAATATAAAGGATCATAATGCCAACTTATACACTATGTCCTCTACCCTATCTTGGTAACATGTCTGCACAGAGAATAAGATAATTCACAGATAAGTTAAAGAAGATGAAATCCATAAATGGTTAGCAAGAATTGAAAACCATAAAATACTTAAAGAATCCATAAATTGCATCTCTCCACAATAAGCCAGATCCCTAACATCAGTCAGTAATAGAGAGAGCATATGCAAGGTATGAGGAAATACCAACATCAAACTCTTGTAAAAATGAAGCATAAAACTTATATGTCTTGGAGCTTTTAAAGCAAAAGTCAACATTTGGATTCTAGGGGATTGCCCTTTGGGCTCTTATTTTACCTGAGTCAATTTTGTTCACATTTTAAAAGATCACATTGCTTTAAAAGAGCATATACTTTCACTCTATGGGATTAGTGATCATTTTATTTTTTATTTATTCACAAACTAGAGGCCCAGTGCACATAATTTATGCACTGGGGGGTGGTGGTGTCCCTCAGGCCAGTCTGCACCCTCTCCAATCTGGGACCCTTCGGGGGATGTCCGACTGCTGGTTTAGGCCCTGTGGGATCGGGCCTAAACCAGCAGTCAGACATTCCTCTCACAATCTGGGACTGCTGGCTCCTAACCACTCGCCCGCCTGCCTGCCTGATTCTCCCTAACCACTTCTGCCTTCCAGCCTGATCACCCCCTAACCACTACCCTGCTGGCCTGATTAACACCTAACTGCTCCTGCTCCCCTGCCAGCCCAATCACCCCCAACTGCCCTCCCCTTCAGGCCTGGTTGCCCCCAACTGCCCTCCCCTGCTGGCCTGATCTCATCCCCAATGCCCTCCCCTGCCACCTGATCTCGCCCCCAACTGCCCAATCCTGCTAGCATGATGGCCCCCAACTGCCCTCCTCTGCTGGCCAATTTGGTTCTGATTGGTCAGTTTCTATGCCAGTCAGTGTCAAAAGCTCCGCCTCCTAGGCAGCCATTGGCTCCTCACACTTCACCCAGATTTGGTTCTGATTGGTTGGTTTCTATGCCAGTCAGCATCTCTGGGCCTATCAATAGGGCCTGATCAGAAAGGCAGGGCTGATCAGCCGCCCTGGTGGAGGCCTGGAGAGAAATGTAGGCACGGCTGCTGGCCATACCTGGAAAGAAAGAGAGAGGCTAGTGCTGATCAACAGCTGCCACCAAGGCTACTGATCAGACCCTGCTTCTCTCTTCAGGCCTCTCTCCGGGCCTGATTCATAGCCCCCTTGGCAGTCAGTGCTGGGTCACCGAACCTGCAGCAGTAGAAGTCAGTGCTGGGTCACCATGGCAACCCAGCGCTGACTGCAGGACTGACTTCCAGTTGGTTGAGCCTCTGGTCATTGCGGATGTGACGGACCCAGGGTTATTAAATATTAGGATTTTTATTTAATTTATTGGGGTGACATTGGTTCACAAAACCATACATGTTTCAAGGGTACAACTCAATAAAATATCATCTGCACACTGCATCATATGCCCATTACCCCAAGCAGTCTTTTTCCATCCCCATTTCCTCCCCTTTACCCAATTCCACCACCCCTCACCCCTCCCCCTTTCTAAAACCTCTGCAGGAAAAAACATACACAGTTAAATTACTTCTTTTCAATGCTCATGGGATAGCGTATTTGAGGGCTCAAGTTAATCAAGCACTGTCTAATAGACTTCCTCAGCAGGTCAAATACATGCGCCTAATTTAAAAGAACTATTTTATAGCTTTATTTTCACCAAATGAAGTGATGAGTGTCACTGAAATGATAATATTATCCCTCAAACTAGTATATTCTATGGTGTGTGTGTTTTTGTTTTTTTGTAAAGGAGCCATCAAATGAATTTCAAAAAGCATGTTTCACTTGTAACATCATAGGATATGCTTTTTCATTTTTGCTGTGTTTTCACTTTTACATATAAAATATCATCAATGTCCACAGTGAAGGGGATGTGTTTCCATTTAAATAAATGTATTGATTACCAACAATTTGTATTAAAAGGAAATAATTTTGTATTATTCAGATACTAGGATCCCAGCACGTGATTCAAAATCGTGCAGCACCGCCAACCCTCAAGTCACCGGTCCAGCACTGCCTCCCTCTCATGTGCTTGAAGCAGCCGAGGCCGCTGCTGATCAGGCCCTCCCCCAGCACAGGGGCGCCGAGGCCCCTGCCACCCTGTTCCCGACGCTGCGCACACAACCTCCTCCTGTCCAGTCGACCCATTACAGTGTCCCGGTTAATTAGATAGATATCCAAAACAAAAATTATTTCATGTACATCCAAAACAAAAATGGACCATTTATAAATATTAAGAATTATTAGTTACTTGAAATATAAGTGATTCTGCTACAATGCAAGCCGGTTAATAATGAAAAATAATTACCTATCTAATTGGTCTTTGGCTATATAAGAAAATGTAGAAGACACTCAGGTCTAGTTGTTTTAGTTTTAGATAGCACCTGACTTACCTTGAGAGAGAGAAATAGCAGAAACTTGTTAAAAAGTCTGCCATTTTAATCAGAGATGTGGTATCGTGAAATACTACTTGCTTTTTTCCCTCCTGCTGGAAAAACACACCTGCTCCTAACCCACTAACTGATCTTGTCAGTGCCCAAATAGTGAAGAGCAAACTTCCAATACCAAATGGCTTTCTGAGTAATACGTCTCAACTAACTTCATGCAGAACAATGGCTTGATAGAGGAATCATTGCCTCAATAACCCTATTAATAATTTTCCTCTTGAAGCTAAGTGTTTGTAAGCTTTCCTATTTAATGTGGGTTTTGTCATACCTGTGTAGCCTTGCCACAGGCGTGCTGGGATTTCAATGGTGGGCTAACATGAAAAGTGTAGTAAACTGGAATTGTGATGAGCCAAGCCTAACACAATTAATCTAGCATAGAGCCAACCCTCAAAGAACCAAAATGTTTTTATGCCTAAGGAAGTCTCACAATCTCAGATGCAATCCTCACTGCTGGTCACACAGCTGGGAAGCAATGCCACAGCTTGTGCTTAACAGGAGCCACTGGTAGAATAGCAAGCACTACCTGAGAGGTAAGGGGCCAGTCACAGGGCCTGGGTTTGTGGCAGGACTCTCTTCCAGCAAACAGAACTGGATGACACTGGGAAAGCAAGCTCAGTCATGGGAAGGGCTCAACCAGATCAGGAGATGAGACTACGGCATGAAAGGCAGGGAATTGCTCAGGCCCACGCCAGTCCAAGTAGGGACAGACTCAAAACATAAGACTAGTGCCATGTTCCTGGCTGACAGAGATGTAGCTCATATTTTTCTTTCAGCCTTAATTCTCTCAAGCTCAAAACTGGGCAGAAACAAGTCTTAAAAGCAAAGATTTTCACTATTGAAAGCAAAATGAGACTAGAGAACATATGAATGTGGTCATTTATAATTTTTCTATCCAACAAATGCTAAATTCTATACACAAAGAAGCACTGACACACACTAACATGCTTTTGTTAATACAGTATGAATGATTTTCTTAAGTTTGCAGTTTTCAAAGGTCCATCCAAATTTATTGCTGTCAAATCTTAATTTATTATAACTAATAAACTTTAGTTAAGATTAGAAAAACCACATTAAGTTTATGATTTTTAACATTTGAGCACATTTTTAAAAATATTCATAAAATAATGGACTTATAGAGAGTTTTGGGCTTATACTTCATCACAGATTATTAAAATCAATGGGAAAATGTAGAATAACCAGTAGGAATATACATATTTCCAACTATGGGATGTCTAGTTTTAAGCTCTTTATATCTTGATTTATCAAATGCAAACTTTGAACTTTTCCAGCTGAAACATTTCTTAAAATCTAATATAGAAGAATTTATATTGGCTCCTCATTGTTTCATTTGCTTAGAAAACAGATTGAAAGAACAATGATGCTGGATTTCAGATGTCTGAAGGGAATACTGCATGCATGACATCTGTTTTCCCTGGGGATTCCACACACATTTGCTTTAATGTACTGGTGTGTTCTTCATTACCTTAGAAGCTATATGCTAAAAACAAGAGTGTGTTTCAGTTTTCAAGGAAAAAAATCATAAATCACTTCTCTCTAAAGAATAATAATTTAAGGGGTTAAGCTTTCAAAAAAGAAAAAATGCAAATGATCATGTTTCTAAATGGACCAACTTTTTAAAGATTATGTGTAAGTCTTCCATAAGCCTTCTGTACATGTAAGTCTTCCTTCTTATTGAAGCATTATCCAGAGCCAGAAAGAACCTGCCTTTGAAAATCAACAGCTAAAAGAGATCAGATCTGCATCTCTAAATAGTCCAAGTCACCAATTTAAGATGTTTGAGGTATTAATTCTCTGGAAAATTATTTGGCCTCCAGAAGCAGTGAACTTTGAAACATCTTTGGTGGATACCCTGGAGTCTTGCCACAACTGACACGTGAAGTCCCATGCCAAACACAGAATGCCACTATTCCACACTACACCAGCTGGCTTGTAACATCTACATCTCTGTATAATTGCCTTTAATTAAAACCATATAAAATATCCAAAACACGTCCACAATTCTTCTGTATCTGTTCAACCAATTTGCAAATTAATATTTCATTCTTAAAATCAGGTCACCTGAGTTTAAAAGCTTTTGTAAAGTTCATTTATACTGAAAGAACACAATCCAGTATGATAGCATGAATATATTGCAGGTTAAAGTTCACACATCACATGGGTAGATGAGATAAAATCTCTTTTTTCATTTTATTTGCTCTTTGCCTGAGATGACCACATCAAATGATCAAATGTTTCTTTGCAGCATGAGAACTTGATGGAGCTCTGAAATCAAGTGTCTCAAATCATTTCCTAAGTTCAGACAAGCATAATAAACATCTCTCAAAGGGTCTAAGCCAGACCCATTAGTGAGCACGAGCCACCTCACATCAGCTGAAAGGAAAACTGTCTCCTGAAATTAAAGCACAATTGATATCAACATTTGCTCTCCTGGCACCATCTTTAGAATCTTGGAGTCAGACCTGTGACTCCTGTATCCTGATGCATTTAAATGAAACTGAAAAGACTTTAAAAATCCCCCACTCAGTAAATTAAGTAAATAAGTGAATTCATTTAGTAAGTTGCATCCATACACTTAATTAAATACATTTCACAACTTAATTTGGAGACTTTGATTTAATTTTGCATTTATTACAATGGCTTTTCCTATTAAATAAAAATGGAGAAACCAAGAGGATCAGAATGAATTAGGGATAGAGGTCAGACGGCTTTGTTTAAAAGACTAATAAAAAAGTGACTTAAATGTCATCACCTCCTGCCAAAATGTGTGAGTTTCAGTTTTGACACTCACACATTCATTCATTTTTGTTGGTGTTGAATTCTGCACATAAATTCTACAGATTTCCGAAAGAGATAGGTGTGTACTTAGCAGCTAAAACACTGACAGGCTTGGAATCCAAAATCTTCAGCTTATCCAAAGGTTATGTATAGTGCACTCAACTACAATACAAATGTAGAGTACAGTGCCTACATGAGCTTCCAATACAATCTGTGCACTAGACCAGTAATACAATGCCCACCTTAGCTAAGCATATAACAGAGAAAGATGACCAAGTCTAGCTGGCTAGGGCAAGTTATTACTAGCAAATACCTCTGCCAAAGAAAGAGATTTAATAGTTTTTATGGTCTATACTAGTGACCTGGTGCACAAAATTCATGCACATTGAAAGGGGATTAATTAGAGGAAATAATTTAATTGCTATTTGCCCTTTCTCTATAATAGAAGTGTCAGAGATGAAAGAAAATTAGTAAAATGTATATGAAAACCTTCCTCCTGTCAGAGTCTGGGGCACACCACAGGACCCAGAGTCAAGTCCCCACCCACCCACATGCACCTCAAAATCACGTGAGACCCAGACCTGGCCAGCCCCACCCCCTTATGGGGCTAGATCGAGACCTGGCCAGTCTCACCCTTGTCAAGCCTTGCTGGGCAGGAGCATAGCCTCAGGTCCCCTGGCCTGGCACCAGTACGGGGGGCGTGGACTGAGGTCCCCCAGCCCAGACCGGGGTGGGGGGCGTGCCTTGAGGTCCTCCATCAAGCCCCACCAGGTGGGGGACAAGGCCTGAGATCCCCTGACAAGCCCCGCTGGGTGGAGGACATGGCCTGAGGTCCCCCGTCAAGCCCCACTAGTCAGGGGTTCACAACTTCAGGTCCCCCATCAAGCCCTGCTGGGCAGGGGTGCCACCTGAGTTTCCCCGACCCAGCACTGGGGGTGCACCTTGAGGTCCCCTGTCAAGCCCCACTGGGTGGGGGGGCATGGCCTGAGGTCCCCTGTCAAGTCCAGCCAGGCAGGGGGGCACAGCCTCAGGTCCCCTGGCCTGGTGCTGGGGCAGGGGGTGCGGCCTGAAGTCTCCTGTCAAGCCCCACCTGGTGGGGGGCATGGCCTGAGGTCCCCCAGCCTGGCGCTGGGGATGGGAGGAGCAACCTGAGGTCCCCTAGCCCAGCACCAGGATGGGAAACCCACCTTGAGGTCCCCTGTCAAGCCCTTCCGGGCAGGGGGCGTAGCCTCAGATCCCCTGGCCTGGCACTGAGGCAGGGGGTGCAGCCTGAGGTCCCCCAGCCTGATGCCAGGGCGGGGGTCATGGCCTGAGGTCCCCTGTCAAGCCCTGCTGGGGTGGGGGAGGGAGTAGCCTCAGGTCCCTGCTGATTGCTTAAGGCTCCTTATGGGAACTTGGCCTCAGCTGTGGGTGCAGCCATCTTTGTGATAGAGTGATGGTCAATTAGCATATTCCCTCTTTATTAGATAGGATATTTTTTGGCTTAAATTTTTCAAAACCTAAGAATCTATAAAAAATATTAAAGTGAGAGTTCTTTATCATTGAATAAATAAAACAACAAATTGATTAATAAATTGGTGGATGATTAAATGTCCAGATAAATTGAGAGATGAACTTTTAAAGACTCTAATTTATAATATAAGTTTTATTTAAATAAAAGACCCCAGTGTTTTGCTTTCTTCTTATGGCATCTTATTTGAAACTGTACCCAGGATGCTGAAGACAGCTGAGGGGAAAATTGGGAAAAATTTTTCCTTAAGAGACTATAATGACACAATAATTCATTTTCCATATATCATAGATATTATCATGGAAGATAAATTGAAAAGATTCCAAGAAAGAAAAATATGTAATGAATCTAGGTATTGACTCATCAGTTAAGAAGTTTACACTCCCAAGACTTCATTTGTTGATACTTTTTACAAAACTATATTCCAAACATCTTGGCTGGACGTATGCACTGCATCAGAATGAGAATCATGATAAACTGGATTCTCCACACAACAGAATCATCTCCATTTGTAAAGTAAGTACCAGGGGAAGTCAAATCAACAGAGTATCATTTATTAACCTACTGCTGTGTTAATGCAACTTCCAAAAGTAACTCATTTACTATCCAGGATTTGATTAGCCTCTAGAAGAACCTGGTTCATTTTATTTAGATAAGGTTGTTTCGAACCACCAATTTCACAAACTGACCCTCAGAGTAAAAACCATCTGTAAATTTAAGTGTCTTGGAAATTTATAAAATTCTAACATTCCCTTGCCATCCATTTTGGCACCTTGCTAGTTGTACAGCGAGTTTTAAAATATATAATCCTACTGCTTTTTAAAGATAAGTAGGCAACATCAAGGGGAGGCATATTTTGCTCAGGAATCCTTACACCATTATGGTACTACCCAATATGTTATGGCAATTGTAATACTTTGTAGACCAGTGGAAAATATATCTAAAAATAACTGTGCCATTTCTGAGCAAAAGCAGAAGTAATTGATGTTTCCTAGAAAAGTGGTCCCCCTTGGCTTTGTGGAAAAGCAGCGTGAGTGTGTCAGTGACAGGTAGATCCGGGAGAGAGCTTCGTCCTCAGTATCATTCCGATTCTCTGAAACCCCAAAGCAAGGTTCATAGGGATTCTTTAGAATGCTCCACTTGAAAGCCAGATTACACTATTTAAGTGGCCTATGCAGTTCTGTATTATAGGCTCCCTGCTGCTCAGGCATTTTCCCCATTATAATATATTGCTGTAGATTTTACACTGTAGCTGTTCTATCATTTAACTAATATGATTCAAAAGGTTGTCACTGGGGACACTTCTAAATTCTATCACTGCAAATAAACCTTTCTCGGAAGGAATTGCTTATTTAGCAAAGACATTTTATGGCATATTTGCATAAAAATACTTCTCCTGTCTTTCAAGTTCATCTGTAACATTGTTGCTGAGCAGAAGAGCATTAGATGTGTTACAAACACAAGCGACTGGCAGCAAGCTAATTTGTAAGTGCATATTTGCAAACTTTAAGTGCACCGCTATGTCCTAACATACACCCTGCATAACTCATAGATGTTTGCACACTAAGAAAAGAGAAAAAATACTTATTACACAGCTTTCCCATTTAGCTTACAGGAAATTGGTAATAAAGCAGTGGATGTGAGTCCCCTGTTACATTGGCCTGCAAAGCAGGTGAATGAAGCAATTCAAAGCAAGGCATTTTCCAGAGGAGAATGAAATATTGGATGCCTGGTTAGATTGTTTGAAGAGATTTTTTTTGGCCCCTCTTCTGAAACCAATCAACAGTGAACACTGAAGCAGACATGAGAATGAAAGCTATTTACCAATCATGTTCACGTCCTCTTGATCTCATCTGAGTGCCGTGCTTGTTGTACACTACAGAACATGCTAATAGTTTAGATTTTAGAATTAGAGAAGCCTGAGTTCAACATTTGTCTAATGTATGTGCTATTAGACCATAGACAAGTTGTTTGATCCAACACTCAATTTCCTCATATCCTCATATATTTTCAAACGAGCATAACATACTGACTTTTGTGGTTAAAAGAAGATAACAGCCTTTTGAGCTACACAAGATAGGCACTTTTTCCCTCTTTCTGTAAATAGGGATATTAAAGTTTAATGACTTTAAGAGATTTATACAAAGTTGCCCACATAGATAATAGCAGAGTTGGGTACAAATTCCAAGATTTCTGGCTTATGATTTAAAGATACTTCTATTACAATGTGAAGAATTCTCTATTTGCCTTCTTTTTACTGGGTATTCTGATCTCACTAATGTACATGTGAGTTATTTTCATTTTTAAGCCCCCAAAAAACCTTGATTTGATTCAGAATATTAAAAAGCGAAGAAAAAACAAAACATCAAACAGGAATGGGACTCTGAGAGCCTTTATTGGCAATTGAATATAAAACAATGTCCTACCTCCATCGCTATATATCCCTTTACAATCCCTTCATAGCATTCATTAACTAACTAGTATCTATTACTTATTTAGAAGATAAGCTCCAAGAAAACAGAATCATTATATATTTTGTGTATTGCCATATCCCAGTCTTGGGACAGTTCCTAGTATATGATTGACATTTAGTAAATATCTATTGAATCAGCTGAATTATGAAAATATTTATGACCTATTTATGAAAATATAGGGTAAGAAGAAACCATTTTCCTGGGGCTAGCAAAAAGAAGCATATGGACCAACTTCTGTTGGACTGTGCGAAGCAAATCTTCAGCAGAGGGAAATCAGGCTTACAGTTCACTCTCTGCAGAAGACCCTCCTTTGTAAATTTCTCTGAGTAAATTCAGAGTTCTTAGACAATGCAAGAGAATGGCGATAGGGTGGGGAGTGCTGGAGAAGTTGGCCAAGCGCAAGAGAGTCCCTGTTAATAATGGCAAATCAAGTCTTTAAAATATTTTGTTAATAGAAATAACTATGACTCTATTTGTATACAGAGTTGATGGAGCAAATCAGATCAATTACATGAATGTGTCACAAAATGTAGTCCATGGACTACAAGGGAGATTTCATAAGACTAACGTTCTGGGAACACACTGGAGAAATGCTGCCAAATTTAAACTGTATAGAATAGAGTCTATTTTGCAGACAATTTTATTAATGACTTGATTAAGTGTTTTGGACTAGTTAGCTATAGCACCAGAATTCAAGTAAAATGATTTATTCAATGAAAAATACTTCATTTTAACTCTATAGGTATGAAAAAATATATTTTTAAACTCCTAAAAATGGAAAATTTAAAAAGGAATGAGCTACTAAGTGTGGCAAGCATAAGTTATTCAAATTATAAAGCCCCAGTTCATTTTCATAGGAACTCTATATGATGTGTATTGCTTTCCCTACTTTTTATACGAAAGAAATAAAACTTAGGGTGTTTATCTGGCTTACTAAAAAAAATATTAATGGTAGGAACAGAGTTTGAAACCAGATCATCCTAGTGTCAAAACATCCCAGAATTGATTCCTTTCTTTCTTCCTCCCTTCTCTTTCTCATTCATGATGTTTCTATAAAGTTAAAAATCAATCAAAAATCACAAATCTCCCCACCAAGGTTTAGTTTTGTTAAGGAAGAAATACTACATTTTGGAAATTATCAACTATTATACAGTTTCCATGAAAAACGGGCCCCATTTCATGTTATAATAATCCTCTTAATTTCATGATTGAAACTCACAATTAAATCATTGCTGCACTTCTAATAAAAAATGTCTTATCTTCATAAAGAATTTTAAAAGGTCATGCTATATATACTCTCATAGTCCAACAGAGTAAATAAGAGAAGACTTTTAGAAATAATTTTTTCTGCTTCACTACACGTCAGGTAAGGTAGTAAACACTGGGGAAATATGAGCAAGACCACATCCTTGTTACTAAGAAGTTCACAGTCAAGAAAGAAGATAAACACATAAACAAAAAGTGCCAGCCACTGGGCTAGTGAAGGCCTTTGTAAGATATTACAATGCCAACAGGTGGAAAAATGGTGCCGGAATAGACAGACGTATCCCAAGCCTTGTCCCAGAGCAGATAGAAAGAACAGCTGAGGGTCGCACAGGGAGTGTCTATTGGAGAGTTAAGGGACAGCTATACTCCAGGAGAAGGTGGGACTGCTGGACGGGGGTCCCCTGACCGGGCAGCCCTCACTGCTGCTGGGTTCCCTCCCGGAGCCAAGGGTTCAGACTGCGCCATCTTGAAGGGGAAAGTGGATGTTATCTGAAGCTTGAAAATCTACAACTGCAACACCCACCAAACAGCTGCAAACCCAGGAGCACCAGTCCCCAATTGTCACAAACACGCGGATTCAGAGGAGCTCTACACTCCACCACGGAAAGATCAGATTTCGCCTGGAATAAGGTGAGGTCTTTGGTCCCCGGCAGAACAGAGAGACGCGCGCACTGCGGGAGCTGGAGGACTGGGGGGAACTCTGCGCCTAGAAAAATCCATGGCTGTTGGGGCTGGCGTGATCCATGAATGTGGAAGGGGGTCCTCAGAGCTGCTAACAGAGGGAATCTCTAAAAAGCAACCCATTTTGATCTGACACAGAAGGACAGCCTAAAAATTTTGGGAGTGTGCCGGCTGCTTGGACAAAAGGGGGAAAAGGGGATTGCGAAAGCTTGCGCACAGACCCAGAGTTTGCACACTTGCGCTTTCTCCTCTTTGAATCCTTGCTTCTGATTACTCAGCCCAATACATAGGATCACCCAGTTGGGGTCACCCTAGGAGACTGCAGGGGAAAATTGTTTTTCTGGAACCTGGGGATCAGAGCAGAAAGTGATCATCAGAGAACCAGCTCTGGGGCAGCCCACTCCCACAAACCGGTATTGAGTGCCACTGGGAAAGCAGGACCTGAGCGCAGGCTAGAGAGGACCTATAGACCCAGAGGTCAACCCAGAAACACTGCCACCCAGGGGCTGAATCACAAATTGACTCTTGTGTAATCACAAATAACGGAATACAAGAAAGTAAGACACACCGCCTGCTTAAAAAACAAGACTGGCTTACAACACTGAGGAGCAGTGGAACACAGGGAACTGCAATACTGTCCTGACTGGGAAACAGACATGCCAAACAGAACAATAGAGTAAGTGAATGACCTTCACTACTGCACATTCTATTTTTTTTTCATCTTTTAATTAAGAAATTTTTATTAATTTTTTCTTTTTTCCTCACTTGAGTTTACCTTTTTAATTATTACATTTTTATTTTTAATCTGTATTATTACTACTATTTTACCTTTTTTTAAAAAAAGTGTCACTTTATTTTCTCTTTATTTGACTTTGAGATTAGTGTTCTACATTCTATTTTCATCTTTCCTTTAGCATCATTCTACTCTATTTCAACTCTACCTTTATGCCATCACTCTCTTCCTAACTTTTGCCCTTTTGTTGTCTTATTTCTCCTACCCTTTTCCTGCTTTAGATTTTCACTATTCTTTCTTTTTACCCCCTGTTAAAATTTCATCCTACTTATATATCTAATTTCCAATCCCCTGCTCCGAGTTCATACAAATTTCTCTCTTCTCTGTCTTTACTATCCAAAAAATTGTTGTTCTCTCTGTCCTTTTGTTGTTGTTTGCTTGAATGTTGATTATATCAATTTTTTTATGCTTGTTTGTGAGATTGTTTTCCTTATTCTTTTTTGTGTGTTTTTTTGTTTGTTTGCTTTGTTTTTGTTTGTTTTTTGCATCTGTTTTTCCTCACCTCGCTTGATATTAATTGTTGTTTGTAGTTTGTATTCATCTCCAGGTACTTGTTGCTAGCATTTGAGAGGATTAGTGGCTTTTCTATTGGAATTTTCTCCCCATATATATAGATTGTTCACCTTTTCTTTCTTATTCTCTTTCTTTTCTCTCTTACTCTTTTTTTCCTTTTACCAATTTCATTTTGGCACTCCTTTCTCTTTTTTTCTCTCCTTCTTTCCCTCCTATCTCCTAAAGTGCCTTTCTCTGGTGGTCACCTTTATTTTGGGTTATTAATATCGTGAATACATTTCTGTTCAGTGCCTTCTGTGTTGTACCTGGTTGTGTTGTATTTTGTGCCTTTAAATCAACGCAGGAGAGAGAGAACTACATAACCAGACACCCAGAGAAGAGAGACCATGGGGAGACAAAGAAACAGCCTGCATATGAAAGAAAAGCAGGCATCACCAGGAAAGGAAGTAAACGAAATGGAGGCAAGCAACCTGCCAGACAAAGAATTCAGAGAAATGGTCATAAGGTGGCTGAAAAGAATGGAAGACAAATTCGACAATATGAGTAAGAACCAAGAAGAAATGAAGAAGAACCAAGAAGAAATGAAAAATGACATCGCTGCTATAAAGAACTCAATAGAAAGCATCAAGAGTAGACTAGAAGAAAGAGAGGACCGCATCAGTGAGCTAAAAGACAAGGTAGAAAAAATACTCAAGTAGAGCAGCTTCTACAAAAAAATATTAAAAAGCAGGAGGAGAGCCTAAGGGAACTTCAGGAAAACATGAAACAAAACAACATCCGCATAATAGGGGTTATAGAAGGAGAGGAAACTGAGCAAGGAATAGAAAACCTGTTTGAAGAAATAATGACAGAAAATTTCCCTGATATAGGGAAGAAAAAACGCACACAAATCCAAGAAGCTCAGAGAGTCCCAAGCAAAATGAACCCCAAAAGACCGATGTCAAGGCACATTGTAATTAAATTGGCAAACACCAATGACAAAGTAAGAATCTTAAAAGCGGCCAGAGAGAGACAGAAAGTTACATACAAAGGAACCCTCATCAGACTAGCAACTGATTTCTCAACAGAAACTCATCAAGCCAGAAGGGAATGGAATGATATATACAAATTCATGCAAAGGAAGAGTCTGAATCCAAGAATACCGTACCCAGCAAAGCTATCAATCAAAATTGAAGGTGAAATCAGGAGCTTCACAGTCAAAAAAGGACTAAGGGAATTTATTACCACCAAACCAACAATGCAAGAAATGCATTGTTGCTGTAAAAAAATGCTGTAAAAAAAATAGGAAGCAAAGAAGGAACACAGGGGTAAAGAATAAAAATGGCAACAAATAAGTACCTATCAATAATAACTTTAAATGTAAATGGATTAAATGCCCCAATCAAAAGACATAGTAAGAGATTGGATAAGAAAACACGACTCATATATCTGCTGTCTACAAGAAACCCACCTCAGAAAAAAAGACATACACAGACTGAGGGTGAAGGGATGGAAAAGGATTTTCAGGCAAATGGAAATGAAAAAAAATGCTGGGGTAGCAATACTTATATCTGACAAAATTAGATCTCAAAGTGAAGGATATAACAAGAGATAAGGAAGGCCACTTAATAATACTAAAGGGAACAATCCAACAAGAAGAAATAACTCTGGTAAACATATACAAACCCAAATACATAAAAAAACTCCTGGAAGATATCAAGTGAGAGATTGACAGCAATACAATCATAGTAGGAGACTTTAATACCTCACTATCACCATTGGACAAATCCTCTAAACAAAAAAAAATCAGCAAAGAAACATCAATCCTAAATGACTCACTAGACCAGATGGAATTAATTGACATCTTCAGAACATTTCACCCCAAAGCCACAGAATATACATTCTTCTCAAGTGCACATGGGTCATTTTCAAAGATAGACCATATGTTGGGTCCTAGGCAAAGTCTCTTCAAATTCAAGAAGATAGAAATCATATCAAGCATCTTCTCAGATCACAGAAGCATAAAACTGGAAATCAACTACAATGAAAACAATCCAAAAAAATCAAGCAAATGGAGACTAAACAGCATGCTATTAAACAATGACTGATTTACCAGAGAGATCAAGGAAGAAATAAAAAAAACATCATGGCAACAAATGACAATGAAAACACAATTCAAATTCTATGGCACACAGCAAAAGCAGTCTGGGAGAGGGAAGTTCATAGCTCTACAAGCCTATTGAAAAAAACAGGAAACAATGGTAATAAATTACCAAACCCTACAACTCAAAGAGTTAGAAAGAGAACAACAAGAAAAGCCCAGTGTAAGCAGAAGGAAGGAAATAATAAATATCAGAGTAGAGATAAACGACATTGAGACCAAAAAAACAATACAAAAGATCAACAAAACCACGTGCTGGTTCTTTGAAAGGATAAACAAGATTAATGAACATCTAGCCAGGCTCACCAAGAAGCAAAGAGAGAGGAACCAAATAAATAAAATCAAAAATGAAAGAGGTGAAATAACAACAGACCCCACCGAAATACAAAGGATTGGTAAAAAATATTATGAACAACTCTATTCCAACAAACTGGACAACCTGGAGGAAATGGACATATTCCTAGAAAAATATAACCTTCCAAAACTTAATCAGGAAGAATCTAAACATCTCAATAGGCCAATAACTATGGAAGAAATTGAAGCCGTCATCAAAAAGCTTCCAGCAAACAAAAGCCCAGGGCCAGACGGCTTCACAGGGGAGTTTTACCAAACATTCAAGGAAGAACTAAAACCTATCCTCCTCAGACTATTCCAAAAAATTCAAGAGGAAGGAACACTTCCAAGCTCAATCTATGAAGCCAGCATCACCCTAATACCAAAACCAGATAAAGGCAACACAATGAAAGAGAATTACAGGCCAATATCCCTCATGAACATAGATGTCAAAATCCCCACAAAATTCCAGCAAATCGGATCCAGCACTACATCAGAAAGATCATACTCCATGACCAAGTAGGATTTATCCCAGAAATGCAAGGTTGGTACAATATCCGCAAATCAATAAATGTGATACATCACATAAACAAATTGAGGGGAAAAAATCACACAGCCATATCAATTGATGCAGAAAAAGCATTTGACAAAATCCAACACCCTTTCTTGACAAAAATTCTCAGCAAGGTGGGAATAGAAGGATCCTACCTCAACATAATAAAAATGATATATGATAAACCCACAGCTAATATCATACTCAATGGGCAAAAACTAAAACCATTTCCCCTAAGAACAGGAACAAGACAAGGATGCCCACTCTCACCACTCCTGTTCAGCATAGTTCTGGAAGTATAAGCCATTGCAATTAGAAAAGAAGAGGAAATAAAAGGCACCCAAATTGGAAAAGACGAAATAAAGCTGTCGTTATTTGCAGATGACAGATATTGTACATAAAAAACATGAAAGACTCCAACAAAAAACTAATAGACTTAATAAATGAATTCGGCAATGTAGCAGGATACAAAATTAATGCCAAGAAATCTATGGCATTTCTATACACCAATAGTGAACTTACAGAAAGAGGACTAAAAAAGCAATCCCATTTACCATCACACCAAAAAAATTAAGATACCTAGGAATAAACTTAACTAAGGAGGTAAAAGATGTATATGTGGAAAACTACAGGACACTGAAAAAAGAGATAGAGGAAGATGTAAACACATGGAAGAACATACCATGTTCATGGACTGGGAGAATCAACATCATTAAAATGTACATACTACCCAAAGCAGTCTATAGATTCAATGCACGCCCCATTAAAATAGCAATGGCATATTTCACAGACCTAGAAAGAACTCTCCAAAAATTCATCTGGAATAAAAAAAGACCCCGAATAGCCACAGCAATCCTGAGAAAGAAGAACAAAGTAGGTGGGATCTCAATACCAGATTTCAAGCTGTATTACAAAGCCACTGTTTTCAAAACTGCCTGGTACTGGCACAAGAACAGACATATAGATCAATTGAATAGAATAGAGAACCCAGAAATCAACCCAAATCACTATGCCCAATTAACATTTGACAAAGGAGGCATGAACATACAATGGAGTCAAGACAGTCTCTTCAATAAATGGTGTTGGGGAAATTGGACAGATACATGCAAAAAAATGAAACTAGACCACCAACTTAAATCATACACAAAATAAACTCAAAATGGATCAAGATGGGGATCCAAACCAAGATGGCGGCATAGGTAAACACCTAAACTGCTACCTCACACAACAATTTTAAAACTACAACTAAAAGACAAAATGTTTATCACCCAGAACCACGGGAAAGCTGGCTGAGTGGAAGTTCTACAACTAAAAAGAAAGAGAAAAGAGCATTGAGACATGCATAAGCGCTGAAAAGCTGAGGTACGGAGGCGCACTAATCAGGCTGGCGGCAGGCAACTGGGTGCACTGCTTTTTTCAACCTGAAGGGAGACAAGCTCCTGATTACTCTGAATTCCAGTCTCTGGGGAGACGCTTGGGACCCAAACTTCTACAGTGAGAAGCTGGACTGTCCACCATCAGGTTGGAAAGTGAGGGTGGTTTTCTTGCAGAGGTGCATGCAGCAATCATTGTTTACTGCACTGGGGCACGGGGTGTGGGGACTGGCAGCCATCACTGTTTGCCACGCCCTAGCCTAGTGACTCCCTGAGACCCCACCCTGCACAATCTACAAACCTACCCAAGCTCCACGCAGTGGCTTTTGCATATAAATGATCTGCCCTATCGCAGCTTAACCTCACAAACTGCAGCTCTGGTCAGACAGCTCCAAAACCTCCAAACCCCAAGCAAAGAGGAGAAAACTGTAGTTCTCACTGTAGCTCCTTCTGGGTGGCTTCAGACAGTAGCTGACCTGCACCCCATTGGAGATCCAGAAGCTAGTGTATCTAGTGGTCAGTGTGAGATGACACCAGATTTCAACTACTCGCATCCATAAGTGACACATTCAAGAGGCAGACTCAAAGAGCACCAAAGCCCCACTGAAGCAAGTCCTGCCCCATAAGTGTGTCTCCAGCACAGCAGTTCTTCCTTATAGACACAGCAGGCCCTCACAGCCAAATGGCCTGGAGGTCAATTCCTCCCAGTGTACCAACAGCAATCAAGGCTTAACTACACCAAGACTTTGCATTCAGCCCATAAAGGGGTGCACCAAGAGTGTCCACCTCAGGTGATAGGCTGAACCACTGGTTACCTACCACAGAAAATCACTCCATCAACACAGGGAAGCAGCAAAATATGGAGGCAAAGAAACATGTCACAAATGAAAGAAATGTAGGAAAGCAAACTACTGGACATAAGTTACTCAAGAATCTTCTGAAAACCACCGAGAAACTTGATGAGACCTCCGAGGAGCTTAGTGAGACCTTCAAGGACCTTAATTAGAATGCCAAAAAAATGGAAAAGGACCAGTCAGAAATGAAGCATACACTGTCTGAAATAAAGAATATACAGAAATTCAACTGTAGATCAAAGGACCCCAAGAATCAAACCAAAGATCTGAAATATGAGAAAACAAAAAACACCCAACCAGAAAAACAAAAAGAAAAAAGAATCCAAAAATATGAACATAGTGTAAGGAGCCTGTGGGACAACTTTAAGTGTACCAACATCCAAATTATAGGGGTGCCAGAAGAAGAGAGAGAGCAAATTATTGAAAACCTATTAGAAGAAATAATGACAGAAAACTTTCCCTACCTGGTGAAAGAAATAGACTTACAAGTCCAGGAAGCGCACAGAACCCCAAACAAGAGGAATCCAAAGAGGACCACACCAAGACACGTCATAATTAAAATGCCAAGGGCAAAGGACAGAGAGAGAATCTTGACAGCAGCAAGAGAAAAACAGTTAGTTACCTACAAAGGAGTACCCATACGACTGTCAGCTGACTTCTCAACAGAAACTATGCAGGCCAGAAGGGAGTAGCAAGAAATATTCAAAGTGATGAACAGCAAGAACCTACAACCAAGATTACTCTACCCAGCCAAGCTATCATTCAGAATTGAAGGTCACATAAAGAGCTTCACAGACAAGAAAAAGCTAAAGGAGTTCATCACCACCAAACCAGGATTACATGAAATGCTGAAGGATATTCTTTAAGAAGAAGAAGAAGAAGAAAAAGGTAAAGATAAAAATTATGAACAACAAAATGACAACAAATACATACTTACCAACAAGTGAATCTAAAAATCAAGTGAATAAAAAATCTGATTAACAGAATGGACTGATGAATATAATAGAATCAGAGACATAGAAAGGGAGTGGACTGACAATTCTCAGGGGGAAAGAGGTATGAGGGATGTGGGAAGAGTTTGGACAAAAATCTTACAGCTATGGATGAAGACAGTGGCAGGGGGTAAGGGCATGGGGTGGGGTGAAGTGCGGAATCGGATGGAGGGGAGTATTGGGGGGGGGGAAAAGAGGAACACCTATAATAATCTGAACAATAAAGATTTATTTTTAAAAAAAAACAGTATTGTGATTACCAGAGGGAAAGGGTGTGAGGAGAGGTGGAAGAGGGTTTAGGAGAGACAAATGATGGTAGAAGACTTGACTTGGGGTGGTGATATATTATGGAACTATACACCTAAAACCTATACAATATTATTAACCAAATGTCACCCCAAATGAATTTAATAAAAATTAAATTTTTAAAAATAAAAATAAAAAATTGATCAAGGACTTAAACATATGATGAGAAACCATAAAAATACTAGTGGAATCCATAGGCAGAAAAATCTCTAACATATGCCGAAGCAATTTCTTCACTGATACTGCTCCTAGGGCAATGGAAACTAAAGAGAAAATAACCAAATGGGACTACATCAAAATAAAAAGTTTTTGCACAGCAAAGGAGACCATCAGTAAAACAATAAGAAAGCCCACTGCATGGGAGAACATATTTGCCAATGATATCAATGATAAGGGTTAATCTCCAACATTTACAGGGAACTCATGCAGCTTAACAAAAAGAAGATAAACAACACAATAAAAAAAATGGGCAACTTATCTAAATAAACACTTTTCGAAAGAAGACAGAAGGAAGGCCAAGAGACATAGAAAACCTGCTCAAAGTCACTAATCATCAGAAAGATGCAAATCAAAACAACAATGCGCTACCATCTCACACCTGTCAGAATGGCTATTATCAACAAATCAACAAATGACAAGTGCTGGTGAGGATGTGGAGAAAAAGGAACCCTCCTGCACTGCTGGTGGGAATGCAGACTGATGTAGCCACTGTGGAGAACAGTATGGAGCTTCCTCAAAAAACTAAAAATGGAACTCTCATTTGACCAAGTGATCCCACTTCTAGGAATATATCCCAAGAAACTAGAAACACCAATCAGAAAGAATATATTCACCCCTATGTTCATAGCAGCACATTTCACCACAGCTAAGATTTGGAAAAATCTGCTAAGTGCCCATCAGCAGATGAGTGGGTTAAAAAACTGTGGTACATCTACACAATGGAATACTACACTGCAGTAAAAAAGGAGTTCTTATCATTTGCAACAACATGGATGGAGATGGAGAGCATTATGCTAAGTGAAATAAGCCAGGCAGAGAAAGATAAATATCACATGATCTCACTCATTTGTGGAATATAATGAACAACATAAACTGATGAACAAAATTAGATCCAGAGACAGAAAAACATCAGTCAGAACTTCAAACCCTAGGGAAGGTAGGGGGGTGAAAGGGAGAGATAACCAAAGGACTTTTATGCATGCATGTAAGCCTAAACAATGGACACAGACAACAGGGGGGTGGGGCATGAATGGGAAGTGGGGGTAATGGGGGAATAAGGACACATATATAATACCTTAATCAATAAAGAAATTTTAAAAAAAGATATTACAATGCCACATAACTCTGCTTCTTGCCTCTAGACTCATGTTTTTTTGTGTTTACTACATTGATATCTTATCTAATAAAGAGGGAGTATTAAAATTGACTGTCATGCTATTACAAAGATGGTGGCACCCATAGCCACAAGATGGTGACGCCCAGTCCCATCAGCCCCCCAGCCGCCCAGGGATGGCTCAAGGTGCAGGCAAGCCTTGAATGGTGGCTTCCCAGCCACCCAGGGCCACCCAAGGCTCAAGTAACCATGACCGGCCAAGGCTTCTGCAGCCAGCAGTGGCAGCAGCAGAGGTGTGATGGGGATGTCGCCTTTCCCTGATCTCTGGGTTGCCTCCTGCCCCTGAGGGCTCCCAGACTGTGAGAGGCGGCAGGGTGGGCTGAAGGACCCCCCCTCCAGTGCATGAATTTTCATGTACCAGGCCTGTAGTCTAAAATAAATCTAATATGACCACGGCACACACTTGCATTTAATACTCTACTAGCTTCTAGTAAACTTTAATGTTAAGTTCAAGGACCTTAATCTTGAATCTAATGTTTTAAAAACACATAATAAAAAGACAAGATAAATAATAACTGCTTTTCACTTATCAGAAATTCACACAATTTCTATAAATGTACTAGAGGCCTGGTGCATGAAATTCATGCACGGGGGTGGGGTGGGGGGTATCTCTCAGCCCAGCCTGAACCTTCTCCAATCTGAGACCCCTCGAGAGATGTCCTACTGCCCGTTTAGGCCCGATCCTAGCTGAACAGTGGGACATCCCTCTCACAATCCAGGACTGCTGGCTCCCAAGTGCTCGCCTGCCTGCCTTCCTGATTGCCCCTAATCACTTCTGCCTGCCAGCCTAATCACCCCCTAACCACTCCCCTGCCAGCCTGTTTGCCCCTAACTTCTCTCCCCTGCAGTCCTGGTTAATGCTAACTGCCCTCCCCTGCAGGCCTGGTCACCCCTAACTGCCCTCCCCTGCAGGCTTGATCACCCCCAACTGCCCTCCTTTGCAGGCCTGGTCCCTCCCAACTGCCCTCCCCTGCTGGCATGATTGCCCACAACTGCCTTCCCTTGTAGACCTGGTCCCTCTCAACTGCCCTCCCCTGCTGGCCATCTTGTGTCCACATGGGGGCAGTCATCTTTGACCACATGGGGGCAGCCATTTTGTGTGTTGGAGTGACGATCAATTTGCATATTACTCTTTTATTAGAAAGGATTAGATAGGATAGAGGCCTGGTGCATGGGTGGGCCTGGCTGGTTTGCCCTGAAGCATGTCCTGGATCAGGGTGGGGGTTCCCTTGGGGCATGGGGTGGCCTGGGCGAGGGGCCTGTGGTGGTTTGCAGGCTGGCCACGCCTGCCAGCAACCTAAGTGGAGGCCCTGGTAAATGGGATTTATTTATCTTCTATAATTGAAACTTTGTAGCCTTAAGCGGAGGCCAAGACAGGCCAGGGCTGCGGAAACTTGGTTTTCTCCATTGCCAAGGGCAACTCAAGCCTCCTGCTTTCTCCAGTTCTGTGGTTGCCGCTATTTTTGTTGGGATTTATTTATCTTCTATAATTGAAAGTTTATAGCCTTGAGTGGAGGCCTGGGCCCGCCAGCGTGTGCTAAAGTTTGCCTTCCTCCATAGCCAGGGCAACTCAAGCCTCCTGCTCTCTCCAGCTCCATGACTGCAGCCATTTTTGTTGGGATTTATTTATCTTCTATAATTGAAACTTTGTAGCATTAAGCGGAGCCCAAGGCAGGCAAGGGCAGGCAGAAAGCTTGGCTTCCTCCATTGCCAGGGAAACCAAACCTCCTGCTCTCTCCCTGGCCGCAGACATCTTGGTTGGGTTAATTTGCATACTCAATCCTGATTGGCTGGTGGGTGTGGCTTGTGGATGTAGCAGAGGTATGGTTAAGTTGAATATTACTCTTTTATCAGATAGGATAGTTTCCAGTAAAAATTATTAACCAAACACATACACAAAAACACACATGAAACCAAACAAAACAAAAAAAACACTTGGTATCTTTCTTTTCTCACTTGAACATTTTTTAAAAAACAAAAACAAAAGATATTTTCTGTAATGTGGATTATTCCTGAATATAACTAAATAGAAAACATTTAAATTAATTTTCCCACAGCATTATGATCATATCTCCATTTTTAATATCCATTATTGTGATGAGTGGTTCCCCACCTCTACCACTGCCGCTGTCATTAGTAGTTGAACATTCTCAGGATCTGCTTATCCCAGAGATCAATTTAAGATGGTTTATATACAGTCTTCTTAATTTTAACAGCTAACATACACAACAAGAAATCTAGTTCATCTGGATATAGGTTGTGGTCTTGGCTCTACAGATCCCAAGAAACACATTACTGAACAACTTATTTCAAGCTAACTGAGAGACTGAAGCCTAACTGTGTAGCTTTTGACCATTCACTCATTCAATAAGTACTTAGTGAGCTTCTACTGAGGGTCCAAGCACTAATGTATGTGTAATAAACCCTAATATACAAATAGTACCCATTACCTTCAGGGAACTCCACAGTGAATTCACAGAGAATGACATATTGAGGTAGGTGCTATCTTAAAAGATGCTCGCTGAACAGCAAGGGGGCTCCAGAGAAGAATCCCAGGAGGCAACCCAGCATGAGCCTAACAGTGCTTTTTGAGACTTCAGGCTTTAGTTGTACCCAGGAGTATGCATGAGGGGGTAGAGAGAGGTGAAGCTGGACTAGCAGGTATGCCTTGATAGCCAACAGCCTCTCATATCTTATTTAGATTTTACCCTGAAAGTGAGGAAGAGTCACTAGAAAAACCATTCTGGTTGAAGTGCAAAGGAGCCAGGAGAATCAGTGAGGATCATTGTAGTAATTCCGGTGAGATAGGGAATCCTTAGAAATGAGCCTGTTTGGAAGGGAAGATATTAAGGTCAGTTTGGGACAGCTAAAAGAGCTGCTAGAAAACTGACCAGAGCACACTTGATGGTTTCTATAGTTATACAGTTTTATCCTTCTAGCCATCTCTAGTTTCCATCTAAACTGCATGCTCTCACTGCAAGTAGTAAACTAGCTGGTCACCGTTAAGCCTTCTGCTAACTCCAGACTTCTGTTCTGTAGTAATATGGAGCTTGTACTATGCTTGAATTATCCACACTGGAAAATTTGTTTGGGGAATTTCAATCACATTTGATTTAGCCTTGAATCACAGAAGAAAAACCATGTCCTAGTTGTCTTGCTTCCTAGGATTTCTGGTGTAAGAACAACAAAAAAGTCATGGAAATTTTTCCCTAGAGCTCTGTTTATTGGCCAGCTCTCCACAAGACACAACAAGGTAAGGGCAGGAAGGAGTGGGAGCTAATCTATTCTGTGGATACTCAAAGGTGAGGGGCTGTGGTCCCTGGTGTTTTGGTTCCGTCTGGCCACATATAGAAAATCAGCAGGCAGCTACACGGCTGTGAAAAGTATGTCATAAAGTCTTTTGCCATGATTTCTTATGGGAAAATTATTTTGATAAGTGCATTTTTGGATTACTCATGCTTCTCTGATAACAATTTCCCAACATATGTCAAGCAGTTACTATATATGTATCTGGAAATAGAAAAAAAAAGATCTAAGCTAGAGATTATAACAAAAACACAAACAAAGTAATGTTTTTGTTATCACATACTCTAACTTTTTGCATGTGAAGGAAGAGTTGTCTCTAAGTCCGTCTTAAAGGTGAATGGCCAAAATAAATTAATGTACATGAGTGCCAAATATTCTAAATAATGGGCCCTGGTA
The DNA here is from genome assembly GCA_026230045.1 of Corynorhinus townsendii. Taxonomy (NCBI): domain Eukaryota; kingdom Metazoa; phylum Chordata; class Mammalia; order Chiroptera; family Vespertilionidae; genus Corynorhinus; species Corynorhinus townsendii. The sequence goes on along the minus strand of JAPDVU010000012.1, from coordinate 23,583,818 downwards.
GCTAAATAAGCATGTTGGGGTTTCTAGTTAATGATCAAAACCAAACTATCACTATGTAAGATTTTCTTATGTGAATTGATGCAAAAAGATTAGCAATTCAGACACTTTATAAATTCCAATTTCTAAATTAATTTTGAAAACTTTGAAATGTTTTAAATATAATTAACTCTAAAATTTGTGACTTCTTCCCACCCCACCCCCCAAAAGGGAATACTTCATTAAACTTTGATTTAACAGACAAATTTAAAGTAATAAGATTTTATAAGTCTAAGATTCTACTCAGACTATTAAGAATTAAGCTAATAAAACTATAATAACCACTAATTCATTAAAAGTTTTAATTTCTAAACATCTATTATGCATAAATTAAAGAATATTTATTATTTCAATTGGTATACCAGGAAAATGCTAAGTTAAGTATTGCTTTCTGTTCACAAAATTCCAAAATGTAAATGCATTTTATATCTTCATAAAATCACCTTATATAAATGGCCTATAAGAAGTAACACAAGAAATCAGCACATTTTCTACCCCTTGATAGTAATGACTGGAAATAGAATTCTTGAAAAAAAATTAAATAACATAAAACTGGCTTCTTAGTTAGCAAGTTTGGAGTTTTCTGGTCTGTTATGTGGTTGGACTATTGCTGGTTTGTCTGGGTTGGGTTGACCACCCATCTAGCACTCAGTCCACATGCTCAGTCTTGTGGGTATCTTTCTGTTCTCATGGTTTTAAATTCATGTTTGATTTTTTTTACTGACCTCCTGTTATGGTGACCTTTGAAGCAAAAACATTATTACCCACCTCCCTTACTCCTCCCCACCCCCCATCAGCTATGTGTGATGTTGTAAACATGAATTAGGTATTGGACAGATAAGTTGTTGTTTTGTGTTGTTTTTTTAAGTAAAGCTAAAAATCCATGTAGGAGGCCAAACAAATAAGGGAAAAAATGCAAAAATCTAAATTGCTAACTTCTGAGAATTTCCCAGGAGCTCATAGCATTTCCACATTTTCAAAAGAATGTAGTAAGAAATTTTACAAAACAGATGCTGATGCAAATAGTTGAAATATAATTCAACAAGGAAATATAATTAATTTGTTGAAAACCAAAAGGGAAAAAAAAAGAAACATGTAATGTTTTGAAAAGTACATTTTGTATACAGTGACAACAATGGCTAGAGGTACTTCAGTGGTACTACATGGCTTCTAAGGCAGCCAGGGTTTGGTCCCTGCTCCTAAAGGACACGTGGAATGATAAAGCCAAATAGAGGCTCAGAGACTATCTCTTCCCATGGTCTGCTCTACCACACCACATATCATTCAGTTCAGGCTGGCATGCTCTTAACTACTTACAGTTACCATCCATTTGAACAAAGTGTTTCAGAGCTTTAAGAAAAATTTGAAAATTACTAATTTAGTCTCAACTCAGAAAATTTCCTGACGTGAGAAAGTAGAACCCTTTCTCCTAACTGCACATCCAGATTTTATTTATCTACCTCATGGTGGCTCATATTAATTCAGTCAACAAATATGAAAGAGATTGCCACAATATAGCACAATTAGGCAATAAGCCTAACTTTCCTCTTAGACACTCTATTCTTTTGCCCACTTAGACTTTTTGTATTTTGAAACTCATAGCCAGATTTCTTTTTTTTATTTTATTTTGAGACTTGTAGCTGAGATAACTAGTTATCTAAACAATATTCATTTACTGTTTGATCCCTACTAACAGAGCCCAATTTAGTTGGGGGTTGCAAAATATTCAGCTAAAAACTATATTTACCAACCTCCCTTGCAGGTGGGTGGCCCTATGACTAAGTTCTGCCAATAAAACGTAAGCAGAAGTTGTTGGGTGTGGCAGATTCAGCTGGTACATGCCTTTCTCCTTTTCCTTTCCCTGTTCTTTCTGCCAAAAATGGTCACATTTTATACAGACCTTCCTCTGTCACAACAGTGGAGCAGAAAGCTAGAAGGATCCTAAGGCATGGGTGACAATAGATGGTCACACACTGGCCCTGGAACCTTGCGCCTTCTGCTCTGTTTGGTTCCTATTCATCACAATCCTACACCTTTGTACAAAAATATAAGGTAATTATTTTAAATTTCTCCCACAGTTTAAAAGTAGCATAATAAAAACACCCCAAATGTGTGAAGCCTATTCAATAGAAATGTATCACTCATTGGTAGTAGCATAGTTTGACTCTTCCTCCATTTTTAAAAGAATCTCAAATTCTAAATGCAGCAGTAGGATCTCAGCTTTTGCTTGAGATGTGGAAAATTGCTCTCCTGGAAAAGTCCTGTGAAAATAAATCTCTGTGCAGTAAAATTTATTTTAATCAGATGCCATGAAGGGAAAGACCTGTACTAGTCCAATATTCTGATTTATAAGTTGTGTCTAAACAGAAACACAGTTTTGTTGTTTTCCTGAACATAATATCCAATTGTTAATAGCAAACACTATAAAGGTTTGGTTCTATTATCTTAATTAAATACATAAATCACATAATATCACAGTCCTAAAGAAATCTATTTTTATGTTTAAATTTTTTCCAGTTTTATTGAGAAATAATGAACATTCATCACTATAGAAGTTTAAGTTTATACAGCGTGATGGTTTGATTTATATATGTTGTAAAATGATTAGCACAATAAGTTTAGTTAATATCAATCATCTCATATAAATACAATAAAAAGGAAAAAAAGTGTTTTTTCCTTGGGATGAGAACTCTTAGGACCTACCCTCTTAACAACTTTTCTATATATCATATGGCAGTATTATCTATAGTCATCATGTTGTAAATTACATCCCTGGTACTTATTTATTGTATAACTGGAAGTTCATACCTTTTGACCACCTTCCTCCAATTCCCTGTCCCCCCCATTAACCACATTTTGTTCTTTTTATGCGTTTTGTGAAAGCAGGGTGTTTTTGTTTGTTTGTTTATTTTTTAGATTATACATATAAGTGAGATCATATAGTGTATGTCTTTTGCTGCCTGACTTATTTCACTTAGCTTTCTCACCTTTTTTGGATATATATGCATTATATATGTGTGTGTGTGTGTGTGTGTGTGTGTGTGTGTGTGTGTGTGTATATATATATATATATATATATATGTGGGGGGGGGGGGTGTGTACATTATATATATATACTAGAGGTCCAATGCATGAAATTCGTGCAAGAGTATGCCTTCCTTCCCCCTGCATCGGGCACCCTTCCCCTGGCTGCCGACACCAGCTTCCCTCTGGCACTGGCTTCCCTCTGGCACCCGGGACCAGAGCTTCCCTCACAGACCTGGCTTCGTCCTGGAGGTCATCTGGAAGGACATCTGGTCTAATTAGCATATTATGCTTTTATTATTATGATAATAGAAGCCCGGTGCATGAAAATTCATGCACTGGGGGGGGGGGGGGTCCTTCAGCCTGGCCTTCCCCCTCTCACAGTGCAGGATCCTTCAGGGGCAGGAGGTGACCCAATGATCAGGAGAAGGCAACACCCCATCACACCTCTGCTGATGCCACTGCCAGCAGCGCAAGCCTCGGTCAGCCCTGATTACCTGACCTTTAGGCAGCCCTGGGCGGGTGGGAAGCCGCCATCCGAGGCTTGCCTATGCCTCAGGCCGGCCCTGGGCGGCTGGGGGGCTGAGGGAACTGGGCGCCACCATTTTGTGGCTGTGGGCGCCACCATCTTTGAGGATTTGGCAGTCAATTAGCATACTCCCTCCTTATTGGCTGTGGGCACCGCCATCTTTGCGATGGCATGAGGGTCAATTAGCATATTCCCCCTTTATTAGATAGGATATACTAGTAGCCCTGTGTACAAATCCACACACCAGTAGCTTGCCAGTAGCTTGCTGCCGCCCTCCTGTAGCTCCCTCCAACCCCCTGCCTGCCCCCCATAGCTTGCTGCCCTGCTCCCTTCTGTAGCTCTCCACCACCTGCTTATAGTTTGCTGCCCCACCCTCCTGCTGATCCGTGATCTGGTCGTTATGCGATTGGTCATTATGCTTCACGGCATAATGACCATTTACATATTACATCTTTATTATATAGGATATGCATACCACAATCTGAAGAAATATTGATGATACTCTAGGCCAGTGGTCAGCAAACTGCGGCTCTGTTGACTAATGAGTTTGCCGACCACTGGGATAGGGGCTTAATCACAAGGAACAACAACAGCCTGTAATTATTGGAATCGAGAGTCTAGGTCAGTGGTTGGCAAACTCATTAGTCAACAGAGCGGCATGTGGCTCGCCAGCCGCAGTTTGCCGACCAATGCTCTAGGACATCCTCTCATTTTTCAATAGAAAAGAGAAAAGAACAACTATTCACTATGCATTGGGTTCTTTCTCAACATCAACAAAATAAACTTTATTAAGTAGTCAAAGAAGAAAGTAATTCTACTACTTGTTTAGAGTACTCCCTCTTTGCCTTTCCTCTTGCCCTCCCCCTTCACAAGATGCCCTTCCTTCCCCCACTTATAACTCCTCCCTCCTCTCACCTGTCTAACTGCAATTCAGCCTTTAAGACCCAGGCATGGTCTCATCCAGAAAGCTATCCCTGACTTTGCCCACCATGCCCAGTCCCTGGCCAGGTGAGGTGCTTCCCCTCTTTGATGGCAGAACACTGTGCATCCCACCATCACCACACTTACTCCAGATCATAGTGATCTGGGGTTGTCTGCTCTTTCCCAGAAGAAAGTGAACTCTCCAAGGGAAGGGGCCAAACTGTATGCACCAGCACACAGCATGGGATCTTCAAAAGACACTTTCTCTAATGTTTTTTCTTTTCAGAAGACATATGCTCGTGAACCCTGAAGCAATGAGGACAAAAGCTGAATCGGTGGAATCTCACTCAACCCTTCCATGTGTTTTGAAACCCTTTCTCCTATCGACTTCCATTCTACAGCCAAAGAGATGTCCATAAGCTCAGGAGAAATGGCTCCAAAAGGCCACAAAGGAGTTTGGTGATACAGGAAAAGCTGTAGACAACCCATTTTCATGTACAGTCGCGCAATACAAAGTACATCGTTTTGCCTTTTGGGGGTGCGGACACACGAATTTTATTATAAGGAGCACATAGAAGCAGTTAAATGAACAGAAAACATTCGATAAAATCGCTTATTGCACTGCAAGTCTCTGGTTGCATAGGCTCGGTTTCCTAGCACCTTGTGAAAGATATGGCTTTTTAAATTAATAGGTTAATCTAGGCTTAAGAAAGGAAGATACAGCAATGGCAAAACCATTGATGCAAAATGTAGCAGGAAATAAAATCTTAGAGGAATCAAATTCCTAGAACAGAGATTAGGGAAACTAGAATGTTCCAAATGATATTCTTTAGGTAACATAATAATTTGTTTTTAACCACATCAACTATAAGTTGGTGATTTTGGTTGAAGAGATTTCTAAATGAGAGTTCTCATAATTACCCTCACCTCTTTTTTAATGAATGCCCTTTTCCATTCATCATATTTTAAATGATTCTATAAATAGTTTTTATGTTAAAAAATAGTTTTCTCTTTAAAATAGAGTATTAAATGAGGGTCCTCTATAAAATATCCTACAGAGTGAAATATTAGGAAATAACAACCAAATAATGGATACAGTCATTTTAACCGCTATCTTATTATCTGTGACCTAGTTTGCTTAGTTGTTTTTATGGGGCCTGATTCTCTGATTTCAGATCTCTCTTGTAATTATATTGGATTGCCAGTATTTCTGTAAAAACAAATGAGGCTAGTAAACCACATTTTTAGTATTTTTTTCCAAATAGCAAGTTTTTATTAAATTGGATTTAATAAAGAGGAAATGCAATTTTTATAATTATTATTACATATATAAATATAGCAGCCAAAGGAAAAAATAATCTTATAAAGTCCCTTAGAACACTATTGCAGATAATCAAACAAAACCTCAAGTCCACTTCTTTCTTTAAAAACTAAAAGCAAGCCGGACCACTTTTGGAGCCAGCAGCCTCATACCTTTGCTTTCTTCTCTCTGCAGCAGGCCTTTGGTCTGCGTCCTCTTTTTGGAAACGCTCATCTCTCTGAGTTACCCCATCTAATCAAGATACCAAATGACATTCACTTGCGATCAATGGGAATATTTCTAATGTGTGCACTTCATTCCCAGCAAATGTGAAGGTCTAGATGAAAACTGTATAAAATTGTGAAATAATTGTAGGTTTATGGATATGCTTTTTTATGAGCAACAGTGAAAATAATAATAATAAACGGTGTCAGACAAAGTAAGAAAATGGCATAGAACAGGGTGTAGTGAGACACACACATGAATAGGCACAATCACACACATGTGTTCATGGCATGACTATAGTCAGTATAAGGATTCTCAACACAGTCTGTCAGATCAAGCCCTTACGTAACAGGTAAGACAGCTTCTTAGAGGTGACAGCTTCTCTCTCCAGTAAATACTCAGTTTGAAGTGTGGACCCATTTCCCAAGATTTTGTTTCTTTGTGCCAAGGTGTGTGTGTTGGGGGGAGAATGCCATGAATTAACCTACATATGAAATTATAGGTGATAAAGTGAGAAATTAAGCCAGATCATCAGAGACTTGTACCAAATCCAAAACCAAAGAACATCATTAAAAACAAGCCTTATAAACATAACTGTGACTTTGTTGGTTTGGGTACTTCTGAATACTGCTTTATGACTTAAATGGCTGATTCTGCTTCTTTCTTTAGCTTGACTGCTAAGAAAATCAGAATCATCTTTGTCGTTAAAATCCCATCTAGCCTTGCTGTGTTTGCTTTCTTATCTTGGTCTTCATTTTGGCTACGTAATATCTTTATTATTATTATTATTTCAGAGAGGAAACAGAGGGAGAGAAAGAGAGATAGAAACATCAATGATGAGAGAGAATCATTGATCGGCTGCCTCCTGCACGCCTCCTAGTGGGGATCAAACCCAGGCATGTGCCCTTAACCAGAATCGAATTTGCGACCCTTCAATCCACAGGCCAACACTCTATCCACTGAGCCATGCCGGCTAGGGCCGTAATATCTTCCTTAATGGATTTCATCAGTTTTACTTACTTTATGGTAAGTCCTTTGTGAAACATTTTGACACTTCAATAAAAGAGAAGGAAGGGAAGGATGAGAAGAAGGCAGGGCAAGAGGGAGACAAAGAAAACGAGAGCGAGTGCGTGTTCTTGGTTTTAGGGTTGCCAGCCCCAGGATGGAATCCAACTGCTTTCTAGCTTTTGCACTTAGGGCATGTTGCATAACTTGTCATTTATTTAACTGCTCTGAGCCTCAAATTCATCTAAAATTGAGGGATATTAGTACCTGCCTCAATGGAGAAAATACAGTAAGAGCTCAATTCATGTCAGTTTCTTTTGCTTTTCCTGATATTCCCGTTTTTATTACAAATGAAACTGTGCATACAGATACATCTCACTATAGAGAAATATGTATATACGCATACACACATATTTACATGTACACATGTGCATATCTCTCTAACACACACACACACACACACACACACACACACACACACACACTCATTTCTGGTATCAAAGCTTTATTCAGAAAGTGCCCATTCGCCAAGTGCCAAAGAATTTCAAGGTGAGCAATTAAAAAACTAATTCTTCCTTCATCACAAATGCTGTTTTGCTTTTTGTTAAAATGTAATCTACAGAGGATATTGGAAGTCAAGTCTAGGAAACAAGCCATGTTCGTAAGGCAGAGTTTAGCTAATCTCTGTGTCAAATAGAAACATAAGAGAAGCCCCTCCCCTCGCGTTCCCACCTGCCTGTCTGCTGCACCAGCCATCCCTTGGCACACAGCGCTCACCACTGACCCACTGCAGACAGTTAATCAAGAGCAGCTTTGACAGCACAAGGAGTTACTTGTTCTCAACTTTTTAAAGTTCATAATTCAGTCTTACTGTCATTCCTTTCCTCTCGGCGGTGCTTTTATGAAAGGTAGAGCTGAACAGAAAGAAAACCAGAGTCATTAACTGTTTGAAAGTTTAATGTGCTACCAAACCAGAATTAGATGTGATAATGAAATTTCCACTGCTGAAAGCAGACTTTGCTAACTGATGTATGTAGTGAGAAGGTGGTCACATAACCAATGAAAATTAAAAAAAAAAAACACGCTCATTTTTTATATTTCTTATTCAGTTTTTGTGTAAACTGGTCAAACACCAAATTAGACTTCAGTTAAGATACTTTAAAGAGAATTTAGTATTAGTAAAGTTCCACTTGTTTCTTTTAGAAAATATATATTCTACATTTATGGTATAGATGTTGATCAAGTAACCTTATACCTAGAGACATTCTAGAACAATGGATCAAGATTTATGGCTTTCCATTTATTCAGCCATCTAATTGGTCAGAAATCCCATCCAAGTCACCATAATCCAGAGGTATGGAATGGTTCACCATAGGCATACCCCCGCTCTGTCTGGCATTCAAGGCATGTCTAACTAGGTTTCCAATTCACCTTTTCTAACTACTTCAATTTCTGTCCTCTGTGCTCAATGTAATACAAAATGAATCGTTAGTTGTTCCCCAAATACAACACATTCTTTTCCATCCCCTTGTCTTTGCACAGACTGTTCTCTCCTAAGTGTTCAGCCCCTGCCTCTACCCCTTCCCTTCCTCTAGGCATCCCTCCCTTCACCGTCCCTCACCACCCTTCTTCCCAATGCTTCCATTCAGGCACATCTTACAGACCACCATCTGTTGAAATGATAGCCATTTAAAGTTTCATTAAACTGCCCTTTTTTTCCAAGAAATTATTTCTTCCTGCCCATGCCAAACTAACCCAACCTCTTCTCCCCATCCAGAAATCACGTTGCTTAAGCTGTTGTGCATCACTCCCCATAGTTTGTGGCACACAGGGGAAGCTCCTGTACTGTGTGCTAAGTGATTCTAAGAATTGTAGATTGTATAGCACCTTTATCTACCTCCTAACCTTCTCTTCCTCCTGAGGTTATAAGCTTCTTAATGGCAAAGATGGAGCTGGTGGGAGGAGGCTGCTTATTAATCTCTATAACCTTTAAAGTATCTAATAGGTTCACTGCCCATCGTGAAGGCTGAATAAATATTTCTTGAATTGCATGGTTAAACTGGGTCGGCTGGCCTGGGCTTGGTTGGCAGTGCTGTGGGATCACCCCTTGATTTATCAGGAGCAGGGCGAGTGATGCAAGAGGTAATTTTCTTTGCTGAATCATAACTGGGTTTATATCACACTAAGCTTTGGAATATACCATTTTTCAAATTAAATATAAAAACTATAACCTTCCTGTTTGTAACATTTTAAGTTCTCCTAGCTCCTTGCAGGCATGGGGGCATTTCTGTAAGGTGTTGACCTAAATTTCTTCTGACCTAATTTCCTTATTGCAAAAGGAATTCGGTGCAGCCAGCCCCCACTGCGGAAAGGTTTTGTTCTATATCACTGCCACATTTCAATGACAAATGGAATGAACTTTGTTAGTCCTTTTGAGATTTCAGAATAGCTCAGGATATTCCCTTCTAAAATCTAAGAGGATTTCAGAGGTTTGTCTTACTGGTTACAGAGTGTGAAGGGCCTCCCTTTGTCCCGTGCATCCCCCTAAGCAGTTGGGCTTCCCCTATGGAGGTACCCAGCACTACTCATACACATTTTTACTGTATGACCACTGAAGAGAAGGTCATGATAAAAAGGAGAAGCAGAGAAGTGGCAAAATGACCCAGAGGGCTCTTGAATAAAAAAAAAAAAATGTTTCTCAGCACTAATCAAGTGTACTTTGGTTCTAGTCCTAAGTATTATGAAGGAAACCCCTTTACTCCTTTGATAGGAAAAAAAATAGATTTCCTCTGAATGATACAAATAAACAGATAAACCTATTTTTTCCACTATATTGCTAGCATGTGTATATATTTGTGTGTATGTGCTTGAGAAGGAGTAACTAGTGAAAGAATAGGCTTTAGCTCAAATAATTCAGTAGCTGTACAAGTCATAAAATGATAGACAAAAATGAATTAATTCTTTGGAGTAGCTAAAGACAACACAGTCTTCTACCAAAAATAGCCTCCTACAAGAAGAATATGCTGGATGACTCCCCAGGGCTGCTTTCTGATTCTATTATAAACCAATGACTGTTGTTTAAATTAGATATTCACATGCAGTTTCAATAAGGGATAGACTGATTTTAAGATTCAGAATTTTGATCATCACTTCCGTAACACAGGGAATGTGTTTTAAAATGCGTAAGATTACTAAGATTCTCTCATGTCAGTCACAAATTATAACTCAAAAATGTCACTCCATTATTTCCATTTGGAAGCAAATCTCCTGGAAGACCTTATGGCACCACACCCTGCCAGTTGGTGATGTGGTCAGCAAAGTCCACAGCGGGTCACAGAGAGCAGCTGTCCCAGCAATTTAGCCTCAACCTAAATGGCAACATGAAAGAGCAAAGGGAGGAAAAATCTGACAAAGGAAAACTAAAAGATTGTTTCAAAAGAGAAAAGATGTAAGAAAAGCAATAGATAATAAAGAAGCACATGAGGGGAAAATAAAGTTATCGCTAACAAAAGGCCACAAAGAACATAAGTCTGAAGAAGAAAGGGAATTTTAACCACTCAGAAAAAGGCTTACATCTGTGGAGGAACTCCCCTCAAAGAGTAAAAAATCAGTCGTACCAGTGTGGTTAGAGAGTTGGCCCATGCACTGAATTCCCAGTAAAAGGCAGTACCTGGGTTGCAGGTTCGATCCCTGGCCTGGTTGGTATGTATGCAGGAGGCAACTAATCGCTGTGTCTCTCTCTCCATTCCTCCCTCCCTTCCTCTGTCTCTAAAAATAAAAGGAAAATTATTCTCGGGTTAGAATTAACAACAACAAAGAAAAAGAGTTAAAAATAACAAACAGAGTGCAAGATGCACCTAAATAATAAGTGATGTAAAAAGAAAGCCAGCCAAATGAAAGTCTCAGTCAGCAAACAGTCACTAAGAACCTACTGGAGACACTGACCTGGGTGCCAGGGAGGCCGTGAAAGCCATAACAGGCAAGCCCATTCCCAATGTGTTGTCTCACCAGGATTTTGTTCCCAATAGCCAGGAACAAAAAGAATCTTATTTAAATTATAAGATTATTGCATTTCTTAAATTACAGCCTGGTGCATAGTACTAAACCAAGAGCAAAGAGATGAGAGAAAGGATATGTACCGATAATGGGACTATCTGGTTGGCTCTTGAGCAGAGAAGGCAATATATTATCAAGCTCAAACAGAATAGGTTCTCCCCTCACAGCACGACTCTGAATCCTTAGATAGATCATCTACTGAAGGGAAAAATCTTTGATGAAATAAAATGAAATTATTATTCCAGGAAGTTGGTTTTGGCAGAGTTTCTTGGCATATTTCTGTGAATTATAAAGGATTTTCTAGTATGAAGTAAAATTTGAAAAGTTAAATTTCCCAGTAGGAAATGATCTCAGCAGATGCCTTTCAAAGTTGTACAGTATAAGTTCTATGTAAATTAGAAACCTTACCTAGGTCTTCTGAATTTCTTTGATACTTTCTCTTTCTCATTAAGAACTTAGCATGACCCCTCCACCTTGATTCGTATAGGATGCAGTAAAGCTTTTAATAACCAAGTAAAATACATGGCAACCCATAGGTAAGCTCTGTGGTAAACTCTAAAGTTATATCTTCCTATGGACACTAGCTTCCCATGACTGTCTATTACAGGATCCATTCAAGTTGGGATTCATTTACCTAGTATGGCGCCGGGCCTCATTACCTGTTGCTCCTGTTACGACACACACCTATTACTCCAGGATCCCTTTTCTACCAAACACACGGAAAGGCGAACAACTTCTGACATCCAGTTTCACGTTACCAAGAACAGAGTGACAATTTGATGCAAAAGATGGATGGAATTTAGCTCTTCATAAAATTGGCTCACCAGCCTCTGCTCAGGGAAAAGCCTGGCTGAATCTCCATTTTAGAAGCCACACTAGATTGAACAATCAGACTATTTGAAAAGACCCATTATTCCACAAGGATTTGTCAAGTGTTGAGCGTCTGGCACACGGGTGTTCTGAATAAAAGGATTTTGCTAGGAGTTTTGAGATCGGGGATCCGTGATTAATTCTGACTGCCTGGATCAATAAAGAGTGTTTTCCTTTGAAACAGAGCACCTATAAAATTATGTAATTTGAGGTATAGGAAAATCATTGCCGAACAAGCAAAAAGTACTTTGCTGCCCACAGAATCCATTTGGTAATAATTTCAGTATGAAAAGTAAGACCATTATTTTGATAGGACAAATGCATTTGAAAGTCACAAAAGATTATATCAGTTAAAAATCATATTTGGATAAAATATGTTTTCAGCACAAACTCACTCAGGTGTAGCACTATTCACACCAGAAATGCAATTCAGTGTGAGCGATTTCCTAAAGGAAAAGTACATGAGAGAATTTAGATTATTTTGTCTAGCACAGCTGCTGCTTATACTACAAAAGCAGAGATGCAGCTGATGACAAGGTAGAATGGAACTTGGCACCTCCACTGGCATCCAGCCAAGAATACAGAATATTTTAGCCAGTCTGTGGCATGTGATCCATTCCTTAATTGTTGATAACATATAATTAGGACAATCTAAGCCTAGTTTAATGAATGTAATAAGTTAAACTGTAGCGCTCGACTACACTTGGATAGACTTTGTTAGTCTTGGAGCATGGAACTGCAGAGTAACATTTTATAAACAGTACAAAATGGAATCTTCCCTTTACAAACTATCAGCCTAGAATTATGGCCGACATCCTAACCCACAGTATAAATTCTGTGCACTGTATAAATGTCAACTGATATTCATGGCCAATGTGCCCAAAATAAATTTTCCCCTTGAAGATTTTTAAAGGTAAGATTTATGGGAAGAAATTGGGCACGTATTTAAAAATGACAGACTACACGTTCTGCTAATCAGTTATCAACCTGATTTATTTTGACAGACTTATTTCTAAGATGATCAGAGCTCAGTCTAGTGTACTACACATTTTTTTAAATGCAACCATTTTCTTGAAAATAATGAATTATTAACTTGTTAAAAAATAGACTCATTGCATTCATCTTTTCACATCCCATATTACACTTACCTGTAGGTTTTAACAAAAATGTTGCGGTAAAGCACGAAAAGGACATATATCTCTGCCATAAATATTCAGCTAATTTTTTCATATCTCTCGTAAAAGAGTTATTTTTTTTCCAAACAAGGAAAAAGAATCCTACCTAGATATAAAATAATACAAGAAATAAAAATTTTTTAAAATGCATTTTAGCTTATCAGAAAAAAAAAATTAAGGAAAGCTGTTTATCCACAGCATGCATGCTTTCTCTGGTTGTTTTTCCTCTCCATCTTTAAATTTGTTCTAATGTTATCAGAATTGATTTTTAGTCTCAGTCATCCCAGAGGAACTGTCTTAAGTGAAGCTCTTCTCCGGGAACTGTAATGAAGAACCAACTTGCAAAGCTGTTACTATGGTGCTCACATATCTGAAGAAATTTTTGGTAGAAATAAAATTCCAAACACTAAATTTAGAGGTATTTAGTTTCCTAGTAAGAGGTATAAAAATAGTACTACTAGATACAATTTAAATTCCAAGGGGGGAGATATTTATTTCTGTACGACTCTCAACCTAGTACATTCTAGAAAGCCAGTTTCTTTTCACAGGCCTTGAGACAAATTAAAAAGCATGTTAACCAATTCCCTCGTAAGTCACCAAAAAGACAATAAGTTTTAAGGAAAGATCTTCATTTTCACATTAGTGTTGCTTTGAAGATAAAACCTGATGAAGTGAAAGTATAACTGTTTGAAAATGTATTCTTCTTCATGTGTTTACAATGATACATAACTGTAGTGTTAGGTGCTAAATTGCACTATCTCACTGAGAGCAGGGAGAGACAAAGAATGGCATCAATGCCTAGAAAACTCAGGTTTAAGACACACTGTCCATTGAAAGCAATAATTGCTGTAGTGTGCAGTCAATAAGATCCTTTTCCAAAAATATGAAAGAAAAATTTTCAGAAATCATGACAAATTCCAGTCTTGAAATTAATTATAAGCATCATATGTAAATATGCTTCTTCCCCTACCCACTATTAAAATATGTATTGAATTCCTCAAATTGAATTGCATTCCAGAGGTGTTACCTAAGTTACCACATGCAGAGGAAGAAATTTTTCAAAATCATCTTTAACATTTTATTTTTATGATTAAGTCACCAAAAACAACAGGGTTTGGCGGGTTGGGTTGGGGGGGGGGGGGGGCGGAGGTAGCCTATAATAATATCACATGAGTGAGAACATTACATTACATCCATACGTCTAAGTTCTTAAGAAAAAAGAGAAACAGGCATCTCTCAAGCAACAAGACTAACACAGCTACAGGTCTACACTTCTCTGTGAGTGATAGATGAACATGTAATTATTGAAAAGGAGGAAATAAAGAACACTGCCATAATTCTTCCACTCATTATGTAGAATTTTTATATGTATATTGGAATGAAAAAAAATTTTAAATATTAAGATTTGACAAGCACAAGAAAGAAAACGGTTCTAGACTTATGCCTTTCCGTGCACACAGGAGAAATAAAAAAGGTTCATGTTATAATTGCCTTTAGTTTTGTCTGTTCTTACAAACTGTCCTTACACGCAATTACTCAGAAAAGCAATCCACAGCACCATCATCTAAATTCAAATGCAAACCTCATATTAACACGAATAAAGGTGTCTATAATTTCAGAGATTATTTTAGAAAATACGGTCATTATATATGTCTTTTTATGATGAATTTGGAATTTGCGGAAAATGTTGGCTCATAATTAGAACAGAATACCAAGACTAAGAGATAGAATGCATGCAATGGGGTAATCCCTGCTATTCTTTTACAAATATCTAATTCAGTACTTTTAATTATCAGTTTGCATCGCAAAAGAAATATTTCTTTGAGTAAAGCAAATGTGCAGCCTTCGTTAAAGATTTCACACAATTTTCTAGGTACACTTTTCATGTTACCATTATTTACTTTTCACCTCTATGTGACAGGGCCTGCTACAAATAGTGAAATCTAATGGGGGGAAATTATTTAAAAACATGAGTTTATTTTGCTATCACATAAAACAGAGCTCCAAACTGTAGCATTCATAAAATAAAATGTACTAAGCTTTTTTTCCTGACAAAACACTTAGAAAACAATTTCTAAAAACGCCAGTTTAAAAACAGCTCAGGAACTTAACACTGAAAAGTCACCTTTTTGTTAATTCGTTATTTATTGATAAAAGGAGTGTTTGCCCATGTTTTTGTCATGATTGCTATAATTATTCCTTTTTTATAGGCTGCATTCTAAATATACTAGTAGTTTTTATCCACTTTTAGTGCACAGTAAAATCAGTTCTCCACCTTTCTTACTTGCTAGACACAATGGATTAGAAAGTGATTCTCACGTTAATTTTACCAGAAGCTAGACAAAGTAAGCTGAGCATTTAGTTACACAGATTTCTGGAGTCTCTGACTGTGTCTATGTAACTGTACCATAGCTGGTATTTTGCAAATATTAAAACAATGTATTACACAACAGTCTCTAAATCTCTCTCTCCTTTTTTTTTTTTTTTTTTTTTTGCAGTCTGCCACCCTCAAGGCAGAACCAGAAAATATATTGCCCTAGGTCAGAAAAGGATAAGAATTTAGCTTGAGAGCAAGGCTTTGTGGAGAGTAAATGGATTTGCTAAATTCTTTTAGTTCCTACTTAACATTTCAAGATCTAAACCTGGAGGACTCAATCTAGAATTCTCATAATTAAAAGAGGATATACCGTCCACCTATGAAACCTCCAGGCCATGTGGCCAGCTGCTTTATTACAGAAGAATTTAAGATGAAGAGGAAGGGGAACAAAGCCCACCCCTTCCTTTTCTGGGGAATGAGAATGGTAGAGTGTGAAAGCAATTTGAGACTGCCTCCCAATTTCCCTTCTTGTTTTCACTCTTCTGAGTGGTGAAGTGCAGGAAGCCCAAGGGAAGAACAATGTCAAAGTCCATATCTGACTACATTGCAACCTCCCCCATACTCTGGGGCTGTCTGCATCAACTACTTGGGAGCTCACCTATGAGCTTTGAGGAATGGCTTTCCTAAACTCCACTTCATTTCAACATAACCTGGACAGAAACCAGGTGTTCCCACAGCATCCCACCCCCGTCCCATGGGAATTGACAACTGAATTTCCCAATTTCCCACCTGGCGAGGTGCTGCCACATGAGGAATAAAGCAGAGAAAGCCAAAGTGAGGGCAGGTCAATCAAGGCAAGATAAAAGGTGCTTACATCTTGCCCTAACTGGTTTGGCTCAGTAGATAGAGTGTCAGCCTACAGACTGAAAGGTCCCAAGTTCAATTCTGGTCAAGGGCATGTACCTTGGTTGTGGGCACATCCCCAGTAGGAGGTGTGCAGGAGGCAGCTGATCGATGTTTCTAATTCTCTATCCCTCTCCCTTCCTCTCTGCAAAATATCAATAAAATATATATTTTTTAAAAAGGTGCTTACATCAGACAAGGGACTTCACCCTGAAAACAAGAGGATCAGGAGGGCTCCACATCCAAAGATGCCAGCTCTTCCCCACCATCCTTAGAATGGGAAAGCCTTGCTCTCCACCACACACCCAGACACCAACTGGAGGGGTGCTGAGGAGTAGATGGAAGGCTGAGAAGTCTAGGAGACAAAGCATGTTTCCCTAAAAGAGCAGCAATACCTAAAGGGATAGTTGTAATTATTGGAATAGGCCAAATTTTAAACCACATAGGACTTTAAATTCATAAGAAAACCAGAGTAGTTATAGACAAAATAATGGAGTTACATTTTCCAGGTATATCCAAGTTGTGAGTGAAGTCAGTATTATATAGCCAACACAAAGAAGAAAGTTTCTGTAGTAAAAATAATTTCTCTCCAAACACTCATTCTTACACCCATACAGGATCACAATATGGTATTTGGTGAGGAATGTGGGATGGCCTTTTTTGACCGGAATTGTCCACACTGAATGACTATGTTAATCAAACTGACCAAACAGCCACCTGGATTTCTTTTTGGATTTTTCTGTGTATACATTAGTCAGAATTACCAGTTTAAGAAATAAAACAAAACAAAAAGCTTGTTCTTTCTTAGTTTACTCCTCTGTAAAAGGTAATACTGATACCCAGCATGATTATTTGGGGAATTAAATGTTTTATGTGAAGTTAAGGGATTTCTGTAAATTGGCTAGCACAGTGCCTGGCACCATTATCTCTGTCACCACCCCCCACCCCATTCATAACTTTTCTGAGATCAGCCAGGTTCAAACCTTCAGCATCACTGACATTTCACTTTCATCACCATCCTTTCAAAACCATCATCCCTGAGTTGGCAAGTCTTCCATATTCTTCACCTGAAATCATTCTTACACTTGCCTCTCATCTTCTTTCTACGTGACCTTCTATCTGGATCTCATTTCTTCTCTTTGATACTTGTACCTTCTAACCAACTACCAGTCTCCCATGACATTCCCTATTGTTTGCAAACTATTGCTCAGCTCTGAGCTGGTCATTCCTTTGCCCATGTCCCTCTCTATTTTTTTCCCTTCTCCCTTTCTCCCTCCCTCCATATCTTTCTTTTTCTTTTTTTGTAAATTCCCTAGAGAATATTAAAACATATAAAATGTTGAAATATATAACATAAATCAATTAAAAATAAAGTTGGATAAAGATGACTCAAAAAGGAGCAAAGAGATAAATATTAGAAGAACCTGAAACAGGCCATTTCTCAGCTGTGGTCTAAATTTAACTCGGAGCTTTATGCCAGTTCACATGGAAAGGGAGGTTTTCTTTTTGGTGGTCATAAACTCCAAATTTTAAAACAATTAACTTTATGTTTCAAAAATTTGAAATTAGCTACGAATAAGAAGTTTTTCTAAGGAAGTACTGAAAACTTTTAATTTTTTTTAAAAGTTGATGTATTAGTAATATATATTGCAACATTATCTATAAATCAAAAAGTACTGAGCATACAAGTTTCTTAACAATACTCATATACCAGAAACATATATTGGAATCTAATTTACTTAAATTCTTAGCTAAATTTCCTTTTTTTCACTCAAATGAGGAAAAAGAAAATAAAGGGGCGGGGCAGGGGAAAGTCAAACAAATATAAGTTGATTACTCAATGATTAAAAAGTGAATTTTCTAGGTATGCCCTGGAAGATTCAACTCAATATCTTATATCATGTTATATTAATTTCCTCTGTAGATATAACTAATATTCATATTTTTATACACACTAGGTTTCTTATGCCCATTTCAAACTATCCATGAACTTTTAATTTTTAATAAGTGAAGACTGATATACTACAAAACCTTTCCATGTAGATCTCTCATAATGAAGACTAGTCTGCCTATTTTAAAAAGACAGGAATAATAATAATAATAATACTTGGCATTTGGAGAATGTAGTCATTATCAGTGTTCTTTTACAAGCATCTCTTTTGAATCTCACAAGACACTGGGTTTCTGAGAGGTGGAACAAATTGACTGGGACAACCCACCTAGTTAGTAAAAGCAATGCCGGAGCTTGAGCACAGCTTCACAAAACTCTTTTCACAGCCCCAACCAGTTTCAGTGGATTGACTAATTAAGTGAGAGTGATTAATTGCAAGCAGCTGGAGCCTGTGTCACTGAGAGTGTATTCCTCATTGCAGGCTCATCCAGGCCCATTTTGATATGTTATGGTGTCCTCATTCCCTTTTATCTACTTTAACCAAATGGATGGTAGAGGTGATAAATGAAGGAGGAGGAGGAAAGTGACATGTTGCATGCATATGATGTGTATTTCAAAACTATGCAGATGCGATTTAAGGATATATTCGCTGAGGATTTCTGGAAAAGGAAGTTCCTTAGTGTCTTCCATGGCATTGCAGGATGTGAGCAGGAAAACAGGTAGCGTTGGTGTCACCGCGTGACCACGAGGAAGATTCTGAAGGGCAGAGTGGGAAGATAGAAATAGTCAAGTTTTCTTGACAAAATAAAGCCACCTACACCACACCAGCTTTCAGTGAAGAGGTCCTTACATTCCAGTTAAACCAGCTTGAACTGGGTGTTTTGCTACTTGTAACTAAAAATACACACTGATGTAGGAAAGAAGTAGGAGTGGGGGGCAGTTTACACTCCCTTGCATATTTCCAACTCGGGTTTAAAGTCATCAAAGTGACATTGGTACTTAATGTATTAAAGTGTAAAAGTGCTTGAGGACATTTTGGATCACACAAATGTGCCTTAGAAGACGTGGATGCTGAGGTCTACACAGAGCATGAGGGAAACGGCAGATGCCTTTACAAGAGCTGAAGGGGAAACAGAAAGCCCCTCATCCTCCACAGCTCAGTATGTCAGTGGATACCCCATCTGGTTTACAGGTGCCAGGAACAAAAGTTGTGTAAAAATTAGACTAGAAGGGAATGTGTACGTGAGATGTCCTCTAAATGGATCTCCTCTGCTCAAGGGAACGGGGACGTTTCATACCCACACTGGGCATCCTGTTTCTATTCTCCAGGCTCTGCCCTGTCCCAGGCCCCTCTCCCCACTGAAAGGCCATGGAGAAAATAGACCTTACCAAAGCATGATCCAGAATGACCCACAGTGTAGTCCTGGAAGACAGCCAGTTCCCCGGCATTGATGTGGTCCCACTTAACTCCTCTGGGGTGGATGCACGTAGAGGCTCAGTGACAGGGAGCTATCTCAGCAGCTGGCGTTCAAGGAAATGAAGTAGAGTCACTGCAAGTAGGGTGGGCAGCAGAAACGCTCCAGAAAGCACTGAAGT
This sequence comes from Corynorhinus townsendii, assembly GCA_026230045.1. Taxonomy (NCBI): domain Eukaryota; kingdom Metazoa; phylum Chordata; class Mammalia; order Chiroptera; family Vespertilionidae; genus Corynorhinus; species Corynorhinus townsendii. The sequence goes on along the minus strand of JAPDVU010000012.1, from coordinate 23,563,970 downwards.
GTAATTGCAGGCAATGCCGCATTGTTTTGGAATTCGGGAAACCACGGGAGTAAACAAGCCAAGCTGGCATGCAGCAAGCAAAAATAAGGCAAGACTTTTTTTTCTCTGACCCAACAGAGAAACCAGATCAAAGATATGACATACAACTCTGGCTCTACAATATTGATTCATTCTGTTACCCTCTGTTTATTGTGTGCCTACTATGTGTCATACAGTCTCCAACACAGGAGTATAACAACGAGGAAGGCATGGTTCTTCCTTTTGATGTATACAAACCTAGAGCCACCAAACTCAGATGTGCAAAACCTGTTTCATTCTCCTCCCCCATAACAATTTATGTTTTATTTGAAGCCCCCACTCAAACAGTGACAGAAATTCGGCATCCTCTTACTCCCTCTTTCCTGGGCTGTATCTAAATTCCAAGGGATTAAAAAGTACCAGAGAGTGTGGAGAGCAGGATTGGGAAAGGAATCCAATCCTCATGGCATCATCTCTTCTTCCTTATACTCTTTGAGAAAGCCCTCATCTCTGTGCTAATGTTGGGACATCCTCCTCACTCCAGCACTTCTCTGCTTGTTCACCATTCCAGGCACTGTCTGTGCCCCTTCTTAGGGGATGCCCCCCTACCCAACGTCTAACTCCCTTAGTCTCTTCTCAAGTCTCTTCCCTTCCCAGGACCCATGAAATTTTTAACTACCCTGGGCTGAGGGGAACACAACAGAAGCTGGCCCTTATTCTTTCAAATTTATTTTCTAAATTGAGACCTTAATTTTGAGTTACAAAAACAAAGTCAATTCCTTTATTGTCACTTGTTTTATTTTTTGGTCTCTTCCCTGATGTAGCCTAGTCTTCTGAATGCAGGGAATTTATTGGGAATACTAGGAGGACAGAAGCATTGGTTAATATTTCAAAAGACTACCTCACTCTAATAGAGCTTTATTCTTCTTTGACAAGATGAGACATTTTTCACTGAAGAGACAATACATAAACCAGGTCTGAAAAATGAATAGGTGTTCATCAAAAGAAGAAGGTAAAAGGATATCAAATATGCAAATAAGACTTTACTTATATTGTTATATCATGAAACTACTGGCCTGGTGCATGAAATTTGTGCAAGGGGGAGGGGGAAGGTGTCCCTCAGCTCAGCCTACACCCTCTCCAATCTGGGACCCCTCAGAGGATGTCTGACTGCCAATTTAGGCCCAGGCTAAACCAGCAGTCAGACATCCCTCTCACAATCCCAGACTGCTGGCTTCTAACCATTTACCTGTGTGCCAGCCTGATTGCCTCCTAACTGCTCCCCTGCCAGCCTGATTGACACCTAACTGCTCCCCTGCCAGCCTGATTGCCCCCAAATGCCCTCCCCTACTGTGACCCACCTCCTCCACTGGGTCCTGCCTCCGCTGTGCATGCAGCCATCTTGTGGTGGCCATCTTGTGATGGCCATCTTGTGGTGGCCATCTTGTGATGGCCATCTTGTGGTGGCCATCTTGTGATGGCCATCTTATGATGATATCGCATGTCAGGGTCACCTAGACTTTTATTAGTATAGATAGTATAGGATTTAAAAACATGCAAACCTTCATTAAAAAAAATGAAGGTCCAATGTCATAAACAGTGTGAAATGTCCAATATAAGCTAAAAAATTGATTAGATGCTACCTTATGGTATGGGGTTGAAAGTCAATTTGAAATATATACCCCTTCCCTCAATTTAAAAATATTTTAAAAACTTTGTTTAAGAGAAATATAACTTGAGTAAGGCCCCAAAACAAAGGTCACATACATAATTTTCCTTTCCTTTGTGGTAAGTGCCTAGATGACCAGAGACTTCCATTAGAATAACTGTGTAATAGAATATTGCATTGTCTATAAAGAGATCCCTAGTGACACTGCTACTTCTGAATTAGAGATTTTTAGATGCCTGTTACATGACTACATCGTCAAAGAAATATGGAGACAAAATAAGCAAAGGAGATTATTTTTAATCACCCATCAACATAAAATTTCCTATCAGCAATTTGTATCACCAATTTTATCAACACATGTGTGTCCTCCATTTTCTTCAGTGAGAGTCATGTGGGTGCCCATGCACTGGAGAAACACATCCCACAAACACACATCACTCTTCCCAATTTATATTTTCAGGATCCTGAATTGAAGCATGCTCAATGAATCTGACAGGGAGTGCTACCGAAGTCTCAACACTAAATAAATAGTTTAAAATAAAAAGTTGTATAAATATCAGTCTGTGCCAATGATGCGGTTTGAGAGGGAGTGCTATAAACACAAAGTAAATTAAATGGGATCTACTTTTGTGGGGTAAAAGGCTACTTAGACTGGTTATTATAGAGAAAATTTTGTTGTGTGGTGCGACAGCACGTACCCATGTGGCTAACCTACCACTGGTAGAAGAAACAAATCCCACCCATACCTAGGGGCGGGGTCAGAGCCAGACCACAATTCCTCTGAGGGATGGACTTAATGTGCTGAAATGAAGGCCAGGCTCTGCTGCAGCTCATTAGCTGGTTGCAGACACACTGCGAGAGAAGAAAGTGGAATTTAGTCGATGTTCCAACTTCTACATGTGCTGTGAATAAAACAGACTATTGTTTTTTTGATAAAGAAGTATTGTTTTGAATGTGCAGAGTGGCTAAGTAAAGCCAGCAGAATTTTTTGGCCAAATATAGTCTCTTGCTCACTCCTAAAAATCCTAGCTTTCAAATTAGGAGCTGAAGTCATTGAAAAAAAAGTTTACATTCCTTCAGCCTGCTGCAGCAAAGCCAAACAAATGTTTGGCTTAAAGCTCACTTACATCTTTTTCATGAGCCTTTTCTTTAACATGGAAGTCTGAAAAATAGCATTTCTTTTATCAAGTCATTTAATGCCAAGTGTTTTGTGTGTGTGAGTATGTGTGTGCTTCTGTGAGGACACGCACACTCAGCAACAGCACTATAGGGTCAGTGTAGTGGTTTTAAAGCATGTGGGTCATATTTGAATTTAAAGAAACCATGGTTTTACAGCTTCTGGCATAATTTAGGTCACAGTCACAAACTGTGATTTTTTTAAGCATCATTAACCACTGAATGGACAAGGAATGTGTTATTTTCAAGGAGTTTCTTTGGTGCCAGTTCAGGCAATAAAAACCTAAGGACAGGGGTCAATCTGGGAAGGTAGCCTAGTATGTAGTTGCCCTCCTGGTGCACTTTTTACCATAAAAATCCAACATGCTTTTTAGCCTGCAGTCTCTCAGCCCAAGCTGGGTAACAGAATGACAGCATGGGCTTGTTGGAGGCAGGCATCTTGATGGCACATTTCCATGGAGTCAGTCACATTGGGGATTTGGCATTCTGAAGAACCCATTAAGATTACAAAAGTGTGGAACTGAAGCAATGGTCTAGGAGTTTTCAGGATCATAGGTAGATTCGCCTTACACTATTCTTCATGGATCAGCCAAAGTTTTATTATAATGATGACCTTCTTAGAAAACAAATTTTCAAATTTCTGAAGAGCAGATAATAAAATCGTTCAAATCGAGCCTCTTTATAAATAGTTGGCAACTGACAACCCAAGGCCAGACGTGAGGAAAAGGAAATGAAGGAGGCTATATGTGTGCATCACTCTCATTGCTGTCCTCCTAGCTGTCTACTGGCTCTGCGTGTTGGTGGCATTGTTTTGTTTCCAGGAGTAACTTAATGTTGAAGGTAAAATTCCCAAGTGCAAGTGATTGGTGCGTCAGTGAGGACAGCAGAGAGGAAACAAGCCTTCATGGTCAAACAACAGCCTGGTGAGCAGCTGAGGGTCTCCTTAGACCAGTGGTCGGCCAACTCATTAGTCAACAGAGCCAAATATCGAAAGTACAACAATTTAAATTTCTTTTGAGAGCCAAGTTTTTTAAACTTAAACTTCTTCTAATGCCATTTCTTCAAAATAGACTCACCCAGGCCGTGGTATTTTGTGGAAGAGCCACACGCAAGGGGCCAAAGAGCCGCACGTGGCTCACGAACCGCTGTTTGCCGACCACTGCCTTAGACCAACTCTAGTTCCCTTCTCAGATGTGAAACACTAAATAAGTACCTCCATTAGTCAGGGCAGTTGTTACATGGAAGGAACAAAATGAAGCATTTACCAAAAAACATTAGTAGCATATTGAATTCTTTTTTCAATATAATATCAAAAATCTGGGGGTTTTGGTCACATCCACAGGATTCCCAAGATTGCTTTTCAGGTGCCATGTTTTGTTGTAGCATTGCCTTTAGTAGAATTTTAACTGCACCAATTTACCTGCATAGTTTACATCATCAGTAAAAAAGGGACTATATCAGCATCAAAGGAAAATATACATTTTATTGTATATTTTTTCAGATACTCTAGATATCGACTCCTGTGCTTCTAATGAGTGTTTTAAGATATTACAATCTACCAAACAATGTCTTTTTAAAAGAATCTTCTAGGTGTGTGTTTTTAATTTGATTTTAGAGAGGAAGTGAAAGAGACAGAGACAGAGTCAGAGACAGAGAGACAAAGAGAAACATTGATGTGAGAGAGAAATATTTGATTGGTTACCTCCCACATGGTAGGGGATTGAAACTTGTGTATGTGCCTTGACTGGGAATCAAACCCACCACCTTTTGCTGTACAGAAAGACACTCCAACCAACTGAACCACACCAGCCAGGACACCCAAAGAATGTTTTTTATTTCTGTCAAAACCTCTGAGAATTAGGTCTGAAGGGGCTATAAGAGAAACAAAACAGGTCACCTTTCAAACGAATGGGTGGAGATTGCCTTCAGTTCTAAACACAATACCCATCACATTAATAAGATGGCCCCAGATATGCATTTGCCAAATAAATGTTTACTAAGTATACAAACTAATTAAACACTTTCATTTTAGCCATTTTATTTAATGGCTTCTGAAATATTTTCTGCATGCCCTTTCCTCCATTAAAAAAAAAAAAAAGAACAGTTTGGAAATAAAATTTTAAAATTTATATCTTACGTCATCATTGTGAATCTCCACTGTTATGTATCTGTGTGTCCTGTTTGCCCCTAAAATCAACCTCTTCCTCCTTCAGTTCCAAATTCTCAGTTAAGACGTTTTTACTGCTGTGCCTGTGCCTAATATTATTTCACCTTCTTCCTTCCAATCTGTTCTGAGATAGAAAAAGAGGTCTAAATATGTTAACAATTTATGCTAAGTAATAACCAATATGATTCTGGATAAAGACTTACTATACAAATTTCCTGTAAGTTTTGCAACTACATTTTCTGCCAAAAAGCTTAAGTTGCTAAAAGATCAGTGGTCAAGTAAGAAGTTATTGTCATATATAAGTCCTAACTACTTCTACAATGCTTCACAAAGTCAGGGAATACATACACAACTGTAACGCGAGTTGACCACCAAATGAATTTTTCCTTAATAAGCATTAAAGTTTTGACACAAATTTATATCCTAAGCATCTCCAATCCTACCGCATATTTTAACACTAGCTTAGAGTTTACACATAATTTACCAATAACTTCTACATTATGTACTATTCCGTTTTTGTGTTTGGCTTTGTCAGGTAACCAGGAATAGGAACATATTCTAGTTACCTTACGTTAGTATAAGGTACTACAGGAAAGTAAGGAACACAAGCATCTTTAAAACAAGCCAAGCGGACACGGAATATCACTCAAGGACAGGAATATTGTTCAGAGTTCGGTGAATCCACACAATCTGGTTATCACATTGTCACCTCAGCAGAGGAGCACATTTCTCTCTTTGCTGTGACTTCCCTGTTATTCTCACCTGTTTCTTATTTTAGTAAATTCTTAATAATAGTTAAGACAACTTAATAAAGTATTTAAAACATATTTCATAAATATATTGTATTTAATAAATAGTTTATTTAATAAATATATTGTATTAAATGTAAGTATTTAAAAACTATAAAAATATTAAAATATTTTCAATGCTATATGAAGGATTGAATGTTTCATAGTTTAAATAACCTAAAACAAAGATGGTACTTAACACTCACACACATACATAGTGATTCACCTAGTGAAATAAAAAATATTGACCCTTTAGGTGTGAAACATTTCTGGTGAACCACAAATAGCTTTACCAATTCTACCTGAGTTTCTTTATATGATTGGTGTTTAAAGATATAGACTTCAGATATTATCACTTTTATTTGGTCTAGAGGAAAAGGAATAATTTAGTTATTGTACCTAAACTCTTGGAATGTCAGAGTTTCCAGTCTTTCAATCAAAGTATAGAAACGTGTCAGGGACATAAAGTCAGCCAAGAAGTATTAACACAACGGTCTCCTGGGGGTGTAGGTGGGGAGGAGAAGACAAAGGAATGTATAGCCATTCACCATCGTTTTACCAGCTTCCCTGACCAAGTCTGCAGTGTTGGTATCTTGAGAAAAGAAGCAACTCAAAAGGAAGTGTGGTGGAAATTTCCAAAATACAGAGTGTCTGTTTGGATAAAAACAGTGAAGACAGGCTTCTATATTTAATGATGGGGCCTGGGTTGCCGTCTTCTGTGATCACTGGCTCTGTGTGGTACACTTTGGTGAGTTTATGATGGTGTAATCCTCCGATGAATGAAGCACTCCCTTCCCTTCAGTGCTGTTTATTCTTAGCTTATGCACACAAAGAGCAAAGAGACTTGTCAACAACACGTCCAGTTTATACAGTGAATGCTGCTAAGAGCCAGCTGAGTCAAGTGAACCAAGAAGCTCTGTGTCCTGAACGTCCTTCATTCATTCACACACACACAAATATTTGCTCTGCACCTACTATGTGCCAGGCACAACAACAGAAAAGGTTAATTGGGGAAAAGTGAAGAACAGGGACATGGCAGTAGTAGCCAGGGAGGAAAGAGGGGAAAAAATACTTTGGGTTTGGATTAATGAAAAGGGAGCTTCTTTTCCTGACATCCTGCAAAAATCTGTGTCTAACGTGTCAGTCATATTAATGTAGTGTCCATTTCTAATCTGAACCATAGGATTCTAGTGAAAAGGTCCCATGTTGATGGGGCCTTTATTATTTTTACTGACATTCCCATAGTAGTTGATAAATATACCTACACTAGTTTTCTAAAATAATTCAAATCTAAAGAATACACAACTCCACATATTTCAGAGTAGACAATAATGAAGATAAAATGATTTTGTTGCCTTTCATGAAAAAACAAAGTTCATACTTATAAACACCACTCATGTGTCTAATATAGAAATAAACAAGTTCAAGTGAATACTCTCACAGCACCTAAATTCTAATACTTTTGATATAACTATTTGGGAGAATTAAGATTGTTTTTTTTTTTTTTAGCTAGAGTTTGGAGGAGTTGTAGATCACTTTATATTTTTTTAAATGAATCCCTGCCCTTAGGGGGAAAAAATTAGTACTTCTGGCCAATGACAGGCTGTTTTAATGTCATTCTGTGAATTGGGTCAACAAAAATATCACTTGTTCAGAAAATATTTTCAAGTCATGATTTCTAGAAGTCACACCACTTATCACTATGTCAGAATATTTTTCTTCAGTCCATTAGGAGCAGATTTTGCCTTTATGCTGCTTTCAAGGATTCCAAAGGTTCGCTCACAATGTCAGACTACAGTAAAATTCAGCGTAATGTGAACCACTCGATGATATTGCCTTTCCTTATTGCCTCTCAGTTACACTGTTCTAAATGCAGTAAAGGAGGAGTTGTTGTGAATGGGACAGAGAGAGAAGTGAGTATCATTCCCTGAGCTGAAAAGTCACAGACTGTATTACGCTAAGAGCTAAGAGGAGAATTTCTTACACTGATGATTGGTTATGCAGGTTTGAATATCAGAGTAACCTGGAAAGCCATATAAGATTGCCTGTCACACACCGTGGTGATTTTTATTGCTATGCATTCCACAGTGGGCAATAAAGCAGTGCCCCCACCAGCTGCAAATATATCGATGCATTTTTCTGAGAAACAAACCCAAGCAGCACTATCATCATAGGGAAGGAGAGTTTGCCACTTGCTCTGCAGAGCGGCCCCTGAGAAACCGAGGTGCTTCTTTTTACATAGAGATTTGACTCTTAGTAACAGGTCAGAGCCCAAGATATTCTGGAGGCTATAAACCCAGGAATGCTTTGAGTGTTGCCAGTAGGGCCCCAAATGATCCTGAGCAGCTTGCATACAACCTTGGCACAGGACAGACCTGCCTCTCTGCAGTCACTAGCCTAAGGTGAGCTTCTCAATGGGAAGGCAGGAGCACATGACGAAGCTTCGTTTTCTATACCTTCTGGGGACATTGAAGCAAAGCAGAAACGTGAGGAGAGTAGCACTGAACCTTATAGGTGATGTCAGGAGCACCCCAAACATGAAAGCCATTTAAAACACTCACAGTATAGGATGGCTATTTTGCATATGCTCATCTGTTTATTTGAAGATGAAATGAGGGACTGCCAGACAATCCTGGCCTATAAATACCACTAGCCCCAGTCATTATTTTAAGTGTTTCCTTCACCCTCTAAGAAAAAAAACGGGGGGGGGGGGGGGTAGTTTATAAAAAAACACTCCAAAGTAACATTTCAAGGGTAATTATACTCATATTTTGAAGTAACTTATCTTAAGAATATGAATGATTCCTGTCCAGCTCACATCTTGGGTAGTTTTGTGCAAACCTCCCACTAACGATCCCTTTGCCCAACACTTAAAATAAACCCATCTATTCTTTCTCCCAGAAAGAAAACAAAAATCTCAATGGTCGCAGTGAAATTATGCCCTGTGACAGAATGAGTCATCCAGGCCACTGCAGGCAAAAGCTTGCTTCTTTGAAAACGTGCTCCCTGTCTTCCTTCTAGGGAACGGGCACTCCTGGCCTGTGGCTGGAGGCCAGGAGGCTTTGCTTCGCTTATGCAGCAGGTACGGTCTGAGGAGTTTTGTTTGAGGTTAATGCTTTATATAAAAGCATACTTTCCTATGGACTTTCACCACAGAGTTAAGAGGGGCGCAGAGAAAGGAGTTTGTGCTACTACATTTTTAATTTCAGTTCAGTTGCAACATTTGCCTCAATGGGAATTTCTTGTGCCTTATTTTCTTTCATACATAACCATTACTTCTGCAAAACAGCAAAGCCGATTCTGTACACTTACTCCAAGCATACTTACTATAAAAAAATAAAATATCTAAGATTTCTTATGTCCTTGACAGTTTTCTTTTAATATTTAAGAAGTCATGCTGACTGTACCAATTTACAGTTGTTTAGTAAATGCTTATTTGTTGGGAAATCATTGTGAAGATTTTGATTAGAATCCACCCATCTGACCAGTAACTTTAAACATAATATATTCATTTACTAACCTCAAATCCGGTGGATTTATTTCTTAATCTATAACCTTTTCATTTAAATTAATAAAAATCATAACAGAATACCTACTATTTTATTTCATGTCAAGAAAATCAATAACTTTAAAGTCAACCCGTTTTCTCCAGAATTTTTTCAAAAATTTCCCCCCCCAAAATTTCTTCATCTTCAATATTGAATTTTCATTGTCTTAAGTTATTGGAAGTTACACAGGCATTAGAAAAATTCTGAGTTACTCTAACATGAAAAGAAAAAGATTTATCAATATTCACAAAGTTCATTAAAATTAAGAATCTCCACATTCTGGTTCTAGGGAGTGTATTTTCTGACAGGTTTTAAGAAATATAATAGGAGAGTTGAGAGATTACGGCGCGGCGCAATAGGAGACACCTCCTCCTACTTCGCCCTGCGATGACCGCCCCAGTGGTTCCAGGCGACCTGCAGCTTCCCCCGAGTCAGAGGGCCCAGTTCGCGTTCAGAGCTGTTTTGTTATTCAGAGCAAAGAAAACAAAAACTCAAGGAGCATCTGTTAAAAAGAAAAACTTTTTTTGCATACAAACAGGAAAATCAGAAATTCTCCAGTAGAAACAAGGGAATGATGACATCCGAGGGCCCGGTCCAAGAAGAGACAAAGGTTCTGAAACTTAAGGCAAAAATGGATGATAAAGAAAATGTCCATAGACCTACAAGGAGCAAAAATAATATAACAATAGAAAAAAATTATATTCCGTTAAAACCTTCTAATGAATTAACCAATTCAACTATAGCCACTGATACATGTAACTTGGAGAATAATAATCAAACTCTGCAGTTGTTACCAATTACAAATGATCGCCATGGTCAACGTATGACATTAAGCCAAGCATTTCACATTAAAAACAATAATAAGAAGAAACAGGTGACTACAGAAAAACCAAAGCAAGATGCTAACGTGCTCAAGAAACCTGTGCTTGGATCTTATCGTGGCCAAATTGTTCAATCAAAGGTTAATTCATTTAGAAAACCTGTACAAGTCAAAGATGAGCATTCTGCAACAACAAAAAAACTTTCAACTCCTATCTCTAAGGCCACAAAACCTCAGCCTATAAACACCAGCAGTATAACAGCAAAAAGTTACAGAGCCTCAAATATGACGACTAAATTTGTGAGGGCTGCATCTCAGAATGAACAACTTTTACGTCCTCCTATTAGAAGTCACCACAATAATACTCATAATACCCAGGAATCCCTGAAACAAGGCATTGCCAATGTTACAATTCGGAAAGGGTCTCATGAGAAAGAATTACTACAATTAAATACAGTTTTATCTAGTGTCAAAACCATTTCTTCTCAGGAAGTAAAAAGAAATAAGACAGTATCAAGTAGCATCACATCTGAAATGATAGCCAGGCCTGCTTCATCTTCTAATATCAAACAGATAGAAAAGTCAAAAACCTTTGACCAGTGCAGGCATACTATAGCAAAAGCAACTATCAACAGTAGAAGGGCTCAGCCCAAGGAAACTGTAGAAGAAAGAAAAGCTCGTCTGAGTGAGTGGAGAGCTAGCAAAGGAAAAATGCTGAAAAGGCCTCCTAGCTCAGTAATAACCCAGCCTGAACCTGAAGGACAGAATGAAAAACCAGTTGGGTCATTTTGGACTACCATGGCAGAAGAAGATGAACAAAGATTATTTACTGAAAAAGTAAACAAGACATTTTCTGAATGCCTAAACCTGATTAATGAGGGGTGCCCAAAAGAAGAAGTATTAGACACACTGAATGACCTGATTAAAAATATTCCAGATGCCAAAAAACTTGTTAAGTATTGGATATGCCTTGCACGTATTGAACCACTCACAAGTTCTATTGAAAATATTATCTCTATCTTTGAGAAGGCCATTCTGGCAGGAGCTCAGCCTATTGAAGAAATGCGACATGCAATTGCAGATATTCTAACAATGAAGAGTCAAGAAAAAGTTAAACTTGGAGAAAATCTTGAGGAGTCTTGTGCAACCAAGGAAGAAATCCAAGAAGTCAACATTGAAGATATTGGTGTGAATTTAGAGTCAGGAAAACCTGAAATGGAAAAGAAACATCATAGAAATGTGGTATTTCAAGATTTTAAAAAAGAGCAAGTACACAAAACAAAAGATCCAACCAATGATGTTAAAACCCCCAACACAGAAACTAGGGAGGGTTGCTTAATTAAATATAATGTGTCTACTACACCATACTTGCAAAGTGTAAAAAAGAAAATGCAGTTTGACGAAATAAATTCTACATTTAAAGAGCTCAAGTTTCTAACACCAGTTAGACGTTCTCAGCGACTTCAAGACAAGACTTCTAAATTGCCCGATATGTTGAAAGACCATTATCCTTGTGTGTCTTCATTGGAACAGTTAACAGAGTTGGGGGATGAAACCGATGCTTTTATATGCCGCCCTAATGCAGCATTGTGCCGGATGTATTTGGAGACTGAAACAACAGAAGAGAAATAAAGCTATGATGAATAATAAGGATTTTATTATTCCTGGGGTGTTTGTTGTGGCTTCATATGTCTCAGTTCATGAGTTGGCCAAGTTACCTAAGTATTCATGGCAGTAAACTCTTATAATATTCACATAATAGATATTGCCTTCTGTTCGTCAGATAGCTAGATCCTATATTGTCTATCTCAACAGATTAAGATTTTCTCTAAGGTAGCTAAATTTTGTCAACTAGTTTGCTATTTCTTTTAGTATAATTATTAAATGTCATTCTATTTTCAATGGTATTTCTAAAATAACTAATACTTAAACTTGTTTTGTAATATAAAAACTTAATTGTTAGATCATGTCCCCTGAAACATGATGGTTATATACAGTAAACAGTCCTCTTCTTCCTACACATATAAATACCACTAATAAAATTGTTTATGTCTTTGAACTGATATTTAAATAGCATTTATCCTCTACCAGGTCCATGTTTTCAAATCAGTAATTGGCCATTGTAAGAGCTTAGATCATTTTAAAACTAATATGAATGTGGTTGAAAATCACATGCTTGGGCTCATTTATGTTCATATATTCCATTTGTGTAACAGTACCTTCCATTGCCTTCTCATGTTCTAGAGAGTAGGATTTTTATTCTTTTTTAAACTGCCTAATAGGTAAACAATAAATTAACATATCTACATAAAAAAAAAAAAAAGAAATATAATAGGAGACATTAGTGAGTGTTTTATGAGCCTCTCTTAAAGATATCGGTGCTTCCCTTTATCTGCAAAAATTTAGAAACACAACAGAGGGAAACGCAAAAAACCTATGTACCATACCATATGCTGTGCCAAATATAATTAAGAAACCTCAGATTCATGCCAAAGAAAAAAATTACTGAATGGTTATCTTGGTGAGATCAGCTCTCTTCAAGACTGTGCCCACACTGATGACTTCAGCGAGATAAACCACCGCCTCGGCACTACGGCGCAAATGAGAACCAGAACCAAACATCCTGAGAAGTCTCCTAAGAAGAAAAATAAAAAACCATAGGAATTAAGGCTGAAAGGAACGTTAGAGGTCATTAATGATGAAATCACCTATTTTCAGGAAATAAAACAAGAGTTGGAGAAACCATAACAAGTACCCTGAAAATATAAGTCTTTTAGAAAAAATTAGAGAGCTCCAGCATGATTCAGTAAATTAATTACATAACTAAGGTTTAAGGATTTTTTTATAATGTATATAAAATAATAGACAAATTAAGAGCTTCCAGCTCACATTTTGAACTCCTTTCTCCACCTTTTGTTGTCTCTTCCAGGTGACACCTCTGTAAACTACTTCCTCAGGCCTACCTTCACCACACTGCCCAACAATTCCAATTAAAGTTTTAACTGTGGCAGTTTAGCATGTTATCCCTGCAATAGATATTTCCACTGAACGCTACAAGCTCTCAAGACCCCAAGGAATGAACAAAAGAATTTTAAGCAATTGAGAAATAGTGAGAAAAAATGTTTAGCTCCCAAAGAGCTTCAAATTTGTCTTCAGGGGTTGACAACAAGTCACACACCTGTGATGGTCCTGATGGTGGAAGTGACTGAATTATGGAGATGACATCTGCAACCAAGATAAAATGTACAGTTTTGTTAGTCAATTATTAATCAATAAACTGCTAAACAATGATAAGTGCCACTCATTTATTACTTCTTCAAATTTTCATGATGCCATTTGCTGGGAATGGAAGAAGAAATCAGTGGGAAGTCTATCTTCCTTTGTGAACATACACATCTTACTAATTAAGCCATGTGTTGTAATTTTATCTAAGCAAGCAGGAATGCACATAAAAGCGCCTAAATTGTACCATAAGAACTTGATCTAAAACATAAGCGTGGAATAGAATAGTAAATTATCACTAAGTGGAAGGTGGTAACACTAGTAGTTCAAAATTCATAGTCAGCAAAGCAGTGCTACACAAATTAAAGCCCCAGGCATACTCTTCACGTGGGTGGCATAGCGGTACAGAACCACACACTCCACACTAAAGAATTCTGTCTGTGGAGGTTTATGACAGCCAATGAGACAGGCAAAGAAACTCACAACTCGGCACTTTTTAAAAGAGAGCCATTCTTTAGAGAGAGGAGATTGTCTCCATTGTTGGCCATGGACTAAAGGACAATACTGCCATGAAAATTCCACAGTTTCTGTGACAAGCTTTACTATTTCCCTGAACTTCTAAAGTCACCATCTTTACAGGGCCCTTGAGCTTCTGCATATTTCACTGGAGATTTCCAGTGCGTCAGCTACAAAATCCAGAGGTGCTTAAAAGTCATCATCTCAAATGTTCATATACTGACCACATTAAGGTTTGGGGAAATTGGATGGTGTTTGATTAAGAGAGCAAAGGCAGAGCAAAATTGTGAGAAGACGAGAAATGGGTAGGCGTATGAGAGGAGACAAGGAATGCCAAAGAAAATCGGCTCTTAATTCAGAGTCAAGGCTAGATTAGCTAGAACGATACCGAAGTGCCCCATAATTAAGTCTTTTTATCTTCCACTTTTTTAATACTGCTTTTTCTGACACTCCAGAATCCAGTCATCAGCTGGCATGTGTGTATTTCCTTTGCCTGGATCTAAGTCTTATAATCCCAAACCTGATCAATACGCCCCTTCCAATCTTCCAAAAAGTATGTAAACAAACAAAAGTTTGTTAAAACTATAAAATAAGAATGAGTAGGCTCTGTCTGAGTAGAAGAAGGAAGTGCTCTTCTGTTAATACTGACATTGTGGACTTCTTTCCTTTGCATTTCTATGCCCTTTCGATTGGTTTAAATTCCTAGCTATGGTCTGAATGTTTCAAATATTGACTAGTTGTTATGTGAGGTATTAGTATTTCGGGGTTTATAGTTAATTATTCCTACACACTTTAGCTCTGAACTGCAATGAATTCTTTTAAATACAAATAATGGGCACATGGTTCTGCTACTTCTTTATAAGCAGCTAAAATGTATCCAAATTAGTTCATCCATATGAAGTGTGATGCTCAAAACAATGATGCTGCCTCTACAAAATGAACTGCAAATGAATATAAACATTATTTAAGGTAAAAGAATCTGGAAGTGCTCTTGAATGCCAATGATACGCATGGAGACTGTTTCTTTTGTAGATATATTTCCCAACGTGTCTAGAGAGTCTTATGACAAGTGAATTCTCATTAATGATCAGAGACTGGGGCACATATGTTGTACAAAGCTACATCTCCTTCAACACATATTTATACAGCACCTACCACAGGCCAGGTACTATGCAAAAGCCAAGGAATATAAAAACGGATATGAGAAAATCCTTACACTCAAAAAGTTTACAATCTTTTAGTTTGGGAGATAAGTATATCTCCGAATACTATACAGAATGATACAGTGTGAATAAATGCCAAAAACAGGGGGAAAGCGAAAGGACCTACTGACTCCCTTGGATGGTCAGGGATGTTTCAGCAAGATGTAATTTTGAACCCTACCCAGAAAGAGTGACTATATGTTCAGATAAAACTGCAGAAGACATTCCAGTCAGAACATGGTTACTATTTGGTAGTTCACAGGCCGGTGTAGCTATGGAGAAGTAATGTATCCCTGGCCAGGTGGCTCAGTTGGTTGGAGCATCGTCCTGTACACCAAAAGTTTGCAGGTTTGATTTCTGGTCAGGGCACATACCTAGGTTGTGAGTTCGATCCCCAGTTATGTGTGTACAGGAGGCAACCAATCAATGTTTCTTGCTCATCACTCTCTCCCCCTCTCTCTCTCTCTCTATCTTCCTCCCTCTCCTTCTCTTTTCCCTCATCTCTCTCTAAAACCCAATCCTCAGGTAAATATTTTTTTGAAAGTAATCTAAAAGAGTCTGAAACACAGATGGTGCATGAAGTCCGTTTGTGCCACACTGAGGAATCTAGAAGTTTTCCTGGAGGTGACAGCAGGCCATTGTAGTCCCCTAATCATATTCAGTAATCTTGTCAAGAAATAAAACATACAATTTTAAAATTTAATTATGTATTTAGTTACTTTCTAGCCTCACCCCTGTCTTTGAATACTACCACACCCCAGAAATACAGCCAGAATAGAGTGGCCCTGGGCCTTTCACAGAGAAACTGGGCTCTAGAGAAAAAGACTCTCCAGTCCTCAGTAGGCTCTTTATTTTAAATATCCTTTCATTCCCAAATGCTGGCTAATATTTTGCAACATACACAAATGACATAGAACCCAACCCACCAGGAAAATATTTTTCAACACTAGAAATGTTCAATAGAAGGGGTTTCATCTCATACACCCAGGGGGAAAAAAAAAAACACACAATAAACCTTTCATGTTAAGTATTTATAGAATGACTGACAACATTACTTTTGTCTCAAAATTCTCAGTATCATGAGAAAGTTCAAATGCAAATGAGAAGCTACCACAGCCTCCTTCATCCACCAGTAAAATCCTTTCACCTTGCAAACTGCAGTTTTGTGGGAAGGTAATGGGAAGTGCAAATGTTTGAGCCACTCCCATGATATATTTCTAATATCTTGCAAATGTCTGTGAAGAACAACTTATCCTCACTTCTCTCCAGGCAGCTATTGTGTCAAAAGGTGAACTCAAATGTGTATCAAAGAGTATGATTATGTGTTTATTTAGAGAAAGGAGTCTCTTGTAAAATGTGTCTACATTAATAATGATTTAATTTCCCCGTACGCTTTGTTTGTGTCTGCCAATGACATATCTATAAATGAATTGGCAGTAAGAAGAGCTGAGGTCCTGACAGATTTTGCACTTCTGGAATTAAAAACGAAATCACAATTAAGGAAGACGCTAAGGCCAGAACTTCATAAATCTCACCAAGGAGACCTTATCTTATTTCCAGTTTATAAGATGTAATTCAAGTATAAAAAGTCATCATCAATGTCATTCTAATGAAAGTTTACAAAAGAAAATTTTTTGAAAATAAAAATTAGCAAGAAAAAAAATAGAGCATGTCCATGTTTCCTGCTGCATGCTATTGATGCACATTCTGCTTCTCTGTATTTACTGCAAATCTTTTTTTTTTTTTGTAAACCACTCATGCTTTTTTAATCAGTTGCTTAATCAGAGGATCTAAACACTCCATGAAAATTTACTTCTTTCTTCTCCCTTGACTATATGAAAATGAAGATGCTAGCTGTGGCAAATATTTCAAAGATTCCTGCTTCCTAAAATGTTTAATTGACAATGGAAATAGGACAGGCATTATAAGTCATCACAATTATATTGATGTTCATTTAATTTCCATTAGCATTGTTACCTTGACCCATTGCTTAGATGCCTCCATGGATCTGAAGGCAGTAATCTGGGACTTAAAATTTGAATTTTCAATTGCCATATTTTTAGTACAACTTAAAGGTGTTCACAGGAAAATGTGGATCTAGATTAGAAAATACAGAGTTGTTTTATGAAAGTCACTATCCTTTCTACTTCAAATATCTTTTCATTCTTAATTTTCCTAAAATAATTTTTCACTAATATCTTTAGCTAATTACTTACTTGTGGCCATTGGATTAATCTTATCTTACTAGTGGGTATTCAAATTGTGTCTCTATGATAGCTACAAGAAGGAAAATGTTTTTAAATGATGTGTGCTAATTTAACTTTACAGTATAAGTGTACACTCATATAACTTATAGCACAAAGGTTTCAGACTCTGTACATGGTATTGTAATTCCTACAAGAAATTGTTGAGATTCAGGAATCATGAACCATGCCTAAGTTCTTGGAAACTATGTGTCTGCTATGGTGGCTGTTGGCTCCTATGAATGGAAAAAAGTGCCACAGAGAATTTCAACCAACATGAAGCAACTGTTCCAAAGAATGTGGCTTAAGATTTTCAAAGACAAGTCAGACAGCTAAAGCATGCAGCTGTACTAGAAGGTGACCAAGAATAAGAATAGATGAATCAAATAACAAATGCAATTACAAGACAGGTTTGAATTGCCAGGACTAATTTCAGTTTTGTATTCTTATCTGAAAAACACTCATATTTAAAAAGAAACATAATTAAAATAATAATATAAACATAGCAAGCAAATTTCAAAAATGAGCAGTAGTAAATAAAAATGTTAAATGATGTCTGAAATCAAAAGAATTTGAGGTTTTCAAAGTTACCTTGACAACAGAAAGTACCTAAATCCTATATGTTCTTTTGAGGATAGCGCATATGACAATTTTAAATCACACTAAAATTCAACTACAAAATTCTCCCAGAATAAATTAGCTTCCAAAAATCAAACATTTTCAGAGAGCCTATAAAAAAAAAAAAAAAGGATAAGTGTGAAGTGTAGGCCTTCTGTGGAATCACCAAAATCTCTTAGCTCTTTATTCTTCTTTCTAAAAAGTTTCTCTGCTGAAATATAATTTAGAGAACATGCAGAAAATAAATGTAAGATGGGCCAAAAAAGTATGAGGCCTGAAGCTCCAATGACAATTTAGTGAATATAAATGTTATTAAACTTCAATCCATCTCTTCTTAGTAAACACAAGTCATTATTTCCTAAGGAAAGCAGGCTTGACCAATACCATTGTGAATTACTTATATAAATTAAATATGCCACTTCTATAGAAAACTTTAGGTCAGCAGCAGATGTTGGTAAATTCCTACAGAAATGCATGCCCAGAGAATTTTTTTTAAATGGCAGAAATCTGCTAGCTATTCCTGCCTTATCTGCAACAGCTGAGCAATCTTTCAGTGCCACGCGGAGACGGAAAACTTGGCTCAGATATAGCGTGGACAAGCTTGCCTTAATCACATTGCTCTTTTACATGTGCACAAGGACATCAACATTGACAGTACAGAGTAAAGCAGCCATTTGCTGAAAACAACTGTCAACGTTGTCAAGTTTTTGGAACCTCTTATAATGTGATTTGTATGACAAATCTTGTGGCATTTTGTTTGTCAGCAACAGTCGTGAATTTCCATGTATCTGGGAAGGCAGGGGAACTGTTCCGAAGTGGATTGAGTTGTTTTTTTTTTACACAATGTTAAAGGAAAACAGTTATTAATTTTTAAATGACAGGTATCAAATAGATCTAGAATTTTAAAAGTGGAACTTCATTTAAAATATCCTGCAAGCGTAATTCCCCCTTCCACTCAAACCTTGAAAAACTTGTGAGTTGCTTGATTTTACTTTGTTGCACTCCAGATTTTGGAAACAGTTTCTGTAAAAATATTAATATTTTCTGAGACAGGAATCTGTAGCAGCAATTATTAGGGCGAGCTCTAAGTGACAATAGTCGGTTCAGTCCTTTCTGCAAGAACTAAGTGCTCATTGCCATAGAGCTCATGAAATCGGATGTAACAAGATATAACGAACCTAGCAACACACCACTGTTATTCAACCAAGTACCCATTAAGAGACAATTACAGCGATCTCATGGTTCATCAGTTTTTTCAACAATTACCTTAGTCCTTCTCTGAGCTGCGTTTTTCATACTGCTATTCCCTAATGTGCTTCACTCATTTGTCCTAAGCCTCCACTGTGTGGGTGAAGTCCACTTGGACTCGATGTACGGTAGACCACATATCCTCCACCCTGTGCACCTGCCAAAATGCCCTTGGGTATGTTAGACCAGCGTGCTCACCCAGGCAAGAAAGCCCCTGGTTCTTCACATCTACACTAGTTGTGGTTCCTTTAGAACAGATATGACAGAGTCTAATGAAAGAATATTTTGTATGTTCCCTCTCCTGTGGATCTGGTTAGAGAATTCCAGAAAAGATATTCTCTCCCTCTTTCCCATCTCCTCAAAATGTACTGAACATAATACCTAGAACCACCCTTATAAATACTTGGTTCTCTTTTTATTTGTTGATTGAATCGAGTTGAAGTGATAAATGAACTGAGACAGCACATCTCACACAGAACTAGGCACACTTTAAGTGCTCAGTAGCCCCCTGTGGCTAGTGGCTGCCATGCTGGACAGCAGAATTCTAAGACCTCAGTTCTAGTACTTCTTTATCTATCTGCTTATGTGACTTCGTGTAAGTCCCTTTACTGTTGAATCTCATTTTCTCCAACTATTAAAAGGGCTTTAATAATCCCTGTCCTATTTTATCTGCAGGTAGTTTGTGTTAACACATGAAAAAATACATTTAAAAGTAGTTTGAAAACTAGGAAGTTTTCCTCAGTTTTAACTTTTTTTAAAATTATATTTCTGCTTTCATTTCCCAGAATTCCTTCACTTGCCTTTTTTTTTTAAGTTACTGGCTGCTAGTTACAATCATATATGGGAAAGCTCAATGTGTTTTATGGTTTAAAGAAAGTACTGTCCAATGCTAAGTACCAGGCTTGTTTTTTCTTCTCAATAGCTGTTTGCCTTCATAAAATCCTAAATTAGGAATCGTATCAATAGCTTGCCTTTTCCATGATAGTCACTATTTCTAAAGGACACTCACATTCAATAGTTTTGGAACAGTTCTGTCTTCTAGTTGGGCTTTGATACTTCTAAATAGAGCTTAATATTGTCAAAGATAATGTAGACACACAAAGCAATATACCGATGGTGTATTATAGAATTGTACACTTCAAACCTACATAATTTTATTAACCAATGTCACAGAATAAATTTAATTTTAAAAAATTTAAAAAGATAATGTAGAGAAAAAAGACATGACCTCTGTACCTATATTTATTTTAAATATCCAGCTTATTATCTATTTACAAAAATACTTAAAATTGAAAATTATGTATATGATTGAACTTTCAATGGCTATAATTTTAGAACAACTTAAAGGTGTTCGCAGGAAAATGTGGGTCTAGATTAGAAAATGAAGAGTTTTATGAAAGCAACTGCCCTTTCTATATCAAATCTCTTTTCATCCTTAAGTTTTCCTAAAAGAACATTTTTTGCTAATATGTTTAGCTAATTGCTTTCTCACAGGTAGGAAATGCCCTGCCTTATATTCTTATTGTTCCATTTCTTTACATTCTGAAAACCTCCTATGTCATTCCATGATTCTTATTGACTCTGCACCCCTAGGTCATTTCACATTTATTCCCATCCCCCCCCTCCCTTCTTGCTTCCCTCTTCCCTTCGTTCTCTTTCTGTCTCTCTCTCTTCCCCTGCCCTCTCAACCTCCTCACTTAATGTATTTTCAGACTAAAGCTAAACTGCAACCACACCTCTTCCTTTCTCTACCCTTTCCCTAGAGCAGCTTGTATTTAGTAGCTGGCAGGCGGTAAGATAGGTACAGAAAAAGAACTTTGAACTTTTCGTTTGTTTGTCTACCAACAACCACTATCCTATATCCTAGAATTACGTATTTTTAAAATACATTATAACATTTAACATATAAAATATGTTGTTATAAAACATCTTAAACATTAATCTGGCAGAATCTAGAAGTATCACTGGCTGCCCAACTCCTCTACTATCACAGTAAAACAGCAATCTATCTGAACAGCGATCTAAATGTTGTGAGGTTTTTTTAATGCGCTTGAATACGATCTTAATCACCATTTCCAATGATGTGTCTACATACCAGCTGCAGCCCTGCTGATTAGAACATCAATACCAATTGATTTTCTAACACATACTTGCAATGTCTATTGTATCTCATTGTACACTGTACTCTATTGGTATTTAGCCAAAGCTAACAGGAGGTGGAAAGATTTTGTGTACAGAATACATGGGCCCCAGAGAGTTTCATAATTCCCAGGAGAACAGAAAAAGCAGGTACTCAATGTCAGACTAAATGCTCTCTTACAGTTAATGTGTTTGGTGGCTACAGGCTCAAATCATTCGCTTGTCCAGAGCCAGAGTTACTCAGCTGTATAATAAGCTCTAAAGTCTCTCCTTCCTAAAGGGCCCAGGATTCATGGCTTTAATTTTGCCACCAATAATATGAAAAAGTGTGCTCCATACAGTACTGAGCAAGCATTCACTCTCAGCTTCCACTATAATGAAATTCTAATTGTTTCTAAAGTTTAGGAAGGATAAAATGCTTCATCTCCATGATGACAAAAGGAAGCCAGGAAAATAAAGTGACACACTTGAATGAACTGTGAGGAAATAAAGTGCACAACATGCGATAATGCCATGACTCCGTGTTATTGCGCATTTCTGGGCTGAAAAGATATGGCTTGATGGGTAATTTGTCATGCTGTGCAATAGAGAACAACAGTAAAGAGACTTCAGACAGAAGAAAATTACACAAATAGTAGGGTGGAAAGGTATAATTGAAGATGGCAAAAGATTGAAAGAAAGACATTTAAAATTACTGTACTGACCTACTAAATGCACTTGGGCGTGGAATCCTGGCCTCACAAGAAGAGGCATTAAATGACTGCGGGCTGTGACACTACTGTGGAGTAATGCCAATCTCCGAGCTTTCAGAGAAGAAAAACACAATGCACAGCCTAACCGAACTGCCTCAGCCTGCTTTCTTTCCGAGAGGAGTCTGGGCTTCTGTTGAACTTAGGAAAATTTTTCTAAGTAAGTTTTGCTTTTTAAAATTATGAGTAGATTTCATTTAGTATTCGGGAGGCTTAACTCCTTAATTTTCCAAAGGCAATAAATCTCCATTCTGTAAAACTACAAAACCAGCATTATATATACTGACTGGCCAGATTATTATGATCTCTGAACGCATAATAATCTGGCCACTCAGTGTATATCCTATATAATAAAAGGCTAATATGCAAATTATCCCCTCAACCAGGAGTTCAACCAGCAGGCAGGCCGGCCAACCACTCATGTCCCTCCCCCCCTCCCCCCGACCAGGCTGGCTGGACCCCACCCATGCACAAATTCATGCACCAGGCCTCAATATATATAGAGAAGGGGAGGAATAACCTAGCATGCCTAGGTTATTATGCGTTCAGAGATCATAATAATCTGGCCACTCAGTGTATATTTCATGAGTTTACACAAAAGTTTTTTGCTTTTCACATCCAGTTAAGTTTCTTCAAGATCCAGTCCAAGAGAGCAGCATGACATTATTCAAAGCACAACCATAAGTCTGAGAAGCATGAGACGTGAGCACCAGCCCCATCTCTTCTGCAGGCTCATTAATCATGCACAGCTCTAGGTACGTCTCTTAACCTCACTAAGCCCAAGCCCCCTTCTCTGTAGAAGGAGAAGCATGAACCAGATGCTTTCTAAAGAATTCTTCTAGTCCCACGATTCTACTCCAAACAGCAGAACCTCCAGAAAGCTTCTCAATAAAGGTTATTCCTTTGTCCTTCCCAGGCTTGGAAACAGGGGCTATCTCCACCACCCATCCTTTATAAGGCTCATGTCACTCATCTCCTTTGTTCCCTTAAATTAGAGAAATATGCTTTCTACCTATCATGTGAGATAATTACATGAAAAAAATCATTTGCAGTATTCATTAATTATAAAGATATTTTTATTTCTCACATACAAGTGCATAAATCACAATCTATCTTTAAAAAGGTGATTCGTATTGACAATACAGTAGGACCCCCGTGGGGATACTCCAAGACCCCCCAGGGGATGTCTGAAACCACAGTAGTATCAACCCATATATATATATTTATACTATGTTTTTCCTATGCATACATACTTATGATAAAATTTATCAATTACACATATTAAGAGATGAACAATAATAATAATAGAATACAGAAAGTCCTCACTTAATGTTGTTGATACGTTTTCAGAAACTGCAACTTTAACCAATTTTACCACAGGTTAATTGATATAAACAAGAGTTAAGTTCCCACAGCACATTTCTGGTTACAAAATCATCACCAAACTTCTAAATAAAGAACCAAAACACGTTTAATGTTAAATAAACAAATATGAGCTATTTATTGAATGTGTTCACATACACTTAAGAGAAATGAATAAAAACAAATAAGGTAATGATTTCCCAACCCACTTATTCCAGCTTAGGGTTGCAGGTGTCTGCAGCCTGTGCCGGCAGCTCAGGGAGCAAGTCAGGACCCAACCCTGGACAGGCCTCGTTTCCATCAGCAGATCCACTCTCACGCATCCCCAGGCGCTCACAGTGGGACAACTGAGTCACACCAGTTCATATCACACGCACATCTTTGGTATGTGGGAGAAAACCAGAGTATCTGTAGAGAACCCACACAGATAAGGGGGTGGAGAGTATGCAAACTCCACATGGATAGTGGCCCTGGCCAGGAATTTATTCCCCCCCCCCCCATCAACATTATAATGAAATGGCTTTGAACAAAATGACATTATTCTTTGAGCCCCTACTATAGTACAATATAACAATATACTATAATAAAAGTTACATAATAAGGAACTGTTAGACATTGAAACGGGGACTCAGAACTGTTGGACAATGAAATTGGGACTCAAACATTTTTTTTGTTTTATCTTGTTTTGTTATTATATGTTTATTTCTAGTCTGCAAAGGCAAAACTTTTTAAAGGAAAGAAATGGTGGGAAAAAGATACAGAGGCAAAGAAGCATTGAACAGACTGTCAAACTACATTGGGAAGACAGGGGCGGTTGGGCGAGGGGGGCTGTAAGAGACCAACTGAAGGACTTGTACGCATGCATATAAGCACAACCAATGGATATAAGACACTGGGGCAGGGGGGAGGGCGGGCAGGTGAAGGCATGTACTGGGGGGTTGGGGAGGTCGGGGGGAGATCAATGGGGGAAAAAAAAGGAGACATATGTACTACTATTTGTAATACTTAAAACAATAAAAAAAATGGTAAAAAAAATTAAAAAATTAAAAAAAAGAAAATGAAAAAAAAAAAGTTACATAAATTTTACCTCTCTCTCAAAATATCTTATTGTTCTATACTCATCCTTCTTCTAGTGATGATGCATGCTGATACAATGCCTATGTGATGAGATGCAGTGAGGTGCATGACGTAGGCATTGTGACATAGCTTTGGACTACTTGACACAGCACTGTGACACCTAGTCAGTCTGGTAACCAAGGTGGCAGCTAAGTGACTAACAGGAAGGACAAATGCAATGTGGAGATGCTGGACAAAGGGGTGATTCATCCCACGTGGAATGAAATATGTGAGTGAGGGATTTCATCACACTACTCAGAATGGTAAGCAATTTAAAACTTATGAGTTATTTGTTTCTGGAATTTTCCATGTAATAATTTCTGGCCATGGTTGATCATGGGTAACTAAAACCACAGAAAGTGAACCTGCAGATAAGGGGGATTGCATACTATAAAAAAACTTATTACAGGAAAATGACATTTCCTCACATAAAAGAAAGTGTGGTCTTTGATGATGATACTCAATTCTAAATATAAAATGAAGTCTTAGTATTTCTGCAGTTCTTATTATTAGTCTCATGTCTATGTTATCCCAAAATTTCTTCCAGGAAGCAGAAATCTTAAGGTATAATTTGTGAGATGCTCCATGAACTCCTCAAAAACATCTTGCAGTTGGAAGTGTCCCAAATATATTATATTATATAGGTAGGGTAAAATAAATATATTATATAGGTAGGGTAAAATAAATGTATTATATAGGTAGGGTAAAATAAATGTATTATATAGGTAGGGTAAAATAAATGTATTATATAGGTAGGGTAAATAAATGTATTATATAGGTAGGGTAAAATAAATGTATTATATAGGTAGGGTAAAAAACGTGAAAAAATATTTATAATTAATGAAACAATTATTTCCATTTGTAAAATAATTTTTATAACTTGGAATAACCTAAATAAATGTAAAAATGAGACCTTAATAAAACCATTCTGTCTGGATTACATCATAAGAAATACATTATAGTAAGAGATTTGAAACTTGTGAGGGTTAAATACATTTTTTAAGTATTTACCAACACCAAATAAAACAGAGTTGTGACATACTTCAGGAAAACATCAAACTTGACTTAAAGATCTTTAGAGATCCACTAGACAACCATACTGCTCCACAAAAGGCCCTTATCATCACAAATAGGTTTTTGGGTGAATTTCACCATATCATTATATTTTTTCCATTTTTATATTCTTTTTCTTCAAGGTAAACATTTCAGACTTTCAATAGTTGATATGTTTTATATCTGCAAATTATAATACTGGTGATAATGAACAGCAGTCACGATAGACAACTCATGCAAAATCAGCTTTTCATTAATTCATTTTGATATATGAGGCTTAAAACTTCAAGTGGAAATGCATTGTTGTTGAATCTAGCAAAATGTTTCCCAAGTCATTGAATATAACAGAGACCACAGAAGGGTAATTTCTAGTTATTATTAATAGAATAATGTATTAATTATTTCATTGGAAATTTCAAAAACCATAAAACTAGGAAAAAAATTAAAAAGTGACCTAAGCTGGAGCTTCATACATATGGGGTGAGCAAAGATTCAGTCTTCTAATAAAAAATATTTGAAAAGACTCATTCATCCAACAAATAAGAGTCTTGATGACTTTTAAAGTCTCTTTTTGCTTTGAGATTATATAATGTATAAAAAAAGACATAACTATACTCAAGAAAATTCTATTCAAAATAGTCACATGAGAGTTATAAAAACTCCTCAGAATTCCTAAGATTCTGTTTTATTGTCCACATTTTATGATTATTAATAAGAATTCTAATCAGGGCCATGAAAGTTAGCAATGTAGTAATAAACAGGTCCAAATGCTATCATCTAACAAAATAATAATAAATAATTCATTTATTCATACATTTATGAATACTTATTAACTGTCTATCATGTTTCAGGCACCGTGCTAGGCACCAGGAATACAGAGGGTGATAGACATGGACCCTGCCCTCACAGATCCAGTGGAGAAGGGCAGGAAGTTGAATAAATAACAAGGAAGTTTGGTGAGTGTTAAAATGGGAGAAGTATAGGAAATTGTGAAACTACACCAGGTCTGTTAAACCTGCCAAAGAAGATGAGGTGAAGCTGAGACCTGAAGGATGAATAAGGAGAGCTGCTTTGGTGCAATGCATCCTCTCACTTTTACGTCTGTGTACACTCCCTACATGCCCTTTTCACCTCCTCATTCCTTCTCATCCTCTTGGGTTTAGTTTGGGCAGCATCTCTTTAATATAGTCTTCTCTGAATCCCCCATCTCCACTGCTCTAGAGTGGATGCCCCCACCCAATAATTTCACTGAACCCATACATATCTACAAGCACCAGTCCTGTAATTGCCTGCATAATTTTGGTCTCTTAGGCTAATAAAATCTAAGAAGAGGTTTCTTTGATGCTGTTGGGAAAGCTTTTCTAACTCTTCTAGAAAGTTTCTGAAATAGCCTGTTTCACTTGATAGTCACCTTTCTACTAGCCACTGGTGAAGCTGATCCATAGAGATGGGGGGAATGGAAGGAAAACTAAGACAAAACTACTGGGTCAAAACGTCCCTGAATTACACCCTATCTCTAGACTCAGTAGTGTGAGCCAAGCACTTTCTTTATTACTAAAGCAATTTAGGTTTTATGTAGCCAACAGCCAAAAGCGTGGTGACTGATAAAATAGTATGGATGGGAACATGTTCTTTTTCCTTAGCATCCAACATACTATTTAGCCCAGAGTAGTTGTTCAATAAATGATTCTGGAATAAATAAACTGGGTAATTCAAAGAAAATACCTGATAGAAACAAAATTATGAAGTTTCCACTGGAATAACATTGAAAACAAATTCAGTTTTCAACCAGAATTTTTAAAAGGTGTTTTTAAAAAACAGCATTTAAAAGGCCTGCCATTTTTAGAGGTTTCCCTATATTGTAAAGAAAGTAAATCTTGACCTCTGCTCACTCAGAGCCTTCATCTCATTCCTATGCTCCCCTTCATGCCTACAATGCATTTCTTCTTATTCCCTCATTTCCCAGCGTCCTCATATTTTTCTACCTGCCTCACCTTCAAGTCCTGTTCTCCAAGAAGAGCTAGATAACTCATTCACACCAAATGCTATAGATCTGATTTAAACAAAATGCTATTATTTCTAGGAATATTGACAAAAATACAAAGATTTTCATCTCTACTAGTAATTATGCAACTTCAGGTAACAGAAAGCAGGCATTTGTGGGGCCTAATAGATAAATCTGTGGCCATGAAACAGCAGGAAGAATGTCTTATTTTCTTGCACACAAGGGCGACTCCAGACGTTGTCGTCAATGGCCAGCCCTACAGCTCAACAGGAACCCACTCCTGTTCCATTTTCTTAAGAGCAAATAAATCCAGTAACCAGTGAACCATGTTCATCAAGCGATATTCCTGCCTCTAAGTTCTGGCTGTGGACTTTATTCGCGAGATGGGATTTAACACCATCTGGTCTGTATCCCGTTTGGAACTTACTAACATCACAATTATAAGAAGCATCTATATTAGAAATTCCCCTACCCCCAAATCTTATAAGCAATTATAAATAATGCTTGATTTACTCCAATGATCAGTGAACTCGGGATTCTTTGTTATACACCCCAAACTCAGATGAAAACTAAATTCTTAAAAACAAGTAGATGTCCCTACATAAATGTTCTAATCTAGAGCAATTACAAACTGCTTTGGCCACCTTTTATTTTGCAAATCAGATATTCCAGAGCCACCTTTATTGCCAAACATAAAAGCATTCTACTGCACACCTCAACACAACTGCCTGTACATCCTTAATGCCTTTCCAAGCAATTTTATGCAGTCAGCACCCTATACATTAGGGAAGGAATGGATGTGTGCTCTATGGGTTTCTTATAATAGCAATGAACCTTCATAATCAGACCCATTTCTTAATTTTGCTTACTTTTCTATGCAGCGCATTAATACTACATTGTCAGACAAAGACAAGAATGAACATGCGAATTAAGTTTAAAAACAACAACAATACAGCAATCCAAGGAGCAAGTGCTGAGCTTGTAAAAAAAAATCCAGCTCCCATTTTATTAAATAATAGTGTTCATGCAGGGATGTCTGAAGTACTCTGCAAGGCTAATTAGAACAGATCAATGTACACTTACCTCTCTAGAAGGCTGAAAGGTGTGTAGTGACTATATGTCATTAAAAATTTACTTGACCATGGGCATCAGATGTCCATGAGAGTATAACCCTGGTAAGCACTCTAAGTTTCCATTTTACTCATGTCATCCTCAATGCATCAAAAATGCCATAGACACCAATACTATCACCCAGCCTCAAAGCAGCTGATGTGCTATATATGTTGAAGAGGGTGGTATCAATTAACTATATAGCCATATTTGCAATTATTACCACTTCACAATATCATTAACACAGTTGGCAGATTTTCTTTCCAAAGTAACATTTATTTAAAGGTTAATCAAAATTCTTAGAACAGCATTTATTATAATGTGATTTTTGATAATTGACTAAATCAGTGGCTCTTAAGAAAACACCCTTGTCTGAGTCCTGCTCAGTATACACCACAGTGCCATTTGGGGAAAAGAAATACATATTAGAACTGTTCATTTCAGACCTCGTCATGGAGGATCATATATTAATGTAATCAGGTGGTACATTTACATGCTCATTAGTAATCCATCATTAGTCCAAATACTCACTATTAGGAATAAATGTACAAGTTATTCAGAACACCCAGAAATAGTATTTCTTATTTAAACATGCAGAATGAGCCGACTGAAATAAGTGCACACCTTGAATTTGAACTTTCAAGACACATCACTAAAGTCAATCAGTCATGTCAGGACACTCTTCTATAATAATCTCAATTACAAAATTCCAGCCCCTCCCTAACAAGAGGAGTGGGGAGAGTTCCAATATCTGAATCCTTCTAATTCATTGTAACTGCAAAAAGTCCTGATGAAGTGTGTGTTCAAATTTTATGCTTTAATACATACCATGCCACTAAAACCACATTAGTTATGCTTTATGCTGTTTAATCATATGTCAAAATCTGTAAAATCTGTTCTAGCATGCTAAGGTAATTTAACTGCAATTAATCAATCAAAGAAATAAATAAAATGTAATAATGCCAAATAATGTAACTTCTTTAAAAACAAACCACTCTCTACACATTTATCCTAAAAATACTTACTCACAATACCATTGAAGGAAAAACACTGAAAATTACACTTATTGAATCTTTTTCCCATTCATAGCTAGCTTCCAATGCTAAACTTACCAATGTCTTAAAGAGATCCTTGGCACAATCTGACTGTACAAATAAAATGTGAGCAACCTTACAACGAACTTTCCAAAAATTCATCTGGAATTAAAAAAAAGGACCCTGAATAGCTGCAGCAATCCTGAGAAAGAAGAACAAAGTAGGTGGGATCTCAATACCAGATATCAAGTTGTATTACAAAGCAACTATTCTTAAAACAGTCTCGTACTGCCACAAGAACAGACATATAGATCAATGGAATAGAATAGAGAACCCAGAAATCAACCCAAATCACTATGCCCAATTAACATCTGACAAAGGAGGCATGAACATAAAATGGAGTCAAGACAGTCTTTTCAACAAATGGTGCTGGGAAAATTGGACAGATACATGCAAAAAATGAAACTAGACCACCAACTTACATCATACACAAAAATAAACTCAAAATGGATACAAGACTTAAACATAAGATGGGAAACCATAAAAATACTAGAGGAATCCACAGGCAGAAAAATCTCAGGCATATGCCAAAGGAACGTCTTCACTGATACTGCTCCTAGGGCAATGGAAACTAAAGAGAAAATAAACAAATGGGACTACATCAAAATAAAAAGCTTTTGCACAGCAAAGAAACCAACAACAAGAAAGCCCACTGCATGGGAGAACATATTTGCCGATGACATCACCGATAAGGGTTTAATCTCCAACATTTACAGGGAACTCATACAACTTAACAAAAGGAAGATAAACAATCCAATCAAAAAATGGGCAAGGGGCCTAAATAGACACTTTTCAAAGAGGACAGAAGGAAGGTTAAGAGACATATGAAAACATGTTCAAAGTCACTAATTATCCAAGAGATGCAAATCAAAACAACAATGCGGTATCATCTCACACCCGTGAGAATGGCTATCATCAACAAATCAACAAATGACAAGTGTTGGCGAGGATGTGGAGAAAAAGGAACTCTGGTACACTGCTGGTGGGAATGCAGACTGGTGCAGCCACTGTGGAGAACAGTATGGAGTTTCCTCAAAAAACTAAAAATGGAACTCCCATTTGACCCAGAGATCCCACTTCTAGGAATATATCCCAAGAAACTAGAAACACGAATCAGAAAGGATACATGCACCCTATGTTCATAGCAGCACAATTCACCATAGCTAAGATTTGGAAACAGCCTAAGTGCCCATCAGCAGATGAGTGGATTAAAAAACTATGGTACATCTACACAATGGAATACTACACTGAGGTAAAAAAGAAGGAGTTCTTACCATTTGCAATAGCATGGATGGAAATGGAGAGCATTATGCTAAGTGAAATAAGCCAGTCAGAGAAAGACAAATACCACATGATCTCACTCATTTGTGGAATGTAATGAACAACATAAACTGATAAACAGGGACAGATCCAGAGGCAGAGAAACATCGATCAGACTGCCAGACCTCAGAGGGAAGGTAGGGGAGGGTGGGCGAAAGGAGGAGAGATCAAGCAAAGGACTTGTATGCATGAATATAAGCCTAACCAATGGACATGAACACCGGGGGATGAGGGCATGAAGGGGGGTTGGGGGGTGCAGAATTAATGGAGGGATGAGGACACATATGTAATACCTTAATCAATAAAGAAATTAAAAAACAAACAAACAAACAAACAAAAATGTGAGCAACTTGAGGGTCAAAATTATAGGTTTTTATCCATTGTGCCCAACATAATATCTTAAATCATAACAAGTGTTCACTAGGTGTTTACTGAATGAAAGAATGAATGATTCCACAAACTAGATTATTTCATTATAATGTTGAGGCCTTACAAAAATAATCATTCATTCTTTTCCTTTTGGCAAAAAAAAAGAAAGAAAAAACACCCACATTTTTTATACGTTATTGATATTTAATTAAAAGTGGTAGAGCTCTCTTTATTAATTCTCTCCTTTTTATTTTTCATAAAGTCAGTAGGAACCAGCAAGGAAGGTTAGCAAATGTGTGTGTTTGTATTTATTTTCCAAATGAAAACAGTGATTTTCTTTCAAGAATGTAATTTAACAACTGGCGGATATAGTTTTGTACCAAGACTAGGAAGGTCAATGATAAATTCTGGGTCTAGTCAGTAAGAATTCATTAAGCACCAACTGAATACCCTGCACTATGCTGATAAATACAAATATATCAATAATCTTAATATTGTACTTATGTTGTGTTGGATATTTAATACTATTAAATAAGATTATAAGCATTTGGGGAAGAGCAATGGAGATTAACAAGAAGCAATGGAGTTTCCATAGATTTGGAAAGCTACTAGAATTGTTGTTGTTTTTTTCCTGAGCAGCCTAAGTATCCCTGAAACATTCATTTTGCGATAAGAGTTGCATAAACCCCAATATAATCGCTCCAATTTGTAGACAGGCACTACCACCATCTCCCTTCTTTGCTCTCTGTCTATTGAAGCAAAGTTGAGATGAATGTACTAATGCCCCCACCTGCAGCCAGGCCCATCATTCTCTGGACCAAACCCAAGAATAATAGGAAGTGTATTCAGAGTCTTTGAGTTTCTCTTCCTCACTGGGTACATTTGGGGGCCCAGCTACCACGGCTGAGCTCCCATGTTACTACTCATGCTCAACTCAATCTGTGTAGTTCACTAGATCTGGGAGGCCAGTACTCTGGGCCTCGTCCCAGGGGCCTGTGTGGCTCCCTTTCTATCTTTGTAGACTCTGTCTCCATGTCCTTACTCCACACTGTGGTATGTCACAGATATGATTGGATGTGATACTGTCCACCTGATTTTTAGGTATTCCAGATAGTCATTCTTTCCACAGCCTGAGTTCATACTTTGTTACCTATAGCTGCTGCACTATGCTCTTTGAATGTTGTTCCTATCTATCTCCGTGCCCCTTAGGTGACAGCCATGGATGAGGTCAGCTCTGTATTTATGATCCCAAATGTGAGTACTTGCCTGGTTTTGCTACATGCATCAAGCCTCACATGTGT
This sequence comes from Corynorhinus townsendii, assembly GCA_026230045.1. Lineage (NCBI taxonomy): Eukaryota > Metazoa > Chordata > Mammalia > Chiroptera > Vespertilionidae > Corynorhinus > Corynorhinus townsendii. The sequence goes on along the minus strand of JAPDVU010000012.1, from coordinate 23,531,117 downwards.
GACAGGGAGAAAGGTCACAGATATGATTCTCCCCATGTTCTGGAGAGTGACATCTCACAGATTAGAAGTTCACATGATGCTACAAAGAAATGTACTGTTCTGTGTAACCTTTCCTCAGTGTTAACATCTTGCATAACTACAATATCAAAACCAGGTAATTGACATTGGTACAGTCCATTGAGCTCATTCATATTTCATCAGTTATACATGTTCTTATTTGTGTTTATATGCATATAACTGTATGCAATTTTATCACATGGGTAGCTTTGAGAAAACACTACCACAATCAAGACACTTAACTTTACCATGATTACAAGACTCCCTAGTGCCACCCTTTTATGTCCACATCTACTCCCTCTCCCCCCTCTCACGCCTGCAACCACAGACCTGTCCCCCATCTCTGTAATAATGTTATTTTATGAATGTTGTCTAAATGGATATAAGCAACAATGTATCCTGTTAAGACAAACTTTTTCCACGCAGCACAATTTCTTGAGGTTCATCCAAGTTGTTGCCCTTATCAGTAGTTCATTACTCTTCATTACTGAGTAGTATCCCATACTACAGATATGTTAGAGTTTGTTTAACCATTCATCCATTGACAGACATTTGGGTTTTTCCAATTTGGGGTTATTACTGATAAAGCTGTTATGAACATTCCTGTCAAGTTTAAGTGTGAAAATAAATTATAAGATTTTTAAAGGCATAATAGTGTCTTATTCATCAATCTACCGCCAACACTTTAAACAGCACATAATAGATCTCCAAAAATATTTGTTGAAGAAAAGAATTAATGAACAACAAAATTGCCTCTAAATGGCAGAAAATAAAATAGGACTCATCTTGTAGGGGAAAAATAATTCACTGGAAGGGAAAATGTCAGCAAAAGTTCCTGAAAGTTGCACTGACCATGTTAAAACTACAGCAGTTTCAAAGGGGACGTTCGCGCACACGCACGCGCACACACACACACTTCAATTTGAACATTTTCCAGTTTGGGTTAAATACTGAGCTTCATATTAAGATATTGCTTGGATTAACAAGGTATGACTAAACTATTATTTTAGGAAAAAGTTGGGGAGCCTTCCTATTCTAGCCAAGATGGACTAAAGGGGGCTGGATATATCCTCATTTTTAAAACAACAACAATAATAATAATAACAAGAACAACAAAACTCTTTAAAAATATATGAAAGAATGACTTTTAAAACATGGAACATCAGTCAACAAAAAGCACTAATCCCTGAGAAACTAAAAGCTGAGGAGGTAAATCTTCTGACTGCCTTGCTTACTGTTTTGAGAGTGCTTCAGGGAGGGTAACTCAAGAAGCAGGTAGCAAACTACCTGAGTTGAGGAAACAGAACTGAAAATATGGGAGAATAAGGTGGCTACAGTTCACAGGACAGAGCACCTGGCAGAGAGGTGCTGCATAGAGAAAGATCAGAGATCTCCATTCAAGAATTAAGCAGAGTACTGAGCTGGGCAAATACGTATTCCTAACCTTAAGGAATAAATGAATGTAAGTGTTGATCAATACCTGCTAACATCACAAAAAGAGAAAGAACCAGTAATCTTGACCAGCTGTCTCCAAATAAATTTGGTCAAATTCCTAGTCCCAAATACCAATTAATTGGAAAGACATGGGACAAAGGAGCTTATTAAACAACTCCACAGGAATGCATCAGTAAATATAAACAATAGGAAGCTCTACAGTACAAATTAACCCAGTTTCCTCAACTAAAGAAAAATAGACAGGGGGGAACCTATGGATTAAAAGAGAAGAGAAATATCAACCAATCACAATGAAGGGATCTTGTTTGTGTCCTGTTTCAAACAGTAAAAAGTAATTATAAAAAATTATGAGACAGTTGGGAAAATTTGAATACTGATTTTGCATACTGCATAATAATAAGGAAGTATTGACTTTTTAGATACCATCCATTTTTTAGATGTGGTTCATATTTTCAGTTAAAAAACAAGTCCTAATCTATTAAAAATACCTCTGAAATATTAAAGGATGAAATGATGTCAGGTCTCAATTGTCTTCAAATTATTTGAGGTGGGATGGGAAGTGGAAATGATGAAACAAATATGCCTAGGAGTTGATGGTTATTGAAGTTAGGTGTAGTTGTATGGAAGTTCATTATATTAAAATATGTAAATAAATTTATAATAAATTGAGGCAATGGTTAAAGACTCAGAGGTCACAGTATATGTTTCAAAGTGAAAACAATTTCTTAGGCATAGAGATATCAGAAATGATATTTTATGAGGACATTGAATACTGTGATTTGTAGGAGTCCCTAATGGAGACCCTGTTTTCCCCACATAAGTCACTGGCTTTTCAGGGTAGAACTTTTTTCTGAAAATAGGTTTGGCAGTATGCAAGCAGTTGACTACCTAATTGAAGACACCAAAAGACATGAAAGGAGATTAAAAAAAAACTGGGTCTATAAATGTGGTTACTATTTCTTCCAGTTCTTTTAATAAGGCTAGGTTTATGAAAACTCTAATCGAGCATATGGCTGCTATCCTTCCAACATCATCCTCACAATACTACTCATCCAAATCATGTTTGCCATTCCTGCATTTCTTGTTTGCTTATTGTTCTCAACTCCACCTACCATTCATATGTTTTAGTCTTTTGGTTTTTTTTTAATTTATCTTTGTTGATGAGAGTATTTCAGATGTCCCCCATTTTTTGGAGATGTTCGAATTTTTTTTCAAGTTAAATAACTCATTAGAAAGTATGTTTTATTTAGGATCTGATTGTTTTGAAGTAAGAGGGACACTCTGGATTGCTTGTCCAAGGTTCTATCAGAAGAAGAACTCTCACCCACCCAGTGTGGCTCAGTGGTTGAACATCAACCTATAAAGCAGGAGGTCACTGTTTGATTCCCCACCACATGCCCAGGTTGCACGAGAGATCCTCAGTGGAGGGCATGCAGGAGGCAGCCCATCAGTGATTCTCTCATCATTGATGCTTCTCTCTCTCTCCCTCTCACTTCCTCTCCGAAATCAGTAAAAAAAATTTTTTTTTAAAAAAAGAACTCTCCTCTCCTTAACTTATATAAATTCTGCCTATCCAAAAGGATATGCTCAAATCCATTAAGTGGAGTACCTAAGAAAGTGAGTGTTACACCTTCCTTTAAAAAAATCCCTCATTGTCTCTAATTCATTATCCTACAAATAACCAATAAACTTCCAGTATAGTTTAGGTAATTATTATTTTTATAATATTAATGTACTAGTAAAATAATCATCCTGCATCACTAAATGCCTGGAAAAGGTCATAGGAACAGATTTAAAACCTGATGTGTATTTTGAGAGCAGAATTAGCTTTGAGGAATGAGGACTAGTGAACATTTTTGTATGCTGGTTAAGTCTGGGAAATTATTTGCAAGGACATATTGTAGAAGTTGTAAGTGAACTTTCCAAAATATGTATCACCATAGTTAGAACTTTCATTAGAGTGTTTTACTTTTTAGACACAGTCTTGTTTGTAATGTTCATTTTAAAGTTGCTATCCCAGGTTTATAAAACAATGTTATAATGTCTTCTCATCAACAGTATTAAAAACATTCATCTCTGGGAAAATGTTATAAAGAAATTCCATTGCAATGATAACTCAAATATTAAAACAAATATAAAAATGTTACTGTATAATAAAATACCAACAGATTAGAAATTCTATGCAAGAGGGTTTCTTGAATTCCGATAAAAGCATAATACCAGTACAGTACATACTAGTCAAGTATGGCCTATGTAAATTTAAATAAAATTCAAAATTCAGTTTCTCCATTGCACTACCCACATTTCAAGTGCTCAACAGCCACATGTGGCTACTGGTTATCATATTGGACAATACAGATATACAACGTGTTCATCATCACAGAAAATTCTATTGAATAATGATGGTCTTTGTTCAAGAGACCACTACTGATAAATGGATGTGCATATATTTATTTCTATCAAGTCATTTTTTCTTTGTTATAGGAGGTTAAATTATTGGTATCAAACTTAAGTAATTTTTTCTAAAATATCTATAACCCAATGTAAATAGTTTAAAATATGCCACACTCATTGAAGTATAGATTTTCTTTTTTCTCTCCCTACAGGAGAATGAAATTTCAAAAGATTCCATTTCCTCAAGAGTGGGAATTATAACATTAGCCAATCCTCCCCTTCAATTTGCATTTTCTTTCTTTATAAAAACCTGTTCCAACCTTGCTCTGCATCCAAGTTTACCCAGCGATGGCCCAACCTTTATTTTGTGGCAAGGAATTCCTATTTTAGAGGACAGTACTTCAGACCTCAAACTACACACTTGTGAAATTTGTAACCAGCATAAAAAACTCACTTCCTACCCAGGTCCTCCTACCAGGTAAGGAGGTTCTTACACCCTTCAGAAGTCCCAGCAAATTCCTTGGTCTTACAACTTCTTATTTCTCAATCCAGAAAGATGCATTTGGTAATATATATAGAAACACAGAAGTGCATAAACAATGCAATTTGACCTCTTTCTTGAGAAAGTGAAATGCTCCTATAGTTAGAATTTGAATATCAGGGTCTGTCTGATTCAATAGAGAAACTATGAGTAAGATTCTTTCTACCATTTATGCTTAGCAAGGAACCATATTGCAGAGGAGAGACAGAAATACAAGAGTAACTAAAGTAAATGAAAATGATGTGAAAAACTCCCAAACCACAGGACTAAACCAGTTGCATTTATGCAATTCCTGAAAACCTTGATGAAAAGTAAAATGTCCGTATTTCTTTTCATTTCAATAAATTTTTATTGTTCAGATTATTACAATTGTTCCTCTTTCCCACCCCCCTAGCTCCCCTTCACCCAGTTCCTACCCCACCCTCTGCCCTTACACGCCCCACTGTCCTCATCCATAAGTGTACGATTTTTGTCCAGTCTCTTCCCGCATCCCCCACAGCCCTTCCCCCCGAGAATTGTCAGTCCATTCCCCCCTTCTATGCCCCTGATTATATTATATTCACTAGTTTATTCTGTTCATCAGATTTTTTATTCACTTGATTTTATATTCACTGGTTGATAGATATGTATTTGTTGTTCATAATTTTTGTCTTTACCTTTTTCGTCTTCTTCCTCTTCTTAAAGAATACCTTTCAGCATTTCATATAATACTGGTTTGGTAGTGGTATTCTTTAGCTTTTTCTTATCTGTGAAGCTCTTTGTCTGACCTTCAATTATGACGGATAGCTTTGCTGGGTAGAGTAATCTTGGTTGTAGGTTCTTGCTATTCATCACTTTGAATATTTCTTGCCACTCCCATCTGGCCTGCATAGTTTCTGTTGAGAAATCAACTGACAGTCGTATGGGTGCTCCCTTGTAGGTAATTAACTGTTTTTCTCTTGCTGCTTTTAATATTCTCTCTTTATCTTTTGCTCTTGGCATTTTAATTATGATGTGTCTTGGTGTGGTCCCCTTTGGATTCCTTTTGTTTGGGGTTCTGTGCACTCCTGGACTTGTAAGTCTATTTCTTTCACCAGGTGGGGGATGTTTTTGGTCATTATTTCTTCAAATAGGTTTTCAGTATCTTGCTCTCTCTCTTCTTCTGGCACTCCCATAATTTGGATGTTGGTACACTTGAAGTTGTCCTAGAGGCCCCTTACACTATCTTCATATTTTTGGATTCTTTTTGCATTTTGCTTTTCCGGTTGGGTGTTTTTGCTTCTTTGTATTTCAAATCTTTGACTTGATTCTTGGAATCCTCTCATCTGCTGTTGGATCTTTGTATATTATTTTTTTATTTCAGTCAGTGTATGCTTAATTTCTAGTTGGTCCTTTTTCATATCCTCGAGGGTCTCACTAAATTTATTGGCCTGTTCTAGAAAATTCTTGAAAAACCTTATAACCGTGGTTTTAAACTCCATATCCAGTCATTTGCTTTCCTCCATTTCTTTCATTTGTGACCTGTTTCTTTGTCTCCACATTTTGGCTGCTTCCCTGAGTTGATAGAGTGGTTTGTGTGCTAGGTGTCCTATAGGGCCCAGTGGCTCAGCCTCCCCCGTTACCTGAGGTGGACACTCTTGGTGCACCCCTTTGTGGGCTGTGTGCACAGTCTTGTTGTAGTTAAGCCTTGATTGTTGTTGGTATCACTGGGAGGAATTGACCTCCAGGCCAACTGGCAGTGAGAATCAGCTGTGTCTACGATGGGAGAGCTTCTGTGCTGGAGACACCCTTATGAGGCAAGACTTGCTTCAGTGGGGTTTTGGTGCTCCCTGAGTCTGCCCCCTGAGTGTGTCCCTTATGGATCTGAGGAGTTGTAATCTGGATGGTCCTACTCTGACCCCTGGGTACACTGGCTCTTGGATCTCCAAGGAGGTGCTAATTTAGCCTCTGCCTGAGGCCACCCAGCAGGAGCTATGGAGAGATCTGCAGATTCCTCTTCTTTGTTTGGGTTTTGGATGTGCTCAGATGAGGCCCAGCTGTGAAGCAATGTAAGCTGCTGCTGCAGGGCATTGGGCCTTCTTTTGGATGTTCTGGGTCTCACTGACTCAGCTTCAGTTTGTTACATAAGTTTAGTTTTCAAAGGACCAAGCCATTCATATGCAAAAGCCTCTGCTCACAGCTTGGATGGGGTGGAGTCTCGGGGTGGAGTCTCAGGGTGGAGCAAATAGCAATGGCTTCCCAACAGCCCTGTCCTAAGAGGCACCTGGGTCTCAGTGTCCCTTGGTAATTGCTGCAAGCATCTCTGAGAGAAAGCCACCCTCGAGTTCTGCTCCCTGCCAGACAGTCCAGTTTCTCCCCATATGACTCTGGGTCCCCAAAGTCTTGCCTGGAACTGGAATTCAGAGCAGTCAGGAGCTTTTGTCTCCCTCCTGCTTGTAAAAGACAACCACGTACTCAGTTGCCAGCCTTCTCAGTGCACGTGCGCCTCCGTACCTCTGCCTTTACTTCCACAGCTCCTCTGAGTCTCAGTGTGCTTTTCTCTTCCCTTCTAATTGTAGAATTTCCACTCAGCCAGCCTTCCTGTGGTTCTGGATGATGTCCGTTTTATCTTTTAGTTGTAGTTTTGAAGTTGTTGTGCAAGGCAGCAGTTCAGGTGTTTACCTATGCCACCATCTTGATTTCTCATCTAAGATGTCCATATTTAAAAGACTAGATAGCCCTAACCAGTTTGGCTCAGTGGATAGACCGTTGGCCTGAGGACTCAAGGGTCCCAGGTTCGGTTCTGGTCAAGGGCATGTACCTTGGCTGTGGACACATACCCAGTAGGGAGTGTGCAGGAGGCAGCTGAGTTTCTCTCTCATCGATGTTTCTAACTCTCTATCCCTCTCTCTTCCTCTCTGTAAAACAATCAATAAAATATATTTTAAAAATTAAAAAATAAAAGACTAGATAAACCATATAGCTGATCCAGATGGTTAAAAAAGAGAAATCTATAATTACATGAGTATAGAATTTTAAGTATTTTCATGAAAAAGTGAACAATAATGAGTAATCATTTATTATTGAAAATTTTTATTTTAAAAGTAGATAGTGCAACTATAAAAAATAATAAAGTCTAGGTAAATAAATACTCAAAAGAATATTCCAAATATTTTAGAAATGGATTGTTTTCCAGAATAGCATGTTATTTGGAAACTAAATTTTCACAGCAGATTCCATAGTTCCTAAAATTAATTAGAACCTTGAAGTTAGCTACAAAAATGTATATTAGTTTGGGGACAAACAAAAAAGAAAACATAATATGCCAACTTCCCAATGTTTTCTGCTAACAGCATGTTGCATCTTGGAAATTACACTTGCTTTCAGGATTCTTTGCATTGTTTAAATTCGTAAGTCAGCTCTTTGTTCACTTGTTCACTCCTTAAGAAAATCTAAACCCAATAAATTGCTATACATGTTTACCAATAAAATAGTTTCCAGGCAATTTTTTTCTTATTTTTAAATTTAAGGAGTTTTATTATAATTAGGTAACTACATATTCCTGGCACAAGGCCTCTGAAATGTTTCTCAAACACTAATGGGTCTTGGGAAAGTTTGAAACTCTCAATTCATTAGGACTTGAGTAGCTGTTTTGTACCTAAGAATGAGTATTGATAGAGACGTTGGGACCAAGCACATACTTTCATGAAATATGATGAAAATGTAAGGGTTTTGTTATGACGCACGTAGCAGTCAAGAACCTGTTTCTTTTTAGCTGGCTCCTAAAAAGTACCTCCTGTATAATTATTAAATAAATGCACTCACTTATTCAGTACTCAGCTAGCTTTTAAACTCTGAATAAGAGAAGTACACAGTGAGAGAGGTACTTACATGGTTTCCTTGGATACTGGATGATGCCATTCAGGTCTATGCTTTTATCTGAAAGTGGTGCCCTGCGGAGAAATGAGGTTTGGTGAGTGGCTGTTTATACATAGTAAGTAAATAGGAACTTTGTTTATTTTACAAAGCTTTTTTTTTTTTGACCCAGATTTCTTTTTCTCATCACACCTAACCCTTATAAACAGCAATAATATGATAGAACTGGTGCTTTGTGCACTCTTTTTAACACCACTTAAGAAATCGTAATTATTAAAGAGAAGCTCAGAATTCTTTGGCTCAGAACATTACTCCTTGGGCTGCTTAAATATCTTGACTACTATTATTGATGTCAGACGTATTAATGAACACTGCCTGCCCCTCTACTTTCCTTCAAAAGGAATTGTTCTCAAACTATCAGGAAAGAAATTAATCCTTAAAAAATTCACATAAATGATAAATGTTCTTACCTTAATCAAAGAGTAAGAAAACACTGGCTTGGCTTTAGCCAGCTCCCAGACCCCCACAGACATTAGCTGCCATTTTAAATGTTGTAGTGGGATCCTAGATTCCCAATAGTTTAATAAATGCTATGAGCATACGATTTTAACATTCAGTCTCTCAGAACTACATGCTTTCTATTTTTGGTAGCGTGATTAATCTTCCTATGTGATAAGTTTTAACCTTCTAATATTTCTTTGGATCGAAATGAACAAATGGCAACTAACTTTAATACTTAACACAATTTAATAACCTGAAATGAAGGAAGTGTGGCGTATGTTTCCATTAAAAAGTTTCCAGCCATAATTAATTGAACAAAAACTTGTCTTGTTCCAAGATTATTCTTGGAAATGTAATTTCAAAGTCTGTATAAGAAAACTTACTTTTTGACCATATGAAAGCAATCTCATTTCTTTTAGGACTGATTTTTGGATAGACTTCCGATTTGATATTTTCCATTTGAACTAGCAGCCTAGGGGTCTGGAAGGGGGGAGGGGAGAGAAGCAGTTCTGTGTTCTTCTGCCAGCACTGACAAAGGTCTGGTTGTCAGTGATACCTTTACAGCTAAATTTACTCCAGAGTGACAGGAGCAGGTGCACCTCGGCCTGCCAGACACTTGTGCACAGGGATCACGCATCTTACGGCTTGACGATCAAGGGGGGAAAGCCTGGGTCTTCATAGAAAAGGAGAGGAGGCAAACGCAGCCCAAACTGGGGGGTTTCTCTTCAAAGCCAGCTGGTCTGGCTTTATTCTACAGGAATTTTTTTACCTGTCAGAGTTTGGACAACAAAGCCCTCAGCAGGTGCTGACGGGTACAACTTCCTGGAGAAGCAGAAAGGCACTGGTGAGTTTCAATTGCCAAAATGTATTTTTTTAATATCTAAAAGTTGATTTTGTTGTCCTAGCAGAGGACTGCTGTGGTACCTACATTCAGAAAGCCGATGAGACCATTGGAATCAGAGCCAACTAACTCAACAGTGGGTTTGCCAGGTGCAGAAAGTGGAGCTGTTACCATTTGACAATTTGTTAGATTAAAAAAAAGTTTTTTAAAGGGAATACTTTATATTTTTAATGTTGATCTCTTTCATTACTATCTTCAACATCTGAAAGATGAAGAATTAATTACATATATATTATTATATTTAAATAAACACAAATACCAGTTCGTCTTTTTTCCTAATTCTGTCATCATCTATTATGAATAAAATGTTATATTTTTTAATAAACCTCCAAATGAAAATGTGAATGGTGCATGCTCTTTTTAGACATTTCATGTGCTAGTACTTTTTGTGTGTGCATGTGGTAGGAATATGATTAGGGAGAAATAGAAATTAATTTTATTTTTAATACACTGTTTAAAAACATATATTGCACAGAATATTTATTAATTAAAAGTAGCAACATTTTCTCTTACTTTACAAAGAGTTTCTTTAGAGAAAATTCTTTGAAATAACAACCAAGACAGTTCTAAAGCATGTTTTTGCGTCATTGATTTCCAAAATTAGTACATTTATATGTTTGGTATTTTTATTGTGTGAATTCAAAAGTTTAGGCAAAAATATTTTTATTTCCAGAATAGGATTTTAATAAATGCAAAAGATGGAAAAATGAGACCACATGTTAGACACATTTCTAAAAAGTGATTTTATTTCAAGAACTCATGCTTTTAACTATACTTCAAGCATTTCTCTACAAATTGTTGCATTTTAGCAAATTGAAAACATTTATTTAAGCTAGTAAGGAGCTCAAAGCTAGGGACTATACATAGTAAACATATGAAACCATTTTAATAACCAAATTCCATATTCACAAGCCGCATGGGCTAATGAATGTAAAAGACACACAGCATACATTGATCAAGAAGGCTATAAATTATTATGCATAAAATCAATTTTCTGGGCTGTGGGGGATAGAATTGGTGCTTAAGAAGAGAAAGGCTCACCAATATAAATTACTAATACTATGAGGCAATTCTTTTATTCTGATAATTCCATAAATAATTTTCAATCTATGTGCTTAACATATAGTTGTGTACTGGGAAAGTAACAAGATCTGACTTTTTAGAAAATAACCACTATATTTAAAACAATTTTCAATGATGACACAGATATTCCACAAATTTATAAGTATTATACTCTTTTAGAATGACAATTGCTACTTAAAATTATGAAATATGTGTAGTTTAAAATATTACCAAAAATGTTCCACCTAACCAAAAACCTTAATATTTTAAAAACATAATCTTATCTACACTTAATGAACCCATATTTTTTTAAATTAAAACCCAAGTATGATTTTCATTTTAAACTATTTTATGTAGAATATAGTTCAGAAAATTAAAGCATATTTTATTTTTAATAAAGAATATATTATAGTTTCCAAGTGTTATTTTTTGTGTGCTATTTTTCTTCATTATGTTGATTCTGGCACCTGAGTAACCATGGTTGCTAATTATTTTAGATAACTTCATTAGTCCTTTAAAGAATGAGATGTGCTCCATGCACTTGATGATTTCTTTTCAATTATCTGGTCAGTTAAATACTATATTCCTAAAGAATCAGAGCACTCGCTTTTAGAGATAACTAAATACAACACAACTGAACATACACTCTTAAGTCAACTTTCTGAATTATATTTGTTACGTTTTATGTGCCTAGTACTATTGGCTATAATTATTATACTATTTGTAATCCACCCCAAGTATAAGCAATAAAAAACTTTTTCCAAACTGTTTTTTTATGACACTTGTGAATTATTAACGTGTGACTGAATCTATTAGGAATAATGGTAGGTTTAGCCCCAAAATTGCTAAATAATTAAAATTTACTATTTTAACTATGCCTTGAGTTGTGGGCTTAATCTAAAATTCCATATTATTTTTCTTTTAATTATGAGGAGAAGTTTTACTTCCTAGTTTAACAGGAAGCTACATGTTTGTCCTTTTCTGATAAACTTTCAACTTTCATGTCATGAAAATACCTATGCCAACTCCTTCAATATAGAGGAATGCTTTATTTTAATAAGTCCTAGTCAGAAATTGTGGCTTACAGTTTCAATGACTCCTATGTGCCCTAAAAGGTTAATTTGAAAATATACACATTTAAAGCATTTGCAATACATCTTCATATCTTAAGGCCAGCATATTTAAGTGGATAAAAAGTAATTATTCCCATTTTTGAAAAGCATTTTGTTTACCTTAATATTCATAAAGATGATCTAGATTCTCAAGCAACTAACTTCAATAAATTATATTCTGAGTATCAATCTATTTAACTTCAGGACAATGAAGTTTCCAGCTAAAATGATTTGCTTATAAGTATTTAAAGAAACAACAATATTCTGGCAGCTTTATATGTATCTCCTCATTGACCAGCCACCTGACTGACAGCTGTCAACTGTCCTCGGGCCAAATGTAACCCAGTAAAGATAAAAATTACATATTACTCATCCCTGTTGGTAATACCTGGTGCCAGTAGGTTTTCAAATAGGAATAACTAGACTGTGGATATAAAGAAGTAAAAAGAGGAATCATTTCAACTACCTACCATTCTTCCTTTGTGATTAACTTATTTCCCCTTCCTGTTCTTATTTATCCTACTCCTGTTGATATCCACATCTCACACCTACAAAGACTTAATTTCCTTACATGCAATTCACATGTATGTAACAAGTGTGTGTCCATGAAAATACTGGGCAGCCAAGTAATGATGCCCATACATTTCTTTCAACCAAATCTTCTTTAGGGCTCATGAAATCTTAGCATTGTGGGAGGGCATCTTTGAAGCTTTCAACTACTCATTTCAAAGAAAATGAAACTCTGTTTGAAATTTGCCCTAGTCACCAATATGAAGATGTAGATGCAGACTTGGGTCTGTTTCCCAACTTCATATCCAGTGATTTTTGGTCTATTAGACTTTAAACATATGAACTATCAAACTATAAATAAAAAGATAACATGGAACATTAAAGTGAGTTACATTCCTTTGGAGAACTGTTTTCAGTCACTAAACTTAATAGCTTCTTGGAGAAATGCACAATTTTATCAGAGCATCTTAAAATTATTTAAATATAGTTTTTAAAAAAGAGCATAAACACATTAAAATATGGTATGTTCTTTTTTTAAAATTCTCTTTACCATTGAAATTGATTTCTAAACTGAAAATATTGATGGTGTAGGTAAAATAGCAGAAATAAAAAAATCAGTGGCAATATATGTTTAGAAGATGAATGTAGGGATCAAAAGTTGAGGTTGAAGTTTTTTTTTTAAATATTAGTGCATAATTAAAAAAACCAAATATACCAAAGCACAAGCTTATGTATAGTACTCAAGTGCAGAATATATTAAATAGTACATATAATTGACTCAACAACTAACTTGTGTGTGTGTGTGTGTGTGTGTGTGTGTGTGTGTGTGTAACTACCAACCTCTCTGCAAAGGCCTTGTCAGCAAGTGTTTCCTAACAGCTCAGAAATTCTATGACTCAATAATCCTGTATTCACATAAGTATCTTATATTTATTCAAATAATTCTTAGTGATATTAATAAACATTTTATATTGCTATAATAGAATTGTTGATAATGCTCTACAACATACTGATTCAGTCCAGGTCATGAAAATATATTCACAGTAAATATTTCATTCTTTTCTGACCCTCCAGGAAAGAAACTGTGTAGGAGACGTCTACCTTGTTCTGAATTTAAAACTATTTACCTTAACCCTGGGCTTTGCAGCAATATTTGCTTTAAAACTCAAGACATGCAAATGAGTTTAAAAGGGGGAAAGGGCATGGTGGCTTAAAACATTGATATAGAATATGGAAGAAAATTTTGGATAGGTTTTCCCTGCAAGAGATTGGTCTAAAATAATTTCCAACAGTTTAGCAACTAAATTATATATCTAAATTTACAAATGTATTTGCTTATCTCACTACAGTTAGTACAAATCAACATTAGTTATTAATCAGCAAATAATTTAACAATATGCAGTAACAGTGTGTAAATCAATTGCAAGCAAAATAATAAGTAAATAATACCCATTTCTAACAACTGTGAAAGACAGGAGTGTCATAACAAAATAGGCAAAATCACAAGACTTTCAGAAAATTCAATTATCTCCCTACGTCTCCAAGGGGTGTTGGTGAAAGTGGAAAAGTTGTCCCTCGATGGCCTTGGAAAGACCATGAACATTTTCTCTTGAGAGTTGAAGAATGCTGTCCAAAGAGCACCGGAACAGAAGCGGGCAGCTCGGAGGCATAGAATCAGTTTCACTGCTTAATAGCATTGTGATTGGGAAACAAGTAATGTCACCTCTGTGAGGCTACGGAATGGAGGAGACTCTGCTGGGCTATGTGTAAGTCATAGGGAAGGAAGCTTTAGTTATCCAATAAAAGATATTTCCTCTGCTTCATGTGAAGTCCCAGAAGAATCCTAGTCCATATTGGTGGCTTTTAGTCTGCAAATGGCATGCCTCAACCTCTCCCTAGTGCTATAAGTAGCCCACCATGTCAGCATTTCAAATCATTAAAACTAACAACAGTATTTAGCCTGTGAATTCAGTGGGCAAAACAAAATCACTCTGTAATACACTACCAACCAGCTGGCCATATTTTTCCCACTTGGGTACCCTGGTAACAAAACATGTGTGGTCTCACCTTCAAAATTATATTACCACACATAGCTATGTGGGGCTAAATTGACACAAAGGATTTGATGGTCACTTAATGTTTTTAGTTTTATAAAATGAGAGAAAAAATTTTAAGAAAAAAAAAATTTACCACAGTCACTGTAAGCCAGTATGATAATGTGTTCATGTAAGAAAAAAACAAATGTAATAAGAAACAGAAGCATCAGAGACCTCCTAAACTGAAGTGTTAAAATATCTGAATCCAAGAGAGGTTAATGGCACCAGCTGGGTATGGAGAGAGGTTTAAAGGCTGGGAGCATGGATCACCATGTTGTCTGGAATGGCCATGTTGTGAAGACCCTTCATAATTGCTGGGCAAACATAGGGAGTTACTGAGATCACAATGAACATTTATATTGATAGAAAGTCTCTTTAGTGCAAAGCCAGTGATCAATGAACAGTGCTACTCCTGGTTGCAAAGAATCTAGGTGCACAAGTAGCTGGCAGTCACTAAAGCATGAACATGTCTGGTGGACACTAACGGTAGAGATACCTGGATCTGAAACCCACTCTACAGGTTTTCCTGAGATAGTGGGATTCAAGGAACATATTCCATCCAAGAAAAGAGCTACTCCTCAGATAAGTAAAGATAAAGAATTGTACAGAAATTTGAGAGAATTAGGTCATCATATTGGCTAATCAGTTTTCTAACTACAATGGACAGCATTCAGGGTGTGGCAAATGTAGGTATTCGGTTTGTGAGTATACAAAACACAGAGTGTATTCTTGTATTATTATTTATTGCATTATTTCTCATACAAACAACTGTAAACCTACTTTTGCCACACCCTCTATATGTGGCATGCCTATTTGCTTGTCTTATCTAATAAAAGAGTAATGTGCAAATTGACTGTACCTCCACTACACCCACAAGCCATGCCCACCAGCCAATCAGGAGCCAGTATGCAAATTAACCCAACCAAGATGGCTACGGCCACAGAGAGAGCAGGAGGCTTGGGTTTCCCTGCCAATGGAGGAAGCCAAGCTTTCCGCCTGCCCTGGCCTGCCTCCGCCTCAGCTTAAGGCTACAAAGTTTCAATTATAGAAGATAAATAAATCCCAAGTACCAGGGCCTCCGCTTGGGTCGCCGAGGGGTGTGGCCAGACTGTAAACCACCACAGGCCCCTCGCCCCAAGGGAACCCCCACCCTGATCCAGGACACCCTTCAGGGCAAACTAGCCGGCCCCCACCCATGCAACAGGCCTCTATCCTATCTAATCCTATCTAATAAAAGAATAATATGCAAATTAACTTTCACTCCAACACACAAGATGGCTGCCCCCATGTGGACACAAGATGGCCACCACAAGATGGCCATCAGGGGAGGGCAGTTGAAAGGGACCAGGTCTGCAATGGAGGGCAGTTGTGGGAGATCAGGCCAGCAGGGGAGGGCAGTTGGGGGGGGACCAGGCCTGCAAGGGAGGGCAGTTTGGGGCAGTCAGGCTGGAAGGGGAGCAGTTAGGCATCAATCAGGCTGGCAGGGGAGTGGTTAGGGGGTGATCAGGTTGGCAGGCAGAAGCGGTTAGGGGCAATCAGGAAGGCAGGCAGGTGAGCAGTGGGGAGCAGTCCTGGAGTGTGAGAGAGATGTCTGAGTGCTTGTTTAGGCCCGATCCTACCTGAGGGACACACACCCCCCATGCACGAATTTCTTGCACCCAGCCTCTAGTTTGTTATATGCAGCAATTCAGGCAGTGGAAAGAGTCATTCATTTTGAGTTCTCATTCTTTCTATTTTGAAAGGTGGTAACTAATATAAAGTTCTATGAAATTTGTTAAGAATATTTGAGAGAAAGAAACAAATAATGAGGAAAAGTCAAAGTTATTAAATTAGAAGGCCTTAGCAGATCTTATGCTTACTCTTACCCTAAGTCAGGGGTTTGCAAGCAAAATGTATATAAGAAACACCTGAAGAGCTAGTTAAAATGCAGACTCCCAGCCTGTAGCTCCTGGGGCGGGGCCCTGTATTCTGAACAGATTTTAGGCACTCTGATAAACTCTTCTCTGCACTACATTGTTCAGTCCTCACAAGAGCCTGTTCTTCAAGAGGGTCGGTTCTCCCCTACAATAACAAGAAAACTAGCACTTAAGTCTTTCATTTATTAAATTATTTTTATGTGGATTGGCAAATAATAAAGTTCACCCAATACTAGTTGTAAGCCAAAAATCATTCTCAAGTTCTACCTGAGTTTGGGGCACTAAATAAGGCAGCTTGAAACATGAAAAGTGGCTTCAACTGACTCTTCAAAAATGCCATAAGAAAACAGTTTAGTACTTATGAGAAGTTGGTATGCCATACACCTTCAAGTTTTGGAATACTCAATCATCATTGACCTAGAGAGCTTAAGAGGTTATAGACTAGCAATAATGTAAGGGAGACCACAGGCTTGATTCTGTTGTACAGGAGTTATTTTGTGGCCAGGGACTGCACAAACTAGAATCTTATAGCTACACTAAAGGCCCAGTGCATGAATTCGTGTACAGGTGGGGTCCAGCCCGCCCACACCAATGGGGGCCAATCGGGGCCAGGCCGGCCGGGGTAGGGGGGCCCCCGCAGGAGGTTGGCCAGCCCCACCTCCAATGGGGAGGCAATTGGGGGTGGGGTGGTAGGGGGAGGGGCCACAGGTGGTTGCCTGGCCGGCCCCGCCCCCTGGTTGAATTCCCAGTGGAGGGGACAATTTGCATATTAGCCTTTTATTATATAGGATAAGATTGAGGTGAGAATGTGTGGATAGGTGACCATAAATCCTTCATAAACACTAGATGAACAACATAACACGTCTTATTCCCTGTGAGATCATCATTATTGTAATTAAAGAGTGATTATAATGATTAATAACAAAAATAGTCACAAAAACTCTTCTATAACTATATTGTCTATAGTATATATCAATTGTTTAGAAATAACCTCCTTTGTTATCAGAATTTTATTTGGATATTTATTCAGATAAACAGAAAAAAAATATTGATAATGTCATATGGTCTGAAACAGAAAATGTAACTTCCAAAGCAGTGAAAAGCAATTTGACTAATTATTAATAACCTGTCATGTGTGTATATATGTGACTTTACTGAGTTTATAGCTGAAAATAGAAAATTTACAATTGAATATGAAGAGATGGAGCAGAAAAGATGAAGGAAGAAAAGACAAAAGAATGAACTGGAAAATATGGGAGTAAATCTGTTAATAGGCTATTTAGCTATTACTAAAAGAGGTTAAAAGAAACAAGAAAATTATAGAATGTGTCTTACCACCCCCTTTATGTAATATTCAAAATCTTTTACTTAGAAGCATATTTTATTTTCGAATCTCCTCAAAGCAATGATTTTTAATATAAAGTACATTCCATTTGATATAGATACTCTGTATGTGCAGGTTTAATGCTCTACCAACTTAAGAAATTATTCATTTATGTGCCCCGTCTTTGCAAATAGGAACAGGCTTTATCAATGATTTCATAGAGGAGATAAAGGGCAGAATGCATTTGGCCCTCCAACCTTGAACCTCTACCAAACTCTTCCAAATTCTTCTATTCATCCAGGAAGCAACACATATTGTCTTTACAAGGTTTTTACATCTCCTTCAAGAGTTTCTGGAGAAATATCACTAATTATACCTCTAGTGGCAAAAGGAAGTGCACACAGGGTGAGACCCAGTGACATGGTAGCTATGGTACAAGGAACATGCAGCAACTATGTGCCTCCTATGCAAAGTGGAAATAGAGAGTAGAACAAAAGGTACTAAAGTGTACAATATTTTTTAAATAACTAGTAGACACATTTTCAAGGAGCATCATGACATTTTGCTGATAGAGAGCTCATCTTCCAATCCCAAACTTTCCAAAGCAATAAAATTTCTCCTTCAAGTAAGAACCAGGCTTCCCATGAACTTGAACCCAGGGCTTACTCTATGTTGGTTAATGGAGTGGGGTTGGGTACCTGAAACATGCTGAGAGTCTCCTCCTATAAGCATCTCCTGACCAACACTGGCTGGAATTTGTGGAATTTGTGTAGCTTGGATACTCCTTTGAATTATGAACACCTTTCAGAAAACTTGAAGAAAAGTTCATTGAAAGGAGTAACATGTTGCTCTGTATCATAAAGTGAGCTACTGCAGTGTCTGGCTCCTCTGCTCAAACAGAGCCCAGACCGATTCTGAAACATAAAGACGCTGCTGAGGAAGGAAAGGACCTTGTGAGTGAGGAGATAGAGCCACTCAATAAAGAGCTATTATTGATTTTTAAAATTGCTGCTGGGTAAATAGAGCATGCCAGAGAAAAAGCAGACAAATTGAAAATGAGTTTAGGGAAGTTGGAGACACAAAGACAAGCACCAGCAACCTTACAATTTTGCCTACACCCTACAGATAATATTGATTTAAAAGGAATTAAAAACTCAGATTTAATAGGAAGCCACTAATTCTATATTTCTGCTAAGGTTCCTTGAATTTAAGCGTAAGATTATATAATCAATAATCAATTTAGAAGATGTCTGATGAAAGTGAAAAATAAAACTTTCAGCCTTATTCTGGGGAAATGGATATATAATTACTTTTATCAGTCTGATAAAATCAAATATAAATCCAAAAATTTCTCTAAAAAGAATATTATATGGACAAGAATATCACACTGATAAGGATAGTATAAATTGGCAACCCGGTTGTGCAAAACTTTTTTGATAATATATATTGGTTTAATCAACATGTTATCATAAATGTTTTTATTATACTTACTAGAGGGCCAATGCAAGAAATTCATGCACGGGTAGGGTCCCTAGGCCTGGCCGGCGACCAGGGCCTATCAGGGCCTTCCGGCTGCCGGTGGAGGCCTTCCTTCCTTCATTTCACGCTGCCCCCTGGTGGTCAGTGCACATCATTGTGAGTGATCAAACTCCTGGTCGGTTGAACTCCCGAGGGGACAATTTGCATATTAGCCTTTTATTATATAGGATTTCAAATATAAAATGCTTTTTTATGAAATAAAAGCTACTTTGAAGCATGTAAGCTGATAAAAAAAGAAAACATCTAAAATATTGTTAGATAACTGAGACATTGAGATGTTTTTCAGAAATATATTCCTTGAAGTAAAATAGTACAAAAAATAGCTAATATTTATTGAATGTTTTCTACATGCCAGGTACTAAGTGGTTATAGACATACAATTTTTTGTCTTCCTCTCAACTAAAATAATCATTCTGGTAGGTACTGCCACTTAACCCATCCTATATAATAAAGAGGTAATATGCAAATTGACTGTCATGCCCTCACAAGATGGCAGCCTACGACCAGGCTGGCAGGGGTGTTAGTGAGGGACAACCAAATGACTGAACAGCAGGCTGTGTGGGGTGACCAGGCCGGCAGGGGGATTCGTGAGGGACGACCAAATGACTGAACAAGCAGCTGTGTGGGGTGACCAGGCCGGCAGGGGAGTTAGTGAGGGATGACAAAAACGACTGAACAAGCAGCTGTGTGGGGTGACCAGGCCAGTGGGGGGGCTGTGAGGGGTGAACAGGCTGGCAGGGGGGACAGTAAGAGGCAACCAGACCTGCAGGGGGGAGGGGCAGTTAGGGGTGACCAGGCTGGCAGGGGGGTGGTATAGTTGGGGGTGAAGTTGGGGGTGACCAGGCCAGCAGGAGGGGGCAGTTGAAAGTGATTAAGCTGGCAGGGGGGGCAGTGAGGGGCAACTAGGCTGGCAGGGAGGGGCATTTAGGGGCAATCAGGCCGGCAGGGGGGGCAGTAAGGGCTGACCAGGCCAGCCAGGGTGAGAGGCAGTTAGGAGCGACCAGGCCAGCAGGGAGGGAGCAGTTGGGGGCGACTGGCTGGCAGCAGGGGACAGTTAGAGTGATCAGGCCAGCACGCAGAGGCAGTGAGGGCCAATCAGACTGGCAGCAGGGGGGGGGGAGGCAGTTAGGGGCAACCAGGCAGGCAGGAAGGTGAGCAATTAGAAGCCAGTGGTCCAGGATTGTGAGAGGGATGTCCAGATTGGAGAGGGTGCAGGGGTGCAGGCTGGGCTGAGGGCCCCCCCCCCCGCCCCGTGCACAAATTTCATGCACCAGGCCTCTAGTTTTACAATAAGGACTTTTAGAAAATTAAGGTCAAATTGTTATTAAGTGTCTGAGTCTAGATTCTAAGACAGGGTCTCTGATTTATCCCTGCCTGTTGTACGTTCTTTAAGAAAGTATTTTCCACAATATTCATAAATGATGTATAACTTTTAATTTTTAAAAACATCAGGCTTTTTATGAGTGGTACTCACCAAAATATCTCCTTAAAGGCTCCACATTCAGATCAGGGATAACCTTAAAATTTCCCTTTTGTATCTACAATTAGTGTCCATTTACAAACCAGATAGCAAATAATCACCTGCTTTGTAATGACGGCATAGTTGCTATCAAACACCTTCTTCACTACATTTGGTTTGGATTTAGTTTCAGCCACAAATTCATCCTAATGATAAAGACTTGCCAACAATAAGACTAGTCTTAAGACTGCATGGCAAATCTCAAGGAGATTTGACTTATGCAAAGACAACATAACTGAAAAAAGCAAATAATTTCCTAAGTGTCTACCTTGAAAAAGATAACATAGGTTTAGATGGGTATTTCTAAAGTACTTTCTGATGGGAAAAAGAATATCGATTGTATCATGTCCTGCTCTCATCATCCCCATAAGTGAGCAAAGGTTGCCTGTTAAGGAAGAAGTATAGCATCGCGCTCAGGGCATCTACGGGAAGCAAACCTGGTGTCATGTCCTTTGTCTCCCATTTATGAGCTATGTGATCCAGGGAGGTAATGTCACCTCTCTAAGCTGTAGTTTTTAAAATCTGTAAAATGGGAAGAATACTATTACCTATCTGAAAAATTGTTGTCTCAATAAGAAGAAATAAAGCTTATAAATCAGTTAGCACAATACTATTAAATTAATTAAAGCAATTAATACAACACTGACAAATACTGAATGACCATTAAATGTCAGGCAATTTAAATTATGTCTTTGAATCCACATTCTAATATGAAAGTATTCATTTTGTACATATACTACAAGTAGTATCATTGCATTATAAATAGGAATATTATTGATATAGAAATATTTACTAACCACAAATTTAGTTTTTAAAAATCATCTATAGGCTATGAGACCTTTTGGGTTTAGGTTTTTGACTCAGTGAACTGCATACACTGGCAAAATATAAAGTTTTAATCACTGACTAAAATTTCAGAGTCTTACTACATGTTACTTTTAATTCTCACCATAGTCTAAAATAACTTAGAGAATTCATCCCAAATAATAAAAATTAATTCGCTCTATTCCTAATAAATTAGAATATGGATATAATTATGTATCTCCTTATTTTTAAATCTAGCATGTATTGGAAGCTTATAAATCTATGCATGATCTTGCCTCCTTAAAAAATTAAAAAGTTATATTCTTTTGCTCAGTTTAAAATTTTAGGTCATAAATAAAATATTTAAGAATAGTTCTGTAAATTCCCAGCTCAGTTACATGCCATTACCTGAGAAACAACCTAGAGCTAGAGGAAACAAGGTACGTTTTGCAGCATGGTGGCTTTATTATCCCCTTGCCAGACTCCTTTGTCGTAACTCAGTATTCTTAATGAGGAGCGTTAGCATGAATACCAGATAGAGGAGTCCTACACATTCCAAGTGGGATTTTATTAAACCAAAAAAGCAAAATATCTATGCCCTCTGTTTTTCAAAAAGTGGCAAACGGTCCCTAGACATAGCTGTGATGTTCATCATGTGTCCAGCAGATAACTACTTCCAGGTTCCTCTTACACAGAATGCTCTCATAGGCACTCTGTGGACTCTCCCTTCCCAGCAGGCCACTGTCACCCTGTTGCCATAGATGGCCATCAGACATTTGGAATGACATCAGGAGATAATCTGGGCAGGCTCTGCCCTAAAGAATTCAAGTTAGCAGGAGACCGAAGATATCAATGTCTTCTTGGCTGACAACAGCATTCCAAAGGTCAACCAGGGTGAAAAAAGAATAGACTTGGAGTTTCCAGTGCCTTTTCAAAAACCAAGCAGCTAACAAGCGGGGGAGAGAGAGAGGGAGAGAGAGAGAGAGAGAGAGAGAGAGAGAGAGAGAGAGAGAGAGAGAGAGAGAGAGAGACTGAAAGAGTCCTGAAGGCACCATGCCTGTGAACGGGAAATGAGACAACCTCTACCCACTAAATCAGGGACCTTTAGGATTGAAGAGATCTCCACCTCTTAAAGGTGAAACGAACAGTTCTCCTGAACCAGTTCCCATACCTCTAACAACCTACTTCTCCAGCTTTTTCTGTTCTGACAGGTCCAGTATGTGTGAATATGGGACTTAATGATATAGAACTAGAATTTCTTTGCATGAGAATAAAATGACTAACTTTTACTGCAGTTTACAACTTTCCCAGACCTGTGCCTACATTGAGTAGCTGGTTTAAGTCTCATAACAATGGTTTGTGGGTAGTATTTTACGTTCCATTTTATAGATGAGGAAACTGAGTCAAAGGAAGGATCAGTAACTTGTATGTAATCATACAGTTACCACATGATAGAGCCAACTGGTTTGTTTTTGGCCACATAGCCTCTTTCCAGGCAAGACCAGCCTTTTCAGTAGTCAGTCTAGGAGAGATTGAGGCCTTCTAGCAAGTCTGCAAGCACTTGAAGACTTGATGATTTTCTCTTAGGTTGTTAGATTTCAGGAAGAATGGAAAGAACCCTGTCTATCTTGAACCACATGAAATGTTAATAATAGGAATAAAGACAATAATTCAAATGTGCTCCAAGCTTAAAAAAAATGTTTTTACTGTTATTATTTTAAAATTATTTATTATTCATGAGTCCACTTATTCAAACACTTTAAGGGTTAACTTCAAAGCTAATTGCCATAAATAGCCAGGATTAATGCCAAAATTTCACCCCCAAATAAGAAATATAGGGGAGCCCTAACCGGTTTGGCTCAGTGGATAGAGCCTGCAGACTGAAGGGTCCCAGGTTCGATTCCGGTCAAGGGCATGTACCTTGGTTGTGGGCACATCCCCAGTAGGGGGTGTGCAGGAGGCAGCTGATCGATGTTTCTAACTCTCTGTCCCTCTCCCTTCCTCTCTGTAAAAAAAAAAATCAATAAAATATATTTAAAAAAACATAGTTTATATAATATATATATATGATAATCATAGCAAAAACCAATCACCCAAACAGAAACAGAACATTGAAGTTAGAAAGTTAATGTTTTATCTCTAAATCTTTAAGATGTATTCTGTTGCCTTTCATGTCTCAGATACTGTAATTCATAATTAAGCTTTGTTCATGTTACTAACATTTCTGGTCAAATTTTACCCTAGCGATATCAGTCTAAGGCATAATCAATGTATCTGATACTATCTTGATAGAATTTGAAAATTATGTTTTGCTGACAATTCTCACCTTATGTAACACCTCACATCCCTAACCTTAAGAGTGCTTTCTAGCTCTTTAAAAAAGTACTTCCATTTCCTCAGAATTTCGTAAATATAAATAGGCATACAGTTATCCCAACTGGTCTCTTTAAAAAGGAATTATGTGATTCTATGACACCGCCAAATGTGATTCCAAATGGCATTTCTTCCTAGAGGAATGCTAAGAAGTATTTTCTCCTGTAAATGGGTACTCCTATCTAAAATCTTCTACCAGGTCACCTTTCTTAGAGTTCCTTTGCCTGGCCAACCCCTGGCAATGTGCCCTGGTCTAGCACAAAGTACCCTAGACTCTGTCAGGTGACTTTACTATATTTCCAAATGTATGGGCCCAACTTCTTTCCCCTGTGAAAACTAAGGTGCTGTGTTAAGTGTTTCCTAGTATCTCTTTCAGCAGGAAGATACTGAAATTCTGACTTTAAAACTTTTCACATTGGTGCCAAGAAATGCAAATGCCGAAAGTGTCTTAAAATGGGACTGTTATCATAAAGCAGGTTCTTTCTGAAAGAGAGAGAGAGAGAGAGAGAGAGAGAGAGAGAGAGAGAGAGAGAATGCAATTAAAGGGCTATAGCAGCACATTCCAATCGAACTTTATGCAAAAGATGGAGAAGTCAACATTGCTGTCAGATAAGGTAGGCATTAGCCACCTATAGCTATTGAGCACTTGATAGGTGGCTAATGTAACTCAGAAACTGAATTGTAAAAATTATTTCATTTTAATTATTTAAATTTTAAAAGCTACGTGTGGCTCTAGGCTACAATTGGTAACAGCTCATAGCTTTAAGAACATGACGATTATAAACATTTTACTCCTGTGATTTATTCGGCAGAGTATGCCTTTGGAGCATTGATCTTGCCACCATGCTTGGTGCCCTTGGTACCGCTCCGCACACAGATCAAAGAACAGCCCAGGCTGTGCTGGCATTTTTCAAGAGCTCCCGGCACAGTTCTGGCGTGCTAAAAAACAAAGAGGAGTGGAAGGGGAAATGAAGTTGGGGGTGAGGGTGGGTTCTTCCTAGCATCCCATTTCTCCTTGAGTTTGTGGCCTAGCCCTAGCCAAGTGCACACAAATCCACCCAGGCAACTTAACTACTAGAGCCAGCAGTTAGCTGTTAGTTTTTTAAATAATCCTGAAGACCCTGAGAGTTCTGGCTATAAAATCCGGCTCCGGGACCCCGCCCTTTCCTACTGGTCTGTCAGGGGAAAAACCAGGCTGGCTGGTGCAGGACTAGGTTGAAGCGGGGAGGGCGGGCACGCGCACAGCAGGACCTGCGCGCCACTCGCCCTGTCCCAGGCTCGCAGAACGCTCGCGGCACTCCCAGAAGCCGGTGCCGCCAGCGAGGACTGCGTGCCAGCGCTTTGTGCTGGGTACGTGGGCGAGTTCACTGCGTAGTTCGGGCTCATCCCCGGCTCTTGGGAGTCGTCTCTCGCCGATCTAGGGGAAATATCCCCAAGCTCCCCAAACCAGACCAGTAGGGCAACTCCCTTGACACCGACACCGCCCGCTTCCAAAGCCCAAACACCACCATTGCGCCCTCCTCCATTCCCCAGAACCTACCACGCGGCCTCTTCACCAAACCACGGCCGCGTTTCCCCAAACTGTGAAATCCGCCCTCTGGACACACCCGCCGACAAGACAGCAACCCCTGTAAGTGCGCCTAGGCCCCGAAAACCCCCAGAAGGGTCCCAAACCCGCCGGCTCCTCGCCCGGAGCGCATGCACGTGGCGCACTCACCCCTCCAAGCTCTAGACACACTCTCTGGAAGAGCCCCCACCCCTCAACTCCGTCCGCCCAGAGAAAAGTAGGGAGAAGGGGCAAGGGAAGTGGAGCTGGGCAGAGGAAGGAGTATATAGGTGCTGAGGGCAGTACTGAGGGGAGGACCCGTAATAATTGCATAGTGTTGTGACTGTTGCGCCTCTGCTGACCACCCAGCCAGCGCGGATTCCCTTTCCACACAAATCATCCGGAGGGATTGTTGTTGCCTGCAATCAATAACTTAGCGAAGTGAGCTGCTGAAACCAGAGGCGGCCCCGTCTGGGTCTTTAAGAGGCCGTAGGGACTGAATCCCAGTCCTCTGCTTTCCAGACAAAGAAGTGGACACAAAACGCAAGAGGAGTTTTTTTTTTTTGACCCCCATCCTTCCCCCTTGCTGCCCCATGCCGGAGAATGATCTTTAAAAATTAAAAGGCACACACGTAGAGAGGTATCTAGAAGAAAGGGTTAAAAGAGGAAGTATGAAAATCCGTCCTTTGAATTGAAGGTTTCTGTGATATTTCAAGAAATAGAATCAATGTTCCAATGAACATTTAACCATTTTGTAAGTAAAGGTAAAGTCCATTAAATTTAGCCGTGCATATGGATAACTTTTTAATCAGCCACACATTCTGGAGCAAATTACAGATCAAGCCTTATTTGGGCATACTGATCCAGGAAAAGGAAGAAATGTATCATAATTTGTGGTGGCATTTTTAAAAACCTTAACACATCTTTCAGACATTGCTTCATGAAGACTGCATTTCTATAAGGCGAAAAGGCCCAGGGAGATGTGTATAATGATCCCCACTTAATAGACTGTAAAACCAAACAGAGCTGGGAAAGAGATAATTCACCCATCACCAAGTTGAGTCTAACTCACTGTGGGCCTGAGCCTAAATGATTTAAACTCAGCTAACACCTCTGAGATAAAAGTGTCCAAAATGCTTCATTTCTCCTTGACTCTGAAGCAACTTGAAAAATAAAAATAAATCTTAAGGATGTCAAACCAAATATAGAGACTTCATAAATCTTAATGACTTCACTGTGAAACGTCTTCTGGCAAATACAAATGAGAGGATGGATACTGACCATCATGGTCTGATATGTCTCAAGTTGAAAGGACTAGACCCATTCTGAGACCAAGGGAAAAAAGTTCATTTGTGTCCTCAAAGTCAAAGATAGCTAGTTTCAAGCAGATTAGGTCATAGGGGCATTTGTGCTCATGCAGTTAAACAGCGCCTGGAAGGAAAAGGCATTCTTCATAATAGAATTCATAAAGGGTACTGAATCAACATCACTAATCCCAAAGTATTTAAAATTGGCCTTTAGGCAACATATAGACCAAGCCCTTTCAGCAGCTTCAGTTGCAACTTAAAATTTTATTAGCTTGGGATATTATGGATTTGACTGTCTTCCTTGTAATACTTCATCAGTTATAAAATTAAAATAAATGTAGGATCTTTAGAGATGAGATAAACAATATGATTAAGCCTTGGCTTGGACTGACAAATCCTTTGTATGTTGCAGATTCTCAATCACAAGCAGTCCATATGATGTATACTATGCACTCGAAAAAGCTGTACCAAAAGAATTTTTGAAATTTAGATATTTGGCACTGCATATATTTCAGGTTATAAGTATTACCACAATTAATGATAATTTTCACCACTTTATGTTCAATACACATTCATTTGGTTTAATACTAGACTTAACATGAATGTTCTACAGATTAGGCTTTAGAAATAAATATATCCAAATGTACTTTAATATCACATTCTTAATTTTTTTAACTATATACCTTGTTCTTACACATTTTAAGGTGCCAAAGAAGAGTTGCAAACTGTGAAGTAACTTCCATGAAGAGATGAAGTAAAGAATGGAAGGCAGATGACTGGATGTGTATGTGGTGAGTGCTTAACATTTGTTATATCATCTCGCACAAAGTTAAGTCACAGAGGTAAAACTGCCAAACTCTGTCTTTAGGTGTTTATGATATAGATGTCTCTAAAAGTGATAAAGAGTTATATAACTGTTATACGCTTTATATTATAAGCAATACCATGCCATTTTGCTTAAAATGTTCCCTTTTAGAGCCTATCTTCACAAGTCTCTTTTACAATTAATCCATTTCAGAGAAAGTCATGTGTGTCATCTCTAACTATAAAATAAATAACATTTTAGTGCTTTTGGAATTTGTATCTTACTACCTTTAATATTTTCTGCACTTCTATACTAAATTATCATGTTTGTGTTGAAAGTATTCTGCACAGTTAAATACTATGTAGTATTCTATATAACTGAATAATCTTGAGGAGTAGATTAATCTACAGCCTTTCTTCATTTTAGGGTGGGTTGCTGTGGCACCTGACCAGCTTACTTTAAAATATACTTTTAAGCTCACTACAAGAGCTATGCCCAGCATGGACCACGCTTAAAGGCAGGCAGACCCCGGGCACAAGGTGTTAGTAGACTGCTGATTTAATGCAGGGAAGTAGTAAGAACAGGGTGGGGTAAAATGGTATGCAACCTGAAAGGAAATTAGAAGTTAGCTTTTTCTAGGGTTAAAATCCTGAGCATCGTGCTTTCTCTAACTTCTGTGGCATTTTAATTAAATATATTGCTAAAAATTATTTTGTGGGAAAAGCAAATTAATATATTTAATGTATAATAAAGCCCATGATAATTATTTAATGAAGGAAATATTTGGTGATGGGGGGGTGGGGAGAGGAAAGCTGGTTTAAATAGTACATCAATTCCAGACACCATTTTTTCTTAAAGGAAGTATCACCTTTTACCTATCAGGACAGGCCACAAGTTTCCAATTGGCTTTAAAGGGTATATGAATTTCCTACTTTGCAGTCATAGAACTGGAAGAGACTGGAAAATTCATTTAACACATAAGCAAACTGAACCCCAGAAAAGACACACTCGTTAATTAGGCACCAATCTTGAACCAGAGAATCCAGGCCTCCTAATACGTAATACCAGCTTCTCCATACACCAGAAAAGATTCTGATCCTAGCCAAGTGCCATTAGGTGGCAAGGGTAAGGATGATTTTGGTTTAAAAAAAAAATCCTGAAGTATTTAAAGAATATAAAACACATTTTGGATTAACCACTTTGTAGATTACCAATGAATAATTTTAAATCCCAGATGACTCTTGTATATTTCTATACAATCTCTTTTGTTCTGATTCAACTATAAAAGCTCATGGCAAAGAAACTAATGCTAATATTAAGTTAGGATCACACATAATTAAAGTAAATCTGTTGAGGGGAATAGCTTATATTTTAAAAGGCCAATTGTAATACATTCCAGATCCAAATTAATTATCCACCATGTGAGGTTACATATACTCTTGAATGCTTGTACTATCATTGATAATTATGGGTTTGCTAAAATGTTTATTATGAAATGATTCTTAAAAATATTAAGGAGCAAGATGTTTTCTTTTTGAAGGAAAACAGTATAAAACTGAAGTGTACTATGTTAAATATGTATATGACCCATCATAAATAGTATGGTTGAAAGTCATGAATTTCCTATGTCTACTTGCTCATGTAAAATAGACTGTTAAGGATTCATTACATTAATTTCAGGCATTGTGGCAATAAACTTAGATGTTCCTGCAAATGGTTTGCTTTGTCAGGATGTTTGTGAATCTGGAAAACATGGAATTTCCTTTTTACCACCATATATAGACATATCTTAGTATTCAAAATATCTGTGCACCTTTACATTTTTGTGTTTTTTAGAAGTTGTACCTTAAATGAAAACCTAATACAGATTGCCTCCGCCACATTATTAAAATGAATGCATAGTAGCAGCAAACTCACTAGATGAAAAACAAACAGGCAAACCAATATATTGTAGATACCAGTCTGCAAGAAATAATACTATCTCAGATGGTTGTTGCTTTGTGACAGTTTGCCATGCCTTCCTATAATAAAAGCAAGAGTTTCATTTTAGCTGTGCTGATAGTCACAATGGTGCTGAGCCAGAAGCCTGAGGATGGTTCGGATCTAGTGGTACTTGCCTGCAAAAATCAACCTTCCCCTTTCAAGTGAAGCCTTGGGGCAGACACCTCAACGTTGAGCCCACTCTTCTGAGAAACGTCACATCAAATACCTCAACAATGAAGCAGGAGGCTTTTGGAATCACACTGTCCTCCCCCATGGCATAGTGCAGAACTTAACAGGAAATGCAACTAGTCATTGGGCTAAACATAGTGCTGAAAGGATTTCTTTGCAGTGAGGAAAAATCTTTAGTTAGCTAGGTACTTCAGTATATTCCTATTGTATACTCTTGAATGTTCCAAGTATTTATTTTCCCCATGTATTTTCCCTTCTACCTTTTAAAATGTTTTAATTTGATTGGAACATTTTACATAACCTATAGTTCTACTGGCATTCAATCTTGTCTTTTCAAGGTGTGTGTACTAGTTGGTGTATTTTATCTTTGGCTTTACTAGGTGTGGTGTAATTGGGCTAGGGAAGGGAGGTGCCCAATCCCTACTAACCTTTCCTAAATCTTTAACATTAACTTACTTTTTAAACTTTAACGTGAGTAGTATATTCCTTGTCAGACTCTATGCAGCTGAAACTCTTCAGGATCAGTGAAGTCATCAGCTATGGGATAGGGAAGCTTAATGCATTTGGGAAGTTAGTTTGGTTTACATGTGAAAAGCCCTGGAGAAAATCCAGTAAGGTGTAGAAGAGATAGCGTGGGAGGAGGGAGGGGAAATACCCGAGGAAGCTGCCGCCTCAGTAAATATTTCCAAACTGATTAGAAAGTTCACGGCCCCGTGATGAGGTCGAGATTTCAAATACTGGTAATTCTTTCATTATTTTCTACATGACTAACACTTGAGAAGCAGTTAGGCTAACCCTCTAGCCCTCCAACCGCTCCGGGCCGAAAACCGCGTATTCTGGGCGTGCAGGAAAAGCGCGCTGGAATCGGGTACTGCAGACATCCTGGACCGTGGCATCTACCGTAAGTAACGGAGGCGCGCTCCAACGCTGGAAGAAAGAAGTGGTTAGCGCGTCTCCCAACGGGAGAAAAGTCACAAGACCAACTATTAGGGTCGCGCTCCTATTGGTCAGAGGAAAGATCCCGACTTTAGAAGGACTTTCCTGCTGGCTGGCTCGCCGAGTCCCCCGGGAGCGAGCGTGCGGCAGCCGGAGACTCGGTTCTCCGAGGGTCCTCGGCGGCGGCGCGGGCAGAGAGCCGGGGGAGCCACCGCTCGCGGTGTTGTCTTCATTTCGTGCAATAAAGAATTGTCATTAGGTTTGCGTATGGCATGTGCCGTTACCCCACCGTAAAACTAAAATTAGCAAAATGTCAGGAATGGAAAGATTGATTCACCAAGATGCAATTATCATTTAAAAGTGCTTGATTGAGGTACTGATGTTCAGTGATTTATTCTGCATACCATATACATAATTAAAGTAGCGTGGTGGAGTAATTTATCAATCTAGTTGAGACTGGAGGGGTGAGGAGCGAACTGCTGTATGTTTGTTTTATTAAAATGCTCTGAGGTCTAGTCCCGCCCCCCTTTTGCAAGAGTGAAACTGATGATTTCTCCAGCTCGCGAGGAGAGAGTCAACGGTTTGGGATTGTGAGGGAGAGAGAGACTAAGAGGAAACGCAGCGCGCGGCAAAGGCAAAGGCAAGGACAAAATAAAAGGGAAAAAAGAAGGCAAGAGGCACTGTGGTTCGTGCTGCTTAGAGCCCTGAGCCCGTGTGCATCCGTTTTCCCGGCCACCCCCGCCTCCCCTCCCAATATCCTTCCACCACTCCCCCTGCCCCCCCGCCTTTTTTACGCGACGTTTCAAAGGCAGTGAGCAGCTCTCCTTTTCCCATTCGTCTTCTGTCACTTCCTTCCTGGACGCAGTTTTCTGGACGAGTCTGGTTACTTTTAATCCACCGGCCGCTGAGAGCTACTTTCCCTCCTCCTTCTCCTCCTCCTCCTCCTCCTCCTCTTCCTTCTCTTCCTCCTCTTCCTCCTCCTCCTCCACCACCTCCTCTTCCGAGAGGCCTTGGTGCGCGCGAATGCGCGTCCCCGCGCGCGCCCCCTCCGCGCGCGTTCACACACACACCTCGTCTCCAGCTCTCTGCTTGCTTTGCTCGCAGTCACAGACACTTGAGCACACGCGTACACCCAGACATCTTCGGGCTGCTATTGGATTGACTTTGAAGATTCTGTGTGGGTCGCCGTGGCTGCATGTTTGAATCAGGTGGAGAAGCACTTCAAGGCTGGACGAAGTAAAGATTATTGTTGTGTGTTTTTTCTCTCTCTCTCTCTTAAGAAAGGAAAATATCCCAAGGACTAATCTGATCGGGTCTTCCTTCATGTGAGTACCTCTGACATTTCTCGAGGAAAATAGAAATAGCCTGGGTATTGTTTCTGAAATCTGCATCAATATATTCCACAGCACCGGGTCTATCCCTGTGCCTTTTTTGGGAAGCTGAAGTTCAGGGTTGTTGTCCACTCTTTTCGTTAGATTCCATGATTTCCTTGTCTGTTGCTAAAAGTAACTTTTTAGATAGTCTTATCCGTTTGCCATCAGTTATTGAAATCACTCCTACTCGTTCTTGTCACATCATTGTGTTTAAAGTTTCATGAAGTTAGTTCGCGTCATTAGCATGTTTGATATGGTGGAGCATGTGGAGATTGGTAGATTTTAATATTTCATAGAATGTTCTTTGACCTTGAAGTACATGCCTTAAGATTTTGCCTTGAGTTCACTGTGGAGAGATGCTCCTCTGAGTCTCCCCAAGACTGAATTGCTCTGGGTTATGCTTTTGAGCTGCTAATTCTTGGGATTAGTTTGAACCAAAGCATGGCTGTCTGTCAGAGTAGACCTTTGTGCATCCCCTTCCCTTGCCAAAGTGCTGGCTTGATAGAGGGTTTCTTAATTGGTGTGGACAAAAAGTAACACCCTGGCTATGGTAATCTATACATTTCCCATTTCGTATTGGTATTTCGGTATATGCATTGCTACTTAGGTCAAGTCAAATAAATAGCTGTTTTAAAACAAACAATGTTAAGTCTCTTAAATTGCCTTCTGTTTGGACTTTGGATGAAAGTTAGCAAACTCACTGATAAAGTTTGGCATAAAGGATATATATATTACATTGTTTATGGTATTAAATATTATGCAATATTATTTAAATATTATGCAATATTTAAATTTAATATTAATGTTATCTCCTTCCCAGAATATGGCTATTAATTCTCAAAGGAAATGTTATATCTCAAACATTTCTGACTACCCTAGCTCCAGTAGTTAATTTTTTTGCGGGAGGGGGGAGGAGGGACTCTTTTTCTTCACAATTTAGAAATGTGTGTCTTTTGTATAAAATACCTTTATATGTAAATGCTGACAGTATAATAACTGGAATCGGGCTCTCTGCCAGTTCTTTAACCGGTCCTCAGTGAAGAACTGCTTTGACACAAAGTGGGTTTTACTATTGTGAATCTGAAACTAACTCGAACAGTAACTGTCTTGTGAAATGGCTAGTGACTGAATATATTTTCTAAGTGCTATAAAGGGAACTCCAGCCACCTCATTATACCAGTCAAAAAGAGTGGCCAGCCTCTTTTCCACTGACACCTTGCAATGGAATTGTGGTTGCAGAGTAAAGATGTTTATGTAGAGTATAATAAGTTGACTCCCTAGAGAATTGGTAAGACATGGAAATGTGACCACCTGTGAACCCCGTTTAACCTCTAAATTGAATATTAATTTTGCTCTAAATAGATTAACAATCTCCAATTTAAAACTCAAATATCTTATTTAATTTTTAAAATAATGTCAGTTTTGGTTAGTCTTTGAAAATGTTCTGTATGTACCAATATGGTAGAAGCCGTGTTTTTATTTCTCCATCAGTTTTGGTTAAATATAATGCAATTAGAAAACCATATTACGTTCTTCCAATATATGCATGAAATTATTAAGTTAAAAGAAGTAGCTCTAGAGCAAGTGCTTCAGAATTTGACAGGTAAAATGAAATGTACGTATCTCATACCTTATCTCAAGGGGGCAAAATCTCTAAAATACCTCCTTCTATTTGTAGGAAAGTACACTTGGCTGATATTAGACTACTAACTCAATTCTAAAAGTTTTTTTGGTCAAAGGTATCTTTAAATTCAATGTTTGATTAAAATGTGGTCTCCCAGTCAAGTTAAGGAGACAATAGTTGGCAGTTATCTTTACTTTAAATTTTGCTAAACTTTATGAAAATCTACTGTTTTTCAGTAATATACTTCACGCAACTTTGGAGTAACTATGGCACATTTTGCAGTCTTCTTACTAAAGACAGTATTTTACTTCTTCATTAATTATGCTATTTATATTCTGATTGCTGTGTATGTGTGTGGGATATAGTGAAAGACAATATTAAATATGTAACTTTTATTAAATATTAATTTGTTCCTTCAGTTAAATAAAAAATGAGCACTGTATACTAAAAAGTCAATTTTCCATCTTTCCTAAGCTGTTCAGACTTTAAAAGTATGCAATCACCTATATTAACTTTTCAGAATAAACATATTAACATTAAATGCATGAAATATAAATAACAAGAACTTTACTTCATCTTGCCTCTTTTATTCTTTGTCAGCCTATTCAGTTTCCAACATTTGAGGGAAATGGCTGATTCTAATAGGGAAAAGGACTAATGATTCAAAATTGAAATTGAAAAAGCATCATGTTTTATATTGTTCAGATTTCTATGAATTTCTTCCTTAGTCCTCACTTTATCAAATCAAAAATTGAATATCATTACACCATATCTGCCTGATAAGTGATTTATTGTATTTACATTTCTTTGATAAAAAACCAAGCTAAATAACTACATGGCATATGTTCACATTATATTTCAAAACTTTCTTCTGTTTATTGTATTATATTTTGTGGTTTTATTTCTCAACTCTATGTGCGGTATATTTTGAGTCTATGAAATCTCAGAAAGTGACAAAAATGGGGAAATATCTGTGCAGCAATACTTGTGCTACATAACAACAAAAAATAGTTATTAAATAGAGAACCCTGTCTTCAGGGGCATGATTCAAAACAACATGGAAGAATTTCATATGCAACTAAGGGTCACAGAATGGACTTCATAGAGATTATTAATAAAGTTCTACTTATTTTACAAAAGCACAGCCTTTGAGAAAAAACACCACACAAATTAATATGTAGAACTTATTTAAAAATGCACATATTCATTCTACAAATATAGTGATTGCCCGGACACAATGGGAAGAGTTAATTACTGATGTTGAGTCTGTGTGCTGCATGGGGAAGGCTAGGTGATTAAGACCCTCATCCTCAGCACTGTACATTAATCTCACGGGCGCGTGGACTGCCTTGCACTCAGTAAAGCCTGACTGTTCACCGAGATCTGTCATCTCTAGGAAATCAAACCAGATTGCAGAGGCGATTCACAAAACCAGGAGCGACAACAGGGTCTGTGCACCTTACAAAAGGCGGATTACCCAGTTCACGTGTTATTTTGATAGGTCAGAGATAAAAGCTGATTGTTGGGAAATGACAAGACACTCCAATTTCAAATGATTGCTAGCTAAGTATATCACGACCCTGTTGCTTCATCATTATGAAGAACCGTTCAAAGAGCGGAAAACTCAGTTTTCAAAATGACAGGCTTTCGATAGTGAAACAAGAGAAAATGTCTTTTTATATAAGTCTTTATTGCTTAAATTTTAAGTTCCATCACTTCTTTATGAAGAAAATCAAGTTCTGGCTGCTTGTGAGAAGCTGTTATTATAAGGCTTAATTGCAGTGGACATTTTCAGAGACAGTGTAGAGAGCACAAAACAGAATTTGCCAGAAATACAACATACACTGATGGTATTGAGTAACTGAGCAGAAAATGCATAGTAGTAAATAGCCATTATGTTATTCTGTTACCAAGTATGTTCTTCATAAAAATGTGTAATTACATAGTTATGAATCCATACATTTGAAATATATCTTAATAGGTATGTATTGGTCAAATTATATGTATTTCATAAATGTCATATAAAGACCATTCTGTACAACAACAAAATATGATGTTTTCAGAGTTTATTTCAGAGAATAAAGTTTGGTTTACATAATAACATTTTGAAAACCCCAACTTCTTACACATCCAACTCTACAGTAATTTCTTGCTTCTTTAAAAATTGAAGTCCTTTTTTACCCAACTGATGCCTCCTAGTGTTTCACACAATAAAACACTAATGAGTCATCCATAAATGTAAACATTGCATTTTCATTGCCTACATCTTCTGTGATACATAAAATTAATATTTATGTGTTTAATTTTCTGTGCATTATAAGAAGATAGGAAATTCTAGTGAATGAGATGTTTCATCTGAGTGGATTTGTGGCACACACTTGCAGGTTTTCTTTGATCATAACAATATCTTACCAAGTTTTAATAAGTTTATTGTCTTCAGTTCCAGTTTACATATTCACGGTTTATGCTCACTCTTTTTCCAAGTGAAAAACATAGGCAGAATAGTATAGCTTCCATTTTGTAGGCCTGGAAATTATATAGTTGTGTTCATTCGGAAATGCCCGATGAACAAATTCCGAAGGCACTAACCGTTTAAACACTAAAATATCTTTAAAGATCTAAAATTTTGTGTACTCTGTGTCTTGACCCTTGCATATTTCTTTGTAAAAGTGCAATAAAGAAAAATAGGGTTTAGAAAAAACAAAGGTAAAGATAAGTGCACAGATTTCCACTTTATTATAAAATAACAACAAAATAATACTTGCCTTGAGAATACAGTATTCTGCATAATTAAAGGAAGACTTGTTAGAACATAACTTCTCATGACCAGGAGATTGTCTCAATGAGATTGAAGTTAGTGGACACCAACTTGGTATGAGTGTTCTGTCATTAGGATGATGAGCATAGACTTTTGATATTTTTGCACTTCTGTGATTTCAGCTTTCTGACTCTACTTATGAAGATGGATACTTTAGTTTCTCAATATTTTTTCTTTAAAATACTTATGAAAGGGAGAAAGCATTCTTCTAATAGGTCTTAAATCTAAAGAATGCACCGAAAAACCTGTAACATTTATGGGCCTCTTCCTGAGTTGTCATACAACACAAAAACATTCACAAATTTCTTCCATTAAGACAAGTATTCTAAGCTTCCAAACTTAGACACTAAGACTAAATGAATGTAGTTCATTGCTATTACCTATATACATAGGTGTCATTTAGTTATCCTGGTTCAAAACATACCACACTTCAACAGTATTTAACTCTCATGTAAGATTTTTTAATTTGGCTAATAACACAGTGCTAATATAATTCTGCACATGTTGGACACATTTCCAACAATGTAAGGGGGTGTATTCCTTTCGTTCAAGGAAGCAAACATGTAGAAAGGGGTGGACCTTTCCCACAAGAGCCACATTTCTTCCCTTGGAGAATTGAAGCAAATATGCAGTATGTAAGTGAATAAGAGCATGAGAAGAAAATAATTTCTAATGGGCTGCTGCAGTTAGTGAGCAAAGGAAACTATCTGGGTTTTTTTCTAAAAGCAGTTATTGATAACCCTTCTCACACTGAATGCTGAAAAGGTCTATGCAAGTTTTGTAATTAATTTTGCTCAAAACAAGAATTCAATAGTAACTACTTTACAAACGTATTGAAGCATAAAGAGATAAAGGATCTAGAGGCACCTATTCCCTGTCTTTGAAGAATGAGTAGATAGCATCAGTGTTCTTTTACGTTAGTTGTTTTCATGTATGCAAATACAGAAAATTCTATAAAAGGGGTACCGTTGTAAAAAAAATAAGATTATAAAAAGGATTACCCCAAATAGTAGTATTTCACATTTCTTTGTATTATTGTAATGTTAACTCAGAAAGAAAAGCCACATTGCTGTTAAGTATAAATATCATGTGATACCTGTTATAAAAATCCATGTTTTGGTTTCAGGTAAATATGAGTAACGTTCATTTGTTATCAACCACCATAATGCATTTGTTGTACATTGTCATTGTATTGCCTGAGTTAAATATCTGTAATTATTTTTAAATTATAGTAGCTAGTCCAAACAAAGTTCAAAATACACATGAAGAGAATCTTTTGAGGACATTATAAAGGAAATTGGTGATATTACAAGCAATAGAAACAGTAAACCTATCATAGGCAGATTTCTGCAGCAATCATTACTCTTTAATAATGCAGACATTATAGAGACTTTATTAATTCTTAATGCTGTAAATTTGAAATGAATGGAGCAATGTTGTTCATACTGCAAGTGGTTGCTATTCATGTAGAATGACAATGCAAATCGTCTAGTAAAATTTATTGAAATAAAGTACTTTAAACTTGTTTTTATAGACTGGAGAAACCCATCTCTGAAGCAGTCCTGGTGAGAACCTACTTTTACCAAATAGCATTCTGAGCGTGGTCTGGTTTCCTTCTTGTATCTTCTTGTCATAGATAAGATGCACATAAATTCATATAAATTGTTCGCTAGCATATTGGTTTTAACAAGTGGTGGATATGGTCCTTAGAACGCAAATTGGTGTGTTTTTTTAACAACTAATAACTACTACCTCTCTCTTTTTTTTGTATCTCTGATTCTTTCAGCAAGTTGGAATGTTAAGGAAGAGAATGCATCTTTCCCCGAACTCCGAAGATAGGCAGCTTTGGCTTAGACATGCTTATGCATTTGCAAAATTAAGAAATAGATCCACTGATGTAAATAAGTAAGGACAGACAAGGAAATTAGTCTACTACTTAATAGAGTAAACATGACTTTTTTAAACCTAATTAATTGTTGACTATGCATGAGGTGTACAACTCAAGCTTATTATGGAAAGCTGGTATTATTGCTTAATGTAACATGAGGGAATTGGGATTTCTTTAAAGTAATTTTGAAGATGTGATTATTTAGCAGAAATATTCACTGGAGCATTTTATTTTTAGAAATCATGGTCACACAAGGAAGCCTTTATAGGACCGACTACCTAATTGCAGTCAAAATCTCTTGAATGAACACACACACACACACACACACACACACACACACACAACACACATTTTTTAAGAATATAATGCGCCTGTATTTTTCGACTTTTCCCCCCACATTTTTTACATCTGAACAGAACATAGGTGTCTAAGCAGATGTTTTAAGTTATAACCTTCATGTAGGTGAGTCTGTAAATGTCCCATTTAACTTAAATGGCTTTGTGGGAAGGCAGTTTGAGGAGTTTAAAAAGAGAAGCAAAAAAATTCATATAAATTGTTCAGTTACTATAGTTTCAGCTCTTTCTTTTTAAAAACAGTAATTACACTCAAGATAAAGAAAGTAAAATACACTCTTTTAATTCTTCATAACATCCAGTTTCTAAGGTAGAGCTCTGGTAGTGGAGTTTTATTTCTGAATATTCAGGGCAGGTACTGGCAGCAGAGCTACAAAATGAAAACTTGCTGGCTGCAGACCAGATACATGCACAGTGCCACATCATAAACTTCCCCTCTTCTGTCTCGGAGTGCATTCAGCCCCAAGTAATGTCCTCTTTTTCCCTGGCATAGACTAAGGAGCAGAGGGCCTTCTTCCTGGGCAGTCACTTTGGTAAAGGAAAAGCATAGTGTTTTCTTTCGTTAAATTGAAAATTCAGCCTCTTAAATCACTAAGACATTAACTGCAAAGTGGATTCACTGTTTCCCTTTTCTTCCCATATAGCAGTTTAGAATGCATAAAACAATAGGTGTAAGATAGAAAATGAGACCTCTCCCCCTCCCTCCTCCTCCCAGCAAGTGCACACCCAATCAGATGTCTGTACTTTTTTTTTGCAGAAAAAAAATATAATGGTTTCTTTTCAATGAAGCCTGTGCATTATATTCCAGATATGTTAGGTCATTTTGTGGTGCAAATTAACATTGAGTGTTTTTTGTACTTATCTTGAGAAATAGCAATAGCCCACTGCGGTATGTGGCACTACAGTAATTTTTATGGATAAACACTCACACTTTGAATGATACAGAATGCAAAAAAAAAAAAAAATGGGCTTTAGTTTTCAGATTTGGTTTATGCTCTTCGTTTGAAAGGTACAATGTAAGTAGTGTGCTTATTGCCATGCAAAGTAAATCAATTTCCAACTATCTGCATTAATATTCTTTGCATTTGAAACTGTAGTCTGAAAGCTCATACGTCTCTTTGTGAAATAAAGTAAAACATTGTTAAAACCAGTCTTTAATTACCAGTTGCATTTTCAGTCATTACCAATGTGATTTTTAAAAATCCTATTAAAAATAATTTCTAGCTGCCGCGGCTCCTTTCAATCAATAGTAGAATTCTTATTTGTGTGAAGTGTAGTCAGATTATTGCCAGCACACCTTTCTCCAACTGGCCGTCTCTAATAAAAATGCATTAAGTGGGAGCCTTAAGTAGAAAGTGTTACTATATAATAAATATTTATTGAGACTTTATTTTTATACTAATATACAATAGTGTTCAAATGCTAGTTTAGTCATTAACCCACTAAACCAATTGTTCATTGCCTATATAAAATTTACCACGTCAGACCAACAGTTAAATTAAATTTAATTTTCTCTTTAAAATAGATAAGAAAGATCATTTTAATTATGTTTAAATATCAAGCAACCATTTTTCTGTGGATGCAAATGTTTCCTAATAGTGTCAAGAAAGATCTTAAAATGTAAATGTAATCCTAAGAGTATGATCACAATGGCCTATTCTTGCCATTGGTGTTATGAGCAAGGGCCCTACACCTGGCACAGTTTCAGGGCTCATTAGCAAGGGGGGAAATGTTAAACTTTTCTGCATATATTAATATACATAGAAGTCAGTAATTTTGACATTTATTTTTTTTAAATTAGGCATTCTATTTAAAAATTCAGATTCAACCTTTAAAACTGCTTTTACTTAGGATATGGTACAAGACTTCTTTATCTTCTTGGAATTCTCCAGACCGGTAGGATACTTTGGTCAGGAGAAAAATGAATACCGGTAGGAATCATTACCACTCGATAAATATTGTTAGACACATTGTAAAGTTCCAGTTGTTTAATGTGTACTGGATTTTTAAAATTTTAAAATAGGAAATAGATTTTTTTGCTATTTAAATATTATAAAACTATACCTGATTAAAACATGAATCTCTTGGAGGTTCCTGGAGTAGGTATTTCTCTGAGCAAGAATTTTAAAATATTTTAACTGTTAACCAATAAATTACCAAGTACTGCACTTTTTTAAGGTGCCTGATTTCCATTCACATTTGAGGAATCTCATTAAGTTTGGGTGGTCTTTAAGGAAAGGTGTTGTGGTCCAGAAAGTAAATCTTTTCACCCTTCTTCTGTAACAGTTAATATGTTATAAAGGTATAAATCCAGACCTAATTCCATCGGATTTTTTCCTTAACTAAATTAAGATGAACAAACCTGGCTATTTTTTTTTTAAGTGTATCCATTTGTTCATTTCTCATATTTACCCAAAGACTACTTAAAAGTCTGTATAGGTTATAGGTTAAGGAAATAATTTTGACTACATCATTCTTTCCTTTCACGGTTGAGTTTTTCTCCACTTACATAAACCAAAAAGAAATTCCCACGATAACATTAATAGATTTGCAAAGGGCTGGGTAAAATACTCAGTCCCACTGCTTGTTTCCCAACGGCGCTTTGGTTGAAATGAATGGGGAATGTCCCTTGTAGGACTGTTTGATCTTTCTTGACTTGAGTTAGAATTAACGCTATGTGACTTTTTCCCCTTCTCTTGTTTTATAAATTTAAAAAATCAAAGAATTCTTGACCTCACCCTTTTTTCTCAATTTTTATTGGTTTTGGATTCTCTTCTGCGTTCCTTTCTTGCTTCAAAATATTTGGTATTGTGAGAAAGTAAATGCACTTTTAATTGTTTTGACTGCACGTGTGAGATCATTGAATTGTTTCAGGTGTTGACTTATTCTTACACTTGAGAGATTGATGTGGTTCATCACAGCCCAATGCCATGTCATGAAAGAGCTCCAGACACAGGTCATGAAACAGCAGACTATAGGGTGGTGTCTTTGTAAGGAACCACTGATGACTTCAGAGTCAGTGGGTGATACATTTACGGCAAAAATGCATAGCATTATGAAGTCTCAGGAGGGAGTAACAGCTACTGGACTAGTTGAACCAAGTTATGGCTTTCATGATGTTCTGTGAAAACAGAACATCATTTTGGGCCAAAAGTCCAAAGTATGTGTGCATGCTTGGGGTGTGTGTGTGTGTAGTGGGAATAGAAGGGGGGAGCAGAGAGTGCGAGACACAAAAAGCATGAGAGGATAAGAATGAATACAAGAGAAAGAGAAAATCAGTTCTTTTGATTTGCAAGCATAGAGTTGAAGGACATCATTGCCATACCTAATATCATTTCTTAAATTATACATATATGTGCTATTAGTCCAAGTGGCCCATACACAATAGAGAATAATATTTAAGAATGAAGACCAAGCTGAGTAACTTCAAAATTCTGCCTCCCATTTACTGGTTAGTGGCTTTAGGCAAGTTATTTGACCACCAGAAAGCCTCAGTTTCAGCATCTGTAAAATGGGGATAATAATACCACCTACCTCCTAGAGTTGTAAAGATTAAACACGATGATACGTATAAAAGCACAATGTACTAGTAAGTGCTCAGTAATTAGTAAATTACCATCATAGGCTACATTATATTTTGATTATTTTATCTTCCTGCCAATGATGATCACTTAGTGCTTGAAGGGATAATTATTTTGAAATTTTTAAAATAATACCTTAATTCTGTTAAAATTGGGTTACTTTCTGGGTAAGTCTCTTATTCTGATGCCATGTTAGGCCAGTGTTAATGATCGCTAAGTACAATATAGTTCTTCAAGAATATCAAAACCTATCACAGAATCGGATGTTATTAAATAAATATTATATTATTTTAGAACCATAAATGGAATGAAAGAAACAGAATTATTCCATCTGTAAGTTTTAAAAGTCATTTATTGAAACTTCTAAATTTCAGATAGATTATTGCTGAGTTTTAATAACAATTCAAGTTGGAGGAAGCGTTTGATGTACATAGAATTATTAGGTGGTTTTAATAGTGAACACAGCCTCACTAAGAATTCTAAAGGTTTTTATTTGCTTTAGCATGTGTATTAGCCACTTTTGAAAAATACATTAATAATTCTTATTTCAAAATTTTGGTTGTATGTAATAAGATCAATAGAATAAATGTATGATGACCAGGTGTAATTTACTCATCTTTCTATTCCTTCACAATCATGCTTGCAAATAATAGTTTTTGTTATAGATATTTGTTGAATAAATTAATGAATTGTATTTACTAGTAAAGGTAAGACACGTTTTTATTTTAATAGTTAAAAAATAAGTAAGTGGCACTCCCATGTCATTTTTTAATTTTCCAGATTTGAGGGATTGTTAGTTTTAATGATAGTTTATCAACTTTGCGATGATGAACAAGTAAACTTATCTTAATTTGAGTATTTATCATGTGAGAAGAAATCTAACATAGGACAGAAAATGCAGAATTTTACCTGAGGATTACACCTTTTGATAACACAAATAAACACATTTAGGTAAGATGTGGATGAATATTGACCTATTTCTGGTCTCAGAGTCTGTTTACCACCTTTTTGTCCAGCTTTTATAGTCACT
Source organism: Corynorhinus townsendii (assembly GCA_026230045.1). NCBI lineage: Eukaryota > Metazoa > Chordata > Mammalia > Chiroptera > Vespertilionidae > Corynorhinus > Corynorhinus townsendii. The sequence continues at coordinate 23,487,746 of JAPDVU010000012.1, read as the reverse complement.
TAATTTCTCAGAGAAATTCGTATTTTGGATGACAGGTAATGTTGATGAGGCCTGCCCAGTTTAGACCACCTGTGGAGTTGCAACCTCTTGAAATTATTCTCATGCTCTTAAATAATGCCCTTCTAGTGTGCACCTTGCATTCAGCTTTCTGCCTTGCATTCAGCCTGGCTAAAGAGTGCTCAGTGCAAGGAATGCTTACAGAGTGGACTACGCTATGGTAAAACAGCATGGCCGGCTCCCAACACTGCAATCAAGGAAGCCTCTAAAAGCTTTAGTTTAAAAAGTAATAATCATAATAATGTCTGCGTGAAGATGACAGAGCCCTCTCAGGCACATGAGCTTTGAGAATTATCCCATCTGCAACCCCCTCCCCCTGCTCAGTAGCCCTTTCCAGGGTTATGATTACTGGAAAATGGCTGTTAATCACCAGATATTTTTTATTTTTCTACTGCAGCTGCTTCAGTCAGAGTAGTAATCTATTAAACAACTTGGTCTCCAGTTTAAAATTTGCAATGTATACTGTATAGAGTAAATTTTCATTGTAATCAGAGCATCCAAGAGAACTTCCTGGTGTGATTTACAGAAGCACGTTTGTTTTTACGTGTGGACCTCTCCAGTGCTATTGAGCCAACTGTTTAAACAATACTGTTGTTGATCAGCATAAAGTAAAATATTGTAGTACTATTGAGTGCACGCAGCATTTACAATAATCATATTTGCAGAATATTTGAATTGTGGCATCTCTAGCACATGGCAGTATAGTACCCACATAATTCATAACTTAACACAGATATTTAAATTTTGATTTGAACTTCAAAGGGTTTTAGAAGGTTAGCATTCTTGTACCAAACTGTAGTACAAGAGTAATTTGGCCTCTTTTTTTTGACATTAATGCTTATTACATTTGCCATAATTTGAAGAAATAATCCAAAACCTGAGTCAATATTTAGTGCAGGAGGACAAAACAGCTCTATTATACTAAGGACCCTTTTTAAACACATTCTTATATGTAAAATTGACAGGCTACAAGAGGTGGTTGGATGAAGTTCATCATGTTGGAAAGAATGTTTCAATTAAAGTTGAACACTTTCTCTTCCAGGTCTTTTTTTCCTCATTTTTTATTTGCTGTGCCAAGGTATCCATGTGCGTTTTTCCACTGTCATCTGGCTCATTCCCAGCAGATGCACACAATCTGTTCTGCTGTCACTAACAGGGTTCGGTTTATGAAAAGAATGTGTCAGAACATGCCACTATAGTCACTTTTACAGGTTTTTTTTAAAAGAGTAACTGAGAATATATGCATCGCCCTAGTTTTATTGTACTCAGCTTTTAAGAGATTTCTAAGAAACTTTTATAACATTCATCGACCAAAAGCTTTCTTCCAAACATATTTTTGACCAAATATTTGCTTTCCATTAAAAAAAAAATTTAAAGTTCACAAACATCTTTAATGATTAGCAATATGTATTGTATTTAAATATAAGAGTAGGTTTTCATAGTTCTGTCTGAAATCAACCACATATTTTTATGAAAATATCAAATTTCCAATTACAAATTTTACTTTATAATAAAATAATCTACTAAAATCAAACCCACTTTCCTATTCAAGTCAAAGCTTTATTTTAAAATATTGTAATATACAAGTTAGGTTATGGTCATAAATATGTTATTTGAATTCATAGATAATGTGGTTTTCTTAAGTTTCTAACACCATTAAATTAAACCAAAAGCAGTTAAACTATCTTATCCTATGGAGAAACTTGATTAACTGTACTCTGAGAGTAAGGTGACATTTTTCTTTTGTGGCATAATAAGTCAATACTTCTGAACTGATTTTATTTATTAAAGTGTCTCTATTTCTATCAAGTATTCTAAATAAAAATTCAATTTTTGTTGTCTTTTTCATAGAAAACAATTTCTTTGGTTTTACATAAATTAAAAAAAAATGAACACTGGAAACCTACATTCATTCCTGAAATAATGAGCATTATAAGTTAGCACAATTTTAAGTTTTAAGTATGTATAGTAAGTACATACTGCGTGTGTAGGCACATGCAGAGTGGACACATTAACATTTTGTATACAGATCGTGGTCTGTGAGTATCTCCCAGAACTGAAGATTTTAAAATGTACTTACATGCTAATTTTAGATTTTTAAAATAATCTTTGACATGAAGAGCAACTCAAAGTTCTGGAAAATTAAGCATTTTTATCAGTTATAATTCACATCAGCTAAAAATGAAACTATATTAATGAATAATCACAAATTAGGCATTAATTATATATTTTTATAGGATAACTAGTTACTATGTTTCTTCATAAAGAGAATTTATGAAATACATTTTAAGGCATAATTTTTCTCATAACATGTATTGTCACATAGACAACTCAAGCAATGTACATTAAAAGACCTTTTTGAAACAACTTTGCACCTTTTAGCAAGAAAATAATTGACTTGGACTTTATGGGCTCTATTGTCATATCATGCAGATTAACTGCTAAATTATATTGTCTAGAGTTGTATCAAATGATTGTTATAACAAGTTTTCTTAATTCCTAAAGAAAGAAGAATTATTTTTCATTATATTTTAAATATGAAAATGTATATGTCTTTCATAAGTTGATTTGATAATGCTTTTGATGATATGAACAGGGCACATATGTCTAAGATGCGTGATAAAGGACTTTTCTGAAATGACTTTGCTTTTTAACTAGTATGTAGGTACTTGATATTGTTTAGTTTTTGGTAATCCTGAATATTTGCTCTTGGGATAAAAAGGCTACTCTACACCAAGAATCACAGGTGGTGAACTGAGAAAATGTTTGGTTAAATCCCACAGAATGTCAGAGCCTTCTACTCTTCCCCTCAAAGTCTTCAGTGGTGGGGTGAGGGAGATTTGTTGTCATTCATTACAAGACGGTAGATTTAGCCTTGCTAACTTACTGCTGCCGGTAATAGGGGAGTAGTGGGAGAACAAAAAGAATCTTTTCTTTTGCTACAATTTGAATATACGTAACACCATTTTGAGACAAAACTCCATAGGCAGACTTAATTTTACTTATCCTGAATGACTAATCCTCAACATTTTCTATTTATTACTCAAAGTGTTAATATAATCCTAAATTTCATTGGGGAAATAAAAAGCTTATGCCTCAGTGAGATTCACCGAACTTAAAGAACATTTGCAAATTTGGTTTATCCTGTGAAATACTTTTAGATACCAGATCTTCTAAAAAGGTAGGCTCTTTTATTTATAATACTTTATAATGAAATAATTAGATTTTTTTCTAATTTTATTTTTAAAAATTAGTTTTGAAACTTGAAAATGTTCCTGGTTCTTTAGAGTATGAATGATGGGGCTAGTTTATCTCAAAAATACTTTTTTGAATTGTGCCAGTTGCCTCAATTTCCAACATGGGTACCACCCTCCTTTGTGGTTGGGAGGTCGTTCTTTCTTTGCATTTGCTTAGTCATAGGTCTTTTTGGAGCAAAGACAGACTATTTTTGTGAAGCTGTCTCCAAAAAATGTATTATTCATAGCCTACGAAGCCCATCAAAGAGTCTTAGTGCGCGGGTAATGATAGGTTGGACAGCAATGACCAGAAGGGCTTTCTTTAGGGGATTTAGACAGGCAGATCCTTTTTCCATCTGCATCAACATATGTTGACCAGTTGGTTTTCAGTTCTTGTTGGCTTGGTGGTTCGAAGTAAGACTGATCTTCTATAAATATAACTGATATTTTCAACTATGACTTGGAAATCCCACTTTTACTTTTATCCAGTGTCGCTACTCAAGATATCTCTAAAAATTCTAATATCTTTTATGAGATATGTAAAAACTTGTTATTAACTTGAAAGTATTATTAATTACAGCTATTCTGATACAATAACAATCACAGCTAACACTTTTTGAGCTCACTGTATATTGGGACACTGTTCTAAGGTCTTGCGGTATTACACACATTAACTCATTTATTTCTCAAAACCAAATGAGATAGGCCCTATCCACATTTTACAGATGAAGAACCAAGGCAAAAAAGTTAGCATCTTGCCTCAAGTTATCCACTTTGCTAATGGCAAAGCTAGAACCTCAAACATAATAGGTCTCCAGTGTCTGCTCTCTTACTTACTAAAACAAAAATCTCACAGACATTATCTCAGCAATTAGACAAGAAAAAGAAAATGACCAAACTACAGAAACTTAATTTCACATGGCATCTTGAAAAAAAGTATTCAGTAACACCAGAAGAACATATTTAAAGCTATGTTTGACTATGTTTGTGTGGTATTTTTGTATGGTTTTTAAAGAGAAATGAACTAATTCTTGCTCTATGATACAGTTCTCTATTGTTAACCTGGAGGAAAAAATATAACATATATATATAATCTTTAATCAAAATGTAAATATCTAGTTGTATCTCATCTCTGTGTAGTGACCTCTAGTTTGCTTCTCACTTTTTGAGTTGTTTTAATTTTTAACCTTTACTTTAGGAGTCATAGTAATTTATTTAATTTAATTTAAGAATGTGAGCTGTATGACAGAATATATAAATGGATATTAATTGGATTTCAGGAGTTTTCAGTTAATTTAATTAGTTTAGGTGGATTTTCTGGAAAATTTGAATTCAAGCATGCCTTTTAACTTTCTCTTTGTAGTTGAAAAAGAAAATAAACAACAAAACCTTAAACCCAGAGATAGATGTGAAATAAATACTGACAAGTTAGAACAGCTTGCATTATATTTGAAAACTATGGAATGTTATATCAAGTTTATTCATCAAATGGATGGCTGTTAGTTTTTAATTGAATATTTCTATGTTTAGTTAAAGGACTTTTAAGAAAGGAAAAGGGGGGAGAAACCAAGATGGCAGCATAGGTAAACACCTAAACTGCTGCCTCACACAATTTCAAAACTAAAACTAAAAGACAAAACGGACATCATCCAGAACCACAGGAAGGCTGGCTGAGTGGAAATTCTACAACTAGAAGGAAAGAGAAAAGCACACTGAGACTCAGAGGAGCTGCAGGAGGCAGAGGTACTGAGACGCACGTGGAGGGGCAGGCAACTGAGTGCACGGCTGGCTTTCTCAAGCAGGAGGGAGACAAAAGCTCCCAACTGCACTGAACTCCAGTTCTGGGTGAGACTCTGGGGACCCAGACTCATACAGGGTGAAACTGGACTGTTAGGAAAGAGAAAAGCACACTGAGACTCAGAGGAACTGAGGAAGGCAGAGGTACCATGGCGGAAAGCAAAGGTACCGAGGCATGAGCGCTCCGAGAGGGCAGGCAACTGAGTATGCGCCTGGCATTCTCAAGCGGGAGAGAGACAAAAGCTCCCAACTGTACTGAACTCCAGTTCTGGGCAAGACTCTGAGGACCCAGACTCATTCAAGGAGAAACTAGACTGTCTGGCAGTGGGTAGAACTCGAGGGCGGCTTTCTCTCAGAAGTGCTGGCAGCAATTACCACAGGACACTGAGACACAGGGACCTATTAGGGCAGGGCTTATGGGGAAACCAATGCTATCTGCTCCGCCCTGTGACTCCGCCCCATCCAAGCTGAGCATAGAGGCATTTGCAAGTCTGGTCTCATAAGGGTATCTCCAGCACAGAAGTTCTCCCAGCATAGACACAGCTGATCTGCACAGCCAATTGGCCTGGAGGTCAATTCCTCCCAGTGATACCAACAACAATCAAGGCTTAACTACAACAAAAGGGTGCACCAAGAGTGTTCACCTCAGGTAACTGGGGAGGCTGAGCCACTAGGCCCTATAGGACACCTAGCACACAAAGCCACTCTATCAACTCAAGGAAGCAGCCAAAATGTGGAGTCAATGAAACAGATCACAATTGAAAGAAATGGAGGAAAGCAAACAACTGGATATAGAGTTCAAAACCACAGTTACAAAGTTTTTTCAAGAATTTTCTAGATAAGGCCAATAAATTTAGCGAGACCCTTGAGGATATAAAAAAGGACCAACTAGAAATTAAGCATACACTGACTGAAATAAAAAAATATTATCCAGAGATCCAACAGCAGATGAGAGGATCGCAAGAATCAAGTCAAAGATTTGAAATACAAAGAAGCAAAAAACACCCAACCAGAAAAGAAAATAGAATCCAAAAATATGAAGATAGTGTAAGGAGCCTCTGGGACAACTTCAAGCATACCAACATCTGAATTATGGGGGTGCCAGAAGAAGAGAGAGAGCAAGATACTGAAAACCTATTTGAAGAAATAATGACCGAAAACGTCCCCCACTTGGTGAAAGAAATAGACTTACAAGTCCAGAAAGCACACAGAACCCCAAACAAAAGGAATCCAAAGAGGACCACACCAAGACACATCATAATTAAAATGCCAAGAGCAAAAGACAAAGAAAGAATATTAAAAGCAGCAAGAGAAAAAGTTAGTTACCTACAAGGGAACACCTATACGACTATCAGCTGATTTCTCAACAGAAACTATGCAGGCCAGATGGGAGTGGCAAGAAATATTCAAAGTGATGAATAGCAAGAACCTACAACCAAGATTACTCTACCCAGCAAAGCTATCATTCATAATTGAAGGTCAGATAAAGAGCTTCACAGATAAGAAAAAGCTAAAGGAGTTCATTGCCACCAAACCAGTATTGTATGAAATGCTGAAAGGTATTCTTTAAGAAGAGGAAGAAGAAAAAGGTAAAGATAAAAATTATGAACAACAAATACATATCTATCAACAAGTGAATCTAAAAATCAAGTGAATAAAAAAATCTGATGAACAGAATAAACTGGTGAATATAATAGCATCAGGAGCATAGAAAGGGAGTGGACTGACAATTCTCAGGGGGAAAGGGCTGTGGGGGGTGCGGGAAGAGACTGGACAAAAATCGTACACCTATGGGTGAGGACAGTGCGGGGGGGCGGGGGGGGATGAGGTGGTCAGAGGGTGGAGTGGGAACCGGGTGGAGGGGAGCTATGGGGGAGAAAAGAGGAACAATTGTAATAATCGGAACAATAAGGACTTATTAAATTAAAAAAAATGAAAAGGATCACTTTTAGAATTTTTAGTATGAGAAATAATATGAACTTTCTTGTTCATAGTATATAGTTTTCTTGTTCTTTCATAAAAGAATTACCATGCCCTTGACTAGAAGTAAGGGCAGAGAGCCTGGTCAGAGATCAAACAAGACTCACATATTTATGAATTTCCAAATGTATACGCTTTGGACTTCAAAATTAATAGCTACCATATCTTTAAAGTCATGGATTCCTTGCCAAATTTCCACAGTGAATTTTAGTGGCTACATTTGGTTCTGCTTTATTTTGCTGTTGAAGAGAAGCAAATGCTTATTTGGATTACCATGCAAATACCAAAATAACCTGTGTTCTCTGTATTTAAAAATGTTTTTATTAGAAATGTGACTTTAAGATTTGGGAATTAGATGTGTAATTTGGAATTAATTGGTTACAGTGATAAATGGCCTCCATGTCACATTGTGGTGCCCATTACGAGGGGAATTTAGTTTGCTTTATGCAATATTAAGTGCCACTGGTACTGCTCAGCTGTGTCTAGAAAGTAGAGTGGGAGTGGGAGTGAGGAGGTTCTTTTCTATCTTTCTAATGAAGCTAGTTATGTTTACTTCCTAATGTGATTTTGACTATGGTATATGAATTCCCTCTTTGGTACCTTCCAACTGTAAAGCACACTCTTAAAATTCCATAAAACACCAGAATTATATTTAGTATCCATTTGAGTTCTAAATATACAGGAAACAATAATAGCCTGGATTACCCAAGCATTGAGGAGGAAGTCATAGCTGTGGACTAATTCTATAAAGGATAATTACATAGCATTATTAGTAATATTTCCAGAAGAAGATTCTGATGTAGCTACTGTTGTATTTCAAAGGCCTTTTTTAAAAATATGATTTTTCCAAGGACTAAAATCAACTAACAGTTTTCACAAACAGAATCCATTCATAAACTGAACTGTAACCAATCTTGGGTATATATTAAGTGACAGGGTCACAGATATAAAACATTGCATGTTTTATAGTTAGTTTAGAGCAGTGGTTTCAATCCTGTCTATAGGGGGAGCTTTTAAAAAAATATCGATGTCCAGCTGCCACCTCCAGATCTGAATTCAAATGGACTGCCATCCAGGCATTGCTGCTTCTCAAAGCTGCCTGGTCATTTTCATGTGAAGCCTGGGTGACAACGCATTCTGAATGTTAAAGAAACAAATACTGTAAACTCTGCCCATAAAAATATTTACTGCTGTTCCCCAAAACTTCCCCTTTGGACATCCACTACAAATATATTGATCAGTCAGTGCATTCACTAAGTGTTTACTAGGAGGTGGCTTGCTAGATGTTAGGGATACAAGAGTGAAAGATGGAGTTTCTGCCCCTGAGGGAGTTCAGTCTGATGAGGGTGATGAACATGGCAGATGTGGTTTTGAATGTAATGTGATAAAAATTACACTGAGGTATGTCGTAGGTAAATGGAATGTTCAACCTTTTGGGAGATGACTGGTCAGGTCCATCTTCAGTAGGAGAAAGGACACCTAAGATGAGTCTTAAATGATGAGTTAAATCCTGGCAGTGTTCTGGAAAGGGAAACGTTTTTGTATGAACTCCCATATTCTCAACTTTGCCTCTGCATTTGGAGAAGCTGCCCAGGCCTTGCCCAGGACTTTAGGTTCTCTTGATATTGGGGGCGGCTAATGAAGTTATGAGGATGGTAGCAAAAGTAGGAAGTGTCTACAAGTAGTTAATCCCCTTTCCATTCTCTGGTAAGACAGAAAACCTCACCATTACAGACCTCGAGGTGACCTCCAGGACTTGCTCCTCCTCACTCCCACTCCCACTCTACTTCCTAGACACAGCTGAAAGGAAGGACCACCTGGTCCACACCCTCCTCTGCAATTCACTGTTTTGACAAGTTGTGAATGAGGTGTAGAGCACCAACAGGGAGATACCACCGCAATATATTTTATACAGTGGAGACTTTTATCTCTTAGAAAAAGTAATTTTAAAAAACTTCAAGTAGTATTTCTTCTCATTTTTGTTTTTAAAAAAGCAAAAGTACATAAATAAATGTACTTTAGGGATATCATACCCTTTGGAAAAAATCTTGTGTACTTTAAGAAAGTGGTATGCTTTTATAAGGTAATAAATCTATAAGACAACAAACCATGGCCTTATAAAACATATAGAATCAAAGAAATTGGACTTGTTCTTTCTATGTTGCCAAACATACATACAACACGCATACACACACACACACACACACACACACACACACACACACAAGCTTCTGTGTGTATATCAGAGGACAGAAAAGGCAAATCATGACCAGAAAATAAGCAGTAAGTTACAAAGAAATATATTGCATTATTCCATAAGAAACCTTGCTGTAAAATGAGCCACATCTAGTTTATGGGGGTGGGGAGGTGGGGTTAGATGGTCACTTAGTTACGTAATGGAATAAAATTCCAAGTCTGTAAAGCAACTTTTCATTCCAGCTACTAGGCCACATTATCTCCACAAACCAAATGAGGCTTCATTAAATAAGCCCAGTTTCATCTTGGGAAGAAGGAAGGCGAACTGGACTGCACTGCTTGATTATATATCATTTCCTAGTGACTGGAGTAGAGAATTAAATTAGTTATGAAAGACTGAAAACTGTGTTCTAATGGATTGCCTTTTTGGAAGTCATAAAATATGCTGAATTTGATCTCAAATAGGTTATACATTAGCATCCCACATGCAATTAGAAAATTATCACCTTGAGTAAATTAAGTATACAGCATTGAATTCAGTTCGAGTATTATCAGAGATTTGCAAGTCATAAGGTGAGATTTATACTTTTAAGGCAACTATAAACCCTCCATACGGTCAATATAAAACGAGTGATTTTCAAGTCCTAGAAGCCCCCTATGCTGGTTTTGCAGGAAAGGGGCATATGTATTAGGACCATGTTATCTCTGAAAAGCAGAGCTTTCTGTAGTTGCAACTTAAAAATTTATTGAGCGTCAGCGAGGTAATTCAGATGGCTTTTCTCTCACATCATGCAATAGCTGAGAAGCTCTTTCATGGCAGTCAGCTCATAAATGGATAGACGGATAACTTTCAAGAACGTACTACATCCAAATAAGATAATGCTATAACATACCTGTATTAGGGTGCATACCTGTACATTTCTGAGAGAGTTTCAGACACTGGATTTCAAGATCTGGCTTCGCATTTGAATTCTTGGAGAGCTTTTAGAACATAACAATGCTGGGCAATCAGCTCCCGTGATTCTGATCTCATTGGTCTGGGATGGGTTTACATGTCATTAATTTTTAAAAGTATTTCAAGTGATTCAAATATGCAGCCAGAGTTAAGAACCTCTGTCTGCATTCACAATCTATAGAAATTTGAATCATATTTGAACACTAAGGTGAAGTAAATAAGGGAATTAGCATTACTTCCCCTTCTAACTATAAAATTGAGGAGAAAACGAATGGAATTCTTAAGTTATAGCAGGGAAATGAGCTCTTCCGTGGAATCTTCTTTTTCCTGGTTTATGAGACCAGCTGTATCATTCCAGTTTCTAAATTATTGGCATTTCTAAAGATGAAGTAACAGGAGAAGTGATGAACTTTATAAATAGACTGCCTGAAATATTTGGCATGAGGGGTCAAGATGTAGGCGAAACTCGAAAAAGACTTTAGTTTGTGTATTAGCCAGAGGCCAACAGTTGTTAAATTCTCTAAATGTCCTTTAAAAAGGAAAGAGTAAGAATCCCTTTAAGAACATGATTTTTTTTTTCTCTCTCCAATGTGTAGTCAGTAAAACCCAGAGGGGAAAAAATGTACCTTTTGAGCCAAAATTAGGTCATGCCAACCACAGCAAATTGGAAGCTCTACTTAAAATGTAGTCTTGCAGGATGGCTGTGGATCATCTTAATGTCACGCACGTGGTGGGCTGACGCTTCCCGGTCATGGCTGTGGGCTCTGCTGGCTGAGTCTGATCGCCCCAGTCGGGCTGCAGTTGCCATACCAACGTGATCTAAGCTTGTGTCTGAAAGGTATGTTCTGGAATATAGCATTTTTAAGGCGAAAAAAATTAGTTTCTTTAAAAAAACAACAACAACAAAGCAAAACACTATTCATTTTATTTTATGATCCTAGAAGGGGGAAATGTTAAAGGAAACAGGGACTAGACAAATCCACAAGAATGGCCAGCAGGCATGCCATCCTGCTGATTAGGAGGACATTGCCAAAGAATTAACCTTACCATTAGAAAAAGAAAGAAACCTACAAAGTAATCATTTCATTCATTTATTCACCTGCTCACACTAGAAGTAGCAGGATTGTTCTTTTTCCAGCCCTGAAGGATATGGAAGAAAAATAGAAGGCAATTCATTCATTTCATTGGCACTTAACAGTATTAGAAAGTTGCTACTGTAAAATGCAATATATTTCCATTATGTAAAAGAAACTGCTGCTTTTTTCCTACCTCCAGAACCTACCATTTCATTGGTGTTTCTATTCATTATTTGAATGTGGAACTGGCCATTAAAATGTAACAAATTTCCATTACATAAAGGAAACTTATACTCTTTCCTACTTGCAAAAACTATTTAATAAAATGATAAGGCCTGAAGGTTTTAAACACTTTATTTTGGAATGCCTAGAGAACTTTATCACATTGTGTAAGGAAAGTGTTGATGTTTATTATAGTATGCAATGTGTTGGTTCTGTTCTCAAAGAAAAAAAAATTCCTAAAGTATACTTTTTGTTGAACACTATGGAATTCAGTCTTAACAAAAAAAATTATCAAATTTTTGGACTTGTTCCTAGATGAGCACATACATTTGCAGCTGGTGACTTTGTAGCCATTAGTGTTACAACTTTGTCATAGTTGCAAAAAGAAGTTTTTATCCTCCAGAGCAACTTTCCAACATGGACAGTTAATTGTATCGTCTAGTTTCCAAGTTATTGGCATCTCTCAGGATGAGGTAGCACTGGATATTTAGTATTCTCTCAGCTATGAACCAAACTGGAATATTCTGTAGGAGTGCAGAAAAAAAAAGAAATGCTTTTTTTTTCTATTATAGAATACTTCATTCTTTAGTTACTTAACATAGGAACATTTTTGAGCTCAACAACATTTTTATTTTTCTTTCAAGCTGCTTCTACACTCTTTGATAACACAGGAAATAAAAGACCTAATCGGTACTGCATGAGCATTACAGAAATACTTCACAGAGAAGACACTTGAGCTGGATGTTAAAAAAAGCGCTTGAGTATGTCATGTCTTGTGGCTACATGTCTTGCCTTTTGAGAAGATTCTAGCATGCCACTGTGTACCAAACAACACAGTCACATCCCAAACACAAATGATTTGTGTCCCCAAAGTCTGTTTTAAAATTGGAAGACCCAGGATTTACTTTGCATGGAAACAGTTCTTCACATGGTTAGCTACTCACATTGTGCCCACAACCATCCCATTGTACAGGCACAATAAAATTTTTAAAAATAGTAGGAAGCCATGCGGGTGTTGTAACACAAATAACTGAATTAGATTGTTCAAAGTTTCCTTAACCAGTAAAGCTTGGCCAAAGCATTCGTTGACATGGCAGGTGGAATTTTTGTGGAAATAATGAAAACAGTTTCTAAGTTTCAAAATGTAGTCTGCCACGTACAGACCTCAGGACTGTATGCAGTGTTCCTTCAAAGTGCAGATACTTCACCACCACCTTCCTGGGAGAACTTTCAACATAATGTTTAGATGTATGTTGGAGTTTGAAGGTTAGTGCTTAAAGATTGCAAGTATTCTTTGTTTATAATTTCTTTTTAAAGTAGCTATTTTCCGTTTCTTACTGCAAATATAAGCATCTCTCTACATATTTATTAGTTATTGTTAGCTAACATGTAGAACATCTGAGGAAGCGTTTTCCCCAAGAGATGACTGAATAAGAACTACAGAAGAGGACAGAGGGAATTGACAAAGATGTGTGCATGGTGAGGGTGCCGCCGAAGGATTTGACTAAACTAGCATTGGGATTCAAGCAGTTGGGCTCCGAACTTCATGCCTTCATTGGCGATATTGTGCTGCCTTCCTTGGCCTCTAATACACTCTTCTGGGCTACCCTCCTCCTAAATGTCCGAGGCCAACTTTGAGTTTTGTTGTCCTTGTGTCCAAAATCTAGTCTCTTCCAGTTGTATAGTTAACAGATATTTGTTAAATAAATGAGCAAATTAATGCTGCAACTTCCTTCTTTCTGAATTATAATCTCTGTGGAGTCTTATTCATTTATGGGTTCCCTGATGTGACTGGGAAAGTGCCTGGAACATATTGTAGGTGGATAATATGCATAAATGGACTTGAATTGAGAAAAAAAATGGGTAGGACTTGAATTAGGATCTCTTCTAAGTCCTGGATGTGAGGCGATTTGCATATGTGCAGAAATAGAGATATAAGCATTGAGTTTAGTTGAAGTAAACATTCACAAGATGGATTTTATTATCAAGAAATGCCTAAACATATTAAAATGAATTAATAAGAAGAGTACTTTCTTGAATGGCTTTATGAGTCTAAAAACAATAATTCATGTATTTAACTTGAAGAGTTGGTAGTGGTGCTTTTTTAACTTTGTTGTTTTAAACCGACTCCGTTAAGATTTTTCTGTGTAACTCCTCGACTGGGACCATAATTGATGCACACATTCAACTACTTTACAAGACATGTGGAGAAAAAGTGAAAGTTCATGCAACATGAAGTGCATTATTTAACTTACTGTTTTTTTAAACTACTCTACTAGTTATTTATCAACTCAACTAGTTGAGTATTAGAAAAAGAACCTGTAAATAGTTGAGAAAAAAATCCAAAATTATTAAAATGTATCATCTTATTATGATATGTAGTACTGTGTTTAACGCTTTGATATGTTTTCTAAAAAGTGAAGTAACTTGTTTTGAGGATAAAAATATTTTCAGATTATTTAAGAAAATAAAGTTAAATATGGGATATATTTTTATGCTTCTCAAGGTATTCTAATAGCATTTATCAAGACTCATTCAAATCCCAAAATTAATTATGGCAATTAAAAAATAAAATATAAATATGAGAAAGAATTCCGAAGCTCCTTTATAAATTCGTGTCTGTTCTTCAGGCTTCTTCAGTAAGGACAGCACTGGGGCTGGCACCCTTGCAGGGCGCTTTCGCCTCTGCTTGCTCATCCCGCTTCCTGCATGTAGAGCCACTCATAGAGCAACACACATAACTTTCTAGAATGGGGCAGTCTATTCACATACATACTAAAGTTAGAATGTGTTCTCAGAAGCACGAAAGTAAAACCCTACAGACTCAACTGAAGACAATCATGATTCATTGCAGTTCTTTTTCTCTTATCACAATAGAAATATTGTCAACTTTTGTGCCTTCAGGAACCATGGTTCTCAAGGATTTAATGAAATGATAAATGTACAATTAGCATTGTAAAGTGGAAATACTGTACAAATGTCAGTTATTCTCAACTCACTTTAAATTGCAAACTCCTTGAGCTTGGGGACTGTACCATATTCAAGTATCTTTGTTTTCTCCCTCATTTAATGTTTTACACGTAATAGATGTTCCATAAATGTCTGTTGAATTGAACTGAAGCAAGTGACTGAACGGTAATAATTGTGCCTAATTCAAATGAGAGAGACCTAGAAAAAACATTTAAATAAGTACTTCCACCATAGGGCCTTTCCTTTTAAAGTTATCATTTCCCATATGTGACTTTCAGAAGACTTTATGTGTACCTATTTTATGTTTATTAATTTCTATCTTGGACTAAAGTTAATATTTAAAGTGTCCTCAATTTGGTAAAAATTAATTTCTTTGGATGGCAGATACTAAGTTTTACTCATCTTTGTATTCAGGATATACTGTCTGTTGAATTTATAATGTCTCAATTAACAAATTACTCTTTGAATCAGATCTGCTATAATACATGATTGGCTGAGCAATGTTGATCATAACGAAAAATTCTTCCTGTTGAAAGACCCATTTATGAGTCATTAAAAGACAGTGTATCTAATTGGCCTCAGTTGTAATTCAAGTTTTATTCAATTAGTTTATGTAAGTTGGGATTTTATTGTTTTGTGAGAAGCATCTAACTAGATTGGTCTCTTATTCATGTAAATATGTGAAGAACCAAGTACATTGGAAAGGGTTTATATCTTTGGTAAATCTATAAGGTAGACATCTAACAAAAGCTAACTCAAGCCTTTTATCTATTCCACTTCTAGTTAGCATTAGTATATAAGGAAAACAAATGACAGTCAAATCATAGGGTTTACTCTTCATTAGCAATGTTCATGGTATGTCTGTTGTAATAATATTGTTATCTAAATATTACAATAATTTTATTTAGCATAGCTTTTATTTATTCAGGCCATTTCTAATTGCCTGTACCATTTAAGTATAGTGATTTATTGCAGTTTTCAATTTGTTGAATGTCTAGGGCATTATGTAACTAATGGAACATTTCTTAGTCAGCTGTGTATAATCCAGTCCAGAAGACCTCATCATCCATTAGGTAGTCACCTCAGCTAGAGCTGCATTTTAACACTACATTCTTAAGAGCAGCATAGGTATCACTTTAGTTACCATTGGAAAATATAATACTTATGACAAAAATCCATGTTCAAAATTTTGCTTGTCATATAGTACACTCATTTCAAATGATGGTTAATACAACCAAAAACCAGTGCTTAAATAAGTTGAACATTCCCTTGAATGTCCTTTATAGGAATTTATTTTAGAAAATGATTCTGAATACTTTTTTCATTATGTTTCATGTATTTTCTTCATCTCAACTTTCATCTCTACTACTGGCATGTTTAAGTATGTTTTTCCTTATATTTATTAATAGAAATAGCTTTAAATTAACTTTTAAAATTATTTAGAACAGATTTAAAATACATGGTAAATGGGTGTGATTTTTAAATATAAATTTACTATTTTTAATGAATTTGAACACACATTTGAACATACAGTTCTAAAAATTTTAATGTTGTTATGATATCTAAGAAGATACTAATCATTTTTGTTTGCTATTATAGTGCTAAGGGATTAAGAAAATTGTGTGTAAATTATTTCCATATACAACCACATTTTGTCATTTAAATTATCATTTGTCGTTATGGAAACATTGCAACCAAAAATACAAATACAATTTGATAGTTTATTTAACAGATGATCCCTGACTTAGGATAGTTCAACTTACCATTTTTTGGCTTTACAGTGGTGTGAAAGTGATACACATTCAGTAGAAACTATATTTAGAATTTTGAATTTTGATCTTTTCATGGACTAGTGACAAGCTCAGCTCTTTCATTATGCTGAGCAGGGTAGCCATCCACAGCTCCCAGGCAAACATGTGATCATGAAGGTAAACAACAGATACTCTATAGTGTATTCATTGTGTTAGATGTTTTTGCCCAACAGTAGGCTAATGTAAGTATTCTAAGCATGTTCAAGGTAGGTTAAACTATGATGTTCAGTAGGTTATGTTCTGAGCACATATTAAATGCATTTTGACCTTAACATATTTTCAATTTACGATGGGTTTATCAGGATGTAACTTCATGGTAAGTCAAGATGTAATATGACATCTAAAGCACTTATAGATTGAATTTGCTTGTATTGATTGCATTATAAAGCTTCAAGCAATAATTATCCCAGTACGTTTTAGTTCAATTAGAATGATTTAGTGTTGTTTTTGTGAGATGCTGAAAAGATTTTAAGATTTCAAGTACCTAGGATACATATCGTCTATTCGCATGATTATAAATACATAAATTATTATTTTAATTTAAAAACATAAAGATAGAGAAGAGTACCCTAGTAAATACTGAATTTTTACACCTTAAGATAGCTAGCTGGTCAACAAGAATATGAAATTATTAACATTGGTGGCTTATAGAGTAAGCATGTAGAAGCTAAAAGTTAGTAGAAAAATTATCCAAAGCTGAGTAAATCCACTAAATCTATATCCAATACTTTTAAGACAGGTTGATTGATCGAAATGTGTGAATGTTTACTGGAAGACAAAGCAAAACCTTGGCATTATTCTAATAATGAAATACAGCCACGTTCATTAAAAATATCTATTCTTCACTTAAAATTTAATTATATACTATAAGTTCTTAGTGATATGTAAGTTACACATACACTCACATATATGTAAGTACATATATATATATATGGATGTTTGTATGTATGTCAAAGGGATCAGCAAGATCAGGAGGCCTGGAAGCTTTACTTGCTGCCCCATGATAAACTGACGGACATTCTGGGCATTATATGGCCCTGAAGAGCAATGGGCTTTTATGATTTGCTCCTACTATAAATTTCTCCATTCTCTCATCTGTTCTGGCAATTGTCATTCATATGTTGTGTTCTTAAAGCAATCAAAGTAGCCATCATTTTCTACTAAAATGTTGGATTCATTTTAGCATGAGTCACATTGCGTAGGTTCCAATCCCAGAGCCACCACTTACCTTGGTCAAGAGAAGTCCTCTTTGCCTCATTTTGACCACATGTAAAATGGACATAATAATGGAACAATAAGGTTGTTATGAGGATTAAATTGGCTAATATATATAAAGTAAAGAGAACATTACATGACACAAAACAAAGATTACCAATCATATTTTTTTAACTTTTAAAATCAAGGAATTTTTATTTGAAACATTTTTTATTTCAGCTGTTTGGGGAAAAAGTTTAGGGAAATAGATTTTATAATTACCTACATTGTCCTGTAAACTGAAGGTAGCATTACTATTTGATTTTTTTTTATTTTCTAAGTTTTTTTTTTAAATTCTTGTGGAATTTTAATAGTTTAAATTTATATTATTAAATTAAAAATAGAACTAGGGAGGAAGCATTTGAGATCTTGCTCCCTGGCATATGTCATCAGTTTGGTTCAAATAAATTCTTATAAAAATGCAAAAAGTAAAATAGAACTAGGGAATACCAGATTTACCAATTCTGGGAGTTTCTGTGTTTTGAAATGTTGACTAACAATAGATAATTTCCTGAAAAAAATTTGCAGACTCATCTTCCTGAAACATCAGAGAAAACTGAACCTTAATAGTGGTCAGTCATTAATCCCATTGATATGGTTCCCTCTCCTTTCCTCTCTGAAACCGATAAAAATACATTTTTAAAAAAGATTTAGACAGTTGGAACATGTCTGTTTGTGAATACCTTTGGTTTCCAAGGTAACTGACTTAGAAACTAGTGTATTAAAAATACAGTTGCCCCTTGAACAACACACATTTGAACTACACAGGTCCACTTATACATGGACTTTTTTCAATAAATAAATGTTAATGTATTTTTTCTCGAATTTTCTTAATAACATTTTCTTTTCTCTAGCTTATTTTATTGTAAGAATACAGTATGTAATACATATAACATATAAAATGTGATAATCAACTGTTTATCTTATTGGTAAAGTCTTCTGGTCAGCAGTAGGCTATTAGGAGATACGTATTTCAGGAGTCAAAAATTATGTGTACATTTTCAGCTGTGCAGGGAGGGGAGTGATAATTGGTGCCCCTGACCCCAACACTGTTCGAGGGCCCACTGTACTTTAAAGTACTTGGCACTAACATATTCTTTTAAGAAGTATTTTACAACATTGAAGAATTTTTGTACCTATCTGAGAAAACAACATATTCCAACATGGCCCACCTAGAACTCTAAGTAACCAGTCCTTTGACATAGAAAGCCTTTTAAACAGTTCTTTCACAGAGAACAGTGACATTAGGAAACATAATTTTTTCCCTAAACATGTCAATTTTTACTGAAAATCAGAACTTTATTTTTATAATAGTGTACCCCATTTATCAGTAGAGGAGGGGATGAATTCATGACTTTTTTTTATGTGCTTACCCAAGTTGCAAATCACTAGTTAACAGCATAGAGTGAGAAGTTACACTGCTTATTTTTTCAAAATACATCTCAGTTTACTACCATATTGTGATTAAAATAATTACAACAAATATTAAATAATATATGTAAAGCACTTAGCATATTGCCTATTATTATTCTTATGTAGAAAGATGTAAATGACCAAAAACGTGAATTTTTATCTTAAAGAAGTGGCTTCCATCCACATAAGGTTTCCCAGTATTCTATCAAGTAAGAGATAGGACATAACTAGAAATTGTGCCCATTCAATCAAATTCTGGAAGTAGGCATATTATTTTCTCCTAAATTGTTTTCAGCCACTATAGCTTTGGACTTTCAAATACAGATTGTTATTAGGTTTTTAAATCACACAGATTCTCTCCATCACCTCCTTCTGCTACTTGCCTTTGGGAAAATTTTTTAAAATAGCAAATTATTCTATATCATCTTTGGGAAAGTTTTGGTAATAAGATTATAAATCTCAGGTAATGTATTATATATGAACTAGAGGCCAAGTGCACAAAATTCATGCACGGGGGGCAAGGGGGTGTCCCTCAGCCCAGCCTGCACCCTCTCCAATCTGGGACCCCTTGAGGGATGTCCAACTGCTCAGTTAGACTCAATCCCACTGGTAGATCAGGCCTAAGCGGGCAGTCGGACATCCCTCTCACAATCCAGCACTGCTGGCTCCCACTGCCCTCCCCTGAAAGCCTGGGTCCCTCCCAACTGCCCTCCCTTGCTGGACATCTTGTGGTAGCCATCTTGTGTGTTGGAGTGATGGTCAATCTGAATATTACTCTTTTATTAGATAGGATAGAGACCTGGTGCATGGGTGGGGGCCAACTGGTTTGCCCTGAAGGGTGTCCTGGATCAGGGTGGGGATTCCCTTGGGGTGTGGGGCGGCCTGGGTGAGGAGCCTGTGGTGGTTTGCAGGATGGCCATGCCCTCCTGGCAACCCAAGCAGAGGTCTGGGGATCTGGGATTTATTTATCTTCTACAATTGAAACTTTGTAGCCTGGAGGGGAGCCAAGCCTTCTGCTGGCTCCATGGCGGCAGCCATTTCTGTTGGGATTTATGTATCTTCTATAATTGAAACTTTGTAGCCTTATGCGGAGGCCAAGGCAGGCCAGGGCTGCAGAAGCTTGGCTTCCTCCATTGCCATGGGCAACCCTAGCCTCCTGCTCTCTCCAGCTCTGTGGCTGCCGCCATTTCTGTTGGGATTTATCTTCTATAATTGAAACTTTGTAGCATTGAGTGGAGGCCTGGGCCGGCAAGGGCAGGCAGGAAGCTTGGCTTCCTCCATTGCCAGGAAAACCCAAGCCTCCCTCCTCGGGTTTATTTGCATATTCCCTCCTGATTGGCTGGTGGGAGTGGCTGGTGGGCATGGTTTGTCGGTGTAGCGGAAGTATGGTCAATTTGCATATTACTCTTTTATTAGATAGGATTCTAGTTACTCACCAATTACTAGTTATAATTAACATAAGTTTGCAGAATGATTCACCCTCTGCCAATTTTTATTCATGTACTTTATAAATGCAATATATTTGAATCTGATTTTTGTAATTTAAATAGCAGTTGTTTGTATTCAACTTCCAGCTGGAGAAACTCCTTTGTAATGCATTTGTGATCCAAGTCATTACCAAAAACTGTGTAACTATAAATGAGATAAAATAGAAGTAGTGGTTTTATGTGAAAGCTATAGATTGGTGTCTGATCTAGTCCCCTAATTATGCATTTAATAAGCCTATTAAAATTCTACCTAGAGGTCCTGGAATTATTATCTCTCTTTTTTTAATGTCATTGTTTTATAGATGAGTTGCTAAATGAAAAAAAAGAGAAAAGTGCTAATAGAGGAAGTTGGCATAGAGAATTGTCACAGTACTCAGCTCTTTTTATCTTTTTCTATATATAGTTTTAAAATATTGTTCAGGTCAGCTGATATGTAAGCAGTGGAGTGTTTTTTCATATCATCTTTCTTTCCCAATCATTTCAATAATGTTTTTGATGAATTAGTATATATAAGGGAAACAACAAAATTAGCACCAAGTTCTAGTATCAAATTGAGAATTGAAATTGCTAATTTCCCAGATATTTTTAATATATTGCTAATCTCAAGACCAGGACTAAATTGGTATTCTAGGACTAAAGTGGTAAATTTTTAATAGAGATATCTCTTATGGGCAAATCTTATTATAACATAGTAGAATATCATTTATTCTTTGAGGGTGTAATTTATTCTATTTAAATATAAGCCCTGTAAAGGAGATGTGTTCATCTATTTTTACTCTACGTACATAAATATGTCTGCTACACTCTAGTCAGTAGATGTATATTCAGAAGCCAATATGCCTAGACTCTCACTTTCCTTCTGTAAATGATGAATAATATTGACAAATGGCAGTTAAAAATCTGCAAGAGAGCTTAACTATTGAATACTAAATCATTCTATCACTAACTCTGTGTTCCAGTGACATTTTCTAGATTTAAAAAGAAACATTGTTTCTACATTTAAAAATACATATATTTTGTGCTTTTGCAGCAATGTAAGCAAATGTGCACTTGAAAGAAAATTCACAATGCAGCCACAAATAATTCCCTGTAAGATTCAAAGTGCCATTTTCAAAACCAGTTCAATTTTCAGAATAGAATATTTAAAACCTCTTCTCTGCCAGACTTTACATTCCACATGTTTGGTACAATTAAAATAGAAGAGTGGTGGATTGGAACTCTTCCATCTATATTTTGGAAAAACATATTCACTCACCTCAATTTGTCAGTGTGCGTTTAGAGGTAGGTCATTATGCAGTAGAAAAGGAAGAAGAAGGCAGCTCTAACTCATGTGACTGACATTTACCGAACATGGCCATTAATACAATTTGGCAGTGACCTTGGCAGCATTACAGGTAATCTCCTTGCAGGGATAAACTATTTGAATTATATTTCTACCATGTTAGGCTCAAAGAGAATTCTCTTTGGAACTTTACCACTTAATTTTCTTTTATCCTAACAAAAATAGTTTTAAATCATCCCTTAATGATTTTCTGTTTCCTTTTGCTCTCTCAAATGACAATCCACTCCCATGCATTGTTGCTGTCATTTTTCTGTCATTATGGGAGACTGCTATATATTTGGTAGCACATTCATAAAGGGTTGAGTCAATTTTATTTTTACTGTAGGCATAAATTTGTGGTCAAATTTCATTATACTACTTATAAAAAAGTTCTAAAAAGCATAAAACATATAGAGAGATGTAGCTTGAAAACTCGATGCTGAAGAAAAATTTTTATTATGCTTTATAAACCTTCAGTTTCATAATTACTATTTAGGATTTATTTAGGTTACATAAGATAAAACATGGATTTTTGTCACAACTTCTTAGATTTCGCAATAAAAGATTCAGGTGCATCATTGCTAATTTCCTACTTCAGCTGAGTTGGTTAGATAAGAAGAGAGCTGAAGTACATAGAAAATTCAGGTAAATGAATAGAAAAGATCATGACAAGTAGTAAAGTTATAGTCTTATAAAAATATTCTACTGCCATTGTATCTCATATTTAGTAATAGTATGTACTGAAATGCTTGTAATAAAGACATTGCACATAATGGAGGTTGGGCTTGTAAAAAGCCTGTAAGAGTTCAGACTTTCTTAGAGTTGCTTTTGCATCATCTTTCAATACAGGAAATGAACAATGACTATAAAGGAAGAGCATTTTCCCCCATAATGTGGATCCATTTTTTAAAAATCTATTTCTTCCTGAACTGTTTCTAGGATCTTTTACAATTTGAACCAGCTGTTAATAACAGCATTTATAGGTACCATTGACACTGGAGGATATGACAATTCTGGTTCAGTGTTCATTATTGTAATGTACATTCTAGTTTAAACTGTATAAGCAGCCCAAATTAGTTAATTTCTGGAATTAAAGCAAATTCACTGTTCATTGGTCATTAACATTTTTGCAAATCACATGTATGTATGTGTATGTAGAGCATTAGAAAGCTGCTTCCAATTAATGGGTCATTATAAGTGCCTGAGGTGAATTATTTTCACACATAAAACCCTTAAGAAATATGTGATAAGAAGGACATAGAAATTTACTAGGTAAGGCATGTTCAGTAAATTAGAGCATACTGCATTTCTCATCAGTTCACCTGTAAATGTAACCATTAGCAACATCAATTTTTAATTCATGGTCAAGCTGATTTACATAGTAAAAATTCCTTATGTTTATATTACTAGGCTTACTCCAAATGGAAAATTAGAGGTATCTTATCCCTAGCTATAAATTATAGTTAGATGGTTGATGTAGCTTACAACACTGTTTGAAGTTGTAGCTATAGGGAAAAGAGTTGTCCTTGAGATAATTGTAAACAGTAGTACATTAAGAAATAAAATTTAAATCAGAGATGAAAGTTACTAAGCATTTTTGGTGTATTATATGTAAGTTATAAATAGCAACATATTTTAAGCCAATTTTCAAAAGATGTAGTGGAAGAGCCAAACAAACAACATGAAACATTCTTTTCTAGTGAGAATAAAACTTTTCGGTTTATTTTTACATGGAAGCTCAGTTCATAGATGTATTGAATTTGATATATTTCACTACCAGCTGACTTAGGACTTGGACATAAATTTAAAAACTAGATGACGAGGATGAACACATTTCCTCAGCATTTTGTCAGGCCTCCTAACACATGCAGCAGTGGAGCAGAGAAATAAGAGTTTGAAATATGGAGTCAAGTTCCCTTATCTCAAAACCTAGTTTTGCTGCTTATCTGCAGTGTAAAGTAGGGCATGTTCTGTATTTTTTTTCTGTGTCTTGATTTTTTTATGAACAGAAATATAATATGAAGTATAATCATGAGAGCACAAATTTATCCAGGTATAAGATCCAATTGAAATAATAGAAATAGTATTTCTGGGACATGTTCATTTAATGTTACCACTATCACTAGAACTTTTGAATAAAGACTATAAGGTGGGCCTTCAGTAATAACATTTCTAAAGGAAATGAAGGATAATCCAGGGAACCACAATTATTAACTGTCTTATATACAGGCTTAAACATACTCAAGGAAAAATCACATTATACAATTATACAATGACACAGCATCACTAAAAACTGATCCAATGAAAATACTTAAACCTTTACTGTGGAGTGTGATGGAGAAGAAGATATAATATCAACCTTCCAAGGCTTCAGATTTTGTGCTGTAAGATGTCCTTATTCATAAATTGGGAAAATATCTTCTAAACCACACTGATTAGAATGGTAGCTGAAGGAATAGTGAAATGAATAATTTATTCATTAAATTTCAAAATGCCAACGAGTCTTGTGGAAAGAGAGTGTGGAATGTCTGGCCCTTGAAAGATAGTATCAGAACTCAGCATGACCTTGGTAAACTGGAGAAGTGGTCAGAAATCATGAAGCCAAGGAGAAACAAATGCTTTAAATACAAAACAGAAGAGTGGCTAGAAACAAATCTGACAAGGGGGAAATGCAAAATTGAAATAAATGAAAAGGTAAACATTTGTAAAATTTATACAATGTGTAGATAATACAAAAATATATTTGATAAAAGTAGACAAAGGAGGTTTTTTTTTTTAACATATGTATGTAATTTGAGACTCCAGAGCTAATGGCAGATATGACTTAAAGTGAAGAGCCACAAAGATGGGGGGAAAAGAGGAAGTAAAGCAAGTAAAAGTTAACAAAAATAGGTATCATTCAATACACAATCTTCAAGTGTATGAAATGAGGCCACGATCACCAATTGTTGTTCTCTGCACAAGGCTAGAACAAGAGGAGTGGACATAAAGTATGCCGTGAGGGATTAGGTATAAGTAAGAATTTCCTGAGAGTGAGAGTTGTGAAATATCAAAATAGGTTACTGAGGAAGGTTATGTTGCTCCTTTTCCGGAAGGCCTTAAAAATAGGAGAGGTGGAATCTTTGTGAAATAATTTGTGTATGGCATTATCTGAAGGAGGGAAAAATGATCTGACCTTAGATGGCCTCTGCCAGTATTAATATTGGGTATTTCTACTCTCACTGTGACTGAATGAAAATATAGCAATGTATTTTTAAAAATGTTTTGCTCTTTTCTGACATGGCAAAATTTAGATAAATTTTAAAAATGTATTTTATTGTTGAGAGTATTATAGATGTCCCCCATTTTCCCTCTTTGCTCCCCTCTACCCTAGATAATTTTTTTTTCTTGGTTAATCCTCACCCAAGGGTATTTTTCCATTGATTTCTTTAGGGAGAGTGGAAGAGAGAGGGAAAGACAGAGAGAACCATCGATGTGAGAGAAACATATCGACTGGTTGCCTCCTGCACAAGCCCTGGCCAGGGCCTGGGTCGGGTAGGAGCCTGCAACTGAGATACATGCCCTTGACTGGAATTGAACCCAGGACCCTTTGGTCTGCATGCCAACACTCTATCCACTGAGCCAAACCAGCTAGGGCTAACCTAAATAAATTTTTTAATGGATCTCATAAAGATCCAGCTTAAGGCAAGTGAAATTTCTAAGCTTATCCTAAAATTTTCCATAATAAGTTTAGGGAGACATTTATTAAATATTCATCTTAACCAAATTTCCAAAAAACTTTAATAGTGACTGTGCTACAGAAATTGTTTTCCAGTTCATAAAATATAAAAGAACATTTTAATATAATTTTGAATTTTAGAATCTCAGGAATGTGGCTAAATAATGACTAGGTGTGTTAACTATGTATTAGTTGATGGTAATGTCCACTTTTCTAGCATCTAAAAATAATGTTAGCCTCTACATTTCTCAGAACTCTTTAATTACCAGATCCACAGACAGGCAAGAGTGACACTGATATAAAAATTGTTCCTGAGGTTTCTTCACTGAAAGGCAGTATTGCCAACAGGTACTTTCTTACTGAATTAGAAATTTTAAAGATTTCCTGTTTGTCAAAAACCCTCTTAAAGTGCATAGATTACAGAAGAGCTATCACTTTGTACTGTGAGCTGCCCGGCATCTCAAATTGAATTCAGGCTTGGATATAATGTGCCATTGTTGATTACGGAATTGTTGGATGGCTCCAACCCACTGTGTGCTCATCAACTGGCACAATGACATATACAAATACCCAAATGAGTATATACGTACCTACATCTGTACCACAGTGTTTTGCCTATGGATGTAGGAGAAAAGTCTGATATATGCTTAAAATATATCACCTATTACTTCCTCACACTCTGTAGCTTCTGCTAGAGTGAGGCTGCACCATACATTGTGGAAGAACTGGTGTGAACGTCTGCAATACACCAAACTATGTGATTTTTCTTCAACAATTATAACTATATTGCCAATTATGTCAACTGTTTTTATATAATTAATTAGTACATTTTATTAGGTGTGTGTAGTATAAAGCTGATAGCCATAAAATTACTTCTAAAATAATATATTTAAAAAGCTTGAATCGCACAATTATACCCAGAGGTCTCAAACACAAAGAATTCTAAAGAAGTAGGTAAATGTATTAAATTCTAAAGTGGAAACTCCACTGCATATAGAAGAATATTGTAGTAGACCATAATTTGAGGAGAGGAAGGAGAAGGAAGAGCAAGAGGAGGAATAGAAAGGGGGTGGGGAGTTAGTGACCAGGGTAATACCAGGGTGGAGGAGGTCTGGGTTAGAAACCTACCCAGGGCAACTGGAAGGAGAGCCAGAAGATGCCCCACGCCTGGAAACAAGATATCTGTAAATGCTGTGTAATCTCATCTTCATCATAAATGAAGTTGACTCTCCTGACTCATCCTCAGGAAGACATCTGTCTTGATGGTATTTTTCCCAGGGGTTGTAATGTAGATGCGTTGATTTCCATGCATTCACCTGGTTTTCCTTATGCACAACCACATTTCTTTGTAGAAGTCTGGAGGGCAGACTGCTGGTGCTGATCAGACAATAAATTCTGATATTCTGATGACTAATCTCTAACTCATGTTTCATTGCATTCCCCTATTAGCACAGAGAAGTAAACTCCTTTTGCCCCCAAGAATATGAGAATATTAGATGAATTAAAGAATGCCAACTTCAAAAGTACTTCTTAGATCTCTCTAATTCCCTCTGAACATTGCATTTTCTGCATAGAATTTTAACTTTAAAGTCCTTTTTTGAATATTACCTTAAAGCATGGAGAAGCAGCAGAATATATGGTTCAAATACAAGTCTGGGACTGGACTTATAAGGGTTAAAATTATAGCTCTAACATGAGCTGTGTGATCCTGGGCATGTAACTTAACCTCTCTGTCCTTTTCTGTAAAATGGAAATGGTAATAGTGCCTTCCTCATGGGCTGATAATGAGGATTAGAGTTAATATATGTAAAGCTTTTAATGCCACAGTATTTTATAATTTGTAGCTATTATTCATTAAAATTCTAAATATGATCAGTGGCCCAAAGTTAACCTTGGTCTTAACTGCTTATATTGCTTGAAGCTGGAGTGAAACAACTCTTCAATGCAAAAAATTATTGTTTTTCTAGGACTGTATCCTGGAGAAGCATGCTGATCTCATTTTGTCTTACACCTTTATTGAATTTATACCACTTAGGAACTTGAAAAGGCCCTTTAGAAATTGAACCAAGCTCCCTTTAAAAGTCTGAGGAAAATGAGACTCAAAGGAGTTGACTGGCACAAAGACATGCAGCCTGTGGGTGGCAGAACACAACCAAGGGCCTGATTCCAAAGAGCTTCCTTTCCACTGCACTCCACCACTCCTTGGTGCCTTGGGCTTTGGAAACATATTGCACCAAATGCTAAATATTTTATTAATATTTTTACTTCAAAAGAGCAGCAGTTTTCTGCACCTGATACTAGGTTTGTGTTTCTTTGTAAAGCTAAAAGAATACTTTTTCATTGTTTGATCAATTATTCAACAATACTGTTATGTTTTCCCAGAGCCAGGCGTTGAGTTTAAGTGTTGGTTTGAGCCACTTCAACAGTGCAGTGTATTCTTCAGAGGGAAGAAGCTTGTTCATTTCTTTAAAGTTAGCATTTCCCAAAGGCTATTCCAGATAAATTTTAAAATACTCCAGATTCCAGAAACTAATATATTGAAGATTATGAAAAGTCCTAAGGCAGAAGATGGCGGCATAGGTAAACACCTAAACTGCTGCCTCGCACAACAGTTTCAAAACTACAACTAAAAGACAAAATGGACATCATCCAGAACCACAGGAAAGCTGGCTGAGTGGAAATTCTACAACTAGAAGGAAAGAGAAAAGCACACTGAGACACAGAGGAGCTGCAGGAGGCAGAGGTACTGACACGCACAGAGATGGCGGGCAACTGAGTGCGTGGCTGGCTTTCTCAAGCGGGAAGGAGACAAAAGCTCCCAACTGCACTGAACTCCAGTTCCGGGTGAGAATCTGGGGACCCAGACTCATTAGAGGAGAAACTGGACTGTCTGGCAGCATGCAAAACTTGAGGCAGCTTTCTCTCAGAGGTGCTTGCAGCAATTACTATGGGACACTGAGACACAGGGGCCTATTAGAACAGAGCTGATGGGGAAACCAATGCTGTCTGCTCTGCCCTGAGACTCTGCTCCATCCAAGCTGAGCACAGAGGTGTTTGCAAGTCTGGTCTCATAAGTGTGTCTCCAGCACAGAAGTTCTCCCAGCATACACACAGCTGATCCTCACAGCCAACTGGCCTGGAGGTCAATTCCTCCCAGTGATAACAACAACAACCAAGGCTTAACTACAACAAGACTGTGCACACAGCCCACAAAGGGGTGCACCAAGAGTGTTCACCTCAGGTAACTGGGGAGTCTGAGCCACTGGGCCCTATAGGACAACTACCACACAGAGCCACTCTATCAACTCAGGGAAGCAGCCAAAATGTGGAGACAAAGGAACAGGTCACAAATGAAAGAAATGGAGGAAAGCAAATGACTGGATAGAGAGTTCAAAACCACGGTTATAAGATTTTTCAAGAATTTTCTAGAACAGGCCAATAAATTTAGCAAGATCCTCAAGGATATGAAAAAGGACCAACTAGAAATTAAACATACACTGAAATAAAAAATATTATACAGAGATCTAACGCAGATGAGAGAATCGCAAGAATCAAGTCAAAGATTTGAAATACAAAGAAGCAAAAAACACCCAACCAGAAAAGCAAAAAGAAAAAAGAATCCAAAAATATGAATATAGTGTAAGGAGCCTCTGGGACAACTTCAAGCATACCAACATCCGAATTATGGGGGTGCCAGAAGAAGAGAGAGAGCAAGATACTGAAAACCTATTTGAAGAAATAATGACCGAAAACGTCCCCCACCTGGTGAAAGAAATAGACTTACAAGTCCAGGAAGCACACAGAACCCCAAACAAAAGGAATCCAAAGAGGACCACACCAAGACACATCATAATTAAAATGCCAAGAGCAAAAGACAAAGAAAGAATATTAAAAGCAGCAAGAGAAAAACAGTTACTTACAAGGAGCACCCATACAATTGTCAACTGATTTCTCAACAGAAACTATGTAGGTCAGAAGGGAGTGGCAAGAAATATTCAAAGTGATGAATAGCAAGAACCTACAACCAAGATTACTCTACCCAGCAAAGCTATCATTCAGAATTGAAGGTCAGACAAAGAGCTTCACAGATAAGAAAAAGCTTAAGGAGTTCATCACTGCCAAACCAGTATTATATGAAATGCTGAAAGGTATTATTTCAGAAGAGGAAGAAGAAGAAAAAGATAAAGATAAAAATTATGAACAACAAATACATATCTATCAACAAGTGAATCTAAAAATCAAGTGAATAAAAACATCTGATGAACAGAATAAACTGGTGAATATAATAGAATGAGGGGCATAGAAAGAGAGTGGACTGACAATTCTCGGGGGGAAACGGGTGTGGGGGGTGCAGGAAGAGACTGGACAAAAATCATACACCTATGGATGAGGACAGTGGGGGGGGGGGGTAAGGGCAGAGAGTGGGGTGGGAACTGGGTGGAGGGGAGCTACCGGGGAGAAAAGAAGAACAATTATAATAATCTGAACAATAAATATTTATTAAATAAATAAAAAAGTCCTGTAGCAAAGAAACCCATTTTCCTAATTTTATTTTTTTTTATTTCCTGTCCCCTGCCCTTTTTATTATTATTATTATTTTCTTTTTGAGGCATAGCTTGTTAGCATCCTTAGGAACTAGTGATCTTTGGCATCCACTTCCATATTTCTCAAGAGATTCATAAGCTTGCTTCTACAGATGGGAGCTTTCTTTTTGGATAGTAGGTTTCAGAGAATCAGGATAAAAAACTGTCCATTTCAGCATCTTCTGATCCATAGTAGCATGATCTTTTTTCCAAGGGAAGTACTGTAATACTTTCCATGTAGTGGTATCTGCCAAGGGTGACTTGGGCTATCCTTGAAAATAGCCTGGAGCAGAATGTGTAGACATGCTGAGATAAGGAGGCTTCCTCCAGGCCTCAGTCCAGGCACCACTGCAGCTAGCATGCTTGGATGGAATGGAGGAAACCTTCTGTTCCTCTGAAAACACCTCTATTCCTAGCTCTTTGACCATTTCACTTTCCATATCCCCTCAGTTCTAAACATGTGGAGAAAGAGATAAAGAAAGGTGATGAAATGAAAAAAGAAACGGAGTGTGGAATGCTACAAATAGAAGAAACCTGCATTTCCATGCCTGCTTTGTATGCAGTTATGACTAGGGTTTTGCAAGGGAAAGAAAGTGTCTTCCTTAGGTCATTTTACAAGATAGAGAGGGAGGAAAGTGAGTATGCAGTGTTAAATATTGGTTAGCATTGAGAACAAAGCCAAACAGCTGTGTTGGTTTTTGTTAGAATAAATATCTATATCATGATTCATTTTGGAAAGGAGAGAAGATAATTTTGATGTTTTTTTTTTTTAATTTCAAATGTATGTTTCTTTTTTAAGGGCACTTGGTCAATTGCAAATGAAAATAGATTTGTTAATTTAGGTTTTTTAATTATAAAAATTATTTTAAAACTGACGAATTATGCTCACCAAATATGGAATAAAAGGTCAAATTTATGCCACTCCCCCAAAAAATGACGGGGAAGGGAGAATTGAAAATGTATACCCATTATTTCTTAAGTTATATTGCATAGGAAGTTTTGACCCTTCCCCTTACTTAAAATACTATAGTTTTTAATTAGATGTTTCTGTTTTACATTTATAATTAATGTGTCTGCTGTCCTGTACTCTAATTTCCTACATAAATAATCATAATTCTTAAATTTTGTGGGGTTTTTTCTTCTTAAAAATGCCTTAATTTAAAAAATACTAGATGATTCAAATTGTCTATTCATTCTGAGTTGGAAATTAATCTGTTTGGCTTGAGGCTATATAGCTTACTCTCATTAGATGGTTATGTCCAAAGATATGTGAATATTTCCTATATAGTGAGACACTGGGATTTTCAAATATTGCTGAGATCTTAATCAAAACTGTGCTGATTGCTTGGGAGTTGAGCCCTATGAGAGAGAAAATAAATCAACCTAATCCAATGACTCAGTTGCATTAATAATATTTTTAAATTATTTGTTTCTAAGAGATAAAAGGAATGATTTAAAAAATATTCTATATTTTACATTTGTAGAAAATTTGTATTGTATTTGTCAGATTACTCATGGTGCTATCTATATTTAGCATTGCAAAATGAACTTATTTCAGCCTGTGGGCATGGCTTCTATGAAATAGTCCACATTTTCAGGGAAGACACACCTTTGGATTGAATTAATATCAATTTAGAAAGCTTTTGCATTATTATATACTCATATTATATTCTCAGTGCTTTAAAGTATTTATAACTTTTATAAAATTATATAATATTGAAATAAAGAAAACAAGTTATCATAGTAAATTTATGAAATTGAATTGTGTCCAACTGAATTTTTACAGGTGAATGTGGCTCTGTTTTTTATTTGCACTCCACAACCCCATCATAGAATATATGCATTATTATTCCCATTCTGTAAATGAGGAAACTGAGGTTTAGGAAATCATGAATTAGCCAAGTTTGTACCTCCAATGACTTGAGTGCTGGAGTAGTTATCCTACTAATACTGTCTGGCTCCATCCATGGTTTAGATCTCTCCTCACATGTCATCTTCTCAAATAACCTCCCCTGATATCACTGTCCACCTCTGCCCTTGCCTGTTCAGTTACTGCCTAGCCTATTCTACTGTGGTATTTGCTTTACAGCACTCCTCTAAAATCATCCTATTAGTGTGCTTGTTTATTGCCTCTTTAAAACTTGTTTTGTGCAGACCAGGACCTCTGTTTGGTTCATAGTGTTGTCCCTGGCACCTACTATCAGGATTGACACTTTTATGTCTCTGTGACTAATGACCAAGTTTTTACATTGTTAGCTGTAATGTTAAGCATCGTGATTTAGGCTCATGGTCTCCAGTGAAGTCAACTTAGACAGGATTTGCTTGCCTACGTGGTCCAAGGTGAAGCTTACGTTTAAACCCTGTGATGCAAATACACCAAACACATACAGTTACATGTAGCTCATTGGTTCCAGAGCTGGGGCAGGGAGCCTGCATTGTGTCCTGTTAGAAGATCTGCACCACATACATGCACCTTAATCTCATTTCTGACATTGAACTCTCACCCTCAGCACCAACGCTGACAAAAGTTCTGAAGTATTAAAACCATGTGTTACACAGCCCTGGCGTGTTTTACAGTGACCGGGGCAGTCGTGTGGAATCCTCTTGTCCTGAGTTATGCACAGATAAAGGGAGGATATCGTTTTGAGAGGAATGCTACAACTACAAAGTGCATCCTGAAGGCCATTTAGCTCACAATGAAGGTCTGTGTTTTAAAATAGCACTATAACAAAGTAACTACAGAGTTTTGGCAAGGGCTTCAACTATTTATAGAACTAAGTAAGACACAGTAAATAGTGCCACACTACCCAGTTCTCCTTTGCCATAATCCCAAACTTATGAGCAGCACTGTAATTATATTTTTCTACTTAAAAAAAAAAATCATAGTAGCCATTATCAGTTTAACCATACGGAAGCTCAGTCTGAGATTTCTTTTCTAAATGCATAGTTTTGATTTCCAACAGCTGCACAAGGTCTTTAATCATATATTATCTTTATGAAGCCTTTTTCTAACATATGTTAATTGGCTGTTTTCTGTGACAAATTATGAGCTCTTACTTTGATGAGGTTCAATTGCAATCATGTTGGAGTCGAGTATGTAGAGTTTCCACCCCTTCTGGTTCCTCAAACCACTACAAACATCCGCACGTCACTGCAGTGCTGAGTAATGGCAGGATTTGGGCTGGCTGATTTCACTACAGATTTTTTTTTCCCACAGGATATTTTCAGCTTCTTTGTACTAAATCTGTTGCAGGGTTTGCCCTTTTTAGCAGAAGCATGCTCTAAAATTAACATCAAATCTTATTGGAGATTACAATAATACAGTGAGAAATATTTCATCATACAACACCCCAGCGTCTGTTTTGCTTTACTAAAATTTTTAGGCCATTTATTATACATTTTTAAAAGTCAGTTAGTTGTGAGGTTGGTAAGTATTTTCTAAATCATCAGCCTTTTGTAATAACTATTTTGAATTTTCCTCTTTTGAGAACAATTACTTATTGAAATGATCATGTATATATTGAGCTCTCATAACGAAAATGCAAATACTGTTTTTTTCTAGGTGTCCCAAATATCAACATGTTAAAGATTCCATTGTATTTTTTTGTTTGCAGTTGCATCTGTTGGTCAAGTAATAAGAAGAATTACATGTTCTATCCAGGTTAATATCCTATAAGGTGCATAGCATCCATTCAAGCTCTCTATCCTCATGTCAGTTTTTAATGTAGGATTAAGATGAACAGATATGTTCTGATCCGTCTGCTCTAAGAACTGTGATAGATAGCCTGCATCAGATACCAGCAGATGATCAGTGATATCTATAATTAGAATAGATATAAAAAATGCAGTGCGTTTGTTTTGATTCACAGGGAAGTAGTCAAGGTAATTGATTAAGGCCTTCAGAAATGGTGTCATCCAGAAGTCACATTGGGATTTATTTAGCTGTGTTTCTGCCCAGACCTCTAAGGTAAAGGGCTCCATGAACTGTGTTTCTCCAAAGCTAGAGCTGGGGGGTCCAATCTCCATACAGGTGTGAGAGTTTAAAATAAGATGTGCCAGATGTGAATAGGAGCCACTCCTCCTCGTGAGGCAGTTTTTAATCAGCCATTTCCCTGGAGTAGCACACAATCAATGAGCTCTAAGTCCTGAGGCTACCTGCGCTCAGAGGAAGGCCTGGAAACATCATTACAGAACTTGCGATGGAGCATATGTGAAAAAATTAGAGCAGAAATTAAGGGGAAGAAAGGTTAACTTCAGAAGTCTTACTTTGGTACTTCTCTTTTGGAGGGTCATAAAGAGATAATTTCAAATATTAAAAAAGGGATGTTAAACTGAACTAAATGCCAATACTATATAAAAAATCATCAGAAATAAGTCAGATAAAAGTTATTATTGATTTATGTTAGCTAGAACTGTTTAAACATGCATATTATTTTGGGTCCATTTCAGCACCAGTAAATAAATAGAAAGTTGTGTGTGTTTTTCATGAACAACACCACAGCCAGAGAGAATGGCTTCAGGAGTCCTGCCACTATCAAGTCACTTGGTGCAGTGTCCCCAGTTAGTGTACACAAGGAAATTTAGTTCCACTTGATAAGACGCATACTTAATTGGCTTTAAGAAAATAAACCAAGGTAAAGAATGATGTGTAAATGAAATGGAGAACGTGGACCTTGACTGTATGGAAGCCCATGAGCCATGTGGCTTAATTGGGGCCAGTTGGGATCACTTAATGATTGCTGTCAGAAGATCAGATTTAATTCTCCTTATAAGAAGACCACAGTGGGATAGAGTTAAACAAATTGCCGTCAGAGGTTTCAGATGAACAAAGCCTTAATTAGGTTGATTAGGATGCTATAAAAGAGATGAAGAGTAATAGAAAAATTGATGAATCACTGGGTTTCATGTTGAGCCATATATAATAGCAATGTCTGTATTTTGAGAAGTAGGATTATGGCATTTTGAATATTATATATATATATATATATATTAGCATGGAAGGTTCTTATGTAAACTTTCTAAATTTCTGAAGTATAACTAGAGACAAAAATAAATGACATTCCATGTAAATAGCAGATGATTTATCAAGCATATTATCCATAAGGTATAATAAAATATTGGCAGAATTGTCTTTCTTCTCATTTCAAGTCATCTGTAAATGTTAAATAAATTGGGAAGAGAAATAACAGGCAAATTATTTTCAAGTACATAAGTTTTCAATCATTTAACATAATATTTTAATACATTATAAACAAAGCCTTTACTTAGACTGTCCTTTTAACCATATCACAAACGTAATAATGTGATTATTTACTGGTGGTAATATTCAGGACTACTCAGGTGTCTTAAAATGTATTCTTATTGTTTTATCTACATATTATGAAAAACTAAAATGTGTTTCTTTTTCCATTTGCTGTACTTTTGCAGGAAAATGCTCTCTCTGCACACACCCACACACACCCACATAAATGTATCAGTAAGGCTGAAAGGGGTGTCCAATACATACAGAGTTTAGAGAGAAAAAATTTATACAGTATCTGCATTTTAATAATGAAATATGATATATTAAAGAAAGATTAAGAAAATAATGAACATAAGATTTTTTTCTGACAAGTTCAAGAAATGCCTGGGAATTCAGATTCTTGTCATAATAAGAAGAAAATGTATAATAGCAATGTCGCCCACTTAAAGCCTAGCTTGCTTTGAAGGCTGGCAATTTCGTGTCACTGATATTGGTGTTGTACAGTGCTCCACTTGCTTTGTTCAATAGCAACAACAAAAAATCCAGCTGCATGTGCTCATTGAGCGGCTACAGCTGGGGAGCAAAACACATTTTGGGATGCTAACTAGTCGCTCTTGCTTTGTGATGAGGACAGTGTTGAATTCACCTTTGTGGTAAGCCCTGCCACATGACCAAGTGGCCTTTGATAGAAAACGTGGTGACTTCCCGTTGTGAAAAATTAGGAAATCAAAGATATGATAAAACCCTGAATTAATTACTTAAGATGATGTGGAAAACTAAAAACTGTGGTGTGGCTGAATAGCACGAGGCTCTTGACATATTTTAAACCATTTGGAGTTTATTTTGGCTTGGAAAATGGAGATGCTATTTAAGCTGCAATGTGAAAAAAAAATACCCAAGACAAAATATACCATGGATAACCATGGCAGGGCAGCTATGCCTCCCTCCTGTTTATTAAATTGTTTACAATGCAATGCAGTTGTTTAAAGGTATGTGTCTCCTACATTCTAGAACTGTGTAAATAAAATGATTTATGTCAGTGTTAATGGCAGGTTAGGCCCGCTTATTAAATTAATTGCAGGGGTTTTCAAAATGAGTTCCTTTTTAGCCTTATTATATTTCTGACATACATTTCATCTCCTTTTGTCCTTGGGGAAAGATATTAAAGTAGGACTAGAAGCATTAATGTGGAGTTTTCAGCAGCCATGGTCATTGGGAAAATTGATATATTTCCCTAGTTATTTCTACTTTTGCAGCCTGAAGCTCTTCTATGACTGATACTGAAGAGAAACTTCTTAATTTTTGTAAGCCTGTAAATTTTTTTCTTCATATAATGATTATTGTTAATGGATAAATGAAGCATTACCTGTTAGCAGATTTTCATCGTTAGCCCTGCAAAGTGAGGGCTCCATGGTGTATGGAAGGATCACTTGGCAGCCTTACTGTACGATGGGACTGAATTTATATTTCAGAATGGAAGCAGTCTTACAATAGTAGGCTAGGTTCCCAGTACTACTCTGTATCCAGCACTCACCTATAGTACCAGTTTAATGGACATAACCACCCTGCAAATGAAGAATTGCATTCCCACCTTTTTGTAGGATAAGGAAACAGGGGTTCCAAGGGATTAGTAGTCACTCAGCTTTTTTTTTTTTTAAATAGAGTTGCTTTTTTAAAATATATTGATTTTTTTTACAGAGAGGAAGGGAGAGGGATAGAGAGTTAGAAACATCGATGAGTGAGAAACATCGATCAGCTGCCTCCTGCACACCTCCTACTGGGGATGTGCCTGCAACCCAGGTACATGCCCTTGACTGGAATCGAACCTGGGACCTTTCAGTGCTCAGGCCGACTCTCTATCCACTGAGCCAAACCAGTTAGGGTGTCACTCAGCTTTTAAGTTCAAACCCTGAGCTTTCTGATTTCAAAATTCATTCAGCTTCCACTTCTCAGTTTAAATTATTCTTATTCATTATTTGAGATGCTATATAAACATGACAAAGGATTAAGTATCAGGTTATCAGTTATCAGTCTGCTTCTGTAGAAGCAAAAATATGAAAATGCTCTTAGTAGTAATCATTAAAAATAGCAACTGCAGCCCTGGCTGGTTAGCTCAGTTGGTTGGAGCGTTGTCCTCTACGTTAAAGGTTGCAGGTTTGATTCCCAGTCAGGACATATACCTGGGTTCAATTCCTGTTTAGGGCATGGGGCAGGGGGGGTGGGGGGGGGCGGATTGCAATCGATGTTTTTT
Organism: Corynorhinus townsendii; assembly: GCA_026230045.1. Classification (NCBI taxonomy): domain Eukaryota; kingdom Metazoa; phylum Chordata; class Mammalia; order Chiroptera; family Vespertilionidae; genus Corynorhinus; species Corynorhinus townsendii. The sequence goes on along the minus strand of JAPDVU010000012.1, from coordinate 23,450,177 downwards.
ACATCATGTTTCTCTCTCTAAAATTGATTTAAAAACATATCCTTGGGTGAGAATTTAAAAAATAGTGACTGCAGAAAATACCTGAGAGATTAAAATCTTAAATTAATTTATTAATCAACTAATAATATAATACTACTGTATGCCTGGCACTGGGGTAGTGACTGGGAATCCAAAACTGAGACAAAACGTACCTGGCCCACAGATGTTGAGGAAGAGATACAATTTCAATTGTGACAAGTGCTACAAAGGAGGACATGGTGCTGTGAGTCCTTTTAAGGGAATTTGATGTGATCGGGAGAGCACAGAATACTTCCTAAGGAGGTTAGACAGAAAGGCAGAGAAAAGTTATGGAGGTACAAAGAGGAAGGAGGAGCATCCCAGCAGAGGGAATTGTATATGCAAAGGCCCTGTGGTAGAAAGTGGTTGGCAAGTGGTATGAAGGAGCATGGCAGGAAAAAATATCACATTATTTATTATTTGTATATGTGATATTACACTAAACTTGAAGATGACTCAGAATTCATCATGTTGGCTCAAAAATGGGATAGAGAAAATAGCTATTTAGCACAATGGTATTTATCCAGCAGGAAAGAATGGCTATTCTTTTATTACCCATTAGAGGATGAGTCTTGGCTATGTGTCTTTAAAATGAACTCAGCTAGAGTAATACAGCATTCTGTATAATACATGGTAAGCTTAGACAGATATGGAGTGACTTTCAAGACCAAGGAAATATTACCCAACTCATAAGACATCACACAGTCAAGTAACAATAAGAACAATAATAATTATATCTTTTGACGTTCAGAATACCTCTTAAGGAAAAAAAAAGTAAAAGTTCTACTTGTTCCTTTTAACCAAAATATAATTAGATGTCTCATATGTCTTTCAAACATACCATAAAGTAGAAAGTTAAATGTATCTAGTTGCACCAAAATGAGCCACATTTTCCATTTCAAGTAATAATGAATCATTTAATTGTTTGAATCAGTCATACCAGACTTGCAGCAACTGGGACTTATGATCCTTTTTGTCCCTTACTAAGTTTCCAGCCTGTATTTACTTAACAGTACTAGTATAATTTCTTTTGTGATACACTGTGTTTGGTTTTCAGCCTTGAGTTTTTACAAAACATTATATGAAGATGCTAGTTGGTGTCAGTGAAAATGTGAGTGAATGAAAATGTTTTTTGCCAATACGAGTAAAAGAAAACCAGAATTCTTTTTCTGCAAATTGACATCACATATTTTAATGTTTTATCATTATTCATAGACTGTTTTTATTTAAGTGCCTGCATTGTGCTTATTATAGCAAAATACACACTTTGCAAAGATAAGTTTAGCAGGAGAGAATTAATTTCTTCCCACATCTTTTAATGTGGCATGGCAGTTTCACTCTAAGATCAAAACACATAACTGAAGGTTATGTTTAATTTCCAAATCAAAGTGTTGTGGGAAGATGATTGAAATCTGAAGATGACTCAGATCACTTGATATGTGGTTTTCTTCCTACAGAAACCTTACGGTAGACTGCCATTTCCAGGTTAGAAAGAAACTAACAGTGATGCGATTAAAATAAATAGTTTCTCTATATACTGAAAGTTTGTTAAATTACTTTGGTTCACAGTCTGAATTTTTTTAAAAGAACTTCAAGGGCTTCAATATCATAGGAATCTAATTCTATCACCCAGTCTATGTCCTCTTTTTAACCATGAGGACAAAGAAGTAATCACTTTATTTTACCAATGTTGATTTTTCAGGGCAATTTTTGTGATTTTTATTTTTTACCCAAAATATGACATATCTACATGTATTCATATGATGGCTCTTTCACTGCATACAATTCTTCATTTGCCTCAAAGAGTACATTAAAATTATGTGGCCACATTAACTCTGTCGATCTTCCTGAGGCGTAATAGTGATCGCGATATATCTTCTCCACCAAAGTGAACTTGTTGGTTTTCTCATTTCTGTTTCTTAAAGCAATCAGGCAAAAATACTAACCTAGAACTAAAATTGGTCTTTTGCAGGTATTTTAAAAATAGAAATTCAAAATTTCGTCCCCGTGTCTGGATTTCACTCATTGTCCCTTATCTGAACCTCTCCAAGGCTTCTCTGTGTGGGGTATGCAGCACAGCACACTCAGACAGTTCAGCTCAGAGAAGGAAGTGAAGAGTTTTGGTTCCCATTTTACACTTCTGGAACAGTTTAGGGAAGGAAGCACCTTTACACCTTTTATTGTTCGTGGTTGCTGACATCATATCCTTCCCTGACCAGTCTGTGCGTGTTTCCTGCCATTCTGTCAAGACTCTTCTGTGTTACTGGGAGGGATTTGTAGGAGGCTGGGAGGGAGGGAGGCGGGAGGGAGAGAGGGAGTTAGAAAAGAGGGAGGTAGAAAAGAGGGGGAAGGGAGGCGGGATGTGGGTATCACTCAAGGGAACTTGTTTATAAATGAGAGAGCCAGTGGGAGAAGGATCTTTTGCACCTATCCACACGAAAGTCTTCTCTACTTGGGTCTCACACCACTTTGCCTTCATGTGCCTGCTTATGCCAAAGTCAAAGTGAACAGAAGCCTTCCATACTGAAGTTCCCCTTTTTAGTAAGCAGCCTGATTTTATTTTTCTCATATTTAGATTGGCAAACAGAAAAACAATGCAGAAGACTGGAACTCTATAAAGTGTAACTGTGGTAGAGAATTTCTTTTTCTTTCTTTCTTTCTTTTTTTTTTTTAATTACTGATTGTTTATATGGAACTCTGTCATTTTCCAAGAATGCTTCTTTCATGTGGAAAGAAGTAGCGGCAAGCCTGCTGGAATTATTTTAAGCTTATGGTTGATTGTACATAATGGAAATTTTCAGCATAACTTGAAATTTTACTACGTGTAGCTTAGCTATTATATTCTTTTCTTCATTTGCATACAAAACAATTTTACAGATTAGTAAAGTTATATAATCTCTTTTTCATCCTCTCTAGGCTTCCTACAAATGAATACTTGAAACCAACCTTACAATATAATTTTTGCATAAAAATTAGGTTAGAGAAATTGTTATGCTAAGAAAACAGCTACTGAGCTGTTGTTGACCTTCCTAACTCTCTGAATTTTCACTGACAGCCTTGAAATGTTGTGACTCACAATCCAATGTTCTAAGCCATGTGTTCCATGACACATTTCTCCAGGAAAACAGTCACATCATCACCAACTAGCATTCTGCATATATACTTCAGAATGTAAAATTTGTGTTGTAGAAATGTTCAAAAGGCAATACTTGAAGAAATATTTATTTTTACAGTAAAAAAATTTAATTTTATTGAAATTTATACTTGCTTCTCTACATTGCATATTTCAAATAGAAAAATATATTCAGTGGCATTTTTATCAACTATTATATATATGTACATATATATATTTGACATACATATAAATGTTTTCTGGCAAAACATTTCCCATCATGTTTTGAGAATTCAAAAAAAAAAAAAAATCCTTGCTTGGCTCTTTTTAAAAAGTGTCTCTCATTACAAAGTTGTGAAATACCCGGGTGGTGATAGGGAGGAACTCTTCTAAGTTTGGTTCATCAGGAACTCTCTGTGTCTTTCTGAGGAGGCTTTTTTCTCCAGGGATGTTTCTCTACTTGTCTGGTTATTTGTATTTTGAAATCGGGATCTGTGGAAGTTCTAGTCTTGTCCGTCTTGTCATCACACTAATCTGCTCGCCCTGACCTTCCACCTTAAAGTGAATAAGCGCTTAGGCAGGCATAGTCCTGTAAGCCGATAGTGCCATGGGCCTTAGCTAAATGAAAGAAAGGAAATTGTCCCATTTGCATTTGCTGTGGATTCATGGGTTGGCTTTTCTGCAATAGAGGAAGCCTGTTCGTCTCTGTGGGGTCTTGCACATGCATGGGAAATACCATTCTAACGTGCTGCTTGCTTCTAAGGTAAGACTATAGGAAATACAGGAAAGTTGCCCAGTTGAGTGATATTTAAGACCATTTCTAAAAATAGATAAATGGACAATGGCAACAGTGAATGTATGATGCAATTGTGCTTTGTGGATTTTTTTGTATTTTAATGTGATTTAATATGTCTTAGAATAGCTAATTTTTTCATGTATGTTTGTCAAATGTATGTTATTTATATAACTCTTTAAAACTTTTGAACTACTTCCAACATTTAAAACTACCACTGGAGTAATAACTAGTTTTTGATGAGCACTGTGTGGTCATGATGTTACTCAATACATGTATTCTCAGAGGCAGGAGTGAGCTGCAGTTTAATAGAAAGGTATTGGGCAAAAGAGAATAGATGGTCTTAGTATTTAAGCAGCACCTAATCCACCAGAACTAATTATATCATAATAGCTTCTCCAATTAGATCATCAGAAAACTTAAAATTAAAAAAAATTACTCACGGTGATAAAGAATTTAGAAATTAAGTTAAAAAAAATCAAAAGAGAGCTGATGATCAGAGCCAGTATCTAACAGCTTTCCTGTTCCAATAACTTTGAATTGGAGCCAATTAATCTATTAAATAGCCAGGACATTGGATTAACATTACATAATAAACGTGGGAATTTACCAGGTTGGTCATCAGACACCAACTAAAATAAACAGGGAAATACTGAGCAATGTGTAAAGTAGTTGCATTCTTCGACATGAGATGGGATAGAATTGACGCTGTTGCTTACAAATGAAGAAGCCATTGTGGAATGCTTTCTTGTTAACTTCCACATTTCACGGCAATTTACTTTCATTACATTCAAACATTTTCAGATGTACTTTAAAACAAAGTAAAACATATTCTTTTAATACTCTGGATTTTCCGAGTTTACCTTATATTACTGATGTTCATTTCATTAATATTAATTCATGACCTAAAGATATCCAGTATATAATATCAAGTTTCTGTAATTTTGTGTCTTACTCCCCAAAGAGATATGATGTCTTTTTAAAATATTTAAATTTAGAGAACTGATGGCTTATTATAAAAAGTGTAGTTATAAATGAAATAATACTCTAATTTTTTTCTTTTTATGAATGATTATCTTCTTGGATTCTTGTACTGAAGATGTAGCTTGAGGGCTTTCAAAAGGATGAGATCTCACTGCTGATAGCTGCTGGTTATGTAAAATTAAATATCATGTATGCTTTTTACAGTGTTCTCATAGCGGTGACTTTTTAAAAATAAGATTAAAGGATTTAGATTTAAATTAGTTGACATTTACATGTATCAAATAGCACTTTCATAATAGTCCATCCTATTTGCATAACGAGGGACATTATCACCTCTGCTGTCAAAACACGAGATTGTTTTCCCTTCAGAAATGAATTAGCTGCCTACTTAGCATACACAGGTACATAAAGGTTCATTAACTCTCTGATTTAGGTAATTTTTCACAACAGAAGGGTGCAAATAGTCGCCTAGTTTTATTTTTAAAATATTAAGAAACTCTGCAAAAGATACATTTCAACTGTCGGCCTTTAAAGCATAGTTTTCATCATTTAAATGACTTGTTAAATTACTTATGAGATTATTTTAATTATAAAAACAAACGGATCCTACTTTATGTGCTCCTGCATGTGATATACCATGAACTTTTAATAAGCACTTATTTTCATTCATTTGATTGGCTTCCTGCCTTGTAGTTGTTTGTTTGTTTTTTAGTAATTAGAATATGAGAGTTCTCCTGAAGCTGACTTGCTGTTAAAGGGGTACTGAATTTGTGGTGTTCTTCAGCAGGAACGAATGCAGGAATTTGGGAACTGAGCAGTGCAAGTGCTGAAGAAGGAGATTTGTTTGGAGGAAACAGGAAAGAGAAAGAAAAGGAAGGAAAAAATACATAATTTCAGGGACGAGAGAGAGAAGAAAAACGGGGACTATGGGGAGAAAAAAGATTCAGATCACGAGGATTATGGATGAACGTAACAGACAGGTGAGTAGGGAAAACTTTTTTGTGTCATTACTTAACATGGACTATTTATTACATTTCCCCCAGATAGGTTAAGGGTCCTGAGAACATTTTGAACTTAAAAACATCTATTAAGAGAAATGTCAATGAATTGAACGTGGCCAGTTTAAGTGCTAATGGTCTCTTATATATGTAGGGTGTCCCCCCAAAAATGTATACACACTTTGAATAATTATAAAGGCAGTATTTATTAAAATACATTTTTAAAATTGAGCCATCAGCTGTTTACGTGTGTATACATGTTAGGGACACCATATATATATATATATATATATATATATATATATATATATATGCGCACGCACACACACATGTATGTGTGTGTGTATATATATATATATATATATACATATATATGTAAAAAGAAAAAAATCACCTTATCTTTTAGAAATGCAGTTTACTGTTCATGATTATTCACTTTTTACTTCAACCTGAATTCAAAGTGCAAGTTGTACTTGTGTAATATAAGTAGCTTAATAATCAAGAGTTAATAAGCATGATATTGCTACATTGCATGCATCACCAAACAAAGATATTCTTCTTTTCATGAGCACAAGGCCTTTTGTGGTCATCTATTTAAAACGTTTATATAATAAGCTAAATATCCTGAAAAATAGCTTTTATTCTATTCACAGGCTTTGAAATACATCCAAAATATTTAGCATGACCTGACGACAACAACAACAAAGAAAACACCCACATAAAATATTAGTAATTCAAAGCATGTAGGCAAGAAGTATGAACTCATACCATTTTCTTTAAACCCTGACTTTTGTACACATAGAGGCAGATGATGCTATAATTTTTTCTAGATATCTGTGTGATACAATTGATCTATTCTAAAGACATTAATTATACATCCAAATGCTCTATTCAGCAAAGAGTTGTAGATCATGTGTATTTTCCTTTGCATTTGGAGAGAGTGGATTTAGCTAGGCAATGTAAGGAGAGGTGGGCGGGTTGTATGTATGCTGATGTTAAATATCAAATAATGATTCCTGGGGGTAACTACAATAAGTCAGATCACAGCCATTGCAAATGGATAATGGGACCTATAATGGGACATTCCTTGTCCTTTGAAAAGAAGGATCTTTTTGTTTTTGCCACATTTACACTAAGGAAAGCTTAAGAGGACAGTTTTGGAGATGCCCCACAAGACTGTAACTTTCCCCAGAGAAAGACCCTCTGTCTCCTGCATCGTCCCTTTCTATGTCTTTGGGACGCTAAGTGAGATTAGAACTGATTCATGGTTTAAAATGTGATGTTGCTACCTGTGTAAATTAAAGTGGATAGAGGTTATTATTTATGCTGTCAAAGCCAGTATGCTATTAAGAGGTAAAGAAACTTTTTAGATTTTCATGTTTATAATTCCTTAAATTGTTATATTCAAGGTACATGTGACTTGAAATATTTCTGGCTGAAAATTAAGCTAAAGGATGACTAATGCTAAGATTTATAATGTATTTCTTAAGTGCTTTTCTTACACATTGTTTATTGCTATGGGTCAAGCCAAAAAGCAATAATTTTTTTCAATATAAAGCCACAGTATTTTTACTTGGTTTATAGATTAAAATTAAAACTGAAATATTGAATATCATGTACCATTGACTGCTTAAACCCAGCTATTTGGACTAGAATTTATTTGGTTCTAGTCAAAAGTTATATGAATTAGCACTTATACTTCATTAATAATACCAACTAATTTTCAGGTTCATGAAATCCATCATATCTTTTGCTTGTAAAAAGAGAAGAAAATTTTTTCAGGTGGAATTCATGAGCTTTCAATATGCTTTATAAAGGAACATAAAACTCACACAGGGATTAACACGATACTTTTGAACTAATAATTGAACATCTCTTCTTAATTTAAATATAGTGTGTCTACAGTTGCTATAACTCTCACCTATGTTGGAAGTCATAATAACTTTAAGAGAAGAAAAAATATTTAAATTCAGCTTAGTTTATTTTTTTATTTATCCTGAAGACAAATTTCTTACTTTATACTATAGAATTTAGGATCTTTTTTTTTTTTTTTTTTAGTCTTTAGGTACTAGTACAGTAGGCCCTTTAATTCAATACTCTTAAATGTAATTAGCAAAATTGAAAACTTCCATGTTTTAACATATGTGTCAGTGGCTATCTTAGATGGCCATTGGCAATCTTCAACAGCCATCTTACTTCCAAATGTTTATCATGTGCGCCTCTCACCTACTACAAGAGTGGTCATGAGAACCATTTGGGAGAGAGCTTAAAAGAGGTGGGTCACTTCTAATAATCAACCCCAGCAAATCTGCTATAACATGACAGACGAACTATGGAGGCTCCCCTAAACTGGGCTTCCTTTAAGCTATGTGTTCACAAGTTGAAAAGAAAAAGTTAACTGCTTTGCCCTTTTTGAAGCTTCCCCCACTGTAGCCTCCTTGGCGGAGCCTCACACAATGGTTCACAGTCACCTTTTCTTTAAAGTAGTGAAAGCCTGCTCTGCCATTGCAGGTGTTTATTTGGCAATACGGAGCACTGGTGTTTTTTTTTTTTACAGAATAAGAAATACTGGCGTAAAGTGTGAAATGAAATATTGCAGAGCAGATGTGATAAATTGTATATCATTAAGAAATAAAACTGTTGTAAAACAGAGCAGCTTACTGTTTAAATTGAATTTTGCCCATATTTTATCTTTCGTAATGGAAGTAAGGAACAGCTAAAATTCAGAAAGTCCAATTGATATATGTAATAGTTTAGGGGAGGAAAAATATTAACAGCTTTTTAATTTTTTAAAAAATTTCCCAGAGTTTCTAAGTTTATGAAAACTACTGAATTTCTAGTTTAACCAAGATGGGTTTCTTAAGCAAGTATATAAAAATAAAATAAAATCCTGAATTCTCAATTTGCCTTGCAGAAATTTTCAGATAACTTAATGAAAGCAGCTACAAGTTCTGAGAACTACATCTATATTATTTCATTTAATCCTTATCAACCCCATTTACAGTTGAATAATTTATTAATTTATTAAATCAACAAGTATTATTAGCTTGCAATGTGTCCAGCATTAAGATGCAGTAAAAACAAGAAGAATCTCATCCAGCTTATCAACTGCTGCGGAAGTCATCAAACTTTTTCTGTCAAGGGCCAGATAGCAAATATTTTTGGCCTTGTGATCCATACACATACAGTGTCTGTCTCAACTACTTGTCTCTGCCCCAGTAAAGAAAGCAGCCATGGACAAAATGCAGGTGATTGAATGTGCCTGTGTAGAATAAAACTTTACTGATAAAAAGGGGGTAGTGAAGGCAGGCTGGATTTGGCCTGTGGGTCGTAGGTTGTAGGCCTCTGGCCCAGTGGGGTGAGTCAGATATGAAATATGCAAATATATAAAAGTTTTGTTCATATGTGTTATGAATGAAACTATGGAAGTGCTATGAATGAATAACAGGAGGTACTTTATTTAGATTGGGGGTCAGGGGAACACCTCTCTGAGGAAATGCTAAAGATGGGATCATTAAGATAGAGTCAGGCAGGTGACAACATTCCAGAGGAAACAAACGAGGAAGCTGAAGAAAAGCCTGTGGAACTTGACCTTGGTTCATATAACTTTATAGAAATGAGAGAAAAGATAATTTTAGGCAGAGGCCAGACCATGCAAAGCTTTAAACTCAGTTAATACCAGGAGGTGGCCAAAATTTGAGCCCAAATCTTTCAAATTGAAACACAAAACATGATCTTCTCAATTAAATCTTCTTCCATCCTGTGTAATATAATAGCTAAGAACATAGTTGCAGGTCATAGCTTTTCCCAATTATATCCTGCTGCACCCAGTATAATGTAATGGCAATGAGCACGGTTTGAGTAACACACAAACCTAGATCTGGTCCCAGTTCTGCCACCTACCAGCTGTATGTCTCTCCATCAAGTGCCTTAACCTCTCTGAGACTCATCAGTTCCCTCATCAGTGGTAGATTGAGGATTTAAAAAAAAAAATAGTGTCCAGCTCATTAGTTCATTGAGATAATCAAATTGGGGATAAAGGTACAGTATCTAGCATATAATAAGTGCTCAGTGAATTTCCTTAGTAAGCTATTCCTATTAAGATGCATGCTCTTTGAACTATGAGCAATTATGTTATAGTTAATGTGATTTCCATCCAAGCAGCTCCTGCTCTGTATAGTACACTAAAGAATGGTACCTGAACTTTCATTTCACGGGGGTTTTATCTTAAAAAGAGTATCAGGGAGATAGAAGGAACGTGGAACAGAGTAGCGCATGAGCACAAAGGGGTCTTTAGAAGCAAAAGGGGTGAGAGAGTCATTTCAGACCAAGAGCCGGATGATGGAAGAAAAATGTCTCCAGTTCTTTTCTTTCATCAGATCTGGCACACTAATAGTTTTTGCCAGCAAACAAAATTTTATATAATTATCAGTGCAATAACTGGAGTACAAATTAAAGACAATTAGAAACATTCTCCTGTTAATAGAACAGCAGAATCCCCTTATGACTAAAAGGAATTCAGAGTTCATAGCTGTTAAATTTTTTAACTTTTTCTCTTGAGATGTATTGATTTCCTCAAGTGACTCTCTTTTAAAAAGAAACAAAGTTTACTCCTTCTTTTGTTTCTCACTATTTTAGATTATTCTTAGAATGTTAGCTAAAATTTCAATAGGATTTTTACTGTAACATTCATTCCTTCAAGATGCTAGATAATCCAGAATACATATCGGTAACTAAAAGGGCTAATTACAGTTCTAAATTTGAGAGTTATACCCCACTAACCTAATATAATATTTGTTGAAATTGCTATAGATTCACTCTTTAAATGTGAGGATTTGGGTAATTTAGAAATACAAATAAATTGCTTGTTCAAGAATATAACTCTGATGAATTGTGAACCATGAGTAATCTGGTCACACTTTTCTTTTGTCATCTCCACAAACAAAACGTCCAGACTTGTCAGCTGCTTGTATGTATATCAAGTAAGCGAATAGTGTTTGAGAGGAAATTATACTTTAAATACTATAGAAGAGTTATCCACTGTAGGTAGTGAATATCTGGAACCTTGTTTCAGATCGAGTGAATAAAAAGTTCAATCACTGCGAGTGTTGATATTTCTACCTCTAAATTCAAAATAAGCCTGCAAACACCTCATATAAAGATTTTTTTTGCCTTTTCCCCCTCAGTATTATTTCTTAACAGCTGACTGCCTCCCCTAAATTTGTATTAAAAGTTTTATTAAACTCATTTTATAGAAATAAAATTAGCATGTATCATAGTAATATATCAGGACATCTTAGAATTGAATTATAGGGTATATTGATGCATCCTGTGGATGCCTACTTAAAGATTCTCCATGCATATAAGTTAAACCATTCATTCATTAATCTTCAAATCACCAAAGAGAAAAGGTTTTGTTGGAATTCCTGGTGATGGAAGAGACTTTTGAGAATTTCAAATCAACGAAAGCAGTGGCCCAAGTGCTCAGATGTCAAACAGCTATGATATCAAGCCGTTCATTTGTGTTGTACTTCTAGCAGTTTGGAAACAGTTCACAAACGGTCTCCCCCCATACAGTTGATCCATAGTGAAATGCACCACACACTTCCTATAGATCCCATAGGTGTGAGACATTTTATATTAATGTCAGTTAGAACTACTCCTCTACTGCCAGAAAAAACCCAAGGAAGGCCAAGTGCTCATAATGAAAAGGAAACTGTTCCTCTAGAATTCGATCACTAGATTTAAGAAATAAGCTCTGCTTAAACGTGAGGGCTTCAAGACGTTTTGTTGTTTGCCTAATTTGTGTATCTCATATAATATCCAGCCAAATCTGTAATTGATAAAAATTCTGAGGTTTGGGCTTATTGTACCTCAGTCATTTTGTGTGCAGGGTTGACGTGTAATGGCACCTTCCACTTCTGTAAATGCATGCACACACCTTGTCTGCTATAAGTCACCTTTGGCTTTGCAAATGCACAGGCGCTATGTGACATCGTATTACTGACAAACCAACACTAAAAATATTAACATTATAAATAGACCACATAAACCAAAATGTGTTTTCCAAACTGTAGATTAAAGAACATGCTGATTGTCTCAAGAGCCATGCCCTTTGCAGTCTAGACTTACTTTAACTTTGTGATTTATTCACTTAAAATGAGCTCCTTCAACACTTAATATGGTGAAAAATATTTTGAAATTTTATGTCCCAACACAATCTTATTGAAGATGATTTGGAATACCAACATCCCCCCATGCTCCCAAATAATGACTTTGGTGTAAAAAATTACATAATTTAATTGAACCAAAGGAAAGTCCATAATATAAATATATATTTGCATTTCTTTGAATACGTTGGACCACTAATAGGAATAAGAGAACCACTATAAATGTTTGGAAATTTGACTTTTAATTTTAAGTTGGAACAGTTTAGCTTAAGAAATCACTAACATTTAAATAACATTTCAACAAATGTAACTGTTTGGAAACTACAGCGGAGACAGCCTCCTGCCTTCTGTCTTGCAAGGATGGATTTGGAAGGCCCTGAGGGAGAAAATATTGGAGTTAGGAGGTAAACGTGAAGCCATTGTGGAAAGGAAGAAGTTACACTCTTCCTGTTATGACAGGAAACGTAGACAAATGTGCTTCCTGAGCATTTGCTCAGCAGGGAATGCAGCAGTCTTTGACCTTTACCTTAGGTACATTTTGGCTTTGTTAAACTAGTAAACATGTTTTGCCCCCAAAATATGAACCTGATTTATTTGATTCTTCTCAGATTCGAATTATGTATTTTATGTATATGAGGTATAGAGAAATAGAGGTATTTATTTTATGACGGCATCTACAGGTTGGATTTAGAATGTAAAGCATCCCTTTATCAAACCAAGCAGACCTGAAGAGCACATATAAAAATTTTAAAAAATTATCATGCTATAAGTCTTCTCTTTTTAAAATTCAAAACATTCTTAGGCTTAAAAATGTATCACAATAAAATCTTTTAAATCCTGGCAAGGTTAATAATTGTAGATCATCCTTCTTCCTTTGCCTCATGTAGACAAATATATCAGCTATCACAAAGTTTAAAAGCCAGACTCTATGAGTTTGTTAATAAACACTCAAGTTTATTAATATGCATTTAATTATTTAATTGTAGCCTAACCATTGTGTTGTTTTTGTTTTTGTTTCAAAATAGTGTGTAATGCTTAAGATTTAAAGTTTTATTTTGGGGTTTGGAATGTTGACTTAGGATGAGGGGTTGGTAGAGTTCTAAATTCCATACTCCAAGCCCCTTATTTTAATCTTTTTATCATGTTCAGAACTTTTGGAACTACTGCCCAAAACCCTTTTGGACATCCCTGCATTGCAGGGAAGCCCACTCAAGTTGCTTGAGGCTAACGAGGACAATAGTCCTCTTTGCAGCCCGAATACACTGCCATCTCATCCTCGCAGTTCTGCTGGAGGGTTACAAGCACATGGTAGCAGTCTGCTTAAAAGAGTCCCTCACTGCTCTTTAAAGAGCCTTTCATTTACCGAGGCAGGCCCGTCATTGTATAAAGGAGCACTTGTCTGGAATACAAGTCTGCAGTGGCATTACTTCCTCCACCGAGAGTAATCATCAAGCCTAAAGCTCGCAAGCCTTTCTAATGACAGACTGAATTAAACAAAATAAAAATTGAAGAGGAATACTTTAGAACAGTTGTACCATTACTTACTGTCAGGAACAAGCCAAAGGAAGAAAAAAGAGCATTTAAGAGGGCATTTCCCTTTTTTCAATTAGAGATTGTCTTTACAGACTCTTGACTCCATCCCTAACCCTTTAAACACATAGGAAGACCTAGTGGCTCTGAATTAGAGAGTGCATTGTGTCTCCGAACTGTCCGTCTTGTCACTCATTAGTCACTCCGTTTCCTTAACTGGGAGGAAACTGATTTTCAAGATGGGGTGAGGATGAGCAGATCTAAAATATTTTCATAGGATGAGGGTTATATTCATCATTATTCTAGTTAGAAAAAAATAAAATAAGACCTCTAACCTTTGAAAATAGAATTAGCTGAGTATATTAATAATCCCAAACAGATATTTTCTTCTTATCCCTTAGAATTTGCTTTTTTTAATTGAAAAAAAACTCTTTTAGGTTTATATACACTTAGATTTTTATCATACTATTCTTTTACATTAAAAGGAAGATTTAAGGTAAATAATTGTTTTAAGACATCCTTAAAACTTCTTCACCCTGTATCCAATTGTTCGGAATCATTCTTCAACCCAGAGTCATCAATGCCGAAGTTTGTCCACAGGGTACCATCCTCTGTGCTAGCAAATTAACCCGAAAATGAAATGTTTTTTAATCGAATTTATTGGGGTGACATTGGTTAATAAAGCCATATAGGTTTCAAGTATACAACGCTATAACACATCATCTACACATTGCATCATGCACTCACCGCCCAAAGTCAAGTCTCTTTCAGCCATTGTCCCAAACATTCTAAAACAAATAAATATTACTTTTTGAGTTAAAGGAATGAGTAAATCATTGTCCACTCACTGAGCAGACTCACTGACCAGTTGAATTAAGGCCTGGGGCTAGAAGGCAGGGGTGGGCTAGAAGGGAAAAAAGGGGACATATGTAATACTTTACACCATAAAGATTTTTTTTAATTATGAGGACCATACAAGGAAATAAAAAAATAAATTTTAGCAAGATCAGGTCAAAAGTATCTTGCTTAGCGGAAAGAAGTATTGGGGAGCCGTAGATAAAACTATTGTTGCTTCCCTTAGCAATTATTGTGTGTGAAGTAGTTTGGTGTTAGGCCTCAATGATTCTCGTAGATGTGCACAGCCGATGTTTCCAAAATCCTTCTGCTTTCATTGATTCAGGACCCTTTCCTGTCAGGTGCAGAGACTCCCACAGTTAACATGCAGGAAAGTTCTCCCGAGGTGGCTTTATGAATGGAGCTGGGATTAGGAGGATGAATGGAGGAGGCATGTGCGTGGAGGGGAGTCTCATTATTAAATGTCCTTTCAACTACACAGTAGTCAAACTACTTTACCTACTCCTGTAGGAAATGGTGCAGGAGTTGTCCTCTGTTTTTAGAACTTGTCATTTATACTGCCTGTGCATAAATCAAACACCCACCTTATTTATTCTGGTTAGTAAACAGAACTGTATTTGCTACCAACCAAAAATGTTTCTCACTTTGTGAAATTTAAATAAACAGCCATAAATATAGAACTAGTGTGTGCCCACTAGTGATGCCTGTGGTTGTCACGGGCTTTAGTGGGAATGGCTGGAGGTCTCAGGGCAGAGTTTCTGCAGAGTTCACACAAAACAAGCTTTGGTTTATTGTCAGAACCTTGAAACCAACTTCTCAATTTTAGTATTATTGATATTATTTTTTACTTTAACCTAGATAACTACCCTAACATTAATTAATAATGTCATGCACTACTTTGCTTGTACTCCTCAGAATTGCTGACACTTCTTAATGGACCTGTACACTGCTCGATGAGTGGTTGCCCGGTCCATGCTGTGCTGAATTTAAGCCCCTGACGTGCAATTATCTAAAAAAGAGAAGGAACCCTGACTAAGGGAAAGAAAGATAAACTTTGTGTGAAGAAGGTTCTATTTCTAGTTCATCCAGGGACTAGTTTTGTGACCTTTGTAAGGCAATTCATGTCTTTGTCTACAGCATCATCTGATAAATGGGGATGATAAACTGTGCCAAATAATAACTTTAAAGAGATACTGTCAAATGTAGTGAGGTAACTTATAAAATCTTGGAACTTCTTAGAAAACATTCACCAAATACAAGCAACACTGTTTATCTAAATACAACTATAAGAAATATGATGTGCTCCAATTTCACTAACAAACCCACACACAAAATTTGATCCAGTCCAGTTTTTCTCTTACTTAGTTTTACCAAAGCACGTTTTACTGTAAGTCAATATGACAGCCACCAAAAAAAAAAAAAGTGACATTTTCCTCTCTCAGGGGCAAACTTCCTATTAACATAGTTTAAGCAAGCATAGAAATTTATTTTTAGCCATTCATTTAGCTTGCAAAAAAATCATAATTCTCCATCCATCTATCCATTCATTCATTCAACAACTATTTAGCCAAGTACTGTTCTGGGACTTCAGGTTATGAGATCAGACAGGAGATATTCTGGGCTTTCAAGGAAAGCTCAAGGTCTACTTGAGAGAGAAACTGACCTAGACATAATAATGGTAACACTGTCCTAGAAGAACAGTGATGTGTCAGGCTCAGTCACTTCTTGTGACACATCAGAGAAAAAGTACTGCATACCTTGGAGATTGTTTTACTGGCAACAAATCACTTACACACACACACACACACACACACACACACACACACACACACACACACTGGTAGCCCTGAGCACGAATCTGTGCGCCAGTAGCTCTCTGTGGGGCTTGGCCGCTCCGTGCCCGCTGCCCAGAGGCCCTCCATGGCTGGGTGCATAACGCTTGCCTCGTCGCCACAGTGACGAAGCAAGCATTCCACCAGGCTGCTCATGCTGTGCAGTCCCAGCAGCCATTCCCCTTTCCCCCGCCCCTGCTGGGGACTGAGGGACTCTGGCGGGGCTGAGAGGACTGGGTGCCACCATCTTGTGGATTTGGGCACCACCACCTTTATGATGGAGTGACAGTTAATTTGCATATTGCCCTTTTATTAGATAAGACATATATGTATAATCCCTTAATTTAAGTCTCATAACAACTTTGTAAGATGCCTGCTATTAACTCCATTTTACAAGTGAGGAATTGGGGTTCAGGTAAGTCAAACAATTTACCCAAGGGCACACAGCTTATACATGTCAGAGCTCAGACTTGATTTTCAATTTCCATATTTTTACTGAACCACCCAGTAATGATGCATATATACTGCTTTAAAAATAGTAAAAATGGTTTAGTAATGTGAATTTCCTATTTTATTAATCTGGATAATTTTTCTATGCATTTTCAGCACTATGTATAATCTAACATTGTCTACTCAAGTTTCTTACAGTCTCTTCTAACTACAAAAAATGACCCCATTTATATCTTAGAATATGGAAATTAGAGATGATTATGATAATATATTGATGAGGTTGAATAACCAAAACATAACACATTTTATAGAATGAAATTGCAGAAATATATTTTTGTTTTGAACCATAATCTTCCCCTTGACCCACAAGTCTATATTTACCTAGGCATAGAATCTGAGCATCTGAAATCTGGAATAAGTATTTTACAGGTCTCTAGTCCAGCTTCCTGTTGAGTTCAGAAATACCTTCTGCACCTTCCTTTGATATGCAGCTTTACTTTAACATATTCAGGAAAGAACTACTTCTTAGTTCGTGAGACTTGGTCCACTCATGGACAATTTTCATCACTAGATTTTTTTCTTATTTGAACCTCTTTATGATTTTCAACCATATTTTCTAATTCTGCTCCATGGAACAAAACAGAATAACTCATCTGCCTCTCCACTTGGCCACAGGTCTTCAGATTTGGAAAATGTTTGACATTTCACTTTTAACTCTATTTTCTGGGATAAACATTTCAAATAAGCTTAAGATTTCTCAGCTCCTGCACTAACCTGTTTGCCATCCTATAGCCTCTCTAATTTTGTCAGTGTCTTCTTAACATATAATTCTCAGAACTAGAGTTCCAATAATTAGCTAGTGCTGACTAACAAAAAAAGTCATTAGAATAATTAATTCCTACATTGGAACACTATAAATTTAGATCCTTTTCCCCAAAAGCAGCTATCACATCAGTTTTCTTCCAACCTGAGCCCATGTAATTGTTTTCTTTAATGTGAACAAAGACTAAGATTGTCTCTGTTTCATCTTGTTGTTTGTGACCCATCTTGCCAGGCTGTAGAGAGAGCTTTGGATAGAGCCTCTACTTAACCTTTTGGGTTACCATCCAGATTTATGTTACATGCTTGCCGTCTACATTTCCATCTTAACCACTGATAAAAATGTTTCCTGAGACAGGAAAGTTACTAAACTCTGTGGCCCTTTCTAGAGACATTCCCTTAAACTCAACACTGACCAGTTAATTCATATTTAAATTATCAAAATTACTACCAGCCAGCCTCAAATCTATAATGTTGTGATGAGGATTGAATCAAACACTTTGCCAAATACATGCTCTTTGAAAATCTAAACTCATTAGAAGTTCAATAAATATTTGCTTAACAAATGCAGTCATCCTGAACTCTTAGATTCCCCCCTCCCCCGCCTTTATATCCGTATCCTGTGATTGTAAAATTAAACTTTTATTTTCACACTTTTCCCTCTTTCCTGATGAGTCATCTGGGAAAGAAATAAGGGCTTTTCTCTGAACTTTTTGAAATACGTTTTTCTTGAAATCTAGAGCATATATACATATGTATTTCTCTCTAGACATTCTCTGGTTTCTCTATTATATATATTCCAAGGTGTAATAGTTCCTTTTTCTCAAGATTCCTGTCTCTAACATGTTAAACTTTTTAGTAAAGCATATATACCCCAAATCTCTTGTTTTTTAGAGATTGTCTAAAAGGCATTCAGACTTTAACATAGAGTCTATTTCCATTCCATAATCCACTCCTTCAGCAAACATTCATTGAATGTGCACCAGTCAGAGCATGGGTGAGGCCAGAGTGGGGGTCTTCAGGGAATTCAAAAGCCAGCAGGAGAAACAGACTCATAAACACCCAACTCTGGGATATTAGAATAAGTCTAATAACAAAGGTTTGTAAAAGTTCTAGGGGACAATAATGAGGAGGAGTAAGTTTTATCTCAATGTGACAAGGAAAGCTGCATAGAAGTTGGCATTTAAACCAAGCCCTGCAGCATGATGGGAGCCTGCCAGGGCCAGATGGAAGGGGGGAGGGGTACATAATACCACAATCAGTTTTCACTAATCACAACCTTAGAAATGTCTGGAGCGGGTCAATGGGCAGGGTGGAAGGAGGACATCTGTATTGCTTTCAACAATAAAGATAAATGTTAGAAAAAAGAAATAAGCAGAATCAAGAAAGGGTAGTTTTATGGAAACAGAGAGAGGCTAAAAAGAATTTTTGTAGGAAGGGAGTTGTCAAAAGTATGAAATAGCCCTAGCCTTTGGCTCAGTGGATCAAGTGTCAACCTGCAGACTTAAAGGGTCCCGGGTTTGATTCGGGTCAAGGGCACGTACCTCAGTTGTTTCAGGCTCAATCCCCCATCCGGAAGGCAAACAATCAATGTGTCTCTCTCTGTGTATCTCTCCCTTCCTTTCACTCTCTCTATATATTAAAAAAAGGAAAAATTTCCTTGGGTTAATTAAAAAAAATCTTTAGAAGTATGAAATAAACCACATTATTTAAGTTTTTTTAAAAAATAACCAATATGGTAGGTTTTGTTTCATGTTCATCTTGATTAGGTTAACATCTATTATTTTTCTTGCTCAGTCTAGAGAAAAATTTGTTCAGAAAACAAAAACTGAAATCACCCAACACTAGATAAAAGTACAATTTCAGATCACTTACCTGTGACTAAAAATATAACACTATTAGCCAATAATACATTTTGTTTAAAATACAATTCTCTTTCAACATTAAGGAATGAAATGACTTTGTTTTTCTCCAGCCCTAAGAGACACGAATAAGGGAGATACATGCAAAATAGAAGCCCCACAGTACCTAGCACAAAAGTCTGGCAGAGAGAAGAGTCAATCAGTACTGCTTAGCATAAGGTTTGGCATGTAGAAAATGCTCAATAAGAATTGCTTGGATTGATTTCTGTTTATGTCAATAGATTTTCCTTATTTCTTTATGACTGAATTATATAGAGTTGTATTGAATGGATGAGCTTTTTTTCAATTTCAAACTCTAGTTGCAGTTCCTGAGTTATACCTAGTAAGTTCTAGAGTAATTGTCAATATTATGCTAGGATTTAAACTTGAGGTTACTATAAAACTTAATGCTGAAACATCTTAATACATCATCGTTACAGCTGGGGCCCTTTCAAGAGGTAAAGAAAAAGCATAAAATGGTCATTACTTATACAGAGTCATTTTCTTCCCCTGCATGTATTAAGTCTCTCTAATTCTGAAAACTAAGTTTCAAGTTCCAGTGCTAACATAACATTGGCTGTGCCCTCCTCTCAGTGCACCTGGATTGCCACTGTGTACTGGGATGTGTTAGTTACATTTCCACTTGGAAAAAGCATCTCTTTGCCTACTGACCGTAAAAACAGCTTTCCATCTCACCTCAGGCTCAGAATACGGTCCTGAAATAGAAGGGGACTTGTCCATCACAAACCATTGTCACGTTTTGAAAAATGAAATGACTGCAATACATTGTTCTATTTAAGTATAAAAGTTCTGAATTGCCATCTGTCATTGAGTGGCATATTTTCAATGAAGAGTTATAGTCCAGGTCTCTTTAGAAAACTTCATGCTTAAAAATAATTTTATCTCATCTAACTATGCACCATGAGAAAAGGCATCGTAAAATGCATTTTGAGTGTGCTGTGAAGAATATGGACACGGTACGGAATTAAATGCAGAGCAGTTACGATTTTGAAGGAATTTTCTTAAATGCTTCAGCATAGTCATCATCATTTCAGTTTGCAGTTTTGATGACAAGAAACTACATGCACCAGCTCTGTTGGCATCATCCAGCAGCCTGCTTGGTTATACAGAAGCTGAGGAGCACCTAAAAGTAAATACAAATAGGGGCTTTAATGATATTTCTGTGCTGAAATGTACTTTGATGGTGAGTGTTGTAACATGCTAAATTCTGAGGTTTCGGTACAACAGAAACTATACTGTATTGAGACATTCCACCTACAGTTTGTGGTCATGAAAGTCTGATTAAAAGTGGTTTTAGATACATGAAAGTATTTTGGGTCAGTGCCTTCTATATTGAACCTACTCTGTAGCCTATTTTACTGAACAAAATACCAATGTGCAGGTATATTTGCATAGCTAAATTGCATCTAAAAGAAATATTAGAAGACATTTTGTACAAATCCATGATTAATGATTATGCTTTTTATTCATTCCAAAATGACTGTCTTTATTTAGCTCATCCTTAATACTGATTATGGCTCATCTGAATGAAACAGAATAAAACATTTTCTAAATTAATATGATAACCAAATATTAAAATAAAATGCTAGCTATATTTTGTTAGAAGCACTTTAGTAAGACAATCAATAAAATAAAATAGAAGGTGCAACATTGGCAATTATTACAATGAAAAAATGTCTAAATTGAAATGTAACTAACATATCCCAGTACATATTGACTAGCTATGTGGGCTGGTAAATACCTAAATGCTGTATTTTGCAAGGAGTAGCCAATGGGGATTCTATAGTTCACTTTATCATTCTATAAGGAATAATAAGATTCTCAAATAGCCTTCATCAGTAGACTCTTCAAGCTACCAAGACCAATATATTGTGTAAGTTCTTTTCTCTGTAAGTCAGCTCAGAAAGGAATAGGAACTAAGATTCTTTTGAGCTTCCAATTTAAGCACAATGCTTGATACTGTACATACGTTATTTTATGTAATCCTTACAGAAATCCTGAGTAGGTGTTCTTTTCATTTTACAGATGAAAAATCGAACTCTAAGAAGTGAAGTGAATTTCTCATGACTAGTAAATAGCAGATTCAGCCTGCAAATCCAGGGCCCCATGTTCTTCCCTTTCTGCCATGCTGCCTTCCATACAAATATGATAAACAATATAATAACTTTAAGCATATTTTTATCTTTTTAAAGTGCTAAGAAGTTCATGGGGAAAACTATCACAGAATTTTATATAGCATACATCAATTTGATATTTCTAAAAACTTCACATAATTATTTTTCCTGTTTAGTTTTGTTGTACTAGACATCTACCATGTGCCCATCCGTGTCTGCTGTTCTGGCGATACAGCAGTGAGCAAAACAGAAAATTCTACAGGCCCTTGCAGAGCACTGCAGTGAAAGAGACAGACATTAAACAAATGATCACACAAAAAATACACAAACTGTAAAATATAATAAGTACTACTGAGGAAACATAAAGGATGATGGGTAAACAATAAGTATTAACGGGGTCCTCAAACTTTTTAAACAGGGGGCCAGTTCACTGTCCCTCAGACCGTTGGAGGGCCGGGCTATAGTTTAAAAAAAAAAAAAAAACTATGAACAAATTCCTATGTGCACTGCGGCCCGGGACGAGTCGGCTGCTAAGCAGGACAGGCAGCGGCACCCGGCGGGCCAGATAAATGTCCTCGGCGGGCCGCATGTGGCCCACGGGCCGTAGTTTGAGGACCCCTGGCGAGGAATGAGGAGACTGGGGCGGGGGGGTGGTGGGGAGGGGCAGGTTGTCTGTCTGCTAGTCCACAGTTCCTCTCAACACATTTATTGAGGTGTGTGGGATGGCAGGAGGGCCGGGGATTCGGAGCTCAGCTGAGGTTTCTGGTTTGGGTGACTGAGTTTATGTTGAGATGGGGAATCCAGGAAGGAGAGCAGATGTGAGGGTGAAGATAATGAGTTTGCTTTGAGTTTGCATTCTGGGGGTTTTGAGATTCCTAGGACATTCAGATACACTTAGGACTGGAGGACATCCATTGGGTTTCTAAAGATGAAGAGAAAGCAAAGGAGTGAGAATCTAGATACAGGAATTACACACAAAGAGTTCGTAGATAAAACTAGGCTGACTACTGCTAGATGAGTTGTATAGGAAGGTAAAGAACAAAAGTAAATACTAGCCGCCTTTGAAAACAATAACTAAATCAATTTAGTTGCCATTACCCAGCATATATGCCTCAAAAAATTTAGTTCTGAAGAATGGTAGTAAGTGCTCCTCGAAAATAAATAAATAAGCAAAGAAACAAACATTCTGTAGGTTTGGGAGGCAGGTTAAACAACGTTTAAAAGGTTTCTCGGCCTTTAATATACCCACGTGCCTCATTTCCCAAATGTATTGGGCCACTGAACTTTTTCTATTTAGGACTATTTTATGGAAATGATATTCGACAGAAGACCTGCTGGGAAACACCAGGTCATGTGAGGGCTTATCATTAAGAATGTTCATGGTTTGGGGTAGGCAGACTGGAGTTTAATCAAGAGAGGACTGAAATTGGGAATCGTGAAATGTATGTTGGCATTTGGCAGCATTGACAGGTAGGAAGTATTAGAAGCCAGAGATGGAGCCGTTGCGGAGGCCTGACAGGAGGAGGGCAGTGCGGAGCGGAGGTTTTGAAGATTGGAATGAATTGAGGACGGAATGATTCCAGACAGGGAGACCATCTCGGACAGGAAGCTGATAAGGACCCTAATGATAGAGCCGCCTGGGAAATAGACAAGAAAGTGTGAACCTGAGAAACATTTTGAGGGAAGGAATTATGGGACTTGGAAATAGATTAGATTAAAAGAAGGAAAAGGCAAAGATAACAGTACAGTTTCTGGCCTGGGAGAGGAAGAAAGATACACAGAAGAATGAAACCAAAACCCTAATGGTATGATGGCTGAAATCCTTCTCGGTTCCCTGCCGGATTTCTAGAAAACAGAACACAATACAGTCTGAAAGCACAGTCAGTCACATCTCTTCACGTGTTTTCGATTAAGTGGCATGAGACTACACAATTTGAAGAACTTTTGAACATAGATATAAAATGCTGTGTTCATCATGCTATGTCCCGTTTTCAAGTGGTCAAAAAAAAAAAAAAAGACCCCCAAACTTAATTATAAGGGAAGGATGTCAACCATGCTGAAATTAATTTCTTTTCAAATCTTACATTGTTCAAAGAAACCATGAACTGTACTCTGGTCACCTTCATTAAAATTCCCTACATTAAATCTGGCATTTACAGTTTCACATTCAGCAGCCAGCTAGAAATCACACATTTTCAAATTCGGAGCAGAAATTAGTTTTAGATTTATTTGCTTCCTTTCCAAATGTGTTAGTGCCCCAGGGCTCTGACAACAGCACGCTTTGTTTTACAAAGAAAAAAAGTACTGTTTAAAAAAAAAAAAAAAAGCACCATTTCTTCTTTCTTTACAAAAACTGCCTGCTTTCATTTTCCCAGGTGACATTTACAAAGAGGAAATTCGGGCTGATGAAGAAGGCGTATGAGCTGAGCGTGCTGTGCGACTGTGAGATCGCGCTGATCATCTTCAACAGCACCAACAAGCTGTTCCAGTACGCCAGCACCGACATGGACAAGGTGCTGCTCAAGTACACGGAGTACAACGAGCCCCACGAGAGCCGGACCAACTCGGACATCGTGGAGGTGAGAGCGCGTGTGCGGTTGCAGAGCTCCAAACTTCAGAGGCAGAGACATGAGTTGTTTGGCCCCTCCTTTCCTCCCCACCCACCCCCACCCTCCCACAAACACACACACACAAACATAAGTACACGACGTTGCTTTTCCTATGATTTCATATTCCCACTGGTGCACACAGGGTTATCACCCCAACTAATATTCCACCCTTGCTTCCCCCCTCAAATGTCAAGTTAGAATGACATGCTGATAGGGACCACGTGAATCTGGTCCTTGCTAGAAATCAGGCAGCAGTATCCAATTATTGGCCTCATCCTTGGTGAGTCATCATTGTCCACTGCTAAGTCAGGTCAGCAGATTGGGAACGGTGGCCAGGGGAGGCTCACCCATATTTGGGATGACTTTTCACCATTTCTTTTAAGTACAGACTAGTTTCCAGCATAGAGAAGGGCAGGAGACAGCTGGTGGATGTTGCTCTCTCGCATTGTTTCTTTCTCTCTCATCCCTTCCTCTCTCTCTAAAATAAATAAAAACATATTTTAATAAATAAATCTCAAAAAAGCTTTAGATTTGTTAACGTAAGTAGCATTGCCATACAATTTTTAAGTGTTCTTGCATGTATCCCATTTTAATGCTATTGCCTCACAGTACCCTTGATAAGCAGTGAATAGTAAATCAAAAAGGAAGAGAGATAGGGAGGACCATCCTCATCTGTTTATTTTTCTTAACTGTCTATTCTTGGTTGCCTAGATTGTGACTGCTTTCTCAGAACTAAGAGAAAATTAATAAATGGTTCAAAAGTATGTAGTCAGGGTCAGTTTGCCTGAGTTCAAGTCATTCTTGCTAGTGCTTAGACTGGTTCTGTATTATGAAAAATTCCAGTACTAACCTTGATCAAATTAATCTGCCTCGCACATAGGTCTTCACTTTATTTGTTATAACTGTCTAAGATTATTTGCTTTTATTGTGAAATTTTGTAAAAGTATTGTATTGATCAATTTGTTAAAATTTTTGCCTAATAATACAAGCAAATAATTTCAGAGAAACAAAAGTGAGTGATAACAGGCCTAATGTGGTATATGTTTAAAATACTTTCAGATTTGCGTTATTGCAAATTGTTTTTGTTTTTCATTGACTGATAATTTTCATTGTGTGTTTGCTTCAATCTTAAAATTTATGATCATTTATAAAACTTATGCACTGTGTATTTCAGATAGTATTTTATTCATGTGCGCATTTAATGTGAAAATATATAAAGAAACATGAATATGAACAGCACTAGTCAGTTGTCAAGTCTCATAGATGCTTTCGTGTGTGTGTATGTATGTGTGTGTGTGTGTGTGTGTGTGTGTGTGTGTGTCTCAATCTGTCTGTCAGTCTATGCCTGCTCATACAAATTTAACATAAGCTCCAAACACAAAACAACTCTATACTCAAAATTTCATCTCATTTCCAAAATCATTACAAAAAAGATTTCAGGGCAACAAAAGAATTTGATTTGGAATTTGTCATTAGACTTGAACTGTTCCAGTCCTTAACATGATGTGAAATGTGGAAGAACCGTATTAAACTAGTCAAAAATGTGTCGACTTTTAAAATTTACGTTCTTAAAGGAGTTTAAAATCTAGAAAGCTCATCTGCTGAGTGGTTTGCTCAACAATATCCTATGTGACTTTAAGACAACTAAAACTTCACCCACTGTGTACACTTTCATAATCTTGGACTGATGAGTGGCTGAGCCAGACTTCTCTGCAGGCGTGAGAAGAACACTGGGTGGAAAGTCAGAGGGCTTGCATCTGAACCTTTGTCTTGCACAGTCTTACTATCTGACAAGTTAGCTACTTCTCTCGCTGAATATCTGCTCAGATACAATATATAAATATGCCAGATTTCATAAATGTGTTAAATTTTTAATCCACTGGGTAAAAAAAAAAAAAAAAACACAGTTATTATAGTAAAAGCATTTCCTTTGAAGAAAGTCCATTTTATTTAACTCTGTCACTGGATATTTACCCCAAATGCTCATTTGTGAGGCTGTTGAAATTCAATAGGGATTCTGATGGTATTAAGGAACTGCCCCCTTCATGTCTTCCAGCTGCCTACCCCCCTCCTGGTTCTCTTACCTGCCTTCCCACCCTCATCTAAAATATAAAGGCATTGAATTAAAAGTCCTTCACGACATAATTCTTTGAAAAGTGATATTTTTAAAAGAGAGTAAAGAAACAGCCCTATTATCCTACAGTTAATATATAAAAGCTCTGAATCTCTCCAAAAGACACTAGAGGGTTCCTAGGCTAAATCTGAAGATTCCATGGCTTGATTCTTTGGATGAAATAACAGTTAAGTCTAACACGTGTACATCTGTCCTGCTCAACTACATGAAACACACATTCTTCACCTACTTGCCTTTTCCACACTGTAGCAATAACAGGTGATGGAGAAAGTAGAGTGGGATGCCATAAACTCAAGACAATGTATGTCACCTCCACGTAGAGTCTTTTTCAAAGTGTGGATCATTGAAACCGGAATCTCACCTGAGATTCTTGGTGGAGAAGAGGGGGTCTGAGTAGGAATCTGAATTTATAACACGTTTTTCAGCAATTCTTATACACAGTAAATTTGAACACCTCTACAGCACTAGACATAAATTGTGTTGAAGGCCAAAGAACCTGTGATACATCAGGGGCTTGGGGAATCTGCTTTTAGAACGGAGCTAACATGAAGTGGAGAGTTAAGGTACTACTCCTGGGTAAAATTTTAAATCCTATTTATTTTAATTTAATAGAATATATTTAACTGAGTAAATTTAATGAGGAACATAATATGTTTCATGAAGGGTCATTAGTTTTATATTTCCCATTTGGACCATTACCTCTCTCCCTTAAACCTCTGAAAACAGTTTACTCACAAGAAAGAGGGATTGGCGGGGAGAGAGAAATAATACGATTCCCGGTATTTAGAATGAAATATAAATTTCTGGGCCATACCAGAGTAGTGTTGCAGGGTCACAGGAAATTGTACATGCGTGGGTGTTGAAAAAGATTCCTTCTTATAGCAAAAAAGCTCTGCGTAATTATCATGTCTCTGCTTGATAATTAGCACTGCCGTTACAATGGCACAAAGACTTATAAAGACTTAACAGACTGAGTTTTTTTATTATCGTATTATAATGCAGCTTGCATATCTGCTCAGATACAATATATAAATATGCCAGATTTCATAAATGTGTTAAATTTTTAAGCCACTGGGTAAAAAAAACAAAAAACAACAACAAACCAGTTATTGTAGTAAAAGCATTTCCTTTGAAGAAAGTCCATTTTATTTAACGCTGTCACTGGATATTTACCCCAAATGCTCGTTTGTGAGGCTGTTGAAATTCAATAGGGATTCTGATGGTATTAAGGAACTGCCCGCTTCATGTCTTCCAGCTGCCTACCCCCCTCCTGGTTCTCTTACCTGCCTTCCCACCCTCCCAGCTGATGTTGGGCTCGATGCCTGGAAGAAGGTGTGGTGCTGAGCACTCCAGGATGAGCTGAAGAGTGTAGGTCCCACAGGACATACTTCCAGGACACTTCACTTAGCAACAACTTAGCAAACACCAGCAAAAGGCAGGCATTCTTGTTAAGGATATAAAACATATATAAAAATCAGCTTAGGAATAAGGAGAGGGCAAAGGAGCAATAACCTCATTCAAATAGTACAAGCTACTGAAAGGAAGGCATAAGCAAAACAATTTATCAAAACTTTTGTTCAGACAGGTCAGGGATCACCAGATCATTTCAGGTCATCCTTGGAGTCCCAGAAGTCCCAGACAGAGACATATCCAGCACATGTTTTCAACCCACCTCTCAGGGGCTCAGTGATTGTGAACTGCTTATCTAGTCTGGCCAGGAGTCGAGTGACTAAGTGTAGAAGGGAAGTAAATCATGAGGTCCTTGCTACTCTCAGGAAATCAAAAAGGCAGTTGTAACTCTGGTAGAAGGAACCTTTGATTCACAACTATCTCAGTAGAGAATTACTAGCTTTCTTTAAAAATCCTCACCTGAAGATATGTTTTTATTGATTTTAGAGAGGAAGAGAGAGAGAAAGAGAGAGAGAAATATTGATGTGGGAGAGAAACATCTATCAACTGTCTCCCATTCTCATCCAGACCAAGATCAAACCCGAAACCTCGATATGTGCCCTGACTGGGACTCAAACCTGAAACCTTTTGGTGTATACAACAATGCTCCAACTAACTGAGCCCCTGGCCAGGGCATGGTGCGCTTTTTTGTTTTTTGGTTTGTTTGTTTGTTTGTTTGTTTGTTTTGTGCAAGAATATTCAAGAAGAGTGTAGAGTGTGGAGGAGAGATTAAGAGATGATATTTACATGAAACTTTATTTTCTGTCACCTGAATCCTATTTGAACTTAAAGAATCCTATTTACATGAAAACAGTTGTTCCAGCAAAAATTTTTCTTACTTAGTAATAATTAAGGCCTGAATTGGAATAGGCAAGGCCTTAAAATAGCTTATAAACTTCATTGTTTCACAATGCTACTGGAGGTTATCAGTAAGCTAACTACATAGTTTGATTTTTGTTGAAAAGCAAATGCAGCAAATTGTGGAATTGGATTTTTTTTAACAAACTCTGTATTACAAAATTTGGGTATAGGTGTAAACTATGAAAATGTACTAGTATCTGTTTAACTTGGGTTTTCATATATAAAATTATGCTTATGCATGCTTTGTGGATGGATATAACATGCTTTTCTTAAAGAAAAGTCACATTAGCTTATTTGATCATTTGTTGAATTTTCATTCTTTCATGCACTCACTGAACAAAGATTGGCTGAATTCCTACCACGTGCTATGTGCCAGGGAATGCCTGGAGATGTAGACATAAACACTAAACACAGCTCTTCAAGGACTCTTTGTCCTTAAGATTGCGCACAAGGCCAGGCAGGGTCTGGCCCCTGTGTTTCTCTTCCCCTCCAGCCTCACCTTTTGCTGTTCCCCTACAGACAACTCCTCCCCTCACCCCATCCCATACTTAAGCCACCTAAACATGTTTATATCCCTCTGCTTCCCTAAACCCTATTTGTTTTGTCTTCATCTTTCCTTACTAGGCCTTTCTTGGCTTTTCTTTATCATCTGGTCAAGTCAGGTCCCAGTTTATACTTTTAGATAGCTGTCCTTGAACTACCCTCCAACTTGTGTAGGTCCTTTTCCTACATTGCAGTCATAATCTGTTCTATTTTCCCCATCAAACACTAATGAAACTGCTACCCAATTGCCTATTTCATACTAGATTTTAAACTCCTCGAAGGCAGGGACTGTGCACATTTTGTTTACCATCCTATCTCCAGAGCTTAATGTGAGGTCTAGAAAGTGTTAGGCCCTCATAATATAATTGGAGAATAAACAGAGGGAAACAGATAATAGAATCTACCCAAATGATGATCATATGGCACAATGTTACTCATTTAAAATATGAAAAATGTTTTATAGTGCCAATGAAACAGTTCATTAAAATTTGATAAATTTTATCACAGCACTATCAAAAAACTAAAATAATCCAGATCCGTACTATCTGATATAGACGCCACTAACCACATGTGGCTATTCAAATGAATTAAAAGGAGATAAAATACCTAATTCAGTTTCTCATTTGCACCACATTTCAAGTGCTCAATAGCCCCATGTGGCTGGTGACTACTGAATGGGACCAGATATAGAATGCATGGATCCTCACAGAAAGTTCTGTGGGACAGCACTGGTCTTGATTGAAATGTGAAAAGGGAGGCATTTAAAGTAAGTGTGTTCTTCAGTTAACAGCAAGATTGATTTTTCAATTTAAAATTTGAAGAGTGCATTTCACAGTTGAAGAACTGTGCAGAATCCAGAGCATAAGCGTTCCCTTTGATAGACACCAATTTGGAACTAAACACTCACTGTAAAAGTAAGAGCACCTTTTACCCTTAAACCAATAACCACAGAGTCAATCAGTAAACTACTGCCTGGTCAGAAAACCCTTACAAGTCATCCAGGCTGACAGGGAGTGCTAACCACGTACGCTAGGTAATGCGTGCTGTTTTTTTAAATGAAGCGTGGGAACAGAAAGATGGCAGGTCCTTCGTGTTACTATTTTAAATTCGCATGAAGTGATGTGGGCCAGACTTAATTTTATAATTAGTAAATTGATTTTTTTTAAAAAAGACAAACAAACAGCTTTTTCTTTATAAAGGAACTTAGAAAAATAATATCTCAAGAAAGCCTTAAAATCCTTCTTTGGTTACCATGCAATATAATTAAAATAGTTCTTATTGTGAGTAGCTAAGTAACACTGCCCTACCCTCTAATAAAGAAAGTATGTAATTGTTTTTGAATAGTTAGTATTGAAAAATAAAAAAGGATAAGTATATTCCATAAAGATTTAAACCTTCAGTGTTGAGACTACCCAGAAAAAAGGGGGAAAAGTGATTTTGTAAGAAAAGGTTTTGCATATTTCTTCTAAATTATAATGCTCATTTTTGTTTACATATGTTTAAAAGCCTTTTACTAATAACTATAAATCATATTTATATTTCATCCTCTAAGTTTAAAAGAAATGGGTCTAAAAATGTATTTGTATTTCTCATAACTACCACAATGGTTTTTTTTTATATATCAAATTTTTATAAATCAGATTGAAAGATCCATTTTTTAAATAATGATTTTGCTTAATTTGCATATGCTTTGTAAACATGAAAAGCTGCTTCACATCTCATTTATTTTTTTTAAAAAATCATTGTTAAACAAATACAGTGCATGTTAGATTTCTTAAGTTATATGTACAAAGCAGTAAAACTGAATTTTCTCTCATCTCTGTTATTGCACAACTATAATGGCTTATAGGCATTAGTATCAATACAGAGTCAGCAGAAAATTATTTAATAAAGTAGGAGCCGAAAAGACAATAGGTTTTAAAATACAGCTTTTTTGTCAGTAATGTAACTTCCTTATAATTATTAATCATTACCCTTTTATCATTGTTACTATTTTATACAAACTTTCTTAACTGGAGCAAACCAAAGTCCTCCTGTTCTTTCCCCCTCAATATCTGAGAGTGAAAGGGGGAGAATACGTATCCTGGATCGTAATCATCCATTTTTAAGGACATTTCCAGATTCCGCAGCATGTGGAACTTGATGTTGGACAGCATGTTTGAACCACAGGTTGCATGCATTCTAGCCACTGACAGCACCTAAGTAACAGTTACGTTGTTGGGCTTTAAAAGGCACAAATAGGATATCAAGGAGTAAGACATCCTTACTTCCTCAGGAATTACTGAATCTATCTATGCGAAACATTCCAAAGTGAAGTCTTAGGAATATTCCAAAGTCCTGCCTAGACTTGGAATTAAAGATGATGAGTCTTTCAATCAAAGGATGTTTATTATTTCAATTATCTCACTGCATTTTTTAAACATTATTATTATAAATCTATTTCCCTTCTCTGAAGGACATGTTGATGTTTTACTTATCTCTGTTAACTCCAACTGCCAGCTCAATATATGGAACATTGTAGAAATTCAATAAATATTTTCTATAACATACATATACACACGTATATGTATGTATACTTATATGTGTACTGATACATATACATACATACATATGTAAAAAAACTCACTGATGATCATTATTAAAATTTACCGTATTTTCTTTGTTGAAGTCAGATATGTTCTAATATTAATAAAAGTGAGAATATTTCAAGGGAACCAGCAATGAAGAGGGGTTGTTGCTGTGTAAGAAAAAACACAACAATATTCACAGGACACTACATAGAAATATTGTTTGTAGTCCTCGTGGAAAGTAAAAAACTCTCAAACCAGCATGCACTGGTTGATTCCTGGGGAATAAAGAAGCAACTTTGGCCAGGATCTGACAAGAGTGGTCCGTGTGTCTCACATGAACGCCTCTGGGCCAGTCTGAACCCCTGGGGTCTCGGGCTGAACGGCTGATTCTAACCAGTGGGTCTGGGGCAGAGCCCATAAGCCTGTTTCTGACCGGCTCCCAGGTGATGCTGAAGATGCTAGTCGGTGAACCAAACTTGAGTAGCAAGGATCTACTAGTAGACTTCCCTTCCCACACATCTGTTTTCTCCAGCGTGGCGTTCCAAAGTACATTTTTGAACGTTTCTTTTTTTGTTGCTTTACTGAGGGTTAGAATCATACCATCAAATAGATTTAAAAAGACAACTGGCCTTTGATGAAACTAATTCGTGAAAGCAGGTGTGTGAGGTTTGGGGACGTGCACTGTAAAAAGCCTGCTATCGCTCCAGGAAGTGAGTCTCCTGGTCCCCTCCCTGAATGCCCATCAGTTGGTAGTGGCTGCATGGAGCACCTGTTGACGATTTGGAGACCAGACTCAGAGGGCAAGTGGTAGGTGACTGGTTAGGGGAGTGTGCCAGGGCTGTGGAAAATAGTGGCAGCTATATTTCCCTCGCTATCCTCAAAGTATTTCATCGGACATTCTGGGAAAAGACTTCAGACTCTGTCAGGAACAGGACTGTAATTAGGCAAATGCTGTATATGTATACAACAGATTGGGTGGGTAGATTATATTATTGGAAATATATCTCATTTTACTGAGAGCTATTTGGCATATTACCCAGTCATGTCTCAATGGCATTTAGTGTAGTCTTTGCTACCCTGGAATTTAGCATTTGATGAAGTTCTGAATAAGGAAAAAAAAAAATCCTTGTCAATTATTTCTAAAGGTCATAGAGTTAATGACTAACTGGGAGGTTAATTAGAATCTGAAAGCCTCTTCATATCAATTAAATCTCTTATCTTTATGTTTTAGTAAATAAATTCAGTAACTATTTAGAGTTACTGTTTTAGGATAAGAAACACTATAAACAGTAAACTGTACAATGGGTATTTGGGCTTTTATCTGACATCTAAGAAAACACGGTTACCAAAAAAAAACTGATATATGGATTAATAATAGTAATCTTATTTCAGAATGTCTGAATTAGATACTTTATTTTTCAAAATAGTATGCAAATTAATCCTTAGTCATAATCAAATGCTATCACTATGACCTTGAGAAAACCGTTTCAGAGAGAAAAACTAAGGTCAGCGTTGCCCTGAGAATGAGCTACTAATCTAAAGTCCGCTCCGACCTCTGTTCCTTTTTAGTTCCAAGGTTACTGTGCACATTGTAAATAAGTGATATATTGAATGCCTGTGGCCTGGAAATTACAAACCCAGTCTTTATGTCATGCGCATTCTCTTCGGATAATATAATCAACTTTCAGATGAAAGGATACAGATCTGTTCTGATAAGTAAGGTAGCCATTAGCTACATGATGCAGCCATTAAAAACTGGAATTAACTGAAATTAAATAAAACTAAAAGTTCCATTCCTTGGTCTCACTGGCCACATTTCAAGCGCTCGATTGGTCAGGACAGGTATAGAAATGTTCTTGGCCCCAGAAGCCTCGTGTGGGGCAGCATTTGACTTCAGGGGTAAAAGTGGCGAATCTAGTGCTGTTGCTCACTGCGGAGACTAGCGTGATGGATACAACCTAAGAGGCACATAAGCCGGAGAGGATGCTTGCAGCCATATCTTCCTTCGCTCCTCTAGCAGGCACCTATTGCATGCCCACTGCGTGTCAGGCCATGGAAACACTGTCAGGAAAGCTGCCACTCAGTCAGGGTTTACTCCCAGGAACAGGCTCTTTGTTACATGTGATTACGTGGAGCGAGATGAGAAGATGGAGAGAACACGGAAGGTGGAGTTACCCTGAGGAAAAAGGAAAGACGGAGGCAGGGCCAGGCAAGAAGAGTCATAGGGAAGCAGACGCAACCTGATCATTTCTGGACTTTCCCAAGGAGAGGAAGAGAGCATGCACGCACAGATTTTCTGTGACTTACCCTAAGTAGGCATGCGAGGAATGTTATCTTCATCTGGGTCTCAGAACTGGGTTCTCCTGATGTGTGGCCTTCCGAATTAAGTTCACATGGGGGGAAAGCCGCAGAATGATTTTGATTCCACTAGATTTTAAAGCCTCTAGATTTTAATTTCATTTTTACCTCCAAAATTATTGATTTTGCTAAAGAATTTTGTTGAAGCATTCACTATCGTGAGAGTCCACCTTGTGGATTTTATGCTGAGGAAGTAGAACCTTAAAAGCCCCACGAATTTGGAGAGAAATTCAATTCTAGTTCTAGCAACACCACACACCAGTTCTCTATCCGGGGGCAAGTTACTTAACTTTCTTGGGCTTCAGGCTCCTCCTCTGCGTTGTACTGTCACCCCTGACCCTGTCTTCCTCACAGGGTTGCCGTGATTATTACAGGCCATAAAAGAGGCCAGAACCCACTGTAAACTGTTACGCTGTATCAGGTGCTTTTACTTTCCACATGAAAGGGAAAGTTCAGGCAATAAAAGCTCCAAAGGAGAGAGGAGCAGCAATTTCTTAATTTGAGAGTAATCATATAAACATTTTGTATTAATAAGTATTTGTTTAATACATAAACAATAGTGTTCTTATATAAATAACTATTACATGTTATATCCATAAGAAGACCTAAAGGCCAATGGGCTGATTTTCTTTTCCATAAGCATTTATGTATGCAAGGTTATATTTATATTTCATCCGCTAAGTTATGTATGCGAGGTTATAGTTATATTTCATCCCCTAAGTTATGTATGCGAGGTGTTGTGCTGAGTGCATGGGAAATGCCACAGCGATTACGGCACGTCCACTGCCCTCCTGCGCCAAGGGGCCAGGGTGGACAAAACACACCCAGGATCTGTTCTGTCATTCAGCAGAAATGGGTGAACACAAAGACCATGTGCCACACAGTGTGCTAGTTCCTGGCGATGCATCCGTGACTCTCCGACCCAACAGCCTGAACCACAGTGAGACAGAGTACAGGGGGACAAAGGGGTGAAAGTAATTACAGCTCTGAGTACCGGAAAACATCTCATTGTGGATTATATTTGGAAGCATACCTTTGAATGATAAGTAGAGTAAGTTGATCGCTAAGCCAATCTGCAAGTCATTTGTTCCACTGAAAGTACAAGTGATAAAAGTAATGATATATGGACATATAAATGCATATATATGTATACATGCATATAAATGTATGTGTAAACCTTTATGTGTAATATATATGCAGCAGCCTTTATTTTGATTTCTCATTGGCAATTGGCATTGAATGTTTAATATATGGTTCTGTAAACGTGATTATAATTTTTAGAGAAATTTATAGAATATGAATGTTAGAAAAAGGCAGTGCCTTTACGTTTGATAAAAGGTTCTCTCTTGCTAAGAATGGAAACCTTAAGGTTACATCCCACATCCTTAGTTTAACTTTACAGAAGAGTTTTTTGCCCCCCCCCCTTCCCTAAATCCTAAGACATGATACATCTGGCTGAGAGGCTGGAAAATTGCTACATGGCTGTGTAACAGTCTTATAACCTAATCATTGTACAACTTTTCTCCCAGTTTAATCATGGGAGAATGTTCTTTGTTTTTGTAGTCACTGTTTCACATAGTAACAGCTTGTTGCATTTTGGTCTGGTTGCCAGAGGGTAGGTTTATTTTTAAAACCCTGAACTCTGAATTTTTCTTTATTTTTCCAAGATTGAAAGCAGCTGAAATGCCTGGAGTTACAGGTTGAAGGCTGCTTTACAATATGTGACGGGAAGCTTCCTTCCCTCCGTGTGTGTGTGTGTGTGTGTGTGTGTGTGTGTGTGTGTGTGTGTGTTTAAATTTTTTTCCTAACAAATGTCTTCTAACTGGTAGTTGTCTAAAAATAGAAAACTGCCTAACTAAAAATAGCCTGGCTCTCAGTCGTGCCAAGGAAAATGGAGAGGAATAGGCGTGGAATAGAAGGCTGAGTAATCCAGTTCTATTCATTCAGAGAAACCTTTGAGAATGCGGGTGATGATAAAGTGCCCTCAAAAAACCACAGGCCTGACTCTCTCTTCAGACTTCTAGGTGCCAATAAACATTTTTGCCCCAGGATACATTTTTTTTCTCATAGGTTGTAAACATTTTCTGAAAGACAGGGCTTTGTTTCACAGAAGCTGACAAACTGCCATAACTAACTTTCCTAAGGTCTTAAAAATTCATAATTGTAAGATATTTTAAATGAGTATCTTAAATGAAAGTTTTGTAAAATAATGTACATCGTGTAATAATTAAGAGGAAACTTAATAAGAACTGCTTACTGCTTGCAATTAAACTCAAAACTTTAAAGAGTTTTTGCAGAAAGAAAATGATTCCTGTGAGTCACTGCAGCTAAAGAGAGCAGCTGACTTACTTTAGTTTATTTAGCTCCCTTGTATATAAAATTTTCTTGTTAAGAATATATTCTTACCAGTATTTAGTCTCTTCCTTACAATTACAATTTTCATGCAACCAGATTTTCACCTTTAATTGTTTAAATGGAGTAGAACTACTCTGAAGAATTACATTTTGAGAGTAGGATGGTTTTTGGTTTAAAGAAATCTAATTCTGAGTAAGCCATAAAAAACAAAAACATAGGCTGGTTTTGCAATGGTAGCGGTTGCTTTTTTTTCCATTTTGTTTTGCTTAAGTAATCTGAATAACCAGGTCAAACATAGCAACAGGGTGTGGAAATGTCAGCACAGTTCATGGGGTTACACGGGTTTGAGCATTGTTGTGTTCAGTTCCTGTAATGCTGCTGGTGATAAGACTCTTGAGACAAAGGAGGATAATTGATGGGAAGAGACTTAAATCATTGCTAGAAGAATCAAGGTCCTTGTATCTGTGCACATCGACTCTTCTGGTCTCCTTCCGTCTTGTAAAGCATTTTGTCGTCTTGCATGGGGGCCCCCTACCGCTCTTTGTAATGGATGCAGACCACAAGTGACTCCTTCATGTGGCATACAGGGTGTAATTGTGCCTGTGTGGTGTATTAGTAATTACCAAGCTGAATTCCCATATTGTATCTTTACTGCAGGCATGGAAAAATAGGACATACAGCCCTGCATGGCCGTTTTCAACCTAGATAGTGAGCCACTGAGAGCGACATTCCAGAGACAAAGCCTTTTATATGCACACATTTTGAACAGAATTTTCACTGTTGAGTCATTTATGCAGGATAAATTCAGCCTGGAAAATGATTATCTTTTATATATTCATTTCTAACTTTTCAGCAAAACTTTTGTAACATGGAAAATATTTGCTATTTTTAATTGCTAAAACTATTTTAATATTGCTAGATATACAGTGATATGAGAGCTGAAATAACTGTGATTGACTTATATGAAGAGAATAGTGCACGAATTACTACATAAACTGATTATAAACATTAACTGATAACATTGTTTTAGTGGCATTTTTACCTTAGATAGTGATATTTTTATATATAAATTATTGATCTTGGCTCAAGCATTGTTAAACTTCACAAAGAGCTGACAACAGATTTTTGTTACAGTAAACAGATATAAATTAATAATTAATTTCTTTGCTATAAAATTTACATCCATCCTTTATGTATTATGTAGCTGATATTGATTTGACTACCTCCGAATCATTAGGGATTTTAAATGTCTACAGTATTATTTATCTGTAATTGAAGCCAAAATAATGCAACTTGGTTGGTTTAAACCAGAGAAGGTGTTTATTTTATGCACCAAAAGTTTATAATGACATTTAAGAAGTATTAAATACAGGGTGGAGCAAAAGAAGATTTATAGTTGTTCATATGGAATATAATACAAAAATTAATAAATAATAATACAAGAATAAACTCTGTTTCACGAGCTTTCAACTGTAAACCTACTTTTGCCCCACCCTATATGATAGCAAAGAAGTTGGTATGGCCATTTCTTTAAGGATAACGAATGACATTAGACTTATTGTATGAATTAATTAAAGCATGCTAGATTTTAATTTCAGCTTTACTTTCAAATTTAAAAGTGTCCTTCCACTATGTACTCTTCAGAAATTCACTTCCACTTTATCTGTAAACCAGTGTGTGTCCCTCACCCCAGCTTGCACCCTCTCCAATCAGAGACCCCTCAAGGGATGTCCAACTGCCCATTTAGGCCCGATTCCCTAACAGCTTCTGCCTGCCAGCCTGTTTGCCCCTAACTGCCCTCCCCTGCAGGCGTGGTCCCCCACAACTGCTCCCCACTACAGGCCTGGGTCCCCCCCAACTGCCCTCCCCTGCAGGCTTGATCACCCCCAACTGCCCTCCCCTGCAGGCCTGGTCCCTCCCAACTGCCTTCCCCTGCTGGCCATCTTGGGGCGGCCATCTTGTGTCCACATGGAGACAGCCACCTTTGACCACATGGAGACAGCCATCTTGTGTGTTGGAGTGATGGTCAATTTGCATATTACTCTTTTATTAGATAGGATAGAAGCCTGGTGCATGGGTGGGGGCCAGCTGGTTTGCCCTGAAGGGTGTCCCAGATCAGGGTGGGGGTTCCCTTGGGGTGTGGGATGGCCTGGGCAAAGGGTCTGTGGTGGTTTGCAGGCTGGCCACACCCGCTGGCGACCCAAGCAGAGGCCCTGGTATCTGGGATTTATTTATCTTCTATAATTGAAACTTTGTAGCCTTGAGTGGAGGCCTTGGCTAGCCAGGGTGTGTGGAAAGCTTGGCTTCCTCCATCACCGGGGGCAACCCAAGCCTCCTATTCACTCCATGGCCACAGCCATCTTGGTTGGGTTAATTTGCATACTTGCTCCTGATTGGCTGGTGGGCGTGGCTTGTGAGTGTAGCAGAGTGATGGTTAATTTGCATGTTGCTCTTTTATTAGATAGGATATTCTTAGTCAAGCAATAATGATTAGATTCCAAGGATGTACCAAACTTTATCGGGATGCTAGGAGAGATATCCTTTTGGAAGATATGGTCTGTGCCCTCACAAAACTTACAGTGTAGGTAAGGTAGAAAATATACAAGTGGATCAACTGCATGAAACAATAGGCACTGGGAGATATTTGCAGAGACAGCACTGACGTAGTGTTTGGGAGCATCAGTTCTGCAGCTAGAATGCCTGAGTTCTTGCCCCATCTCCACCACTTACTAATTGTATGTCCCCAGGCAACTAACTTAGGTTCTCTGAGTCTTCCTGGTTTGTAAATGGGAGTTAATGATCGGACCTCACACAGAGTTATTATGAGAAGTAAATGAGTGAACATCTGTAAAATGCTGGAACAGAGTCTGTCGCTTAGTAAAGTTTATGGTGATGGACGACGACAATGATGATAACACCTTGTAATCAAGTAATAACTGCTAGGAACTAGCCTATTTAAAAGTCAGGAAAGGTAGCCATGAGGGATAGTCACTTTTAGGCTCAACCAAGTCAAGTTTGAAAGATGGATGTAAATTGAAGAAGAAAAGATGAACAAACCTTTCAAAGGGTCAATTATGCAGAGATCCACAAGAAGAAATGAGTAAGGGCATGAAAAATCTGAGCTTGATGTGCATAGAATGTTCAAATATGGGAGATGCTGTAAGGAAGATGGCAAGGTGAGTGGGAAAGAGGACTCAGGTAAATCAGGTGCTCTCATCATTTGGTGTGGAATTAGATGCAATTGAGGAGCTGTTGGAAAGATACTGTCTGGTCTCAAGCACTAAAAGAGCATAGTGACAACCAATTCTTGAGGAAGATTATACTGGAAAATGTAACTCTCTCTAGACCAGTGGTTCTCAACCTTTTAATGCCGCGACCCTTTAATACAGTTTTTAAAAAACACAGATATTTACATTACGATTCATTAACAGTAGCAAAATTACAGTTATGAAGTAGCAACGAAAATAATTTTATGGTTGGGAGTCACCACAACATGAGGAACTGTATTAAAGGGTCGTGGCATTAGAAAGGTTGAGAACCATGGCTCTAGACAGAACAATGTATTTTTAAAAAGAGAAGTGCCGAAATATTTTAATTTTTATAAGTAATATATGTAGGTGTGTATGCTGAAAAAAAGTCTGAAATCTTTCATTATACTTATATATTTAAGCCACTTATAAGCATTTATGACTATAATATAAAACAAGTTGTTTTTGAAATATGCATGTAATTTCAATTTGCATTGAAAGTAGACACATGCATTTCTCGAAGGACTATTTGTTGGGTTTTTTTGGTTTTTAGTATATTTTATTGATTTTTTACAGAGAGGAAGGGAGAGGGAGAGAGAGTTAGAAACATCGATGAGAGAGAAACATCAATCAACTGCCTCCTGCACACCCCCTACTGGGGATGTGCCCGCAACCAAGGTACAAGCCCTTGACGGGAATCGAACCTGGGACCCTTGAGTCCGCAGGCCGATGCTCTATCCACTGAGCCAAACCAGTTAGGGCTCTAAGGACTATTTGTCATGCATAGTGTTAAAGGAGCAAAAGACAGAGCCCTCAGGAGGTGTACTTAACCTATGTAAGCTTCTCTAAATTGGAGAAGAAATCAAAATCTATAAATTTAAAAGTTTCCAATGAAGCATGTGCACTTTCAGTAACCACATACACAGGTCAGGAATCTGGATGCAATACTGCCACATATAAAAACTCTGCCTGTACACATTCACATCCATAATCTAAAAGCCCCATCTTTAATTGTAAGACAGTGTGATATAAGAGTTTAGAGCTGAGATGTAGGAGTTTCACACGTTTTATACAAACCTGGTTTCTACCACCTTCCTAAGTTCTGTGCTCTTTGGCAAGTTTCTAAACCACCAAATTTCAGCTTCCTCAGCAGTCAAATAGGAGTAATAAATCTCACTTTGGGTCTTTTTGTAGGAGTTAATTTACATAATGTATGCATACAGCCATTAGCATATTTTGGGCACATGATGCTCACAAATGTGTTATTTTCTTTCCTGCTACTCCTTCCTGAATGTATAAATTTTGGCGAAATTTTAACTTTTTTACTCTTTCATACACAATCATACACACACACACACCTTGGACATTGAAATCTTCAGTATATGTTGTGATTACATTCAAACAAGATGTCACATTTTGTAAATTGTTACATGTAATACACATATAACTATATCTTGTGTAATAAAGTTATCAACTTCTTTGTAGATACGGTCTTCACTATACATATATTTAAACTAAGGAAAGCGTAGAGAAAGGTGAACCCTGGTAGATAGAGTTAGGATTTAATTTATTCCCTGGTGTTCCCTTTGAACCACTGTATATCCAGGGAAGAGCACAGTTAGACAATTTGTGAAAGGAGGGTTTAGGGAAAGGGAGGCAGGGAGGAGGGGGAGGTTGATTGAGATTTTAAGGCAATGAAAGTAATTAGCAAAACTAAGACAAGGGTGTCTTTATACTGCCAGTTTCTTTCCTGATGCAGATAACAATAATAATAATCTATACTAATAAAAGAGTAATATGCTAATTAGATCAGATAGACTGGACGTCCTTCCAGACATCCTTCTGGACAAAGCCGCAGCAGCTGCAAGGGCCCAGCAGTGGCAGCAGCAGCTGAGTGATGGGGGCAGCGCCTTCCCCTGACCGGCCTGGTCGCCTCCCATAGAGGGGAGCGGGCCTAAGCCGTCAGTAGGACATCTCCTGAGGGCTCCCGGACTGTGAGAGGGGGCAGGCCGGGCTGAGGGACCCAGCCCTCCAGTGCACGAATTTTTGTGCACCGGGCCTCTAGTAATAATAATAATAATAATAATAATAATAATAATAATTGATTTCATAAAAATACTAGCCAGCCAACAGTGCTTAGTTCATGATATTGTTAACAATAAAATACATCTACCTGCCATTGCTTCTAACTTGTATCTTTGCCTCGGCTCCCTCCGCATTTTGATGGCAGTAACGATATATGCTCTTGGAAGTGAGCCAAGCACGCTCTAACACACTCTAACGTATTTCACATTTGGCTTAGTGCCAAGCGAACAGGTGTTTTAAATATTCCAGTCGCATACCCACAATGTATACTGCTACTGGGGAAAGAATGTCATTTCTGAACTACTGATGTCTGCTTAACACTCTGTGCTGAACCACACCTCTTTTGCACTCTGAAGATTTAGCAAAGAGGGGTTGTGATTTGATAAAAGACAACCATCAGTGTCCTACTTTCAGTGAAAGGAAATGCAACAAATTTATAGCTCTGAACTCTGCACCTGATGTCTAGCTACTGAGATCAAAGTACTTGCTGATCAACATTAGAAGGCATAGGGAAACCCTTT
The DNA here is from genome assembly GCA_026230045.1 of Corynorhinus townsendii. NCBI lineage: Eukaryota > Metazoa > Chordata > Mammalia > Chiroptera > Vespertilionidae > Corynorhinus > Corynorhinus townsendii. The sequence goes on along the minus strand of JAPDVU010000012.1, from coordinate 23,407,808 downwards.
CAACAACTGAGTTCCTACAGATTTAAGAGATTTTATTTATATTAGAGACAAAAGTAATAAATAATACGATAGCAAGTTTTTTGTTATACTGTATTATTATAATTAGGGGAAGAAGTCTGTTTTCCATTAGAAACCATCATTCAGTTTGCAGACATACTTCAATAAAACAACCTAACTTTTCTGGTGTCTAAATTACAAAATGGAAATATTTCCTTCTGGAGGGGGAAAAAAAAAAGATAAAAATAGCTATGCAGAAATACATCTACCCAGAAACAATTCTGAAGATCCTTCCAAAATCCTTAACTTCATGCACTCACCCCTACACAATATAGACACATACACATGCAGTAAATGTTATACTGCCAGTTTCCAGGAGATGAACTTGAATATACGTATACCTGCCGTCTCACTGTGCAGAAGTTCCTGTGTCAGATCAAGAACACTTTCATTGATTGCTATCTGCCTCTTTGGCTTCAGCATTAAAGCAATGTAATAAAGCGGGGGAAGGGGTCAGGGAGGTTTCTAACTTCTCCCAGCCACCTGCTTTAACTCCACCCTTCATCTTCCTATGGACCGGATTCCTCTGACCATTAGTCAATAGTGTGCATTACCTCATGGAAACAGACTCTGAATCATGTTTGGCTTCCTCTTTTAATGCTACTGTTTCCCCTCATCTTTTAACCGTGGTCTTTAAAAAGAGTGGGATTCTATTCAGAATGCTGGTGATGGCTCTTTGAGGCATTTGAAAACTATTAGGTGGTTACTATGTGGTTAATATTATTTATTCAACAGAAAACTGACTTCAAACCTGTGTAAAAAGCCAAGTATCATAATTGTAAACTTCTCTGAAATGTTACGCAACTTTGTTTAATTTCACTTTTCAAATAATCCAGTTTCCCATCTGAGAGACTGGTGTTCTGGCCTGGCTGGGGAAACCTCCAGAGAAAATAGGGCAGCTCAGCCCTGCGGAAGCTGAGTCGGTGGCTGTGGGTGGCATTTCTCTGCTGAGTCAGGTCTGTGCCAGGCCTTCCCCAAGCTTTTACTAACAGTGCCGATTTTGGTGCAGAATCCCAGGGTTTGCGGTTCTTGAAGCTCTCCTGCAGTTTCCCTCTTTTCCTTGGAACTTTGGGAATTTTTCACCTAAGGAGATCACATTTGCTATATCTTCCTCCTAACTGTTGAAAAAAATTGGGGACTTTTATAGACTTTTTTTTTTTTTTTTTTTTTTACTTTTCCTCCCATCCAGGCTATAAAATAACAAGGTGTTATTGGTATTATTCTAAAAAAAAAAAGGGGGGGGGGGGGGAAGAGCTTGTGTACCCATGATTTAAAAGAATTTTTAAAGTGCAGAAAAGATTTCTCCATGATTCCATAGCTTTGCTCAGAAACAGTAGTTTCTCCATAGAAGCTTGCATTTCTCTCTTTTCCCCAACTTACCCCCTGCTCCCCAACAAAAAATATAATCTTACAGTTATCAGCCTTGGCATCCCTTATCTACTCAAGCAAATTGAAGGGCTGAGCAGCTATCTTCTGAATCTAAAGAATGCAGGCACTGAAATACATTAAGCAAAGTTTTTTTCTTAGTAACAGAGACGTATTCTTGCTAGTACTATTTTAACAATTACAACAAACCTACGCGTCATTTTACCCAGATAGATACAGACTAAACGCTATTGCGAAGAATGCCTTTCCTAGTCTTAAAAATGTAGAAGTCGAAAAAATTAAGCAACCTTGCTTTGTCTTAGGTTTTCAACAACCTATGCTTCCCTGAACTAGGTAGCCACAACCTAAATGTTGTTGAGGGGGTCTACTCTTCTATTCAGTAGGTATTATAATAAAATAATAGGAAAAACATTGTAGTTAAGATTGTTCACCAGAAAAAGTGAATTCTATTGCAAATATATCCCTTTGTGGAGGAGAAAAATAAGATTTTTTCAAACATTTCACCAATTTTAGGTGTGAGTAAGTGTTCAAAGAAAGCATTGGCATAATATAGGGGATCTTATAATTGGATGAAACTGCAGAGGCAGAATAGTGAGATAGCTCAGCGAGGAGAATCTGGAGCTTGTATGTGAGTTCATTAACTTGGTTCTGCCACTCACTACCTTTGTGGACTTCAGCCACTGCCTGCACCACCTGCACCTCTTTTTCTTCGTCTGTAGAATGGCGACCACAGTGGCCGGGTGACTGTGAAAACTTAAAGCTCCATACAGAGCTGCCGGCTCCGGCCCTGGCACACAGTAAATGCTCAATAAATGGTAGGTGTTTTTGCTGAGGCACAGATTCAATTAAGAAGAAAATTAATATTTTGATAGTGTGTGGAAGCTGGTTTAATTTCCTCTTCATGCCACAAAGAGGAAATGTTGTTTTTATAACTACCTAATGAGTAATATGGAAGAAATTATTGTGCAAATGAAAAAAATCTAAGTTCACCACTGCACTAAAATAATCACTGAGAATTCATAAGTTATGGAAATTGAAATACCAAACTTAAAAATCAGGTTGCAATACATTTCCAATGATAATGCCAGAAATTATTAAAACCTTCATGACCACAAAAACAGGCAGCTAATGCCACAGCAGCCGGGAGCCCAAGGCCACAGACACTCCCCAGGGAAGGCTGTGTGGGGCCAGAGGACGGAACAGGCTGTAGGCCAGCAGTCACCACTTGGCCTCACCCAGTCAGTGGGTGCTGAGCCGCTTGCTGGGATGAGTATCAGGATGAGCAAAATAACTGACGGCCTGTGATAGAGCTTTATATTAGAAAGGTGAGAGGCCAAGTTACATACCAAGGGATCACATGATGTGCTCACACGATTCCTTTTTCCCTCTCTTTCACACCACCAACCTCTCTCACTCACTCATTCCCATTTCTCCTCTCCTCTAATCCTCCCAATATCTATCTAACATCCACCTACCTACCATTCGTTAAACCTCTCTCTCAATTTCTCTCGTTCTTGTCATTCCTTTTCTTAAACATTCACTCTCCATCCTTTTTTTCATTTTTCATTTCTTAATGCTCTCTCTAGCTTTTCTAACATTGTATGAAATCCTGTGTGACTGAACGCAAAGCCTCAGAATGTTACTTATTTGTATAATATGTGAAGTTATGGGAAATGGGATTTTGTGAACTACCAGTTGGCCCAAGCTTGTGGGACCACAAATTCATAGATGGATGACATTCATAACACAAGGAAAATGAATTGAAATTAGTTTGATTTTAATCATTAATTCCCTTAATTTGGAAGCAAATGTATAAAAATTTAAACTTGTACGATAAAATAACGTGACAGCTCAGAGGGAAGGCAGGAGAGGGTGGGTGGGAAGAGATCAACCAATGAACTTCTATGCATATGTGCATAACCTGTGGACGCGGACAATGGAGTGATGAGGGGGTGGGGGGAGGACGGGAGCAGGCTCGAAGAGGTTAATGGGGGGAAAGGAGGACTTATGTAATACTTTTAGTAATAAAGACTTTAAAAATAATGTGACAGCCTATGTAGGTCTTGATCAGCACTGGATATTAATAATAGTAGACTTTCCAAAACCTTTCTCATAAACTATATTTTACTTATAAATATTTAATGCAGAAGGGAAGACCCCAGCTTGCCATAAAAGAATGTATATCAGGTTATGTTTAGAATCTGCTTTGCAGATGGTTTGTGGCCTATTTATTCCTAATCATTACACAATTCATAATTACCCACAGGAATGAGAAAAGACCTGTCATATCAATCCTATAAAATAGCAGGAACTACAGTGTGAGTCCAGGAGACAGCAACTCCCAGTAACAAATGAGCCAGGAAACCAGAGGTCAGGTCTCCGTGGAGAGTTAAGCGCAGGGTCCTAACTCTGAAATGCTACTGGCGCTTTTGATGTCTATCCTATAGATATTCTGTTTGGTTATTTTTCTGGTACCAGCTGGAAATAATTATATTGTTAGGAAAGCAAATAGAGTCCCTTTGATTAATGAGCTCAGAATTCACATTACCTTATGAAATGCTAAAGGCCAGGTGCTCTTCTTGGTCCTAGGGATACCCTGCTCAAAAGCACGGCCCCGGCCCTCCAGGGCTCAGTCCTGTGTGGAGACCGAGGTGGCACACAGTGGTCCTGCAGAGTGCAGTGCTGTGACGGGACTGCTGGGCAGGTAGTTTAAGTCGAGACCGTGAAGAATGATATCATTGTGCCTTGTAAATACTGCAGAAGCCGTAAGTGGAGGGCTGAGATGGAGCTGCTTGCCTGAGGATTTTGAAGCACTGTTATTTTTAAGCACCTTTTATTTACCTGCCGCTCTTCCGTTTTTTAAGTACAATTCTAACAAACTTTCTTCCCTTGGACACCTACCCAAGGCAATTGAATGTAAAATCCACCGAGTATTACCAGTCCACACGTTAGGTTTGTGGGAATGACATAACAGCTGTAGGGGATAAATAGATTAGACGCTGTTCTTCCCCCACAAGTAGTTTTTAATGTGGTGGGAGAGATTAGACGTATAAAACATTACTTGCAGAAAAAGAAAAAAGGGGTATTGTAAGTGCACTGCTGTGTGTTTTGGAGATTGGGCCTAAGGGACTTTCTTAATGCCTGATGTGAGTGTGGGTAGAGATTTGTTCTCTGTCCAAAGTCCCAGGAGGATTTTACATCAAAAGAGGCAAGTAATCAGAGGAAGGCCAGACACAAGGCTGCCAGCCTTTGACAGGCCTAGTAAACATTGCTAATGCTGAAAGGAGAGAGGGGACAGCTCAGCATTAAAGGGGAAGGGTGGACCCCTGCTAACTTTTGCTTTTTCTTTCCGAGTGTCCTTAGTATATGTTATCCAGCTCTCCTTCGCAGTGTTCTCCCTTGGGACGCCTGTCCAGAAGACTGAACCAATGTGTTGCAATCTTCTACTGTCAGACCCTGCACTGGCAGCCAAGGAGAGAAAGCTCTCAGGAGACCTTTGCTGTCTATAGGGATCTCTTCATCTAGAAATGAGATAAAAACGAGAATACAGAGAACAACATCCTATCTAATAAAAGAGTAATATCCAAATTAACCATCACTCTGCTACACCCAAAAGCCACGCCCACCAGCCAATTAGGAGCGAGTATGCAAATTAACCCAACCAAGATGGCTGCGGCCATGGAGAGAGCAGGAGGCTTGGCTTTCCACGGCAATGGAGGAAGCCAAGCTTTCTGCGCACCCTGGCTGACCCAGGCCTCCACTCAAGGCTACAAAGTTTCAATTATAGAAGATAAATAAATCCCAACAAAAATGGCAACAGCCACGGAGCTGAAGAGAGCAGGAGGCTTGAGTTGCCCCCAGCGAAGCCCTGGCCTGCCTTGGCCTCCACTCAAGGCTACAAAGTTTCAATTATAGAAGATAAATAAATCCCAGATACCAGGGCCTCTGCTTGGGTCACTGGAGGGTGTGGCTGGCCTGCAAACCACCACAGATCCCTTGCCCAGGCTGCCCCATGCCCCAAGGGAGCCCCCACCCTGATCTGGGACACCCTTCAGGGCAAACCAGCTGGCTCCCACCTGTGCACCAGGCCTCTATCCTATCTAATAAAATAGTAATATGCAAATTGACCATCACTCCAACACACAAGATGGCTGCCTCCATGTGGTCAAAGATGGCTGTCCCCATGTGGACACAAGATGGCTGCCACACATGGCCTGCAGGGGAGAGCAGTAGGGGGGTACCAGGCCTGCAGGGGAGGGCAGTTAGGGGTGACCAGGCTTGCAGGGGAGGGCAGTTAGGGGCAAACAGGCTGGCAGGGGAGCAATTAGGCATCAATCAGGCTGGCAGGGGAGTGGTTAGGGGATGATCAGGCTGGTAGGCAGAAGCAGTTAGGGGCAATCAGGGAGGCAGGCAGGCGAGCAGTTGGGAGACAGCAGTCCAGCCCAGTAGGATCAGGCCTAAATTGGCAGTCGGACATCCCTCGAGGGGTCCCAGATTGGAGGGGGTGCAGGCTGGGCTGAGGGACACACCCCTCTCCCCCAGGTATGAATTTCATGCACCGGGCCTCTAGTCATGATATA